>CP136872.1:14090994-15426494 GCA_033000465.1 Sciaenops ocellatus | reverse complement strand
TGCAAAGTCATTTCACAGGTAATAAAAGCTTTGTATTTAAATTAAGGAGTTTCTGTTTTGTCACTTTAAAGTAGCAGCAGACATTTACTCATGTTGTTTAACCTTTGAGTCACACGGCAAACTAAAAATTAAAACAAAAAACTCCTCAGTGACCCATGTGCTCTTAAAAATAACCCAGACATTTTTAGTTTTTAAAACATTTCAGCAGCCACCTCTCGTGTTTTTCTCTGCGTCCTACTCTCATTTTTTATTATTATTAGAATTAAGGCAACTCATCCTGTTTTTAAATGAATCTTCTGGCAAAAGTTTGTCATTGTTTTTAAGGAGAAAAGGAGCCACAAACATATTTAATATTTGAGAGCTGTGCTTATCTTCAGTGGAGTAATAAAACGGTGGCAATAACGAGCAATTATGAACTTAAAATAATAAAAATACATTATAGCTCATCAGAAAAATTCTGCCTGTTTTCTATATAAACAGATGCAAACATCTTCGAGTTAATTTGCAGGAAATAAAGACACAACACAGACATGTTGTAAACTTATTCAGTATACTCACGGTGCATCGCCGAGAAGGGGTCTGCTTTGCAGTGAATATCCATGGGATAGCAAAGGAAAGAAAGGTAATCGACTGAGGTCGCCGTTTCGCCTCTGTGGTGCAGCTTTAAAGGTGTAAAAAAAAAACAAGGACCTATATTTGATGTAAAACAGTCCGTGTGGGAAGAGTCCGCAGGCTGCAGCAGTGAAGAACTTCTTGGTGGACGATAAGTTTTCCTCCTGTTCAAGTCTAAACTCAGAAGTCTGCAGAAGGGCTGTCAGGTGCAGAGCGCACCAGTCGCAGCAACATTGACTCAAACCGGGTCACTGTTTGTGTTTAAAGGACATCATGAGGAAAAACAATGGAGTAGCTGAGTGTCCACGGGTCCGCTCGGGAATCTGCGGCCGAAAAATCCTTCTCCTCTGTCGGCGTGGAGGAGCGGCAGGCTCTGTGGTTTAATCAGATAGGGGCGGAGATGACAACAACATGGACACGGCGAAGTACAGAGCAGTGTGTCCCCCTCTCCTCCAGAATGGGCTGTGCCTGAGCGAAGCTTTGGGCTGAGAATGAAACCCCTCTCCTTGTGTGTCTGTTTCTAAAAGCTGCAGTCCCACAGATCACCAGCCTCCCCCCTCCTCCTCCTCCTCCTCCACCACCTCCTCCTCCTCCTCCTCCCGCCCCCCTCTCCTACCTCCATCCCACAGATCCCTCGCATAGAGATGGATGACTTGTCAGACAAAGGCAATAGATTCCAACACTTTGTGATTCGCCCACGTAAAAACCTGCAGCTCAAATGAGGAGGTCCCTGCATCCGACAGCCAGGAAGGGGAGGGAGACGAAATGGGAAATGATGAGACTTTGGGGTGAAGAATCAAGGAAATTAAAGGCAGGGGGTAGAGGAGAGGTAAAGCACTGACAGGTTGCTGTGTGTTGTTTAAGGCGACGCTTCTCACATGTTTTCATATCAAAGAGTCACAGCAGAAACACATGATGGGACTTGGGCTCAAGGATGCCCACATGGGAACATTTTTGTTGTTGTTTTTTTAAGTGATATTGAAGGGGATAAAACAAGATTTCTAAAGCAGTCATAATTACAAATTCTCTAAAGTTTCTTATGAATTAAATAATAAAAAACGGAAGTATTCCTCACTTTCCTGCACACCTCTTGAATCTCACAACTTGAGGCCCAATGACCCACTTTGAGCCTCTGGTTCAAAGTGTAAAAATCTCAACTTATCTTAATATTTTTTAGCAAATATAAAACTTTGCAAAAAAATTTTGCAAAATATGTAACGCTTCTTTTTACCTTCTTTTTTCTAGCTTCCTGTTCTGAAATAACAAAAAACAAACACTTTAATAAAGAGCTATCCTAAATCGTTGCATGCAAAACCAGTGTTCAGTCCCTAAAAAGCTGCAGTGCTTCATGTTCACGTCCTCACTGCATTTAGCTGTGTGTGGTCAGAGGTGTGCAAGGTGAGCTCGTATCCTGCAGAGGGAGAGTCAGTCAGTAGGCCATCATCATCATCATCACCACCATCATCATCCACTCACCGTCTGTGTGCAGCATCGCTCTGTAGATGGCGCTCATACAGTAGGTTACACAGCCCGCTGTGCTCACGCAGGCGGGCATGCAGGCAGGCAGGCAGGTAGGCAGGCTTATGCTGCTGGGGCTGACCGGGTCAAAGGTTGCGGTGTTAAGCCTACTGTAGCTGAATTACGCACTCTTAATCTCTTCCGGTAAAACTCAATCCAAAAGGAAACAAAGAGAAAAACACTCAATCAAAGAAGATTCACAGATTTGAAAAGTAGTGCACTTTAGTGGTGTGGAGGATGAGTTTAATATTAACTTCTGCTTGTATAACTGACTGATATTTAGCTGTATTTTTCCTGCATAATAGTCTCAAAATTATGTTTACATACAGATGATTTTAACACAGTGTTTGTGTGCAGCGTGGACTGATTTATTGTGGTAAAGTTATCCAGTGTAATGTCTCAAACTGAGCCTTCTGTCATTTATTTGAATTCAAGTTTTTGCTGTTGGCAGACCACAGCAGTATAATAATAATAATAATAATAATAATAATAATAATAATAATAATAATAATAATAATATGATGATGATGATGTTACTGGGGCGGATTGTGGACTTCATGGCACAGGACTCCGTGCTGCGTCCAGCTACCCTCTGGACAAGTTTGAGGACGATTCCTCTTTTTGTTTCTGCTTTTCTTCTTCTTCTTTTTTTTTTTTCCTTTTTTTTTTTTTTTTTTTTTTTTTGGTGTGGGAGCTTCTGGTACAATATGTAGCACCATGGGCTGTAATTTCACACGTCAGTGCACTTTTGCCCTAAAGCTGCTGCTATTTCCCCCACAACACCCCGATTTGCCCCCCGTACCTCTCTGCACTGCTACGATGACGTCCCGGTGTCACAGCACTACAGCAAAACAAACGGCGTGATAATTAAGAAACTGTTAGTCCTGACTTCACCCCTTTTAAAAGCCCAGCCACCAAGGACCTAATGCGATTATTGTCTTCGATTTTTTTTTTTTTTTTTGCCTGCGTTATACAATAAAGAGCCTCGGCAGTAGTTATCACACCTAGGAACAGTTGATTTAAATATATTTAGACACTTAAAATAATTACAAAAAGGTTCCAGCTTTCTAAGCATAGTGTTTCTTTTAATTGATATCAGTGGAGGTTAAATTTCAGGCCTTTGCTCTGATTGACTTTTCCTTAAAAAAGACACCATTAAAAATAGAAACATTAAGTAATATAAATTATAATAAAAGTAATACATCTGTTGTTATTGGTGTTTGAATATTGAAGTGGAGAGACAGATGAGACAGAGGGAGGGGAGGATGACGAATTTCCACGGAGGACAAAACATCCTTTTTCTTCCGTTTTTCTGAAACATATGGCCTCAAACGCGCGTCCACGTCAACAATCGATATTGCTGCTTTTCTTTTTTTTTTTTTTTTTACAAAAAAAATCTTTCTGCTGTGTTTTTATTGAGAGACTGAGACGATGCAGGTGTCCTCAAACATTTTCATGTTTCAGGGTCTCCTTGATCACCCACCTTTACTGATTAAAGACTTATTTGATATTTGATCTGAGTGCTGTTTGCAGAAGTTTCAATTAGAGAGTGAAATAAAAGATGCATAGACATTTTTTAAAATTTTTTTTACCAGGGACTTTGAATATATGTGAGGACCCCTAAAGTCTCCTGACCTCACTGTAGGAGCCACTGCAAGTTCAAAGTTTGACTGCGAGTGTGTAAAGCTTGTTAACTTCAAGTTTGGACCTCTGCAAGCATATGAGTCATTTTAGTCTGACTGATTATTTATTTTTTTTTATCACTATGAGCCTTTTAAAAATGTAACCAACTTCAATCTGTGTTAAACTACTGAGATATATAGATGTCATTAAATATATATCACTGAGGACATCCAGGTGTCAGAGAAGTAAACACTGAAACAACACACCTGCTATAGGTGTGATGCATCTGCAATGCAATACTTTCACCCTCAGCTCTTGCATTTGATATATTCAGTGCTAATTTTACCAAACTGTAATTCTCCCTTGGATCTATTTTTCCCCCATTAGCCAAAACATCCGCATCATATCGGGGAGTCACTTGTAATATCCCACAATGATTTGGTGTCTCCTGACACCCAAAGCCATATGGGTAGGCTATGCCAAACTGCAGGATATCAGCTGCGTCCTTAGATTGCTTATTCATGTGCTTTATAACGGGAGCAGATGGATATCAATTTGACTCTATCCTCGACACCATCACAGATTGATTTTGTACTTGCTTTTAATTTTGCCATAATTAATTAGATCATTACAACTGTTTTCCATTGATCTTCCCATCTAAACCCAAAATTGAGAGGTGAATTAGATTGTGATCTATGTTTTCAATTACAGCCCCAAGCACATAGGTGATGTTAATAGACTATCAAGCTAATATTTGAAACAACAACAATAACATCAACTACAATAATAATAATAATAATAATAATAATAATAATAATAATAATAATAATAATAATAAATCTTCAAATTTCTTAATTTCTGACATTATGCAATAACAAAAAATGCACTGCACATGATGAAAGGAAAAGCACACAATGCATTGTTTGATGGTTTCAAAATAATAAAAGAAAATAAAAATCCAGATATATAAGCAGGGAGCTGCAGCCTCCTCACCTCCTCACAGTTTTGTCCCACACGGTGCATCCAACATACCTGCAAACAAACACTCACATTAGTATGAGGCAGAGGGAGAAATCCTTACCTGATCGACCAGCGCTTTGAGGCATGGCTCTCTCTTGTCTAATGGTGCGTCTCCCCGATGCAGCCCAGTAGATCTGTCCGGCCTCCTGTGCTCCCTCCCCGGCTGGGCGTCGTGCTTCTCCCCGCTGGTTGTCAGAATCTTTGACCGATCATCCAAAACTAAACGGTTTAGGCGACAACAAAAAGCGGAAGCAACCCTGCTCCATTGAACTAGGAATTGATAAAGAAAGAAGAAGAAGAAAAAAAAAAGAAATCAAAGAACACAGAGCGTTGCGGGTGCTGAATTAAAAGGAACTGTAAAACTTGCCCATATTTGTGTTTAAAAACTGGATTTTAGTATTTTAACAGACTGCAGCTCCCAGTGTGGAGCAGCACGATCGATATACATTTTATGAACACCATATATTTCACTCATCGGTATGTATTTAATTTATTTTACAAACTTGATATCAATTTTTTGAATGCTCTAAAGTTTACAGGAAATGTGTTGAGTTTTGGTTGAGTAGCTTTCAGCGCATAAACTCATACGCATAAGTGTAAATTATTAAGATGTCGTAAAATTATTCATGACAATTTTTGTAAAAGAAATCATACAAGTATAGATGCGCAAAAGTGTCCCCATCCTCATGAACACCAGCTTTGGCAACAACGAGAAATTATTTATTTATTAAAAGGAGTTTAATTTATTTGTATAGTTGCATAGTTAACTGAGCTTTGGCACTTTCATGTGCAGGCGTCTAACAACACTGTCTGGTAAAAATACAAAATTACAATGAGTCTCTCTCTCTCTCTCTCTCTCTCTCTCTCTCTCTCTCTCTCTCTCACACACACACACACACACACACACACACACACACACAGAAAGGTGTGTGTGCTTGTGTTGGCGGGGGGGGGGGGGGGGGGGGGCAAAGAGGCACACACAATACACATCAGGACTGATTTACTAGAAGTTCAGGAGTTAATTCAGGTACACTTTGTCATTTAAAGCTCCAATCACATCTGTAATTTTGACATTTTATTGTTTTATTGCTCCAGATATTTATTTTTCTTATCCAACATGGGTTGGACACCTTGGTTATATCTTCTCAAGAGATTTAGCTCAGTCAGATATATAAACTTCACAGAGGAAACTTTCTGTGTGTGTTTAACAGTGTGAGGGAATACAAAAAAAAGTATAAAGGAGAGTATAAAACTTAGTAACTGGAACATTAACAGATGAATAACCAGTAAAAATGCAATATTACAATATCTACAAGAACGACAGAGCGTGGTAAAGCTATAAAATTTAACATTAAAAGATTATAGCTTCTCTATCGGCTATTTAACAAACATTTTGTATTATAAGTCTCTTTACAGTGCTTGAAGTTCAGAAATGGCAATAAGACTGCCACTGGACCACGGACCAGTAATGGATATTATGGAACACTTTATATCTAAGATACTCAGCTTAAAAAGACCTGTTCCTTACTTAAAATGTCATTTAAACAGTCGCCTGCTTTGCAACTGTCAGTGCTGTTTGCTTTTTAAAACATCAGATCTTCATGATATGGGCATGCTAATGTGCATTTTAATAATTTAAGTGCATAATCTTACATAGAACATATATAAAAAAAAAACAAATTTGATTTGAATAAAGTGTTTGAATCCATAAATATGGACTAAAACAACAAGCTTCATCTGTGATATTCCAGTTTATAGATTTATAATCTAGTTATCCAAATATGTGGTGAATAATGTTTATAAAGTTCATTGATGTGTAAGGTACTCTAAAATAATCCATAACCTACAAGAAACAGCTATCACGTTAATTTATGCTAATTTACAAACTCTGATTGGGACACACACACACACACACACTGGCACTCTATTGTATTGTTTTTACAGTGTTATTGTTTATTGCTGTGAGTATTAAAAATACATTTCCCATTTCCAGCAGTAAGAGCTGAGTCTGCCTTGGCAATCTCGACATTAATGATCTTAATAAGTGTTTTTTTTTCTTTCCTCTATCTGTTCAGGCGACACACTGGGGGTCTGCAGGAACATCCGAATGGGAGGAACCCAAATCGAGAAGCTTAAATGGCCATAAAGCTGTGTGGGCTGTCAGTAATGGAACCTAAGCTCTTCTCAGAGCCACACACCACATTCACGGGTTATGACCGGAGTCTGCAGGAGAGGCAGATTGAAAATTGAGGGAGAGGAGTGATTTTGGTTGGACGGTGTTGTGGAGAGGTGGGGGGAGAGAGATCTTATGGCATAGTCCATTAGACTGGTCAATGGTATCTACTCTGTCCAAGATTGCCAGGGGGCTGAAAGGGAGGAGGAGTGTGCAGTGGGAGGGAGGGGTAGTGGGGGGCAGGTTAATGTTAAAGTATGTATCTTCAAACCCTCTCTTCCTGTCTCCTCTCCACGGACAGCCAAAGTTCTCACCTGCACTTCCACCCTTCATCCTCCGAAACCCCCGGCACACCGCCACCTCCACTCCTCCTCTCCCTCTTTTTTTTTTAAAAATAGTGTCCCACTTGCTCATGGGCTGAACATTAAATAAACCTTCCTCCTTCACCCTTCATGCCCCCCCACCACCACCCCTCACCACCACCACCTCCTCTCCCTGGCAACACCTCCTTCTCTTCACTCGGAGGCCACTGTAACTCTATGCACCAGGCTGTGCCCATCATTTATCACACCATGCACCAGCACATAGAAGTCCGACGTGTTTCAGCTGTTTTCGCACACATTTTTTATAAATCCTTAAATCATTACATACATGTTATATCCCTAAACAGTAAATGGACAGGCAAATATATCACATTTCTTTTCGTCTGGAGGGAAACGGACAGCCAAACTAAGACAACAACAGGACAATATGTTTCCTGCCTGATGTCTGGATGGTTTGTTGGAAATCTGGGCTGAGCGACAGCCAGTATCATCATCATCAACTCTTGCCAGCTTTTCATATTTAAAGCCAGCAAGGGTTTAATTACCAAATGATGACAGTGTCATATGGTACCATGATGGCACAGAATGAGGGTGTGTAATGTGTGTACGTGTGTGTATCTCTCTCTCTCTCTCTAGCTCTTTTTCTCTCCCTGTTTCTGTTGTACACATTTGTTTGTGGCAAATGTGAGAGTGTGAACACCTTTGTGTGTTAACATCATGATAGTAGGTAGCTGAAGGGCCTCAACAGGGAAACAGACAGCGGACAGGAGGTGTTGTGGGAGAAAAAAATAAACACACACACACACAGTAAAACATCTGTAATTTGTAATTCCCTAGTATTCAATGGTTGCTCATGGATTAAAGATTAAAATCTATTGTCTTGACAGATGGGAGAGAGAGGGAGAGAGAGGGTAAGGAGAGGAGGACACTCATGCACATCCCATTTCCATTTGTATATGAGCAGCACAGTTTGGCTAATCACAGTGGAAAAATAAGCTGTCTGCTTGCCTCACTCTGGGCAATGCCACCGTGAGCCTTCATTCCAGCTGTGGAGACATTAGAGACAGAGGACTCGTTCTGTTGTGATGGGACTGTGTCAGCCTGCAACGAGTGTTTGTTTATTAATATTCCAGTGGGAATAAAGCACAGAGACACACTGTGATCAGCAGATAGGAATGGCAGCATAATACAACAACTCCCACCTTCTCAAAACATTAAAGCAGCTGTGAGGAAATGAGGTGCTGTGGTTGACATCAAGAGACAGCACGTTAGACATATCTTAAGGTCCAGCCAAGCAGCAAGTAAGGTGACTGTGTGGTTATAATATGGGAGGGTTTTCCTGTAATTAAAATGTGTCATTGGCTTCTTTGAAATGTTGATAATTGTGCAGAGAAAGAGCACAAGATGCTGCATGGATGAGTTAGAATTTCTTGTTTAGTCTGTGTGGTCTGCACTAAGAGGACTGTGTGTATGTGTGCGTGTGTGTGTGTGTGTGTGTGTGTGTGTGTGTGTGTGTGTGTGTGTGTGTGTGTGTGTGTGTAGGGGGTAATGGTCTGGTCAGTGGAGTGAAGCAGACCACCTGAGAGTTGTTTTTGGGCATTAGTGTGTGTTCTCTCTCTCTCTCTCTCTCTCTCTCTCTCTCTCTCTCTCCCTCTCTCTCTCTCTCTATCTTTCTCTCTGTGTGTGTGTGTGTGTGTGTGTGTGTGTGTGTGTGTGTGATATATGACACTGGCCATCTGAAGGAGGTGCCTTGCTCTCCCTCTTCAAGCTGCATGAAAGGGAGCTGAGAAGCCTGATGAATTAAAGCCTCTCTTCAATAAAACATCAGAGTCTTTCAGTAACACACGCTTGAGATGCCCCAGTAATTGACTTTTGGACTTTAGGATTTACATGAACCCTCCAAAAGCAGCTTACCTGTGCAGCGATGCCCCTTGAGTCCGCATCCATTCCCTGCTGATGTGGATTTCCATAAACTCATGAAATATTTTTTTTCTTTTCCATCTCTGATAAATGCAAAACTATCCACTGTAGATAATTTGAGGGATTTATTGAAGTGTTTGAATTTATTTATCTTGAACAAGAAATCTCAGCAAATAAATCTTAATCCGTCGATATTTGGCACAGTTGTATTGATGTAGTCGGCCAACAGATTCACTCAATGTTTTTTTTTTCCATTTATAGAATTAACATAAGTTTTAACTCTGATCTGTTTTTTTTAAATGTATCTACTTAGAGCGGTTCTATGCTTGCAGTACAGTCAATTCACTGGTTTATATATTATTGTTTGATATAAAACATAGATAGAAAACAAAAAATAACACAAGAAAAATACAGTTTATCTTACGAAAACATCATTTTGGACCATAAAATAACACACATGATGTTAAAAACACACATTTGTTTGTCAGTTCAAACATTATTCATTGCAATCAGTCAATATAGTCCAAGAGGCTTAGTTGCCTTTTTGTTCTCTCACAGTAAGAAGCCAGAAGATTTTAAATGTATCTTTTATTGGCCAAAGTAACATTTGCTCCTCATATCTTTCCCCATATATGACATGTGAATGCTGCATGGGAATGAGAGACTTGATATTACACATCGGATCAAAGTTAGAAATGTAGAAATCTGTGTCTTGCAGAGATGGCACTGGACAAAGTTGTGAATTTACTCCTCATCTCACGCAGCACATAATAAACTCTTTAACAAGATGAGGAAAGTAAGAATGAAGGGAGATCTATGGGAGGGGCAGAGTAGCTTGGCAGATTTAATTAATTACTGCATATTAAAATGTTTGTTTACAGAAGTGAGCAGCTACAAGAGGTCCGATGTTAATTAATTTAAGGCGTACTTCCCACCAGCCTCAGCGATGTGTCACAAGCTGCAGAGTTACTCCCTTTGGCAGGGACTCTGCGTCTCATTGGATATCCATCAATTGCTGTGAGGTGTGTAAGAAACAAAGATGCACGGTGCACAAATTAGACCCAATGTTAACATGATTGCATATTAAGATTTCTAATTAGCGAGCAGGAGGAAAAGGTGAAGTAGTCGAAGAATATGTGGTGCATGGATGGCCATTCAGAAGACACAGCAGCTGAAGCGTGGATGTTTGTCAGTGGAGCATCTACATTATTTTCTGTTTAACTATAGAAATGACTGAATCTAATGCTTTGGCTCCACGCTAAGCAGTCCAGACGCTTGTGTCCAAAGCATTTGTTGACGGATTCAGCGGCTGGACAAAGTCAGACTGGTTAACACATGTGCCGCCTCTGTCTGGTCTCCAGAGGTTCCTCTTCGGACAATGATGTATCTCAGTCCCCTTCGAGGTCAGCTGGACTGAGTCCAGAACATCACCTGCAATCAATAGTGTGGGTAAAGCAGGCCCAACTGAACGCATGTGAGGGCAAAGACTCCACTCAGAAGCCCACTGTGGGAAAAAAGGCCTGCATGGCCCATTGCCTGCTAAAACCAAACCACAGCCAGGTTTGGACACTTGACACACTGGTGTCTTTAGGAGAGAGGTGGAAAGATGGTGAAGATAGAGACAGAGACACAAAGAAGAGAGTGTGGTTTTGAGGAAAAATATATAAAACCAAAATACACAATCAAACACTGACTTTTAAAATAGCTGCTAACAGTGAGGGTCTATTTGTTGCACTGGGCTACATGAGGACACCAAGGGAGAGAGAGAGAGAAACCCATAGAGGGGTTGTTCATTGAGGTGAAGAATGGCTGTATTTGTGGGGATGCGTGTAATTATTTCACTTCTTAGAGTCATTATTGGCCCTGCCTGCTGTACTGTCAGCGGCTAAGAACCCCTTACATCTACATGCGGAGCACCAGTGTAATGTTCCACTGTGGCAATCTAACATGTGTTTCCCTCAAATTGCTCTCTTACCTCTGATCATGATTATCCGACCAGAGCTCCAAATAAGGGCAAACACCTCCTCCATCTTATTCAAGTAGGCAACAAGACAAAACATGATTAAAAAAAAGGAATGGCGAGACATGATTTATATTTAAATGATGAAGACCCTGAAAATCATGCAAGTAGAAATTTCAATTGGATTTTCTTTATGAAAATGAGAGAACCTTATTAGACATGTCTGTCCTATTACATGCATTCATCTTGGCATATTTAAGTATTTAATTTAATTGATGTTTTTATATGTATACCACATTTTTGATAGTGAACAGTACAGAGAGGGAAGGAATAATGTGCACTAAAGATCCCAATTTGCTATATTTCAATGTCAATATAAAAAATACTGCAGATATAAAGTCCTTTTATTTGTACGTACATAAAACCCAAATCTTGTCAGAGTTTTCTGTCCCTGTTGACTCCATCTCCACCTTCCTGCTGTCTAAAATAAAAAATAAAATACTAAAAGGTCAGTGGCTCACCAACCCTTTATTAAGGGTTAAAAAAGAAATCCAGTTTAGCAATTTGAAATTAATTGATAGAACCATACTAGCATGTCTTACTCCCACACAGACACACACACAAACTACTCGTGTGCTTGTGCTACTCCTGCAAAGAATGTGACATAGAAAAACTAACCCATTTATCCAATATAGACTTGTGTTGCTTCTGCCCAAACAGCCGCGGTGTTTTTTTTATATTCTTAACTCTCAGCTGCCGACAGAGCTGCGACTGCTTCCTCAATCAAGACCTTCAAGTGCCACGGTGCAGACTCCACTGCTGAAGATGCCTGGGACACAGAGGCTGGGGAAAGTGGCAGATGCTCTGCTGTGCATGGTGCGTATGTGTGTGTGTGTTTGTGTGAACTCCTACTGTAAGTGGGATTTGAAGAATTGGCACAGTCATCTGAGCAGCACTCCGCATCTCTCACAAACAAATGAAGGCCCAGAGCCTTAAAGTGAGATTGATATCTCTTTCTGAACTTCACAGGGAATATTCTGAATATGGAGAGGGGTTCCTCAATCCCAAGGGATCCAAAGGGCACCTCCTCTCTCCTCTTTTCCCCACCTACACGCCAGCAATAACAGGAAAAAATGGCCCGGGTACATCTTTTGTGTTCATCAATATTCACTCATTCATCGTTTGTCCTGGCAGCTGAAATGTCGACAAGCACAGTGCAATGGATGGGCCAGAAATCCACTTTGTCTGAAATTGAGTTTGGAATTAAAATAGAACAATCCCCAATTTTTCTGGACCGGAGACAGAGCCATACATTTCACTTAGCGACTGAAAACTTTTCAATTTGTGCGCCGGGTCTTCAACAGAACCCAGCCATTAAATAGGTCAAGGATGGATGTACCCAGGCTACATTGCTCACTGAGTCAAACAAAGAAAGTTGGGAGCACGTTTGCAAAACGTCATTTGTTTCACACACAGAAGGAAATGATTGCAACTAGGAGTTTACACACATAAGCAAATAATGCATTGAATAGATGCATGTGTTATAAACACTGTGCAAGAATAGCAGCTAACTCCTTCCAAAGCCAGCCTGCTCTGACTGGAAAGACGACTTAAAATGGAAAATCTAAAATACCACATAATTCCAGTGCGATGTGTAGTCACAGGAAACAGATCCTTTGGTGGGATTCATCTTGGCCAAATATAACGATTATCACCACATGGTGACTTTGACAAAGCTGGCCCTGATTTGACTCACTGACCTGGTCCTGCATGGGTCACAAACTAAGCAAAAGTTTATGACACAGAGGCAGCGAACCTCTGAACATGTCTCTGTTAAAATCTGTCCCTGGGAAATGTGGTCATATCTGCCAGGATCAATACAACATGGTGATATGTTTTTAATCATGCACAATTGATGCAGATTTATCTGTCATTTTCATGGTGGATGCACATAGCTGCTCAAAGCACATGTCCACTCATGGGGTCAGTGATTTCTACTGTACTGTGATTTCTACTTCAATATTAATTAGTCTCAGTTTTTTTATTATATTTCTGCCACCATGATTTTATTTACTGTCACATCTTTTAGATATTTTTTGAATAAATGATGAAGCGTGACAAACTTTTAAATAACTATGACTTTGTTATGAATATTCATTCTTTAAAAATGCATATATTATATAATTTCTCTTCATTTGGAGCATTCTGACTATTGTATTTACATTTGTAGACATATATTGTGCCCACCTTTGCAGCATTAAGAACATGTACGACTGAAGCTTATCCCTTTTTGCCCCCTTTTAATCCCACCCTCCCAAAGCCACTTCATAATGATCTCCCCCTGAAAGGTAAATCAATTATATAACGACGACAAAAGAACCGTTTTGTCATAAAATGGTAATTAGTTTGGGTCCTGACCTCCCTCTTGGCACCCCGACTCCCCCAGCTGAGGACCGGGGCAGGTCCGCAGTCCACACTTAACGACAGGCAGGCGTAACACACTGGCTGAGCATTGTGGGGCCTTTGTCTTCATTCAGGGGGAGATGAAGTTCTCGCCGCCACGTTTATCAATCATGGAGGGGCTCCAGCTGTTCCACGGGCTTCGGCTTGGCTTCAACAGCCGGTAACAAATTGTCTGTGAATAGCAAGGAAAAGGGACCCCCATCAAACACACAAACAAC
Organism: Sciaenops ocellatus; assembly: GCA_033000465.1. Classification (NCBI taxonomy): domain Eukaryota; kingdom Metazoa; phylum Chordata; class Actinopteri; family Sciaenidae; genus Sciaenops; species Sciaenops ocellatus. Next base: position 15,412,664 of record CP136872.1, on the reverse strand, counting down.
ATTAGCATCAACATACATGCACAGCCATATACTAATGCACAGAGCAGCGTCACATGTACACAGTCACGCCATTCACCTTGATTTAAATGAACACATGCCACAAATACATACAAAACCTTTCATCACACATGCAGGTGCACCAAAATACATACCTCCTATTGTTCACGTCTGGTGACAAATGTTTCTCTACAGCCTTTTCACAGACACGACCAACCCTGCCGTCTGTTCGGTGCAATTACAAGATGGATTAACAGCTCTTTCTAACACTGTCATCATCACCTTGCATGCCTTGGAGGGAATCTGAGGATGCTGCATTCCTGGATAGGAATCACATCCAATTACAGCTTAATGAATGAAGGAGAGACATATACTACTGAACAAATCAGGCATACTGAAGCCGCTCTGAATGAACTTACGGTGGAGTTTTGAGGGTTTTTTTTCTCTGTAGATCCCAAGTATGTCAAAGATCATCAGCCTTCAAAATCAAATCCTGCAAGTAAAGAATTATGATTGTACGTTTGCATGAATGATCTGTAGGCTTCCACTGAAATGAAAAGTTACGTGTGTCAAAAATATAGATGGATGAACAAATGAATTAGCTGTTCTCCAAGGTCAAATAGTGATTGCATTGTTACTCTCACATGCCACGATGTCAAAGCGATCTGTGCTCTCACTTTTTCATCATATTCTGCACATCAACAAAATAGCAAGAGAATGAAGTGAAGGAGAGGAAGAGAAAGAGAAGAGAGAAGAGAAAAAGAGAGAGAGGAAGAGAGAAGAAAGAAGGAGAAAGAGAGAGGGATACAAATTGATCGTTTGGTGGCTAGATCAGTCATAGTCATCCTGGGCGGATGGATGAATGTCTTTGATGGCCACTGCAGGTTCAGGCAGGGAGAGTGTCTGAAAACAAGAAAAATTGGTTTGGGCCCTCGGGAGGGGAATCAATGTGTGAGGGGCATATAAGTGTTGTAGTGTTGTTTTGAGCAGGGCTATGGGGGTTGTCCAAAGTTTGAGAGGTCTTGGATGTGACAGCTGAATTCTCTTTTGAAATGTCCATGTTTTGCTTACTTCTGTACAGCGAAAAACTTTCTGAGACTAAATGTGAAGACTTTTAGGGTCTGTTTCCAATTGTTGGGGTGTCTAATGACAGATTTATTACATTTAGACATCCCAAATATATCCCAATATTGCTGTGGCTATGCCATAGAAACTCTTCCTGTAGGTTGCATGTTACTGTAGCAGGATACAAATATTCTTTTGTGGTAACAAAAACAACACAGCTGCATACACCCGTGAACTACAAATGCTGTATGGCGAATATCTTGATAATGAACAGAGATTAAAGGCATGTAAGATTTGGGGCCTATATTTTCAGAATAAGGCAAACATGGAATATAACATTCATAACTATGTTTTCATGCATGTATAATCACCTGAAAATAAGAATCTTTTTATGTTTGTTACTTAAAAATTATCCTTTTATATCTACAGTGGGAGAGGGTCCCCTTTCATGGAGGCCGCCATCTTGAAACACCTTATTTATACAGTAGTCCAGAACAGACAAACTAAATACTGACTCTAAACAGGGTCCTTAAAGTGTTGTTTCTCCTTTACACTAAGAAGGTGAGGGTGATGTGAGGAGATTGCAATGCAATGATTGGACCACTAAATGCAACTAAATTCTACACACTGGACCTTTAAGGCAAGATTAAGCCACTTTAGTTCATAATTTTGTTAAAATTGTGATGCCCATCTTTTTGAGACTGTAACATTTGTATGTAATTAATTATTAATTATTAATACAAAAACAAATGGCTTATTTTGGTCTCTCTGTGTGGACTCAATCAGGGAGACGGTCACTTTTTCAAATGTAGTTCAATTGCAATCTAGTGTGTAAATCTTTCAACTCAGTTCAAATGCAGTCCTAACTCTAACCTCAAGCTTATTCATTCATGATTTCTCTGCAGCCTCACATGAAGCACAACCCAACAAGTGACTTGTTTGTGTTGTTTTGGTCACATACTGTGAGGCAACTGTATTTTTATAAGACAGCAGGCTGCCTTACTGTTATCCACAATTTTTCCATTTGGAGAAAAATGCTTCCACTTTACTTCTAAGTGTCATGATGATCTGTTCAGCATGGCTTGCTAGTCTCCAAAATTTTGCATTAACAATCAACATCAACAAACAATAATTACCAAGGCATGACCTGTAGACACTGAGTTTTGAATTCAGTTAGATAATAACAGATTGAATTGTTCCCCCACATTTGATCTTTGAAATTAAGCTTGAATATAAAATGACAGCCCTAAAACCTGAAATCAAAAATAATTTAACCAGATGGTTGAAATGTTATTGTTATTTGCAGGATTCAGTTAACAGAAACTTTATGTGACTTGCTTCCATTTTCTTTAGTGATGACAAATATGCATTTCTAATGTCTATATAATTATCTAAGGGCCATTTAAGTGTTACACAGACATTGGAGTTCACATTAACTTTTACTCTCACTGTCTTTCTCTGACACCTGCTGTCCAGCAGGCCTGAGGAGGTCAGCAGCTGGCCCAGCCACCATATTTCATTTTTTCTTTTATGGAAAATCTTCCATCTCCAAATGATGTCCCTTCATCTCCTTTGTGTTGTGGGGCTGCAGTTTGTAAGCTTTGACCAGAGGTAGTGGGCGAGGAGGTGATGGGGCAGGTGGTTAGATGCTTCAGGGAGTGTTGCACTAAGAGCCAAAATATAATCCATCTATGTGGGAAGCGCCGCTGTACTCACAGGGTTTTTCACACTAATGGCAGCCACTATCTCATTCACGGTGGCAGTAATAGAGTTTTATTAACTGATTAGTCTCTATTTTCAGGGTGGAAACAAGAATCAAAATCTCATGCCAGTTAATGGGGCCATTGTGACTTCAATAGTTATATCTGTTGGATTATGATTTTCCTGCCAGATAGTCTCTTTGAACGATGATACAACCGACTGTCAAGTCGACTGTGCTCTGGTAATGAGTCATATGACAACTCCTGGGGTTTCTCCTAACTATCCAGGCAAATGTCAGCAGTCTACCCCCCATTCCCTTTGATGACCTATTAAATATTATGAGGACCCCCTCCTGTGTGCACTGTAGTCTCACTCATATCAAGATGGTGTTTAATGCCCATGAGACAAACAACAGACAGATTAAAGCTATTATACCCTGCTGCACTCCCACATTCACCCTCTACAAAGTGGAGTTGTGATGAGTTGTTTAATAGTTTTGTGGCTTAAAACCAGTTTATGTAGTAAAGCACAATGTTGGGTTATAAACAGCGTCTGAGAATTTATAGCACAGTGATCTTTCACAACAAAAGGAGACTTACTGACCTCTGCAGCAGCTCAGCAGCTCTCACAGCGTGTTGCTCTTAGATGTAGAGGACTTACCTCCCTCTGATCCAGTAGTTGTTATTAATAAAGCTACTGAAACCTAATCAACTTCAAATACTGCTTGTCAGAGAGACATTATATTAAGACAAATGATGATTTTATTCTCAACCAAATGACAGACTTCAAATTTTTTCGAACATGGTCATTTTCTGGCTTGTGAGTCAAGTATAAGGAGCTAATTATATGACGATCTGAGCAAAAATAACTTCTCATTTTCAAGAATAATGGGAAAGAAATGTTATAGATTAATGGCACTATTTATCTTTTTTAAATTTCTGTCTTTCTCTGGTGATGGCAGCGCTCCCCAAGGAAAATATTCATAAAATGAAATTGAAGTCATAACTTAATAGGTTATTAAAATTTTTGAATGCATATCACTTCTCCTTTTGCGGCGCTGTAAATTTAAATTGAAGTTTGTGGCGTTCGGAGACACCGGCAGGAGTTTTTTATGGTGGCACAAGAGAGGGAGGACATGCATCTCTGTCAGTGGGGTATTTGCTATTCTAATTTTATGGCAGGCCAGATTATCAGGCAGGAATGTCAGTGTGTGCAGGCAGACTGCTGACAACACCTCAGCCCTCAGCCATGTGTTTCCATTAGAGAGAGCTAGCGTCCAGGGGTTTGTTCCCTCTATTATTTTCTATTTCTGTCTTTTATCTTGATTTAAACTGAGACTTTCTGCATATTCCTCTCCTGTCATTTCTCGCCCCCTCTTGCCTCCACCCCTCACACTTAGACTCTCGCTCTCTTTCTTCCCTTTCTTTCCCTCCCTTCAGATCTGCTATTTTCTGTATTGTCACTCCCCCTTCTGTCTACCGTTGCTCCTCAAGGGGGGCGGAGGTCTCAACGGAGACAGAGGAGACAGAGAGATGCTACACAAATCTCAGGGGGTCGAGGTATAGCGCGAGTGAAGGTGGGACACCTATCTTTAGCCTACTATCTATGTATGGACACAGTGCCAAAGAAGGTAAGATGTATGGAGGTGATTGAAAGAGAGACAGAGTCGGGGGGGAGCGATGGAGGCAGAGGGGTCCATCATCTCAGCTGGATGGGTGGGAGGGGATTTTTTCCTCAAGGTCAGGGGGCAAATTTATTTATTTCCCTGGAAGTTACAATGAAATTTTACTGAGTACTTTGCTCTGATGATGAGAGAGATCAGTGGCCATAAATTTGTCTTGCCATTTGGTTGCCAGTGATGAACCATTTATTATGCCGCCTTCAAGGACACAGCATGGTATTTGTATGATAGTGCTATTCTATGTAATGATATCCATTTCATTGTGCCATATAACACAAATGAGAAAATTAAGAATAAAACTGCTCGGTGCAGAGCAGGTCTAGCTTTATTCATAGCTATCTAATGGGATATGTACAGTAAATGTCACATGATATTTGTGATGCCCTTGTCCTGGTTTTACAGTAGCAGTTAAAGTGTTGATGTTGTCTTGCCTTCGAAAAGTACCAAGGGCTTTCGGGGAAGTGTGGCACAAGTGAAAAGTAAGGGAGTTCAGGTAAATATGTCATTTTTTTCACTGCCATAAAACACAACACTGCCATGAAGAATATTATATGAAATTACCTCCATATGCAACAAACTGAACTCATGTCTGGTTTCTCACATTCATCATTCACAAAGAATAGGGCTCTTGACTGCACATTTTTCCCCTTTTTGTGCTGCCTTTCAACACAGACACCTCCAGGGTCCCTCAGAGGGCATGATGAACTAATGCTCTTTATTGATTGGCCATTTAAAAGCCCCTTGTAGCCTTGGGAGTATGTTAATGCCATGAGGCCCTTTCCCTCGCTACTCTGTGGTCCCAAGGGCCCTTGTGTGTATTCCTCAGTGGGCTATCATAGGGAGTTCATTAATGGTCAATTACTAATATCTGATGAGGCTCATTGTGTTAAGACGAGGCCGTAACTGGGCATCTGTCTCTCCTGCTTTGCAAATAGACATCACAACAACACAGGGGCTTTTATTGCAGCGGGATCACACACTTCAGGCTAGAAACCACATGCTAAAAGGAACATGTTAGGGATAAGGTGCAGCATCCCTTTATTTAAGTGTCTGTGGCTGTTATATGGATTTAATGTTATTTATTTTACTTCTTATTTCAGATGATATGTGTGTAGTTTTTGCAAAGGGGCCTGCAACGATACCTCTGGGAATTTTTTCCTCAGTAATTTTCGATTTCTTTTTAGTGATTGTGCATGGTGAAAACCTTAAAGTATAACATATTGGAGCGCTAACCTGTTTATGCGAGGATACTTGATAGGCTGTCAGGCCCCAAGTGGGAAGAGCCCCCTGAATGAGGCGAGGCATCCTTTGACTGCCGGGCTGATATTTGTGGATAATAAAAGGAATAAATCAGACAATGGGGCTGAATATTTCATTTGTTATCCATATTCCTTATGGGAAAATGATACAGAAATGTAAAAACAGCAATTTCCCAGCAGCCCCTGCTGGGATTGTGCCAGAGCAGACGGGCTGTTTTCATGTCTCAAGATAAAGTGCATCTTTACCAGCCTATTCTCTCTGGTATAAATCTAACAGGCAGCTTATACATTACCTGTTCCAACGCAACATGGTTCTGCATACATATGTTATTGTAATATGTTATTATTTCCAAGTATTTTCCTCTTCTCACTTCCTGTCTGTCAACATGTCTCTTTCTCTCTCTATAACTGTCCCTCCTCCCTTCCTTTCATGTCCTATATCCACTCTCCAGAGGACAATATTCAATCTCTGGGACTTTGGGGTCGGCAGAATAACTTGTGATGACATTATAATGACCTTCACTTTTTGCTCCTTCTGGTGACAGATCCCCTGAGTTATCTCTCCCTTCGCTGAGAGGTGAAGATTATCTGAATGAAATGGGCCTGTGAAGCGATAACCACCGTGCATTGTAGGCACTCGGCTACTTTACAAATGGCAGAAAATAAACACAGTAGAGTAGAGTAGAGGTACTGTGCTCAACTGGCTTCAGTCCCAGACTCAGTGAAAGTTTGGAATGTAGTTTTGAATGTATCCCAAAGCTGATAAGAAGCTACTCAGGAGGCATATTAAACAAAAAGCGATACTAAAAGAAATCACTTACCAACATAAATTCATGAGCAATGAAACCTTTGCTAACCTAAATCTACGGTGAGCAGTTTCTTCAACATACTAATAATACTTCAGCTTTTAAGAACGTCATGATCTGTTTGCACAGATTTAAATGTTGCAATTTAAAAAGTAGAAGAAGTGACTTTTCTTTCTTTTACTTTTTAAAACTCAGAGCTTTTCTTGTTATTTTTGAGGTTAAAAAAAAGGCCATGATGAATGCGAGGCAAAATGCAGACAGTAATGATCCCAGCAGTAAACTATTTGTGCAAACCTCCGAAGCCAAGAAAAATACCTATTTTGTGGACTCTTTATGCCAACTCAGCACTCTGTCCCACAGTGCCCCGTCCCATCTGTCAGTGGACCCTTTAGTGCCGCGGAGCACGGGGGTGGCAGGGGCTGAAAGCAGGGCAATTGGGATCAGTCTGTGTCCCACTGCCATTATCAGTTTTGCCCTGACAACACATCTACTTTTCACTTTCACCCCAGAAATGAGGGAGGCAGAGGGGGCCTTCACAGTGGCAGTGGCAAGAGCAGGAGATGATGGACATGAAAATGAGCTTCTTTTTTTCCCCTTCACTGAGTGGATGGAAGAAAATGTGGTGTCATATCTTGTCAGAGCTTGGCTCCTGGCCAAGAGGATATTCATGCTGAAGTACATCCAGCCACCTTTCTGCTTCTGATTTCCCTGTTAAACAAGATGAACTGGCAGAAAAGTGCTGCTTGTTACACAGAGTTTTATAAGAGGTTATCACACATTCATCAGTACACTGTGTTGCAAATGTCTGCAGAGTAACGTACGATAGAAACTATAATATGGAAACTCGACATGACCAGTGTGATCAACTTTGTGATTTTGTTCGGCTTCAACAACATTTTAAATTGGATAACAGCAACTAATTTTAAGGACTGATATGTGTTGTTTAGTGGCATCTAGTGGAGTAGTTGCTGATTTGAACCCCCTCGCCTCACCCTTTTATTCCTAGTACGAAGGAGAAACTTTGGTAGCCACGATACACGAAAAAACACACAATCTAGGCCCTATCTAGTGTTTCCGTGTCTGGAAACACTCATGCATATTATATTCCATTTCTACCATATTCCCCCCAAATCTTACACACTGGACCTTTAAGTTTGCTTCCCCCTTCAGCAATCATCAAGTAGGCAAATAACTGTCCAGGTTTTCCATCGTCTATTTTACAGACCTTGAAATATATCATATATATTATATTATTAATATAGTAATAATGTTTGCTTTGTTTTGTTACAAGTGTATCTGTAATTCTGTTCATACTTTGATGCTCCTAAATATATCAGGATGAATCATGTGACACATTTTAGCTAACTCTGGTAACTCTCAACAAATGGAAACATTTATGTTTAATATTGCATATTGTTCCTTACTGATGAATCAGTGTACAAAACACGTTCACATCTTTCTTGTCCAGGTGTTCAGTCCCACAAACTGTAACTGTGTCTCCTGCCTCCCAACAATGGTACTTTTGCAAAAATCAAAAGGTTTTCAGAGGAATCAAACAGACTCAGGTGTGAGTAGGTGTGGCTACAACCACAGGATCAGTATACACCCCAAAGCCAGAGTAAAAACATGATCAATAATACACTACATACGCTAACATTGTTGAATTATAAAGAGCTAACTTAATAAGCATTTAACTGTATTGGAATCAGATTTACAAATAAATAAAATATTACATATATATATATATAATCTACAGCATTTGAATTTGAATATTTAATTTAAATTTAAATTCTACATGTAATATTAAATGCAGCAATAATAGAGCCAAACCTGTAAATGCATTTTGTGGTTTTCCTGTACTTTTCCTCGCAGACACCACAGGTGCAGCTCTTTAACAGTGTGACTCTGCTGAGTGATTTGGATCTACAGTGGGCAGAGGTGTGGGTGAGGGGCCGCTCTTCTGATCATTGATGACCGTCAGCCAGCACAGGCCTCTGGTGATATGTGGGCTCTCCGAGCTCCGGTAGCCCCACCACACCACACCCTGGGGTGCAACAAATATCAGCATTGTAATTTCACGCCTGTGATTATTATCGCGAGCTCTATCTCTGACTGGGAATCCTCCACCCATCCTCTTTAGTCCTCCCAGCTGAGATACTGTTTAACAGCCTCTCCCCTGGACCTGTGCACTCAGACACACACGCATACACTCTCAGACACACACATTTATGCATGTACACACACCCAAACACACACAATGTTTTAATGTCTGCCCTCCATGGGCCCGTTTTAGGCTTTCTCATTTCTTCTTCTCCCATCTTCTGTTAATTCACCACCATCTGCCTCAGCATCTGTTTGAGGAGCCAGAAAAAAGTGTCTGCCATGCCGGAGAAACTCTATGCTTTTTCTCTCTCTTGTTTTTTTTTTTTTTTTCTTTTTTGACGCTTTTCTTGAGTCCTCACCCTCTTGCCCATTTAAATGCCAGTGGCAGCATCCTCTTCAGTCTTTGTCTGGCCTTCTGCTCCACCCCCTCTTCTAACTGGCCCTGATTTAGCATAATCTCCAAAAACCTTGAGCCCTCCCCCTCAGCCATTGCCAAACACACATACGCTCTATCTGTGTACTGAAACTCTTCCTCTCCATCTCATCATCCGCCAGGGAAGAGACAGAAAGGGCAGTCACATCCTCTTCTTACCACCTTATTAATGTCTGCAGTCAACAGGAACATGCAAAGTAGCTTTCTCTAAAACTAAACACTAAATATTTGACAAAAAAAATCCAACCTGCCCTCTTGTGATTTAAAACAAACAAACAAAAATAATATTTAGGAAATATTGTTGGCAGATAGGATGGTGTTCTCAGGATATCAAGGGAATTGTAAGTTTTATGAGGAGGATTAAAGGAAGATGCTACCTGCTCCTTACCGTCAACTCCACACAGTTAATCCGTCCATCCCTGCTCTATTTTTAACTGCTTCCAGATTCTCTTTCCCTCCCAGTCCTTTCTTTCCGCCTCCTGCCTGCCCTCCTATCTTCCTTCTCTCCTTTGAGGTTTTAGACAACAATAGGACTGTCCACTCCACAGCCGGCCTGAGCCACAGGATCCGTCCCTGCCAGAAGAGATTACAAGCATTCTTCAGCCAGGCCAGAGTTGTCGTGGAGACCTGTGAACATGCCTGTGCCTTTAAGTCGAATTTTTCATTGTTTTTAATTGTTTGTATAAATTTTATAGATCATTTTTGTTTGAAGAGAGAAAGACATCTCAAAAACTATTTCCTAAGTATCAGAATTAGCACTTGGCTGCAGGCAATCATTTTACAGTTTCCTAGTATAAAACATGAATCTAGCAATATTTTAAGTTAAGTTTAAAATTCTTATTTCTCCTTTTAGACAAATCATGTTTTTTTTTCTGTGATTGTTACTTCTGGTTAGTTATCTAAGCATAATTATCTGCACAATCCGAGTGACAAAATGCCTTTTCTTGTTTTCTCCATAAGTACCATAGCCAATTTGCATTTAATCAGGGGCAAATGTGCTATTTGTTCACGGCTGTTAATGATAACGATGGTATAAGAGCAACAAATACCATGACATCTTTAAAACACATATCCTTACCTCCCTCTGTTGGCCTACCCTTCTGTTTCTGTCTCTAATTCTTTCAGTTTCTTCCTGTTGTGTTTACATCTTGGGAGTGACATGCGTCCTCTCAGGCCCACTGGGACCTGCAGTTTATTTAGCAGCTCTTACAGACGGCAGTAACACTAACACTTCGGGCCTTGCCACAGGCGAGAGGTATTAAGAGTCATCTAATTAAATACAGGGCTGGATGTCCTCTGCTCCCTGCCTCCCCTCAGGCCGACATGGATTGGACAGCTTTGTGCAATATGCTAAAACATATGGAGTGATTCTTGGGACTCTGAATAGACATGTGATCTTTGACACTGCAGCCACTTCAGATAATTGTGATTATAATAATTTCTTCTTCTTCTTCCATATCGTACTATTATATTATCTGGCAATTCTGTCTGTGGGCAATGATGTCTTCCTCCCTCCCTCCCTTTCTCTCTTTCTCTCATTTCCACATTCTCTGTGGGGAGCTTTTGTCTGATAAGTTGTCACATTAAGTGCTAACTTTTGGGTGATCGCTGGGCTTTTCTTTCTATCTCTTTATGGCCAGACCCTCTAATAGCTGTCCTGCGGCAGCGCCTGAGGCAATCATGTTAGAAATAAACAGGCTGACACAGTCATTTACTCAAATCGTCCCTACACTATTCACAACCCTCCCCTGGTGATGATCCTTCGAACAACAATTATTTCAAATGTCAAAGATCCAAGCCTTTGGGGCATAGACAAATGAACATTAAAAATCTATTACCAAACACTTTAAAAAATATATGTAGGCTTTCTTTATTTTTCTAAAAAAAGATTACAATAAAGAGAAACTGTGAAGCTGAACCTGGACAAATTCAGAGAAAAAGACCAAGCAAACATCACATTGTAGTGTTTAATGAATATCAATTTTGGAAAATTCTTTCTATTTATGACAATGTAATGAGGCCATACGTCACTGGTGCCACAGAAAGCGCTGAGGTGATGGAGTTTGCCCACAGAGGTTTGTGTTTGTGTTTCATCTCTTGTTTCCTTTTGTTTCACGTGACTCCATCAGGAGGGGTGGCCTCTGATTTGCTGTCACACTGAGCTGTTCTACATGACCTCTCATAACCTCATCTCATCTCTCCGAGGACTCCCAGGAACCGTCGGCCGACCCTGCTGATGAGATGAAGATATTTCCACCTCAGCCAAGTGAAACCTCTGGGCGATAATGGTTTTTGAGTGATCACAGTACTCAGAGTTTGACCCGTCCGATTCTTTGATTATTACATTTAAAGTTAAGCGGTGTGAGAAATTAAGAAAATTCATAACTGAACAGAAGAGTAAAGTGTTTCTGATTCATGCTGTCTGCAGAGTTGCTTTGCCTAACCTCTTCCTGTTTTGCCTTGTTGTAAGTGAATTGTCCAGTTAAGATATATAAGGCTAATATAAAAGTATTGCTTGCAGTATCAATTTATTCCATGTGATTGCCCCTCATGATGGGCACAAAATCCATTCAGTGATAATGGCATCCATCTCCGCCTTTATATTGCATGTATTTGTTACCTTTGGCCCAGTAGCAATAAATCCAATCTAGTCTCCTGGATGTGGACCGCTGACCACTGCGAACTGGTCAAGGAGAGTGGCTACAGTTCATTTCACATCAACGCCCGTCATGATTACGGAGAGATTAAATGCCCCCCCTCCTACTTTACAGCTTTTCTTACCCCATAACCATACATATTTTAAAACTAATGTATATTATTCAGCGCTATAAATACACAGAATTTTACGAATCTCAGTCTTTGTAGTTAATTTAACTGAAATCTGTTTACAGTTTACAGTGTCAATTTTGTCGTAATGTTGTTTTATAACCCTCTGAAATGTAACTATGAACACCTAAACTGACTGTGACATTATGAGTGTTAATTGGTTAACTCCACCTCCCACCATGGGACAAAACTTTCACCCCAGAAGGACACATGTCTCTTTGACCCTACAGTTCTTGTAAGTGTCTTGCTTGTCATGATTTAACAGCAAATGCTGGGAGCCTAATCTGTAGCAACTGAAATACATGCAATTTTTACATTTTTCAAATGTTTCTGTCAAATAAAACTTATGTTTAACTATTTTATTATTATTTTTTTGCTATTTTGAACTTCGACCCCATAACATTTCCAGTATGTTGAATCAGTTCGCAGTCTCAACTCACTCTTGAACATAGAAATGATGTAGTACTTTTACTTTACTAGCACAAAAGTTCATTTGTTTCTGTCCTTGCAACTCATGTGGTAAGTAATGCCCTAACAGATAAATATAACATTGGTTCATGTTGCTTGTTTTCACTTTGTATTTCCCATATTTATTATTCTACTAGAGGTGCACTTTCCTCTCAGATCCCTCTAATGGCTACAGATGCTGGCCAAAGTTAAGTTTGGAGGACTGTACAAAGATTATTTACTGGATATTTTATAGTAATGTAAACACACTCACTAAATGTATGTACATTTTATGTTCACTGTTCATTGTATTAGATGAGATTTTTAATAAAATTGTCTTATGATTATGTTAACTTAGGGGAATAGTTGTATAGTTAACAAATACTGAATATTAGTTTCAAACAAAGCATAATAGTGTTGAGTGAAGCTAATAACAGCTAGCAGTGACAAGGAGGGTTCAATTTTAACTACACAAAGAGTCAGTCATTATACTTCAGAGTTAAATGAACATTCTGTGGTTTGGATCCATTTAAAGTGTTGAAATGATCTCTGATAGTGTTTGTTTGTGTTTTACTGATTTTAAATCTTAATTATTGATGTTCATTGTATATAAAAAAGGATTTATTCTGCACAGAACATGATGCTCTCTAAAACACTAAACTCAACTTGTGAGCAGGCAGGACTCAGAGCAGTCAGTAGTGATTCCTTCAACCGATCACGACCATCCCCAGAGGAGCTCTAAGTGGAGCAGATGGTAGACAAATAGCGTGTAAGAGGAGAAAAATTAAGGAGTTTTACAGGATTTTCATCAATTACCTGGGCTAATGTATCAATATGGAGTAAAAAAATGTTATTTGTAATGTTTTTGACAGCACCATCAATATATTAATAAAAGCAATGTAAGACATCAATCTTCATTTTCCAACTTCAGAGGCTGTCCCTCAACAACACCACACCTGACAGTTAAAACTTGAATTCTCTCTGTCCTAAGAGGCCTAGTCTACATTTTCACGTATCATACAATAATTTCTGTCAGCCCTCATGTTGGGCCTCCAGTACATTCTATAATAGCAGGCAATGAGCGAGTCATTGTCCTGCATTAGCATGTTACGGTACAGAGAGTTAAAGAGCCCAATTTCATCTCTGCCCCACATCCTTCTGATGGGATTGGCTCTGATGGGCTGGTGTGTTAGAGGGCTAGTTGCTGGCTTCGTAAAGGATGATATGAGTGTGTCATGGCTTCATAAAGCAGTAAGACATGCTTTTTGGAGCCTGAAGAGATGACTAAACTCAGACCTATTACAAAACAATCTCTCTGTTTTAGCCTTTAAACATTGTGACTGAAACATTTTATGCCAAGAAGGGAACAGCTATTTCTTTCAGCCAGCTGTAAATAACATCTGATTCAAATGATTTATTACATTCACTAGTTAAATCTATGTTAACAGAATAGAGGGACCAACCAGAATTATGTTAATGTAAAATAATTAACCACTGTGCAACTCGGTTAAATGTATCTTATGACAAGTGACAAACTCAAAATGCAGAACAAAACAGAAAATTATCCAGGAGATGAGTTGCTAAAACACTTGACAGATATAAAATAATACATCTACATCTACATCTGTTCTGGACCTCATTACATCAGTGTTTCATCTTAAATGACCAGTTTGTAAGATTTAGTGCCATCTAGCGGTGCAGTTACTGATTGCACCACCCTCGTTTCACCCTCTCCTTCCTAGTGTGAAGAAGAAAACTACAATGGCCATGAAATTCATGAAAAATGCAAAAGGCCCTATCCAGAACTACTGTTTAATTTGTTTGTTCTGGGCTACTGTAGAAACATGGTGGCTTTGTTATTGTCCAAGACAAAAGATCAAAATCATCAATACGTATGTTGGCCTTTCAATACCTTTCTACTTCCTTCCCCTTTTTGTGGCGATCAACCTCAAGCCTCTTCATTCCTACTGAAGATATAAATTTTAAATAATGGGTCACAAATATATAGTTAAATTTTTAAAAAGGCAAAATAATTTCCCAAAGCTGGCCACTGTATTTTTGTAGGAAAATGTCACTCAAACAGGAGTAAATAGTGCACTTGTTGGGGACTATATTCAGGTGGGGATTTGGGGATATGTAGGACTGACTAAATGTGTTTTCGGTCAACAATGGAGCTCTATAGCGCTGCGGAAAAAGCTTTATCAGGCTATGGATACACAAACAATACTTGTTAGTGTCAATTCTTTGTTAGTTTTGTTTTTTAATGGCATTTGTCGACAATAATATAAGATTATCCCCTCTTTTAAGCTTTGAGGCCTCAAACAGCACAAGTGAAGCTACTACTTTTTGATATACTAATGGAATTACTGATGCAAATAAGCGAACCAAAGGCTCAAAATGAAGAGGTGAAAAGAGAGGAAAACAGCCTTCACTTAAAAAACTTCAGAGGTCCAAAAGTTATTTTTAGGTCTTTACTTTTATTTTATTACTTTTACTTTAACTGTTATGTTCCTCCAGAGTCCTAATTAATATGTTAAGACTTCTGTAATTAAAATGCTCCTGGTGTAAATGCAATATTCAACAGTTCTTCTGACAGTGATATATTCTACATGGATTATCCCCAGTGATTTTGACTTGCTAATTAATCAACATTATTTATGATGATAAAAGAGGGGAAAAAAAAACTTACTGATGAACAGACTGCCTCAGCAATCATGATGTACTCAGTCAAGTAAACTTCTAAAATATTTATTATTAGATGTAAATGCTCTGCTGTAGCTGTGGTTGTACTGGGCTGCTCCTGTGGATTTAGGTTTAACTGACTTTTATATGTAAAAATAAAAATATAGTAAAAGTGCACAGTGTGCAGCAGTCTTAAAGCTTTCAAAAAACTCTGGGTACATGTTAGTGTAACGCCCCAATTTAGCATTCATAATTAGTATATAGAATAAATGCTTTATAATGCACACTATAATGTAGTTGTAAGTAGTATTTATCAAAAAATATAACTCCACCTGTGAAGCACATGTAATTGGTGTATAAACAACTGATGAATGGTTGATAACACAGCGTGACATAGCTCTAAATGTAATGATATAATAGTGATTATGAATCCACTGTATTATAAAGCATTTATTAAGTGTTTACACATGTACAAATCATTCACATGTGTATATGGTCTTATTAATGTGTCCAAAACTCAAAAGACACATTTAGCTTTAAGATTCATTCTTGACCTTGGAAATAGTTGACAAAGAATGTCATGACTCAAGGTCCAGTTACTCAACTTCTTGTTTAACTTTTCAGCTGCAATCCCTTTCTTATAGACAAATAAATACTTATTTAATGAATTGATTAAATAATCATGATCAGAAGTGTGTGCAATAATTAATACAAAATTACATACATAGTATTTTACATTCTTATAAAGTGTTATATTACGAATCATTCACTATCTGTTACAGATCTGCATTAATGTCATTATATCTGCTCACAACTACCTATCATCGTGTTATAAACCATTAATTAATTGTTTGTTTACTGCTGAAACCCCAAATTATTCTCATGAAGGCTCATGATCTTTAATTATTCCGGCACAACAAGGGCTAATCTACAATTTTAAGTTGTTCTCCCTGAAATAAAGAAATATGCACGCCCACTTCCCAAGGCTTCCAGGCTTAGCCCTGCCCATTGTGTTTTTTCTGCAGTTTGTCTCTATTCATTTGCATTTTTATGCAAAGTTAGTCGTGAGAGACTTATATTACTGCCATGAGTACATTAAGAAAACCATTAATCACAGTGTAACACTGAGTGAATCAGCGACACACCTGTTCTGCTTGCTGGGGGCCTTGTTACATATCAGTCTCACTGGGCAGGACAGGGACATGTACCTGAGGCAGACATATCCAGACCTGCCCTCTCCAACAAGATAGATACAGTTCAGCCATGGTTGTAAAATGTTTTTCAAAACTTTCAAATCTTTTTTTCTTTCTATGTTGTTTAGTTTTTAGTTTTTGTTTGAAGTGACGTTATATTTTGTTTTACGGCCAAATAAAAGCAAATATTAAAAGCTGCGCAATTTCTGAAATCAGCGAAATCCCTAAATAAATCATTGAATCATAAAATCATTTTCACATGCAAAATGATGATTTTGCTGTGATCTAATGCATGTAATTGTTCTAATCTGTTGTTGCCCACTGGATTCTTAACCTCTGACTAAATACAGTCTAACTGATGGTTGAAGCTTCATGTACAGTATTAGCCAACCATCAAGGAAATAAGCAAATAAACAGACAGTATAATGCAATAGTTATGGTAGTGCTCCTGAAGTTGATGTTCCACCTACCTTTTCTGTTTTTGTGAAAGGAACATTAATCTGACGCACCAGTGGAGCTCTGTCTAATGTAAAAATGTAGAGTTTCCCCCCCTGCTTCTGCAAGGAAGAGGCTTCTATCACACTAATGATAATAAATGGCAACTAATGGGATGACCAAACATAACAAATGGAAAGTTTTAAAAGGTATGGGGCCACATTAAATCTGCAATGACATCCTCAAGTCAGAGCTGTGTCTGTGCTAAACAAGAAAAATTGATCAGTTATGAGTAAAGTTTCACTGCTCATAATAATGTACATCATATACATCCAGTACAGTGTATTTTTTCATGAGGTTTAAAATTGTAATATATTATAGTATTTTTTATATAATGTTTTGATATACTGAACTGAATATAATTTAACACTGTCCACTTCAGGTTTATCATTACAAATGTATCAAGCCTGAGATGAAGTTCTGAAGATGGCTGAGAAATAATATAGCTGCAAATCAAAAGTGGCTCATTAATGGCTGTTTTTGGCTTCACAGTCCTGCAGATTAGATAATTAGATTAGATTATTGATGTTTAATTATGATATTTATGTTACCACTGTAAGTGCATTTACTCAATAATTGTACTTAAGTGCAAATTTGAGGTACTTCACTTGAGTATTTCCATTTCAGGCTAATTTATACTACATTTATTTGACAGCTTTAGTTAGTTTACAGACTAAAACTACCCAACAGTATATAAAATAGTTAAAACTAGCTCTACTTTGACCAACTACAACAGTTAAATGCTTCCTACACATTGATGCATTAGTAGTCATAATACAGTAATATAATATATGCTAGTATAAGACTTACAAGTTTAATTTTCCTGCATTCTGAATACTTTTACTTTTAATACTTTAAGTACTTTTAGCTAATAACACTTTTACTTGACATTTTCAATCAAGGACTTTTTCTTCCCAAAATCCCAAATTGACATTGCTGTATTGTTAATACTAATATATAAAGTATAATATTTTATAAGAAATTGTTTTGTGTAGACTCTGCAGGTACACAGAGGACTGGCGTGTGCTGTATCTTCTAAAATCTGACACTGCGAAGTCTCAGAAAATTTCAGGTCTTTGTGCGTTTGGCATTGAGTGGAACTGCATTTGTCTTAATGATCGTGCTCCTTGAGCTGATTTTTGTTTCACAATAATCAATATCAAAGTCGCCAGTGGCAGCAATGCCCAAGAAAGGGGGAGTAAATGCAGAGAGGCATTCTTTCTCTACATTGGCCTTGTCAATGTAACAATGCTTTTAGAGTTTGGCCCTGAGCATCTAAACACACTCTCAATCACTCCAGAAATCCTAGTAGGCCACACTTGGCTGCTATTGTAACTTAGATACAGTCTCAATTTGTATGTTGTCTCTCAGTAGACATGTGAAAAATAAATGGATTGATCTCCCGTCCCAGTCCAACAGTTACAGCACATCTGTTTTCAGACAGGATTTATAAAAAGTGTCACTGCTGACAAATAAACAGGTATGCTCACAACTTCTGGATTATATTGTTATCATACCTGTATGATGTTTTCACACTTCATTCATCTAACATAACATGAAAACAACTGTCTTTTTCAACCATTTGACAAATGTGAGAAGTTCAGAATAATTTGTGAAAAATGTGTTTGTCACACAAGATGGGCTCAACACAGGATCAAGAACAAGAAAATAAAATTATTTATTATCCTATAAATCATCTAACTGTTTTCTATATGAGGACTCATCCACTCATAATCTGTATATCCCTGCAATTACCCAACATACACACAGAGGCTAATGACTCTATTTACACAGCTATGATGGGCCTACAAACAACATTAGTTTGTCCGAGGTACTGATTTTCTTCATCTCACTGCACTCACTGAGTAAATTCAAGAATATTTGAAACAGTTCAACATTGGCTGTGGTTGCTGAAAATGCAGAGCAAGAGTTGCTCACACAATGAAATTCAGATACATTTCTTGGCTTAATAAGATTTATTCAGATTGTGGGCCGATGAAGCAAAGGGAGGGTGTGAAGGCGTGCAGCCCCGTTTGGCCCCTCAGTGACCAGAGAGGAGGTGATAAATGACTACAACACTCATCCCTGTCAGCACTGGTAGGAAGGGGGGGAGCAGCTCTCCTACCGTGAGCTACATCATCCTAACAACATTATTCTTTTCATGCGGCTTGTCGATAGAAGCCCTGTGTGATTGGCATGGGGATCCGCTCAGGTTAATTGGAAGCCTGAACTGTGTAACGGCACGGGAAGCTGAGCAGACATTGTCCCCCTTGTAATAACACAGGAGGCCTGTGTGTCTGTGTATCGATTACATCTTAGGTTCATGGCACCCGTATGGGAATGAAATATCAGAGGACAGGTTATGGATGTTGCCATCAATGGCACTGAAGGAGCGGAGATGGGCCACTTGTACCACAGGAAAAAAAAAAAAAAAACGCTCAAAGAAATACTTTTAAACATTATATTGTAACAGCTTATTCAATCAAAATCTCTCACATCTTCACCCAAAGCACTTATTATACTGGAAGTTTTGAAGTTAATGGAATTGATGTGATTTATAAGGGGAGATGTGTGCTCTTGTTTGGCATGTGACAGGTGTATTTGCCCTCCTGTCCAAGCTCTGAGGCCACAGAAACGCTCTGTCTCTTCCTCTCATTTTGACCCCCCCACTCTTTAGTTTCCTTTTGATCAAGGGCCCATAGCTTGCATTAGATGAGGGACACATGATACCCAATATAGGAGGTAACCTAACACACAGCTCCCTACTTGGAAGCACAGCTCGCACTCCTATGGACCAGGCCACCCTGGTTAGGGGTGAGATTAAGAAGACAGGGTGAGTGACATAGCTAATATGCAGGAGATGAGAGTGAAGGCGTGTTATTTTTTTGCGATTATCAAAGTTTTTTTTAAATGAGATTGAGCATTTTTTTAAGAGAAGCGATAGATCATGTGTAATTTGCCCACACTTTGTTGCATTACTCTACTATGAAACAACCTGCGACAAGTTTGTGAAGTGTTCCTCTCTTCCCAGAGTCACATTCTTATTATCGCCTCGATCATACCAGGTGACACCTTGATGCATTGTTTAGCGACCGAGGTAAAGGGTTTGATGCCATAACTCAGAAATTTTGCTTATTAATTTAGAAATTAATTACAAACACAAAGTGACATTTTACAAGAAATGTTTAGCATAGCATGAATTATTGCTGCTGTAAATTGGATGCAAGCAATGGAGTGCAAAGCCTTGACTTGAGCTCTTTGTGATTAATAAAAGAAGCTTTCACTTCAGTTTTAAAGCCAGTCATGAATGAACGATATGAAGGGATGAAACAAAACTCCTCCTCCAGCTGAAGGACAAGCTATTTTAAGGGTGGATGTATGTTCTAAAAGATGTATTAGATTAAGAGAAATCAGGACTATCATTTATTGTATTTGTTGTCCCGTCAGACAGTTCAGTGACTAATAGCCAATGAAGGACATAACTTAAGATGGAGGTCGCACATTTATTCAGTAGATTGCAATTTCTTCCTTTTAATATGCTAAACAAGTCAATGTATGTCAGTAAGTTTTCTTTTCTTTTGCTGATGATCACATTATTGCATGACATTTTGTCATAGACAAAATGCCTGCATTAGCAACTGCACAGGCAGGCAATGACTTGGACACCCTCACTCTGTTCTGTGGAACACAAACAGGAGGTCCAGCTCTGTCTCCTGTGGAGCAGAGGATCTGGATTCTACATGAGTGACTGAGACACAGCATCCTCCATCCTGCTTCTCATAGCCCCCTCATAGAGCCCCACAAGGCCCACCACGTGGCTCTCAGCACAGAGGTCCAGATTGTGCCACTGGGCTGGTACCGGACTGGAGGTGGGCGATGGAGCCCCAATCCATCTCCCGCAGGAGCCCGGTGACGGGAGCATCGGTTGCCCACTCCTCGGCTCCGAGCACACTCAGGAAGATGGATTGGTTGGCCAACTCACCAAAGGAGGCAAAGCATGCCGTTAAGAGCCTGTGCATCACTTGGCTGCTCATATGCAAAGTTTGATGAAAGAGGTTTTTCTGGGAGCGATGAATTAGGACTCCGCTGTGAAATTAGATTTCTGGTGAAAACCTTGCAAGGTTTAGAAGTAGCATTGTTTCTTTACTGCCGTCTCGCCCAATGGTAATTATAGATAAAGTGAAATTACATTGGGAATTCAGTGATGAATGATAAAGATGAATGTCAGAATAGCTGACCAACCTGAAGAAAGATGTAAAATAAAGTAGAAATGTGCATGTTATGTACAACAGAGGAACAAAAAGGCATGACATAGGCAAGATATAGAAACTGACACGGGGGGGGGGCTAAATTAATGTATATTTGTTTCAATTAATCAGGTGGAAAAAGAAACCGATAATTGTCCATCATTGCTGAACTATATAGCATATACTGCAGGTTGAGGGGGAGAATGGGATAGGAGACACACAACAAACAAATGGAGAGCATATGAAATATTTCCCTCTGATGAAATAAATCTTGTGGAAAAATTGTCTCATCTTCAGAAATAGTCCAAATTGCTCGGCACTTTAACCTGATACACTAAGGATCCCGCCTCCTCCTCTCTGTGACCCAAACCTAAAACGGCGGCATGAACACTGACAAATTTGACAAAGGGAATTTGCTCAAAAAACACAGCCTCTATTTGGTCAGCCATGCGGCAAATATGTCGGATGATATGGTTTATTAGGCAATCCATTTCTCCACAATAGTGGGGCCATCTGCAAAGGTTAGCGTGCATAAGGTTCGTATGGCAAATTCTATCTAATCTGCCTTCGAAGGGCCGCCGCGAAAACTCAGTGGCACATTTTTCATGTACGTACGATTTGGAATGCAAATAGAATAGCTGATGAAAGAGGTGACCTTCTAAGTGCAGAGCAGAGGGGGCTTTGTGGAATATGCAGAGGCAGAATAGAATAGAAAAGAATGAGTTACTGCCACTGCCACCTCAGCTGCATTGTAATATACGACTGTGGCTCAGATACAAGTGAACCTGGCCTCAAGAACATCTAGGTTAATCTCTGAGGATGGCACATCATGTACTCAGTGCAAAAAAAAAAATAGCTGGCTCGCAGAATTATATGCCTTTATGCACTGAGTAAAGCTCTCAATGTCAAACAAAATACAACAAAAAGAATGTAGTTAATAGCAGGTACTAAAGTATTGTATATATACAGTTAGTATTTACAATCTTTAAGATTTTACATAGATAAAATCCTAACAAATGTAACGCAGACTTCTTCTAGATTTATTGTTTTACTTTTGAGACAAAGTTGACTGACATTAATTTGGATTTATGTCCTCCTAGAGCATTTTGCGTAATAAATAGCAGCATGTATGGAACATTAAGTGGCCAATCCAGTTGATGGATGCTCTAACATGCTCAAAATCTAACTCAAAATGAAAGTTGGAACAAGATATTCCACGATATAAAGGTGAGACTATATGTCAATAGTGTAGTTTACAGACTCCTTTGTCATACGTAGTGCAAAACTTGAACACATAGACAAATGGGTGAGGTGTACCATGGTCATTCAGCCGTGCATGTCTCATCTGTAGCCAGCTTTGGCAGAGTAGTCATCTTCATTCCCTTTGTCCTTACTGCAGTAGGTAATCTATCAGCCTTGAGACGTGCTGGAGAGTCCGGCTGGCCTACTCGCTCTCCCATTTGAATTGAGAACCCAGTTTCTGCTTTACCCGTAGTCCCAGTTAGACCAAGCTGCAATTGAGAGTGAGTGAGCTGTCCTTGATTCATATTACTGTCCCAGTATGATTGAGCTTCTTTGGTATCGCTGGAGAATGGAGCGAAAATTGAGCACTTTACTTTGCAGGGTTGAAATCCCAGTACTGCATGTATGCATTTTCTCAGGGTTTTTCATGGGACACGCTTGAGGTGCGTTCTTTATGTTGTGTTCAATGAGACAGAAGCACAGGAGTACTTGGGGTGGTATTTGGAAATTAGCACAAACCAATATGTTGTTTTCAATAGGCATGAAATCAGTTGCAACTGATTGACACCAACTTTATTTAAAGGGAAAGGCTTGTGTTATTTCACACATTTATTATTGTCAACAAGGCCCATGAAATAAACCCTAACAAAAAATATGCTTTGTTTGTCCCCTATTGCTTTGTGACTTCTCCACCCTGTCGGAGGCTCTCAGCCCCAATCCCATTTGTTTTTATTAAAGATATGGGTCACAAATGCATAGTTTAATTGTTTAAAAAGGGCTCAGAAATCTACTGAACTAGAGTAAGTGTGCATTTCATCTTTTTACAGCTGCAGTTCAACACACACTCACTGCGAGTTTTTATGACACCAGGATTGTCTGAAACATTCAAAATAAACTGTAAATGTTCATTGTATTGTATGTTCATGTTATTGTTAGGACCGTGGTTTCTAGACAACAATGGAGGTGTTTGGCATAGAGGAATAAACTATATCATAGTCAATACTATAATTAATTGTTTGCACTGATCTAGGTCTTGGGATTTGTTGACAAAAATAAAATATATAGAATACTGTCATTGTTTAAATCACATGAACAATAAAACTGGATCTAAATCTAAATCATCAATGTCATGCAGTAAACAGATTATCAGTGGCAAAATGATTGTCTAGGTTCTCTATAGCACACACACACACACACACACACACACACACATACACACACACACTCACACATATGTATACAGCATATTTTGACTATAATGTTGCAAGAGAACAATATCACTGATACAAATTTCTCCCTGTTGTCTATTAGCTATTGCAGCACATCAGGTGACCTTATATTGTGCAAGCCAAGAGAGTATCTTTCTGTTGATGATTAAATCAATAGAGATTTGACACAGACTTGTGGGAACATGCCTGTCTTATTTGAGCCAGTTCCTCCCCTCGTGGTTGGCTGTGGGGGGGATTCATCACCTGGCTGGTCTCCGTCACCTGATGGAGATGGGCCTTTAGCCGCGGTTTGATAGAGGGAGCCGATTATGATGCATGTCGATCGTTCCAGCAAATATTGACATGGAAACAGTGAGAGAACAACCCCACGGCTCATAGCTCTTTCTTCCCATACTGGCTGCTTCACTCGCCAGCTCTGCATCGCACAGAAGCACACACACAAAACATGATGCACCTAGAGTTTACAGACACTTTCACAAATATACACACTTACACTGTGTGCACACAAAGATGCCCAGAAACCAATCATCCCAATCGATGGTGTCTCATCAGGTTCTCAGGGTACATCCCAGCTCCATTTGCTATTAGTACTCTGGTGTGTGCGTGTATGTGTGTGCGGGAGCCTGATTGGTTATTCATGTTTATTTACTTAAGGGTGGAGGAAGAGGCCATTTCCCCTGCCACACTATGCTAATACTGCCTCTTAACCACCTTGCTGTCTCTTCTACATCTCTGCAGAATCGCAGAATCGTGCTCTTCTGCACCTGTCCCTGGGAACCAAGAGGGTAAATGATGAAACACAAACAATGTTTGCTGTGAGAGAAAAAGCAAAGTCTGTCAGGGCTGTAAAGACAGTGGAGTGAGACTGGGGGAGTGAGAATGAAACGAGAGGATGGAGGATATGTGGAGGAAGAGGGGGGCTAATGACAGGTGTGTCTGTAAATTCTTCATCCTGCATAGACTGCTAGGGAAACTGCTTGGCAGGGCACTCAACCATGACTTTACAACTAATCCTGTTTGTAAGTTATTATTTATCTTCTGCAAAGTTTGTCAAACTCAGGCTTTGATTTCTCCCCCTGAGTTCCCTCTCGTGGCCTGCTCCCGCACATGCTCCCCACATAATTTATGACTGCCTCTGGTCCTGATGACAGATTATTAAAAGTAGAATTAGTTTTTTGCTGGGGATTTTTCCTGTGGGAATTGGGAAGGCAGGGCTCTCAGAGGAAGGTCTCTGACGAGGTCTCCATTACTAATAGAGGCGGATTTTTTTTCCTTCCCTGTGTGATGGCGGAGTGAGAAGACTAATGATTTGAATTTACTGTGGCAGCCGTCACGTGGTCTGGAAGCCAGCATCGGAGGAGAGGAGAGGTTAAGTTCTTCCCTGTGGAGAGGTTTATTGGATTGTTTAGCACCAGAAGGATAATGTTTTTGTCATAGACTGCTGGTGCTTCTGCTGCTAGGCTAGAGGGAGGCCAAGAGCAAATCCTCTAGTTGTGTGTCTGTGTATGTGTGTGAGCTAAGATCAAAAGTATGAGAAGATCAGAGAAGAGAAAGCGAGATATGTAATTTTAAGGGGGCTTGTGGGACATAGGGGGAGGTAACATAGGAGGAAATGACTGTAGTAGCTAATATGTGTGGACAGAAATTCAGATATTCACTTTGACGGCGTCCAACAAACTGATACAAACAGCATTTATTTTTCTGTCTCTGAAGTCGGTGCCAACTCTCTGATCCTCCCCTATCAGCAACTCTTGTGCACCAACTCCACACTTTTCCTCCTTCTCTGCTGACACACAAAGAGGATGTAGGCTTTCCCTTTTCCCCTGTTCACCTGATGGCCGTTTGGAGCCTGTTCCCCCAGCGTGTGTCTGCAGCCTGGGAAGCAGAGGGGAGTCTCAGCACAGCTGAGAGGCTCGGCTTAATCTTATGCATCATTAAGCACTCAGCGGCACGCCGCAGCTCCTCATATACATCATCCACGCTTAATAAACATAATGATGACATAAGATGTAATTCCAGATGAATTTTCATTTTATAGGGAAATGGAGAATTCCTGTAGAAAGGAGGGGAAAAAGAAAAGAGGAACGAAAGAGGGAGAGAAAAAGTAAATTATCTGGGAAGTACAGAATAAATGATGTTTTTTCTCCACAAGATGGATTGTGGGGTTCTGGGGGCAGTTGAAGTGGGAGAGGAGTGTTGGAGGGAGGGAGGGTGATAAAGGTGAGGGGGCAGAGGGCTGCAGCGGTGGTGGCCTAAGAGTGGAGGGGTGGCATGGGGGACAAGGGGTTGTGGGTGGAGGGGTGGGGGAGAAAAATGTTGGCCATTCCAAGTGTTTTAATCGCAGGGCTTGATGGACAGGCTGAGAGGACCTGAGGTGCCGCCATCCATCATAGGCAGGCTAGAATGGTGGAGCGAGGGGTAGAGTTTCAGAGGGGGCTTTCGGCATGTGGGGGGAAATGGGATTCTGATGAAAGTGTGAGAGAAAGGCGGCTGTACACAGTAAAGGCCAACTAAGGCAAGACGACCAGAGATTAGCGCCGCACTTCTGCAGCATGTTGGGAATGGCAGCAGGAAAGGAGATTTTAATAGCACCGCTGCCATGTGACAGAATCCCCACCCGTGTTTTTATCCTGAAAAAGGCTCATTCAAAACTTCATTCACATTTTCATGAATTTATGTGTTTATGTGAACATAAGACTTCCAAATACAGAAACAGAGATACACAGTGTAGCTTTGACGTGTTTTTGTCATGTTTATGTGTGTTGTGCACCATATGTCACCCCTCACTACACTAGGTCAGGGTGAAGTTGGGTGACTGCCATGTCGAAAATAAGATATGGTCACCAGGGACTCACCACCACCATCTCACACAAAAACACACACACCCTCTGATGCACTTTTCCTGAACTCAGCTCTCACCCAGACACCACATCCCAGACAGCCATCCAACAAACTAACCAGCCAGCCAGGCTGAAAAAAAAAACAACAGGAGGGAGGAGAAGATAAATAGTGAAGTAAGATTTGAAAATTAACATGTCTCTTACATTCCAATGACATATATAATATACATCATATAATCCTCTTCATCTTATCAGTGACTTCTGGCACAGGTGAGATAAAACCTTTCAAAGCCAATCTACAAATCATAATATAATTATGACTGTTGAGGGGGTAGAAACCACAAGTATAAAAAAGCAGATCTACCATTAAATGTTTGATTTTGCTTCCTCTATTTGCTCATTTTTACTGACCATTTGGAAATGAGAAAACTATTTAGCCCTTGCCAGTGAAGCCAGTTTTGTCGCGGGAAAGCAGTATCCCATGCGTGCTTCCAGCTGGATCCTGTCCCAGACTGCCATGCCTGGTTAATGTGGCCATTCTGTGCTGCCAGAATTAGAATTCATGGTTTATATTAAACAAACAAACACAGCAACAAGAAAACAATGACACAAATTGACCTTGCATGAACTGAACGTACTGTTACTGATTCTCTAAATTGGTAAAATTTTAATATATGCAAACCAGTTATGGACCTTTAATATCATGCCCACTTATTTTGGAAGATGAATCTCATTTTGAAGCATATGCTGCTCAGGTATTGCAGATATACTGGAGATCTGATCTGTGGGTTTAGCTGTGGAGTCTTGACTGATGCGATACAGTTGGGGATATATTAATGGAGCCTCCCACCTCTCCTCTGGTGGCCTGTGCTGCACAAAAGCATTTCTGGATTCAAACCTCAGCATGTTCAGGGCCAGTGGAGCATGCCCAGCAGTATGCCAAGGTTAGATGGGTGCCAAGGGTGCCACTAAACAGAACCTCATCCTCTGCTCTATCCTCTCATGCCCAACACAAAATGCTGCAATATAACACAATGCCATTTAAAACAAAATGCAATGGACAGAATGTAAGCACATAGCACCAAAACTAAAAGACCAAACACTGTAACGTTTCTACTCATGTGACAACAATTGTTATTAATACTTATGAGTGAATTCTCACTTTAATTCACAGCAGTCATGCTTTTGAAAGACTAATAATGTACACATCAGTGACTAGCCTTGGCAACCGCAGATGCCCATTTCATCTGTCACTTTCTCTGTCTTATGGTTCCTATACACTTCTCCCTCCCGTTGTCTGTGTGAGTATAACTCACAGATAATGTCTTCATCAGTGATGTACTCACAGTGCTCTGTTTGCATTGACTTACAGGCCACACTCCCTCCCTCTCACACACACACAGACCCGGTCCGCTCCTGGCACCGAACGCAGATTACATCTTGTTTCCCAAACTACTAAAAGTGTCAGAGACTGTCTGGCTTTGCTTTTATATAGTGTTATTAATGGCAGTGAGCACCCACCGCCCCAGTCTTTGTGTATGTGTGCTTGTGTCTAATTAAAGGATCGCTGCTTACAGAAGCAGAGAATGGGTTTGCAAGATAGGAAATAATAATTGCAAATATTATCATTATTATTTTCACGGCTTATAGAGAAATGACATGAGGTTGGAAGACCGTATTTGAACTGTGAATTTTGAACTTGCTCAGTTTGCTGATAAAACCATAAAGGCCAGTCAATGCTATTATATAACCTCTGACCACAACTTTATAATCTCCCCAACTGAAGAGGAATAAAACTGGAAATTCCCTTTGCACTCACTGCTTAACTATGAAGGCACTAAAATTGGATGAACGGAATAAATCATCCAGCAGGTTTTTCATTAACTGATTCTAAATAAACTGCAAATATTATGGACACTATCCATTCATGCCAAACATAATACTGTTAGAAAATGATGTTAAAAATGGTAATGTAGTTTGGTTTTGATAATACTTTAATACTTGAATTTTCAGAAGTGGTATCTATTCAACTGAAACAGCAGCAGCATATAAAATCAGTATGGGAGGCCTGTAGTTGCAATATTTCAGGATGTTCACAGCAACATGAAACTAAAGTCAGCACACATGTTGGGCTAGTACCTGTTTATCCTTTCAGCCAATAAATACACATTTGTTATAAAAACTAAAATAGAAAATTTCAGTCAGCTTTTCAAATTAGACTCCATTGAATTGAACCTCAGCTTATGACACTATTCCAACATGTTTATTTGTTTATTTATTTTAGCTCTTCTGCAATTCATCACACAGCAGTTTGCTGTGCACAGATTCATTCAGGTCCTACCTATTTTAGCCAAGCCTAGCTTATTGACAAGGTGCACTGAAATACAATTTTATTTTGAATTATTCTTGACCAGGGTCTGGGACCTTAGGCCCATTGTATAGCCAAGCCTTTTCTCAGACAGCTGGGGCTTGGCTGGCTCTCAGCTCCCCCTGTCTTAACCTGAAGAATTATGTGCTCAGATAATTAGCTCTTATAGGTACACTCTCCATTTCTCCACTCCACTGGGCACATCATCTTCCTCGCCTCTTTATTGTTTGGTTTGCTTTGTCAGATCGATGTCTTGCTACTGCGTAACCAGCACTCATATCTCAGGCTGCATAAATCACAACAAGGTTTCTGTCGCTCGGGAGAGTGGTGTGGCTTTGCTGCACACATGCACACTTAGACACACGCGCACACACAGAGACACAAACACACACACACACACACACACACACACACACACACACACACATACACACACACACACACACACACATAAACAAGTGGGTGGACCACTTTATGCTTCACATCCAACAAACTCTCTTCACCTCTCTCCTTGTTACTCCTGCCCTTCTCCTCTCCTCTCCTCTCCTCTCCTCTCCTCTCCTCTCCTCTCCTCTCCTCTCCTTCTTTCCTCCCTGCATCTCTACCACTGCTGAGTGACCACTGAAGAGGAACCCATCAGATTATCCTCTACCCGGTAGCGATGGGTAGGGTGGGTGCAGCAGAATGGAGGGAGGGTAGGGGTCTCTATCACGGCTTATGATTGCAGCGACACCCTTGTAATGAATTCGAAAAATGCAAATGGCTCTCCCCATGTAACAGTTGACATTGTCTCCTGTGATAAATTTTCTGCTGAGGTAAGAGACAATTTAGATGCGAATTACAAGCAGGCTCTTTGTCACTCCTCAGTTCCATTTACATCCTTAATTAGCTGATTCCCTCCTGCTTCCATTAGAGGATGAGAGAGAGAATGAGAGAGAAAGACAGACAGACAAAAAGACAGACAGGGACAACGACACAGACAGAGAAAATTGACATCTAGTGCTGAGCTTGGTTAGATAAAAGCAAGCTTTCAAATACTATAAACACACACACGTCTATTCAACCTCACACAAAGGTACATAAGCCTTGATTATGGTGCAGGAAATGAGCCAGAAACATCATCCCATGTGTTAGGACCTCGGGGTTGATCAGCATCCCTGGGTCTGTGTCTCTGTTAATGTCATCCTTAACAGCAAACTAAACACCACAGGTTTTGTAGACATTAGCTATGCCTGCTAAAATACTCATTTACCAAGCCTCCTCATCACAAGACGCTCCTCTGCTTTGAATGACAGGCCTAAACATGCCATTCTATTAGGAGGCTTACTCAATAGAGCAATGTTCAGTCATTCGTGTCCCTCCCAAGTGCACGGCTTGTCTGCGAGACCCCACAAAGAATATGCTCAACGCGAGGTCATATATTACAGTTTACAATATGTGCTTGGTTGCCATGAATGGAGAGTCACTCAAAGCATCACATCAAAGCCCACACTGGCACACATGCTATGGTTTCTAACGATGTAAACTGAAGCGTGGGGTGAATATTCATGTTTAGACCAAAGGATGATGATGTCCTGATTTCATGGCGCGGAGTAGGCCTTGCTGTCTGATTTTGTTCTGCTATCTTTAATGTATACATTCGAACAGTGGGGACTAATAGAGCATGTGGCAGCTTTACAATGCAAGGGATCTGTGGGTGGCCAATTCACTCTGCCAGCTGACTGTCCCTAAATATGGTCTGCCAAACACAGTGTGGGGTTGTGTGAATAAACTGACAGTGCAACTTACATTTAGTTCAGTCGTAGCTTCATTGTAAAAGGCTTCAGAGCATTTACTGTATCCATGCTTCTACGCCCTAACTTACTGTGTGATATGATTATTCTCCTCATTTTTTGTGCAGGTAAATACTTCAGTGATACTGCAGGTATTGGCATATTTTGCCCTTTTTCAAAGAAGGATGAAAAATGTTTTTTGACATATATACAAGGCTGTCTGATGACAAAGTAAAACCATGAAAATATATATATATATATTTTTGGTAGCTAAAATACATTTTGCTGCTTCCCTGTCCATAGCATGTAGCTGTCAGCTGTTTTTGAATGTTCTAATAGTTGTGATTGTTAAGTTTCATTCAGATTTTTGTAGATGCTTAACTTTGATATCATATATGCACTTTTACTATTTCAAGCCACATTTCCAGAGGCTTAAGTTTACTAGCAAGTAAACTTAAAGCAGTCTAGGCTATCTCGCTTCTCTTTGGAAAGTGGAAGCAAGTTAGCCTAGTTTGCAATGTTAGACATTATATTTTGTTCCTGTTATTTCAACACCTGCTGCTAGCTAACATTAGCTCTCTCTTTCTCAGAGGTCCACTTGTAGTTATAGCAAATGTCAGAACTCAGAACTTCTGTAACCTCAGTACTTCATAAATTACTGCATAATTTAGTTCATGACAGATTAAGACAGTGTTGTGCTTAAATCACAGATGTCGTCTCTAAAAAAGAAAGCAAAAAGCATATAGAGAAAGATAAATAAGACTTTTATTTACTCTTTAGTAACTGCAATTTTGACACAGTATACAAGTACAAGTACACAAGTAAAAACAAATACCAAGGATGCAAGGATTTCTTACTTTATGGGATAAAAATTGGTATTTCCATTGCTCATGTTTATTCATTGTTTGTCCATGCAATCAATTTGCAAGGCTTCCTTGAAAACAAAATAACTGGAGAAGAAAACTTCACTGGCGGAGGTGTTCGGGCCCAATCACTTGCCAAATTTTTAGTCAGAGGTCATTAGCTTCATCTGGAACGTGCTGCTTCCCTCTGTAAGCTGTGGTAAATGAAAAGAAACTTGTTTGCAATTTACTGTACAAACAATTGATCAGTGGAACAATGACACAATTGACCGCCCACTTGACCTGGGCTGTTGCAGTAGTGAATCAGATGGGTCTCTGTTGGTGGAGGTATTTCTGGGGTAAAGACTGTTCATGCTAGTGGCTCATTGTGTACCTTGATTTGGATGACCAGCATATCAAAATAATTCATTTTATTCACTGTCTCCTTGCCATCAATGAGTGTTGGAAGTGTTTTATCAATGCATATTTCTGTTACATGTGAGCTTATGATTGACAGTACTGTCCTTCCTCCTTTTTTTATTTTTTTTTTATCATGTTTCGGGACTCTGGCATTTTCTTTTCTTGGGGACCTAAAATGTAGAGAAAAGCACACATATGACTTTCACACTGAGAAAACACTGTCATTACCAACATCAATCATGTGCAATATTTTCAGACATGTTGCTGTAATGTACCATTTTAAATGCAAAGTCTGGGGGACACGCTGCTGCTGGCCTCTCGTGGTGTAGGTATACGTTCTTCAGCCACTGTAAAATGTGTATGAACAGAGAGAAGCATGGCAGTCATGAGAGAAAGGATGCATTGTCTGTCTTTCGCTGTCATTAGGCGGCGTCTGGAGGATGATGTGGAAGCAGTATGGGGTCTGGGGGAAGTATTTATGACCCTGTAGGAAACTCGTTGGACTGCGGTGATCGCAGGGAGATAATGGGAGGGAAAGGGAGGGAATGAGAGATAATGGAAGGGAAAAGGAGCGAGGTGTTCTGACGGCACCAGCCAGACAAGAGAACATCCAGGATAAATCAATGTTGGTCATTTTCTCTCCTCCGCTATCACCCTCCTGCCTCACCGCACCTTCCCAGAGTTTACACATTTCATCATTTAGAATCCAAGAATTTTGAATGAAACAGCAGAGTCACACGGACAAGCGAAAGCAAATTTTATGTAAAATTGACTAGAGCAAAATGTTTATACTTGAACAGTTTGATGTAAAATGGCAGTGTAGTAATGCTAATTTGATTTAATTTTGACACAGCCGCATGAATGACTTTTCTGGTGACATTGGGAGGCATACAAACAAGACTTCACCTCATTAAACAGGAACAAACTGAAGGGAAATTACACTTAGTTATGGAAATGGATTTTAAGCATGCAAAGCATTACTTGCACTGACTTTAAGCTGAAATATGAAAAACATCAGTGTTGGTGTTAGCTTAGTTGTGACACCAACACCATTAAAGGGAGTGAGGATCAAGGTACAATCTAATCTCTGATGATCAAAAGAGACAACTCATTACAGAAGTATATTGACCTTAAAGACGGATTAATTTAATAAAGCACCACCTATGAAGGTAGGAGTGCATTTATGGTTGCTGAAGTACAATACACACACCATATTACAAGCGCAGCTAAAACAGATAAATGAACTACTGCAGTGAATGAAGAATTAAAAATTTTATCAGGGTGGCTGCAGAATTCTGCTTTTTAAAAACAATCTCAGGAACATGAGTCTGTGCCAGACAAAAAAAAAAAAAAAGAAATAAAGGTGACAAACATTAACTTTATGACCAAGTAACAACCTTAAATGTTGATGTGTGTTGTGCTGTTGGATGGGGTAAACAAACTGCACAAATAAGATCCATTAGAAACAGTAAGTGAACAATGTTATACAATTTAGATTTTACAAATGGCTTAAAGCAAGTAAAGTTTAAAAGCATAAATAGAATATTCATTCTGTTGCAAATGAAAAAAAAAACTCTTAAATTAAAATAAAAAAGTAAAAATAAAAAAATAAAATTAAAAGCATTATTTCTCAATTCAATACACTCCAGACTCTGGTCTGGTAAGACCAGCAGCATTTAATGGCTAATGTTATTAAAGTGAAAATAGATATTATTGTGTAACATCACTGTCTGTTCGTTGACTTTATGACTCTTCACCATCCTGCCTGCTGTTCAGTTGCAGTTAGAAAGTTACACACTCACTTTAAAGTCACGGGATGTAAAGCAAATTCAAACATAAGGGTCACTTCCATCACCAAAATTTGAAGCAGAGGATTGGAGCTCGCTTTCGCTGAATAATTTGTTGACATATTTTTAAACTAACAGCAGACAGACAACAAATAAATTAGTTATTAATAGTTTTGTAATGCTGTTTGTTTACATTAGTAACCTTGATAAATCAGTCCAGTTTTCAATTATGATTAACTGAGTGAATGATTTTTTATTGATATGTCAAACTCATCAGTCATGTTTGTATTTTGTGCATCAAATTTATAAGATGAAAAATGAGATATTAGACCTTTAAAATACTGCCATCATCTCTAAAATGCGTATTTTTTCTCATTTCGTCCTCCAGCTTGCTTTTGTTTTCCAAGGTACTTAAAGGTGACATTGAAGAGGACGGGTGTTTATCTGTTGTCTACAAACTAATCTGTTTGCATTACCGCTTGTATTCCAATGGTCCCATTATGTATTAGAAAAGCAATTAACAGTTCATTAAACTTCGAAGGTGTTAATACAAGTCATAAGACTAAGCCATCTGTCGGATTCTCTCCCAAGCCCGACTTTGATACCATCCACTAAACAACATTTCTAACCAATTAAGGTTAGACTTGGTAATTTAAATTTGAAAATAGGCCATCTTCTGCTGGTTGTCTAATAATAGGGATACATATGGTGAGAGTTTGCAGTGTGATAATGAGAGAGATAGGCTCTTTAATTTGTCTTATAAATATTAGGGAGGGAGGCAGATTGAGGCCTCAGGACTTAACATATGTCTGCCTTCAACCTCCATACTATGTTTCATGGCAGACAATGAGGATAAAAAAAATACAGTATCAGGAACCGTGGAAAGCTGTGCCATAGTATCCCTAGTTTATTATTATTTTAAAACGCCAGACACTGTATGAACAATGATGGACCCACCTGCTCAATTGCTATTTGTTGACTAGATAAATGTTGCGTTTTGTCTCATCTGCGAACACGACAAATGAACAGGGTGAACATGATTCAATTCATCATGTTTCTTGAGGATTTAGTGAGATTTGCTCTCATTAGTGGCTCATCTGTCAGGGAGACACTCTGATCCTGGAGAGAAAAAAAACTGCCTCTCCTCACTTAATTGGGAGCCACACACGCAGTGAAAGAGACACAGCAGCTATGTCAACCTTTTACATCCCAAATTTATCTTCTAAAATCAATCCGTCAACATCCTAATTGGCCCTCACTTTATGATTGCTGTGCTGGCTCACTCTCGGAGGATCTAAAGCTAAATGGAGTCATAAGCTCAGCAGATAAAATGTTGAAATATGTGATGCTTGGCAATCATCTGTTTATATAAATCTTAAACGTAATGATAGAGATTAGATGTACTGTATGTGTCTGGAGATGTTTCAAAGAGTAGGAGACAGCTTTAAAACCTTTCAGAACATGAAAGTTCATCATTGAGCTTCTGCAGTCCTGCATATTTGAATTATTATGATATTATTAGTCACCTGGACAGTTTGCCAACTGCTAAACGTTCTCAAGAAAAAAAAAAAAAAGAGGTTCTGAATCACATCAAGTAAAAGTAAAACAGGTAGCGTTCAACACAGCCTGAATGAGTATTGACATATTATTCAAGGTGCTGGCAACAGAATGGCTCTCATTAGTCTTCTGTGAGTTGGTAATGGCAGATCACCTCTTAGGGCCACAGAATTGACAGGCTCTGCTCCCCCTCAGCAGATATCTGAGAGCTTTTTATTGGCTTCCCCTCCAAACACCCTCCTACTAATGCTGCCCGATGGCCTGGTTAACCTTGGTGATGCCTTCTGAAGCTGCAAGGGTATCACACAAAGTTCATTCAATCATTAGCAGTGCAGAGGAGTTCAATTCTGTATTCTTGGAAGTTATGTGTATGTGGGTTAATGTGGGATGGGAGGTTTTTGTGGAAATGATTCACTTTAGATTATATTCAAGATGTTTTATATTTGTGTCAACCAAGGCAGGGAAGCTTTTGAATCTACCGTTTTGTGCAGTATAAGCTGCAGAGAGAAAAGTTTCTTTCTCCTACTTAATGAACAGGTGTCTACATAACACAGCCCACCCCACAGATGGCAGCGTAATTAGCAGTCATTATGGTGGTCTTCAAGAAGGCCGGGATCTGTGCGGCCTCACAGAGCGCCTAACCTCTTCACCCCCTGACAGGGCCCACGGGGGGCCGCTGACACGTGTTGTTCTCCCGGAGAAGCCAAAGGTGGGGTTCCCCTTTCACGAGGTGTCATCCTGATGTGCTAGAAACCCCGAGACATGTGTTAAAGGATCAGGATGTCAAGGGCCTCTCTCTGGTCACAGCGCCATAGGAACAATGAGCAGAAAAGTCCAGTGGCTTGAACAGAAGGTATTTGTATTATCTGGAAAGGTTCTTTATGAAGAGGTTTTATTAAACAGAAAACTTCCCTAATTATGGTTTATTGTTTACTAGTATGTTGCCCTCAAATTATTACTCTTTTAGTGCATTAAAAAAACACAAAAACATGTCAAAGCGTGGTAATTTTTTCTGTTTAAACGCTGATTCCAATTTGCCTACAGTGTAGCTGTGCATCCTGAACAGCAGACATATGCTTGTGCGACCTCAGACTGATCTGACCTTTAAAACAACACAGCTTCCTCCCGCCGCACTGAAGGTGGCTACAGATGTGGTTTGTGGGGTCATTCCCTGTTCATGTCACTGTTCATGCCCGACTACCCCTCCGTTGTTGGGCCACTGGTGGGGGTGAGCAGAGGCTGCTGTCGTGTGTGAGTGGGGGGTTACCAATAGGCTTGTAATTTCCCCTCACTTAGAAATGAATTCCATCTAATCTCATTCCACCATGTCAAATAGCGTCGCGACACGCTGTTTTATACTGTAACATTTGGTTATACTGAAGCAGCTGACTGCCTCTCGCTCCAGCCCGACACCCTCTGGATATTAAAACTCTGTATAATATTTCACTGAGATTGGATGTGGCTTAAACACAGTGCATTAGCGTGCCCCTGACAAACACTTCCACCAAGTTTGCAGTCTTACATTTCTTATCCAATAAACTTGGATGGCGGACTCTGTAGCCATGATTTAATATGATCTCCTCACATTAAGAATCAAGGTTGAACTTACAGAAGGAGAAAATGACCCCTGGCTGTTTTTGACCGTAACAGTCACTTTTTCTATTATCAAGGTCAGACAATCAATCCATTCAACTGATTAATGGATATATCACGCATAGAAAATGTGCTTAATAGTGATGTGATTACATGTGGATGATGCAACATCATCTATAAAAGATAACTTCATAGTTTGGTATTATTCATTTATCAATGGGTAAAAGTAAAAGCAGAAAGAGAGCTTTTTAATTTCATCATTTCAGTGTCTTACTTCACTCTGCCTACCTTAACAGCTACTTACACTACATGCACAGCGTTTATGTTATGTTCTGTTAAAATATATATTAATACCATTAGAGATTATTTGCAGCAAATGTCAGTTACCTACAAAACCAATCTTCACAAAATGAATGCTATCTTATGCTAGCGGTTACTGCATAATTTTCCCCTCACCTTGAAAAAAGATTTTTTCGCTTTAGCAGAATGCAGCCACTTCTGAAAGGAGTTAAAATTCTGGGGTTGTTTGCAGCAATAATTTATTCCTTTAAAGTCATAATCAGGCAGCATCAGAGGAATGTAAGAAGTTCAGCTCCATTGCTACCTTCCCATCAGCGAGTCATTATTACAATATTGCTGCTCTTAAGTAGCTCACTGACTGGCTGACCAGCTTTGAAATACACACTAAACCGCTTGCAAGCCTGCACAAAATGGCCGATTGGCTCATTGCTTTCTGTGATAAAATGAAGAAACTCACAACAAGGAGGACACTGACACCTGCTAACACAAAGTTGTTTGTCAACTTAAACCTGGGGCATTTTTGCAGGAAAACTTTTTAACATATTGTTCAATCGGTTGAACTTTTGCATATAAATCTGCATTTTGTTTTCGTTTTGTTTTATTGGAAACTGCAAATTATTTGTAACTTAAAAATCGACAGTTATGCAGCTCGTTAGATATTAGTTGCCAAAGTAGACGTCTATATAAAAATAACAAATCAATGTTTGTCATCATGATTTTGAAAGGTGACGTTGTTTGTCTCCCTGTATCCACAAATAAAATTATGTCAGTTCATGTCATGTGGCAAAGTAAACACCCCCTCGGCAGATGAAGCCATTAGAAGACTGTTGTTCAGTTAAACTTCATCTGTAAACAAATTTTAAATGTATCAGTTAATCATATTTGATGACAGCTCCTTTAGGACAGTGCTCATTTAGTTTGTGTCCATCGCGACAGTTGCGAGCGTAATTGCTGCTAAAACCCACTTATATGATTACATGCTGCTGATTATTGCGGATTAATATTAAAATTGTAAAACAACTGGAGCGTTTCCTATACTATCAGTTTTCCAAATTATATCACATAGAGCCCCAAAATACACAAACACACACACACACTATGGACAGCCACTTAAATAAATTCATTTGTCTCGTGTTAAGCTCATTTCCAGGAGATGAGGAAATGGAGTGGGTTTTTTTCTTCCTTTTCATCTTTCGATAGGATTTGGGAAGCATGTAAGTGAGGTTTTCTTTGTTATTTACACCAGGGCCTGGGCCCCTAAGTTTATCCTGCCTCATATGGAGCCAGCTTAAGAGGCGGTGAGCCCTGGGAACAATGCCTCTTAGAGGAAACAAAATGACTCCTGTGTTTCATCTGTTGTTATGGTAAAACGTGGTGGCTCTAAATGACCACTTCTATGCATATGTGGATTGGTGTTTGCCTTTGCTCTGGCAGGGAGCCAGTGGCTGATCCTTCTGTTCTCCATATGGCAGCTTTGTGGTGAAAATGCTGGACAATCGCCCCCTCCCTGGGAGAAGCCCCCGGGTCTCGCTGCTGGAAGAGAAACTGTTGGTTTCACTTTTTTTTTATCAAAACCCCCGTAGGCAGGACCAGACAGCCTGCAGGCACACACACACAGAGGCCGGCTCACACGTACATGCATTCATTGATAAATATACAGATTATTTAACAAGCTGCTGTATGATGGGCACAAATGATTTGCATTAAAGTGTGGGGGGCAGAAAGGTTGTGAAGGAGGCAGACAGACAG
This sequence comes from Sciaenops ocellatus, assembly GCA_033000465.1. NCBI lineage: Eukaryota > Metazoa > Chordata > Actinopteri > Sciaenidae > Sciaenops > Sciaenops ocellatus. The sequence goes on along the minus strand of CP136872.1, from coordinate 15,374,030 downwards.
TGTGAAGGGGCGCGTTAGATGTTGGTACGAAAATTATTCAAAGTTATTCAATAAACATGAGAGTGAAAAAAAATCCCTTTTCATCTTTATATAATTCTATCATTGTGTATTAATCCACTAAAGAAGAGATTTGAGTTAAATTCAATCAGTTCATAAGCCTAACAATTTGATCTGTGGCTTTCTTTTCCTCTGATGCACATCTAAATAAACATCTTAACATTACAACACCTCTGTCTTCATGCAATAAATCACTTTGTTTCATTTGCACAATAGTTGATAAAAAAAAGAGAAAAATAAAAACTGTACAACTACAAGAGAGAAAGGCCCCTGGTGGAAATACCCACAGGCTCTAATAGCTCACTTGACTAATTTGGAATGAATTTTAAAAAGTTCATTACTATATGTAAATGCATATCCACGATGAAATCTGCCGTATCTGCAAATATGCTGATGATGCAGCGACAGACAATGTAGTCCGTGTTGTTTCATTTTAATGAACAATGCTCTCCCCGCAGACGGATAATGTGATTACCCGTTGCTCCTCCTCGGCAGTTGGGTTGTCTCAGTATTTTGAAGTTATCGTGTCCTCCCTGTCACTCTGCTCTGTTTGCATGGCTGTCACATCGGCCATCCTTAATGGAGAAATTAATTACCACTGGTGTCATCTCTCATGACACAGGAGTCAATTTGATCATGTTAACCAAATGAAAAGACCACTTGATATACCCGTCCTTTGTAATCATGCTTTGATGGAAAGGATTAAAATGCATTTAGGCTATTTAACAGTATTCATTAGACACAACTGTCATTATGTGATGTGAACTATTAATTGATTAAGGGGGTCACATTCTCACTCTTTAACCTTGATAAAAGTACTGGAATTGAGATGTTATGCACATCAAATATCAAAGATATGAGGGATTTTTCTTTTTTGTTTTGAAATGCTATTCGTGAATAAAAAGGAGAAAATCTTTAGAAAATTAATAATTAAAAGCTTGATGTGTTTTGTCCAGGTAGAATCACTAAAAATTCACCTCATATAGCATGGTGGTCACTAGGTTTTGCAGATTTGCAGTCAATGGTGGAAAGAACTGAGCAGATTTACTCAAAAACTGTATTTGCATAAAATTTTAAGGTGCTCTGTGCTTCTACTCTACTACATTTAAGAGGGACATATACTTTATACTTGAGAGATATAGTTACTAGCTACTTTTCAGATTAAGGTTTTCTAATTAAGAAAACATATGGCATATAAAACAAAACCAAATCAGTCTTTTTTAACCATTTAGTTTGCGAGCCCTTACAAAAGAACTGTGCCTGGTTTGAGCCCTTTATCATGTTTCAGATGTCTTTGAGTTGTTAGCACTCCCACTAAAGCAGTGGTTCTTGAACTGTGCCCTACCAGTGGATCCCACGTGGAGTGATACTAAGTTGAAAGATTAAGATTTATGTAGGAAAAAAATTAACAAATAAGAGTCTTTAATTCAATCCTGTTGACTTTTACTGAAAATTAAACTTTTATCCATCTTATTATTTATTATTTATGCTTAACAAAAGATTGTGGGGTACGGGGTGTGGACTTTTTTTTGGCTTCAGGCATGCTAGAAAAAATCTGCGAACCACCACTGCACTAAAGAGACATTTCCCCTTTGAACTTCTCAGATGGTTTAATTTGAATAACCAAATAACCCAAATGGCCCAAATAGATAGAGCAAATATTAGAAAAAAAAGTCTCAAATGAAAACTGATCTCTGTACCAGACCTTTGCTTTTCTTCTTACCTCTCATTTAACATCTCACAACATCCCTTATTTATCTGGTGACCTTTAGGACGGGTCTGACCTCTAGGTTGAAAACCACAATCTGTATCTAAAGTAGACAAACTAGCTCCTCCATAACCAGCTACAGCAACAGCAAAATGTTGCTTAAACATTCATGCATCAGTATGAACAATCTAATTATTACATCAGTCACAGGGGCCATTTTACTACAGAATGAGTACTTTTGTTACTTTAAGTATGGATGAAGATTTTGAATGCATGACTTTTACAAAGAAAATACTATTTTTACTTTGTTTGCCTTTGGTACTTTTTACTTTGGTAAAGGATCTTAGAACTTTTTTCACCACTGTTTGCAGCCGTAATGTAACTTGTTAACCTACCGCTGACTTGCTAAAATGGGAATCCCCTGCCTGCCTCACACACACACACACACACACACACACACACACGCACACACCCACACACCTACACACACACACACACACACACACACACACACTAAACCTGTCAAAGGACTCCTTTGTTCGTTTCATCATTCATTTCTTTTTCTACCAAAGTTCACTCCTAAGCCTACCCTGGACTCCCCTTACTAGAGCCATCTGAATGTTGCTTTGTCACTCCTCGCAGATTCCTCATAGAGCTCAGGCGAAGCTTAACTAATCACTCATAAACGTTGCTGAGTGGACGGCCACCGCACACAGCAAAACAAATCACTCGCCATGAACACCCTAATTGGCCCCAAGGTCAGAGGCGAGTAACAGAAAAAAACCCCACTGTTACTAAAGAAGAAAAATGTATCTGTTTCTTCTATTTTCTTGATTCCAAACAAACCCAAGCACCCCTGCAAGCATGTGCACATATACATAAAGTAGCCTGCAGTACATGCACGCTCCTAAACACTCCACACTCTTCAAAAACGACCCTCTCCACCACTGTGCGGGTTTGTGAATTGTTAAAGAGTAACAAAGCTGTTTTGTGCCCGGCAGATAAAAGACCTGTGTACCAGCGAGGTCGGCCACTCCATAAATATGTTGGCTCTTCTTATTACAAGCTGTGTCCATGACAAAGGACAAACAGCTGGGGAAAGAAATGCTACATGGCAGGAATGGACAAGGGCCATTTTCAGCCTGGCTGGTCAGACACCAGCCCCTGAGCTGTCCCCGCGAAGGCTGTTTACTTGACCCACAGGAGAGAGAGAGAGAAAGAGAGAGAGAGAGAGAGAGAGAGAGAGAGAGAGAGAGAGAGAGAGAGAGTGAGAGAGAGAGAAAGTTGACACAGTAAGCCTCTAGCTCTCCGCCCTCCATCTCATACGCACAATCTCTCACTCTCTCTCCCTCTCTCTCTCTGATGACAAAGATTAAGCCTTGGAACAATATCCCCAATGCTGAGGAAGGGTCATCAATTACCCTATGATACTCTTCATTACCTTCCACCTGTTTCATCCACCACCTCCCCTCGATGCTCTGCCTGGCTGTACGATGTGAGTCGCGTCATGAAGGGAAGTTTAGAACAACATGCAGATGTGTATTTAAATACCTCCTTGGCTGTCAGCTTTGTATAATTGTAATGAAAAAAATAAAACATTCATAAGGTGTACAGGGTTGTTTTGTGTCTTCTGAACAAGTTTAAATTCTACAATTACACATAAATTACACATGGTTGGTTTTGTAGGCTCAATATCTTAACAGAAAATGTTAATCTGGCAATTCTCCCCCAGAATTCTGGCATTGTGACAGTTTTGAAACAACATTTAGGGAGATAAAAATGTACATAAAAATATAACTGACAAGTCAAATATGAATGAAATGAGTTATTTAGGTGTGGTGATGCTGTGATGACTTTCTAAAATCATGGCCCTTGTTTTATTGTATGAATAAAGTTCCTATATACAGTATTTGTCTGTGTTTGTTTGAAATACGACAGCAATCACAGATAATTATGTAATGATGATAGAGAGATGCAAATCACAAAAAACTAGAGACTGGAAAACATTATTATTTTTGATTAATTGTAATGTTACACTACAAATCACGCTGTTCTCTTTTTTTCTAAATGTATTTCATGTTCCACTGTGAATTCTGCTTGAAGGTTTTTCTCAGAATTAGATTATTTCTGATATGTGGATCAGTCATAGTGGAGAAACCCGTTTATGTCTGATAAAGAAAATTGGTTTCTGAAAGAGAACAAATAAATTGTCAGTGTGTGAGGTGCATTCAAAAAATAGTAAATGCAAAACAGTTTTCATTGAACCTGACTCTTGAAAACAGAGCTATCTTGAAAATCAGGAGGAGGGTAAATAAAAATAAAAAACTACAAACAAAACAGGCAACCACAAATTTATATGTGAGTATTCTTCTTAAACCCATCTCAGCTAACTCTGTTTTACAACTATGTTAATTAATGCTGAAACAAATGTCATGTTTGGCCAGTTCATTAACCCACTGCAATTCATCTCGCATACTTTGATTGAGGAAATCTGGAGGATGAGCTTGAGCGAAAGTTACATCTTTTTCTCCTTGCTTTCCTTTTAAAATCCACACTCATTCTTATTGGATTTTTAATTAACCCAGACTACCAACAGACGTCCTCGACATAAAAACCATCCACCAAAGAAATGCATCTTTGGTTTTAATAGTGTAGTTTCTATGGCTACTAATTAAAAATCATGAACATGACAATCGTTTTTGCTAAACTATTGATTACTAAAGGTTTTTGTTCAGGCACCTTGACTGCTTCCTATATAAGAGAGGACCCTTGCTCATCAGGCATCATCTGTTAGAGAGTGAGCCCCCCCCCTCCTTATATATTCATGTTAAGTACAGGATTTCTTATCTGGGCTGACCCTCTGTGTTTGCTGTGTGTCAGACTGGGTATGATGGTGGGGATTTGTTTGTTCACTTGATTTTGGCTGCAGTTTTTCTCATTTTGTTTCCGATGATGTTCATCAGAGCGGTGCTCTTTTGGGAATTGTGCTTCCGCTTCTCCTCATCTGAGATAATTAATATTTAAAAGTTGTTTGCTAACTTAAAAATTCTTACAAATGTTGATTAACAGCCGTGGAATTCATTTTATGATCAAATAAACTTGCTTATTTTGTGGATAAAAGTCTGTTTTTACTTACAAATAAACAGAGTGAATTACAATATTGTCAATCAGTGCCTCATTCTGATTACAAATTATACAAGTTTGGATAAATGCAGCGGCCTGACCAAGACAGTAAATTTATTGTTATTTGCAAGACACACAGAGGCCAGACATCTTTTAAATATGTCAACCTTTTTATTCATATTATTCACATTGGTGCAATATTTTATTTGACCACACATTAATTATTGAATTACTTCTCATGAACTAATGGTGGCTCATACTTCCTTCTCTCTATCTCACAGCTATCTGTTTCAAAAGGCCTCATGCAAAATGAATTAAGGGGTATGTATGAAGGAAACCTAATTCCCAAGGGAGGGAGATTTGTCTAAGTGTATTTAAGAAGCAATGCTTGTAATTTATGAGCTTATATTTTTTTGTAATTAAATACCACCTGAATATTTAACACCATAGTGTGGCTCTGCAGCGAAATGGGCGCAATGCCGTTTGGACTATCAAGTAACTATTGTCTCACAAAATGAGATATTAACTGAATTGAAAACCATCCCCTGTCGCATTTGATAATTTATTTGCATAATTAGGTCTTAATTTTAATTCACTATGCAAATATATGCCCCTTTTAAATTGCATTTAAATGTGAACTGGATCCAATGTCAGGCCTAATGTGAATGTATTTAATTTTATTATCAGGAAAGCATGAGAAATTGTTCAGGGCTAAATAAGAAAAAAGGAGCAGCACTGATGATTTAACAATATTGCTCAAAAATACTCAAACATTTTAGCCATGTCTCAGAAAGAAACAAATGTTTTCTCCTGCAGTAATGTTGTTTTCACAGTGTCCCACAAGAACTTTGTGTTGAATTATACAGTATCTGTTACTATTTGGATGTCCCTTCCTTTCTAGGGAGTGTTATCTCTTGTTTCACTTTTTCAAAAAGGAGTTGTGCTTAGGAGGCATGCATTGCCATCTATTATTCTGTGAATCAAATGGGGGCAGAGACAGGGCAGCTGAGAGAGAGTGAGCCTCCGGTCCAGTCCAATGGTGGCCTTTGTGGACTGAGGGAATACAAACTCCAAGACAGGACAAAGTCAGAGGAAATTGACCTGCTTGATCCTTTCCCTGAGAGGGAGGCGGCACTCGTCCTTTCATCTTTTCCCAAGGGCCCAGATCTTTGGGCTACACTTAACAAACAAAATACTGTCTGGACCTAACTCAGGGTTGTGGTTGTCTTTGGAGCTGGGAGATGCTGATACCCAGGGTGGCAGTGGGCTGGTAAGGAGGAGGAGGGGGGTAACCTGAGATAGACAGGCCTCTGGGGCAGGGAAGTAGCCAAAAGGGACAAATTAGCTTTAGACAATGGGGGACCTTTTCCACCAGGGGGATAATTAAACGTTTCTTCATCAAAGCTGAGACAGTTTGCAAGCTGCTCATTTTGTAATTCTATCATGTTCGCCCCTGAGATATGCTTTCTGTATTTTGTCCACCCCCACCACTCAAACCCCTTCCTCAGTACATCGCCATTGCCATAATTTAGATTCTGTTTGATTACTCTGTTGGGGGTGTTAATTATACAGAGTTAGCAGTGGTCTAATTGAGCTCAGTGGAAACAGAGGGTCTATTGGAGAGGCAACATGTATCCCCCTCTTAGCTGAACAAAGACCTTTGTTTTCCATTCTTACTCAATGTGAGAACAATTCAAGAAGACATTGTGATTATTTTGCAATTGTTACAGGGCATAATCATAAGATAACAAGTCGGTCTGTCATTATAATAAACCGCTGAAGATAAAGTAGAGTTAAGGAGTCAACCTGAAGTATGGACGATATAGTTAGATTGAAGAAACATAAAGGAAGGACGGAATATCAAAAGTTGAACTTTAGAGGACTTTTATAAAACTTAAACTTACTTTTCTTTTGTGTGCTTGTGCTGTGTAGTACATGTCCAATTGGGGGTGATGCATAATGTGCATGCCTCTGAATGTGCGTATGGGTAAAAGACATTGTGTGACGGGTCTTTTTCCTTGGCCACTGAGCTGTGGACCACAGGGTTTGTTGTGTGCCTTGGATCACACGGAGGAAGCTGAATGATGTTGCCCCAGCTCTCTGAAGGAAGGCCATGCTTGGCTGGCTCCAGAACAGCCTTAACAGGATATCACAGAAGAAACTGTGGCTTTTGTCCAGCTCTCCTTTAAAAAAAGCTGTGTCAAAGGGACTTGGGAGGGTGTTTCTTTTTCAACAGATGCTAGAACAGTGTGTAGTGGCTCTCTGGAAGCCCATATCTACAATGGCACCTATCTAACCCTGTGACATCATCAAAGAGCGTGCTGTGTGGGGCTGCCGGGCTGCAGTGTAGGATTCATGCCATTACAACACCAGCAACATGTCTCGTAAGGCACCAGTGAACAACGGTGAGCGCCAGTGCTTTTACCCCTGCTGGAGCGTTTTTTAACATACTGCTGCAACAAGGTAAACCAGGAGAGTTCAGATTTTGATTCTGTTCCAGAAATAAAGTAGATTTTTCTGTGCAATCGTAGCTTAACATCAACATTTCGGAAAATAATATCTTCTTTGATAAAAATCTTTTGTGTTGGAGAGATTATCCAAAATCTACAACAGTGAAATTATCTGTCCACTTCTATTGTGCAGTATTTATTCACTCAGCATGTGCACATCAACATGCGTGACTTTATATGTCTGCATGTAAAACACAGTATGTTAACAATATGCCTGCATTCACATAGGGAGCATTACAGAAACAGTCAGAGTGTTTGTCAGGCTATAGCCATGCTGTGAGCAGCCCATCTCTGTGAAAGCCTTAGCCTCAGGGCTATAGACAGACCCCTGGGACCAGTCGGCACTCAAGGGCCTATTTGTTCAACAGAATGTGTTATTCTATCACAGCAAGCCTGTCACAGCAGCAATCATTCAAATACCCATTCATTTCTGGAATTCTGAATCCTCGGGCCTCCGAGGACCATCATTATTTGTTTAGTTTTAGAGTGGGCTTGTCTCTTTGATTCATAGACGCCGAAGTTAAAATCGCTCAGGAAGATATTCATTTGTTTTTAAGCAAGACTTCAAGACCTAATGGTGTCCCTCAACAAGCACAGCAATTATAGGAGTCTCTCTTTCTGTGTAAAGAATAAACATTTCAATCATGAAAATACATTTTCTGCCTTATCTTTACTTATATAATATATAAATAGCTAACCTAGTCATTCACACTGGAGTCACAGAAAAGCTTGACCAGGGTTAATGACTAACTTATCTATGACTAGAAATAATAGCAGATATATTGAGTTATAATTACAATTCTAAAAATAAATAAACAACCTTTTAAAAAACAGATGAAATATACTGCAGCATGTTCAAATCACGAGTGGGTTTACAGAAAATGATGAGATTCTTGATACACAAGCACTGTGACAGACTTATCCATGGTGTAGCCTGCCCTATGCATGCTGGGATAGGCTATGGCCTTGTGCAACACTGAACAGGATGAATGATATATGGATAAACTTATTAATAGATTTTTCCTACCCTCTCACAGTTCTAATGGTTTATCCAGTTCCACACAAAAGACAAAAACAAACTGTATTTTTGTGACAAAGTAATGCAAAATTGAGTTATTGAGTTAAGTAGGTAAAGCATCTTTTTTTGAATGCGAAAATCTTTGCAGTCCTCCTGTTAGCTGCTGCAGTCATTTCAAATCCACCTCCATCCTTGCTCATGAATGTTTTTCTAATTGAAAGTGATATCTTAGTGCGAGTCGTTGGTCAGAGCCTGTGAAGAGTGGTGGTACAATAGACCTGTCAGGGTTGATGGATCTCCAACACAGCTGGGATATGGGTCCCCAGACCGAAGCCAATAAGAGCAGGGCCGGTATGTAAAAACAGAGGCTCAGAGCTGTTTGTCCACGACTCACACAAACATACATAAAAACACACATACGTGCACACACACACACACACTCAGGTCTGATCAATAGCATATTCCTCAGAGAGAGAGGAGGTGTGCTGAAATACATAACTGGGATTATAGAGTGAGTGATATTGGAGAAAGTGAAGGGGACTGTGAAGATAGTTTCTCATAATCAGTATTTTGTGTTGGACAGCTGGATTTTTTTTTTTTTTTTTTTTTAGTTTGAGTGTAATCAATGAGAGAGTCCATTTGGGCTCGGCTGGCTGATGATAGCCAGTCATTACAGATTAGCCAGAGTGAGTAATGGGAGCCCCACAGGGCAACGTAATGCAATTCAATAACTGCACTTGTGGGAGGGTGTGTGGTTTGTGGTCGGGGCGATTATGTTTTCGGGTCGGGGGGAAACACGCTAACCTGACCAGAATAGACCAACAAAAGCCCTGTCTTATATAGTGATATTTCTTTTCATCTCTGGTTATCTGTGAGATAAAAAGGGGATTAAAATGTGATAGATAATGTTTCTTTTTATTCCATAACTTCATACACTAATCCAATCACCTGCTGTGGTGAATATTTCACTCTAATCTTTGGCTTACTTTACTGTTGTACTACTTGAGAAACAAAACAAGGCACCCCTCTGATGCCAATTAATTAGGAGGATATGAATATTTCAGTGCTCTATGACACAATGGTGGCTGCACCGAGATAGAATTCACAACAGCTCCTAATGGAATATTAATAATGTGGTAACGTTATGTTCATCTTTTTCTCAGCTTTCAGTGAAGGTGTACATGTGGAAAGGGTTCATACACTGGTCACACTTAACCTAAATGTTTATTATTTTCTGTGTCAGTGGCTGATGCTGAAAACCTTTACTCAAAATTAATGATTGCTGTATTTAAGGTTTATTTAGGTGATTGATCCAAAACATTCATCCATGACTAAATACTGGAAGTTTAAAGTGATAAAATATAAGTAAAAAAACATTTGCTGGTTGCAGTTATAATGTTAAATGATCACACAGCAAAAATGGATTGCACTACACAAACTAGTTTTAAAGTAGAAATTTGTTACTAAATATTTACAGAACTCGACACGTAACAGAACTGAACCAACTAACCAACATTAGCTCATTAATATGGCCTGTTGAGATTGATTAGACTGGTGAATTCAACCTGACACTTGATCAAAATGCTGTTTAATAAACTGCACTATTTTTTTTAAATTACATTACCCCCAAAATAATATACCACAATTTACTAAAGATTATGCCAATGATATTAGACTAACTGGTTCAATAGAGTAATAATCATCGGATATGTCCCACTTGTTTTAAATTGCATTAGTTCTACTAAAGTTTAATATATTGCTGCACATTTTGAAAGTTATATTACATCTTGTGATGCTACAGTAACTTCATGTTTACACAGATGTTTCCTAGCAACCGATTTACACGATACTATGACATCTCTCAAGTTGTAACGGTGCAACCTGATTTAGACAATGATTAGTTTGAAACAAGGTAGTAGTTACTAAGGAAGGACTTAACACACAAACTGGGTCACACTAGGTCCAGGTTTTGAACAACTAAGGGACTGTATGAAAATGATTGCAGTGGGAAAGGTGAATCTAATTTATTTCTAATTTTCTCATTAATTTAAAGGATTTGACCTTGTGCCTTTCCAAAACCCATTTCGTGTTTTTTGCTGCTCTCTGACAGGTCTCATTGTCCCCCCTTTAGCAATACAATAACAATACATGCAGCTCCACCCCTGATAATGTTTGTACAATCCCTGATGGTAAGATGACACTCATGAAAATTACATTAATGTTATGTTTAGCAACATATGGACTTGGGAATTATCCCTATCATTTCTCTATTAATTCACTTCAGAAAAGAAAAATAAACAATGATAAAAACCTCAACAGTCTCATCATATTTCTCAAGATTCATGACTCCATAGTAATGAGGCCGGAGAGGGTCCCCGAGTTGAACATGAGCATCCTGACCATTTACCATATGGGAATAGTGGTGTTTATGTGTTTCCAGCCATTAAAAATCCATGTCTGACATGCATGTCAAAAATATGCTGTATTTACATCAGTTTCACAACATTTTGCCAATCATTCCCTCATGTAGTTCTGCTTCATTTTCTTAATACTGACTAAGATTTGCATGAAGGTGTTCACAGATACCACAGGGGAAATATTTGGGACACAAAAAGCATTTCTGTGCCAGCAAAACATTTCAAAGCTGTTGTTTTACATTTATTCATTTAATTATTCTTCACTTTCATGCCAAACCCATAATTATTTTCACATTAACACCTGCTGAATCTCCCACATGTGTGTATGTTTGTTCTATCTGTTTAATCTTCATCATTAGGTGGGTTAGTCTGGGTGACGCACTGGTGTTTATTATACTAGAGAGTCAGCTTCATATACTCTCTGCTGGAAACTGTGCAGCAGCATAAGGATAAACCTACAGTTATGATATGAAAGAGATGCAGATTTAGTTTCCCCCCTTTCTTCTCACTGGCAAGGATCACACTGGCAGAGCTTATGTTATTCATGGACAGACTCATTTCCTGCAGCAGCAGCAGCACGGTTCGATAGTGAAGCTGTAAAACAGTTTCAGCTAGCCATAAACACATTTGATGAAAACAAATTAGGAGCGAGAAATATAACTGACGGAAAACATAACAGCCGGCAATGGAATCACATTAGAGGGGACGCTGGATGCCGCTGCAAATAAATGTACATTTAATAAATGGATAAATACAACACATAAAGCCCTATGTTGCCAAAACTCATTCATCATTTAAATGTCTCCCTCTTTTTCCATTAAATCCCATATTAAAACACCTTGCAAATAAATGTGAGGCTTTAACAACTTGACAGTTCACCGCTGCAGTAACCTGTTGACACTCAGGTCCTGAAACATCGCTTAGGGGGAACTTAACGCCTTTCAGATGAAATCACTAATGGCAATAATCTTTTGACAACATGAGATGAAAGTCTCTCTGATTTGTTGCTGTGACGCAGTACTATTCTTGTTAATGAATTTTTAATATCCTTAATGACAGGAGAGGAACGATGTAATTAAAAGAGCAAGTTAGGAAAAACGCTGACTCCAACTCTTTATGGGGACCGTTTTAATGTTAGTTTAATTGGAACTAACACATTATCTTAATGAACAGATTGCCTTCAAGGAGACCATTTCCCCTCCCCTATAGCAAGCTCAAACTAGCCACTATGCATATAAAGAAATTTCTTTTGGAATCTATGTAACAACGAAGAGGAGGGCTTTAAAGAAAAGCTACATGGAAAGTTTTTTTTTTTTTTTTTTTTTTTTTTTTTGCTGTAATTTATTTTTTGTAAACTTCCAACAAAGCACTCTGTCACAAAGCAAGGATGAAAGCTTTGAGGTGGTCGGGTTTGGTGGTTGGGTGCAGGCCCCGTTGCTGCAGGAGCTTTGTGGCATGAAATACATGCATAAAGCCAAACGTGGCCAACAAGCGGACAAATTGACCACTCCACAACCTTGACACTGTTGACACCTGGACACCTATCAGCGTCTGTTTTTTTACACCCTGAGCGGCTGAGAGGAAGACATGGGGAGGCGGGATTGGGGTGAGGGTGTTTTTACGCTGGGGAGCTTTGGGCAGTTGAGTTTAATTTGGGATTTACAAGTGACATTGTGCCCCCATGGCTGTCTTCTTACTGGGGCCAGGTTTATGGAGTGAGACAGTGGGGTCTTTTCCTTGTGATTAGCAGGCCTGCGACCAGCCATGCACAAAGTATTATAGCCCACAGCATTATGTATCAGAGTTTACAGACCCCCTCCATCTCCGCAAACCCCTTCATCAACCAACGATCAAACCCCCACCTTCACTCACACCTTTGGAAGGTCAAGCCTCTCAAACAAGTCAATAACTAATGAAGATGTGCAATGTCTCTACTAGACACAAGAAAATGAAAAAGAAAATCAAATTTTGAGAGAAACCACAAAAATGGGATACACACACACACACACACACACACACACACACACACACACACACACACACACACACACACACACACACACAGACAGACTCACAAAAAAAAAAAAAAAAAAACAGATTAATATTATTAAATGATTTGGGGTTTCCAACTAAGGGGGGAAAGCGGAGTATGAACTGTGAACAGCCACATGACGACCCGGAGGCTTATCTCACGGAGGCTGTTTGGCTTAAGCCATGGCATTAATACACTGATAGCCTACGGAATAGCCAAGCATAAAATGAATGTGAAAGGATGAAGAAACAACAAGAAAAGGGAGGAAGAAAGAGGATGAAAGTGGTTAGGCCTCCAGCTTAACAGACCAGAAATATAGAACTACCAGAAGCATTACAGGGAGGCCCTTATTGATATGAGTGTTATTTCTAAGACATGCTTTTGTCACTGCTTTACAAACAAAACCGAAAACGACTAATAGAAATAACTTTTTTGGAAAGTTCTCCAGGGGTCTCAACATCGAGAAATATATACATATTGAAAGGCAAAAAAAGATAATGAACTTAAACACATTCATCAACAAGACAGAATAATAAGGTGCTCTAAGACTGATAATTGAATTTGAACAAACATAAAGATCCGGTAAAACAGAAGGGATTGAAGAAAACAAATCCTCCATACAGTCTTTGTAACCTAACCCAGTGCAGAGGCTTTTATCCCTTTATTTTATTGATTAAAAAAATCCCAGAGGCACTAAAACGTACAGTCAATGATTAATGTCCCTCTCAGAAAAAGAAATTATATGGAATAAATTAAACTACTGCAGCAGCAAATTGAAAAATAAGAATGTAAATGAGCTTTGAATACTTAATATCATAGAGAAAAATAGGCAATGAGGCCCAAAAATGATGAGGGATTAGCACAGAAACATGACATTAGCTCTAATGGCAAAGACTAGATTTTCTCTACTGTCAAAATTTAACTGTCGCATCTGATTTTCTGCCAGGTAAATGAAAAATGGGAGACAGTGTGTGGCAATCGAAAGCTCTAACCTTGTTCAGAAGGTGATAAAATACAGACTCAGAGTTGCGTATCAGTAGTCCAAGTCTGAAATAAGAGAATAGAGAAATAATACCTAATTTGAATTGCAATTGTAGGGACTAAGTAGCACTTATCCACTGTATGGTTTTACTGTGGTTTTTACAGTCATAGCTTTTGTTTGCATGAGTAGCAGGGAAATATCTAACAACTAGTAAATAATGATAGACCACATATAAAGTAACATTTGTGCTGTATGGAAGAGATATATAGATATTGACCTGTTAATGTTTTCTTTCCAAAGCTGTACCCACATCTCTACGGGAACAAACAAGCTCTTAGACAGTACTTAAAATGCAGTTTTCAGCTGCTATCCTGCCTCCCACATTACTCCTGTAGTTATCCTGCAGGAGAGAGGTAAGGTGTGAACTGCATCAAGCGAGGCTCTCTCAGTTGGAACCTTTAATTATAACTTCACAGTATCAGTTACAGCAACCTTGCGCAGATGCTAAAACCCTCAGAGGCTTGGCTACTCTACCTTACTTAATCTGAGTGGGAGGCAGTGAGACAGTGCTGTACCATCAGCCAATTCAATCAGAAGCCAGGACGGCACCACATTCTGCATCGGGGTCCAATCACAGCACCAAACAGTTCAAGTCACATGACCTAGCTACTTAGCATCCTTCATCAACACCTGTTTTTGTGTGTGCAATATTGTTATTTGCCTCTTCCTCTCCGCCTCTCGCAGGCTCTCTCTTTCCAGAGGATGTGGTGGGGTCTGTGCGTGCAGAGCTAAAGACGCTATAAAAATTGCTGAGGTATAAAATCGAAAGTGCTCAAGCTGTCTGCGACTGGAATTGCTGGCTGGCTCAGGCCTGTTGGAGGTGGTGAAGGATCCCTGGCCAAGACCCGCTAATGTTGTAAATCAGAGAAAGTTTGGGCTTGTTTGTTTACATATTACAGGCTTTACAGTGAGCCTACGACAGTACACAAGGAGCTGTGCTTGGCCCAGGCTATTGTATGGGTCATAAAACTAAAGAATATAATGGCTGTGTGCAGCTTGAACCACCCACTCCTGCACTTGTTCACTTGTAATACTGTTTTTTGTTTTTTTTCAGATGTGGAAAACTTGCATTTGACGAACAAACATTTGGAAAAGAGCAACAAGGATTTCTTTCAGCACGTTGTTGACGAAAAAATGTTTTTTCAGCCATTTTGTTCAGAATGACATAAATAGAAGGAGAAACATTGTCACTCACTCACAAAACACGACTGCTCCAAATAATTGCTTTCACTTTTATAAAGAGGAACAAAACCACACACAACCACTCGAAAAAATATATTTGTCATCATGTGATACATAACCACAAGAATAGTTTTTGCAGGTAGGATGTTGAACTATGATTTTCTGATGTCTTTTTTAATTTAAATCTTTCTAAGTTTATTTTGTCATATCATATGAGAACAATAAATGCATGTTTTGTATTTTTGGCTACATAGAAATTAGGGAAAGAGAGATTTTTTACGAATCAGTTCATGAGAAACATCTCTCCAAAACCTACAGAGTGAGGGCAAACATAAAAAGTTTTTATGTGTGTGCTATGTGTGTGAATAATCCCCAGTTGGTTCACTGATATATACTGTGGCACCCTGGTATACAGTACATTTTAAAAACATCCACTCAGGTGTTACCGTGTCTTTCCAGGTGCACTGTGAGCCCAAAACACTTATCCTTAAGAGAGATCAAGCTTGCACGCTATCTTATCAGTGCTTACAGTGGCACACGTACAGTAGGAGTACACTCAGCTACTCATGCAGACTCTGCTTACAGGAGATCAAACGCAGGTCAGAGACTCCAACATACACTTGCTTATAATCCACAGTGCCTCTCTGTACGTATGTGTATGATGTGTGTGTGTGTGTCTGTGTGTGTGTGACAGAGGGAGAGAGAGAAAAAGGGGAAAGTGAGGGAGAGAGCTCAAGGATTTTTCCGTGTGTGTCAGTGGCAGTGGTCTGGTTGTTTTGTGACAGTCATAGGCAGAGCACAGGAAATGCACCACGATGTGGCCAGTCACAGTTGAATTTCTTCGGTGATAAGGATAGATTTTTTTTTTTTTAGTCTGAGAGGCCTGACAGTCCATCCATAGAGTACCATAATGCATTTGCTGAGGTTTGATCAGTAAAGCAAAATACACCAGAAAATGTTGTGTACATTCTTTGCATGGACACAGAAGAAAACTGTAATCTAATAAAGGTGAAACTGTTTTTCATGTGCATTTTATATTTCTGTTTCTACTGGGTGGATTAGAAGAGAACATATGTCAAGCCTGACCTCTTACACATGCACTCACAAAGTCATACACACATAGACATGTGCACACAAAAGGGCGGAAAAAATGAAGGATGGAGGAAGGTGACAGGTAAACAAATTCAGTGTCATATTCTCCTGCTGTCTTCACTGTGCCACTTGGCATTTTAATGGAAGGGAATCTGATGTAACATATAGTGGTAACTACAACAGCAGCCTCGTACCAGAGGGGAAAACTTAACTCCTCAGACCTATGCATTAAACATATTGTAGAATAGAGTGTAACATTTATCACTGTCATTCCTAGAGAGTTTGTGTAAATTTAAATGCGCTCAAGCGTGCTGATTCCCCCCCCTCCACAATGTATGCGTTCAATGCCACCCCAAAGCCCATTTTCCTGAAATCCTTCTCATTGTTCTGCACGACCATACCACCAAACAGCTATTCATCTTTGGGGAATATGCTGTACAGAAATGTCTTTGTATGTGGGGCCTTTTTCTGTTGCTGTGTTTCATATAGCAGAATCTATCTGCCTATTTTTCATGGTTTAATAATAATAATACAAAAAAAAAAAAACTTAAATGAAAGAAAATATATCCAACAAGATTGCATATTTATTTCACTGTAAAGCACATTTGTAGGCCTATTTTCAGCAAGATATGTATAAATGATTACCTAAAAATGGCTTTCTGGCAAAGGCACCATTTTATAGAGGTTATGTGAAGTATTTCTGATTTGGTCATTTTATAAAAAAAAATTACTTTTCTATAATCTATTACTGTTTTTCTTTGGTGTTCACTGTGACCTACAGAATAGAGTATCAACCACAGAAAGACCTAAAGACAATTAAATAAGACTTTGTGGATTATTCATGACAAGTACTTTTCCAGGATTGTGAGCCGGAGTAAAATGGAACAATAATGCCTTTAAGTGTGGAATATATCGGGACAGTAGTGCATGGCAATACCAGCTGACACATTAAACATTAAAATAAATTACCTAACCTTTACAACTTGCAGTGCCAATAATAGGAAAAATGACAGATCATGGGTTATTATTCACTGAGAGATCCTATACATAATAATGATGTCATCAATAATGGCCATGATATCATGGCTCCTGCAGCTTTTAAAAAACATTTAAGGGAATTACTTTATTTTAAATCATCAGTCCAAGTCCAGGCCTCAACCACTCAACTGGAAAAAAAGGACAGAGTCTTTAAAAGACTTTAAGAGAGACCAAGAGAGAGAGAGAGAGAGAGAGAGAGAGAGAGAGAGAGAGAATGAAGTGTGCCGACAGAGGAAGAAAGAAAAATGTGCAACATTACGTTTCTGTTACCAAATGGCACTCATGAGTCAATTTGCCAAATAATGCGAGCAGAACTTGACTGAAGAGGCACATCAGTACTATTAAGGTGTAAAATTGTCAGTGACCAGCAGACGACAAATATATCTCATCTGACAAATAACAGAATTATCCTGAAAGGGTTTACAGTCAGCGGTGGTCTTTCATTTTTGGCTGAGCTGTTGTGCAAGTAGAAGTCATTTTGATTGAAGGCAGGACATTAACCCTGTAAATGTGTACATACACATGATGTTTTGATGCTTGTCACCCTTCTTTTCTTTGCACACAAAGCTCAAACAAACTTAACTTCAGCCCTCTATGCAAACTGTATGTGCACACACAAATTAACTATATTACTTTGTCCTTTGTTTGGGTAAAAGCTAAATCAGAATCTGCCACTACTAGACAGAAAGCGCCAGCCATTCTGGTCTAAAGAGAACTGAGTACTGCATCCCCTTTGTCAGGGCTCATCAAATCCCAAGATATCTCCAGATGAAGGTATTGTATGAGGCTCACATATTTGTCCCTCTCGTGTCCTTCACTGTATAGAGAAACTGTGTCTTGTGTGCTATAAATGTGAAAAACAAGAATGTGTTCTTTACTTTCCGATGGCTGACGACAGATTGATGCCTTCTGCTCACACTGATCATACATTATAGAACACATTACAGCATATTGTGCATTTCAGTGAGGGTCATTTTCAGAAAGCCGTTTACTCTGCCTCTGCAGAAAATCTTAAATAAATTTAATTGTCTGCATCCACCATCAGAAATGACTTTATGCGTTTTGCTTCATAATTAAGAGCTTTCACATCCATAAACTTAAATCACTGTGCACAGCTGTTGAGGTGTAATTAAAGCATTAAATATGTGAACGATCAACTCCCACTAAACAAGATGACACCAACACCCCCGGCTCAGAACTTAGAGGTGAACTGCAAGCTGGCTGGGCTTTTTCTAAAACTAAGACCTGGAGTATTTCTCTCTTTCTTCTGTTTTCCAACTCTCAGATGTCATTCCCATAAATCTCAGTGGTTCGCCACAGCATTAGTAGCTGAACTGATGCTAACACCATTAGCTGATGATTTAATGACACTGTAGATGAGGACAGTCATCCTCTTTCTATCATTCTGTCTTTTTTTTTTCACCCCACGCCTGCTGGCTGAGGATACAGGGAATCTGTGTGTTTTTGAGGATGAGGGTGGTGGCGCTCATATCTCATCCACCTCCATTACGCCAAGGTCACTCCGTTGCTTTTCTTAATGTGATCAGGGAAAGTGTCACTTTTGCAGTTCTGTGGCAGTAAATAAGAACTGGCTCTAATTTGAATGTAGTGTACCAGAGGCCCTTTATGGGTTGTTAATTTAGTGTTTAAATACATTTAACAGTTGAGAGAGAGTACTGATTAGGCCAGCTCTCCATGTGAAGGCTATTTTTCTCTCCAGTATTTCCACTGACTTGCTGTAGATTATTATTGTTATGATGTGACAGATGAACACCATGCTTATTTTGAATTAAGAGGGACTTCAAAGGCAAAGAGAGCAATAAAATGTGTCATTCCCTTAAATCATTTCTCCTTCATTTCTCCTTTGAATTCCATATTTATTTATTTCTGTTACAAATAAAATGATACTTGCACCAAAAATGCACAAATGAACACTTTAAAAACACATTAAGTCTAGGTTCAAAGCCTGGTTTTTACGATATATAAACCCTTCCTATAAGGTAAGTTTAGATATGACTGATAATTTTAATATATTTTGTAAGAAATGTAATGCCAACTGAATGTCTTTAACATAATGAGGAAGAGTTTTTAATCAACGTATCTGCCAAGTTGCAAAACGTTTATATAGGATGTATCTGCAAAACATTGACTGACAATGTATCTTTCAGATTTTTGATTTTCCACTTGTAGCAACTAAAGCATGATTAACATTTTTTTTTTATCATTATGTTCAGTTAATAAAGCAATAAAGTAAAGCACTTGATCATAGGGAAAGACTATGGTAAATATTGCAAAAGTCAAAAGTGATTGGACGCATAAGCCACATGTGTGCAACATTTAACTTAAACCACAATTCAGTTCTTTTGTTGTATAAATCTAAGTGTGAGACGAGATGATTGTGAAGGTTTATTTTAGAGATTACATGAGTTTTGCTCAGGTTGAGTCAGAGAATTATTATAATTTAATTTATGATAACCATTTGTATTCTGTTCTTTCAGTTTGAAAAGGAACTATATTTTATGGTACATCTAGCCTTTAATAAGTGATTGTTAATATTGGGCGGAGTGATATGATGTGTCACACTGTTGGTCAGTGCTGAGTTGTCCTACAGTTGAAGTGGACACTAAAGTATTCAGGTTGCACAGAAGAAGCTGTCCCCTTGCTTTTGCTTGACCCATAGCCCGAAACTAATTTAAATTAGTAAAAGTCAAGTTATACTTAATGCTAAGAGTAACCAGCGTTACATAAGCACAAACAGGACTCAGCATGCAAACAGTGTCACAATCCTGCAGTTTGTACTATATAGTGCTAAAAAGTAGTACTTCACCCAGGTGATGTATGTATTTACCTAAAAGCCTATAAGTAAAAACATATTAGTAGTAGTTAAACCTAATTTCTAGGTGATATGTTTCTGTGTACACCCATAATGTGTTCCAACTTTATATGAATAATGACTTTGTTCAAGTATACGTTTTTATATTCTTTTAATATCTGGTCAGAATCATCAGATACTAACACAAGGAAGCTGACATGGCTCTATTGCCTCCACTGCATGTAGCTCACTGTGAGCCCGGCTACAACTGATGAAGTCCTTGAGTTTTCATTGTCTTTTATTATTTTTCTGTAACTCACCACTTTCGCCCACTTCCTCCACCAGCTGAGAGCACACGGTGGCCATGAAAGCCAATATGGCCCAACCAGCCACCTCCACACTACAGATTTCTCCTGACACCTAATGCCAGTTATGAAATTGGAGGATAAGTTAATGTGTCACAGTAGCATTGATTTTTCATTTGCTTCTCACTGCCCCCAGTCCCAGAGCCAGACCAGGCCTTTCTTTCATGCTTCAGGATGGATTACTGTGGCCCCCGTTGAAACAGAGCATTGTGGGGTGACAAGGGAGCCGATGCGGGTGTTCATGAGAGGTGCCACACATGATTACAGGTGACACCATACCAACGTCATCCGCTGTGCCAGGAGAGCTCAAATATCAAGATCAACTCCGCATTCAGTGCGGTTTTATTCGAATGTGTCTGAACATTCCTCAATATTGTTTCTATCTGACAGCATATTTATGTGCATATTTTCTTTAAACAGAAAAACTGAATGCAATTTATTTTCTTTATCTGATCTATAAATTGTCAGAAATTTGAATTCAGCTCTAATGATGTATAGAACAATAAGGAGACCTCTACAGTGGGGATAAAATGAGTGGTACAAGAAATCTGTGGCTGGTCCCTATGAAAGGAAAAATACGCTCACGTAACAACAACACGGTGCTCAATGAGCTATGTCCTCAGTTCCATATGAGATTGGTTAATACAAAAGCTTGCTGGTGAAAAACATTGTCCTGCTCCCAGTGACAAAGACAAAGTGCCTGTGTTTGGCGTACGCGAGTCAAAGGGACAGGTGACGACAGGGAGGGAGACCAGGGAGGGAATTTGAATTTCACATCTAGGAGGAGGCAGCATGTCATTAAAAACCCTAATTTCAGTGTCAGGTAGACTTACAGGTGATCCATCATCTTGTCAGAAGAATTTTATTTTATTTTCAAAGGAGTTCAAAGCAGGCTTTCCAGACTTTTTACTTCAGTTCCAATTAGATTTAAACACAATTAACAGAAAAGTCTAGTCCCATGTGTATGGTCGAGAGATACCTGCTCGCTCAAGCAGATCTGAGGGAAAACAATTTATAATACAACTGAATACCAAACATTCTGAATAAATAATGAAGGAACTAAACTCCTTCTGCGGTACATGTGTTATCCCCCAGCACAATGAAACTATATCATAATTAATAGATAATAACTACTTTGAGGTTAATATTCCAGTGTTGCACACGTAGCTGCTGCTCTGCTCTTCATGTACCACCAGCAAACTGCATATCAGCACCCATGATTGCCATTTATTGGTACATTTCTAAATGTTAACGCCTGTCAACTCCAATCTCTCCAAAGGAGGCGCTCGGGAAATAAAATGCATCGGAGGGGACCTGAGAGGAGGACACACGTTAACCCAGATAGGCTGTGACAAAACACCATTACCTTCTCCTGTTCACACAGCGACGTACAGGACAGCTAGTAGTCCCCTGTCCCTGGGAGGAATCCATCTAAATGAGACACACACACACACACACACACACACACACACACACACACACACACACACACACACACACACATCTATACACACATAGCCTACATTCTCACACTGTCGGATTCTTTGAACAAAAAAAGTTTTTCTGTTTTTAATGAACAGGCATGACTACAAATGTACAAATAAAACAGAAACTGGTATATTTAACTATTGATCTTATACTTATGCTCCTGAGCTGCAATTTTACTTTTTACATTTGTAAGTAAAAGTACAAAAACTAAACTCACTTTGCAGAATGGCCTGTATCAGAATAATGCACATTTTACTATTGGATTATAATTATTGATGCATTAATGTGTACATCACTTTAATGTTGCAGCTCTTTTAATTACTTTACTGTATATCCTTCTGCCTACCTTGTGAAGTCTTACTTCATCTTAACCTACAGTAATATATCATACTTTATTTGTTGATCATATTTTCATTAATCTGAAAAGTAACTATAACTTGTGTTATTCAATGAATGTAATATAGTAAAAAAGTACTTCCCTACTTCCCTCTGAATTCTAGTGGAGTAGAAGTTTAAAGTAGCAGGAAATGGAAATACTCAAGTACAGTACAAGTACTTTAAAACGGTACTTGAGTAAATGTAGTTAGTTACTTTCCATTACTGTCTCTTATGCATCCAGCATAGTGTGCAGTATTCTGATTAAGTGTTAGTATATAAAACCCAAGTAAAAGAACAAGGTATCATCAAAATGTATATTTCATATTATTTTATATATTGCTATTATTATTATAATACTATTATTATTATGATCATTAATAATGCTTGGTGAATGTATAAACATTTATATGTTGTAATTGGTTAAGGTGGTGCTAATACTTAGTTAGTTACTCCTGCAAAAGTTTACCTATGGAACAGTGCAGACTTATTAGCAACAAAATGTACTTAAAGTTTTAACAGTAAAAGTACTCATTAACACAGAATGTCCCCTGTGATTGTTACATTATTGGATCATTGTTATTGATGCATTAACATATAAGAGGTACTTTAATGTTGTAGCTGGTTGATGTGGAGTTCATTTTAACTGCTTCATATATCACTGGATAGTTTAATCTTTAGTGATTTGTCATATTTTATCAAAAATGATTGTGGGTTTTATGTGTAAAATTTTAATTTAAAGAGTAACTGTAGCTGTGAAATAAATGTAGTAAGGTGCTGCATTAAACTTTTTACCACTGAGTTTAATCATTAATTGTTTTAGAAGTGTATCAAAAAAAAAGTGTATTAAAAAAAGTGACTGTTGCTGTACAGTAAAGGTTGTGGAGTAAAAAGAACAATAATTCCCTCTGAAATGAAGTATAATATTAAGTACAGTAGATAAGATGTATTTGATTAAAAAAATATGTCTTAAAACTGTGCAGTACTTTCAGTACTTTCCACCATACTATGCAGAATGTGAATAAAGAGCTAACTAAGTGACTGCTTTCTTCAATGAAAGAAAACGCATACTGTAAAAGACAGATCCTTTGCATCCTCCAGTGTGTAGATATTGAATGGTGACAGACCTCAGATGGATGTGACACCAGCAGTCCAACCACAGTGTGCTCCTGCTGGTGTCGTAACATGGATATATAACCACTGTCGTCCTTACATCAGGCTGCTTAAATGGGCAAAAATGCCAGGGCAGCAAAAAATGGCGAACAAAACCCAGGGCTTCATTAGCAGAACCTTCCCAGCATGCTTTGCGATGACAAATGATTGACTTGGAACAATATCTAAGGCGATCAGGATAAAGTACCAGCCATTTCAAGGCTCAGCAAAATTCAAATTCTAATTAGACCTTGCACCACATTCCAAATAAAAATGGGTCCCTAGGTGGTTTACCCTATCAGGTGTCTCTCCCAGACCACTGAAACAAAACGAATAAAGAAAATGATTAAAGCGATAACAAAGGCATAAAATTCAAATTATAGCAGCATCACATCTGGGATCTGTATGTCACCACACTACCGTTTCTGCTCTCCCTCTCCTTTTCTCTGACTCTCACTAACCCGTCCACACACACATACACACAACATTCCTTTCTTTCTGCGTGAGGGCAATCAAAGAACAGAAAAAAAAGACAGAGAGCAGGAGAGAGAGAGAGAGAGAGAGAGAGTGACAAAGCAGGGAAATTAAAAGGTAGAGAGCGAGAACGCAAATAGGCTCTCAGCTTTAAGGTTATTAATGACTCCTCAAAAATGTGCGACTTTTCCAATCTCTCTGAGAAGCGCTTGAAGGAGCCTGCAGATGAAGCTGACCTTCACAATGTTCTTTGGTCTTTAGTTAAGAAATTCACTCACCATTATGGCATCATTAGGGAAACAAGGATAAAATTACTCCATGGTTAATGACCTATAGGATCCCCACCAAAATTTGTTTCAGATCTAATAAAACTGAGCTTAACACACTCGAATGAATTATGAGGACTGCTACGCAGGGTATTAAAATGTGGGGAAATAGATTTTCTGAAGCTAGGAGGACTGGACTTTTCAAATCAGATAGTAGAATGGAATTTTCTGGGCAATAAATTCTACCATGTCTCAATTTCATTTTTTTTTTACCTCACAGAAATTTTCAGGCTATGATGGAATCTGTGAGTGGGATGGCCTCTAAAAATTCATTGCCAATTGCCGTCTCCTCCTCTATCCCCTTAAGGTAGATAGATTGATGGATGAATGGCTAAATGGGCAAATAAGTGAAGAAAAGTATAACTGAACGAAAACTCAATGTATGATGGAAATAAATGATTAGATACACACATAGATACTTAAAAAATCCCAGAAGGCACAGTAAAGAGGACATGATAAGTTAAAAAAAAAAAAAAAGTGCCTTCAAAAAGTGCATCAAAATCTGCATTGATGCTGATTATCTTATGTGTTTACATTTTCCCTAGCTGGCTGCTAAATTTAGTACATGCCAAGCCTGTCATTAGCATAATGCAGGGGCAGTTAAAAGGACACACAAAAACTCAATGAAGAGGACAATATACAGCTGCAAGCGACTGTGCCTCTGCAGCACATACTGTATGCATGCATCAAAGTGTATACGCTAATACACCTATGAAACATCTAGCATGATGAAAGCTATCATGAAATTTATACAAAAAAGAAAAAAGTAATTTTAAGAGCAGCATTGGTTTAGCATGGTTTGGTTGCAGCCCCAGAGAAGGGGTTTGTGAGCTAATGGCATTTGCTCTCTTTAAACTTTAATCTTTCCTATTAATTCCCTGCAACTGGAGAATGTGCGAGAGTTAATGTTCCATGAACGTGTTTCTCACTCTGCAATCTCTTCAAGCTAATTACCTTCAGGTGCTAAATGGGGGGAAATTGCAATCCATTTGGAAGGGAGAAATTTCACCTCCCCTTTGCCTATGTAACACTGTGGGTGCAGTTAAAAAGAAAGAAAATCAAACATAAGAAGCCAGGTTTAGAGTACATTTAATCAAAAAATGGACACTCTGTGCAGAGCCCTGATTGGCTCTCCCATTCCAAGGTAGCTTTGGGAGAGTAAATTGCTTCCTGTAGTTTCCCGCCTCACTGCTTATTTTGCAGGTCACTTGGAGGTCAGCAGGTGTAGCAGTGGACAAAACGTCGAACAGATGTTTGATTGACATGGATCACACAGATTGGCAATCAAAGTTTTCTGATGTGAAAGGAGAGGCTCACTGAATGGCCATTTTGAAGGGTGAACACCAAGGAGATAGAGAAGAAGTCGAAACACAAATTAAAAGCAGATTAAGTCAACGTGACAGATTCACGGTTGCTTGTACGGAACATTAAATCTCGGGGAGTGACATGGTATTCATCAATGACAGAATCAAGTTGCCAGTATACAAATGGCTCCAGAGTCAATCGCTAATCAGTAACGCAGGATGGACAGGCTCATTGCAGACAAATAGCTTTGATATGTTTTACCTTTTAAGGGTTAGCCTGTGGAGGAGGGTTGTGTGAAAAGGAAGTGGAGAGAGATAGGGTCAGGGCGAGTGAACAGTGGGGGTTCTTCTGCACTCCTTGGAGGAGTCTCGAGCGTGGAGGGTCACTTTGTCCCCTGTTTGATCTTTGTCTTCACATGACACGGCAGGAAATTAAAGATGAAAGGAGGTTCTGACTACTGTCTAATAAACACAGAGACAGAATACCCTCATTTGCTGCCACATATCCGGTCTAAACGTAGGATCTGTGGGTGATCTGCACATAGACGTGGATTAGCCAAGCCCTTTTGTACACAGTGTCCTCAAAAAAGGCGGTTCATCGCACTATGCCAACTTCAAGAATTGTGCTCTTATCAATACAACTTTATTTGTTGTTGAAACCATTAAAAGTTACAAATGAAAAGCTGCGATGTGAACATTTTTTTGTTTTTCTAACTCACTGCCAATGTCTTTTCATTATAATTCACCGTAAATGGTCTTTTCCCATAGTCATTAGATACAGTGGCTGTGTTTAATTCATTACCGGATATATTTTATGAGCACACTTAAGAGATAAAATGATTTGTATATAAAACAAGTCAGATTCTAATACGTCAAACTAATGCCAATACTCAAAACAAAGGGAGGTGGTGTCATGATATATAATGAAAAAAAAACAACAACAAAAAAAAAAAACAGCAACACACATTTTTTCCCGGGCCATATTTCTTGTGTGTAATAATAAATGAATTAGTAGTGGGGAGTACTACAAACAGTCCATATCTTAGACAAACACTCGTAGTGACGGCCCTGAGCTCCCACTGTGTTGAGGAATCTCCTACCAACAGCACTCCCTCCCATTTATCTCAGTGGCTGAGGGCAGGAAAAAGAGCACAGGCAGGGAGGCTGAGGAAACATCAAAAGAAAAGCATCCCAGATAACTGCAGCTCTGTTTTTCTAGCGCGTTATGAAAAACACCTCAACGCTGGTAACTAAAACCCAAGAAGCAAAGCTAGCATACTCGATTGCACTCTGTGTGGCCTTTTACTCGATCACTTCATGCAGATTGCTTGAAGGCATAAGTAAACCTGGAACGGCCGCTGATGTTTTCTTGTGTTTTTATTTTTTCTGAACCATGTTACTATTCCTCTTTTTTTTCTATCTTTCCTAAAATGCCAAAGCTATTTGGTTAAATCATTAGAGGTGTTATGGTCGTAGAATGGCGCAGGCGAGTAGCATCCTTGTGTAGTACTGAAAGGTTATTTTCTTCATGAACACTTGAGGGTCCACTGATCCCTTGTAAGTGTCTGTTGGAAAATGCAGTGACATTTTAGGTGAATGGAAAACCCTCCTCAATAGATTCTCTTTCATTGCTCTTCAGGTTTCAGGTCATTATACCTGCAATAGGGGACCACTCAACCTAGTTTGGTATTACCTCTGAGAAAACCCTTATGCTACTTCACTTACTACATTCACAAATTTGGTTTGGAAGTGAGAGATATAAACCCTTTGACCTGAAGAACATGCAAAGGTGTTTGTTCAGTCTAGGCATCATTGATTATGTTTATGAAGGATAATATCTGATCATGCATTACAGTATTTTTGCAACTCACATAATGCACATCAATTATAATAGTTCCCAAACATCAAACATTATAAAGCATAAAAGGTTTTTGCACAGCTTAGAGTGATTACAGGTTAGTTGCTGCCATTTCAGAGCAAACATTGAAGATTGCCTTAAGGGGATATCTATGTGATTTGCAGTCATATATTGATATAGGGCAACAACTGGTGATAGAAGAAATACTCAGATCCTTTACTTAAGTCAGTTTAGCATGACAATTTAGTATAAAATAAACATTAGAAGTGAAAGTCCTGCTTTAAACTTAAATGAAGTATAGAAGAATTGCTAACAAGGTGTGCTTAAACTATCAAAAGAAGAAGTACTCATTATGCTTATCCTTTCATTTTGTTATATAGTGGTATTATCTTATTGCATTATTAAAAATGATGCATTGACATCTAACCAGCATTTTAGTCTTACATCTGGATGAGGTGGAGCTTATTTTAACTTCTTTAAACACAGTACTGTTTGGTAGTTAATCTATTGCAAAGTATCATATTTTATAATCCCATCATATGTTTTCTATATAAAATCTTAATCTGAAAAGTAACTAGTAACAATAGCTGTCAGATAGAGTAAATACAGTGAAGTAAAAATTACAATATTTCCGTCTAAGTACTTGGAAATACTTAAAGTACTCGTAAAACAGCAACCTGATGCAGCAATTGCTACCTTTCTGAATGTTTTTTGAAGTATGTTTTGAAAATAATGTCATTGTTGTGTTGGATTGCATTGTACTGATGTTTTTGGAGACAAAGATCATCTCCACATGGGTATTTTTTTACTGCAAGGTTATTGCATTACAGTATAGTTTACTGTTGTTGTTGTTGTGTCCACCCCATATACATTCGTTTAGTGAAAAAAAAAAGAAGAAGAAAAAGTTGAGGGAAAGTTTCTCTAATCACGTAGGATTCAGATATAGTCATGGGCACCAATCTCCATAGACAAGTCCATTCAATGCAAATGTTGCACCTGCCATGAGTTGTAAAAGCTTTTGCAATTTCAGTGAAAACAGGGTTCACATCATTTGGAAAGGTAGACTTGCCATTTCACGCACCAGTATCCCAGCAATCCGTAAAGACCAGGAGACATTCCTCGACAGGATTAGAATTTTACGATCAGTAGGAAAACGACTTTACCCCCAAAAAGTCATCCTTTCCCCATCTGCTTTTCTTTCTTTGTCCCCTTAAATTTGACATGAACTGCCTGTATATTCACTCTTATATATGTTTTTTCTATGTATCCTATACCAAATATTGTGACCCTTAAATTCACAGTTTTTCGCTGTCTGAAGTGATATGATAAGTCATGTCAATAAAAATACAATATATCTTTCAGCAAATCCTTAAAAATAACTGCTAATTAAATAAAAGAAACTATATTTCAGCCCAGCAGCTCTGAAGAGAGCTACAATACTGAGATGGTCAGAGACTGTATGGATAGCAGTTGGCCAGGCTTCCCAGTCCAGTCAGGCTGAGTCGGTTCACACTGATAACGTAGGTAATGGTGTTTCTGGAAGAGTGAGGCCAGATGAAATACACCACACGGACAGATACCACAGGCATACTGGCCCCTTCTGTTGGAAAATTTCATTTTTTCCGGCAGGAAGCCATGAATGCTGAGGCTGAATCCAAATCCGGTTTTCCGCACTTTATCAGCGTGTGGCCCACCAAGTGGTGAGATGGCGGGGGAAGTGGAGGGCTGAGGGGGGTGGGGGGGTGATCCACTCAGCCGAGACCCTCCACTTTAATCCAATTTACAGCCTCCCCCAGCAAAAGATAATTACAACCCTTAAACCAGCTAGGAGAGGGGTAGAAAGAAAAGGCCTCACTCACCCAAACTGTGCCTCTGGCCCCTGAAGTCTCCACCTAGAGAAAGAGAAGAGGGGGGGCTCTGTTAGCAGGACTCAAGCAAAGGCATTGTGACAAACTAAGAGTGTGTGTAGCTAATGAGGCAAAGTGATTTTTTTTTCCAGCAAATGGATGCCCGCTGGGTAGCGGTAGAATGCACCCCAGGACTTCTTTGCTTGCTGATGTTCACCACAGATGTAGGGGAGGTGTATTTTAGGTTGGTATTTCAATAAATGCGTATGTAGTCTATAAATCAATGTAGCTCAAAAATGCATATTTGTAAAGCTCTGCAGTCATTATGTTATGTTTTAACCTGTTTTAAATAAACCTACACGGTTAGTTTGTCAGGAATTTAACACCACGTTAGAGTAATGTATTTACTGTGTTATCCTTCTTTTATTTTGCTGCGAACAGGAGTTATTATTTTGTTGTTTCCAATAAATAGATTTGCTTTTCAAGGAAATAGCTTCCAAAGCTTAAATTTTCACCATTTCTTTTCCTGGACTGCATCTTTGTCAGAGGTCTTTGAAGTGCGAACGAAGGAATGGGGTTAACTTTTGCAAAAGAATGTGAAGAAATAATAATGAAGGGGCTCACAGGGGAGCGGAAACGCTGGCCAGTCCTAATTAATAGAAGGAGAGACACTCCCAAAGTCTCCCATTCACAAGCTCACAATGGAGTTCTCCACCAAGCAGAACCTGGAATGGAATATGGGAGGAGTGAATAGAGACTGGGTGAAAAAAAAAAAAAAAAGAAGAGACTCAAGCCCTTATTCTCTTTGCACCCGTCTCTCTTATTGTATTTCTATTTCATAGCATTAGCCCCTGGCCTATGGTCCTATAGTCCATGTTCTATTCAGTGAAATTGTGTTCACAGAATCCCACTGGTCAGTTTTGTAAATATGGGTCCTGGCAGTGCATATGAAAGGATGGCACATTTCCAGAACTTATCCAATGGTGGCCTCTCCTCTTGCTCTTTCAAATGTTGTTCCATCCCCTCCTCACCCCCATTACTCTCCCTCGCACCATCTCTTTCTCTTTCAGGTGCATTAACAGTGACTGGAGTCAAGAGCATTGGTAGCCTATACAAGGGGCAGGGGGGCTTATTTTGCCACAAGTCAAGCCAAGAAGGGAGGGGTTTGTAAGGGGCAACAGGAGAAGTGTGGACCCACCTGCCACTGATTATCCTCCCAGTTAGAGGGTTTAGTCTTGACCTCTGAACTTCAGAGCTGCCCCACACCACTAATCTGTTAATTAACCGAGAAATACCCTGGAAAAACTTTGAACAGCCATTGTGTGTGCGTGTGCATGTGTGCACGTAAGTGTGTAGAGGGAAGAGACAACAAGAGCAACAGAGAGAGAAAGAGAGAGTCGTGTACAGAAGTAACACACTGTGGCATGTGGTTACTCTGTATATATTGGAGCTCGGGCACATTCTCTCACTGCTGTGTTGCTGGATAAGTAGGACACTTCAGCCATAGTTTTACTATAACACTCGTCTTTGTTGTCAGCACAGTCAACCCTCTGATAGAGGAGGCCACCCTCTACATCTTGATGACACTCTCTACTTTTGACCCCAGATGCACGGAGGACTCCAAAAAGGACATGTTGCATATACAGTATTTTGTTTTATTTTTTGTGATCTTTTGCAGTGCTTTGTTTTTCTTTCATTGTAGAACAGTCCTACAATGTCAACAAGTCTTTCAAGTTAAACAGCAAAATATGTTCATGCGTTTTCTGATCTGACACCACATCAGCAAGTCAAATTTCTTTCTGATCTTACACTGGTTACAGGTTTGGTTATGCACAAATCAACTAGTCATGCGAAACATCATGGTTTGGGTGAAAAAAACAAAAACTATTTAGTTCATTCATTGTCTTGGTTACAGCAGTGGTCTATCATTTTATTGAACCATTCATCCTGACCTCCTCTATACATGTACTTTGTGGCTCTACAATGATCTCAACCTGCTCCTGATTAGAATTATTACAGCATAATTATTACAGCCTATAGAGTGCTTTGTCACTATTTAGTATAGTGTGTGTAATACATATATTGTAGTAATGTGAAAAAACATTTATTGACATTTTGTCATTACATAATGAGTTATTATACAGACATTGCTCAATGTACTTTGAAGCAAATTTGAATATGGTTTGATTAAACAGGGGGCATCATGTTGCAACAAGCAATGACAGTAGACGAGTGGTACCCAACCTGTGGGTCAGGACCCCCTAGGGTCACAAGACAACTCTAAGGACAGTTTGTTATGTTTGTAATGTTATATCCAAGAACATAAGTAACTAGCTTAAAGTAAAAACATTTATTATTCCATTTACATATCATCTTCAGGAAAAGGTCTGTATTATTTAGGCAAATTTCTGATACAGTGTTCTCCCCTATAATCAGCCCATAACACTAATATAATAAACTATATTTGGTTGATGAGACACACCTGGTAGTCCTGCTGTAAACAAACAAAAATCTCTGAGGTTGCTTTGACTGGTGAGGCAGCTGATAAGTGGGGCAACAAAGTCAATTAGTTCTGTGTTTATTAGTATGTGACAGGTGCTGGGTCATGCAGATTAACTCACAACCCTTGGAGGGATGGGACAACAATAATGGTGAAACATGTCCGTCCGACCAGAAAGTAAAGGTAGCAAAAGGAGCATAGCAAAGCCTGCTCAATTAATTATGTGGATTAATGAAGTTCTGCTTGATTAAATGTTGATGCCATTAAAAACGCCTATTTTTTCTCCCCAATGTGACATAATGGACATTCTTACATAAATAATGGAATCCTTCATGGTTATGGAAACCAACACATTATATTTTATAAACTCCTCCTCCTGAACCTTCAATCGATTAATTAAGGCTATTGCCCTTGATTATCCAATCAAAGGTTTCATTTAGATTCGACCTCTAACCTTCAACCTTCTCTGACTGGTAGGATATTGATTGAGAGGAATGGTTTATTTTCAGCTACTGCAACAACCTTTGCTTTAAAAAGAGTTGCTGACAAAGTGTCCTTTCATTGACCCCAGAGAGCTGTTGTAGCTATTGTTTTTGTACACTTCAGGTTGAATGACCAGCTAAAACATCAAGTTGCACCCATTTAGACAACTATTACATTAAATAATTGTCAAAATGAAGTGAGGGATCAATAACACTCACTGTTCTTTGAAAGCTACTGATGCAAAAAGTGACCTATCCTGTAATTCAGACACAATAATACCCTGTTTATTTTTGCTTTCAGTGGAACAAATGAATTATTTCCACTATTTTACAGTATGTGGGGGCATGTGATTTGATTCATTTGACATAAATCTTTTGTTGCACTGTTTTGTGGTAAACCCACTCTATCAAAATTGTGTTTATTCCACTTTTTTTTTTTTTTTTTGATGGAGGATCTTTCTCTTTTTGTGACAAATTAAGCATGTAATGTTTGCAAATGCAATTACAACATAACTGATGTTTATACAAATAAACAATGCATCAACAAAATGCACTAATCAATGGTTCACATCACCCTAAACCTGAAGCTGCTCACCAGTCAGTGGAGCAAAACGGTGCAGCCATAATGAGCTATAGTATGGTCAAACTATGGTTAGCCTCAGGATGTCCTCCTCATGGTAACACTTTGACCTGATTGATAATCGGCTCTGGTCTGGGCTTTACTATTCATTTCAGTGAGTTTAATCTCTTTAGGGTCACAACAGGGCTGGATATGCTCACAAAATTTTGATTTGCTGTTGTTAAGTCAATGTTATTGAGGTGAAATTGATCAAAAATATATGCACAAATAAAAAACTAGTTCTGCATTTGATAAACTTCTATTGTATGTAAGCATTTACATTGTTCTTGTGCCAGTTTGTATGTAGCCAGCAAGTGCACTATTCTATAAGTAAGCTATTGCCTATGGCTAGTATAAACAGCTACAGCCGCAGTGATACTTTTCCTTTCCACTATCCTTGTCATCACCATGGTGTCCAACTGTAAACAGCATTAAGACTTTGTTAATATTTAAACAACCAAACCCATGACAGAAACTCAAGAACGTAACTAGAATTTGCCCTCCAAATATCACTTTTGGGTAGATGATTAACTAAAGGTCACGTTTCTCTTTGCTTTTTAAGATTACATTTTACAGGGTGACTAAAATTTTAGTTCTACTGCACCTTCCCCAAGTGGATTTGAACAGCAAGGATTCATGTGAACAATTCTGCCCCCTGGCAGAATTCGAACACCACTGATGTGTCAACATATCAAATAACCGTTGTGAAATGCCATGGCTGCATTCATTCCTTGTTTTGGTGCTTGCTGAACAAGGCTGCGTGGGATTGCTCTCCCTCACCCTGTGGTCTGTCCTCTAGGGTGCAAGGAATCTGAGTCACTCACTGCACATCAGGCTCTCCCCCCGGGGGCCCTGGCACTGGCAGAGGCAGGTTAACAAACTGTAAAGGCTTCAACTGAGCAGCACACAAACTGTTTTCTCTACTCAAAGGGATTGGCTCCAACAAATGTCATAAGCCTATAATGAGATAGCTGATCTCGGTAGTAAAGAAGAAAAGAAAAGAAAAATACTTCCCCTCTCCAGTCAGTGGCTATTAGAGTCAGTGAGAGTAAAAAGGGGAAGCGTCCCCATTTTCTTCAAACCCCTCGGAGGCTGGCCAACATGACAATGCTGGTCAATTAATTGGTGAAAAAGTGAAAATCCAATTAATGTGTATCAAGCTGGCAGTTTTGCATGATGATGGCTCATTAGGAGACCAAGCTGAGGGTGGTGGAGTAAGTGGGTGGAGGGGCTTAAACCCCACTCATTAAAGCTCTGTCTTTCTCAGTGGGGTTTTAGGGACTGGCTTATTTATGCAACAGGTTCTAAACAAAACCTCAATGTAACGCTCATTTAGTGGATTTGAAACTGATGAATTTCTAAATGTATGGGCGGTGATTCTTTGGTTCTGTGGCAAAACTTACAGTGCGCATACAGTAGCTGCTGTATTTATTCAACATACTTTTATACAGGCGCAAACGCACAAACATATTTAAAGTTTTCAATGAAACACTCGGCAAGAGACAACAAATACATAGATGTTCAAAGGATCAACTTTTTTCTATAGTTTTTATATTTAAAATGTTTTATATTTATTTATTTTTTACCTGAATTTAAAAGCCTAACCAGGCAAGTTAGCTTGAGCTACACACCTAGTATACTACATGACATCTATTGCGTTACTTCTTCTTATGTAACAATATATATTTGTATTGTCCCTGTTAAATAAATAATGAAATATTCTCACAGAGTTCCAGCATCAACAGCACCTTCAGTTCATGGATTTGCAGTTCATAAAACTGTGGCTAGAAGCTGGTTGGTATGTTTTTGTGCAGGAACAAGCACCAATCGTGTGTCAGTTAGTTTAAAAAATCAGCTCAACCTAAAAACTGTCCTCTGGCAACTGGAATACTGAATGGAATATAAAATGTTAGTATAATGCACATTAACACATAATTGCTTTATCACATAACACACAAGAGATGCTCTCAAAATAGTTAAAAAGAGGGGTAATGGCCCTATCAGAGCATTACAAAATGAGATGATGATGATGCTCTCTCGGCTACTTCTGAACCCCACCACATACTGACAAAATAACGAATGTGCTCCCATACTCTTGCAGCCAGCCTGTGTTTGTCTAGCCTCTGCCTCTATGTGTAAGATTAATACTCTTGCCACACTCTCATAGAATAATGTCACTTTAATCTTGTTTGGGGCGAAATTCGAAGTGGAGTGTGTCTACTTGTTTCCTGAGATTACTTCATCTTTCTTTCGGCAGCGGTGTGTGACTCTGCCGCCTGCTGTCCCCTGGCATTGGATGTCCCATTACCCTTCACACGCTGCAACTTTCTGCTGTTTGCACAACACTGGCCACAGGACCCAACAGGAGGCCAGTATACTATTGATGTTTTTAGCTTTTCTTTACCACTGCCAAACACATTCTGGTTGTGTGAAGCCTACTACAGAGGACAATCACCAGTGGCTGAGCCATTGTGAATGCTTTAGTTGCTTATATCACTGCATGTGTTGCTCCTGTTGTCTGTATGTCTGCATGTTTTCCTGTTTTCTCTTGTTTTAAAAGATGCAACGCTTTGTTACTTTGAATTTAGGCAGGATATTTAAGTGCTATTGTGCCAATATATATAGACACAAAGCTTCTTTAACTTGTAACATTTTTACTGCAATTCTGATCACACTTAATTTACTGGTTCTTTAAAAAAGCACATTTCTGGGCAATAATTAATAATCATCAATCAAACTCATTTGAAATGAGCTCAGCTTTCGTTTTCAGGTTGCCCTTGTAGCCCATTGTACCACAAAGTTTCCCTATTCACATCATGAGCCCATGTAGTATTCAATAATTTTTGTTCTTGCCTTTAATAATTTACAATAAGTGTTTCCACACTTATGCCTTTCCACTGTGTTGACCCCAGCATTTCTGAATGAATGAGCTGCAGTGCATCAGCTATAAATCTCTAATGAGGCTTGATGTAAACACCACAATACAAACCACATAAATTCCTTGTGCAACATTTATACCTTTTGCACACACACACACTCATACACATACACACAAAAACACACAAACACAACCTCTGGTCCAATAGCTACGATTCAAGATCTGTTTATTCTTTCCTGTTTATTGTATTTTCTGTATGCTCTTTAAAACCTGTAAATAATTAATTTGACTTGACTAATAAATTTATAGCAGCAATTAAATGTTTCATATTCTTGTGACTGAATATGAAATACAATTTAAGTCTGCAAATGGCCAGTGCTGCTATTTCCGTACCTTCTTTATGTCTGAGCTGGACAAACACACTTTGTATGGAAAGCTTTGTGCTGTTTGGAGAAGCAGTGTGTTTTTCCCCTCACTTCCTAATAATCTATTCTGCTCAGCCAGCTGCATACATTGACAAATGTTTCCAGCATTAGGTATTTACCCGGTGAAAGGTAATAGATGCAAGGGTTTAAAAATGCCTGCTGCAAGAAACAGCAAGCACACTGGCAAAAAATATCACAATAGGAAACACTCGTCTCTTCTTCCAATAGTAAAATGTCTATTTTCAATAGCTGGTTTCTGTATAAAACAAAGACAAAATTTAAGATAAGAAATGCAAACAGGGACATTTTACGATGCCTGCATGTTTTTCCTTACCTTTTAGTGTCAATAATTTCTGGGTTCTGAATATGTTATATCAGTTATTTTTCACTATTTCTGACCAATTTGATCCAAAAGTTATTTTTTCTTGATGTAAGTGAAGACAACTGCTCATGGGGGTTGGTGAGGAGCTGGTTCAGTTTGTATGCCTCCACTTTTATCTATCCCAAAAAGCTTTGAAGTTCTCTGTGTTTAAGGTACTGGCTAATTCACTGTCTCTCACACAGTAAATCACACCTACATGAAATCCAGGGACTCAGGCTTTCACTTTGTCTAATCTGTTGATTGTCTTTTGGTTGGTTTGTTGTAATTTTTTTTTTTTTTTTTTTTTTTACGTCTCTTTCTTTCTGATTTATATTGGTGCAGCTTGTTCTTGGAGGCTAATGAAAGCTGTGACGGTGCATTAATGAGACTGCTTATTTCAACTGAACTCCACTTCCTCCATTTACCTCACTCACTTTGTTCTCCCAATGCACATTTTATCTCCCACTCTTGTATACTCTGTATTATGCTGTTAACATTACACCCACTCTTTTACTCTCTTATCACACATTTCTCTGAAATACTTTTTTTTATTTACTGGCTCTCACACATGCCAAATTCTTTAACATGGAACAATGTTGCTGAAAGGATTGGAAACATTAAAATATGATGTTGAGCAAAGTGGTGAAAGCAAAATTGTGTGAATGTTTCAGAAACACAAGATTAGACTTTTCTTAGAAGTTCTTATTATTTATGTGGGTACAGGAGGTGCAATAACAATGTATTCCTGCTGAAGCTAAAATGATATTTGCCCCTGATGAATCCCTAATAATACATACAAAAAGTTCATTGTCATATCTATCATAAAAGGTTGATATCTATAATAAATATTATACAATTTATAATGAAAAGCTTTGTAGAAGTAAAGCAGCTAATGCTTAAATCAAAATCATGTACTGGCTCTTTTCAATCCAGAAATAAAACACAGAATTTATGAAATGATATTCTCTAATGCACATTATATCTCTCAATTCTGTAATAATAAGAAATTATTTAATAGGACATAATAATCAAACAATATAGTAAAAATAAACGTGGATTCCTCAGTATACTACACATCCACTGCTGGCCTAGGGGATTTAAAAGGACAAAACGCCATTACAAACAGAGTTAAGAATCAAAGAATCTGTTAGTGTTGTACGCTCGTACTCAGCCTGCTGGGATTAATGGATAATTCCAGTGAGAGACGCCTCTGTTCTTAGGCAAGACAAAATGACCACAGGCAGCCAAAGAATTTGGCGGTCAGTAACTGTGGCTGTTTCCCATACATATATTATTATAGCAATAGCAGCAGTGGTGATTGAATTTCTGACCTTTTGTTGAAATGGGAAAGGGGAGGGGTGCATTTCAATTTTTGTTGTGTCATTCATGTCTTAAAATAACTACAGGGATGAAAGATCATGGCTTGATTCAATTATGAGCTGTGTAAAGGCTAAAGATTACTGTATTCAACATAGAACCTCACTTGTACATATCTGAGATAAATATAGTTGCTGCTTTCACACACCTTTGATTGAAATAGGTTAAGCGAACATTCTCAGACTTGCTCTTTGGAGCCTTTATATTACAGCAAACTCCCATTTCATGGCTACAAAAGTGAAACAATACAATTTCAGCCACACAAAAAAATAATCATTCACATGGCTCAATCAACAAAATAAAAGCATGATGATACAATATGGTTAGTTGAGCTATAACTCCTGTTTCAGTTTAAGTACATTCTCAAGATGACAAACCTGATACTGGACTCTTCATACCACACAGTCCATCCAACACTCGAGAAACTAGAAACTAGAAAAGTTTGGTGGTAGAACCTGGTCGGCTCTGCCAATCAATAGCAAAGTTTGCATTAAAAACTGCTGACAGCTGTGGGAGAGAGTTCCCACTTTCATCTAGCGCAGTCTGGCCCTCCAACTAACCTCACCGTCACCCTCTCCCTTCGCAGACCTGCTCTCTTTATTAATCTTTGTCGCATCCCACAACCCGACCCACAGAGCTGCCCCAGCCCAACGTTTTTCACTTATCACTAAACTTTTGGCTCATTTAATTTTTTTTCTTTTTTTCTTTCTTTTTTTTTTTTTTTTATCAAAGTACACTTCACTTGATAGCCTTGAACCGAGGGCCCTCCACTCCTGCTGAGGAGCCCACCCAGCAGCTCTGTCTCACTATATCAACCTGTATGCTGAAAGAAGGAAAACGAGCTCACCAAGTGAAGTGTGTGTATGTGTAGGTGTGTATGACAGAGAGAAAGAGGATTTGTTTTTCTTTGAAAACTTACCTTTTTTTTGTTCTTCCTGTAAAAATCAATATGGTGTAGTGAAAACTAATCAACAAAAACAGACAAAATATTACAAATAGCAGAAATAAAGACCAAAAAATCAACATACTAAAACAGGCATACTTTGATTTTTGGTTGATGTGTCTGATGAACTTTTGTCTTTTGTTCCTTGCTACTGTTTTCTTGGTTGTGCAGATGAGAGGGTCCCATTTGACAGTCATTGCTCAAAGATGACCTGCCTCTGCTAAATGCAGGCCTCTGCTGCCCCTTAGGGGTGGAAGGAGAAATAGGAATTCTTAAAAGTCCCCTCCCCAGTGGAGGAAAGACTTTATGTTATGAAAAGCAAATATTTTTTGATTACTATTTACAAAGAAATTGTTTTAAATATTGATCCATTTTCATTTCGTCACAGTGACAGATTATTTTGACTTGTAGTGAAAGTTGTTGTGTGGGTCTTGTCAGCTCACAGCCTGGTGTTTGGTGTGTGCGTGGCACATCTAATCCCATTAGTGCTCCTGATCCTGGGTCTCAGGATCTGTTGTGTCTCTATCAAACCTGCTTTATGCTTTGTCTGTTGAACCCCAATCTGTTTGTTTAACAGCAAAAGTAAACAATCTTGTTTACAGGTTGTACAGGAAAAGACCAAAGCAAAATCTCCTCAGGCTTGCTACACACCTCTTTTCACAATTCAATTTGTATTTTCGTCAACACCAAGCTGGACTACTGTTTTTATAAGTCTCTTGAGGAAAATATTTAAGCATTATACCTGTACAGCTACAAAGGTTAATATGCAGTAATGCAGTTTTAGTTGGATTATGTACAGCCTATACTGCCCCCTGGGCATCAGATAGAGACTTCATATTTCCTTTTTTACAGTCATTTAAACTGTCTTAATTTCTTTCTTGAAATGAAATGCCAATAGTATTGCACCTGGTAAAATAATAACCTTCCATTAATGAAATAAATTAAGGGTGTGATGAACAAAATAATACAATTTGAGCTAATAGTGAAATAATCTCCTTTTGATAAAAATAAATCATAATTAAATAAAATGTATTGTAAAACGAACCTCTTCTCTGTTAATATCACAATTTAAAAGTTTGGAAATATGTTTCTAAAACTTTAAGAAATTACCTGGGAAATTTTCCACAGTCCATTTTCAATGCCAATTTACAAATGATTCACAAAATGAGTTACAGTATGGTGCCACATGTAAAATGAGATGAATATTTACAAAAGGGGAGCTGCAAAGGACTACGTCAGGGTCAGAGCTGGGGCAGACATGTTTTAGATGCTGTAAATATTTGTGACAGAAACTGGCACTTAGCATTTGGAACATGAGCAGATGATCAAGTGGTACCACTTATAACATATTTAATTAAATCTCTAATGAATAAACAATTGGATAGGGGTGGTCTCTGTCTAATTAATATTCTTAACTGGTTGCTGCTAAAGTATAAAATGGGTGCTGGACTTCATTGACCCCATAGTCCTATATGTAGCTCATTGGTAACAACTAACCTGGAGGTGCCTTCCCGATATGAATTCAAACTGTGCATTGTGACTGCATTTTGCACCATAATTGTCCATATCAACAGAAAGCATGAAAAGAGGTAATATGATATTATTCCTGTCTGTATTGATTTAAAATTAACATAACATACATTTCAAATTAAGAGCAACGATGCAAATTCTGTGAGGATCATGGAAGCGCTTGTTACCATCCTTTGTGCCAACCTATCACATCAGGATGCACTCTATCCTTACTGTTTCTTGCACTTAGAAGTTGTCTGAGGGGGTCAGAGGATGGTCCACTTTGCTCTACTGTCTATGTGTGATCATATTTTTTTTTTGTCCCTCAGTCTTATCCGGGATGACCTCAGATCTTTACTGATACAATATGCAGCCAAATGAGACACAGTGCCAAAGAAGGTCACCAGTCCGTTTGAACCCATGGTGCGGTTATCTCCTGGGAAACAGGTGTCCTGTCCAATTAAGGTGGGGGGGAGGGAAACCAGAAGAGTGGGAGTTCAGGTATCTCAAGAAATAATTCATGAGAGAGGTTAAAAGACATTAACCTCCAATTAGGTGCTTTGGCTACAACAATGTGAGTGAAATCGTGGATTCAAAAGAAGCAGAAAAGAAGTTTGTCCTAAGAGTGGCTCACCTTTCTCCCTGAGAAAGCTGTTTTTAATAATTATTACATTAACCACATAAATGCATTACCTTGACATAAATAACAATTACGATCATACCATTACATTAAATATAAGTTATCAAGCAATTTATTTATATTTTCTTATTTTAGAATCTCATCTTTCTATTTGTCTTCCCTTCAGGTGTAACAGGATAACGTGGCAGTTTTCTTCTTTTAAGTAAAAGATGGGAACCAAATAAAAGGCCAAAAGGAAATGTATGCAATGTCATTATATCCTAAGGTGTTAAGTTCCTTTTTGTGAGTATTAGTACATGCACTTAACCTTCAATCCCCAGCCACAGCCCCTTTGGGCTTGTTACCTAAGAAATATGTCTCCTCTTTTCTCTCCTCGGTGAGGTTCCCCTGAAACTTGTCAACGAGACAATGTGGAAGGAAGTAAGAGATAAAGTTGCCGGGCTCTCTTTTTGTGCTGTGTTTATTTGCTGTGTCAAGGATTGAGAGATTACACTGTTTCTACGCAGTAAGGGAGGAATCTGGTCAAGCATTTCCTCAGGCTAAAAACATCACTTGAAGAGGCAAAGGAGGATTACTGACACCTGCATTAAGAACGAAAATCCTGACTTGGGCCCATTTGCTGTGAGTAGGGAGTCATCATCAATCATTTGTGTGGAGAGGCTAGGAGCTTTATTTTGGTCTGAGGATACTAGAAACTTGGCCTGTACAGTATTTAATGGCTTTTCTCTTTTTTCAAGTGAAGAGTTGCGTTAGAGTTTCCTCTATTATCTAAACACTGAAGTCTTTGTGGAAATATAAGCTTCATCTTTCTCTGAACCTTTGAATGCATATAATGTATTTAGCTTAAACATATTATTTTTGTTGCAAAGGGCTTAAAATCTAAACATGTATGTATCATTTATTCACAGTATAAACAATTAAAGGCAGATTAATGACAAACTAAAAGAAATATACTCACATATTCCTTCAAAATCTGATGCTCTTAAGTTTGTGCACAAATATTTGCCACATTTACAATATTTCAAAACATAATGCACAACATATTGGCATATATTTAATTAATACATGAATCCTTATTAGTTATCACCTGTCCTTTGTATTCAATCTACAGACACACACTCAGAGGCAGTGGGGATGGTAACACTAACCCTCATGCTGTCAACAGTGTGATTGATCACCAGCAGATAAACATCAGATCGGCGAGAGAACAGGACAGACATTGATCCCCAGAGGAAGAGAGGACTTGTCACACGCCAGCATACACAAACCTCGGTGAAACATCTGTCAAAATACCACAACGACAGAGAACTGTACCTCTGTGACTAACATGGGAACCCACAGACAGCTGTCAGCTGTTTTGGATGCTGGTTGATGGCCAGAGAGGACAATTCTCTTCCATTACTTAACTATACTGTTCAAAGAGTGAAAAGTTTAAATAGTACACAAACTGACCCATAAAAAGTTCTGGTCAGTGTACAAAGGTATGACATTTTCTTTAAACAGTAAAGAATTAGACAAACAGGCAATGAGTTATCGTTTATTTCCTGCAGGATGATGGCAATGAACTCCTCCTGCCCTGAGGCACACCAAACAACAAGAGTATACCCTGTTGTTTGGTGTATCCCCTGTGGCAGTTCTGTAGTGAGAAATATATGTGTGTTTTCACAAAACATCAATCCCAACTGGTCACATGAGGCTCTCTCACCTGGCTGGGCCTTGAATATGTTTTTCCTGTCATTAGCTTCAGACCTCATGCAATGCCATACTTAAGAACAGAAGAAAGAGAGGAAAAGAAAATGAATGAGAAGTGAATGGTCAGTCTGACAAAAGGAGGCCAGCCTTGCGTCGACAGGAAGAAAAGCATTAGCGCCCTTTATGTGCACAGCGGCGGATTTCCGTGTGCTACACTGTCAGTGTATTTTCTCCTTAATTAAAACAGTCACAAGTTTCATTGAGCGGTGAATCAAAGGGTGGCTACACCATAAAGCAGATTCAACTCTGTAACCCTGAGTGTGTGTGTGTGTGTGTGTGTGTGTGTGTGTGTGTGTGTGTGTGTGTGTGTGTGTGTGTGGAGTTTGGGAATCAAACACACACAGGGATGGAGGGGATTTAAGCTGTGCCCATTCCCATGGTCACTCACTCAGAATTGGTCATTACTGTCCTGCCTGGAGATGAAAACACAGCGATTAAGAATTATTTGGAGGAAAACATGACCATTTCTAAAGTACCTCCCTGTAAGCCTGTGCCCTCAAAGACAGGAACAATTGTAGATTCCTTTGGCTGTGTTTATTTGCAGTTTGTCACTCAAGTAATATTCATTAAAGTCGCCTGTAAATGCTGCCAAAGGTCTGATAAATAATATTCTAATCATCCAAAGACAGTAACTCTTCCATGAAAGGCACTTCCCTCAAGACTATGCCACTTTTTTATTTCACCAAAACAAATTGTGAT
This sequence comes from Sciaenops ocellatus, assembly GCA_033000465.1. Lineage (NCBI taxonomy): Eukaryota > Metazoa > Chordata > Actinopteri > Sciaenidae > Sciaenops > Sciaenops ocellatus. Next base: position 15,330,625 of record CP136872.1, on the reverse strand, counting down.
GTTAACTAATCCCACAGTGAACCAGATCAGGCTTCTCCAGTGACATACCTCGCTATCTCTCAGCAGAATAACATAGCTCGACAATAGCAGACTCGACTGAGGGAAAGGAAAATGCTTGCTCCACTTTGGTCAGTGTATGGGATCTCCTCTCTGCTGCTTTGTCATACTTGGTCTCTGGATCAGGAGAGCACCCGATCCCTAACGGCCTAATAACCCAACACTTTCCACACCATTTCATTTCCTTGATGGTGGAGGGGCAAACCTGCACCTACGTTCATCCCCTCATCAATTATAAATCATCCAATGTTTGGATAATTAAAAATGCAACATTTATTTTTTTCTCTCCCACCACAAGACAAGCCCTCAGGGTTTTGTTGGAGCAGGGTGGGATTCCCCTCTCGTATTCTCTCCAGGGGACAGTCAAAAAGAACAGAGGCCATGAATTATGCAGGGAGGATACATAATGGTAGAAATTGCTAATCATAGCTCATGCAACTTGAGAAGGTTAGACCAGCAGTCTGATTGACAGTGGGGTGCAGAGGAGACAACATAGTATACGGTAACACTGATGTCTATAGTCTTCTCTGGGGGCTTGCTGTGAGCTGACCTTGCTGGGGTACACCCATCACTCAGGACAGAGGTGTACTGAAGAGCACTGGCATCATGAGGGGAAAGACTGATGTCATGCTATTGCTATTTTCTTGCATTTGTCTACGGTGCCAATTGAGGTTTAGACAAATAGGGAGATCATCGAGAATCAATACCGCAGGCAACTGTATGAAATTCGATTACTGAGTGTGAAACATAATAATCATTTTTCAAATCATGTCAAGATAAGGCTGAATAAAAGCCACCATTTTGGGAGTAGCATGATAACATTTTAATGAAGACGGCGGTGGCAGCAGTGATGGGATTGTATTGTCTGACAAAGCTGACATTCCCAGAGTGAGTTTTAATCCCCAACTCTGGCACTTCTGATAGACCTCTCCTATGGGGCTCGGCGTCTGGAAGACATTCAGCTGCACACTGTTACCTTTTGTTTCATGTCAGTCTAACATGACCTGGCTGCCTCTGTGAAGTTCACTGGGAGATTAGGGAGTGAATAGGAGGGCTTAGTATTACTTAGTGGATGGCACAATATCATATGATATCAATTTCTGTTGAGGATGCTGCTGCTATCAGTTTTGCAATATCAGTTACATGTTCTTTGCAGTCTTTTACATGTTGGATTATAATGCGGATTGTCTCTTCACTGTTGATAGAAAACAAATGTAAAAGAAATATGCGATATGCAGTAACTCGTGGCAATCCAAAATTTGGAGCAGGTTAATTCTATGTCGAACCAGAAAACAAACCTGAACTAGGCTGAAGTACTTAAAGAAATGTATTACAGATGCAGCGGCAGATACACAATGTTTCATATGAGTGAATGCTTTTACTCCATTTAGAACATATGGTGGTGCACTTCAGCATCTCATGGTTAAAAGGAGTATTACAACAACAAACACAAAAACAAACAAGTTTTTTTGACATAATAACAAATAAATAAAAAGTAACTTGCAGCGCCCAAGTAGCTCACCTGATAGTGTGTGCAACCCATGTACAAAAAGCTAAGTCCTCGGTTCAGCAGTTTGATTCCGACCTTTGGTCCTTTGTCCCCTCTTTCTCTCTCTCTCTCTCTCTCTCTCTCTCTCCCTGCTTTCCTATCTGTCCTCAGCTGTCCTGTCAAAAAAATCCAGAAAAGTCCCAAAAAAGAAATGAAAAGTAACTTAGAAAAATGATCCTGGAAAAACCTCCCAAAACACACTTTTACTCTTATGGAACTAACCCATAACTCTTTTTTTTAACACCTGTTCTTAAGCCCTAAACACTGGAGAGAGCTTCCGTATATATGTGTATTTAAGTATGTAATGTTTATATGAATGCTTTTATTATTGCACACACACAGCTTAGTGTTTTATGTTTTTGTCTTGATATTTTTGTGAGTAAGGTTTTAAATCCTAGCCTTGTAGACACAATATTTAATTTCAGATATAGCGTATATCTTTTGAAGACAAATGGATTTGAATTTAATAGCATTCATTTCAGGTTTCAATAAAACTTTATTATAAATTTTTGTCATTATTATTTTAGTCATTTAATGAGTGCATGCAAATGATAATCCAATTATTATTTACTATTCTAATTACAGTTTAGTTTTAGCACATAAACAAAAAAAAGGATAAAGAGAGCATGTTTGGTTACAGTAATCTGCAACACCATTAGTGCACCGAGGCAGTGCCAAAAAGTAATGCAAAATGTGTGAACAAAAAAAAAATGCAGCAGTCTGTGTTACAGCTGAAATAAAGAATAAAAGAACAAATAAAACATTTCCAGGACATTTACTCTGAAAATAGAGACCCGTACACAATTTGTTGTGTAATGGCACCGACATAAAAGTGGTGAGTAAACACAAAAATGGGGCTAGTTGGTGGTGAGCGTTTGTGCCGTTTGTTGTAACTCCACTCTCTGTCACAATGATGGAGTGTCTGTCTGACAGGTGCTGTGATTTCTCTGACCCCCCATTGTATTCAAACAACACAGGCTCCTCACACAGGAAGAGCAGATGAAACAATGGTACAGGTGAGTCTGGAAGAATTTTCCCTCCAGGGCTGCCCACCTGACAGTTAAGAGATGTGCATGTGTAGATGTGTGTGTGTGTGTGTGTGTGTGTGTGTGTGTGTGTGTGTGTGTGTGTGTGTGTGTGTGTGTGTGTTGATATAGCTTTTATCTCAAATATACTAGATTTTAACAGCTTTTTTTATAGTTAGCATATTAGCAATATTAGTCTTTCTCCATTACTTCTTAGGTCAGAATCAGTTTGTGGAGAGAAGAAAGCTCCTCTACTAACATACTCTTCGGTGAATATTACTAAAAATCTCACTCATTTCGTCCCTGACAATTCAAACTTATTTTTATCTGCAGTGCAGGTGTTATGTTGTATGATGATCCTCATGAGGGATTGCACTATACCGTCCAAGATTAGTAAGTATGAGGACATGTGTGTTAAGTCCAGCATTGCCTGCCTGTCATTATTTGCGGATTAGTGCTGGCCTGCACCCTCTTTGATGTGGACATCTTTCACACTTCCGTCCCATTGAGCTCTGGAGACGTGGTGAAGGGAACAGAGAGACAAACAATGGGTTGAAGGGGCACAGGCATAAGCAGGAGTCATTTTCTGCTTTGTCTTGAGCTCCAAGAGAACTTTCTGTAATGAGGAAGATAAAAACGTCACAACAATTACCGCTGCACATGTGAGCAATCACCTGAGAGAGGCCCCACACACATGCAAATGCACATATGCCCACATGCATATAGAACATACATATATGCATTTCTGCACGCCTGTGTGCACACATACACACATACAGCCAAGAGAAGTGACGCTTGATGATCCTGTGGGGTCTACTGCCCTCTGCAGGACACAAGGGGAATGAATGCAGCCTACATTTTGGCACTATATAGTCATATATGAGCTTGTAATATTAACAATAACATAATTCATCCTGTAATTGTGACTGGAGGGAGCTACTACAGCAGCAGTATGTTTCAATACAGAAGAAGATGGTTTTAGTTTTAAACCATGTTTTTTTTTTAAGTCAGTCCTTTTTTGGGGTGTTCCACAGAGCAGCCTATCTGTGCATGGCCAGTGTATGGCTGAGTGGAGCCACCTTACAGAGGCAAACACAAGGCCTCTTTCAGGCAGAGCAACTCCAGAGGCATATGAGGGCACTCAGTGTTCCACCCCAACCACAGGATTTATTTACCTTCCAGCGAGGGGCAGCCAGTAAGAGGAGATGGAGTGTGCTTAAAGAAAGGTAGGGGTCCAGAGTGTGGGTGGGTGTGTGTGTATGTGTGTGTGTGTTTGCACGCATATGTTTGCTTGAGGGGTGGAGAGCTGGACTGGAGGAGCATAGTGTTGTGTGACAGTGGATAGCTTAAGATAGAAAGTAGATGTCATGATCCAGAAAGAACACCGTCACAAAGCAGAGACACCCACAAAATACATTTGTTATGTTGACTCAGGTACACACCAATCAAGAAACCCTTTCTTTCCTAAAACAGTCATTACCTATCCAAACCACCGAGTGTAAAGAGACTGAGAGGGGGGGGCAGGGGATGCTTAAGAGAGGAAGAACGTGGATGAGAGCCAGAAAAGGTCGATAAGGGCGGGAGCGGGGCTGGGTTTCCTGTTTCCTTAGCTCTCTCCCTTCCATCCCCTTACACAGCACAAGTGGAGTCATTCAATCTGTGTGTGCATACAAGGACACTGTGCATCTGTTGGTACTGTAGTTTAATGGCATGCCAGTCTAAACCAGTGTCACCCTTGGAGCAAGCGGTGCCAAATTGTACCTTAAACTTTCTGGCCACGTCATGACTAAAGTGAGCTAGTCATCTATGTAAATGGTTGCAGGGGAAGAGGCAGGTTACTATGTGCTGATTTATCTTGTGTTTGTGTACAGTTTATCAACTATTTAATGTTTTCAGAGCCACAAAATGTTTGGTATGTTTGCAAAGATGATAAGCAACAAAAAAACAAGAAAAACTAATTAAGGGATTCATGAGAATTTTGGGGTCAGAAAAGGCCAAAAAGACAGTAAAACTGCAATAAATTCATGGCGGTGTACCGCTAAACTGCAGCTGCCTTTTATTAGCATAGTTGCATGTTATCCAAAAGTTTTGACTAACAGGAAATTATTCCTCAAACAGGGATTTTCTAGACAGGATATCTGAAGTTATAACATCTGTATGTGTGACTGCATTTCAAAGCACAATCACACTACTGTAAATATAAACAGCTGTAGACAGACAGTTGTTATGATTACATTACTTGTGATCAGAAAGAAGGGAGGCAACAACTTGCTTGTCACTTTGTGCTGTAAAGCATTATATATTTCTTCTGGGAGATTGTACCTAGAGCCCAAAGTTGCATAGTGTGAGAATGGATATACAGAGTGCAGAGTGGGAATGACAGAGGCACCAGTCACCTCATTACAAGTCAGTGTAGCATCAGTGATGTGAAGCTGTTTAATGTAGAAAATGTAGCTTAAAGGTAGTCTATGCATCCAGGTGGTCCTGGATGATAAAGATTTGAATCACCTGTCCTAAAACACTCAAAAAAGATTGAAAGTGTGTTATGTGTGTGCATGTCTCCTTCTTCTTCCTGTGAGACACTTCAACGAAATATGTGTTTTTCCCTTCAGTTCTGCACAAACAACACACAGCACAACAATTCATTAAGACAACAGGGAAGTCTGCTCAAGTTTTTTTTTTGTTGTTGTTGTTTTTTAACTCGATGTGGCATACTATTTTGAGAGCTCAATGCTTTGGCAGGGATTGAGGCAACAGATGCTGGGTAGCAGGGTATGAACAGCCCAGTTGCTTATTTGTATTTTTCAGTTGAAATCTATTACACGACCGGACGTGCGTGGGTAAACCCAGTTCCTGCCTCCAGTTCTTTGGTAAAAAGCATCTTCCCAATGGAGTCTTACTGAGTAAATCAGTCACCATCATTTCGCAACTTTCAAACAACTTTCACTTAAAGTGCGTTTTTAAAGTCATGACATCACAGTCAATGTTTTTCACCAAAATATTTGTATCCTCGGGGTCAAACAAACGTGTTCTTGTTCAAACATTAGCCAGTTCAAAACATTCACAACGCCTTTTAAAACTAGTTTGAAATATGTATTATTTTTATAAGCTTGCTGACTTCCTCTTATATTTCACTGTAGTATTACTTCTTGTGATGCATGACCACCACCGTCCCTTGGTATACAGGAAATGGTTGTGGGTATGAGGCCACTGTGTCTCTCTCACTCTCATTTTGTACTCTGCAAACGTCAGAATCATCAGTGTGCATGACCTCTTTGTTCATAGTGTGTATGTGCATCCTTGTGCATGTGCTGGTAAAACACTGCATAAAACCCCTCAGGGACCCACTTATCAAACTCACTGCTCTACAGCACTGCTAGTGGTTTAAAAGAACACCTCAGAGAAACTTGAGACTGGGCCAGCCCTGGCTCTTCAGTGGCTTAGCCTCTTTTGCCGGATGGTAACATCTGCTATGTTGCTGTGGGAATATTCAGCATCAGGCAAACGATCAAGGGTAGAATCATCTTGACCAGCAGCTGCGAACTCTAAAGTGCTTTCTCTCAGCTGAGGCGTGAAACAGAGAGAAAGAATGCAGACGTGAATGGGCTCCCTGTTTCTGCCTTTTTTCTCTAGTTATTCCCACTCAGCCTTTTGGGGGATCCCTGGCAACAGCATGCATGTGGATGTGGACTGAGTGAATTCCAATGAGTAAACAATCCTGCATTAATCCTCGTGTTATCCATGGTGTCCTCAACCAATGCATAAAATGATAAGAAACTAGAAATGTTTGTTTTGGCATTGGGTTTATCTGTAATTTGGTTCTTCTGTTGAAAAACAAAGCAAAACACAGAAATCAAGAAATACAAAGAAGAAGACTCTTGATGATCTTTACACAGCAGGTCTATAAAAGGCATTTACACTAATATTTAAATATATTAAAATTTAAATCCTAATCATAATAGGTAACCATGTAGATAAAACACAAGGTCACACACACACACACAGAGACACAAACATCCTGTGTTTGTGCCAAAAACATTTCTTCTTCCAGTTCCTCTTTTGGACAGCTGATGGAATTTTCATGCTGCTGGAAAACCTTGAGGAATTAGCAAGAACAGTATATTTCAACACACTGTAACATGGTGTTACATGTAAAATGATGAGAAACTGATGGTTTTATTTTGGATACTTTAACTGCTACAAAATCATTTTAATTATCTTTTTAATTTACAAAACTCTCAACATTTATATCTGTGTGATACATTCCTAGTTGCTCTGGCATAATTTGCACGTTGGCTGTCGGTTTCCTCTGCAAGAATAGCCAGAATGTGACGGTAAAAATAAAGTTTTAATAGTTTACTAACAGCAAGTCATTGAACAAACTCTTAAAAGTTGTTTTAAAGAGAGTCCTAGAAACACTGAAGTGTGTTCCTTCACACGGAACAGCAGCTGTACTCAGCTTGAATTCACCTCAGTCACAGTGGTGATGCATTTTCACAATACAACCGAGTATCAAAACCTCCAAAGAAATTTCCCAAACCACTACTGCAGCATAATCAAGTTCTCCACCAACTATCTGCTCAATTCGTTTCAAGCTAATTGTTTCACTAAAATGTAGCTAAATATACTATAGTACTCTCAGCAGAATTATCTGACCTGAATGTGGCATATTATTTTGAGCTGAACCCTATAAATGACACAGAGGCCCTGTATTTATTTTAGCAAAATGAACATACTGAGTATGGATGTACAGCAGAGAGTTTCTGTTGACTTACTCACTTACTCAAGTCAGAATTGAATCCCTTCAGACTCACTGAAGGCTTGTCTCATGACTTGCAAGCAAACTTGAGACTTGTCTCAGATTTTGGTGGTAAAATCAAGCCTTGCATTTCCACGCCACTTTTAATTATTAGGCCTACGCACTGAAAGGATTTTGTCTCAGCCATGCAAAAATCACTATTAACCCAGCTTTGGAAGAAAAATGTTCAAATGGCATGACATTTGAATTGTTTAAAAGCATTCAGAGACCTGTAAGACTTGCAATTAATTAACTGATGAAAAGTTATGACTAAACGTGGACTTCCTTAAAGAACTGAGACTGTGTTTGACCAAAACTGTTATTGTGTTGTTGATACTTTTTTCCACCAAACATTGACAATAGCATGAGGCAATGAAGGTTGAAACACCAACATTTTATAGTCAAACATATATTTTTTATGACAGATTAACTGCAAAACTGTATTGCTCCAAAATGATTATAGCTACTCTACTGTAGGTAGCTGCATAAGCTGACTACACCCACACATTCAGATACTTCACAGTATTCTTCAAATACTTCAGTAGTGGGTCTGGGAAACTCGCGGCCTGTCAGCTGCAATGTATTCATATTTATGTTTGAAACACTAAGTTAGTATAAGCCCACTACTATATGTACCTCTAACGCATATCCCTTTCCATGAGCAGCACAGCAGTTTCAGCAGTGCCTGAGCCAAGCTGAGCACAATGCTGCCATTGACCTGGAGTCACAGTGGATACCTTTATATACCATCAAGAGTGACAGTTAACGCAACAGCACCTGGGTTCCACTTAAAGTGACAGTTACATACGTACATCTTATATATTAGTTGTCACAAAAACCATCCACAAACACAAATCTCACAACTAGAGGGTAAATATCTTGAATTTCGCAGGTCTTCATATTTCTGGTGATTTCATTTGAGTTGGGAAGTGATTAAAATAACTCCTTGCATGAGAATTTTTGTGTGTCCATGAACTCACTTGTCTGAAATCAGTGGAGCAGTTCTGACTTAATACCTTGAGATTCAGAGCTGCTTGTTGAGAAGCGCAGAAGGTTATTAGCTGAGACGCGGCCTCTGTAAAATGACACCCAAACTGCCAGTTTATTTAAAGGCGAGGAGGCAGCACTGGAAAATGCATTACTACAATTATGGCTATTGGCAACACATGTATGGTAAAGACACATATAGAAGTTAGATATATTTATTCTATGGTGTAGAGAATATACAGTTTATACTGTATATACTATATATCTATCTTAATTTCCCCTGTTTTTATGGCATATTGTAGTTGTATCCTATTTTGCTAAATACAATATAGATCCCACTGTTTTTGCACAGCATACTTCATAAATACTCCGCATTTAGACACCACAGAATGTAATCCCGCATTCACTTAACCTGAGTCAGATATGTAAGGCCCTATTAAAGAACATCATTTATAATCTAAAGTGATTCGGATGCAGATCTACAACAAAACAGGATGTACTAGGCAGAGATGAGCACACAGCAACAAAAACATCCTCTCTTTCAGACACACACGCACACAAACAAAACACACGTCACTTTCATTTTCACTGTCGTTTATCCCTGAAAATCTAAACACAACCAACTATCGATAAAATCGTACATAATAATCTCTTACAAGTCAGGCTTGACATCTTATTTCATTTGAAATGAAATACAGAGCGTGTTAAAAAGCTTAAAACCAGGCTTCTCAGTGAACACAGTATGCAAATAAATACTTCTCTTTATCAAGTGGCTCTTCATTGTTACAATGAGGCACATCATTGGTGAGTATGAATATTATTGTATGGTCCAAATCTTACTGTCATCAGTAAACGTTTTGTGTCTTTTATGGCACCTTTGCTTACTTGTTTTGTGCAATAATGGCTTCTGCTGGCTACAGTTTTTGGCAGATTCACAGATACATTTTTGATCCCTCAATTAATTAAATGGTTTCTCCTCAAGCAAACTGATGGACTTATTGATCAGTGTCTTTTCATCATCCACAAATCTGTACCCAAACAGCTTCATGGTGGGTCCACACACTCTCTGCACTACCTGAGCCAGTGTAAAGGGAATGCTAAATCTCCATTTCTCTGCCTGCTCTGATGAGTTCTTCTGAGTAGAATAAATCCCACTAGCTCCTTGTGTGGTCTGGGTGTTCCTCAGAATCCACTCTCTAGCTTGGGGACTAAATGGTATCCCTGTGAACCTGTACATCTCCTCTGCCTTCTGCATGGGGTAGCGGGCAATATCCTCATAACGCACCAACATGTAACGGTTCCTCAGCCAGCGAGGTCGGCTCAGTCCCACCTCTGCAGACATCCTAATGTGATCACAGTTTCCTTTGAGCCTCTTCACCTCCTCGTCATCTTCAGGCACCTGGCCGTCCTGCGCCCAGGCCTTCCACGTCTGGTACTTCGAAGAGAATGCTACCATTCGGGATGCTAATATGGCCCGTGGATCTCGGACTAGCTGGATCACTCTCACATCCAAGCGAGGATCCTCCACCAAAGGCTGCAATGTTTCCAACTGGCGCACACGGACAGTCTTAATGGCATGGTGTTGCTTGGAAAGGCAGGATTCAGATGCAAGGGTCAAGTTCAGCGGCCCACAGCGACGAGTTTTACAGTGATACCTAAGACAAAAGTGGTATACTTTTTAGTGTAAATAACATTCAGAGAGTTACAAGGTAGGAGGACTTTCAGGGTTGAACCATCGACACAAAAGATGAGTGAATGCCTGATTCTTTGAAATAAGGTAAAATGTCTGTGTTGATAAAAATTTAAGAGTGAAATCAACTATGACAAGTGGCAATTTGGTAAAAATTGGTCTTCACGTCTTGTTTCCTAAACATTATAAGTTTGCATATGAAAGCACTCTGTAACAGCTGACTTGAAACCCGAGTCATTGTTAGATGAATTTAGCAACTATGATGCAATGTTTTATTCCCAATTGCAATGACAGAAATGCTCTGAATGTGCTACACCTCAGCAATGTGTGTTGAAGGTCGCTGGTATCTGCAAAGTATTTAAAGAAATTCGCTGTATCACACTGGAGGAAAAAACTGACTTTTTATAGGTCATAGTTTCACAGTTGATATATTTAAAACTGCTAATAACAAGGTTATTAAGGACATCATTATTAAAACAAACCTTTCAGATGGGTGCTCATAGTGGTTAAGAAAATAGATCTGCAACTGTATCACATTTAACTTTAGTTCCTTTTTTAGTTAGGATCTAGATAGTTACCTCTCAAAAACATCTTTGATTACAGGAGTGCAGACAGGTTCTTCACAGAGTGATAAACTGGACTCTCTGCGGAAAAGAGCCGGCGTGATGTGGTCCTGAGGTGGGGGAGAGATGAACTTCTCAAGAGGAGAGAAATCACACAAGAAGAGCCCCTGGAGTACATCCCGGTAGATTCCTGCCAACACCGTCCCGTTATTTGCCTCTGCGGCCATGGTTAGCATGCGCTCGACGTGCCACAACGGCTCAAACAGGTAGAACATGTTCTCTCCGTGCTGGTTGAAAAATTCCCCCACAAACGAGGAACCTGTCCGTGTGGTGGCCAACAGTAATATGTGCTTACGGCCACCGCTGTGACTGTGCATGCCTAATTCATCTAGTTCGTCCTCTTGCTCCTCAGAGAGACTTGAGTAATTCCTTTTTGTACCAGCAAGTTTAGAGAGCAGTATTTTGAGCATCGTCAGGGAGCCATTTTGTGTCGTGTTGCTGTAATCCAATGGAGTCTGCTGGGTCTGCTGTGGAGTCTGCCTCTGGATAAGCTTATCAGAGACCCTGATGAGATAGGGAGGCTTGATTAAAATTAATATATTACCAATTGATGAAGACTGTTAGTTAAATGACGTCTAAGATTGAGTGTCGTTTAGCTTACTCTTTTGTATAGAGATACTACAGATACAGAGGATCACAGTCTTGGTCTAAATCCCTTCAAAAGAATAGTTGTTTATTTTGGGAAATTGCTTATTCACTTTCTTGGCAAGAGCTATCTTAAAGACTGGAAACAGGAGCAAACAGTTAGCCTGTCTCTTTTTAAAGAAAGAAGAAATATTGCCATATTTACTTCCCCCTGTTTCCAATGTTTATACTGTGCTAAGCTAACCAGCTGATGGCTTCAGTTGCATATTTAATGTACAGTTGTGAGAGTGGCATTAATCCTGTCCCGTACAACAAAGTGAATAAGCGCATTTATCAAATTATTTAAAGTTAAAGTTACAAGACGGTCTCTAGCCACTAGGATTAACTTTCTTTCTTACTTTTGCATGTGCAATGATATTGAGACAGATGATAGACACAGTAGGCAAGATACACACAAGCATTTCCAGAGTACTACTCCTCAAATTCATCCAACTTTTACTGAGAAATACTGAGGAAACATCTCCCCTAGGCTATTTTCATAAGAAAGCCAAGATGAAAACTTAGATGAATAGTGAAGTTGGATGATACAAAAGGTACAGTTATGGCTGAAGTCTGTACAAATCAAACAGAGGTTTGAGTCACAATTTTCCAAGAAGGTATGACTTCCTCCAAAGGAACTGAGTCTTATTTTTTCTTCAGCTAAATGAAGTTACAGATTCTTCTTTATTCTCTTACCTTGACAGGATGTTGCTTTCCTTCTCAATGATGACCAGGGCCACGATACAGATGAAGACAATTGCATATTTGGTCTTCATTCTTGAGTCCTGGCTTTGTAATTGGACGTCTAGAGTCTAGTCTGTGTGTTGGTCATAGCTTGTCATGCAGAGGCTAAAGAGTCATTCTGAAATGAGAAAGGTATTTCATTAATTGATAGTAAAAAGCAGAGTATGCAAAATATGTGTTACTCCTGCTCCTGCTATTCCTCAAGGCTTGAGAACATAATGGGTCATACAGCATGAAGCTAAATCAGAGGATGTAAGGGATGTACTGTAATAAGAGAGAAACACAAAGGAGAAAATGAAACTATCTAACTTCTTAGCTCTGTGAGACGAACCTGATATTAGCACAACATTCAGTCACAGTTGCTTATTTATCTGAAACCTCATGAATGTTCAGCAGTTTGTAGAAAACACACAAGTTTTGTGAACTTGTTTGCCTCTTTTTTCAGAACCGCTGAAAGAGACAGCATTGCTTTTCAGAAGGGCAGGGGTCGGGGATGAAGAGGAAGACAGATGAGCAAGAGGGAGTTAATGTAAACAGGGCTGGTTTTAAATGCCAGCAAACACGGTGGAACATTTCCACATGGCTCTGAGTCAGAGGACACAGCCAGTACTCAACTCCCCCCCTCTGCCTCTTAACATGAAGCCACTTTCAAAAGAAGTGGCTCTGTTGCTGAGTTGTGCCATCTTACAGGTAAATTCATAACCTCAAGTCTCAACATGTTGACCTTTGGTGCTGATATTCTTTGTTTATTAGCATAGAGTACAGGGCAAGTCAGAGCTTGGTTGTATTGCATTAGCCTGCCATGTTTAAAGGTTATTCCGATAATCAGTTTTTTGACAGACTTTTTGACACTGAATTTCATTTTAAATTGTTCAATACAACAGATTTATTAATTCTGAATATACTATCTATTGACTGAAAAAGAAATGTAGACAGAGCACACCTCCCCACACACACACACGCCGTTTGGACCTGTCAAGAGAGTGAATAATTTCTACAAAGCATATCATTAAGGGAAAAAAGACACAGTTTCCAAGCCGTTGTGGAGTGATTGTGTGCTCTGTAAGTAAATATCACCCAATTATCTGAGCTTAATACGCCATAGCCGTCAAACTGTCAGGCTGAGGCACTTGAGCTGAGCACTTTTACATATTCAAGAGTCACTGGAGCGTTTGGCAAATCTGACTATCTGCTCAAGCAGAAACACACATCACTCTGTTTATCATCTCACTACAAATTACATTAATGGCTGCCTTCAAAGCCTGGAAGCAGCATCTCATGGAGACGCTGAAAGCTAAATTCCCCCTGAATGCTTTGCTGTTCATCCAGGAGTGTAAACAATTAACTCTCATAGGCAAATATTGAAAACAATTATAATTTGTGTAGGTGTCGTTCATCATTTCCGTGTGATTGATTGATTTTAGTTTGGACATACTATGTGGCAGTTGGAAATAAAGAAAACTACCCCCCTCTATCTCTGTGTGTGGTGCCTACTTAATACTATAGCATTCATTTAGGGGGGAGGGGGCATTCAATTCAAACATCCCCACCACTGAACCAGAATGAATACACACTAATGAATACTTCTACATACTATTAAATCTACTGACGCCCAGAGATGAAGGCATGATGCTCTCAAATGCTCAAAATTAAATTTGGAAAAATGATTATATGAGCAAATCACATGATCAAAAGACGTATCGATTATAGTGGACTACATGATATACGCAGCCTCCGTATTTACGCAATCATCATTTATACCTGCATCATATGAGGAAACATATACATCACTCACGTATCGTTTGACAGTAGCGCTCGACTTTATCATGATTCATCTTTCACGCGCATGGCAGCAGGATGTTTACAAGCTCTGCCGGCGGATCTACACGACGTGTGTTTCTTTTTTTTTTTCTTTTTTTTAAAGCTTTGAGTCATTTCCTGCCAGAAAAAGATGTAGACATGTTCAGGTAGCGGGTGTTACAAACCTTTATAGCTGGCCTCTCTCTGCAATCGCGAAAAAATCGTCCTTGATCTCTTGAGAAACAGTGCAGTCCCTTCGTAGCATCTTGCTGCATTGTCTCGGACAAGGACACACTGCTTCATTGTATCCCCGGACGCGGGCTCCTCTCCTCCGCCAGATGAATGAAAGGCAGCGCGGGGGGTCGGACGTCGTGCGGAAACATGAATGAGAGCGAAGCGGACGACAAGCTAGAATAATTTGTTTTGATGTTTTTATGATTAAATATTGATTAAAGAATAAAACCAGTGTCACAGATATTTATAGAAGTTCCCGACAAACGCATAACAGAAGCACCGATATGCCTGAAAATTACTTTTCTGCTAAAATATAATCTCTGCAAAACTTTTTCTCCAACTTTGCCCACGTGCTGGCTGGACCGCACTGCACGAGCGAGCTGATTACTAAGTACGTACCTCCCTGCGTGGGACATCCCGTGCAGGCGAGGTCACGTGGTCCCCAAATACCCTGCAATTTTGTATAAAGACCCCTCTTGTTTGAGGAAGTGCTTCCAGAATATAGAGTCGATGCTACGTAGCCTATTACCCTGCATCTCTTTTGCATGCATTTAATTGCATGTTGTGAATGTTGTTCCCTAAACAGCCACCCTGTTCATTTAGGACGTACTGTTATAAGATAAGATAAGATAAGATAAGATAACGTTTATTTACATTTACACATTATCTGTTTCAGATATCCGAAAACATCTTCAGAGCAAAACAGTTTAGATAAACTAGAATTTTCAATTCATCTTCATAAAAAGTCATTTTACAGAGGCTAGTTTTGTTGTTAAGATGAATAAACACACACACCAGTGCCAAATAAATAAATTTTAATAAGACTACAAACAAGGAAAAGTAGAGCTTTTTCCAAAATACATGCTCTTATCAGTCTCAACATCCTTCACTTTTAGTTTTTACCCTGTTATAATATTATTTGTAACGTATCATTACTTGGAAATTTGTCCTGATTATAATCATTTTACCATTATAAACATTATAAACAAAAAAAACAGAAATACATTGTAGTCCTTGCTTTGGGTGTCACAATGTATTGTGAGATTTAACACATTGTCATCCATGAAAAATTAGACCTTGCAGGACTATAGATCCAGTCCTGTAAGGTCTCATGGAGTGTAGACTGTAGGTCCAGTGATTCTGGCCTGTATCTGGCTGAATTAGGGAGGTATTTTAATTACATTTTTTGGTGGGGTTAGAGGAGGTTAACAACATCTACTGCGAAACAGGCAGCAGTCCTTTCTATCATCACGCTATTACTTCCCATACTGGAATCTGAAAAACTGCTATGACCTAATTCACATTTCACACAAACACCAGTTAATGTGCACTATGTTTCTCCATCACTTTTGATGCTAAATACTCTTGAAGCTTTTTTTGACTTTTGACATGTCACAGGTATAAAAGCACAAAAGCACAGGTATGAAAAAAATAAAATGAATGATAGCTGAATTCCACTTAGCTGATTCAGTTTCAGGGTCGTGCTATGGTGTGTGCTTGCTCACTGTCACACTATCATGATTTACTTGGACAGGACAGCACTTGGGTATCCAATTCCAAATTCATATATTTGTCAAATTGTGGCATTGTCTGTGTGTTGTCAGTATTGTTGGAAAGTAATGATGATCACAGCTACACCTTATCCTCAATTCTAGATAAATCAATACATTTATAAATATTATAGAAAACATTACAATAATTGTCCACCACCAGTTTTTCACCACTTGGTGGCAGCAGTGTAAAAGGATCTAAGTGTGGAGCAGCACATCAGACAGGGACTGTCTGCCCAAGAGCACTGGCTTGCTTTTAGCGCCAGTACCATTTTAAAATATTTTATGTACCTTATTTTTTACAAAATGCAATACACATTTTAATATAAAAGCTATTATGGACAATTCAAAGTGAAGTTTGTTTCAGTTTGAAAAAGGAAATAAATTGTTAGATTTGTTCTCATACACACATTTTAGCATTACTTTTATTTAGTTTTACTATGCCTCCTATGTTATGCTTTTTTGCTGTTGCAGAGTTTCCAATGACAACCACTGCTAAGGCGTCAATGTTTTAGACCCAAGCAGACCCAATACAGGACTAACATGTTTATAAATTATCTCACCAACACAACAGTGTGCTGTGGTTATTTCAACCCATGATTATTCCTGCAAAAGCAATGTGTCATATATTTTAGGGTTTTCTATGATTCACGACTCCGTGTGTTCATTCTGCTAGCACTCTCTGAGGTTTATGAAATGAAAAGGCTGTTAACCTACAGTATACATGGAGAGATTAGAGGAGTGCCCTAGTTTTGGAGTGGACCTGGACTAAAAGCGAACCTCTGCCCTTGGCAAACCACACTAGAGATTATTAATAATAATCCAAAATGGTAAAGCTGAATTGGGTATCTTGAAAACAGGTGCTCGAACAGACAGAATGATCCTGTAGTGACACAAGTACTGTCGATTACAAATTATTTAAAGTTTTCTCTTTTTTTTCTCTCTTTTGACCAGGTTAATATAATTTTTCCAAGTATGCATTGAAATTTCTTTTATTATGTATTTACAAAAATCAGGGGGAAAAATAACAATGATTTATGATTTATTTTCACAAACATATTTGAACTGATCATTTTCCCAACGTTGTACTGTCCTGCAAACTGCTAAAGAGCTACTTGTCAGAAAATGGAGATAGATGAATGGTTGATACACTTCTGTGAAATATATTTTTGGTAAACCTGCGATTCTTGTAATCCAAAATGTTCTTGATGTCTTCGTAATAAACCGTTATTTGGTTGTCTACATGTTCATTTGACATTTAGACCTCACGTTTCAGAGACATGTACAGGACTAGAGCCAAACTAATTCTACTTGCAGCTCTCTCTGTTAACATCACTTCTTGATGAATGGCCAAAAACGTGCTCAAAAACTTCAACCACATAATGAAATCTTACACAGCAAAAGCAAATGTTGCTGAGGTACACTTTCTCATACTAATATACTTTCATATAGTATATTAATATTATATGGCAATTACATGGCATTTGAAGATAAAGTAGACTTAAATGCTTCAGCTATTATTTTATGATAAAAATTAATTGACCAAATAGGGTACAAATGTGTTTTGTAAGACACAGAGATAAAAAAAAAAGAAAAGAAAATGGATAATAAAAAACAACTAAAAAGGGAACGGAAGAAGGAAGGAAAAGGAAGATATAATTTAAGTTTTGGAAGAATTAAATAAAGTGCATATCTAATGCACAGTGTGTGATTAAAAGCAATGGCAGACAAACATGTTTTGAATTAAGGTGTCCATGTTAAAGCAAGTCTGAGAGCTCCTATACGTGTTACAGCATAGTTGGAAGCAGGTTCACCATGTTTAGATTTGACTCTAGGGACAATCAGCACACATGACCTGAGAGGATGAGCTGGTTGATATTGTAGAAGAACTTCATTGATGTGTTGTATGACCATTTTATTTCTGTTTGTCTCAATGTAGCATAGCAGATGTTAGCAATGTTAGCATCTCTATGTGTCATTCTCTACTGCTCTTTGATTTCTTGAATTTTGTTTGTTTTCATGTGGATGCTAAACCCTTTATGGGTTATATCCTTTTAAAGTAGGACCATGACTGAAGGGGCCCATCTGGTCAAGGCACGGTATGATTTGAGACATTGTACAGTCATGTCAGTGGCTGATACGGTCATTTCAGGAAACACTGAGCCTATTTAGATGCAGGTTTGTCTATTGATGACAGTAATCCAAATCAAATGATGCACATACTGCTGCAAGCTGAAGTGATAAGCATTTCCCTGATATTTCCTTGTCTGCGTAATGGCTCTGTCCCCAGCAGGAACAAAGAGGTCAGCATGTGCCACTGTGATTGAAGGCACGGGATTAGAAACTAAGAAGATGACTACAGATGAGCAGTGAGCTTTTATCTGTATGATTTTTTTGTACAGTGACCATTGCAAAGGCACTTGCATGTATAAGCTTCAGTGACATGTTTTCATTGTAGAATGCATGTGCAGATAAAACATCTGAAGGTTTAAATATTTTAAACAAAGGTCAGGTTCACTATGACAGATGATGACAGATCATCTGTTTGTGAACTCACGCAATATTGAATAGAACATATCCACCAGTCGACTCTTTGGCTGCTTGCAGCAACAGTATGTGTGCTAATTGTGCTTTACATTTATGTCTGATGGAGCCTGTGTGAGCACAGACAGGCTCTGTGCATTACAAGATGAGAGAGATTAGAGCACAGTGGGTTAATCTTTAGGCCCGCCATCTGCCAGGACCACGAGAATTAAAGCTGAAGCCACAGCCTTGACCACCAGCATATAGAACTAACGTGACAGGTGATCTTTTCTGCTGTGATTTATGGTGTGGTCATCATGTGAAAGTTATGCAAATCATTGCCTTTGAATATTTTCACCGTCTGGGCACATTTGGTTTTCAATCTGACAGCTCTGATTTTACATGCAGAGAATTTGTCTGCTGCCAGAGGTCGCTGATCTCGAATGATACACTAATCATACACCTAAAAATGAATGTTTTTCCTTCTGTGTTTGTGGCAACTTAGTTTTCCGAAAGCAAACTTACTGCAGCCCATAAGCTCACGCTAAATACTGTACATTATACCAATAGGATTCAGATTATAAAGTAGATTTAATTTCAGAATGAGAATTGAGTGTAAAAGGTTTATTCATGTGTGTAAATCCTTTTGCATGCAACATGTTTTAATGGTGTGCAAAGGCACCACAAAAATGCTATGTAAAAAATAATTTTGTATCTAACAAGTATAGAAGAAAATAATGAATATCACTACGTCATTTTTATGCCCACTCTTTGTCTGGTTAACATTTTAAAAATCCAAATAAAGAAAAAAACTAATTCATAAACGTGACCCAATCGATTGAGTTGGTGTTTGGCGGACCACTGGGTTAGTATTATATAACATTTGTTTACAAGAGTTTACCTCCGGGTGGCAAATAAGATTATTAAACAAGAAGATTAGCCAGCTTCAGTGCCCAAAATATCATTCAAAATATCCCAGAAAGACATTAAGTTAATCAGTAAAGGTTTAATTAGAGACTCTACACACAGTTGACATAGTGAACATGAAAAGAAAGAAAGATTAAATCCTACAATAAACAATACATGCATGTACAATGAAACTGTGGTGGAAATCTTTGGTGAGAGAGACAGACAAATACCCAAAGTTACTCCATTACAGAAGACAATATTGAGCATATAACTATTGTATAATATATAAGAATATATAAGAACATCATTACAAAGAATAACAAGTTACAAGTATTTCAGCTGAAAGGTCAGAGGTCCTCACACGCACAAAGTGGTTCAGACTCTGACAAAGAGTGATACAAGCACATACATTTATTTGTTTCTGCTCTGCATCTGGCGTGATTTGAAACCTTCAACTTGGTTACAACAAACTGAAGTTCAGATGTGTTTCACCCTGACATGTGAAGCTTCCCATAATGGGAATCTGACCCGTATTTTTAGCCTTGAAGATTATTACAAGAACTCCTTGTACATAGTTTGTTACCCAACTCTCAGCAGGTACAAGTCACAGATGTGCGTTAGAAAAGTTGCGAACGGTAATCACCTTGCTAAAAATACACAGAGCATAACAAAATACAAAAAAAAGTAAAAGGTTAACAGTGTAATGGATTGATTCTGTCACCACACATACCTTCTGATATAGTAAAAATGTCTTGTTTGTCATTATCATTTATTTAGATTTCTCAGTTTATGTCATCAGTCCGCACATCCAACAGCAACTATAATATCATCAGATCATCCACTGCCATCATCCAAATCTTCCTCTGTTTTATGATTATCCTGCTAATTGAGTAAATACTGGAGTTTTTTTTTCTTTTTCCTAATGCAACAGATGGTTGCAGAGTGCATAGCAGATGGCAATGTATACAATATCTGTATTGCTTTAATCCTTGGACTTTGTCCACGACAGAGATGGCTACAGAACGTCATGTCAAATAGTTATAAGGCAGATCACAGAAGTTATGTTTATTACAGAATTCTCATTCATAAAGGAGTAACACACATTACTTACATTTCAGAATAGACTGTGTGGCTGTTAAAACAATAATATAACCATGACGTCAAAACAAGCAAAATATTAGAATTGCAGAGATTATTCAAAACAGTCGATAAATCAAAGTTTTAGACATTTATGAGAGTTTACATCCCGATAGTAAGAATTACAGTGTAATGATGCTATTTACTGCAAATACAATATTTATATGAGACTGTAGAATAACATTGAAACACTACTGTAAAGGGATTTTCTTCATATATACATCTATGAATTAAGGTATTTAGGCATGACAAAAAAAAATGCATATATGTTTATTTATCACACATGAGAAATGAAAGCTGTTGATCAACATCAAAAACAGAGCAAAAGGTATACTGTATACCTGTCCATCATCTGCAAAACTGTCGTATATCCTTCTTGTAGACAGATCCATCTCCTGTGGATTGGTGGCTGAAGAAGCCCAGTTGGACTGAAGAGGCCCAGCAGTAACTCTTAAGATGTGTCATTGGATTAGCATGTGAGCACCTGCCTTTAGCCTTTTCTTCCAGTTGCCCACAAACACCTCAAGAGCTGTATCTCATGTACAGGACTCTCGACGGAGCCGTCTTCATGGTGCGCTTTCATGAGTTCATTCTTTAGGATGAAGAATGTAAAGATATCACATCTGACACTGGTTTTTGTTTATGTGCATGCCTGCTTTGGTAAGTGTTACTTCTTAATTCTCTGCTTACAGTAGACATGTTGCTGTGATCAGATCAGATTATAAATGCCGTTCAGATACATTTGAGAGTATCTGGGTTGAATTTTTTCTCCTTCTTTTTTCTTCTCAGTTTATAACTGAATGATGTTCAGTTGATTTCCAGTTTATATTTGGTATTCAGATTATTTTATGAATTTGGTTTTAAAGGTAATTTGACATTAATATAGCTGTAAGAATAGCAATATTACAATATGAATGCAATATTACAAATAAAAACAGCATTATTTCTGCCGCCAGAAATCCGAGGTCTATGTATAGAAAAGAAATCTTAGTGAGTTACATGTGTGTTGACGTAACTCCCTTGTAATCCCAGTCAGTGTGACCAAGAAAGCAGGGGGTATAATCGCACTGAATACTAAAACACAGCGTAGCAGCAGCAAAAGAAAAGAGCTATAAAGTCAGCACACTCACTCAGTAATGTCATGGACAAAAGCAGCAATATCTAGCTTAAGATTGTTTACATTAGTAAACACTAACCACCACTGGTCATACCAGACCAAGTAAGACTGTTGCAGCAAAACTCCTGAGTGTACTAAAGAGATTAAAGGTGTGTTATAACTCATGAATTCAACTTTGTAAGAGAATGATTGTCGTACTTCTTGTTTTAAATGTTATACAGTCACATTTTAATGAGACTGACATAAAACTTTCACACATTCAATGGTGGTTTTATGTCTCTGTCCTCAGCACAAGCAGACTTTGCCCCCTATTTCTTCGACAATGGACCCTACAGCCACAATGGGAACATGGCACTGTTTAGTCTCTCTGAGGACACGGCTATCGGTGAGATCAACTTCTGGGACATTTAGCCTGGACAGCTAATAGGCTGGTGGAGCGACCAGTCAACAAAATTGCATGTTTTAGTTGCCAATGTTAGAGAGTCCAGGATGTTAAATAGTCTTTGATAGATGGACAGATGTTGTTTGGCATGTACACACTCACACTAGCATGCTCATCTGTTGGTGCCACCTGTTGATGTGAGGGACAGTTTGCTTGCTGTAGATGTGGTGCAGCTGTCCCTCTACACCTTCCATACTTGTTATGCTGCTGCATCCTGTGTGTCAGCCTTGTTTTGCCCAAACAATGGGTTAACTACGGTCCTCGACTGATTGTTAGAGGCCGGTTAATTTTTGTTTGGAACCAGTTTTATCAAGCATTCTTTTATTATTACATTTTGAATTTATCTGTCTAAAATATAGGTTTTCACTCTTCCAAATAACCAGGCAACAGCTGAGGTTAATTTGACTAAATTTATGATGTCTTCATTTAGGTACACAGATCTATTGTCTCAATGGCACAGACCCTGAAGGCCAGGAGGTGAGGTATGGCCTTTCCTTTGACCCAGGGTCCAAAGAGTATTTCAGGGTCGACCCCAGATCTGGAAACATCACATTGGTGGAACCGTTGGACAGAGAGGTAAATATAACATGTGCTTCAGAACACATTAGGGTAGGAAAATGATATATTTTAATTTAAACTGTAACATATAATTCTTAAAAACCTAATATGATATTCTTTTAATCATTTTAAGTATTAATATTAACTTGTTTTCTATCTCTGCTAAGAAACAAGATTCTATTGACGTTCTTGTCAGCATCACGGATGGGCAAAGCAAGGTATCAACAACATCTAGTTCAGTAATGTTTAATCCATTATATTGAATCAAACCAAAATAAACCTGTGCATGTTTCATGTGGTTGTGTTTTAGGTTGTGGAAAGAGTCACAGTATTTGTCATGGATACAAATGATGAAAAACCTGAATTCTATAACATGCCGGCAATCATTGATGTACTGGAAGTAAGTTAAGGCATAAGTGTATGCTAAATATGAAAGTAAATATGTGTTACATAATTTCTTGTTAAGCACTATATGCTGTGACAGGTATTATTTTCTGTGTTGCACATTTCAGACAACTGCGTCTGGCAGCAGCATTTACAAAGTCGAGGCAGCAGACAAAGATACAGGCTCAGGTGGCTCCATCACCTACTACCTCCAGGTAGGAGAATACTGCCCACTCATATCCAACTTTGTCTTCTGCAATAAATGAATACATTAATAAGACATTTTTTGAACGCTCACAATATAGCTTAAAAAGGACAGTTCTAACGTCCATCTGCATGTGATGGAAATAGTGTATATCAGTACTGATAACAAGGTTAGCATCAGTTAGATGTTGCTCATGTCTGTATTTGTGCATGTGCCGAAATATGCTTGTGTAGTTATGAGAACGGGGATTAAATCACAATTACATTTGTGTCAGGTACTGGAGGCTTAGAGGGCTGCTTTAGCAGGGGGTGGCAGGGAATGTTTGCACTTTGGACTATTAGGACTGAACAACAGCTGGCCTGGAGTGACAGTGATGAGGCAGTGCACATCTGGATACAGCAGCTTTCACCTGCCTGCCCTGTCCTTGAGCATATGGGCTCTTTACATCCAGATGGACAAAGAGATAGACTTTATACAAAATGTGGCCTAATTCAAGTGGTTACTGAGTGTTTTTATGCAGCCATCTGACCGCTTGTCATGATATCGCACGTGAGCAGTTGTAAATGGGGTTTAGGGGTTTCAGGCTTTTATTCATGTGACCTAAAATGTGTCTCTGTGTGTGCTTTTAAAATCCTGCTTTTGTCCTGTTCTTTGTTACAGAATTCTCAGACCACTTTATTTGCCATCGATAGACATAGTGGTGTCCTACGTATCAAATCTGGAGAAACGTTGGACTATGAGAAAACAAAGACACACTTTGTCACTGTTTTTGCAAAGGTATTAAACATGTCAAAACTCCCAAAAACATTTTGGTCCAGATTTAGATGACTCGATTTACAGAGTATAGCAGAAATATAATATAACATGCATAACTTTCATTAGTGTATAATCACCTGAAAATAAACAGCATTATGGTTTTGTCACCTTAAAATGAGCCTATTATATCTACAGACGGCATATTTCTACAGGAGCCCAGAACAGACTAAACTAAACACTGGCTATAGTTGGGGCCTTTCGCATGTTTCGCACGTTTCACAGCCACTGTATTTTCTCCTCTCCGCTAGGAAGGAGAGTGTAAGCCAAGGTGCAATCAGTAACAACACTGCAGATGCCACTAAATCCTACACACTGGTCCTTAAATGGTACCCTGTGGATGTTTTAACCCTAAGAGGTAGCAGTCACAAGTAAGACAAGAAAAGTAACAATAGGGATTGAAGTAAACATTGCATCAAAATCGGCTTTGCAATTTTTTTAAGAGGAGAGATGTTTGGTACATGTTTGGTAGGCCTCAATGGCACACAAAATACATGTGGGTGAAATGATAATTCTACACATGAGGAAAACTTCACAGGTCACCTTTAAATATTTGACCAAAACAAAATTAACTCTGTATATGAAAGAGATGCTTCCTTTTAGCTACATCTATAAGCTACAGCTCACAGTTGGAAACAATCAACTTACAATTACATTTAAACTTTAACAGTGTAAATGAAGCTTTTTAAACATTACAAAGTGTAAAAATAAGTGGAGGAAAGGCATTTACAATTCTTCTGTTTGGAAATTATGTTTTTAAATGTAAAATTAAACTGTTCATTACTTTTGTTACAGGATGGTGGGGGTCATTTTAATGGCAAGGAGCAGTTTATGTCATCCTCTGCTACCCTAACAATCAATGTGATCGATGCACAGGATACTCCGCCATCTTTTATTGGTACACCATATTTTGGCTACGTTTATGAAGTCTCAGTGCCAGTGAGTATAAAAACAAAACAAACAAGTGCTTTGACTGTAAACATGAACATTTGTAGTATTAATTATTTATTGCACAAGCTATACAATATTTTGCAACATTTTTGTGTTTCTTTCATAGTCTAATAAATTTACACTGCCATCTTAAATGAAAATCACATGGTAACCTAACAATTAATTTCTATGCTCACAGTATAATTAAGAACCAACAAAAGAGGCCAAAATCCAAGGCAGCATTATCTCGTCACATAGCTTTAGCTGCTGGCATTTACAGTAATGTCCGTGCTGCCTTCTCACAGCAGGTGAAAGCCACATTATCTCCTCAGTCAGGAAATATCACTGCCGTAGTGCATCATAGGAGAGAGATTACATGTTTTCTCTTTCATCCAAAAGGGAATAATTAGGGTGCTGACATTTCAATGTATCTTTGAAGACTCAGTGAAAGGTGCTGAATAAATTTTTGTGGTATGTTTTATGTGGTATGACTAGATGTGTACGAGCCACAGGGTTACTAGGTGTTTTGGAAAGTCTCAACCAATACCCATCCCTATACTAACTTACATCATGTTAAGACTGACATATGAAGTTGTTTATTGGCAGATATTTTACAGCTGTAAAGCAGGTCATTCCTATATCCTATTTATACTGAGGTTCTACACTTACCAATCTTGTTTAGTATTGATTTAACAGCAGAGCCTTTCTGATGATCTCTTCCCTCAGGGATCTGAAATATTTACTGTGGTAGCCAAAGATGGTGATGTGGGAAACCCAAATCCAATCCGTTATTCCTTTGAGGATGGTAAGCATTTCACTTAAAGAAGATGATTTTGAAACACAGCGAAGTGCTCACAGGTCTGTCTATTGCTTGTCTCGCCAGGTGACGATGGTGTTTTTCGCATCAATAAAACAACAGGTTGCATCACCCTGCTGACTCTCCCCATTTATCTGAGGAGAGAAATCTTTAATATTAAAGTCAAGGTAAGTTACAGTTCATTCATCCATTCTGTTTTACTATATGAAAAAAAGGCCAGACTTATATTCTTTTCAGCATCACTGTCACAAGTCACACTTCGTTACCAAGTAAAAAACCTGAATTTCTTTGTCAGCTACTTTCAGATAACTTTGTGAGAAAAAACTTTCAGCATTTTTTTGCCTGTATCTGTCTGTGTGTAAGAACGTACAGTGTAAATTGCATTTTGACTTTAGTCATTGTTACAGTATATTCATGAAGGGAATAAACAATGGATAAAACAATCTGCAAAGAAAAAAATAACTCTTCTATCAGATAGCCAAGCATATGATTTCACTGCAAATTCCCTTTAAAAATGATTCTGGACACAAATTCACAAAGTACAACTGGATCTGATGGTTAGCTATCATATAACATATGTGTGCTGAGCTGCATAATCTTTACTCCCTGTGTCAAGGCCTCAGAAGTAAGTCCAGAAGGCAGACTCTTGGACTATGGGGTGACCACGGTTGTGATTCGTGTGGTAGACCTGAACAATAATCCACCTACTTTCTACGGAGAGAACGGCCCACAGAACATGTTTGAGTTGACCATGTATGAGCATCCACCAGAGGGAGAGATACTCCGGGGGTTGAGAATCACTGTCAATGACTCCGATCAGGTGGGGGGACCATTATTGTCTTCCATATTTTCTCATACAATGACTGTGCTTAATGTTAAAATGACTAAAGGAAAAATGACTTGCTATTTTCAGTGATGTATTACTGAGCAAGGCTCATCTTTTAGCGCGGATACAGTAATAATGCCTTTGAAAGCTGTTTCTGAGAGAGGAACAGTGATTTTTATTATGTAATAACACTCATTTTCTGACAAAATCACATTGTTATCTAACAGAAAGAACCTGATTTAATCAACATTTATCATGCCACAACATTGTGTTCAGGCTGGTAGTGTGCCTTTCTGTCTCTGAAATGACTTTAAGCCTGCTATTATCACAGACGATCCTTTTAAAAATGCAACAAAAATTAAAAAAAAGGTACGCCCTAACTATGTCATTTGTCAGCTTATGCAAGTCTCTGTTTGTTTCCAGTTCCCTGTATGAGCCCCCTTCGAATAGCTGATGTTCACCAAATGTATTCTCAGATAATACTGTTACAACATCAGGGCAAGCTCTCTATGTCCAGTGATAGTCACCAAGATTATTGCAGCTGCCACCGATATCCTATTGATTTCT
This sequence comes from Sciaenops ocellatus, assembly GCA_033000465.1. NCBI lineage: Eukaryota > Metazoa > Chordata > Actinopteri > Sciaenidae > Sciaenops > Sciaenops ocellatus. The sequence goes on along the minus strand of CP136872.1, from coordinate 15,303,716 downwards.
CATACATTATGAAAAGATACAACGCTTTTATGCTGATTGAATAGACTATACACTACATGGATTATATTGTATGTCTGCTTGTATCAAATGCAGATTACTATAAATAGGTTCATGCATATATAACATAATAACTATCATTTTCACTAATGAGACATTCTGAATAATATGATGATGTGTGTTGTGCTCTTGCAGGGTGCGAATGCTAAATTCACTCTGCGACTGATCGGACCAGGAAGGATGCTGCGAGTCGTCCCTCAGACTGTACTCAATGAAGCCCAAGTCACAATCTTAGTGGAAGACTCAGCTGCCATGGACTATGAGAAACACCATTTCCTCACATACAAGGTTAACCCCTGACGCTATGTGTGCACCACAGTAGATTCAAATGCGATTAAATATCATAGAAGCGCACATTTCTCAACAAACGTTTTGCCTCTTTAGCTACTTGCAGTTGAGATTGATACACCTGAGAGATTCAGTGCCACAGCAGACATTGTCATTCATCTCCTGGACACCAATGACAACGCTCCCAAATTCTCCTCCGATTACTACATCGCCAGAATTCCAGAAAACTCACCCGGTGGCTCCAATGTGGTGTCAGTCACGGTTAGTGAGTCTTCATCCTGTCTAAAAATACATGCCATTACCAATGTACGTCACTCTGAGCTAAAGAGGAATGCTGATTTGAACAAAATGCCCGAGAGGGCCATTAATTCCCTAAATGTAGAATTTCTGGGCAGTGCGGTTAGGATAATATGTGAAAACATGTAGATAAAAGCAAGGCGAGGTAAGCTGCCAGATGGCTATCACTTTCATTTTGTTGTGTAACACCAAATTCCCAGATTTTTTTCCCCTAATGCTTAGTAGCACATGCAGCTGCAGCACAAAAATATGTGCAGAAATAATATGAACTCTCAAAGACAGATAGATAGATAGATAGATAGATAGATAGATAGATAGATAGATAGATAGATAGATAGATAGATAGATAGATAGAGGTCTTTTTTTGGGGCTGTCTTATCTCATCCTTTGCTCTTGTCAGTTCATATCAGGCCTGCAGAGGTTCAAAGCAACAGGGATGCTCCCTAATAAATCCTGTCTTTGCGTGATCACCTCTGAGGCTCATTTCCTTGATCCCAGGCAATTTCAATCAGACGAAAGAACAGCCAACAAGTGACCTTGGACACACGGAGACAGCGAACAGGCATCCCTGCAGCGACAGACAGACAGATTAGCTGACGCCTATCATGATGATGATGTTCCTATGACATCAAAAATCAGTCTTTTTATAGCTGACCTCTGTAACATCATGTCCCAATCCAGCACAGATTCATTCAGTTTGGCAGAGAGTCCATGGTGGCAGATAATTCTCGTTTTCTCATTCACTTAAGTAAAAAAAACATTACAAATAAATCTAACATCAATATTTTTATGTTTATCAAAGGTAAGAGGTAGAGAGAGGCCTGACTTGAGCCCAGAGCAATGAAAGCAAATGGGGGATATGCCTTTGCTCACTAAATCACAAACTGCTTCTTAAAAACTCCCGAAGATGAAATCAAGATGACTATGACTGTGAAAGTTATGTTGAATTGACCCAAGTGCTGCAATCTAAGCCATTACATTGATTTTTTTTTATATTTGTCTCCAGGCAACAGATCCAGACTCAGGCCCTTGGGGTGAGGTGAAGTACTCTATCTACGGATCAGGGGCTGACATGTGAGTGTAAGAATGTTACGTTTGTTTTGACAGGTTGAGAGAAAGAAATTGCCTCTTTTTACAGGAGGTGGCTCAGCAACCCTTCAAATTCTCTCACCTTAATAACATTATTTCTCAGTTTGAATTTGAATTTACAGTGACAATATAAAAGAAAAGAAAAGAAAAGAACAGAAAAAGAAGGAAATTAACAGTTATATAAAACAAGGAGAGATACAATGTACCAGGTTTTCGCAAATTGCTATTTTCTGCCTGTAATCCCTGGGCAGGTGAGTAAATAGTAAGAAAATGACACATTAAAAGAGTATAAGTATTGTGGTAGTCAATAAGAGTATACCAACACATTCATCCTCTCATGTCCAGCTCTGGCCCTAGTCAAAATTAGACATATATAAAATTAAAATCTGTATCTGCATTGGTACAATTTATTTTTATTCTGCAGAAGAAGACCAAAACCAAATCACAAATGCCTATACAATAGTATTCACATTTAATACCCTGGAGTAAAACAGCGTTATTAAAAAACATCAAAGTCACACTTATCTCAAGGAAATAGTTTAATTAAATGAATGTAGCATTTTTAATTGTAGAGCACTGGACTACTGTAAATGAAAAGCACCCACATCTGCCAGAAAGCTGTACAGAAATATGACAGCAGACTTGTTTTTAATATAAAAACTTGGTTCTGTTTATTGGACCAAAGTACTATAGTCCCTCAGAGGATTTGCTGGTATTTTCTCTGAGCTCGATTTTTATTAAATTTCCAGTAGAAGTCTAACCTCTGAGAAAAAGGTTGACTGTTTTCTCTTAGTGATAATAACACACAGTATACTCACAAACGTCCTTTCCTTTCACATCACTGCAAACAGAATACTAAAGATCACCTGCATTTTGTACAAAACTTAATCTCTAGCACATCTAAACACTGTCACAATTAATACTGAAAAATGGTTTGTTTGTTTTTCACATTTCTGTCTGCATCCCTTAGAGGACCAAAAGACAGTAAAGCAAACATGAACCAAAGTAAACAGGCAGATGTATGTCAGTCAAGACACACTGCTTTGCACGACGAAATGTAGGTAGCAACTATTTTTGGACCTCTCAGTACAGATTTTGAGCGCTGTAGTGATGAATTAGAGGAGATATGCGATGTCATGTGGTGTCTAGGAGAAGGCTTTCTAAAATAAGCAGAGGAGAGAGATTTAGAGCACTTTCATCTTAACTTGTTTGGTCAAAACCATTTTGAAAGTGTGTCACCTCTGATTACTCCAAAATGCCACTCTGAACTTGAGATTCGTTATGAAGCAAACATTTCTCCGCACAACCACTTTTTTTCTGACATCTTGTAGAATACCTCAGCGTACACAGGACCACACAGTGCTGATCTTTGCCTGCTCGTCCTCTGTCTTTGTTAATCCTCTAATGAGATTGGAGGAGAAAATAGACTGCTCTTTGTTTCTGACTACCTTACACTGTGACAAAGTCACTGTCGGGTAACCAAACAAGTCAGTCAGTGAAACAATTTTTCTCTTGCTCTGTATGTTTACAGTTCAATCTTTTATGACTGAAGTTAATTGGAATGGGACAGTAAAGTTATAAAGGAATAGTTCAACATTTTGGGAGATGCACGTTTTTGTTTTCTTTTTGATAGTTAAATGAGATGATCAGCATTCTCATGTCTATGTGTTATGTATGGAGTTACAGCCAGGAGGTGATTGGCCTAGCTTTGCATCGCTTGTTCACAGAAATTAAAAAAGACAATTAGTGGTTCCTGGAGGGCATGGGCTCCTAATATTACTTAGCCTAGGTAATTGTAAATTTAAAGCCCCAAAACCCTGAATTGAATGAGAAAATCACATCCCTACACAAAGGTGGTCACATCACGTGTAAGAAAATGCACAGTGTACATAAAGGTTAACATACAACAATCATAATCAGTAAAATATTCAACACTGTGAAAGAAAACATGACTGTATTGCATGCATATGGTAAATCTGAGTTAAATTTCATAAATCATGTTACAATTTACAGGTTCCTGATCCAGTCTGCATCTGGAATCATCTACACCCAGCCCTGGGCGAGCCTGGATGCAGAGGTGAAGTCCAAGTATAACTTCTATGTGAAGGCAGAGGACGCAGAGGGGAAGTACAGCCTGGCTGAGATCTTTGTGACCGTGCTGGACCTGAATGACCACCCACCTGCATTTAATGACAACTTCCTCGAGACGACTATGGTGATTGGAGCACCAGTGAAAGTCGAGGTATTTAGTGATTTACTATGTTAGATGAAGTGATATTCAAGAATAACACCAGTGACGTTACATTTTTTATTTAAATGCATCTACATCAACACAGGCTATGGATGATGATGCAGAAGTACCAAACAATGTTATAGAGTATGCCATCATGAAAGCTGAGCCAGACAACAACATCTTTGACATTAATGCTGAGACGGGGGAGATCATGCTCAAGTCCTACATCAAGTCATTGGCCATCATTAAGAACATCACCAAGCAGAGAGACTGCACCTGGTCGCTGGTGGTGCAGGCCCGGGACCGAGGCCAGCCGTCCTTTAGCACCACTGCAGTCATCAAGATTGACATCACTGAAGCTGTAAGTTGCAACAAAGTAGATAAGTAGATGTCAATTAATCCCATATGAGTATTCATATGATGATTTATACATTTTGATTGGGATTGAAGCCCCCGTTTTTAGTTAAAATAAAATATAAATAGCAAATTTTCTTATTTGTTCAGTCATTCCTTACTATTAGTTTACATCAAGTATTGAAACCTCTCATCAATTTATGTAGAGGTGCATCTTTTCTGTAGAATAACCCATATCAGTTCTTTGCTTAGGTGGCAATTCAAAATTTAGCGTCTCACACGAATGCAATTGTCATGTTTTCAGGTCAAATCCAGAATTTTCTCATACTTCTTGGGCCTAAGGAAACGTCGAGGGGCTGTGTTTGGGATTTGTTTGACCGTTGTCACCTTCGCCATTTCACTGACAATCTTCATTTCAACTCTTATATACTGGAAATCTGTGAAAAAGTCCCGAATACAATCTCAGGGCAAGATCAGAAAGATAATGAGGAGGGCTCTGCCATAAATGAAGCTTGCCTTGAGATCATCAGCACAGCAGAACTGTTGTTTTTCATCTGTGATACCAAGAATTTGTGGCAATTCGTGTTAAAAGGATTTTGTGGTATAACAAAGCTGTGTCTGTAAAAGAGTACAAGAGCACAATATAAACTGTCCTCTCAACATGTTTCCATGTCACACGAATTCATATATTCATTCTCAGATGCTGGATGGTCTCAGCAAGTTTCCCGGTCAACCTCTCTGATCTTGTCTTGACAAAATAAAATAGTAGAACAATTAATTATGTTAATTAAGTATGATCATCATTTTAGTGTGTTTCATTTGCAAGACATCCACCAGGAACATTTGAAGTTTTGTATTTTACACCTCACATGATATTTTTTGGCCAAACGATGAATACATGCAGTACTACAGCACATAGACGGGACACTATTATGTTAAGTTAATATTTGTGTGCCAGATTATGACTTTAGTCCCATGGATGTGAACTCTCCCTGTGCTCTTTTACAGACCCAACTCAATGGGGGCCCATTGGGATTTTTGATGCAGGGTAGAAACAAGCCTTTGCGAATCCTAGGCATGCTTGGTGGTCTTATTAGTCTCATGGTCTTAGTCACGGTCTTCATCTCCACTGCAACATTCGTGCGCAACAAAAAATCCAACCGGATTCTGCCTAACCGTCGCATAAGGAGGAGGCCGCAGAATCAGGGCTGGAACTTCAAAAACCCTTTCAAGAAACCTGAAACTCCCGGAAAGAAATTCAAAGTAGAAGAGGAAGAGCAGGAGCCGGAGCCCGAGGTCATCGTGGAGAATGTTAACTATAACAACAATGTCGGCAATGTTGTGAGACAATGGCCCCCACCTCCGCCGCCTTCTGCCCCATATATGCCTCCTCCACCACCACCACCCTACATCCCAGGGGACAGGCCTTGGGCAGTACCCAGCGTCTCAGCAACAATAGCACCCAAACCTAGGAAGAAGCCAGTGATAACCAGACAGGACACTATGAACAAAGCGCTGGTTACAGAGCTCAAGATGAGACTGGAGCAGAAAAGGTTGAAACATCCGTAGTGTTTGACAAAACAATCTTACTTCAAGGTCATTTAGTGGCAGTTCTGGAGCTTTCATGCAGCAGATCATCATAGAGATGTAGATGTAGTATCATAGAGATATAGATGTTCAAATTTCCATTTTTATTTTATTTTTTTTACAGAATTTTAAGGACTTTTCATCCATTTTAGAAATGTTAAAAAGAAATTATGAACATCCACATATCCAACAAGTGGGCAGACTTAATTTGTACATGATGAAGATCATGTGATGTGATCAAAAGCTCCAGAAAAGCCACTACATAAACCCTGAGGTGATATTGTCTACTGATGTTCACAAGGTCAAGAATGAACTTTAAAATTAAGTCAGTGCTTCTTGTGTGAATGTATGAATGTGTGTGTGTGTTTTCAGAAAGATGAAATACACTGAAACAGCTAACGGCTTAATTCTTTGTGTCATTGTATGTTTGTGTCATTTTCATGTGATGGGAAAAACACTTCCTGTCATGTGTATCATCATTCAGATGGTGTTTTTAATTCACAACAGTTCATTGTTTGTTTCTGGTTGAAGTTTCTGTCTCATAATGTAACAGATAAAATCCACTTATTGAACCTTTTGTTGACACACTAGTGGCTTAAAGTTCCTCATCCCAGATCCCTTGCCGGGAATGAAGTCATTCAGATTTCAGCAAGTGAGACTGTTTATTTGGGATCCAACCAAGCTCCTTACAAGAGATTTCATGACACTTGAACTAACTAAAGAGATCAGCACACATCACATTAGGAAGACATGTAATCCTACTGCGCAGGTGTAAAGCCCTGTGTTTTACAGCAGTCACGATATGTTTATTTAAACACAAAGGACTGTGTTTCCCCTGTTTCTACTGTACATGTGGAGGTTTATTTGTTTCAACTGGTGTCTTTTTTTTTTTTTTGTCAAAACTTCTGTCAGGATTTTATTACCAATAAAAGGACTTCATTTGTAATTTCAACAATAGTGAAAGAAGTGTTTAGATAATTACTCAACTAAAAGTAGCAATACCACATTATGAAAATGCTATTTTACTTTAAAATGATGAAAGTGTCAAATAATATAATTAAGTTAAATTATATAATTACTGATGCATAAACGTAATGGAGTAGAAGTAAATCAGTAACATAAAATGAAACTACAAGATCCTCAAAATTGTATTTGCTTGACTAAATATGCTTAGTTACTTCCCAACTCTGATTTTTAAGTTTAAGTATATGCCAACAACAAATTTAGCCTTTTGAAACTCATTTTAGATTTTAACTCACTTTAGTCTGCACATATTCAGGCCTATCTGAGGCCACAACCAACTGCAACTGTCCAGGATTAGAACATGTCCTGGACTCAATCCAGGACACTTTAGCCTTGAAGACTATGTGAAAGAGAGTGAGACAGGTTTGTTGTCATTAGCTTAAGACAAACACCTCCTTAATGAGTCTGAAAATATACTCTACTGCCCCCTACTGTATACAGAGAAGAACCAGAGGGACAGTGTTCCCAAATCCCGACTGACAAAGCATGTGTTGAGCTACTGGAAAACAAAACAGCAGCATATCCCAAAACTAATATATCATATATTAACAGGAATATGCATATTATGGGAGATAGAATGAGATGTATAATGACAGCCTCACAAAACAAGAGCTTGATAAAAGCCCTTTTGCTCTACTTAGCTCCAATATCAATGTGAGTGCTACCAATTATAAAGTTACACTGAATCACTCACTGGGTATTTGTGTAGACATCATGACCAAACATGAACACTATTTCAAAGTCCCATAAAACATGAAATTTGCAGATTACATTCTCTAATCCAAGGACCAACTTGTTCATCTTTGTGCAATATTGTACCTTTGGTTAAAATCCAAAAGTCCATCTGGTCTGATCTAGTTTGGACCGACAAGATGTGTCTGACTGACATCAAACTTTCTGCAACCTCACTTTGGACATTTCACATGGTTATGATGACACAGAGCAGACTCTGTGGATTTTTTTTATTTTTATTTGACAAGAATAAAAATAAAACCGCCTCCTAAACTCAGATCATACATATTGCACATGTGTTTTCCCACAAATGCATGATGTGCTGCCATTTCAAGTTTGCAGTCAGAGATTCTTGGGGAACTGCACTTAAATTTTAGGTCAAAATTGTCACACACATAAACTTAAAAACTCTCTCAGTTTTTACAAGCTGTTAATGCTCTGAAATGAAAAGAGGGAATATGCGGAGCAGTCCAAAAGATCATGCATTATGCCATGCAAAAGGCAGCCAGGATTACTGAGCTATTTGATAGAGGATTACAGAGTAAAAGTTGCAAAGAGCATTGATGCTTTAGAATAAAAGAAAGCTATGCATGGGGTTTGAAAACCCTTGAAGCAGCTGAGGATCTTAAAGGAAAAGGAAATATCTGCTTTGCACTTGGTTAACTGTGATCTTTGATCATTGCTGCACATGAGATCAGCAGCTGTAGCGATATGTAACCTCAAGTGAGGAGGAAAATAAGATAAGCCCAAAAAAGATGTGATTCATTTGTGTTCTATGCTGAATTAGCTGAAATTGAGTGTTCACAGAATTTACACTGTTCTGTGTCGTGGATAAGGATTACAACAAAGAGCAGCATCAATCCGCCATCCGCAAATCATATAAACACATATGAACAAGCAAGAAAACAGATGTGTCTTGCTCCAGAAAATGAGAGTTGCCAATCTCAACCAGTGCATTTAAAACCGTGATCTTAAGTCAATAGAAGCGGGCCCCAGCAGAGATGAACTAATCTCTTTGCATCATAGACGACAACACATGGAGATGGAGGAGGGGGTCTCGTGTGATCTGATCGTAAAGTGACGGCGGGAAGGGATATTGGAGAGGATGCCGGTGTTTGGGTATTATGTCAAATGAACAATGCCATTGGCTGAGGCATATCCGATGCACCATCTGTCTGGGCTGTGCAGCACAGATCATGTGTGACGCATGGCTGCTGTGTGTTGTATTCGGAGAAATGGGAGACAACTGTGACGTACATGTACAGTGAGCAGCAGAGAGGATTAAACATATGTTAACAAAAATCTACAGTTCACTTGAAGAAATACGACTTCATCAGATGACTTCAGTCACGTCAGTGGTAACTAATTATGAATTCAGTACTTTGTCTATAAAAGGGAGACTTCCTATTGTTGACAATTTTTTATGTTATCTGTAAATATGTTGCTTCAGCAGCAGCATTTTTCTTGCCACGAACATTACGTTAGGAAGAAATCTCATAATGACCAGAATGAACATGATGTACAATTACAGAAAGCAAAACCTGTTTCAGTGTTTCATGTTGTTTCATCTGACTCTTGATTTAAGAAAGACTTGAGAAACTGTGAACCTGTCCTTTCACCTTTGTCATTCACTTGCCAACCTGAAACTAAAAAATGGCAAAAGATTCACATTAAGTACACAGTTCAATTAACAAATCAGTTTAATTCAATTACCTGGTCACCATGAGCTACATAAAAGAGACAACAAATTAAGGTTTTGTCACTTTGACATTTTTGTCACTCCTTTAAAAGAAATATGCCGAGGGAAAAACTTAACAAAAAAACAACATATGACACCCACACACAAACACATGAATGCACAATTTAATTTAAAAAGAACCAGTGTGTAGGATTTAGTGGCATCTAGTGGTGTAGTTACTGATTGCAACCCACTTGTCTCATCATCTCCTTTCTAGCATGAAGGAGAAACTGTGGTCGCCACAAAATGTGCAAAAAACATGACAGCTTCTATTCAGGGCCGATGTTTGGTTTGTCCGTTCTGGGTTACTGTAGAAACACTGGAGGCGGTCCAACATGGCAGATTCTTATTTTCAGGTGTTGATTCTATTTATCCAAATCCACGGATACATGCCCTTTTAAAGGGGAATACAATAACTAAACATATATCAGTTACATACTGTATACTAGTTTAACTTCATCAATTGATATTTAATGAAGACATTGTCTACTGACACAGTGCACAGTCACTTCATTATTTCAAATAATCACCATCTGGTTCAAGTGATTTACTTGGTCCACATACAGTATTATTATAGTTACAGTAAAAATATGTCAACTTCATTGATAGTTGAGCCAAAGAGGTACACCAAAATGAAATCAGTCAGAACATGAACATAGAATTACATACAAATAAAGCAGAAGATAAGTGAGCATGTACTAATGAAAGACTCAACAGCAGTATTTGTGAGTATTCCTCTATTTAAATCGATCACAAAGGCTTTATATGAAGCAGCAATTTAAAATATGTGATCATTGACATTATCATGACAACATGACAAACGTGTCATCATTCAGACAGAAAGAAACTGCATCCTTTCTCTACAGTGGTGCAAGTCCTTGAATTACACTCTTGATATAACAGTCAGTGTTCACGTCTTTGCAACAAACTCCTCGGCCTAGAACAGAGGAAGAGATATGATTAAAACCAAGGCAGACAATATTGTCACTCTTCTGAATACTGTATTTATATCATACAAAATCATACAGCAGAACTATTTTTTATTATTTTTCAAAAAGATACAGAATCTGTCTGCTACAAGGTCAGTTTCATGTGTTCCCTTGTTTAAACAACTTAATATAGTTCAGCTGTGGGTCTGTTGTTGTCAACCTTCAACTTGTGCAGTCTGTCATCTGACCTCCTCCTCACTTTCCTGTCTTCACTGGAATCTTTATTAACCAGGCCCTCATCACTGGCAGCCTGCAGGCTGTCGAAGGTGCCTTGCCTCTCCCGCTCTATCCCTGGCGAGCTGTTTTCTCTCTGCCGGTTCTTCCAGGACTCCATGATACCCTCCAGGCAGGCAAACTTAGTGTCAGTGGTGCAGGCATACATACCTATAGGTACAGCCAGCACCATGGCTAAAACTATCACTACTATATAAATCAGTTTCTCCCTCTGTTCCATCTCAGTAATGTCACTTCCTGTCACAAACACAATGCACTGTCCAGTACGTGGTGTCTGGTTCTTAAGAGTTACACAGATTTCATATTTGGTAGCAGGCATCAGGTCAGAGATGGAATAAGAGTGAATCCCAGGGCCAATGTAGATCATTTCTTTCTTATCAGTGCCAGCAAGGCCAAAGTGGATCGTGAACCAGGTTTCAGCAGGACGATCCAAGGTAGCGTACCACTCAATGGAGATGCCGCGCACTGTCTGTTTGGCAATGCGGATGTCAATGTAGACGTTTTCATCAACAGCAGCAGGTGGATGAGCCGGGATGCCAGGGAGTGATGGGTGGGAGTCGCCAGAAGAGAGGACATCCAGGAGGATGCCGACAGAGGAGTTTCCAATAAAGTTGATAGCAGTGCAGGTGTAGAGACCACGGTCAGCTGCACGAAGAGATGGGATCACCAAGAGGGATCTGATGGTATCTTCATCCACTCTTTCCTGAGACTCTGACAGAAAAACAAGGATAGCCAAAGTTATTTTATATACAAGCTTCTTTTTTAATTATCTTAAGAGATTTTCCATATTTCACAAAGGTGAATACAAATTATTGAATCAAATTCAGGTAAGCCAATAAATTAAGCCACTTACTCCTATTACAGGGAAAGGCTGAACAATATTTTCACAACTACACACATACGCACAAAAAACCACTAGATGTCAGCATCTTTAAGATAGAAATAAAATGTAGAGATGCAACTAACAATTAATTTTTTTTTATTATCCATTAATTTTCCAATTATGCAAATAACTATTTGATCAATAAAATGTCAGACAGTGAAAAATGCCCATCACAATATATGTAAATCTAAGGTGATGTGATCAACACGTATTTAGACTCTTTGGCTATCATTAATTGCCATTAAAGCCATTACTTACAAGGAGACCTTGTATATGTAATATGTAATAATGTGTGTAAAGGATGTACTAAAGTAGTGGCTTAATAATTTTATTAATAACTATTAATGACTCAACAGCAACTAAAAAGTTGTTCTTATTAATGGCTTCTGTATTAACCAGTACAAGCCATAATAAAGCCATTATAAAGGGTTATTAGAAAGTGTAGTGCGGATTTTGGTCTTACTTATTATTATGACTTCTTTTACTTCTTGGGTAAGTATACATGTGTATATAAGTACTTTTACTTGTGTAAAAGCGTCTCTGGTTTCTACCCAAAGTAATGGATGGAGTGATAGTGATAGCAGTTTAGTGGGAGCAGCAACAGCCTGTTATTAGTTTGTGATGGACTGGTTACTTGCATTCACGATCTGCAGTAAGCGCTCCACTCTGAAGGTTAAGTCTAATGACGCAGATGTTTACTTAATTGCACAGACCAACTCGGCTGACATTAGGTAGGCTACAGCACACTATAATCTCCAACACTCAATCAACACTAATGATGTTGTGTCGATTGAGAGCATCAGTGGTGATTATATCGCCAATATTCAGATTTAACCCTCCCCATCTTATGCGATAAAAATGTGTGTTTAAGTATCTAATTTACCACAAGATATCACTCGAGCTTTGTGTGTGAATAACACTTTCTGGACACTCTTACCATGAAATCCTCTGATTATCTTCAGACCATATGTCCACCACACTGCGGGGTCTGGCCTGGCCTTAGCGAGGCAGCGGAGGGTGATGTTCGCGCCCTGGGGCAGGCTGATGTTTGAGGACTGGGTGGTGACGACGGGACTCATGCACGCCAGCAGCTCTACCTCATGGAAGAACTTGCCCGCCCTAGAGCCCGGCCCTGAGCAGGTCAAGTAGGAGTTCATCAGTATAATCGGGGGACTTAGGGACCTGATGAACTCCACGAAGCCTTTCAGGCGGCAGTCGCAGAGCCAGGCGTTGTCGTGGAGCGCAAGGACGACATTCGACTCGAAAGCAATCGCCTCTTGCTCCTCCATGCTCTGCAGTTTTTGGTAGAGAGGCCAATTTAGGAAAACTTCCTTCGATATGACCGTAAGCCGATTGAAGGATAAGTCTAAGTAAGTCAGACCTGGCAAAAATTTTAACGCATGCTCCGGAAGGACGTCCAGCTGGTTGTGCTTCAGGTCCAGGATCTTTAGGGCCGGCGTGTCCTCGAACGCTGTCCATGGTACTGACCGGAGCTTGTTCCCCTGCAGACGGAGCTCGGTTAAGTTCCCCAAACCCTCCAGACCCTTTGAGTTTATCACTGTGATATCATTAAAGTTCAACCACAAGTTCTCCAAGGCAGGTGTTTGTGAGAAAGCCCCTCTGGGTATTTCTGTGAAGTGAGATTTTTCTATGCGTATTTTGGTCATATCATCTGAAAGGTTCTCTGGTATGGCCCCAAACGCACTCTCCTCCATACAAACGAGCGACCTGTGATTAAAGTGAAGAGATCATTTGGTTACCGTCTAAGCCTGATGCAACACAAACACAATTCACTGGGAACAATAATTAGAGTTAAATCTCAATCGAGCCTATAGAGCTAGTCTTGATTGACTTTTTGAGTCAATATGCAATTTCCGTATAACAATATATCTTTAATATATCTACCATTACCCAGTGACACAGTTACAAAGGTTAAAAATACCTCCGCCTTGGTCTAGATTGTACTGCATGAAACCAGGTCTTACCTTCCATGACGTTCTTCTACGCAGCTGCACCCGTGTAAACATTGAGAAAACGTTTCATACGCCTGGTTGTTGAACAAAACTATAACTAGCAGGTAACAAATTATGTCCATAGTCCGCGAAAATTCCCTAAAAACTTGGGGCTACATTCGTGCTCAAGACATGAGCAGTGTGGCAGACGAGAGAAGCTTATTAAACTTAATCCCCGACGTACCGGCGTACAGAACAAGTGGCATCTAATTCCTGGGAAAGACACATGATTAACACGTGACAGTCAGTGTCAGGAGGTCTGAACCAAGTCAGTGCCACTTTCTAATAAGTCAACCTTTATTTTGTTGTTGTAACTATTGTGTCTAAAAATTCACTAATGATTTATGGGCTGCTTATAAGCAATTAATAAAAGCAAGTTTTGGGGTTGCCAGTTTGAGAAAAATCCTTCTGATTGGCATTTACCCTTTATATTTAACAATAATGTATTATAAAAGCCGGCAAGCAGTTAATACTTACAAGCTAATAAGTTGCTAATAAATTAATTTTGTTTTGTTTGTTTTTCTAGAAAATTAGTGCATCAGAGGATTGTTTGATTACTGATGAATTAAAGAGCTAAAAAAGATCAATATCCTGCTGCCAGAGGAACTTTTCACAATCAGACAAAAGCTGTTCTTATTAATGGCTTATAACTGATTTATAAAGCATTAGTAAATACTTTATTGATATTAATAAGGCCATTACAACTTAAAAGCCCCGTGTAAAAGGGTGACTTATCACAAAGTGGAAGTTTTACGTGTTAGGCCACCTGAGACTGACTGAAAATAAAGAATCAAATATAATCTGTGTCACCCTTTTTAAATCTGTGCTTAACAGAAACCCAGTGTGAAAATTGATCATTATGGTGAGGTGAAAGTACAGATATAAGAACACACAATACTGCTAACTGGATATGTATATATAAAAGTTTATTTAACTATATTCAAATCATATCAACAGAGTTAATAGATCTACATTTTAATGGGGTGATGATGCCTCTAGGTGGCACAAAACAGGTACATAGAGATATTTCAGTGTGTGTCTCATTGCTGGGAATAGAATTTTTTAACATTTTGCATCATTTCCACCCTATTTACAAAGAATCATAGTTCAGCCCTTTTTGTACTTCTCTCCAGCTCCAGCTTTTCTCCATTCATCAGTACTGAACCATGCCTATGTGTATATCTTCTGTGAGGAGCTATGACAGATATATACAGAGGCACAGGCTTAACTGTATATGTAAGTGTACATCATCCAGTAAAGTATATACAAATAATACACATACATATATATATGATATACACAATGGAGTATCAGCCGTTGAGTTCCCTTTAAGTCAGATCAGGTTGCAGAGGTTTCTTCACTGGGCAATGCGAGTTAAATGAAATATAAATGACAGGGATTGTTACGTTCTTTCAACTTTTGACATGTTTTCTCTGACAGGCTTAGTGATAAAAGCATGAGTGTGTCTGAATGTCCTACATGGATAGGTGTATGACAGTCCATCTGCAAGAAACATGATTATATTCTACACAAATCTGAAAAAGACAAGTTAATTCAAACGTTAAATATTCTCTAAACTGATATTTCCATTATAGTGCAGCGTGCAAAAGTCCTTTGATAGAAGTTGGCTCTCTGTGGAGGTGGAGTTGGTGGCGTGATCCAGCGGGAAGGGACCGGTGGTGTGGAATCCCATGGTGTGGGCGTATGGGAGCGCGTGGGGGGAGGACTGACCTCTGGATG
Source organism: Sciaenops ocellatus (assembly GCA_033000465.1). Taxonomy (NCBI): domain Eukaryota; kingdom Metazoa; phylum Chordata; class Actinopteri; family Sciaenidae; genus Sciaenops; species Sciaenops ocellatus. The sequence continues at coordinate 15,288,460 of CP136872.1, read as the reverse complement.
TTGCTGAGGGTGAGAGTATGGGTAGTGTTGGGGATATGGATGTGGGTGGTGATGGGGGTGGGGTTGTTGATGGGTATGTGAATGGCTATTGGGGTTCGGATTGGGACATGGATGAGTGCGAGGGAGATGGCGTGGAGCAGGAGCTGGAGCTGGAGCATGATGTCAGCAGAAGTACTCGTTAGGCTGTCCCTCTATCTTAGCTGTGGCTTCAGAGTCCAGGCTGGAGCGGGCTGACAGCAACCTGTTGGACTCCTCTGGGTTCAATCTGTTCAAATACTCTCCCTCAAGCCCTTTGGCCTTCGTGCCAGGAGACAGTGTTTCAAAGGTCACATAGGAATCTTGGATATCCTTGGATTTCTTTCCCCAGTACTTCTGAATGCGTCTCTTCAGTGCCCCACAGCACACGATGACAGTGAGCGGGACAGCGATGATACAGGCCACTGTGATCACAATGACATTAATCAGCTTCTGGGTGCCAGTGGCACTAGCTGCTTCATCAGTGGAAAATATTACACACTGCTCCTTCTTGGGGATAAGCCCCCTTACACACACACAGGCAATATACTTGGTCCTGGGCACCAGCCCTTCAATTGTTACACGGTTCTGCCCCGCCCCGACATTGATCTTCCTCATGTCCCTCTCACCAAACACAGCATACAGCACACTAAATGCTGTTGTGTTCTTGGCTTTAGGGGCTCTCCAGTTAAGAGAAATTGTATTGTCTGTGTCCCCCACCACCTTTACTGAGCGTACCACCCTGTCTGGGTCCTGTTGCAGCGACGAGGTGTTGGCCGCCAGGTTGCTTAGATTAGTCTTCTCCAGATCCAGTAGCGTGTCTGGGTTGGAGGAGGTGGCAGGCCCAGGAGTGGCTCTGTCAGCCAGGCTGTAACTATTTAATTCAAGATCAGGACTAAGACCAGGTGGAAGGCCTGGATCCAAGGCAGGCAGGGATGAAGGGCTTGAGGTGGGAACCACATATCTGGCCACCAGTTTCTCCTGATAGGCAGCTTTGCCCATCTGGTTGGGTTTCTTGACTTTGGCTTTGTTGTCGCTGCTGGTTTGGTTCCCTTCTGGTTTTGGTGAGTTAGACACAATGAGAGAAATGACAGCTTCAGCGTTCCCCGCATAGTTAGTGGCCTTGCAGATGTATTTTCCTGAATCACGATAGGAGACTGCTGGGACACTGAGGATGGACCAGGTGATTCCCTCCTTTGAGGTTTCCTGCTGGACTGTGGTGGCAAAGAAGGAAGAACATGGAGAAAGGACAACATGAAAAAGACAATAAAAATATGACGTCCCCTTTCATAAATGCACAAAGAAACACCAAGAAGGTAATTGTGTTGCATAACTCACTACTGCAGCTGTCAATCAGACTGTTTAAGTAACCACACCGCTAAAGTGCAGACAGAAGCATCTTATCTTAGACACAACACAGAGAAAGACCCTGATGTTTAAATACCTACTGACTCACCTGTTCCATTTAGGACTCGTCCATCTGCCCTGCACCATGTCAAGTCTGGGATGGGGACTCCAATGGTCCCACAGCGGAGGAGAACATTGTTCCCAACAGCACTCCGGACTCGTGCCACAGCTGTGTGGACACGTGGGAGCTGACAGCGTCGCAGCTCTGCATCACTGAACAAGACCCCTGATACACTTTCTGGAGCTGAACACCGGAGCCTTGTGTCAATGAATGCCACTGAAAGAGTTGGGAACTTCTGGAACTGGACCAGGTCGTAGAGCCGACAGTCACACACCCAGGGGTTGTCATGGAGACCTGAGGGTGAGGGTACAAGTGAGGCTACAGGACGAAGACAAGCGTCCAGCTGTGTGCAAAGTGATAGACCAGCCTGCAGATGGCTGGTGTGGATGTTAGCATGTTAATCCTGTAAGAGGATTAACATTTAATTCATAAACTACATCAGGACCATGACAACGGCAATGATGGCATTGATGGCGGTGATGATGATGATGATGACGATGATGGTCTAGTGATCAAGGTCAGATTTTGCTGTCATTTCATACTGCTGTCCTTGACCAAACAAAGCACCAGCATATAGAGCTGAACAGAGTCTGTGGATGAGATCAGAAGATGACCGAGTGGAAAATTAACTTTGTATTTCTACTTGTATTGTGAACATACAGTAGGCAATGACATGTACCAACACTGTACGTGCAATTGTTCTAAATTTTAAGGCAAAATACTTAGATTAAACCATGTCCTTGTCCTCAGAGAATTGGCAAAGACACATATATAAGCATAAAAGTCATTCCAAAAGTAGAATTTTGGCATTTGATTGAAAGGCATGTATTCTCAATTAAGCAAGTTTAGGTGCAAAGAGTTTGAACAACGTAATGACTTACAATATAATGTGTGTTAGACTAGGACCTTTATTAATTCATCTTAGTAACACTTTACATTAAATTCCTACTTAGCATTTATAAGAAATATATAAACATATAATAATTGGTGTAAAATGTGGAGTACGTATTTGTCAACAATTATGATTTATGCATTGCCTGCTCATACTCCAGTTTATGTGTGCCTACAGATAGAGTTATAGTTGTTGACAAATGCATTAGTAAACACTTATATCTGCTGAGAACTACATTATAGTATAAACCATTTAATGAGTGTTTATACAGCCTAGAGCCTATAAATGCTCAAAGACTTAAAGTAAAAGATGCTAAAGATGTTACATCGTTTTCAAAAGCACGTAACGTATTTAAATATGAATGGAGGTATGATCAATGATATTAATGGCACACATTAAATGATGTGTTGCTTAGCAACTGCTTGTCCAGCTGATGTTAAAGAATGTTGCTTTGCGCAAAATTGATCAACACGCTTGCTTTTACGCACAGGGTTTTAGGTATTGAGACATAAACCACGACCTGGAGGTTTGGGTGGAAGATGGTTGTTGGACCCCAGGGTGCCACTGTCCCTTACCAAGTATCATTTTGGAGCTCTCTGGCCCTTGCGCGGGTTTTGCCGCCAGCCAGGTGGAGAGCACCTCTGCCGGCAGGGTCAGCAGGCTGTTGCTGGACAGATCCAGGTAGGTGAGGTTCTTGATGTAAGTGGTAGCCTCTGGTGGCAGCGAGGTGAGCTGGTTGTTGTGCAAATCAAGAAGTCTGAGACTGGGCATATCCATGAGGGATTCCCAGGGAAAGGCGGTGAGGGCATTTCCATCCAGCCGAAGCTCTTCTAGGTTGAACAGGCCCCGAAAACTGTCTGGGTTCAAGGCGGAGAGCGTGTTGAAAGACATCCACAGGAATTCCAGACTGGAGAGGTAGCTGAAGGCTTCGCTTGGTAACCGCTGGATGGCCGTCTTTTCAATCCGGAGCTTGGATGTGTCAACAGGGAACCCGACAGGCACAACAGATGTGTCGGGATCATTGCAAATCACGCTCCTAAAGGGAAGATGAGGGAATTTGTGTTCACTTCCAAATTATCCTCCACAAATTACGCATTTAGGGACTTATTTAGACGTAACAAGTAACAATATAAATCAAAATGAAATAATCAATTAGATATCAGCCCCACAGATGTTTAAATAAGTTTTGAAGTCTAGGGGATAATAAAGAAAACGTGGTTCACAAGTAGCAAAACTGCTCAAAATACTAATTTCCTAATCCATTCAAACTCCATAAAACGCATAGATGGGGGTTGGACGTGCTTTTGAGAGATAATCCTGCATTAAATAAAATTGGACCGACATGCACTCCCTGAATTATCTTTTGTACACGTGTTCACCTCTATACAAACATCTGTCCTCATATGAGGACAAGACCTGTCCGGCTAAAAAGATGTGCGCACAAACCAGAACACACAGTGTGTTTCTCATAAAATTTTCACTTGGACATCCTCCTTACCTGGCCTTTGATCCATCGCTCAGGTTGTGGTAAAAACAGCTGCACTGCGACGGGCAGGAGCTCACTGGGGAGACAAGTTCACCTGTGGCTACATAGAGCCCCAGGAGCAGGGTGAGGAACATTTTGGCGCACTTTTACGCATACGCAGCTTGCCTACATGTGCCCAGTTTGCGCCCACTGAAGTCAACCAGACTTGCCTTTTTCTCTGATTTACAGGAATATCATCCGCATGGCTTTGTCCCACCGCTTCGCTGTCCCATAGTGATCCGACTGCTATGAGTCCCGAGATAAAAAGGATAGACAAGGATTAGCGAAAGGACTGGCGTTCTTTTCATTTGGATGCGTATTGCATCCCGGAATCCGATAGGCTGCGCAGAGACGTCCCTATTTATTATCACAGAAAACGCTTCCGAAATGGTCATAATCCACTATGATGTTTGGATTTTTTTCTTTCCCTCAAATGTAGCTTGTTCATTTGAGCTCTGCCGTGACGGTTAATCTGTAAGTAGACAGCACTATCCACAAGGTGGCCTCTATTCCATGGCCTGCGGCTCCTACCTTGGACCCTGCTCACTCAAAAAATGTTCACTTAACATTTTCTTTAATCTGTCATCCCTTTTTTATTTGATTACCTCAAATTATTATCACAACACAACAAACATCATGGCAGTTAGAAAGCAGATAAAGAGACTTTAAACAAAACGGCAACACATTCATGCAAAATAACAGAAGAGAAACTGAACCACTGATGAGAAATTTGCAACAGTGAATTAAATCATTTGACTGCACACTGTCTCGTTTCATTGATGTACCAGCACATGAATTACACGTGTAGATTATTCATCAGCAGCAAATAAACAGCTCTACAGTAGTAGTAGTATTTTCTATGCCAACAAAACGACTAAAATAGAGAGGAATGTATGTTAAACCAGTTTTAATGAATTGCCTCATGTCAGCAACCCATTTAGAGTCCCACACTAGGGGAAATACCTCTAATTATAAAGCTTTTGTTTTGCAATGTAAGTGTAATGAGTTATTTGGCACATGTCCATAGTGTTTTCTTGTACCAAGTCTGGCCAAAAGAGATGATGAAACACAGCCCTTTAATGTGTTTTACTTGGCAGCAAGAATACACTTTACATCTGACCCACATTTAAGATGTAGAGCCTGCTCAGTGGTTTTAGGACATGCGAATAATAAACCCAACAGAATAGTGTTGTAATAACAGTAACACACAATAAGCTTGTTAACCTTTTGTATTAAAACCTCTTTGGGTCACAGGTATGGTTTTAGGACTATGCAGGACTGCACTGTGGCTCGAAACATGTTAAGCTATCAGGTTCCCTCGGGCTAAAAATCTTAAACATTCCATATTGCCCTGCAAGTAGTTAATCTCATTTACTGAAGCCAATAAAGCCATTGTTTTTCATTGTATGAATCAGAAGACTTGACTTAATTTGAGACGCGATGTCATTCTTAGTGTGCAAAAAGTCTTATGAGACAGAAGTAACCTGACAATTTGTAGGGTTTTGGATTGTTTGCTGTATCATGTGTCATAGTTGCTTTAGCAAAAAGTCATCAAGTTTAGTTTAGTTTAGTTTAGTAAGACAAAAGCAAGACCATATAAAACTTTCACACTCATGTTAAGGTCAACTAAGGGCAGAGGGATTGTTTTTTTTTTTTCTTTTTACAACATCATAAGACAGATTTTAAAAAAAAAACACTTGTGTCACCATGATCCCACATAAGCCCACATATGTACGTTTAGTAGTTCTTAACATGACCTGATACACAGGTTCTTAAATAATAAGATTTAGCAATTCGTAATGAGTTATTTTCAACACTTTACACATTGTCAAATATATTTTCCCAAGGGTCCTGATCTTATAATCCTGAGACTGAACAGCCAGACAATGTCAGGCTTGTGTCCCCTCTTAACCCTATGGCATGAAAAGCTGGAAACAATGTTCCAACTGAAACATGTTGAATCTGTCGTAGGCTGGGGATGATGGCCGGATTTCATATTATTTACACAGCTCAGGCTGACTTGAAACAGGCGTTTATTGTACATGAATCAAGCTCATGCTTTAGCTAAAAATCACAGACATCTAACAATAATGGGATTGTTCTTGTTAACTGGAAAATTACTCATAGAGGTGCGTGCATACTGACATTGTCACCATAAATCCCAAAAATTAGTATGTAATAATGAATAGAAATGACACATCATCATCTGAAGTAGGGGTGGCAGTATTTCTGGTATTAAAACTACCCTCTCAGCTCAAAAATGTGATTCCAAAACTCTTTTTATGAGCAGCACGAGGCCTCACTGAATGTATGTTTTGTAGTCTTTAAAATGCAGCTGTCAGTCAAAACTGGTATCATCTCTGTAGTTAGACTTCTGACACACATCTAAACACACAGACACACACACGCACACAGACACATCCACACCCACCCCAACAGACTTCATCATCATCATCATCAACCTTTATTTAACCAGGCAGAAAATTGCTAAGAATAAATTCTTATTTGGGCAATGGCCTGGTAGGAGGTGAAGGACCTACTAGGGGGCAAAGGGAGAGGGGAAGACTTAACGCACAAAAACAAACACACAGACAGAGGCAGCACCCCGAGGCTGAGGCGCACCCCCCCAGGGCCCTGCTCCTTGTTTGTTTATTGAGTCCAATCCACAAAATAACGATAACATCAGAGCCCGCTGAACGATGATGTTGATTATATGTGTTAAATTTTTAAGAGAAGGCAAGAGCAGAGATGTTCTGTTGTCGGTCAGTATGGAAGTCAGCGGGCAGCTTGCTGGCACTGCCATCACTTGAAAATCACCACTCGTTTAGATGAGCTGTAGAGTGAAAATTATTGGAGAAAGGCACGTTCAAGAGGAGTTTTCAGCTCTTTCTTGCGTATTTTGTATTTTGCGCAAAAGCTGTTTTGGCCGATCTCCTACAAAAGTCATAGCACACATATCGTCATTTAGCATCACCATTCTACGTTTTTTCATATGTACTGGACACGTGGTGCTAATAAGAAATATGATCCACAGCAGTATGTGTTTTACACACCAGGCACACTAATAAGTGGATGTAATCTTTTGATGTTCTGGGTTGAGGCTTTTGTTTTCTTATTAAATGTCAGTGTAGTTCTGATTGGCAGGAGGCTGAGCCTCTTCAGACACCTGTTGTTGCGTCTCCTTAAAGCACCGCAGAGCTCTGCCGCATCATCAGCGGCGGCTGCATCCTTTACCAGGACGCAGAGACACAAAGGCTTGTTGTGTAACTAATTGAGGGCTTTACTCTCGCTGTGAGCAAATACGCATTCAGGGCTGCGTTTGTGTGGTTATGTTCATTAAGACATTCCTGCACGGATTGGGGCAACGAAGAGTGAGGGGGCTTTGCATAATAAAGTGCACGCTTTTCACGTGAAATGCCCCTTTAAAAGCGGACTCTCTTTGGTCACACTGTGGCGCGTCGTAAAAGCTCGGACAGCGAGGAGTGTAAAGACTGTGTGACAGCTGCACTTTGTTGTGTCAAATCGGCTTCAGGATGGTCTCGTCTTACCCTTTACCGGAGGGCTTCTCCGAGTTCGATGTGTTCTCCCTGGGATCTTGTCTGCTGGTGGAGGGTGAGTGTTTTCATTTTGTGCTGGAAGTGAGTCAAATGCTGAGAAGCTACGAGGGCTACACGTTAACCTCTGACAGGACCTGAAGCCACCCGGGCACTGATAGAATAATGTTGTTGGAGGAAGGATCTGCAGCTTTCTATTTGAACTCTATATTATATAGTGTGCAAACAAAAAATAATCCTGTGATGTTTGAGAAATTAGCATGTTTACACCTAATCACGAATTGTGCTGCAGGTGGCTCGGTAAGCATCGCTGTGCGCACTGGTGACCTGTTTGTTCTGCCTTTATTCATGAATTTTATTTCTGTTCCACCAAAAGGTCTGCTGGGATTCCTTTTAAATGCGGTGACAGTTGTCGCTTTCTTCAAAGTGAGACAGCTGAGGACCCCCAGCAATTTCCTAGTGTTCAGCTTAGCGTTGGCTGATATGGGCATCTGCATGAACGCCACCGTCGCCGCTTTCTCCAGCTTCCTGAGGTGAGTGATGTAACAACCGCCTCTTTCATAACGAAGAACCAAAGTCTGATCATATGTGGCCAAATGAAATATAATGAGCAAATAATACCAACGGATACTGGCTAACTGTCATCGAGGTGAATCATCGACATGGGGCTGTACTGTATAATCGATACAGGGAGGAACAATAAAACTGTAGAGTGGAAGGGGGGAAGGTCAATACACTGCTAAAGCCTATGTCTTAATGTGCAGAGGATTTGCAAGCTGTAATCAGGAGATGAGAGATGCTGTGCATGAGTGCAAGGATTATAGATACTATTATTGTTATTGTTTATTTTTAAAATATAGATCTATGGTCTGAAATAAGTAAATTCATTGATTGCTTGCAGGATTTCAGTATTTCAGTGTGTTTCATTATGAACATAAACTGTTCATTTAATTAATTAATTCATGAACACATCTTTTGTCTCCAGGTACTGGCCTTATGGATCTGAAGGATGCCAGACTCATGGTTTCCAGGGCTTCACAACAGCTCTCGCCAGCATCCACTTTGTAGCCGCCATTGCCTGGGACAGATACCACCAGTACTGCACCAGTAAGATAACTCTGCCCAGTATGAAATGCACAATTACACACAAATGCATTGTACGTTTGCTCCCCTGTAGAGCATAGACTCTCATACACACCCACACACAACATCCACCCAGTTTTTTGTTCCTGCAGCTGATGTTTTTCAGAGGCCAGCTGGTCAGCACATGGTCTGTTAATTTGCCACAGATCATTCTAAGGTTAAAATAACAGAGCTTATAAGCAGAGAAGCAAACCTGGTTGAAAGACCTGGGGGGTTGGAGTACCATTTTCTCTTTATGGTAACACTGAGTAATAAAATCAACCATACTATTTTTAGCAATTGTTAATAGCAGGAAATAAGGGGAATAGGAAGTGACCTGATCTGCTATGGTCATCATTTACTGTAGTCATTAGACAGCTAGTTACTCTGGTATAATCACATTAAAAGGGCTTTGGCTTTGGCTTTAGTGACCTTTACCAGATTGAGAAAAACATATAGTCACATGACATTGTTAGAGATGTTTATAAAAAATGGTGAATGTTTTTACCTTGTTCTTGTCAGGGACAAAGCTGCAGTGGAGCAGCGCCATCACTCTAGCTGTGTTTATCTGGCTCTTCTGTGCCTTCTGGTCTGCCATGCCCCTCATCGGCTGGGGAGAGTACGACTACGAGCCTCTCAGGACCTGCTGCACTCTGGACTACAGCAAGGGAGACAGGTAATGTATATACACATACACTCCTCACAATGCTATCAAGATAAATATAGACATTTTTGCATTCTCTATTAGTAGTTTATACTGAGCATTTTTCTTCTCCACAGAAACTATGTGTCCTACTTGATCCCCATGTCCATCTTCAACATGGGCATCCAGGTGTTTGTTGTCATGTCCTCTTACCAGTCCATTGCACAGAAATTCAAGAAGACTGGAAACCCTAGGGTAAGTAAAAACAAAATAAATCCACCAACTCCAACAACATAGAGGTATAAAGTGATGTAGATGTACACACTTCAAGTTTGCATAGCAGTTTTATCTTTTTATACATGGAGACAGTTTGGCTCCATTTTGCTGTCTACATAAATCTACATAATGATCCTGCTTTAGAGCACACACAAGAAAGAATCAGAGGAATTCCCCTTATACTGACATCATCTTCCTAGTGTAAGCACAACTTCCTCACATGGTCCTCATTCAAAGCAACAAAACAGACTGTTAATGGGGAGCGCGCTGGCTTTGACATATGTAGGTCGTTGTCGCAACGGGGAGGACCGCTTCGGTAGGGATTGCAGACAATAGCTGGTGTGCCGTGAACAATGTATCTGTGAGTAGCAAGTTCAATAGTGTAGTCCCTCGTGGGCTAAATCAGGTTGCCGCACTTCACGTTGCATAAGCACATTAGTCACAGTCATCTCAGTTAGCTGGAGACACTTTCATTTCAACCACCAAGGCATAAAGGAGTAGAGACATCAAGCTCTCTACCAAGTAATTATGTAATGTAATGTAAAGTCATACACTGCCCAGTATGTCCCATGATCTGGAGGCATACAACTGTCCAGACAGAAGTGGTGGGAAGTTGCATCTGGTGTTGTTTTGTGAATTGAAATGCCTCAGGTCAGGACTCCATCCATAGGGGAAGTCAGTAGAAATTCATGCTGCACAGTACGCACAGAACCTTATTTTAAATTTTAGTGGAGATCCCAAAGTTTACATAGATACAACATATGTTAGGTTGGGCAAAATGTGTATAAAAATGATGCACAAGATATCTAGAATATTTCCATTTCAGGGGAAGTGGGGGAAGTACAACCATAAAAACAAAGCTTGCAGGATCCCAGGCATGTGACTTGCCCTCATGACACAAGGCATTTTTATCTTACTCACTCCTTGTGGTTGATCAGTCACTAATCATTCTTGTTCTTATCCTCTCTCTGTTTTCTCCACTTGATCCCTCCTGCTCTCCCTCTCACTCTCTCTCTCTCTCTCTCTCTCTCTATCTATCCACCCCCTCTGTAGTTCAATGCCAACGCTCCTCTTAAGACAATGCTGCTATGCTGGGGTCCCTATGGCATCTTGGCTTTCTACGCCGCTGTGGAGAATGCCAACCTGGTCTCCCCTAAGCTCAGGATGGTAAGGACAGCCAGACACAAACACCCTCCACTATAATTCAATGTATATATATATTGAAATACAGCTCACAGTCACATGTTGACATACATACACGCAAAGGTATCTTAAATGTTAAAGTCCCTATCTGTAGAAGATTTCTGCAATAGTATCAAAGAAGAGACAGACAGCAATGCTGGCCGCTATCACAAACAACACATAGCACTAATCCTCACAGTGATTGTCTTATTTTCATAATAATTTGATATGATCATATAAAAATTCTACACACAGTGGTTTTTAATTGGTTATCTGAACAAGCATAACTGGATTTTAGTGCATTTTCATGACAACCTGCTCTATGATGTCTTTTGAGCACTAACAACCTTGTGTTTGCAACCGTCTCTGCAGATGGCTCCTATCCTGGCTAAGACCGCTCCCACCTTCAACGTCTTCCTGTATGCTTTGGGAAATGAGAACTACAGAGGAGGCATCTGGGAGTTCCTCACCGGGGAAAAGATTGAGGCCCCTCAAATTGAGAACAAGTCCAAATAAACTAAGCATTCAATAATTACACACACTGACTGTCGTGGTGGTTTCTCACAGGTACCTTGATGTTTCTGTCTGTCAGTGTATGTGCACATGTTGTGTCTTGAACAGTGGTAGCCATTGTCCCTTGTAAACATCTGTCCTGGATTTGTTGTCATTTGTTTCTGCAGTTGTATTTCATAAAGGATTAAGAAAAAAGGTGAAATTGTAACGTTCAAGCTGCTAAAAACACAATTTAAACACTGCTAAGTGCAGCAGTAGTTCATTGTACCTTGTATTAAATGCACCAAAAAACACTGGACGTGGCTGCTTCTGTAAGAAACACATGATTTATCTGATTTTCTTGGGTCAATGTGATATTGAATGTCATTTCCTTCATTCTGTACACAGACGTCATCTGTGATATCCAAATACTTAAAATACAAACAGTCCTACAAAGAAAGTAATATAAGGAGCTTCAAACCAAATTATCTCGCTTATGTTCATCTGTGTGCTAAACATTAACTGTTTACCTCAAACATCCATGCAGCCTTACTTTTCTTTTAGCTGAAGCATGATATAAATAACTTGTCCACTGGCCAACACCTCTGCTGCCAAAAGGCAGCCATCTGAGCTCTGTCAATCATACTTTAGCATGTCTTCTTCCACGGATTCCTGTAACAGACTGATGACATTTGTGGGACAGTCGGGAAGGCGTCTGTCCCTGTTTATTGCATCTGTCAATGAAATGTGAAAGTGCGTGCATGCCACTGATGTCTCGTCTCGTCATGCTCTGTAGAGTCCTGAGTGATCTCTGTATCCAGAGTAGAACTGCAGTAATCCTCTAAACAAGAGGACCATTCTTTAATACACAGCCCCCACGACAAGTTAGAGATTAGGCAGTGGCTGTAGATTAACTGGACGTTGCTCTCGCCTCCAGATTTGGTCATGAAATAAAAACGGAAGTCTGTGTGAAAGTTAAATGGCATCCAAATAGGGCAGGTTAGAATTAATTATTGGTATTTATTTGACAGCATTAAATGGTATATTTATGGTATATTACCTTAAAGAAACAGAGCGTTACCTTGACATTCATTTGAAAATGTATCGTAGAGTACAGTGTTAGACGATACACAATAACATACTGGTTATCATATAATCAGAACTCTTACGGTAGGTTTCAGAAACCAAGTAGTCAACTCTTGCGATGTTGTCTGACTATAGCATGTGAGTCTAATACAGGAAAATCAGGAATGTCATTAACATACAGCACAGCTGATCAGACCTGGGGTCAGAGTGGAGGTGTTTCTAAATTCAAGAACATTGTTACAGAGCTGTAAATCTAGAAAGCACACTTTTTGAAACATATGGGAATAAATTAATACATCCATTTTATATACTATGTTGTATGAATGTGATTTATGACATCATAATTTAACCCTTCAAAAGCACAACTAGGCCCATTCACACCCTAACTCTCCCATGTAAGTGTAATAAATAGCTTTGTGAAGTGGTTTGAAATCCTTAAAGATTAGTTACATGAACATCTGGACTCCAGATGTTAGGAGCCCAGTTTACAATTACTGCATAGTTATTGGTCTTGATGAAATCCTGTAAACTTCATTTAGCTGGTCATTTATTTTAAAAAAAAGAGTTCATTTGATTATTATTATTATTATTGATAATATTATTATTTGATTTTTTTTTCTTTGTCAGTCCATTTGATGTTCTCCACAAAGTGATCAATCTAAACTAGTAACTTGTAAAGATCCAGAAATTCTTGGATAATTAAAAAATAATTAAAACTGTCTTTGTCTTTTTGTCTTCATTGTGTTATTCATAGTCAAAAAATCTAATGTTAGCCACCATCACTAACTTAGATATACATAAGTCAAAGTCTATGAGGGAAATATTGTAGTATTCCACTACATTTGTTTGACAGCTTTAGTTACTAATTGTTTATTCAGATTATTAATTACAAAATGTAACCAGAAAATAAAGTATGATGTATTGTTATAGATAAAGCTAATCTGCAGTATATAAAGTATATAAAGTTAAAATGAACTCTACCTTTACCAGCGACAATTTTACAGTTTTGTGGCATTGTCATTTTTACTTACGTAAAGGAGTTTTTCCACTGAGTGTGTCTGTGCAATTAAAGTGAAGTAGACGTTCAACCAGCATGATGAAAATAACACCCAGAGGTTACAACATAGAGTAGAAGCCCCCAGTTGGTGTTCCTAAGCAGATTATTTCACAGCAGCCTGTCAGTTGTTGCATAATTATGCTATGCGGTAAGCAAACCCAGACCCTGTTGTCATCAGCGTCATTCTTATTTATTCCAGCTAATTCAGACATCTGCAGTCATGAAATTAACTTGAAATAAGGATTAAATTTGCCACATGCATCAGTACTGCAGATTATTTTCATTCTAATCGATATAAATCTCCCACCAGAACTTTCATGACATGACAACATCAAAGTCTCCTAAAGTCCCCATCAAAGATCCTGATGGACACATGAAGCCATCATCTGGTGGGAAGAGTTAATCCTGAATCGCTCCAGGCCATCATGATCAACTGTCAATCAAATAGATTTTTAGAGTTTCAAAGAACATCATGCAATAAATAATTAGTAGTAAGCCCTTTTATCTCTATTTATTTTGATTTGTTTCTTGCTCTTTCATTGTTTATTATGAATCACTTCAATTTCTCCAGGTATCAGAGTGGAAAAGTATCATTGACTGAGTAAATAGACCAAATAAGACGTATATTAAGTAAGTTTATTACACTAATACAATACTATATGATTCTGTGTTTAGGCATTTGGTGGTGCTGTACAATCAATAAGGACACCTGACTTAAATACAGACTGATTTAACAACCAGTGATGTTTGAGACATGCACTCTGAATACGTGATGCGTGAGTGGAAAGTATTACTTTGCTGTAATGCAAAACATTTTTTCAGTATATGAGAATGATTTGTCGTCATAGATGATGTCAACAGATTAATTATTTAAACTAGGCTGGCCAGAGAGCCACTAGCCACGTCAGAGAGCTACTGGATTATGTTATAGTTTGAATCCAAATGTCTGGCAGGAGACCACAGTCATCGGCTTTCTCTCTCTTACAATCAAACATATTTAGGTACTTAGAGTTCACTGAGGATTATGTCTGGTCAACCAGTGAAGTTTTCATATGTGTTTTTTGAGAGGATTACTCAGCAACATGATCACGAGTTCAGGAGAAAGAGAGAATCAAAGAGAGTAAGGACTGGTACAGAAAAAAAGGGAAGTTATATAAACCAGCATTCCCCTGAGAAACCAGGCAGAAAAAGCAAAAGGAAAATAATATGGAGGCTGGTGTGGATGTTGTAACATAGGATGACACTGGTAAACCCAATCACCAACAAGCTACAGTTCATATTATGCATCGATGACCCCTGCACTGTCAACCTTAGCCATAAGTAAGTGTTTTTTTTATCTGAGATTAGAAGCATACAAACTCAAGATTTTGTTGCACTAGGAAGTAATCATTCTTTTTGTACTTGGTGCAATATTTAAGAATTTTGCCATATGTCACATTCATACTCTATACAGTGCTGATGTTGCTGCTAACCTTTTCCACCTTTAGTTATCTCAGTTAGCCATGCAGCTAGCAGTCCTACTAGCTGACTCTTCCTAAACGGGGAACTCAGAGCAGCACCAGCATCGTAAGTGCTTTGGACCGCTCATAGGAGGAGGGAACCCAGCTGGGAATTCCGATGTAGACTCCAGAGTGGACCACCCGTGGTTTAGCATGCTAACTTCAGCAGATATTTGTGCAAAACTATATGTAGACAATGTTGTGACAAAATGTATCCATTACACTGTTAAACTATGTTGTGTTTTGTCTTTTGATTTACTAGAAAGTGACACATCCTGCAGGTGTGACCTGTTACAAGAGTTAGCAGTAAATAACTGTTATTTTAATGAATTTCTTCATAAGGTTTCTCTGTCTTGAGTTATGAGAATTCCTTCAATGAGCTTTTTTTTTGTTTTGTTCTGTTTTATGGCTAAGAGAAGGCTGGGATTCCTCATTATGGGAAGACTTCTAAAAGATAACTTCTCCCTGGTCACGCCACATGCAGGACAAGAATTGTAAAAACATGTTATCCTTTCTTTCACTCTTTGTCAGACTCTGAACAACTTTGTGTGTGTGCGGACCTCTGACCTTTCAGCTGAAATACTTGTGGCTTGGTATTTTCTGAGTGGAATTCTTTGTCATGATGTTCTCACATATTACAGATGTATCCTTATATTGTTTTCTTAAACTCCTTTTATTTTTACTCTGTTTAATAAATCAAAGACAAAGACAATACTTTCTTCATTTGTTCATCTCATTGGAATTTCCTTCACAGACATCTTTGACATAAAGTCAAAGCTGTCTTATCACATTCTGTTTTATTTTTGAATGTTTTAAACTAAAAGCTATGTTGCACTTGTGCTTTAAGCTAAAACTAAAGCCAGCATCAGCATGGTAACATGCTGCATTCTCAGGAGGTAGAGTGGGTCGTCCACAAATTGAATGATTGGTGGTTTGATCCTGACTCCTTCAGTCTGCATGTCCTTAGGCAAGATACTGAACCACAAATTGTGCGCAAGGTGTGAATGTATGAATGATTAGCTTCCAAACTAATGAGCAGTTGGCACCTTGCATGGTTTATGTATGTGTGTATGAATGGGGGAATGAGATATGTAGTGTAAAAGAACCTTGAATGGTCAGAAGACTATATAAGTCCAGTCCATTTACCATTAGCATTTAATTGTTAATGCTAACAACAATACTGGAAGCGTGTTTAGCAGGTGTAATACTTGCCATCTTAGTTTAGCATGCTAAACTTCAATTTGCATTTATCACTAAATACATATATAAGTGCACCTGAGACAGATTTACCAGTTAAACTAATGTGAATATGTTATATAATTACTTTTATTATGAAATTACAACTTTCTACTTTTTGGAGATGTCAAAACAACTCAGTCAGATAAATGACAAACATAGGGCTACAGCATTTATGCTACATTTTAAAAGATGTAACTTTAACAAGCAAACACACACACAAAGGATAACTGTTATTGTGTTAATGTTATTCTAAAAAATTTGTACCACCATCTTTATCAAAAACAGACAGAGACAAACACAACACTGACCTCAGGGTGCAAAAACGAGGTGTACACTGTCAGTGTATTGTCTCAAATCAACCGCACTTTACTCCATTAGAGATCTTGACTGTCAGATGTGAAGCCGGTTATATAACCCTGACCCAATAAGACTACAGACACACACACACACACACACACACACACGCTCTTGTTGAGCAGCCACAGGACAATCAATGGTAATGCTGAACACAGCTGCTCTTTCAATCAATTCATTGAACTTGAGAAATCACACCATTTGTACTAAGAGTGATTTACATGAAACAAATGGACATGTAACACAACTGTGTACACATTCAATCTTAAAACAGCAATCAAATACACACCAAACACATTACATATTACAAAAAAACATATTTGTTTTGAAGAAACATTATTTTTACAGGATTAGTGTTTCAGTGTAATCTGGATTAAAGTGGAGCTGTGCGTCACCGCTCTTTGGAAAGCGCTGTTTTAATTTATTAAACCGTTCACTTTGACCAGCATAGGATGGACAATATTGTGTCCACTTCACACTATTCACACCCTGACTTACACTAACACATCGCATGATGTTAGGATCATCTCATGGGATCAAAAATGTTCTGCTGGGGTTGCTTTTGAGTCCTCCTAAACACATGTGGAATGCTACTCACTATGTCCTTTAGATCTGATGTTTTCACCCTACAATTGAACATAGCCAATCACCTCCTGATAACATGGATAAGGAGGTGCTGATGATTCACTGAAACTACATATCTGTCTTTATGCAGAGATGGTATGTTTGCATGCAATTCTTCTCTTTTGTCAATTATTAAGCTCGTTGGTCAGCATTGGCTGTTCTACACTTTGATTAAATGAATGGATTTCACACATGGGGATGATGTTGCTTTTAATCTATTCAAATACATGCATTATCCTATCAATCAACTATTCTTGTTTTTCAAATGCAGTGCACATGCAGCTCCAAACTAAAGGATGTATATTTAACTCTGTTGTGTATTGTTTTCCTTTTCCATCTGCATTGAGTTTTTGAGTTTCCAAACAGGACGCATACATAAATGCATCTGTTGTTTAAAGATTGATTAGTGGACAGTGTCCTCTGCACTCCATCTGCTACACGTTAGTCACATACCCTCCACTACATGGACCACCAGAGATGGAAAATATTTTATTCAGACACTGTTGTACCATTATAACAACTGTCATATAATAACTGTCAGAGAGGTATTCATTTAACTATTATGTATACTACTGAGGTTCTAGTATACAGTAGTGTAAACTGGACTGCATTATATTGAGTTGTGTTTCTAATGTTTTGGCCACATCATCGGAGGGCCATCAACACCTTTGAATATAATGCACTCCTGTACAACACCAGCACCCACTATAAGACCTCAATAATAAGTATAAAGTAGAAGTCTTACCTCTTTGACAGTGTGAACAGAAAAAGTACAATTGATGGCAGAGTTGTAATGAAACCTAATTAAGTGTGTTCAGTGTGTTCAAACATTAAACAAGAGTTTCATTTGGTTCTTTCCTGATTACTTTCTGTCTTTCATCCATTTTCTCCTCCTTTCTCTCTTATGCCATCCCTTCTTTTGTTTCTGTCTCCTTTCAACTGATTTCTAAGAACTTCACTTTTCTACCCAGTTCGAACTTTTACTTTGTTCTGCTAACACTTGTCTTCTGTCAATCTTTCATGACTCCTTTCCATTCTTTTTTCCCTTTCTCTATCTTTACTTATGGCATCCTTCCTTCTTCTCTTCCTTTCTCTCTGCAGCTGACCTGAAAGAATTAAACCCCCCAAAACTGAAGATGCAATGTTTTCAACTGACAGAAAACGTCTGTGCAGAGTGATTTTACTTTGCACTGCTAACATTTGTTTAGTTTAACTGATAACTCTTATCTATAGATAAGTGCACTGTGGTATTGATGCATTTATTTAAGGAAAGGACTTTTGTACATCTTGTACCATGTAGACTACAGCTGGAATGCAAACCATGTGAACTTTGATAGTTTGATAATTGAAGAATTTGCCTTTAAAGGCCTTTAGAGAGTGCCAAAAGTTCACACAAACATATTTCGATCCTGCTCTCTGTCTTTCTACTGCAGCAGACTATTGTTATTTTATGAATGTTTAAAATAATCTGATATTGTAATCATTCAGGTAAAGCAGGGTTATTTTTTGTGCATTTGGCTGCAGCAGCTTGGGATTTTGTACAGCTGTTATTTTAAATTAATACTTTGGCAACTGCACAAGATTACGCGGTGATCTTGAATCTCCTGAGCTACTTTCAAATCAGATCAGAGCAGAATCAGTGGGAAAACAGCAAAAACAATGTTGATCCCCTAACACAGCCAATCCAGTTATGAGGAGAGTGCTGACTCTGCCCTTTGCCACAGTCAAGAGGACACTGAACTAAAAAACAGATTGTTTTTTCCACAGATGACCAGCAGAACCAGTAAACAAAGTTTGACATGAGCATAGACTGATTGTCACTCTCTGTGTGAAAGAGAGAGAGAGAGATCAAGCACAGCAGTCTCTTGGGACCAGAAGCCTATGCACAGTTCTGGCCTTCATGACTCTGCTTAAGCTTTCCAGTTACAGTATGTTCACTGAGGGGAATAAATGTGATTACCAAAGCTGTTCTATTGCTGATGTGATGTAACATTTCATCTAAAAATAAAACAGAAAAAATTTGAGCCCCTTTATGGTCAGATTCCTAAGATAAATTGGCTGGATTTAACCCGTCTACGTCACAAATAAAGCTTGAGGCGGAAACAACAGGCTGGATTTTTCTCTTGATTTGTTAAAGACATTGGATTCTGCTCAGAACCATTTCAGTAGTAATCATCCAGACTGACATGTACACATATCATACACTATTGCACTTGCCAGAACTTTTATAGGAAGGCGTGATTCACAACTCAACAGTGTCTAGAAAAACTTATTGTGTGTTTTGTCTATATATTGACAAGCCCTTGTGGAAAGGCCAACATGGGACAAACTAAAAGAGCTCTCAGAGGATTTCAGAGCAAAAAAAACCTAATTAAATCATTAAAACAGGAAAGCTATTAGGCATTACACAGGAGGCCAAACATGTAACACTATAATCCATGCAGGGTTTAATGACACTCTTACAATTGTGTTTAAATTTTAATGAATGATCTGTGATACCATTGACCACAGTGGATCATTAACAGCACTTGTAACACACACGTGGTCTTAGTCTGCTTTTATTGTGTTGTTTGGATGTTTTTATCTATGGTTTAATTTTATGTCACTCTTGGTTGATTAGAATGGGACCACTGTAATTCATGCTGCAAAATTGTGTTTATTTTTTAAATTTAATTATTCTCTATTTATTTAAATATTATTTAATTTTTGTTGTAAAATATTCGTTGGGGATAAAATAAAATCTAAAAAATAAAAGAGAATTCTTGTCTAGAGGTGTCACAAGTAGACAAGAAGACGAGATGTTATTTAATATTTGATGGCAGCTTTGATGGTGTGCCACATTTTATGTAATTAAATAACTTGTGTTTTCATCTTGTATGTTTCTCTTACAGTTAAAATAAGTCTAAAATAAGATTTGGGCTGATAAACAAAGCCTTTTTATCAGGATACAAAGTAGGGTTGTGGGCATTGTTATACTGTGATAAAGAATTGGAAATCAGAGAAGACCCCCTTTAACTGTTATTGGTGAAAATGTATGGGGATATGAGGACATCTACTGGCTGAAGGAGGACAATGACAACCAAAGAGAGAATCAAAGAGAAAATTGTTTTTTACTGTTAATTAAAGCAATATGACTGAAACCTGAGATGTCAACACACAAATGTTGAAAATATTAGTTCATTCACAAGTAGCCAAACTATCTCCACCTTTATTACATTCATAAAATCAATCACCATTAAATCATGTTTTGTGAAATAAATCTTTAAACTGAGACTTCTAGAATTCTGCATTCAGACACAGAATAAAATAGTTAGAGGTCATCTAAGAGGGTCCACATTTCATGTTTTAAGGGTTCCCTGTCCAATTCATTCTTCATCCACTAGATGTCAACACTGCTCTGTCTCATGTTTCTGATCAGCTCATTAATCTGTAGTTTCCTGCAGATGTTGTGTCATTATGCTTTTTATTCTAAAAAATAAATAGAAGTAGTTTAAAAAAAGGTAGAAAAAACAGAAAACTTTTGCCGAGGGCGAGATCATTCCGTTTCCAATGTTTCCGTTTTAAAAAAATGTAATTATAACAGATGTTACTATGAAAACAATGCCTAAACCGACAGGTGACTTCAATATCATAAATGATTCAAGAAAATTCTCTAAAGACGCTGATTTGCATTTGAAATCTAATTATTGTTCACCTCATCAGTACATGTTGGTGTGACAGCGGTTGCTGAAGAGTCTCTGCACCGATAGATGGCAGTGTCCAGCTTTATTTCACCCCCTGTTCACTCTAAACTTTAGCGAGATTCATTTAAAAGCTAAAATCTTCAAAAATACAAAATGAAAACAATAAATCTTGTGCAAACGAACTGTTTTTTTGATTGTTTGTTTTGTTTTGTTTTGTTTTGTTTTGTTTTAAGTAACAGGAAGTTGGCGCTTAAGTCCAATAATATATTGGAATGTAGATGGCAATGATGAAATGTTGTCAGTTGTGGGTAAATCCTTTAATTCTGATCGTGAAGATCTGACTCTGAGAATGTTTAAATACAAAGTGACTGTGGTAAACACACACACACACACACACACACACATAGCTGGGAGCGCCGGATCAGCCTTGCTGCATCAGGCTTTCAGAGCTTTGCTCAGCAGTGTGTGGATACGGGGGCTCGGACCTAAACTCAGCTCGGCTCTCTGCTGTCCGATAAAACACCAACATCTTTTCAGCTTTCAGAGACAACATGTAGTGAGATGTCCTATTGGAGGGAAAAGGTTGGAGGAATGATTCAGTCTCAGTTTCATCATTCCTTTTAGCGTCATCTTCGTTGGAGCTGTCCTCTGGACTGTGGTGCTGAATCAGTTTCTTAAGTAATCTGCGTGTGTTCTTTTTTTTAGCAGCAGTGAAGCTGCTGAGTTAAAGTTAGTAAGTATCATGTTATTGAGTCTATGCCAAGTCAGACGCCAAAAGTGCGCCGTTTAGCAGCGCGAGTTTCAGCGATTCATAGACACATCCTACTTTAGACTTAAATAATCAGATTGCTGAGTGGTGTAAATCAAAATTGAGGATATTTTATTAAACTGGAGCATGTATACTCGACTCTGTATGAAAGCAACTGACTGGACAGCAGTGCGTACTCGGGATTTTGTATGTAATTAGCATAAAAGATCTTCTGGCAAGCAGCAGGACTGTGCGTCATAGCCACCGGCGAAGATATGAGGGGGGGAGGAAGGGGGGGGACACCTATGGGAGTCAACAAACTGCAGTGTGTATTCCTGCCACGGCCGACAAAAACCAGTCCGGTTGATGTGAAATGATGACTTAGCTCACAGCGTTACAGGTGACTGGAGACAGCTGGGAGCGTCTGGGAGCCGGAGGGGTGCAGCACACGGACCTAAAAGACAGAAAGTGCGCTGATGGAGCCGGTACTGTGAGCTTTAGGTGAATCCCCAACCTGTGAGTGCAGTCCGGGACCAGCACGTCACCCGAATGACGGGATATGAGACAATGAAGCAACTAGGGACGACGGGGATAAAACCAGTCCAAGTCACGGGAGTGGAAAAGCGCGTGCGATGACAGGCGACGCAAGGGACAGAGAAGAGGTAAAGCAGAGGAAAGTTATCTAGCTCATTATTCTGGCTCCTCGTGTTGGATAAGAAAACGAAATAAAAGCCAGAACAGATGTGCCACGCGTGCGTAATTCTATAAAGAAATTAAGTGGGCAGAAGCCGATTTTCTTTTTTCAAAAGACAAGACCCAGAAAGGGAGAAAATCATGGAGCCGGAGGGGACCACAGAGGGACAAGCCACAAATATGGCACAATCTGCCGCCACCAAACTGTCCCAGATGGGCGAAAGAACTAAACAACTGGGCAATGTAATCCAAGACCCAGAGCGGCAAAAAAGGATTATTCTAGTAATAGTCTGCATAGCACTTTTGTTAGACAACATGCTTTACATGGTAATTGTGCCAATTATACCCAATTACCTCGAAGAGCTACAGAATGCAGCAGATCGTGCCGAGTCTGTTGTACAGCACACCAACTCCACTAACAGCACTATCCACACAAAGGGGAACTTCGACCTACAGATTGGCGTTTTTTTCGCCTCCAAGGCCATCCTGCAGCTCCTGGTGAACCCGCTATCTGGTACTTTTATAGACCGGGTCGGGTATGATATTCCACTCTTCATCGGTCTCAGTGTCATGTTTCTCTCCACTCTTACTTTCAGTTTCGCTGAAAACTACGCGACTCTGTTCCTGGCGCGCAGCATGCAGGGCCTCGGCTCTGCTTTCGCGGACACTTCAGGGATCGCGCTGATCGCAGACAAGTTCTCAGAGGACGCGGAGAGGAGCAAAGCGCTAGGTATCGCCTTGGCTTTCATTTCTTTTGGAAGTCTTGCGGCGCCCCCCTTTGGAGGGGTCCTATATCAGTTCGCAGGGAAGCGGGTGCCTTTCCTGATTCTGGCCTTGGTCTGTCTAATTGATGGTATATTGTGCCTGGTTGTGCTGAAACCCTTCTCTAATCGAGAGAGAGAAAATATGCCAGTGGGCACCCCCATATATAAACTGATGATTGACCCTTATATAGCTGTAGTGGCTGGAGCCCTGATAATCTGTAACATCCCTCTCGCCTTCCTTGAGCCCACTATCGCTAACTGGATGGAGGAGACCATGCATGCCAGCGAGTGGGAGATCGGTATGACATGGTTCCCTGCCTTCTTCCCTCACGTCTTAGGTGTATTTCTCACTGTCAAATTAGCAGCCAAGTACCCCCATCTCCAGTGGTTTTACGGGGCTATAGGTATGGTGTTCATAGGCGCGAGCTCCTGCACAGTGCCAGCCTGTAAAAACTTTGGACAGCTCATGATGCCGCTGTGCGGAATCTGTTTTGGCATCGCCTTCGTGGACACGGCGCTCCTGCCAACACTTGGTTTCCTGGTGGATGTGCGACATGTGTCAGTGTATGGCAGTGTGTACGCCATCGCAGACATCTCCTACTGCGTGGCCTATGCCCTGGGGCCCGTGGCGGCTGGACAAATAGTGCACGACCTGGGCTTTGTTCAGCTCAATTTAGGAATGGGCCTCGCCAATGTACTTTACGCACCGGCGCTCCTTCTGCTGAAGAACGTGACACAGATGAAGCCTTCGTTCTCCGAGCGAAATATGCTCCTGGAGGATGGCCCAACAGGACTGTATGATACAATTAAGATGGAACAACGAGAGAAGAAGAGAAAGGGTTTGTGCACAACGATCGACGAGAACGGAATCGAAACGTTCGCGCAACGGTCGTTTTCCGAGGAGGAATCCTCAGGAGGAGAGTATGCGTAAAAGACCTTTAACTGAGTGTAAAACTATCAAAGTGCCCATGTAAAGTTGTGTGCATCCCGTCTGATCCAATCAATTGCATAACACGATTAGGATTGTGTAACAACATAAATTATTTACTGCTTCTGGTGACAACTCCTCCGGGTATTGTCAAATCAAGTAGCTTCAAGCTTGTGCAGTAGAAAGGCGCTCGCTGGCGTTTGTTCATCTTAAAGTGAGAGTATTGTGAACGATTTGTTGAGATAAATGTCTATTCATTAACAGTATTTATCACTGTATCAGAAAACTGACTCATATCGTATTCAGGGATTATGTGTAAATGTATTTTAACAAAAGAACAAATGTAATGTACTGTATATGCGTCTTTCAGTGTGACTTGTATTCATTTTGCCAGAGTTGTGCTGCTAAACTCAATATGCAATATCAGATTTAGAAAGATACAACAGATGGACGTGAACCGAAATCTGCGTCTTGTTGTCTGTTTATTTTGTTTTTGGATGAT
Organism: Sciaenops ocellatus; assembly: GCA_033000465.1. Taxonomy (NCBI): domain Eukaryota; kingdom Metazoa; phylum Chordata; class Actinopteri; family Sciaenidae; genus Sciaenops; species Sciaenops ocellatus. Next base: position 15,264,114 of record CP136872.1, on the reverse strand, counting down.
GTACTTCTGGAATGCATAGCCTCGTTGTATGATCTGTACATACATGTATATTCGTGTACATAATTAAATCAACATTATGTGAATGACACTGTTTATGGAAATTATTTATTTAGGCAATTAATCAAATTATTTACTGCGGGTTATATTTTATTAGATTTTATATTTTCCTCTAAAAGTGAAGGAATCCACACTAACAACATTACCACGACAACATGACGGATATTATAAAGCGAGTGTTTTTCATTTATACATATTTAAATATTTCTGCCGCATTAAATGAACAATCGAGTATTAAACGTATGAAGTCCTAAACTGAGGAAGTTTGTGCTCCTTATTAGTCATATAAAACAGCCGAAAGTGAATTAAGTCCATTATAGAGAAGGTACTCTATCCTAACTAAAAATATAGTTTTGGAACAAATGTAATGATAATTTCATGTAGGACCTTGACGTTGATCTTGGGTTAAAATCAACAGTTTGTGAAATGCAAATCTTTGCATATAATATTAAATACACAACAATTAAACGTGGAGTTGGAAGCAATGTCTGCGCCCCAAACTGCTCGACGGAAACTATTAGGGAGTCCATGCAAAATACATCCTAAATGTTCATCGGTACAGTGTGTGAGCATCTGAGGCATCCAGTCGGTGTCTAAATGAGGTGGGGTGAAATGCTGCTCTGCCAAATAAACTTCTCAGCGAATAGCATCACTTCTGGGAGGAGCTTGGCTGCCAGGAGTCTTGAGGTGCCCCCTCAACGTCTCTCCTGAGCCAGCGAGGGAGTTGTGCTCTTGCCATGTTGGGGATTGAAAGATGCTCAAAATGATAAAGGAGCAAAGTAGAGAAATATAAAGGAAATATGGATTCAGGTCTTGATGGATAAACCTAAACTCGGGACGAGTGGGATTGTTTTCTCTTTCTGGTGAGTAAAATATTTCATTTTTATGATTGCTTAATCCAAATTCGAATTATTTAAGTGTTATTTATGTTGACATCAAATGCGCATGTTTGTGAAACAATTATGAAAATGATGCCGCATCCCAAAAGTGTGTATTCTTGGACTGATGACAGAAAGAATTTATTTATTGATTAATTATCATTAGGCTATATATTTGTCTTAAATATCAACACAACTGTACAACGCAGGGCGTTAATCAAGATTTTGTTTGTGGCCCCAAAAAAACTACTAGTGCGGTCAACAAATCGCACACACCACTCATAACTGAATGAACATACGCACACAACAGAGATGGACAAATCATTCAACGTCAAATCTCTTGCTGTAATTGAGGGTTGGCAAGGAGAAAACAAAACAAACTGTTCAAAGATCATGGACGATCATTTTATCCAGAAAACAAAGAAACTAGTTGTTATTAAGCAAGACTTAAGTTATTAAAAGACTACACAGGCACTTCATCTTCTGACATGTTTACAGCCAAATGAAGATATTAACCAGGACCTATTTGATCAATAAGAGAAAACATGATGATGATTTACACACAGGATAATAATACGGCTTTAAGGCTTGCCTTTTATTTGCCTTTAGATTTGTCACGTACACTTATGTTATATCCAAGATTTCAGCATTGAGGAACAATCAGGCTACATTCATGATTTTATTGAGAATCATTATAAAGTTTCAGGACGTTCCGTAACTCACGGTGCCAGAAGGAAGGTAGAGAGAGATGCTGTGCTGTTTTATCACCGTTTTATCACACGTGTTGTTGACAAACTTCGTCTCAAAATGAGCCAGTCAGTCAAAGACTATATGACAAGTGACGGACAAGTGGCGTGAGAGCATGTGGAAAGGGTCAGTTGCGTGAAACTCACGGTCATTGCGTGAGAGTTAGCAGCCCCTGAGCGAGTTAGTCAACATAACACGGTAAAAAGTGAAGCGACATCACTCCAGGTAATAAAAGGGTTAGGTGAGATTAGGTTAGGTGAGGTAATAAAACCGAGCTCATGCCTTCACCTGTCTGTATTAACTCAATTCAAATATGCCCACATTCCCACATTTCTTACACGTATCGTGACTAGTCTACTCTAGTCTTGTAGTGATACTGTGATACAAAGTTTTTTGTCACCTGCTTTCACTTGCTGTACCTTAATACTGATATATCATTTTGTTTGTTGTCACAGAGTCTGTCTTAAAGGGAATCAACCTGCTTGAATGCCGCTCTGCACCGCCAACATGGCAGTTCTGGACCAAGAGACCTCCAAAGATTTAGTGGGAGGAGATGTAAATATCTTATATCTGAATTATAACTTATGGAATCGATTTCACTGGAATATACATGAGGGAAATTATGTTTTACAATAAATTAGGAGTGTCATAAATCAAATTAAAGGATATTAAAGTAAATTATTAATAGCTAGGAATTCATGTATGAGATTTCATAAGAATAATTAACATGCTATGACATTTAAATCAAATATTCTCTTATTCTGTGTGGCTTGTATGTACTTAAAAAGTGGATCCAAAACCTGAATTATTATTAATTTATAGTATTTTCCTTGATAAATGGAGTATTAAGTTTAACATGCTAATGTGAAGTCACAAATTGAGATGAACAAACTGAGTTTTTCATTCTCCACACTACTCAGGGTCTCCCTAAGCTGCCACTCCCTGCCCTGAAAGACACTCTGGACATGTACCTGAGGTGTATGAAGCACCTGCTCACAGAGGAACAGTTTAACAAGACCCAACCTATAGTGAAGCAGTTTGGAGCACCTGGAGGAGTGGGGGAGCTACTACAGAGCAAACTAATGGAGAGGAGGGAGAACAAGGCAAACTGGGTATACAATGGTCAAAAACATATAAAAATCATGTGTGCAACCAGTAAGATATAATGTAAAAAATCTTGATTTACACCATTTTACAAGCATTACTGATGTAAACAAATATTCTCCAAGATTGGAAAACATTTCCGGACTTATAGAGTGTAGACTTATCAATCAGATTCAAACTGACAGCCACATCCAGTCTTGTGTTATTACTGTGAGACAGTACCTTTATATTTGTATTTCCTACTGTAGGTGTATGACTACTGGCTGAATGACATGTACCTGAACAACAGACTGGCTCTGCCTGTCAACTCCAGTCCTGTGATGGTCTTCCCACAGCAGAACTTCAGGGCTCCCATCGACTCTTTACGGTATGAGACACTGCACAACCGAGACAGATGAGTCATGAGAGAAAGTCAATATGATAGAACAGGATAGACATGTTGTCATGACGTGATCTTTGTTTCTAGTATTGTCCCTTGTTAGCCTTCCTCTACAACAGATACTGTAAAAGAACAAGCTGTCATGCACTGAAAAAAACAGTTTTCACTTTGACAGGCAATTTTTGATGATTACGAAATGACGACTTGAGAAATGATAGTCAACTGTCTAAATTACTCAGCGACCAGCTTTGATTGAGTATAGCAAACTGAACACTTCCTTGCTACACACTGATAGATGGGATCATTACCCAGAACACCTTGAGGGCTGAAAGGCCAGACTATTGGTGGCAAGGTTAATAGATAATGAAGGCTGTGGTTTGGTTAACATGGTATTGATCTGTGAGAGGCCTTTTAACCAGATGATTTACATATAGCGCTCATGTTATGTGTACAACAAGTGAGTGTCTAGGAAAGTATTTTTTTTTCTTTTCTAGGTTTGCTGCACACTTAATTTCTGGAGTTTTGGAGTACAAGACTCTTCTTGATGCGTAAGTTAACAAACAATGAGAGCACTTCAGAGATTCAGTCACAAAAAATCTCCACCTCTGGTTCACGTTTAAATAAAATGCCTGATGAAGTCACGTGTGTCTATGTGTAGACGTGCCCTGCCTTTGGACTATGCCCGGGGCCAGCTGGCTGGAACCCCTCTATGTATGGAGCAGTACTATCGCCTCTTCACGTCCTACCGCCTGCCAGGGCCTGAGAGGGACACATTGGTGGCCCAGGAGAGCAGCGTAATGCCAGAACCTGAACACATCATTGTGGCTTGCAAAAACCAGGTCAGACACAGTGAAAAACACATTCAGTGTTGTCTTAGACTAGACTTTTTCTGGAACTTTGAACTGAACTTGAAATATAGGCACGGCGTTTTCAGGACCAGGCTTATAAGTTAAGTGTGAAAATTTATACTTGACTTTGGAAACATTGTTTTGGCAAAACCATCCCAACTCAAGGTCCAGTGTTTACAGTGTCTCACTTCAAAGACAATACATCATGTCCCTGTCACAGCAGCGGATCATCACTTACTCATGTCTTATGGCACGGTAAACAGGGTCTGTGGCATCTCATCTTAATGAATTATCAACAGCCACAGCCCACTGACAAGAGCTCTCTGTTAAATTAATTAAATATAACACGTGTGACATTTGCACATCAGCCAGAAACCGTCGGCATGTTGCAGCTTCACAGAAAAGGTGGCCAAAATAAATAAATAAAATATTGTCACTCCAGACTAGAGTTCCATCATGGGAATTGTCAAGTTTCTGTAAATAATATTATAAAGAGTACAGTCTAGACCTGCTCGATATGGAAAGTGTCATGAGAAGACTTTGTTTAGCATTAATATGGGTTAAAAATCTCATCTATCACAGACTGAAAAACAATGAAATGGCATTTCCCTCGGAAACTTCAGTGTTCAATCATTTATTTAAAGGATAATTTTATTCCATGCCTTGTTTTAGTGCATATAATATTACTATTGAATGATAGAAATGATGGTCAAAACTACAAAAAATCAGCATGTAGCACTGAAAAAGTTTGTGTCCAATCTGAACCTCCGTTCAGTTCTTTGTGCTGGATGTGGTGATCAACTTCCGCCGACTGAATGAAAGAGACCTGCTGACTCAGCTGGAGAAGATTGCCAGGATGGCTGACAGTGAAGAACAGCTCCCACCTATCGGTCTCCTCACTTCAGATGGACGGACAGAGTGGGCCGAGTCTCGTAGTGTGCTAATGAGAGGTACAGTCAAATAGAAGTTAGGTAAATCTCAGTGTTTCCAAGTCTATTTGTCCCACCACATTGGCTTTTCTTTTACACATTATCCTCTAGAGTCTACTAACAGGGACTCTCTGGACATGATCGAGCGCTGTATGTGTCTGGTCTGTCTTGATGACGCCACTGGGCCTGAGTTAAGTGACACCACACGTGCCATGTTGATGCTGCACGGCGGAGGAGTGGCCAAGAATGGGGGCAACCGCTGGTACGACAAGCCCATGCAGGTTAGTGAGCACTGTAATGTTTTCCTCCTTAACTTGTCGTACATTGTGTGGCCTGAATTATCTGAGCAAACTGCTTACACAACAACAAACATGTAGATAAAGGATGGATGCTATATGGTTGGATCAATTTACCCATTTAATTACTGAGGAAAATAAGTGAATTCATTCATGTTCCTCTATCCTAGTGCCAGTGGATGTCATTAGCTACTCTCATGCCAAATTAAGAATTTACATTTAAAGACATTTTAATGTAGAGTGGACGTTCCCATTGGATTACAGGCCTGAGATCATTAGCAGGAAATTCGATGGAGATGTTTTGATAAAGAATTCAGATTGCTTCAATGACTCATATAATTAATATTAACTACCTACAGAGTTGGAGGCTTCCTCTGTAAATTATTTCTTCATGTAACATGTGGATGAATGCATATGAAGAAACCTGTAGCAGAAAGAAAAACTCAAGAAAATCCTACTGAAAATAGCATGACTGTCAGTTTGTCGTAGGAGCTGACGGCTGCTGTGGAGTCGTGTGTGAACACTCGCCATTCGAAGGAATTGTTCTTGTACAGTGCACAGAGTATCTACTCAAATACATGTAAGAAATGAAATGCAAGTGGGTTTTGGAAGTGCAATATGTGTATGTAATATGTGTTGGCAAATCGTTAGAATATCCAGATGATATTATATTCCCATCAGGATTGGCAGTCCATCAAAGCTGGTCAGGGCTGCAAGTGTGAGCGAGCTGCCTGCACCACGCAGACTCCGCTGGAAATGTACTCCAGAGATTCACAAACTCCTCGCGTCTTCTTCTGACAAGCTACAGAGGTCTGGCTTTACTTTGCTTTTTGTATAATCAAAAAAATGCCTATACACGTTCAGCTCATAGCAAGGTGTATTCTTATCCACTCAGGCTGGTGAAAAATCTGGACATGAATGTCCACAAGTTCTGTGACTATGGTAAAGAGTTCATCAAGAAGCAGAAAATGAGTCCAGATGCCTTCATCCAAGTTGCCCTTCAGTTAGCCTACTATCGGTAAGAAAAATTTGATATAAAATGACTCTCATACGGCACATTAACTTGGGGCTCTGAGATACAAGGCTTTCTCTTTGTGTGTTACCCTAGATGCCATGGCAGACCAGTGTCGACCTATGAGAGTGCGTCTATACGCCGTTTTCAGAAAGGCAGAGTCGACAACATCCGCTCAGCCACACCAGAAGCCCTGGCCTTTGTCAAAGCCATGACTGAAGGGGAACTGAGCACAAGTGTAAGATGTTTGAGTGTGTATGCTAAACAGGTCACATAACCTAATATAAAATAAATGCTGCTGCAGAGTAAAAAATTAGTTTGAATAATGTAGAGAGATTATCAGTTTGATTTTTCTTTTACTTTAGTCTGTGTTAATGCACACCACCATGAAAAACTATGCTTCGTGTAAATAAAGGGATTTAATAGTGTAGTATTGATTTTCTTGTTTGTTTCTCCAGGATACAGAAAAGATGGAGAAGTTACGAGGTGCCATAACTGCACAGACAAAGTATACTATTCTGGTAAATACTATATCACCTCATCCATTTCATCTCTATTACAACGTTATCTTTGCTTTTCAAAGAAAATACAATAACACATGTTCATTCTCCTTTTCAGGCTATTACAGGAATGGCAATAGACAATCACTTACTAGGACTACGTGAAATTGCACATGAGCTGAAGATGGAGAAGCCAGAAATATTCAAAGACGAAGCCCATCTCATCTGTAATCAGTTCATTCTCTCTACAAGTCAGGTATAGTCATAAAACATTGCAATGATGCTATACTTAATCAAATGGTGCACATGCACATGATGATCAGTATACTCACCACATGTAGTACTGCTCAGCCTGTGAAAAGAGTTGAAGCATTCCCCCTGTGGTTCTGCAGGGAGTTTTCTAAAGTCTGAAAAAAATAACAACGATGTGGTTAGGATTTTCTCAGCTTATGCTTCAGATTTTAACAAAAAGCTTCAGTTACAACCTGATGGAGTGTGATTTGAAACAAGTCAGTATTTAGAAGCTAAGACAATAGGGCTGCAACTAAGTTATTATATATAAGTTACTGTCATTGTCGATTAATCTGCAGATTAATTGTTTAATCTACAAAATATCAGAACACAATGACAAATGCAGATCACAATATCCTAAAATACAAGGTGATGTCATACAGTGTCTTCCTTTGTCTGACCAACAGTCCAAAACCACAAAATATTCAACACACTATCATGTAAGAACAAGAAAAACATTATATTTTTAGTATATTTTTCTTAAAAACTATTTAAATGATAATCATAATAGTTTCTAAATAAAGGCACCAATGAATTGCATCATGGGAAGTGACACACACTACAGACAAAAAGCCTCAGCGGCTTTAGTTTTTATCGTTCTTCTCTGTCACTTGTGCATGGTCCAAATTTATGTAAGCGCAATGCTAAATTACTGGAGAACCTCTTTTAATGTTCACTATAAGCACATTCCTGTCAGGTGACACCAGAGAGATAGAGAGATGTTTTTATCAATATGCCACTTAGATAGTGGCATATTAGTCAAAACTGCAGTTGAGGTTTTGTCATCAACATTTACAACACACACCTATCTCAATAGTCTAATTTTAACCTTTCCAACAGCAGCATCTGAACACACGTTTAAAGCTAATAGTTCAGTACTGAAGGAGTCACTCTTCCCTCAGGTTCCTACTACTGTTGAGATGTTCTGCTGCTACGGACCGGTGCTTCCAAATGGATACGGAGCATGCTACAACCCTCAGTCAGACCACATTATCTTCTCTGTGTCCAGTTTCCATGAGAGCCCACAGACAAGTTCAACAGCGTTTGTCAAGTGTCTGGTGCAGGGACTACTGGACATGAAGGATCTGTGCAATAAATGCAACTCCAGCTCCAATCTGACTGTGCAAAAACAGGTTCGGACGGTGGAGATGCACACGCAAACAGAGATAAACTGGCAAAACAAAACACCACAGAGAACAGCTGACCTGACCAAGAGTAAGCAAACACTGCCACAGGTTCTGCTGAAGACACCAGATCAGACTAAAGTGGAGGCTCAAACCCAGACTTCATCCCAGGGAGAGGCACAAGCTTTAAAGAATGGAGGTAAATCATAGGAAACTGTCAGTGCCGGTGGAAAAAGTGGTGGTGTAATTTTAAATGTGTGTTCTGTGCTGCAACAACGTATTGCTCTTCACAGGTCATTCACAAAATATACACTAACTGTGATACAAAATGTTATGTAAAGATGTTTTGTTGTTCCTGTATTGTAAATGTATCCAGTGCTGCTGATAATCTAATCTATTCTTAGAGAATATTAGAAGTGTCTGATTATTATAGAGGACGTTTTCTGCTGTTGACACAAAAAAATATCCATTATACAGCAGTTATTCAAATGTCTATCAAAATGGATACTGTGCGTAGATAACATTTCAAGCCTAATTTTAGCTTTTGATTGTTGTGTTGCACTAAATTGAGATGGATCAGCCAAAGAAAAGAGTGACAACCAGTGCTACAGTTAAGGTTGGTGGAAAACTGGAAAGATTCATTCTCCCTTCTCCATGCCTGCATCATTTCGTCTATGAAGCCTGTCAGTCAGTTTGACAAAGCAAAAGTAGTCTGTGAGTTATGATAAATGGCTGGTGTCAATTTACAAATCGCATGCCGCTATAATGGTACAATGTAAAACTAGAATCTTCTATGCAATTTTTGTTTTGTGTCTATTGTACCAATAATATATATGTTGTTAGTAAAACATCTGTATCACCTTATCAAATCATTAGACCTGTAGTTCATACTGTACTGTATTCCATATACTGGGAAAACAAAGAAAGAAACAAAAAGGTTTATGAAAGAAAGTGTGATCAGAATTATGTTTTTGTAAATATATGAGCAGAATATATCAATTAAGTTATTTATTTTTGTATAATATAACCTAATATAACAGGGTATAAATGTAACATTTATAAAGTAAGTACATGAAACTTACTAACCAGAGGTGATCACTGTGTTTATGACTGTTGTATTGTATGTATGAAATACCGTTAAAGAATAAAATAAATGAAAATCAACACAAGACTCATTTTCATTTTGTTTTAGTTTACAGAGTATATGTATAATTTAAAAATATGTACGCTGATTGTGTTTTATTAATAATATCTTCTTATTTCCACTTAGTGCGTATTACAGGTAGTGAAGCAACTCAACGTGTCAGAAACTGCTCTGAATTTATGGTTTCATTATGGAATCATGATATGTCCAGTTGATTAAAAAAACATCACATAATTCAAATTTAATTTAATCATATATTATAAGGATTACTTTACATGTATGACATAGTAAGTCATCTTATAATATCTTATTTTTACATATCAAATGTATAATATAGCTGCTTCAGTTTCTGAGAGTCATAATTATCAAACACTTGTTTATTATGTGTAACCAGCATCTCATTAAATATATAAAATGTAAAAAGTACAATCTGTATCTGTAAGACTTCGTATCCCATTGTTTGAGAATATCTCATAGCCTGATATCCGATTATCTCAAATAATGCTATACTTGAGATTCTCATAAATGTTTTGTGGTGAATTAGATCATATAAACTTAACAACTTAATAGTGAATAAAGTTTTATTTTTTAACATGTTGAGTAAATTGGGTTGCTGGACACATTTTAGAGAGGCTGTGTTAGCCACAGGTAAACGACAGTGTGGACAGTTACCCTGGTGACATAGACGAGAAGTCATAATAATGCAGAGGATAAATTCAGCATAGATCATCCCTGACTGTCCCCGTCATGGCAGTGGATCATCACTTACTTGTGTCTTATGGTACTGTAAACAGTATCTGTGGGCACTATGGCATCTCATCTTAACCAATGATTAACAGCCAAAGTCAACTGACAGGTGCTCTCAGTTAATTAAGTTAATTAAATATAATGTGTGTGACATTTGGACATCAGCCACAAACCATCAACTTGTTGGAACTTCACAGAAAAGGTGCTCAAATAAGTAAAAAAATAAAATATGCTCACTTACTGGTATTGTCACTTGAGATCTGAACTTGAGAAACTGATCTTACTAATGAGCCACTCTGTGAAAAGCAGCTGTGCCCACTTACAATAATTGCTGAACATGAAGATAAAAAGAGAAGTTTCACACAGATCTAGACTTTGTGCGCTAATATGGGTCTCTCCATGTTAAAGATTTCATCTATCCCAGACTGAAAAACAATAAAATGGTTCCCTTGGAAATGTTAGTGCTCAATCTTCATTAATTTAAAAAGATAATTTTATTCTATTAAATCTCTTATTGTTTTTCGCTAGTCTTGGACATCGTTCTATCATGCAGTGTCATCCACCACACTTTACAGGCCAACATCCTCGTACACAGGCTACCGTAGTTGTGCTAAACTGTTTTTTTTTTTAAAAAAACATGTCTGACTGTGTGATCATGCTGATTATTTATGTTTCTCATCCCGTTGACCTTTGTTGTAGCAACATTTCCTTGTTTTCAAATCTCAGCAGTTACTTTAGTGAATATAAGATTACCATAACTGATAGAAGAAATGGCCAAAACTGAAGTTGTAATAAAATGTAATTATCCGTGTAAAGGATCAGTGTAAAGGATTTAGTGGCATCTAGCAGTGACGCTGCAGATGGCCACCAACTAAATACACCTCACCTCACCCTCCTCTTCCAAGTGTGTAGGAAAACCTATAGGGGCAGTGATACCCATTTAAAAAAAAAAAAAAAAAAAATCTGATCTAGAGCCAGTGTTTAGTTTGTTCAATCTGGGCTACTGTAGAAACATAGCAGTTCATCTTGAAAGAGGACTTGCTCCCTCTGTAGATATAACAGACTAATTTTAAGGTAATTTTCAGATGATCATACACATATAAAACCATACTTTACATTCAATATTACATTTCCTTTCATCTATTTTTATTAGATCCCTTTAAATCTTACACACTGGACCTTTAAGTCTCTGTTCCGTTGCTCTTCACTGTCATCCTACCATCCTGTTCATGAACAGTTATGTGCTTCAGCCTGCAGTACAATACAGATTCCCTGTGAAACAGTTTGTGTCCAATCTGTTCCTCTGTCCAGGTCTAATTTTCTGAGCAAACCAGTTAAACAAATGCTATTGAGGCACTATCAGAAACCTTTTCATCATGTGTAATTACAATCTTATGAAATCTGTTATTGTCTATAAAATCAAAAGTACAATCTTTAAGACTTCATATCTTTATTTGGAAACACCTCACAGCCTGATAATTGACTCATTATTCTTAAATAAATGTAATGAGGTGTGTCAGAAGTATTTGATCGTATAACCAGAACAACCTAATGATGAGTGTTGCTTATTTAACATGTGGAGCAAATGGGACTCCTGGACACATTTTGGAAAGGGGGCTGTGTTGGTGCATTGTGTGTGACAGTTACCATGGTAACCACAAACAATGCCGAAGAACGCGCGCGTTACACTTTATTACGGACCTTATGAATCCAATGGAGTCGTAGGACACAGGAGCTTCCGCCTGCAGGGTCTCCAGGGTATGTCTCTTCGTCCACCTTGAGTTCAATCAGTCAGATGCTTGCATCTTGTCTGCTTTGTTGACTGTTTCAGTCGAGGTCACTAAACATTGTCCGTCCAACATGTCTGCAGCCGCTCTGAGAGCGCGCGGGCACCAGTGCGTCATGGAAGAAACGCGCGAGTGGAACATGGTGGAGCTCGTGGTCAACGGGGAGGTCGTCTTCAGCTGTGATATAAAGCAGCTGCAGTTTGGTGAGTACATGTTACACTATGTCACTGTGTGGAGCAGAATCACAGTTGAACAGCATGGTGTATATTTTTCCCCTGAAGGTGGAGATGGAAAACTGGACCCTGTTTGCAGTGAGGCTGTGACTGCTGTGGACAACGCTTACTGAAGAGAACAGAAACCTACAACTTAGATTTTAAATAAAAAAATATAAAACACTCATGTGCATATTTGCTTTTTTTATTCTATTCCATTTGCAGGGGAATTTGCATCATTAAAATACAATATAAACTAGGATCCATGTCTTTTTTAGTTTTAAGACATTAAATTTATATTGTGCTCACTTGTGCTGCATGGTGCATATACCAGTGTTGTGTTTATTTCTTTACCCCCCTAAGTTATGTTTATTTACCTTTATTTAACGGACACACACAAAACCTGATTGTATAATTCTAGCCTTAACAAGCTGTTTTCTGGGTCTCTGGTGAAATAATGAATCCAGCATATGTAGTTCACTGTGCACTTTACTTAATGAGAAAAGGGTGCACACATGATGCACAGAGTGACAGTGTGGTGCTGGCAATCAATAAAGGCCCAACAGCTAATTTTTACTTTGGTGTCCTTGACAGGCTAAACAGGGCATAAGTATTCCACCTACTGTATGTATTAGTTTCATTAAAACAAGTCTATGAAGGGAGACTATTTTATTTAATAACGGCCACAGGTGACAAATATGGAATAATTGTAAATTAAAGCAACAGCAGTAGTAGAGTATAATAGTAGCACAACTAGAGTAGACTGACTGACTCTAATGTTGGCTAACGTTAGCCGCCGCACTGGTCATAGAAAACCAAGTAAAACTGTAGTAAGCACATCTTATGGGTGCATTAAAATAAGAAAGGGTGTAATTAACTGCATATGATTAAACTTTTCATTTAATTCATTTAATATGTTCTTTAAAAACTCACTCGCACTCTTTAAAATCTCACTTTTCAATAAACAATAGCCTTTTTTTCCAAGCATCATCTGAAACCACAAATCATGACCAAACCATGTCATTACACTTAAATATATTTTATTGCATATTTTATTATTCCCAGTGTAAGCACAGCTCTATCAAGTTGTGCATATGTTTCAATACTCTCATTTATTTTCATTAAAAAACTAACACACATAAACCTTTTTTTTTAAATCATTAAATATGTAAAATTACTTTTGTGCATGGCTTATTGTTAAATGTGCCGGCTGGAAGTGGAAAAAGAAAGTTAGAGTACAGCTAAACAGGAAGGATAATTTTGTGGAGCATTTCTAAGCACAGTGGTAACTAATATCAATTCTGTTAAACACCAGGAGATTTTAATGTGACAACCAGGCATCAATATTGCTCTCAAAGCATCCAAAGCTTTGCTGTGTTTAAGCATGCAGTTTGTGCGTGTGTGTGTGTGTGCATCCCTCAGCCTCCAAAGAGGAAGCCGAGCCTTATGTCCTACGTAGAAAACATGGCTGCAAGTCTCTGTGCCAGCTGGTTGATGTCTCCTGGTGAAGTGAGGTGTGACAATAAATACAGACTCCTTCACTAACAGCTAAGGCCAAAGCAAATACAGGCACTAAAACTACCGATGTGTTAAATTTCATAACAGTCTTCATACCTGTGATATTTCATAGCTTCTGCTATTCATCTACAAAAATCAATACAAATACAAATCAGTATTAATAATATATATGAGTATTCAGCATGGCAGCAAAGGAGGTATCTACGGTACTAAAGCTACTCCAATAACAGTGATTGTCACATGCGTGACTGTACTTAGGGGTTCAAAAAGAGTACTATTGCTACTTCACCACTGAACTAGGTGACAATTCTGTTATTAAGTGATTATATTTGATGTTTGTATATTTTATTTTTTAATAAAAGTGTTGTAAGTGTAGCACCATTTAGAGACTGAAAATGTGAGTTTAGTTCTCTTTATACTTTGAGGTGTATACCATGCTTATTCTGTAAAATCCCTCAGAAAGGTGCTGAATAGTGTTGATTGGATAAATTGCAGATTGTTCCAGACTACATATCGCCCGATCCCATAGACAATTTGAAGAGTTTTGGGTGATTCTGGGTTATACAAATAAAAAAATAGTTGATTTCACTTGACATAGGGCATGGCCAGGCAAAGACACTGAGCATCAACAATTTGTCATCCTATCCTGTGTCGCGTGTCACAGTGGAAGACAAGTGATCCGACATTTGTGAGGAGATTTTACCCCTTTTCCCGGCACATCATGGTTGTCGTAGGTCGTAAAAGACTGCCCACTATGATTTGTCGGGTTTTAACTTATATCAACACGTCTCCAAGTCACGGCAGAACAATGATCACTCAATCTGACAGACGTGATCATTTTAAATGACTTAAATATTGTGCAGTCTGATGCAGGCATAAGTCAGTTAGTGTTGCCAACTTATCTTTCACAGATTATCAAGGGTTGAACGTATGTTTGCTAAAAAGTGTTTGCTATGCTCCAGATTGTCATAAAGCTAAAAACGTGCCACATCAAGACTTAATAAATAGGTGGTGTTTGGAGATGAAACTGCACCTCCAGCCTGGTTCTTGTTCCAGTTCTCATTTACCCTAGTCCTTCCCCTGAAAGGCGCTCAGGTTGAAAGCTGTGTCCATGAATCTCTTCAGCTCATTGAGGTGGGTGGACTTGTTCCCTGTAGCAGGAGCAGCTGCAGGGTCCCGTCCCACATACCTGAAAGACACAATGAAGGTTTGTCACTTGTGAGAGGAGTTCAAACCCTTCAGCTGATTCTGTAAACACATTTAGAACAAATCGGGTGACAAGTGAACAGAAACACTTACCAAATGGGTTTCCTATTGGCCACCACTGTGAGGAAACGTGGCCGGACGTAATCATAGTAGCCCATGTTCTTGTGCTCCTCCTGACACCAGACCAGCTCAGCGTTGGCATATTTCTCTGCCTCCACTCTGACCAGATCAAACGGGAATGGAGAGATCTGAGGGGGAAACCAAAGAATAAGTGGACGAAGAAATGACAAAATTCCATCACTCTCATTTCTAAATCCACAGTGCAGAGACAGAGGAGAGGGACCTGTTCAAGTCTGATGATGGCGACGTCTTTCTCCAATTTTTGCTGTTTCCTCTCTTTAGCTAGTTCATAGTAGACTTTGCCAGTGCAGAAGATCACTCTCTTCACCTGGGCTGGGTTTTGACTCGCGATGCCTTCGTCTGGAATCAACCTCTTGAATTTAGTTCCTGCAGACATTGAACATTGACATGTTAGCTGTCACTGCAAAATAATATTTGCGATGAAGTAAAGTCATAAATATTTATGATAAAGTAAAACTCCACCTTTGGCAAGGTCATCAAAACTGGACCTTGCATCCGGGTGCCTCAGCAGAGACTTTGGAGTGAAAATGATCAACTTTGGAAAAAGGGGAAAAGTTTCTGTCAGTGACAAACAACAGATTGATCCCATCATCCGTATCTTCAATGTGCACATTGAAAAACTCCAGAGATAAAAGTTTTTATCTCTTTTCACGCTAATTTGTTGCCACCATATAGCACGCAACATCAGCATTGGGAAACAAAACATTTCTTTAACAATCAAATAAATAAAACCCTTTGTGCTCAGCCGACCAAGTCCAGAATTTCAGAGTTTTTCATAAAAAGAAAAACAAATATTATCCCCTGTTGGCCTCCTCACTAATTTGCTCAGGAAGTAATTTTCTCATGCTTCATGAAGCATTGCATTTATGTGCGACAGGGGATCAGTTAAGACATTCACTGTGGCTGAAAAAAGAGCTGTGCATATACAAAAAGGAGAAACACTTTACACCCCAAAACTTTCTACCTTAACTAGTTCTACTTCAGGGGTTCAAAGTACTAATTAAGAACATATGGGACCACATTTGCACTGCAAATGAGTTAGTTAAATACTATCAAAGATTAACAAACTGAGATTCTTTTAGAAGCATGGTTGCATACTATAGTTTCATAACATACTAATTTTGACATGTTGGAGCAATTAACAAATATTAAGACATAAGACATTGTTTATACCGCTGATTGTTTTTTATATTTGATTTCATCTGAAGAAAAGATAAAGATAGGGCAGACAAAATATATTAAATGTCAAAAATAAAAGTTTTAAGATTTTGTAAACGTCTTCTAAACATCAGTATGTGTTGCCAAATGTAGGGGTTTTTTTTCACTTAATTTTTATTTCAATTTTTGCAGCTTATACAGACATATACATGCAAATTCACATTTAGTCTGCTGTTTTTCATTTATGATCTGCTTAACACAGCATTAAAGTATATGCATCAGGTTAAACTTGTGTAAGTTACATGGTTAAACAAGAGTAACACACAAACAAACAATAAGTAATTAAATAATAAGCAGTGTAAATGAAAATAAATAAAATGAAATGAAGTAAAATAAAATAAAATAAAAATAATGTGACTTTTACTGCATCAGTATGGTCATGGTAGGTCTCCATCTGTTAACAAATATATCTTTTTGAAGCCTCAATGAATAAGTTATTTGTTCCACATGATAGATTTCCAAGACCTTTTCAATCCACATATTGTATGTTGGAGGGTCGGGTTTTAACCATTTAACTGTAATACATTTAAGAGCTGCAATCAGTAATAGTTGTAAAAGGTATTTTTTCCCTCTTCCAATTATGTAATTTGGTGTTAGTCCAAGCATTACCATCTTGGGATCTTTATTAAAATTTTTCTGAAATACTTTTCCAAGTGCCTCGAAAACCTCGTCCCAAATTTTTTACAATTTAGGGCATGTCCAAAGTATATGAGTAAGGTTACCAATGTGTGTCCCACAACTTCTCCAGCATTTATCTGAGTGCATGGGCCCCATTTTGGATATGATCGCTGGTGTGTTTTCACTGTTTTTCATGGGACCATTAAGCGTGTACTTAAATTGACTGGTGCTTTGCACAGAATACTACGGTACTTTGTTCATTAACCTCTGAGAAGCTTGTCTGAATTTGTGTCTCGAGGCCAGGCAGAGTGTCCTCTTTTTTGGAACTCAAAATATGGTCACCCTAGCCAAATGACCATCTGGACTTTTTATAGCATGCTTTGGATTTGTCTGTGTTTTTGTTGAGGAAAGCAGTTGCTTATATATTTCAATGCAATCTATATAACACAATTTCAGAGCAAAACACACACAAAATATAGTGCAGATGATGTTACACTTTACCGGTTTTCTGAATGGCAGCAGAATCTGCCGCCTGAGCACATGACAGTAGTTTGCAGGCGTGGAGCAGTTGACCACAATCCAGTTACAGTCGTTCAGCTGCTGGACTTCAAAATCTCCACTGAACTCCTTCATAAAAAAATAATTACAAATGAATTATAAATGTTAAAAGGTTACTGAAATTTAACTGTATGTAGATAAAATTAGTTATAGTGTTGGTTGCAACAATGTTGTTTTTTTTTTTTTTCATGATTGGGCAGGAGATGTAGCACTAGTAGCATCACTGCACTGTATCTCTCTCTCTTACACACACACAGGACAGAGAATGTTAATCCCTTATTATGCTTGCACTAATAGTTTGATCAATACCCAATTTGAAGATGAATCTGGTAAGCTTCTGCTGATACAGCCACTGTAGTTCCCTCCTTGAACATTCCCTACACCGGCTCACCCCTGGGACCTGAGTTACTGCTGAATACCAACACTTTGGAGACCATAATGAAGAGACTTTTCAGCTTCAGAGAAATTGGCAATCATCACTTAAGCAATCACTTAAGCGGGCACGACGTCAGCACAGCCAATAAAGCAGAAAGCTATTGGATGTTAATGGAAGCACACTGCAATGCACTTCCTTTGACATATATCACTGGGTAATCATGTTCCTCAAACTGGTAACCATGTGAGCCATAATGTATAATTGTCTATGTGAACGTACAGGGAAGTGATCAGGATCATCTTTGCTCATTTGCAGGAAGCGTTCAGGTCGAGCTGATGAATGTTCTGGGCCCTGAGGGCAAAAGACAAGAAAGGCAGAACACTTAATGATAAAATAGAAAAGGAATCCCACTACACATTTACTCTAGAAATGTATAAATACTACAAAATTACATACTTATTCCATTTTCTAAAGTAGAATAAACCATGTTTATTTTCACTTCTCACCATTCCCTCCATCCCATGTGGCAGCAGTAGGACAATACCATTGTTGCGGACCCACTTGGCCTGGCCTGGGCTGATGAACTGGTCAATAATACACTGGGCTGTGTTGTGAAAGTCTCCAAATTGGGCCTCCCAGAGGATCAGAGCATTTGGACTGGCCATGGCAAAGCCAAGCTCAAACCCTGAAGTCACAGTCATTATTACACAGAGCAACAAAAAGACTCAATTTAAATAGCATGCTGTATGGCCAGAGTGACCTCAATCTTACCTAGCACTCCATACTCTGATAAGGAGCTGTTGCAAACAGTGTAAGGGGCCTGGTTGGCCCACAAGTGGTTCATAGGAACACAGATACGTTTGTCCACCTCTTGGTCGTGCAGAACATGATGACGGTGACTGTAGGAAATAAGAGGCAGAGACAGAAGGGACTGAAATCGGTCATACTGTATCGGAACAAGACTGCAATCTTTAGACACACCTAAATGCTAAAGTCAGCATGCTAACATGCTCACAATGAAATTAACATGTTAATGTTTAGCAGTTATAATGTTTACTGTGTTCTCCATCTTAGTTTAGTGTGTTAGTAAGTTAACGTGAACACCAAAGTCATTGGGATTCATCCCCCATGACAATCAGTTGCAGTCATTAACATTCCTTGAGACATGCTGCAAGCCAAGTCGGTACTTAAAAAGATTGTGGAGCATATAAAAAATAAATCGATGTAATGACATCATCTGTTGCTAAGATCACATTTAACCAAAAAATACTGGATCCAGTGGGATTTAAAAAAAAAAAAAAAATCTTAAAGGTCAAAAAATTAAAATCCATTAAAAATGTACAATAAAACAGAAAAACAATAAACTGCAACATTTGAGAAGGTTGACTCACTTAATGTTATTTTTGCTAAATCAATCACCTAAATGATAATCCATTACTGACTATTGATTTAACGACTAATCATTTCACCACCAGTATTTAGAAGACAATAAAACAATATTACCACAAAAGGTTTTCACAACTCTGAGCTTATATGATGGTGGTGAAAACAGGTTTTCTAGTACAAAAGGATTTCTTTCAAAATATTCTTAACCCAGTAGATGCAGGCTAAACACACATACACACAGCTCCTGTTCTGGCCCATAAAGACGCTCCATGAAGAGTACCCTCCTCTCTCCTCAACCTCAGTCAGTCTGAGGCCCAACAAGAGTTGATGGGAGCAAAGAGCCAAGCATTAACAAGCTCTGCCAGTTCGCTCGCTCCTCGTGTAGGAATCAGCCTTCAAAACCAGCACGATCAGACAATCACTTAAACCCCTTTAACATCACTTTAATGACATCTACGCGCACACACACACACACACACACACACACACACACACACACACACACACACACACACACACACACACACAAACACACACACACTCACACTCACACTCACACTCACACACACACACACATAGTGCTAGAGGTTATGTAATGGTCAGGCGGAAGAACTGCAGGAAATAACCAAAATCTATTGATTATTATCTTTAATGAGATATATTACCTCCTAGAAGACTAGATGATCATGATTTGAGTCCTTTGAATAACATCATCTATAATTATGGACTAATGAGTGCATATAATGTACTGCATAATTGTTTTGTTTGATCCTTGCTCCACATTTGCAGAATATACACCTTCTCTTCAAGAAATCCTTTGATGAAAGAACAAAATTAAGAGCATCCAGCATTAATTGAGGTACCACACATCATTTCATGTTTCATTTTCTCAAGCCGCTCACACAGAACCCAAACAGGACCCTCGCAAGAATGAGGTCTTTCGCAGGGATTGCCTCATAAACTGCATGCCCACCTCTCTCTTCCTTCTTTCTTTCTTTCTTACTTTCACACACACATACACACACTTTCTCTGCCTGGGGGCCCCATTAGTCAGGGAAAGGGGTGCACGGCGCAGCGCATGCAACCCACCCAAACACAACGAACTGAATCCATTAGTCCACGCGGTTACGTACATCACAGAAAGGCAAACAGGCCCACTCAACTGTAACATGCCAATATGCTCAGCTCCTAAGAACTATGAAGCCAAACAGAGTAGTGAAGGGGGTGAGAGGAAAAGATATAAGGGGTGGTGATAAAGGAGGTGAAGTAAATCTGAAATACAACGAGAAAAGAACTGAACTGACACAGAAAATGATTTAAATAAACACCAGGTGATAGAGAAACAAAGGGGAGATGTAATGTTGGACTGCTGTTATTTTTTTTTAGCAAATTACCTCGCTGAAGGGGATAGTGGACTCGGAGAAGTAGATGTCAGTGGTAAATGTGCGGCAAAAGAAAAAGCCCCATAGCCTCTGGTTAGTTAGTGTGATGTATGTCGCTGTGAGCCAAGAGGGGGTGGGGTGTGGGTGATGGCGGCTTGGTGTCAGTGAAGATGGGCTGGTAGAGAAATGATAGGGGACAGATGAGACAGGCGCAGTGAAAGGGGGAGCTGGTTTTGTTCATGTGTCACTCGTTCCCTCCATACCATGACAACACCATGTGGGCTTCACAGTTCCCAGGAGACTGTGCTGACGTCTTCTGTTTGACAGACTCGCTGTGCCACCCTCCCCACCCCTCCAGTTACTTAATTCACTATCTTTTGGTGACTGTTTCCTACCCTTTATATCTGGTCAGGTAGGTTGAGTCATTGTATTACTGAGTGACATAATTAAAATCATTTTCACAATATTAAGGATATTTTCCAGTATCAGTACACTGTTTATCATAATATGGCAAATGCAGTGTCGAAATGGAACAAGCTCCAAATGTTCCAGGCAATAAACTGTGCTCCAGCATTGTACATTAAATGAGAAAAACATCTCAATATAATTTAGCTAGAAGTTGATTAGCAATTCTATTTAATATGCAACCGGCTCTACATAATTGTAAGGACAAATCAAGCTAATTTGTGACTAAAAAAACACAGTGAGTGAGTTAATTCAGTGAGCGGAGTGTAAGAAAGTAGTATTCTTAAGACACTGTCTTTGTTCAGTAACTACACTTAAAGTCCGTGCAAGTAAAAATTTATGTGTTCTGAGTTTGTAAGACCAAAAAGAAAGTGTTATTAACCACCAGCCAAATTTGAGTGATTAAAAATATCAACAAGTTTATGAAATTAGGTGTCAAAATCAGGTAAAAATGAATTCTCAGCTCCAGCACTGTGGGGGCGTGTTCGCTGAAGGTGCTGAAGCCACACCCACTCGTGGGAGCAGTCAAGCAGCAGTTTTGAAGTGACTGAAACGTGCCAGATACGTGCAGAAAATGTCATGACTAACTCTGAAACACTCTGAGCGAGATGAATTAATCTCTCTGCTAGGGGTGCAGGCGTATGCTTAGGGTGGCCTCAGCATGTCATCGAGCCACCCTTTAGGATCGCCCAGAAAATCCTGGACTGAAAACTGGTGAAAAACTGTTTTAACCTCTAACTCCACATTTCAGTAATATATCGTTCAAAGTCTTTTCACATGTTTTCAGCAACTATTTTCCAACATATTTAATGTATTTTGAAAGAAATTGCCTTTACGTGGACTTTAAGGATCCTTTAGCACAACAGATCTGCATACTGATCACCAGTAGGTGACCAGACTGTGGTGTTAATGGAAGCATTATTACAAGAAGGCACAGAGGTGTTGCCTTGTAGAGGCAACAATGACTTCACAGTTGCATTAACATGGACTCACCTAAAGGTGCCCCGCTCTACATCCTGCCCACTAAGTCGTACATGGATGCCATCTTTAAGAAGGGAACCAAAGGCCATGTACTCTCCTAATGCCCAGTCCATCTGCCGATTCTTCACCAGGTCTGCTCGACCACGCAGGATACGAGACACACCTGGAGATCACACACACATACACACAGAAATAAAGAAGTGATATCTTAGGAGAGTACTGGGAAAGGGAGTGTAAAGTGCAATGGACTGACTTACTGTATTGTAAATAACATTAAAAACCCTTGTGGCAGTCTTAATTGCTATAGATGAGCCAAATCAGCTATGCAGCCTGAA
Organism: Sciaenops ocellatus; assembly: GCA_033000465.1. NCBI lineage: Eukaryota > Metazoa > Chordata > Actinopteri > Sciaenidae > Sciaenops > Sciaenops ocellatus. Next base: position 15,241,875 of record CP136872.1, on the reverse strand, counting down.
CACCTGCTGTTAGGATGGGATGGGTTTTGCAGGTGAACAGCTTTAAGTTACTTAATATCATCCCCATAGACAAAAAATGACGTAATTTTGGCACTGATGTTTATGTATTTTATGGATCTTTATCATTAATTTAACATCCAGCAGCATGCATTTCATATTGTTGCAGTAATGTGTCATTGTGTAGATTCTTAGCAGAGCATATCATATCATAACGTATCATAACTACATTACTGTCAGCCTTGCCATGGCTCTGTTTTCCAGAACAAAGCAACCAAGCTCACCAGGGTGGATTTTAAAATCTTCCAGGGGCACTGAGCTGGCTGTCTGGCCAATGTGCTGCAGAACCTCTTCATCCAGTCCTGTGGGGACATAGCTCATGCTCTTGGGCTCTCCATCTGTTGTGAAGAAATCTACGCAGAGAGAGAGAGAGAGAGAGAGAGAGAGAGAGAGAGAGAGAGAGAGAGAGAGAGAGAGAGAGAATCAGAAACTATTCATAGAAAAAGCCAAAAGTCAATCAAAAGAAAAAAATGAGCTTGAATTACTTGATTACCTGGCCAAGGGGAGTCAAGCCAGTGTCGATTGTGTAAAATCTTTTCATCCTTGGAGCTTGTGTATGCCTCCTCACATATCTTGTCATATTTGGCAACTTCTTCCTGCAACCACATTTGGAAATGTGTAATAGGGACAATGAAAAATATCACATTTTATCTGATGCAGTGTTTGTTTACTTCCGTTAAAGGACTACAGTTGACTAACTAAAAGAGTGTGTAGCTGAGACAGAGACAGAGACACCGCTATTAGAGGAGAAAAGTCTCCACCAGCAGTAATGGTTCTGCCTTGCCATATTACAAATGGGGCTCTTGCAAGAGTCCAAATAGCAGGCCACACAACAGAAAACAATGTCCATCAGACAGCAGCTGCAGTATTTCTCCAACATGTGATATAAAAAAAATGTTCAGAATGGATGTTACAATCAAAGTTTCTGTTTTGGATGAAGAACCTGAGCAATTCCATTGAATGTCGGCAGAATCCGAGGTATACTTCAACTTCATTGGGCAATATATACTCTATGTGAGGGATTGTGAGACTATGTGATTGAACTGAGGCAGTAAATTGAAACTCAAATACAGCAGTGCTGGCACAACATATTTACTCAAAGGCTAGGGTAATATCTAAGTGTGATTTAAGGTACATAGTCGAGCGAGCGAGTGGTGAAACAGCATACAGTAGCAGCAACCAATATACAGTATATTTAAGAAGAGCAAATAGCATTAGATCACAAACCTCAAATTCCTGCAGCGTCACCACACCCTCAACAATAAGCTTGTCAGAGTACTTTTTCAGCACATGCTCCTGCCGACGGATCTGTTTGTACATCAGCGGCTGGGTGAACATGGGCTCGTCCATCTCATTGTGGCCAAACCGTCTGTAACTAACCTGTAAAGACACATCCAAACCATGTCTAAGCATGTACTGTACAGAACTGTGTTGTCCTGTTTCCCTACAGGACTGTGACTGACCAGGTCAATGACGACATCTTTGTTGAAGGTGCTCCTCCATTCTGCAGCCACCCGGCACACATATATGACAGCCTCGGGTTCATCGGCATTCACGTGGAAGATGGGTGCATTGACAACCCGAGCCACATCAGTGGGATAGGGAGAGGAGCGGGCCACTCGAGGGTCTGTAGTGAAGCCAATCTGAACAACCACAAGCCAAAGTTAATATCACTTAAAGCTCTACTGTTATAAATAACATTAGAAGACACTTTGACATGTATAAAACAAAACAAAAGAGATTATTTTGCTAGTTTATTTACAGTTTTTTTTTTTTTTTGGAATAATGGACTTCTTCATGACGCAATTCCATCCGACAGACGATAGCAACTTATCATCCAGCCCACTTATTATTAATAGTTCCAGAGGTAATACTTAATAACTAGTAGTAATTATGGTAGTAAAATTATTACTGTTAGCAACAGCATTAGTATTACTGCCAGCACGTAAGCAAATTCTAAAGTATATGCATTCTGGTTAATAGTAAAGGTGTCAGGTCACATGTTAGAGTGACGCCGAGCTCTCCAGTACCTGGTTGTTGACCACCACATGGATTGTACCATGTGTGGTGTAGGAGGGGAGCTCACTTAGGTGAAAAGTTTCATACACAACTCCTTGTCCAGCAAAAGCGGCATCACCATGCATCAAAATGGACATCACCTGGAAAAATCACATCATAAACGCAACGGGACAGGTAACACGTCGTCTACAAAATAAGCCACCGTGTACCAGGTACAATAACTGTTACCTTCTTTCCCTGAGTGTCTCCTCTGTAAAACTGCTCAGCTTTGGCCTTGCCCTGAACCACTGGATCCACTGCCTCCAGGTGGGAGGGGTTCGCCATTAGTGACAGTGTGATGTTTTTGTCCGTCTCACGGTTGATCCTCTCATGGTACATCCCGAGGTGGTATTTGACATCACCTGAACCCTACAGATGTAGAAAAGGTTGTGAAAGAAACCATCCTCAGTATCTGCTGAATGCTTTTCTCCACATCACACATCAGCAGTTCCCTCACCTCATCAGCGGCCTCTAACTTGGGATCGAACTGACAGAAGATCTGATCCAGGTCCTTACGAATCACATTGGCCAAAACATTCAGCCGACCCCTGGAAGCAGAGTTTACAACGTCTACATCAAATAGAGAAGGACAAGAAATAGCTGTGTGCAGAGATGTGAGGAAATGCGGAGTAAACAGTACCGATGAGGCATCCCCATGATCACACTGTCGATGCCTGCAGTGCTCGACTTGTCAATGATGGTTTTAAGGGCAGGGATGAGAACTTCACAGCCCTCCAGACCAAAACGTTTCTCTGAGGACCACTTTCTGGCCAGGAAGTCCTCAAACCTGGACATAATAAAGCTCAGTTTACAGCAGTTCAGATGATGGATGTTTTTACCACTAACAGGCAGCTTTACACGATTGATGTGGAACAATACTTTAGAACATCAACAGAGTTTGTATTCAAGCTTTTATCAAATATATTTCAGTACCAATGTGTGATCATAGTAGAGATCATTCATCAAAGATGAAGATGAGCTCACATGAAGAATAGGGTGTTTATCTTTCCAAATATATGCATGTACAACAGTTTTGTTTATGTTATGTGAGGCTCTGATGCAAGCTATAACTAAAGATGAGGCATTGTGCTGTCATCAAAGTGTAAGTCAGTGGATGTTTATTTATTGCTGACCGTGTGGATCTTATCAGGCGGGCTAGCAAAGTTCTCTTCTCAGCATTAGTGAACTGCATGATTCCTGGAGTCTCAATTTTCTGACGAATCCACTGACACTGGTCCACATTGTTAATGAACATGAACTCGACCCCTATGTGACCGCAGTAAGATGTCTGAAAAAGAATAACAAACAGCATGGTACAGTGTTTAGGCTTTGCTTTATCATTAGACACATGTGAACCCAAACACACACACATGAAATACCTCCAGTCTGTGTATGATTTCTCTAAGAGGAAGAGTGGTGTCCTCTCCTCCGATGAAGGTTGTCGGGGGGAGTTGAAAGCTTCTATTCAGGTCAGACTCATCAAGACCATAGAAACCTACGAGAACACCATGTGAAACACGGGGTTGTTTAAGGCTTTCCAGATAAGCCTACAACACAACTTAATGACTGGTACTGAGCACATATTCCATGTCTTAACAAAAAATAATTAAAGCTATAGAGGTAAGAAGTTGTTAGCTTCCGAGGAGAAAATTTTTACTGCCATTCAACAGGGCTTAAGGAAAACATTCAAACTAAAGAACATCCAGAACAAATCCTTCTCAGCACAATAACATTCATAACACAAAGACCTGCCTTCATCCAAGTTTATTCCATGACCTGAAATTTTAATATATTTCAGCTGTCAAGATCTTAAGTTCTTCCATTTCTTTTGATATCACGTGAAGGCAGCAGAAATCAGAGCGAAGAGACAATACCAAAAATATTCACAAAACAATTGAAGGATGGTTTAATTGTTTACCAAGCATAAATGTCAAATAATTATTTGATTTGATCTGTTTTACACTAACGTCACTACATGAACGTCTTCGGGTTTTGGACTGTTCGTCAGACAAAAAAGCAAACAGAAGTCGTCACCTTGGGCTCTGGGAAATTCTGATTGCCATTTTTCACTGACATTTTATAAACTAAATGATTAATGCTTTGATTAAAAAAAAAATAACCAAGAAATTAATTGATCATGAAAATTGTTACCTGCAGCCCTAACTGAAATGGCAATTTTTTTGAAAGGCCTAATCACTTTTTGAGTTGGACATTTTTGACGAATAGGACAGTAATGCTCTCTGCAAACTCTCCACTTAAATTCTGATCAAAGTAAATGTTTGTTTTTGATGGCAAAAATAAAGCTCGGTTCTGAAAAAGAAAATGCATTTGTATACAGATACAGCATCCGCAGCCCCATATAAGTTTCTGCGCTGACAAAGCCCACCTGAGAGAGCTGGTCAAGCTCAAGATCTCAGGCAACATAAGAGGAGACAGGTGCAAATCATATTAGGAACACAGCAAAGACAAAGGGGGCCAAGAATAGACTCCTGTACTATCAGCTGACCAAATAAGGGGCCATGAACGCTGTCATTAGCTTTCATTAGGGAGCTATAGCCCTGGTGACAATACATACTGCGACACTATGTCCTGACAAACTGATCACTGATAACAACAGCCAACAGAAACAATGTCTCCCTCTCTCTCGCTCTCTTTCTACCAGCTATTACTGTAGACTTCGATCGCTTTCTGCGGCAGTCTCGCATCCACCTATCCTGTGTCTGCTAAATGAAATGGAGAATGACAAGAGCTGGGCCTGAGATTAATGACAGCATTAGGCTGACCAACCTGTATAAGGAGTTGGTGGAGAATGTGATGAGGCCTTTTATACTGAAATACCACTTAGACTCTTAGGTCTGATGAGTTATGCAAGCCTGGATCAGAGATGTGTGTATGTTGTGTGTATAGATGTACACGTATGTACTGTAGAAACCCTCAATGCGATAAAGAAATGTTGTTGAAATACAGAGCAGGTATATAGTGGTAGACATTAGTAGTTAGTATGAGGCACATTAAGCTTTTGAAGTAAACCAGCCAATGAGAATAATATGAATGAAAGTATCCGGAGGTAATTAGAAGGAAGGACTTCTATAGTATGAATCTAATCAGCATATATACTGCCTGTAGGTAAACTCCATATGCCTTTAGTTAAGAAAGGGGGATATGATAAGAAGTTCTTTACCTTAACTAGAACATGTTTGATTAACCTCTTAAGCCTCAGCCTCTTTTGTTAGGCCTCTGCTTGAAAATGACATTACCAAAATTAATAACTCTGCAACTACAAGGTCTATTTAAATCATTTTGGTGTCATAATAAAGGGAACACTTTTCTCAGATGTGTAAGTATCAGTATGTATGTCACTGGCTCAGAGTAAATTAAGATGGCACACAGCAAAAATGAAAGATTTCATTTCCGCCTAGTAAAAATTCACACTTTTACAATGAGTATCTCTTTCAAATGATGCAGTTGCAGCTCTAAATATAAATCAAAGTATAGCAACATATGTGGACATTATCCCTGCTAAGTTTGAGGGTTCCCCTGGGGCTGAAGACCTGCATTTAGATGACAAGTTTGCGTCTATGTATCAGTATTTTTGAGATTATACAGCCTGTTGTACGTGGGCCTGTTTTACGTAGCCTAAGGTTATCAAACTACCTCAATAAATGACGACAACAACGTTACAAAAATCATCCTCCTAGGTGTTTGTGGGAGTTGTGAGACTCACCTAATTTATCAATGGTGGTGATGAGGTCAGAAGGAACGAAGGAGTCCAGGTCAGCCTCCAAGATTCCCAGAGGGTCTAACTGGGCTACGTGGTGACCACGAATCTACACAGAGAGACGAGCAGAAATGTGAAGGAGGAGAGAGAAAAGAAAAGATGGAGGAGAATCAGAAATGACAGGGAAGAGACAATAAGATTCAGCAAGAGGCTGCCATCTTGATGCTGAGTACAAACAGCTGGAGAATAAGCTAACACTCAGTTATAGGTCAACCTCTCGGAGAAAAGAGACCCATGGGAGTGCTTTTATGTCTATGTACACACACCAGCACGCACACACACCAGGATTGCAACAAGCTGGGAATAAAAGTGACGCTTTTGCCAAAAGACAGAATTTAATAAATCCCTCGGATAGTTCCTCGAATTAATTTGAAGGCGAGGGGAAATATTACCACCTGTTTTGTTTAAGTAGTCTCTTTGATATTTCCATTTTAAAAAAGCAGCCAGGGTAAGTAGGTTAGAGCTAATCTTGCAATTTGCATAACCTCTTGCAGTGACAAACAAATTGTATATTCCTTTTAATACAAGGACGCACAGTATAAACAGCTTTCATTGCCAGTTGCATCTGTTTTGGCAAGTCAAGTGGAGTTTGTTTGATGCATTTTTCACACACACATCGGAGATACAAATAGTCAGCCAGTGTTTGCTCGAGGTACATGAGATCTTAATTCTGTCCACAGACACAGCATTAAGATGGATGCCCACGAGATATGTGATCAATCTTTTAATTTGTAAATAACATTTACAAACCATACCATACAAACTAATTGCTGATGTGTGTGCTGTGTGTTGTGTGTGTGTGTGTGTGTGTGTGTGTGTGTGTGTGTGTGTGTCTCACAGCTGGGCCTGGTGAGTGTAGGGTACCTGATATGCTCTAATGAGAGTGTGCACAGCCAGGTGGTCCTCCACCACTTTCTGTGCCATGTCTGGTGAGTGGGACAGCACTCGGCCCTGGAGCAGAGCGGAGGGGCGTCTCTCACCCGCCTCGCCAGACGGACTGGAGGCCTGGATGTTACGGAAGAATGCGTCCCAAGACTGGAACACAGAGAAAGACAGATCCAAGAGAGGCAAGCAGGTCCATCGCAAACATGGGCCAAAAGTATCCCTGCTGCTTACTGACTGCTAGGTTGTGTGATGACAGGGCAGTGAAAGGCTGGATGGAAATCCAAGACACTGCACACATATTTGTAAATGCCCCAGGCAACTGAGCTGCCAGCACACTCTAGTAGTACCCTCTGGCCAGGGATATGCTGAACTGTGTTTCAAAAGCAACTAATTAAGACTAATAAATTTCTATTCTTGGGCAAAATCATCCTTTTTATTATGTTATTCACTAATATAGAAGGAAAAGGCACACGTTGCACAGTGTTACCTCATGGACGTTTTTATGATCCTCCAGCCAGGCAAAGTACATCTCCTCCACATAGCTGGAGCTACTGGCCACCGCTGAGGGAATAGACGCAGTCCCGGAGGAGCAGCCTCTCCTGGGATCAACCCAGCGCCTGGGCGGGCCTCCTCCACACCCTCGCAGCCACTGACACCCCCCGACACGCCCACCCCTCAGCACACCCGCTAACGCCCGAAACTGACTCATGGCTTCAGAGAGACAAAGTGAGAGAGAAAGTTGGATGTTAGCGAGAGTTACAATTAAAGCTTCAGATGCAGATATTTAATTCGTAAACATTAATGCAGAAAAGGTGCGCAGGATTGAGTTTGACGTCGCATTTTTATTGCATGTCACACATGGAGCATTGTAGGTTGCGCACAGGGCGCATATCGCAATTTTCATAGACTATTATGGCGCACAGGATCTTTATAGATGAAGCGACCTTTACAGGTGTATATTTTCGATGGCATTTTCACTGATCGAAGCGGCGTATATTTAATGTAAAACCTCTGCAAGAGCAAACACTGTACGACCACGTAACGGCCTGTGCGTGCTCCTGCGTAAAGCCTGCAGCTACAAAAAAGCGCGTCCCAAGTATGACGGTCTACTACTGCAGTATTTACCCGCTGCTAAAACTTCCTCACCTTTTCCTGCAGGATGCTTCCATAGGATCCTTCAGGCTACATCGCCGACATCAACGCCAAAACATTGCCTGCTTCATTCTGGGTCTAATCCCTCAACGTCAACATAAATCCTCATAATCTCTCCTCGGCTCAGCCACTGGAACAACGCGGTATCACGGCAAATAGGACAGTGCTTTAAAAAGGAACCTACGCTTTATTTATTTCTAGAAAGCACATTTACCTTAGACTGCACAGACTCTACTGTCATCGCCGAAGGGTGCAAGTAGGACAGGTATGTGTGAAGGTGACACAGATCCGAGCGCATACACGGGTTGACACGTCCCCCCCCTCTGGTGGGTCAGGTGGTGCTTCTGCACAGAGAGGAGCCTGGTGCACCCTAAGGTGCCTGTGGTACCTAGGTAACGGCCACACATCAGCTCAGGGACACAGGAGAAGGAAAACAATCATCTAACTTCATTATACTTTCAGGTTTAAAATAATAAAACAAATTAAAACTGATCAGAAATCAATTGTTTGTGGTGTTTTGTTTATAACAACATAAATTTCATAATCAGAATACTTACTTAAATCCCATTAGAATAAATCTATGAACCCGTCCACATGCAGGCAGGTCATTTTTCCCCCTCTCTAAGTTACATCACACACATATGTCTTCCTTCTCAGTGTTAATTATATGAGCCAATTAAACTTTTATAAAGGCTGAACATGAGTCATTTGAGCAAGTGGTTTCAGATTGATGGGCTTCTACCTTGAGTGGGTTAAACAATAAGATAATTGGCCCTCCCTCCCTCCCTCCCTCCCTCACTCACTCACTCCACCCTCTGTCTTCTCCCTCCCCAACCTCCCTCTCTTTCCTCATCTAGATTTTCATCATTCATACTTGCTGGCACAGAAGCAACAGCATTATCAATCATGCCAAACACACCATTGAAAAAGAGGGGAAAAATAGAGTGGGCATAAGATGCAAGAGGATCTACCAGGCAGAGGAGTGTAGGTCTAAATATCAGAACATCATATCAGTATGTGGTTTTTAAACTGGTAATCTTTGTGCAAACTATGATCCACAGCATATTGTATATAATTAGCAATAAAGCATAAAATAATATACAGTGTATTTACTATGTTGTAACTGTAAAACACAAAACAATGCTCAGTGTTCCTTCACAGTGAGTTCCTCCTCTTTCAGTTTTTGCATGTGTTTTGCTGCTGCTCTCCTGACTGACCTGGAGAACGAAGGGTCAGGCAATTATGAACTGAAATGCCATTTTGCTGTAGTGACTTTGCCGCCTGACAAAGATGGAGTGAAGACCAGTTGCTTTCTGGCGTTTTATTAATAGTGTTCATCGATGAAAAGACCTGTGCCGCTGGGTAACATTGCGGGCTTGATGTTAAATTACATCCTGTTTAGAATAATTACATCACTAGACAGGACAAAAGTGGAGCGGCTGTTCAGTATTTGAAACATTTCTTGTGTGTGGGGAATGAAACAAGCTCTAGCCTCCTAGTTCTAGTTGAAATGTGGATAACAGTTGAAATATGTCATCGTTTATATTGACTTTGGTTATTCATTTGTAGGATGTGCCTGCTACATTCTGTCAATGTTCTGTGTCCAAATAAATCCTTGACTCCAGGAGACACCTATATTCTAAATAAAGTTCACATCCAGGTGACCCAGGCTGAACAGCAGCCTTCAATAGTTAAGCCTGCCAAACCAAACTGACTTTGCACAGTCCACAGCTCATCTGATCAATGTCGGGCTCAGTGCAAAGAGCAGGAGAAGCAGATGATGTGTAATCCACTTACCACAGCCGAGCCTACACACCATGGAAGTCCACGTCATGAGGTTATTTAGGAACCCTAATTCATCTAATAAAGCATGTTTGGAGACAGAATCAAATTTGCCTGAAAGCTCCTTGGTACACGTGCTGTCACAAAAATCAATCACATTTCAAATGATTAAATAATGTATGATTTCATGAAATTAAGTGACAAATCTGTGGTGCCAACAAACATTGTCTAAAAAGGAAATAAATTCTCTCTAATGCAGGCAAAATCAGTTATTTCTAGATGATCTGATGAATAATTACGTCACCTGAATGTAAAGAAACTACTGTACATACTAAAAATAATATTATTATTATGAAAATCATATTGATTTGAGCAGAGAAATACCATTTTAACAGGATATACTTTAATTAAGAAATTATAATAAAAAGAGTACAACTCAAAAACCTAAAGTACAGTACTATGCAATACATTTACAGTCTTGAATCTATCTATGAACCCATTATTAAATAGAACCCACACTGCCAATCAGAAAATACAGGAAATAATAAAAAACATAAAGACATCCCTAAAGTAAATGTTGAGTAAAAACATTAACAAAAATAATATTTTGCGTGCAGTTCACTCTTTATCTGCTCCCCCTTTATTTGTATATACAGTAGCAATACTGTGCTTAACACTGAATATATTTGAAGATGATTAAATTACTCAATCAGTGGTATATGATGAAAATGACCATTAATTCCTCATATGTTTTCATCTGAGATGACTCTCATATACCAGTGATCATTTTATTGATAGTTTGAACTCATATTAAAATAAGTTGCGTTGAGCATCGACATCCTAGAGGATATAAAAGAGCAGCATATATTTGTAGAATATTTGATAAATAAATGTTACCCATGCATAGACTACAGTATGGCATCTCATCATCTCTCTGCATTCAGCAACCTCACCACAGCCTGGGTATTGTAAATAGAGAAGACAACTCTTCCAAAAAAGTAGCAAACACAATATAAGACAAGATAAGTAGGAAGGAATATCATGTCCTGGATTATCAATAATGGAAAGTGCCCAAAACCATGCATATGATGAATATTTGGCCATATTTGTAATGTAAAAACAGAAGAACTCCACACCACATTTAGACTAAAGAAAGGCCTAACAGCAACCAGGATTTACTATTGCTATAAGTCTCTGAAACATTTCACCACATTTGGTGACATACTACAAGGCTCCTATAATACCACCAATGAGAAAGGCAAAACTGTGTTTTGGTAGTTTGCGTGTTGGGTCACAAACTTAAAGGGAGTGTGTGTGTTTGTGTGTTTTAAAGAGAGACAGAGAAAAAGGTGATTGTAAGCACAAGTGCTGACAGCACACTGAGGTTTCTGAACCTGGAGTCTCTTTTACACGTAGAGACAGGGGGAGGGACAGTAAGTTGCAGCTCTCCACAAGTTAGTGAGAGTCTGATGTTACGGGGGACATCCCAGAATCCTTGGCAGAGTCCGGGGCGTCGGTGGTCGAGTGGGAAGAGACTCTCTCGTAGATGAAACTGTAGAGACTGACGTCAGGTCGAGTCGTGCGGCAATTCTTGCACATCAAATTGGAGTACTGGTTTAAAAGGCTGTACAGCCTCCCTGAGAGGGTAAAGGAGGGTGGTGAAGAGAGGGAGGGGATGGTGTAAGGAGCAAGAGGAGGAAGAAATATGGAGGGAGATAAAAAACAGGATTTAAGAGAAATAGATAAAAAAGGACAAACTGGTTGAGAGTCAAAGGACGAGCAAGAGAGACAGAAACTAACAGAAAAAAAAAGGAAACGAAGAAAAATGAAAGCTTGTTCGGCCTCATTTATAAATCAGGCGCGCATACACACGCACACAAGCCGTGAGCTTTTTCTCTGTAGCTCCACTTTAGGAAATGGATGGCTAGAGGGGAATTTCTCTGAAAGGCTTCAATAAATGTCAGCGCAGGAAAAATGAAAAGAGGGGGGAGGGGGGAGGCTGGGGTCAGTTCAGGCAGTAATCCACTCTGCAGCTAAGGCTGAATGGATGGGCTGAGGAACGGAGATGGGCAATAAGGTGGAATAACTTAACATGAAGACGGAGTGCATTTTGTTATTTATGCGTACTGTCCCTGTAATGAAGCCAACAAGGACAACCTCTACGTGAGGTACGAGCTTGAAGAGCCCCACAATCCAACCAGGGGCTGATATCGTCACCATTCCTGCTCATTATGTAATTTACTGTAAGAGCTCAACAGAGCGTATTTGGTTTTGTGTGTGAGTCTTACCGACAGTGACTTGTCTCTCTGTGAGGAAAGTGTGTATTTCATGAACATCTCTCATGAGCTGAGCATCTCCAAATGTGAAGTACGCCACGTCTCTGCCGGCCTCTGCGGCAGCCATCAACTGAATCAGCGCTGAAAAAAGAGAGAGAGAAATGCTTCAGAGAAATGTATCTTATTAGCATTTATAGCATCCTATAGTTTCAGAACACGTTCATAAATGTGTAATTGACCACTGAGAATAAAATGAGGAAGCTAAATAATTGGTTAATAAGCTGTATAAGGTACGGCTTCAGGCAGAAAAGAACACAAGTGACAGGGGCAATTTGTATCAGAAGAGTAAGTAATCCACCACCGGTGCCAGAGCCTCATCAACAGCACTCAATCTTTTTAGCCTTTGCAAATTAGGTCTAAAGACCTTTAAATATTTAACAGGATGGATATTGATTCAAGATTAATAAACACAGAAAAACATCATTTGGAAAAGGTCTGTAATCTTTACAACAGCATAACAGCCCAGTCTTATGTAACTACCACATCTCAAGTCAGCTCCGGGTCTATAATGTAAAATACAGTTATTGCCTTCTAAATATACCAGCTATGCTAATTTCAGGGCTAATGGGCGGGGGTCCCCGGAAGCTAATATCATCCTCAGGGACTTTGTCAAGTCCAGTGGATCTATTCATAGCATGCTGCAGAGGAAATTAACAGCTTCACTTCTAAATGAAACTGTAGACAAACATACTCCAATCTGTGCTCATAATTCAGGACATTTATGTGGAGATGTGGTGTTTAGCAAAGAACAGCATCCATCCAAGCATAACACAGAAGAAGTAACGAGTAGTATGATAAGTGTGAACAAATTTTAAGTTCATGGAAATGTGTCAGTCAGTGTGGTGTGCTCAAGTGGACAGTAAGGAACATCTGCTTATAGAGAGTAATGCTGTGTAAGCCCGCAGTGACCTGCGTCAGCCTAGATTTATGGCGTCCCTTCCCCGTAATCAATTGCCCTTTTAATGGAAAACATAAATGTGCATCAGCTGATCAATAAAGGGAGGGAAGGAACAGGTGAGTGACACCCTGGGAGAGCTACTAATTGACCAGAGGGGGTTGAGAGAGACCAGCATCTGTGATGTGGGTCGTACTGTCCATAAACAGGAGCGTCAATGGGTGGACAAGCTGCAAAAGCAGTGCAGAAGAATCCTGTCTGAGCTGCTGACATTTACGTCATGCTCGAGAGTTTAAATTTTAATGTAAGCAATATTATGTATCTATTAACCTTTATCAGAAGTACCATTTGAGCTTGTGTGTATGAAAAGAAACATTTATTTCTTCATACTTGTTGCTACACACAGTCTTTTCCTTCCCCTTATTTGGATGCATGTATTTAATTAAGCAAATGTTACCTTTGAGCCGTGTGTCTCCACCAAAAGCTCCGCAACCCCAGTTGCCTGTGGCTACTGCAGAGAGGTGCTTGCTGTTGGTGTTACTTCGGAAGAATCCGCAGTATGCCTGGGATAAATGCACCAGGGGGAAGGGAAAAAGGAGGGAAATAAAAAGCCACAAGAGAAAAGCTTTGAATATTTTTCTGTGATCTCTTTGCACGATATACTAGAACTAGATCTAGATGGAATGTCAGTGTTGGTTTTGTTTCTATGGGTTTCTTGTGGGCTGGACATCAAAAAGCACAAGTGTAAGCCTCAGGTTGAACTATAGGTAAATTTAAAAAGTAATAAAGCCATGTGTATCATATTTTGCCTAATTCGTCGAGAGAAAAAGCTGTAGTAAATGACAGCATCACTACTACAAATAGGTGTTGTGTGGTACAGTCAGATACGCTCTCAGTAGCCGTGAGCTAAATTCAGTGGTGTTACAGATCACTGAGCCTTTAATTTACATCTTTGCAAGAGGTGCCTGACAATATGTCAAAGTTCACCAGCATTAATCTGCCACTTACTGAGATTTCATATCTAATTTTGTGTTGTGTCACAGATGTATGCAGTCATAACCAGTGTGCAAACACAGACTAGGACATTTCTCTCACCTTGTTGAGTTCTCTGACTATCTTCTCAGGGAGAAACTGCTCTAGGAAGTGCCTGAATTTAAGAGCATCAATGGCCACAATCTCTGTACATCGTCTCTGCCAGTCATCCCTGGAAATAAAAAAATAAAAAAATGAAAGGTGTGAATGACAAGATCCTCCAATGTTTTCTATCTGTACTAAATATTTTTGGTTTCAAATATCAAAACAAGACAATCCCAAAATATTAAATAGCACTATGTGAGCAAAAATTACCTGGGAGTCTCATCCTTGTGGCTGTCCTTCCATTTGTAACTCTCAGCATAGCCAGAATATTTACTGTACTGTTCAGTACCTGAAGAAGAAGAAATAAAGTCAAGAAAAAAAGACAGAGTCGTCAGAGCGCACAGTAGGCCTAAATCTGTTTCAGCGTCTTATTTCTTAAATCAAATTTAGTGCTTTCTGTGCTCCCCATGTGGGTACACAGTATCAGCTTGTATTGGATTGTCATAAATAAAGGCCATTGATTTAATAAGTAATCCGCTTGGGGTTTGAATGAAAAGCTTTCAGCCGTAATAGGAAGAAATGGTTAGAAGAATTTAACCTTGGCCACATTTGCAAAATGCTCGCATGAAATATCATCATTACATCGCTCAATTCTGAAAATGATGCCTATTAAAGGCTCTGTACATTATACATTAGATATGAGGAAGTTAACCAGCACTGGAGTGAATATGTGATTAACATAGCCTTAGAGAGTGAGAGAGATTTGTAGTTAAGTTCACAATAACCATAAAATGTATTATAAAAGCAATGCTATGAAAGTATCTCTTCAAAAGCTGTAACTAAACACTGATTTTACTTCCTCGTAACTGACATGATTTAATTTCAAGCACGTACCATCCACCGATCCTGCAACTGTAAAACAAACTTGAAGTCTGGCTTTCTGTGCCTCTCTGTGACAAAGTATAACTCGAGCTAATGGCCTGTGCTGCAGCCAGGACACGAGCCAACAACAACTGGGCAAATGAGAATTATGTTTCTATGTAGAGTAGAGACTTGGCTGAGTGAACAAAGAGAACATTTATTTTAACCATCTTGTGCCATTTCAAGTCCAGTCAGTCAAATGAAGTACCTTCTACAACATTAGCAACTCCTAACGTCAAACAACAGGCTACCCATATCACTTTCTCCATCAACAGAGCTGGCCTCTTCCTTCTCCTCCTCCTTCACCTTGATCCTATTTATCCTGAAAACTGCTCATGACAGCCTCCTGACATACAGGCTTCCATCACCAGATTACATCGCGGCCCTCTAACTTCCGAAAACGCCTATGGACAAAAACTGATGTGACGTATAAGTTCCAAATGCACCGGAAGAGCCATGTTAGGACCTCTAAAGACAAAGAATGAGATGAACTAGACAGGAAAGGACGAGAGACGGAGAGAAAGAGTCTAGAAACAGAGACTAGACTTAAAGAGGAAACACTGCATGCGTGCAAGGAATATTCTTCAAGGTTTTAATGAATCTATGGCGTAACTGGCCCATTCCATTAGTGGAGCAATGACCTTAGTTGGGCTATAAATTCCTTTCTGTCCAAATGTAATAAAGCTAAGTGGAGAGGAGGAGGAGGGAAAGAGGGAGGGAGGGAGGCAGAGTGATGGGAGGCAGAGAGGGGCGCGGTGACTAACCACTGAAGGTGACTTGGAAGAGATGGGTGTCTCAAAGAAGACAACACGGCGCCATCCAAGACGGACAATGCTTGGCCTGTTAAGCAGCCGGGTACTGAACAAGACAGAAGTCGATTTTAATATTGACTGAACAGAACTGGTTGTGTGCGTTTGTCTGGTGGTATTACCAGTGTGGGTCGGGAGCTTCAATACCACCTTTTCTTTAGTCTGCAGATATAACCAGCCAATAAGCAGCAAGCAACATAGCAAATGGAAGATACAGAGGGTACAGATCATGCAAATTCTCTTCATGTTTTGTTTTCCCAACATGTCTCTCTCGTTAGACAGAAGCTCAAAGAAGACTCCACCAACAGAATCAATCAAGTGCAGACTTGGGGGCACCATTTATATTTGGGTTTCTGTGCACACAGCTAAGTTATAATACATGCCCTCATGTCAAACTGATGGATTTATCAAACTGGATAATGATGACTCTTGTATCATCAAAGACAAATATGAAGGCTCATTTAAATGCCCCAGTGAAATACAGGCACCAGCCAGGACAAGTTGATGTTAAATATTTGTGCTGCCAAGCTAACTAGATAAAGTGGCAATAAAATTAATATGATGTGGACATAAATCAATTGACTAATTCATCAATTAAAGCCAATTCTAAACATGGCGAGGTGGCAATGAGATAAAACATGATGCAATACAATGACACTATGTACACTGTGTTTGTATTTCAATGGATTAAGCCATGCTGCTGCTCAAATTGCGTCAACTCCCTACATTTATGTTGTTATTTCATATTTTTGGACAATAATTGCACACAGGCTACCAGTATGACGTACGCACTTTCACGATTTAAATCTGTGCTTGCCCTTACTTTGACCAGAGGTGGGCGAGGTACAGCTATGCTGCAGGGAAAAAAAAAAAGAAAAAAAAGAGTAGAATGTCCAGAAGAGGAGGAGGGAGGCGAGTGAGAGGGCAGAACACTTAGACAGGTTGACCGAAGCAGAGTGAGTTGGAGGTTGAAAAATAGAGCAATTCTGCTGGAGAGAAATGAAGGATAACTGGGCAGTCCTGAGTGAATCAATGCAATGGATTTACTTTCGGACTGGATGGAAGGACGGGAAAAAGAAAATGAATGGAGCCCAATAAACACATAGGACTCAATGAACGAGAGAAAATAACTCAAGCGACAAAAACAACCCAAGATTAGCTATGTTAAGTGTGTACTAGAAAGATGTGTGTGGTTCCAACAAAATACAAAGCAATAACAAGAAATAAAGGTCCAACGCACCAAATGGAATAAAGGTGTGTTGGTTTAGAGTATTCACAGTCTGGGAACACCACAGATCCGGGCCTATTGGTTCTGTACGTGTAATCATACAGTCTATGCACAATAACAAAGAAGACTAACCATTGTTAACATACTCCATAATGAGGAACTATATATCCACTCTCTGGTCTTATGATCAAATCACATCGGTCTTCTGTTACTATTGCTCCACAACATGCTACCTGGAAGATAACAACAGCAACAAACTATACCATGGCAGCAATGGCACACTGTCTGTCTGCTCTACAATGGCTCCGTTCTCTGCACATTGTGGGCAAATAAGCACCATCTCACAGAAAGTGTAACAGGGTGGAAACCTATAAATAATCTGTCCTAATATCTAGTGTCTATATGAGGACATTACTGTGAGTGTTAGTTAATGTACACCACAAAGATGCCAGTGAGGGTGCCTTTGCTTTTTTTCCTCGCAAGTGCATTATAGGAACCTTACAGCCAAGAACACAAACTGTAAAGTAAATCACAATTTTTTTGATGCGAGTCCAATGCACTGGCAGTGGCATAAGCAACGTAGCCCAGACATCTTTTACCCTAACCATGTCCTCCAGGACCTCTGCGGGGAAGTGGGATATGTAATCCCTCCAGAGTGCTCTGAGTCTGCCTCAGGGTGAGACTTGCTCACAACCCAACAGGGGCTATTCACTGTATTTCCTGGTAGAGTAACACGGACTGAAAAGAGGTGCTGACTCTCATCCAATCTGTTTCATATGCAGCTGCAAACAGCGCAAGTGTGTGCTAGAGGTCACGGTCCAATAACGCCATATGAACTACGTTATTTGCAAAAAGCTGAGAGGAAATCCTGAGGTCACGAAACCAGACACTCTCCACTTGTCAGCTGCAGGCAGAGATTTCTGCTTATGAAGTCACAAGCAGAATTAGTGACTGTGCACAACTTCAGCAGAGCCCATTGCCTGAGAATCTGTTTGACTTACCAGCAAGAATATTGACAACTCTTTTTTTTTTTAAGATATTTTTTGGCCTTTATTTTTGATAGAGACAGCTGAAGAGTGACAGGAAGGTGGGGAGAGAGAGATAGGGAACGACATGCAGGAAAGAGCCACAGGTCGGATTCGAACCCTGGGCCTCCGCGACAAGGACTGAGGCTTCATACATGGGGCGGCTGCTCTACCAACTGAGCTAAACGACACCCCAGAATACAGACAACTCTTACTCCAACTACACAAGGGTCACATCGACTACGCTTTCATGAGGAGGTTGAGCATTGTGATGCCAACATCATTAAAGCACACCCTTCAGATATTACATTACTGTTTTAACAAACAGCAGATGAAGTGAAGACTGTGAAACCCCAAGGAGTAAAGGAACGCATGAAAGACTTGAAACATGGAGCTCTGGATAAAACAAAGTAAAAATCAAACGTGTTCAACAGGCTCATTAATTAATGCCATACAAAGCAGAACCTGAAGGAAAACAACATATGTGTGTGACTACATACCTGTGATGATGAGGCATTCATTGTACTCCAAAGCTTCAGTAAAGAGGCGAGAGACAATGAGTTCAGGGTTGATGAGGAACCTGATCTCTTCCTGGACCAGTCCATGTCCAGTTACTCCTCCACCTACAAGCCTGTTTGCAAAGTCCACCTGATGATATAAAAGAAAATAAGCAGAAGTGTCAATCAAAGTGGCACAATAACTTCAGGTTCTTCTCTTAACTGCTTTCGTCATCACGCTCAAACATTCTTGAATTGTTAAAATGGACTTGGAGCCATTTAACAAATGTAATATGTGCATGGTGTGGAAGCTACAATGTGATTAGCTAGACCATATATTCACAACAAAACCACTGATTCAGCGATGTTAATATATTGCCCTTTGCCCTGCCCATTCAATGCAGCTGAGCAGAACTGTGAGGTTTAGCTACTGTCACTCGCATTATTTGAACAAATGACTCTGTTAGTATCTCCTTATTATCTATCACCAGCTGTGGTCATTTAATACAGATAAATAGCTAAAGATCACTGCACTGCCTTCCTGCTTGTAAATAATCAAATCAGGAAATCGTAGCACAACAATGCAATGAAATCTAAAGATAGTTCATATAGCAATAAAATCTACAATTAATGGTGAGCATAGCATTGTAATAAAATCTGCATGAATGCGTGTGTTTTAAACATGGGATTCTATTGGCATGGTTTAAAAACAAGTGGGCACTTCAGTCACCCTCAGTCTGTGTTCATTCTTTAGTCTGACAATGGGAAGGTAGCAAGGAATACAAAATACATAGATATGGAAGACCAGCCTGTGGTGGGAACTGATCCCTGATCAGAGGATCTTCCAGTTACGTTGTTCTCAACAGAGTAAGACCAATAAATTAGCAGGAAAAAATGGCTGTGTTACGTGTATAGACTTGTGCGTGTGTCTCTCTCGCTCTCTCCTCCCTTTGTCCTGCAGGTGAGAAGTGGAAGATTGGCTGCCACCTGTGAGCTCCAGAAGAGCTGTAAATTGGCTCACCCTCCAGCCAATCAGCCAATCAGAGACGGAGGACAACCTTTAAAAGCCTCTCTCTTGTTTTGCACTGGCTGACTTTGGGGTACCCCATACATTCACACACATAGAAAGAAATTGTTACCACACGAGGTTATGGGTTGTTGCCACTGATGTATTTTTATTATTTTCAGACGCTTTTGTTGATAAGATAGTCAGGCCTTTCCTTTTCTTTTCTCACAGTTAGGGTTGAGCTAGGCCCTATTTTATTGTACTTTGTTTATTTTGTTTGGCACAACCCCCACAGTTCCCTCTTCCCCCCACATTTTTCAGACCTACATTCGTTGTTTACCTGTTGCCTGTGTATTCAAATATATTTGTAACATCATGGTAATGGCTGAAATACAGCCATTACCATGATGTTCCCATTAGTTTCAGCTGTACGTTTTTGCTAATTTGCAAATATTAGCATGCTTGCATTATAGATTAAGATGGTTAACATGGTAAACCTTGTACCTGCTCAACATTAGCATGCTAGCATTGACATTAGGAGCATTAGCATTTAGCTCATGCACCAGTGTTCTCACACAACAGCTAACATGGCTGTAGACTTGTTTTAGGCCGTAGCCTACTAAGAATATTCAGTGTATACAACAATAAATGGACTGAGATGCAAAGAGAAAATTATTGATGAGTTCACCAAAGAAATATAGTTGTTTGTGGTTATTTCTGGGTGTCCCGTTTCAATGTAGAAAATATTTTTGATGTGATACAGGAGCTTCATGCCTTGTAAGCCCACTCCTTGTTTTTGAGGACAGCACATTCAATCACAATGCTGCTATTTAAACAGTCTGTCAGGGGTGAAGGTTCTGCTCACTGGACCACAGCTACGTCAATCTGTGTGACAGCGAGTGTATTTGTATGTGCAAGTGTGTATGTTGTCTAACCAGTCGCTCAACTCCTCACCTCCTTCACTGGTTCACCTCTAACCTCACCCCGCCACCACCCTTCAATCTCACCTCCTGACAGAAATGACAGCCTGCTCTGCCCTATCGAAACTCCACGCACGGCCAGTGCCCAGCCTGTTGAGGTAGCCATCAATGCTCCTGCAGGACTCTTGGCCCACTGGGTCGCCCCAGTGAGATGGCTCACCCTCGTCATTTTTTTCCTCCATGCGCCTTTTTTTTCGTCATTCCCCCACCCCAGGGCCCTCTCCTCCTCCAACCTTTGCCTCTCTGAGCTACTCAAGTGTATACATCAGCTGTCAAGCCAAAGTAAAAATGCACCAGCAATCCTGGAACACTAAACAGAGTGAGGAGTTGGGGTGAATCAGTGCAGCCATATAGCCAATAACCGTCTCAGATATTCACAAAGATTATATACCTAATTGTGACTGTCTACTATTCAGACAAACAAAAGTCTCTCTGACTTTTGAAAACTAAAAGGACGACACAGTAACAAGTATGTACGTATGTGATAAAATCTGGCACTGAGACAACAAAGTTTGACACTGAGTTTGTGGGTCACTGTTATTAAATGAAATGCTACAACAACATACTTTAATTATGTTGAATACTTCTACTTCAACACTTTAAATAAAGTACCTACCTGCAGCATCCCGTATCCTTCATCCTCAATGGTCCCTTCACAAGTGATATGTAGGCGTTTCAGCTGAGTCTGGGAACTTGACAAAAAAACAGTTATCGGTTATTCTTTCATCAAAGAGTAATTCACTGTATTAACACAATCTACCATTTCACTGTTAAAGGGGAGAAGCTACAACATGCTTCAGAAAATGTTGCATGTGCTAAAAAATATCTAAAAGTTTAAAAGAAATAGCTTTTGTTGGTGTTGTTGAGTTGGTTCTTACTCAATCATCAACTCAATTCATATTGGTTCCATTACATTGTAGGTGTGTGTCACTATATGCAAACAATATTTACAATCCTAAACTTAAATTAGATCAATTAAATTCATAACATAGTAGAGAAGAGATGAATACCTTTCCCAGTTTGGAGGACTGTGCAGTATTTGTCTTGTGAATGTAACAAGACCCTTGGGTTCTTGAAAAAAAATATATATCAAAAAATGTTAATCAATTGAAAAAAATCATGGAGAGCATTACAGAGAAACAGTTGTTGCATCATCATATGTGATTATTTAATAAGCTTACTGGTCTCTGTAATTCTCCTGAAGTAACACAGCAGAGTTTTCAACTTCTCAATTTTTTTTGGTGAAGAACCTTCAAATAACCTGAAACAGAAAGAAATTTGAGTTCACAAGAGAGATTTTTGTTGTTTAAGTACTGACTTTGTTAACAAGTACATGTGAGCCTTTGGAGTCTCTGACTAAATTAAATGCTAACATTTTATTGATTATTAATGTGTTTTGGCCGATGAGACTGAGACATGTAATGTCACTCAGAGTCATTATCTGTAGCTCAGTGCGCAACCATGCTACAGCATGTCATGAGTGAGGTCAGGCTTTTAAACTGGCATGATGTCTTTCCCATCTACCTCCATCCTTCATACAATGGCACTGCCTGAGGCCGTGTTTCCGTTCTTCAGAGTTACCATAAAAACTAGGGTGGATGTAGGGGGGAGGAGGGGAGGGAGTGAGTGGGAGAGAGCACTGGGTGGACAGCTTAAATCACCCCATACTGGTACTCTCCCTCCATTAAAAGCGACCTAAGCTGATGACTAATCAGAAAACAGCATTCATCTTTCCCTCCCACCGCTTTTCGCCCAGACCAGTCAAGAAATAAAAACAGAAGGGACAAATGAAATGACAAAGGTAGTGCACTAAAACACCTTCAATTTATTAAAGTTAATTCCTGCATAAAATATAGATTTTCATCTACCGTTTACATTCTTTACACAGTGTCTTACTCATGCTCTGTGAACCCACCACCTCCACCACAGTTCCCTTAGTCAGTGTCAGTTTGGCATGATGTAACCTGGAGGACAACTCGTCTGTGAGATAATGTAAGTGAGACACAGGTGGATGAGGGTGAGATTTCCAGTGTAGCCACAAATCATACCTCGCTAAAGACAGAAGGGCAACTAATTGTGAAGGATTTAGTCACAAAATATATGGCAGCAATTTTCATTTTCAAGAACAGTTACATTAATTATTTGGTTCTTATCCACTGTAGCCTTACTTACTGTATAAAGTGTGCAGGAGTTATGGTTTTTGACAGTTTTATCATCACTAATTAGGTTGTTTTCTTGCAAATGAGGTATGCCAACAAGAAAAAAAAAACTATTTCTTAATAATGAGCTTTAGTCATTGACTAAACTGATAAACAGGTTTCCCCACGTCATTTTTTTCTCAAACACAGTAAAACACAAGTTAAAGAGATAAGTCTGCCTCTCCCCCCACTGCCCTCGAATCTATCCATCACTTAACGGAGGACAAACCTTGACAGTTCTGCCAAAACAGCAATCAGCAGATTGCTTGCTGTTCTGCTTGTCCAAGACGGAGAGCTAGTGTAGACGATAAGCAAAGTGACGGACACTCCCTCAATTACAGGGGGAAAGGGAGGGCCAGTAACGATCCAGGGCCCATTTTAGACTGCACTGGTTGTCTTGTCTCGTCTCATCTTCTCAGAGACACCCAGGCTTTTTTTCCCCCCTCTTCCTTTTTCCTGTATTTCGCTGCTGGCAGAAACGCTGATAGTGAAGGCAGGCCCAAGTGCCTGCGACCAAGTGCTGGCACGGGTCTGAAACAGCCAGCCCCTGCAACTGGAATCGATGCTTACATTATTACAGCGGCCTCTTCGCTTTGCCTGCCACAAATGTTTGATGTGAGGCAGATATCATGCAACCATAGAGATGACCGATTGTGAGAGTAGGATTAAGATTCAGATAAAATAAGGGAGCTGGTAGGGGAGGGTCGTAATCAATATGACCAGTCCTGAGATTCATAAAATAATACTGCTCGACCCCCAAGGGAGAGCAGATGGCTAATTAAGACTCTGAATAGCAGTTTGGTCCCATGCAGATTGCAGGGAATTTCAAAATTATACGGTACTAAGCCTACCCTTCATGTTCTACAAACAATGTAAGCACTATCATAATAAGGTATTACCAAACTGACATCTCTGGTATGTCAGGCAACAGTACCGGAAGTTATTACACTTACCACTAATGAGGAGAAATACAGGGAAATTGATTTGAGGTGATATCTGGACTTTGTCCAACGTATACTGAGATGCCTACAGTCCATAAATTCGATAATGGAGCTGGTAACAAAATCTAATTATAACAGAACCGCATCTCACCCGTACGCAACATCTCAACTTTCCAAACACTATCAGCTGATCCAAAAAGACATGATGTATGTTAGAATTACACCTGATTCTGACAGACGTCTGCTGAAAGTCGTCATATTGAATGTCAATTTAATCTTTCCCCAATAGAGAACAAGCTGGACCTCATTAATGAAGACAGATTCCAGAAAACTGTGATAACACCCAACTTAAGGGGAATATTGCCACACCTTCTGCTGCCGTCAGCATGTTAGCGGTAGAGCAGAGGTTCTTCAGAGGTACTACTGACACGACAGTGCAACAGCCCTCTTTTTTATAAATACAGGCCTGATTGCATTCATGCATCACTTCGCTCTGTTCCAAATAACCTGACGGCTCGAGATTATGGGGAGCCAGAGACAGAGAGAGGTGCACACTTTGAAATAGTCTATCAAAACAATTTGTTTCAATTAACCATCCGGGGCTTTCTTAACAGATCACTGGTTCGGAGTAGGTAGAAACAGAGAACACCAATTTAACACTCCTACTCTGAATCTCCCTCCCACACAGAAAGACAGACAGAAGCATTGAGCTCAAGGAGATTCTCTGCCCACAGTTCCACCCGCAAGTCTATATGGTGACAGGGGCAGTTAAAGAGCACAATGTAATCTTACAAGCCTAATGGCCAGATCCAGTCAGGTCACTATGTTATAAAAAAAAAAAAGAAATGTAAATGTCACTGTGTGTAAACTTACTGGAGACCTAACTACGTAGAAGCTGAGTAGAAGCTGAGTAAAAACACAGAATACATGTATTAGGGGTTTTCAAGGCAGTAGTGCCCCCTTATGGAAATCAGTTTACTTAGCTCAGGTCACCAGAAACAGAGCTACTCAATCAAAATCCTACCAGTTTGTAACAGATAGTTGTAATGAATCATGAAAATATTACAAATCTTTGAATGTATTTGATGCCCATTTACTGGAAAGGACACTACTGAAAACACTGTGAGAGAATTCGACCCCGTTATTAATATATCAATAAAATCTGGGCAACATGGGACGTTCAACATTCATTTAGGACCAGAAAAAAAGTATCTTCCTGAAGTGTAAAGACCAATGAGGCTGACTCAGGATCAATATCTGAGTCTAAGATCTACTCATTCTCCTGCTTAAAGTAATGGCTTACAAGGGGACTCGGAGAAAGACTCAAGGGGCAAATCTAATTTTGTGAATAAAATACCGATGACTGCAGCTCACTCAATTACCCTAGTGAGCTACCGATCATTGTTCTGTGTCCCTCCAGTTTTTCTGGGAAGGATGGTGTGCCTTTACCTGTAGAAGTTGATCTCAGGATAATTGCAGTACTCTGACTTGCGGGAATTGCGTCGGGGAAATGTGCAGAAGAAGGCGTTGGCCAGAAGACATGCTATTTGCTCCTGAGACAGAGTCAGGGAGTGGTTCATCCTTGACTTTAGTAGGGGAATTGGCTAGAAAGACAAAAGAGAGAGAAAATATGACTGAAATCATAAACAAATCGGCGTACATATAGAGACAAAGGGAGATGCAGCAGAAACACATATGGTTACGTGGATGGCAACACTGTATATCTGAGGGCAAATGGGGGTAGATAATTAGTTTAGCAATCTAGCAAGCAGAAGAGACAAGGAGTGTTCCATTAGGTAAATGGGTGGTAGTAATTAAGGTCCTGGTTTTCTTGCTCTCCCTGAGGTTCGTTCAGTCAGACACACGGGGCCCATCTATCTTCACTGATTAGGGCTAAAGAGCCTTCCAAGGCTGCCCAGTTAGCAGATCAATACCAGCTCTAATAACACGCACACATAAACATTAGCCTTGATGCTTAATACTGCAAAACAAAGCGGAGAGTCAGAAAGCTTCATTATCCAACTGCTACAAATGATTGTGAGGTGAAATATGTAGCAGAAATCCCCGTCTAAACCTGAGCATCCTTGACATTCAGCACAACTGGAGGGATTTTCCTACCCTGCCCACAGTAGGAGGTGAATTTACTTTATTAAATTAAACTGAAATAGATAACTGAATTACAAAAATACCAACCTTGGAATTCTTGCTTTGCTATAATTGATTATAGAGAATGAACATGAAGACAAATGGGGATGACATTTAAAAGATCTGCGACATTGATCATCCCTATTCATTGTGAATAAAAGTGAAGGCCTCTGAGATTCGACAGGGTTGATATCAAACCCTGTTTTTCGAAATATATTGGAGGAGGAATAGCTAGTCCAAAGGAAAAGTCTGAATTTTAAATTTCATAAGCATAACATATCAGATGGATGACTGGACATGAGACGGACTTCTCCTCTCTCAGCTCTCTTTTCTAACGAAGCAGCTCTGGATGTGGACCAAAAAGAGGCATTCATTATCTAGCTTGTAACTCATGACCTGATCTTGTCCAACACCATCCACCATCTAAGCCTCTCCTCCCTGCTGTCTGCACACACAGTTTATTTTGAATGACTTTTGACCTGCTACTCAGTGTATCGCAACAACTCACCTTTCAATTTCCTCACACAACTTCCGCAACCCCCCCCCCATCCTGTGTATGTATTCAAAAACAGTAAACTGGACTTACCGTGGTGCAAAGGTGAGGAGCACTGAGTGCTAGGTCAACCATAGCTGGTAGTATGACCCCAAACAAGTGTTGTGCCTCGCAATGTTCAAGACACTGGAGAGAAGAGACAAAAAAAAAGGAGACATACAGGCAGATTTATTGTTAAATGGGATCTCTCTGTGGAGCTGACTGCCTAGTTAGGCAGCCTAGTTACTCAGAGCCAGCAGTCAGAGTGACTGATTAGATCTGAAATGACATATTCGTTTGTAACACCACTGATTTGTTGAGAGTGGAGCAAATTTGAACAGTTTATACCTCACTCTTACATTGGCAGGTCGCTCTTTTTCTTTTAAAATAAACATAGAGACACATCAATAAGAAACAAAATCAAAAAATATATATTATTTTACCTTGTTAGGTAATGATTTACACCCCAAATCTTGTTCAAGTAATACATTTCCATCCATCCATCTTCTGTAACCATTTATCTTCAAAAGGGTGACGGGGGGGCTTGAGTCTATCCCAGCCGACTAAGGGCAAGAGGCGGGGTACACCCTGGACAAGTCGCTAGTTCATCACAGGGAACACAGTGACAAACAACCATTTACACTCACATTCACACCTACAGATAATTTAGAGTCGCCAATTAACCTGCAGGTCTTTATGGGAGGAGGCCAGAGTACCCAGAGAGAACCCACACAGCATTACCTCTTTTTCCACAATTCTCTCTCAGGAGGAAATACAATGAAACCTGAGCTCCACGTGCAATTTCCTTTTCAATAATTAACTTAATTTCTTTTCAGTTTTAGTATGTGAAGTCACAAAGACACAATGGCTGCAAAAAATCTGAAATATGAGGAGCTACTATGAACTACTTGATAAAAAGCTTAAATGGTCTAATAACTGTTAGTCTGGGGTCATAACCCAATACCAGTAACCAATATCTCAGGAACGATGCTCAGTTCTCTCATATCCAACAAGAAAACTCTGTCAGTGAAGGTAATGAAGGTTTATTGTTGTTTTTAGGTGAACTCCCACTCCTCAGATATCAATAATCTCAACACCTCAGCAGTGGGAGAAGAAATAGAAATGCTGCAGAGCTCCTCACTACACAGAATCTGTTTCAGAAGAAACTACCATCAATCTGGGAGCGAGCCTGCCACAGGCGAGGCATCCATACTTCAGCCTGTAGCTTACCTCAGCATCCATCTGCAATTCCCTCTAAAATAAACACCCAGTTATTCCATCATAGACCCAGATTTACAACGCAATCACTTATGAGTGTATTGGCTTCAAATGTCACTGTCATCAATCACTTGCCTTATTCTATCAAGGTGAGCAGGGGAGCTCGTGCTGATTAAATGGACCTTCTGGAGCAAATGCAAATGACCAACTATGGAGAGAGTGGCAGGGTGGCTTGATTTTCAACAGGAAGTCTTTGACTGGTGATTTGGCCAGGAGGCATTTATATGGCAGCAGAGCAGGTCTGACTAAATGCTGTCAGAAGTAATGAGGTGGCAGACATCATAAAGCGCTCCTGTGGGGCTAGTAGATGGTAGTGGGTGATGCGGCAGGATGAGGGTAGAAAGATGATCCCACAGCACTTTCACAGCGACAGCAGCTGGCCACAACAGTAACACACAAGTTAGGCTGCACACACAAACTACACCTATCACATCAATACACATGACAGACTGAGCTCTGGCAGGACAGTCCAGATTTACTGCCACATGGACTAATGATCGATTACACTCCGATCTTCCATCCATTCTGGTCATTCTGGTCTACAAGTTATTTTTATTTCCTGGCAGCTCAACCTACGCAAGTCAGATTTTTATTGAGAGCTCTTCTAAGAATGTTTTTTAATGCGTTTAGTGTAAAACTTTGACATTTCTATCATTTTTTAAAATCACTGTGTTGAAACAAAACAAACAATAAAGCACACAGGTGAGAGATGGTGTGTGTTGTTGCCTTCATTCTTAACTTAATGAAAAATTTGAGGTACCTGTACTTTAGTTTATCTTATGTTACTTTCTATCTATTCTCCTACCTATACAGTGAAAACTCTCTGTAACTGCTCATCCTCATCAGGGTCACCGGGCGGCTGGAGCCTATCCCTGCTGACTTAGGGTGAGAGGCAACAGTGAAAACTATGTATCTCCAAATTTGGTGTTTTTGATAAACTGAAGGATTAAGTGTTCCTTTGTGGGTTAACAATAATTTTCCACTCCTTATGTTACATAAGCTATTTAAAATCCTCTTGGATTAGCCGGAAAATGCGTTGTCACAAAGCTGAAAACAGTTGTTGTTTTTCTGAGCTCATGATAACTTTATAGATAAACTAGATAAAAATACCCAACAGTATATAAAGTAGTTCATATTAGCACAATCATAAACAGCTACAGAAGCAAAATGTAACATGTACTAGTAAAGGATCGGAGCACTTCTTCCATAACTAGTTGTTGCCTTGCTGCTGAATGTTTGTGTAATACTGGAACATCAGCTGTATTCACTCCTGGACTGCTTTTCCTGCTCGGCCCTCAGACATTCATCAGAAAGTGACACAGTGACAGTTTCATTTGGCAGGGGGGGGAAGCTAAGACAATTTACAGACAAGCCCTAATTTGGATAACTGTTTCTTTCCCTCCCTATGGCTATTACACGTTGAGCGGAGTGTCAATCACTGGCTCAGGGGCCATGTACCACTTGACAATTACCCCAGCACTGCACAAATGTTGCTCCAGATTTAATTAGGTGGTCTTGGATGAGGAGTACAACGTTTTTTTGGTATGAGCACAGAAACAGCTGTTCTGTCATTTACTAATCAAATGCCCAAGAAGAATGGCTAAACAAATCTATGTGATTCTTCACTACATTAGTCTGTGTGTGAAAGATAAATCTCTTAAGATGCCATGTCTCTGCTGCAGAATGGCAGCTGTTAATCATTCCTGCTCAACGTGTTGGCGAGCTGCTCTGAATGCTCCCTCAAACTGCCTCCATCATCCGAGGAAATGTAACTGACAGAAAGCAGTCACAACCTTTGCGTATATCCTGTCTTTACGTGTATATCTATAACATTCCTGTATCACTTTTGCCAATTTCTGCACACGTTAACTTTTGATACCGAAACCTTGACTTGTCCTTCTCCTGTAAGCACCACCCTCCCCTTGCTAAATGCCTCAGCAGGAAAGAAATGAAAAAATCGGGGGGAAATACCACGCTCAGGACAGTGAGTGGAGCTGCTGACGCAACAGACTCTTGGAAGGGCGAGTTTCTTGCTGGTTTTACTCAGCATCCTTACAGATTTAATGGGACCTTTTAATTAAATTGGATTGAGCTATAAAAAGGCTTAGGCGGCTATTGATCTACCACACTCTCTGCTTTACTTTGAAAAATTATTTTAGAGAGTGGAGAGCCTTTTTCTGAATTTAGCTGAGTAATCAATGATGAGAAGGGATGAATATCGGGTTCAAATATCAATCCAGCTGTATTGTAACAAGAATCAAATGTTTCTACTTAATTGTAAAAGCTCCATTAGAATAATGATCTTGTTCCTAGTGGCTCCAATTGACAATAAGCTACATGCTTTACCAAATGGAAGGAACCAAATTAGGCTTCTAGCTGAAATAGGTTTTCTATCTATTCAAAGACTTCTTTTTTTGGCTATTTGTAGCAATATAAACTGTATGTAGACTCACTTCAAAGTAAATACACTGTGGGTAGACAGGCAGTGCTACTAATGCTGTGTCTACAAGATTTCAGGAAAAGAACAGATGCAAAAGAACTGATGTTTACTTGGAAATCCTAAATTTCTGCAAGAATTTTAATAAGTAATCTTATAACACTGAAAGACAGGTAAATATTTATCCCACATGGGAAGAAGTTTCTCTAACAACAGGTATGTTATTGCAGTCCCTAACTGTCTGAACAGAGGATAAGAAGTGTAAAAAGAAAAGGAGGGAGAGAGGAAAAAAAAAAAAGAAAGAAAGAAAGACATTCCCCTGGTTCACCTGCAACAGCTGCTGCCGCCATGCTCTGTGCTCATTTGTCCTAACTGATGCCTATTGGCTCCCGTGAGACTCCCAGGTACTGGGAGCGGACGACTCACACTGATGGGCTCGCAAGCAAACAGAGCAAAGCAGGCTCCCTTTGCGATAACAACTCTGGTTTAGTATCAGCATCATTCTTCACAAAGGTAAATTTTAAAAGACATAATTAATCACGGTGAGTTAAACAAACATTGCCGGCATCTACGTGGCAAAGTTCACGGGGGCTTACTGTCAGAGCTGTGATACGCACAACTGACTACATCTCAGTGATGAGGCGTTAATTTACATCCATGCTCTTAAATTGCCAACATGAAAGCCTGACTATATAGCAAGTTAAAAAAATTTAAATAAAAATGTAATAATTGTGTTTCTTTAAATGAGATTCCCTGCCCAAATAGGATTCAAATTTCATGTGCTTTATGTTCATCAAAGCAAACGCATGTTTTGCTAATATAGTAAGGTCGGTGGGCTTTAAGTAAAGTGCTCCTGCTTCATCTTTTGTACAAAACCAGCCTATAAAACTCAGGTAGCAGTCATGTTTTGGTCAGCTTACCTCTGTGCAAAGAAGGTTCAGGGCAGTGAAGTCCCATTTCTTTGCATGGGCTGTGTTGTATCTCAATATTGCATCCTGAAGAGGAGAATTAGGAGTTATATATTCACAGATTTAAACATATAAAACTGTATGCACAGAAATATTTAGGATCACAGATTACAAATCCTATTTCGTTATTTGAAGCCACAAGGTAGATTTGTTGCAAACTCTGCCACCATGTGGTTGTTTATGAAATTACATACATGCAGAACTTCTTCAGTATCAAAGCTGTCGGACTGAATGGCCAATGCTCCAATTTTATTACAATGCACAAATTTGTGAGCTAAATTTGAAAAAGCATCTTGTCTTCACAGTTTTCAGCTTCGATCCACATTAAAGCTTCATTTTTTCATCTTTTAGTGGATACAAAGCTTTATGACATATGAATGCTCAGACAGGTTCTAATCAGAAATTGACTCAAAGACGGCCATTTCTCTGCAGTCATTTATTTATAAACTTAACAATGTGTTCAGCTCTACTGGAACGATATATAAGTTATCCTGATGAGTAGGAGGTGGCAGAACAGCGGTTTGAACTGCTGAGACCGAGCAACATAAACTGTCTCTCCCACTCCTTTTGAGATGATGGATGTAATGCGCAATTTTGTTGTTTTCAAGGAGGAAGAAAAAGAAGACAATTAGCCGTTTTCCTACGTTCTGGTGTTTCAGTGGGGATGGAAATAATGGATGCAAATCATTTCACATGTAAAATGTTTTTAGAGAGATTTATCTAAGTGAGGACTCAATGCAGAATAAGTCGAATTCAGTCGAGTCTCTTACCCTCACATCCAGAGAGCTTTTGAAGCCTCCCTGCAAGGCAGTTTGGATCAGTTCCCATCGACTTTGGACACCACCTCCATCCTACATAACACAGCCAAAGACAGATTGCTCTTACTACAGTGTTTCTACAGCAACTAACCTTGTTGTAGTGCATTGGCATGCTCTGAAAAGCATGCAAAGCTGTGATGCACCAGTATACCTCAGTCTCCATAGGAAACAGATTCTTCTCAGAGCAGGGCATCTTCACAGACACATCATCCCACGCATCTTTGAACTTGGTGGGGTATGGGACAGGGACTTCTCCCTCTCTGAGGAGATCTGTCTGTAACAGGAAAACAAAATAATGCTCAAAAAGTTGAGACAGTTGGCTTTTAAAAACATCTGAAACTTAGGACATGGTAGGGTAAATGTTGTAACATTAATAAGTCAGTCACTTTGACTACATTCATTACTTTAAAACAAAATTAATTAGGATATTGCTACCTTATGTATAAACTGAATACAGACATAATGAGTACACAAGCTTGACACTTTTATCAAAAGTCAGATGCTCCTTTGCTGGCTGACAAAGCAACAACTGAGAGCTGTCCTGATTTTATTGTAGAGATGTGATTTTCTTTAGACAGTAATTAAAAATTCAGTATTCTTGTGATTTACGGGGTGATGGGGATAATCTAGCTTGGGTGCAGCACTGACAGTGTTCCTGTGGGACTAGTAGTGGAGGACACAGTCTGATAAGAGCTTTACTGACAAGAGGTCCTGAGGGGATCTTAGAGGATGGCTTCACTTCTTCACTTTGCCCAGAACTGTCTCCCTTTTCCTCATTTCAGCTGTCTGTATCTAAACAGCCTTCTTTACATTCTCTCTCCCACTTTTCTCTATCTTGTTCGCTTTTATTAAAAGAGTGTAGACCATTAGACCCTTGTTATGACTGCAGTATTATTTATGATATACCACATACTAAGAACACATACAGAGGAAGTGGTTGTTAACTCACCCTGACTACGACAGTGTGGTTAGGCACAACTTTCAGGTGAGACAAGGGGGGGGCACACTGAGGCATTCTGTTCAGCTCATCTATGGGTGTCCCCAGCCATCTTCTGTCCATGTTATGTAGGGCAATTGAAACGCTGCAGAGAACAAAAACACAATAGGTCAGTTTATGATTCTATTACTGAGGGACACTGTGTGCATAGAGGAGCAAAGACACAACAGGAAAGGTGATTCACAAACCATAAAACAGCTTGGAAATCACACAAGTACCTTTCAAAAAGTGCATCTGATTGACTTCCAGTTAAGTCCTGGCTCATGTCAGATGAGCCACTGCACGCTGCTGTTTCAGCATCCTCCGTTCCCATGGCAACAGGATGGACCCCTTCTTTGGCCGAACCTCCAGAATCAGAGACTTTGACAAACTGCTGAGATTCCATTACCTGAGCCTCTGCATAGCCAGCGTCCTCTACACAAGCACTGCCATCATGATCCTTCTCTGCAGAGTGGTTGACGAGCATGGTTTTAGACATGGGGCTGTCTGGGCTCAGCATCTCCACATCACTGGGTGTGCTTACACCCTTCCTGGGACTAATGCTAAGACAGAGGGTGAGTTTTGGATTTGGAGAATGTGAAGCAACACAGGTTGCTTTAAGTCCAGGTGAACTGGACCTCTTAGATTTCTGCAGACTAGGACAGTGCGTTTGATCTGTGTTACTTCTGTCGCCTGAAATGAAAGATTCATCCAGCCCACCAGCAGACCCACAGTCCATCGACGTCTGAGATGATGTGTCATCTTGTGTGTTCTCTGAGAGTGCACTGTCTTTTGTGTTGTCATGCTTTTCTGCTCCACAAGAGAGTTCATCTTTTCCATCAGTCAGGTTCGTTTCTGAGACATCGTCGTTTACATCCTCAGCCTTGACTTCAGCAGACTTACTGCAGCAGGACAGAAAGAGAACAAAGCATGAGAAGACCATGTTAGCAAGCTGAATCTATGTGTGTCTGATGCACTTTTTAACAAGTATATCCCCTGTATATTATAATTATACACATAATTAGACCAAAATGTGCAAGGCACAGGCATGTGTCCAGCCTTGAAGAAGAAGCTTGAGCACATAAACTTCTTTTCTGATTTACCTTCCTTGAGAAGCCATGACTTCCTCCATGTTTGACAGGTCAGACGACGACATGAACCAACAATTGCTGCTTGAGAGAGAAAAAAAAAACAAAGATTTTGATGATTTTATGCACACCTAAAAAGTTATGATATATCTGTCTGTTTTCAGCTGTCACTGGACTTCACACAGAGTTAAATACAAAGCTTTGTCTGGTCTTGGACGTAAGCTACAGTCAGACCTTTCGGGACAGGACAGCCTGTAAAACTTTTGGACTTTGTTTGGACCACTTTCTCAAGTCATGAAGCTCGGCAGCTAGCCGGGGTGAGTTGCCTCCAACTCAGCCTCTTGGGTATCAGTTTCATTTCCTGACAGTACACACGGGAACATCCAACACACAGCGAACAGACGCTGCTGGCAAAGCTACAATGAGCTAGCTAACAAACCCTAACCTAACTAACCGTATACTTTTGACATTATTCGGCGAGCAAAATATATTTTCTGGAGGGATTTTAATTAGTAGCTTTATGTGAACACATCTTGCAGGACAGAAAAAAAACAAGACATCTTTAGCTAACTTAGCTTTGATTGGCTAAAACATCTTAACATTAGCTTTTATTGGCTAGCTCTGATTATTGTAACGTTTGACGGGATTCAACCTGATCAAGCCAGCAGTGCCGTCAACATTAAAACGTAAAGATACAACTTACAAGCATGTCCCTCTTTGTATAAGACTCCTGAGTGGGATGCATTACATAATTATTTATTTATTTTCACATATTTCTCCCCCTGAACCACAGACCACTCCAAACGGCATCATCCGCTTCTCTTGGTTTACATCCACTCGGTTGTTGCAGGGCAGCCGCTGCACCTTGACGGCAGGAGACATCGCGACCAATCAAAACGTTTTTATCGGGGAGAAGAGGCGGGAGCACGAGTTGGTATCCTGGCAACTGGGTCAAAAAACAGTTTACACTGTCGTGCAACCATTAAAGGGGCATGACTGGGACTGTACTAAATAGTAAAGAGAAGTACCAAAGTAGCAACAATATATCCATAAATATGACAAGATATCTTTATAACATTTATATTTTAACAAGACACTTTAATTTCAAGCTCAGTCCAAAGAGACTTGGCTTGGGAACCGGAGGGTGGCCGGTTCAAGTCCAGTATGGACCAAAGTATTGAAGGTGGACTTGTAGCTGGAGGAGTGCCAGTTCACCTCCTGGGCACTGCCGAGGTACCCCTGAGCAAGGCACCGAACTGCTCGCAGGGCGCTGCTCTGGGTGGCTGCCCATCACTCCACCATTTCTCTCGACATTTGCATGTCTATGAGCCCTTTGTATGTGTGTGGTTGTATTTCTGCGTTAAAATGCATGTAAAAAGTGTAAAAAGAATTTCCCCTTAAGGGATTAATAAAAGTATCTCTTCTTCTTCTTAATTTAGCCAATTGTTTTTTATGTTTATTCTTTTTTTGAGTTGCTTAAATTACTATTCAGTTTTCCCTTTATTGCAGCCATGCTATTGAGTTCTATTGTAATTAATAGCAAGACATATGCTGTCTGTTTGAATTTTTATATAAAGTAAATTTTAAAAAGTTTAATATGTCTTGTTAACTGTCATGTTGAAGTGAGACATTAAATGTTAACCTCAAATGGACAGAAGGATGCTTAGTTTTGATACTGCTAACTTGTATATTGGTAATGAATTGTCTTAATGTTAGTGCGCCTATTGACAATTACCAAACGTTTGGCCAAATGTGTACAAAATATGACCCAAAAAAATGAACAATTTGTTTATAACAAGGTTTATTCAAATATATCATTCTTGACATTCTTGATTTTGTTTTTCTAAATTTGAACATATGAGAGATTATTTACTACACAAAAAAATAATACTGAGTGCAAATAGTAAAAACAGACTGGTTTGATTATGTGAGAGGAGAATGATGAATATCAGTCTTCTGTGAAATCAGCAGAGGACGTTAGTGCTTCTGTAACAGTGAAGAGGACTGTAGAGTCTGCAGCTTCTCTGCAATGGTCCTTAGGAGAAGGGTTTCACAATCTTCATGGAGATGTAGTTCTGTGAATAAAGAATAGACATTAAAAGAGTACTCAGATTACAAAATACTGTGAAAATACAATACATATGATGGATAAAACATATTCAAATCAATAAATTATCAGCAAACCGGTAAGGAGTAGAAAAGGATCCCCAAGAACAAGATAACCAGCAGAAGGATAATCGATAAAATGAAAATCCATTTGAATCTGCGCCAAACTATGAACTTCAAGGTCTTGCAAGGGTTTGTAAACCAGAAGAATGACGTGTCAGGGCGGCTGTTGAACAGAAAAAGAGAGCAACATTCACATAATGAAAATCAACATTAAGCAATTCATAGAACTTCAAAATCATATTGTTTTGAGAACCTAGATTTCTTACTTGGGTGGGTCCAGTTTGGGATTCATGTTTGGCTCATCTCTGCCTTTCCCAGCAGGTCTCTCCTCCATCTCCTTCTCCTCCACTATTTCCAGTGTCATCTCTACTTTCCCCTGTGAAATTTTGAAATACAGTCTTAATAGTAACCAGAAAACAAAAAAACAAAAAAAACAACTAAGGACTATGCTGTGGAGATAAACATACACCAAGCACATGTTTCCCATCCTGCTCGATCGCGCATGGCCACCAGCCTCGTACAGACTTCTGGGAGAAGAGTGAGTTGGGCAGTGGTTTTTTGGAGGAAGATGAGCCCCCCATCCCTGGCAACATCTTTAAGCTGCACTTTTCTGGGGTCTTTGCAGGAGAGATCAGATTGAGAAGATCCAGCTCAACTGAACCTGTACCAGTGAAAATAAGCATTGTGTTTTATTCTCGTATTTCTCTGTAGTAGATTTTCAAGTCCTTCTCTTTGTATGTTTGTCATGGTTAATGCTATTTTACCTAAGTAGTCGTCCAAGGAGAATTTGTCATTGTCCCATATCTGGACGATCAATTTAGGAGGAATCCTAAATTCAGTTTTGTCCAGATTCCAAAAGTGGTCCTGTAAGAAGGTGGAAACTTTATTTAGACCATCACCAAAATTATATGGTTATGAATATTAATCACATGATGCTTTGTTCACTCACTTTCCTCGAGACGACACACAGCTGTTCTGCAGGCAGGTAGTCAAACCCAAAGATGAACCTCCAGTTAAAATTTCCATCACCATCCAGGGATCTGTAGTGAACATCAGTCTTCTGCTTCTGGTCCTCCATACCTGGCATCCATCTAGGAATCATGGTAATGTTAAATTCAGATTAGCTATTTATGAATGAGTCCAATGGGTATAAAAATGCATACTTTATAAGTAAAACATACGTAAGTGCAAATAAAGAGTTCAGGCAAGAGACAGGACAAGTAACGTACCCTTTAACATAGATGTCACTCATGTTTTCTCCAGTGATACTTGTTTCGTCCAGCGTGACGTCAGTTGTGTTCCAAACAATGGCTCGCAAGAAGTACCTGTTATAAATATACCGTTATATTTTATCCTTAAATGCACGTTGAAAAAATATCATTTTGTCAAGTGTCTCTTACTTCTTGGCTTTGCGTGGAGTGATATCACATGGAGGCCCGGGCAAACCAAGGCTCTTGGGGAAAATGTCTACCCACATTTGAATTTGCCCCTGCATTTGTTGAAAAGGATGATTCTTTTAAACAAAGCTCATACAACAACATTAAGATGTTCATTTCACAGAGCATTATGTTGATACTATAGCTCTACTACTAAAAAAAAAAATGAGTGCAGTGTTACTGCTGTTGTCTTAACCTGGGACAGGTTGGGTTGGTGGGAGCTACACAGGGTTCTGGTCTCCACATGCTCTGGTACCAAGCCTTGGTTTCTGAGGACATACAGAGCCAGTCTCTCTGTGGCTGGACCCATGTGCGGGTGGATCACAGTGTTTGCCTCTGTAAAGGGCACAGCAAGTTTACATGTTAATATCAAAGATATACAAAGTGACAAAATTAGAACAAAATACAACTGTGGCATACAAATTAATAACTGTTAAACATTCTCCAAGGCTTATAAAATCAAAGCATGGTCAACATGGTCTAACTACTGAAAATATGATAAAAGGGTAGTACCAAAATCTTGCAGGTTGTATTGTTTTCCTGAGTAGGTCAGTGAGCTGCCGTCGCCCTCTATCCGTGGAGGAGGGACGCCTCTCACCTTAGCCACACGCTGGAGGATCTGAGTAGGCTTCAACTGGTCTCTCCATTGGTTGATCCCTGAGCTGCAAGATAATTTTAACTCTGTAGGTTTGACGTTGAGAAACTAAACACATCAAAGTCCCTGGCCTTCTTTGTAGGAAGTGTTAACTGTACTATAGATGTGGCATTCGTAGTGCACATAAATACACAAAGTGTAGTGCATACTTACACACAGTAAGTCTGTGGCAAGCCACAGCAGGACCTGAATCGAGACATGAGTCGATTTTCCAAATCGATGACTGTCTCACCCACTTTCTCGTCTCTGCTCAGCAAGTCATAGTCGTACACAGCAATCTTCAGGTCCTTGTCTTGAGGCATGAAGCAAGACAGTTCAAACACCCTGCACAAAAATGAAGGACAGTATATAACATATTTGTTGCTCCTTTATGTTCCTATACAAATGTAAGCTGAACAGATCGCTGTCTCACCTCCCAAACTCTGGATTAAGGGTGTTTGGTTTGTAGTTATCTCTGTCATCCAGTGTTTTCTTCCCCAGTGTAATCTTAAT
This sequence comes from Sciaenops ocellatus, assembly GCA_033000465.1. Taxonomy (NCBI): domain Eukaryota; kingdom Metazoa; phylum Chordata; class Actinopteri; family Sciaenidae; genus Sciaenops; species Sciaenops ocellatus. Next base: position 15,203,256 of record CP136872.1, on the reverse strand, counting down.
GTATGGGTCACACTGAAATGAGAATGCAACAGAGTATCTTAGCTTCAGTATCTTCAATCATCTTTTTTTAACTTAGTATGGTTGCGGCTCAAATCTTTATCACTAAACCAGAGTGGTTATTCACTTCTGCATACAAAACCCACCATGCCATTTGTATCCTTAGGTTGCAGGTCAATACAGCGCACCACATAAATCCTGACCAGACACTCTTGAGGTCCACTCTCAGGGAGCTCCCTGAACTGGCGTGGTGGAGCTGGCACCCCTGGGTCATCAGAGAGTGGGTAAATCTTGAATGAGCCCTGAATATCAAGAGCACAGCGAGATTAGTCATATAACATCTACAAGTTAATTTAATTAAAATAGAAACTTCAGACCATATTACTACAGTGGTAAGAATATAATGTAGAATTAAAGATGATAAATTCAATATCTGCAGTTTGCCTGAAAAACAAACAACTAAAATAAAGCTGATCAGCTGTCTTATAAATGAAAAAGTACTGGATCATTTTATTCCAGAGATAAAAATCTACTCAAAGTGGAAAAGTGTCTTTAACTTTTGTAGCTGGCAAATTAATTCATAAATTATCCACCAGAGGGCAGACAGAGGCTAAAAGGTGTACCAGCAGCAGTGTTTGCTAATGTCACAATAGGTCCTGCATAATAATATACAGAGATACTTCCTCAAAAACTGGTTTCATTACTTTGAACTCTCCCACCACAGAAGGATCATCTTCCTCATCTTCAGTCTTTCCTCGCTGAAGTTTGAAAGTGCTACAGAAATCAGTGAGACCCTGGAACTCTGGAACCTCTTCAAGTTCACTGTTATATACCTGAAAATCACAATAACACATCACAGAAGGAAAATCACTCATTCATTTTTCATTTCATTCATTATTATAAGCTTTAAAGCTAACTATACTTCACAGTTTTCACAGAACTTCTACATTTGTCTTTTGTTTTTCATTCTTAGAACTAAATACTGAATTTTGCATGTTTGGCTGCTCTTGACATCAACTGAGAAAAAATGTTTTGATTTTGGATTCATATTACTGCATGCACTTATTCAAAAAACCTGACAAGAACAAAGACTCTCTGGTAACAACTCTGTCTGTCGCAGCTTTTTAGCTGTTGCTGATAAAAGCTGCCCAAAACCCAAACACAGATTAAATCAGTGTTTTGGCAATGTATGATGACATGTTCTCACCTGTAGTTTGTCATACCCCTTTTTCAAGTAAGGCCCACACTTTTCCTGCACTCCAATAGAGGCAAAGAACTTGCTCCACCAGTCTACAGCCTCCTGCTCCTACACAATAGAAAATAACAAGAAAACTTAGTATTTTTAGAGATGTAATCAGTAGACGATCTGTGAAAACAGAAATTCTCACCTTTTCTGCTTGAAGCTGCAAAGCGGGAAGCAAACAGAAAACACTCATCAATAACAGTAAGTAGATGTGAAAATACTGTCTCCCACCTTTTACGAGTGCATTATTATTTACCTCAGCTTTCACGATGGGTCTCTCCTCAATGTCTATGACAACATCTGCCTGGGTAGCAGCCATCATTGCCACTATAAAGTCAATAGAAACAGGACACAGTAAGTCTCTACTGTATGTAGCTGAGAGTGTATGTATCTGTCCATACATGCGTGTAAATACCTCTCGCAGACATGCAGACTTCATTGTTTATGCGATACGGATCACAGCGGAACTCCTCCAGGCAGTCAATCGTGCACTGACCCACTACAGGTTTCCTACCGAATGGTCGGTGGTCGATTACCTTCAGCACAATAGGAGGGGTGTACATCTCCTCTTTGGGGAGAAGCTAGGTGAGAAAACATTAGAGCAGGACATGTGAGCAACATCTAGACATGAAACACTTACAGCTGTCTGAATATTTTGCCTGGAAAGTTAGAGGGCTCATACCACTTTGAGTAGCAGAACAGATCCAGGGAAGTTGGGGTTCTTTTTGAAGTTCTTGATTACAGCAGTTTGAACTATCTCACCACCACACTCCACTATCAAACTGGGGGAGGAAATTGTGGCCAGTTGAAAAGTCTTCATGTTCCTCAAGCCCCAAGTCAAGACCTGGAATCAAATAAACACATTAGGACACCTACAAAAGCAAGTATGGACAGATTAAAGTACGAGCATGGTGGAAGCAGATAAGTGAAAGGGTAGAAGGGAGTTACAGATGAGAAATGCAGCAACAACATAAATCTCAGGGTTGGGCTGATCTTGTCTGATCATGTAATGTGTTTGAAGGGAATTTATAACAGCTGGCAGTGGAACAGGATGGTTTGATGGTGTACCTCAATTGCAGTGAGCTGCACTACTGGCCTGATTCCCTGAGGAACCATGTAGAGCTTCTCTCCCCGTCGAGGAGGCACCAGGGGCAGATCTCCATCCTTCCCCTGGAGGGCAAAGCACAGCATTGCGCTTGAAGTACAGTTTTATGAAGTTAAGTTACAGGATGTGGTGTCTTTGGTGTCTTCTTTACCTTGTCCTTCAGTAGGAGCTCTGCAGCCAGCAGGACCTCCCCAGCACTGCGACCTTTTTTGGTGACTGGGAACCACAGCAGCTTTGGGCTGACAGCCACACTGGGGTTCAGTTTCACTACTGGGGGGCATGTACAGTAACCCATGGCCTCATCTTTACCCTTGTAAATAAAGTACATCAGCACACAAAGAGTGATTAGATCCACCATGAACTCTCAAACAAATCTCTGCATGTCTCTGTGATTTGATCCAAAGTTTTGCAGATTAAATACACAACGTACTACTTGATCGCTGTCGTACAGCTCCAACACCACATCAGGAGGATTTCGGGCAATAGTTTGGGGGTCTCCGTAGATTTCAATGTCCTCAAAGATGAGAGTCTGATCCCATGTGGGGTTCAAGGTGGCCTTTATGACTTCTGTGGTCTTACTCACATGTAGGAATGACACATGGGCATAGGGATCTGAAATGGACCAAGGTATTATTTTAGAAGTGAGACAGAATGTGTCAATTTGTGATGTGTAATATAATTTTTACTGTACATCCCGGGTATATTTTTTGTCTTCCTTTTGGTTTGGGCTTGTACTTTGTCTGGTCATTCTGAGCCTGCTTTATTTTTACCTGAGAAGCTGTCTTTGTCCATGGCACAGAGATTCCTCGCCTGATACACATACACTCTCAGATGGTAGATGTAAGACCCTGAAGGGAGTAAACATTAATCAGCATATTAAACTTATTAAACTGCATCACTATCAAAACAATATAATCTCACAGGACCGCTGCTGGTTAGGGATTTATTTATCAGTTATTCAATGTTATCTGGCATTGAGCCCGGTCAAGAAGTTTGAAGAATGAGTGATGAAGAATTAACTTTATCTGATCCAACTACTTACGGCTAAAATGGCAGGAAACGGTGGGTGTGTTGGCACCAAATACTTTGGCTGCATCCGTTTTACTGGCCTTCTCGTCAACATCAACCCCCTGTGAACGCAATGGTGATGTGCTTAAACGAACACTTCACTGCAAACCTTTGAGCAAAACTGAAGGTGTTTGGAGAAACAGAATAAGGAACTAAAATAAACTTCCTGGGTTATTTGCCAACATCTGACAGGAAGAAGCACATGCAGGAGAATAATGAGAGGATATGACTCAGATAGCATAAAGTAACTCTTGTTGCCATGACAACTGCTTCACTGGGGGGACAATTAAGAATAAAACACATATTTAGCAATATTTCTCAGGGGACTCAAGTAAGACTCACTAATGCCCCCTCCAGTTTGAAGATGGCGGAGGCACCGATGCGGTCCGATGGGACCATCTTCCTTCTCCAACGGCGGCGGCGAAACGTGTCAGAGCCGCGCTCCTTCCTGTGAAACTTCCAGCCAATCAGCGAAGAGTACTCCCAGCCTTCCCCTGGTTCTCGCCTCTGAGGAAGAGACAAGGAGTAAAACATTTAAAAGAATGAGAAAATAAATGCACTCATAACATCTCTCAAAATCTATTATTTTTCTCATCTCCCTCTACCTCTTCCTCACCTCAGTAGCAGCCATTTTATCAGATGTCTTCTTCCGTGGTCTTACGAGTCTCTTCCTGCGATGCACATGGTACATTTTCTCAGCTGCAACCCAGGATTTGGGTTTATCATCAGGAGGAATGGTTATTCCGTATTCCCAACCTAGTGCCAAAAGATGCACACAGACATACACATGGACATGGTCAGACCTAAACATGAAAACACAATGAAGGGAAGGTTTTGATCACATACTTCAGTTTTAGTCTTTATGTTACCTCTCTCATCTACAGCCCTGTTGCTGTCAAAGCTCCAGTCATCCTCCCAGGCCCAACCAGGTGGACAGTCAAACTCTCCTGGGCTTTGAGCCTTTTCTCCATTCTACATAACACAGACATTCTGTCATTTATTTATATGATATATTCATGTATATTTTAGGTGTTTAGTAGTTCAAAAAATTGAAATTCAAATTTCTTTGGATACATACATATATACAAATACTAGCTGATTACAGTGAGTGTCTTACTTCATACTACTTCATACTGCTATTTATAATTATAATCCTTAAACCTGCATTAACTAATTTCTTTGGCTATTTGGGGGCTGATGAAGTCCTACTAAATGACATTTGTTGCTGGGCAGGCAGTGTGCAGTGGGTTTATTAGAGATTTTTTACCTGAAAGCAGCTTCAGTTAGTCAAAACAGTAATGTTTCATGCCTTAAAACTAAAGACAATGAGCTGAAATTACTAAAATGCTACAATTCACATTCTCAGTTCATTGTTTTCCCTGCCCTTTGCGTTGCCCAGTCTCCCCTGTCTATGTAGGCTGGGCATGGCTGACCTATCTCTCCACGTTGACCTCCACCTGCTCTGCTCCCACACCGGCATCTCATCATCTCATCAAGCTCCAGTAGTAATTAACTCTGGTTCACCCTCCCACACGCCACCAGTTCGCTGTTGTACCTTTTGCAGTAATGTCACAATTAACCAGCTCTGAGAAACCTATTTTTGAAGTATCTTTTTTTCGTTGTATTTTTGGATGCTTGCCTTGACACTCGTTTGTCTGCTCTGTCCTCCAGCCCTACCATGCTCAGCCTGCCTTTGTCAGTTCAGTCTTCAACATCCTGCCCTGAAAATCCTCCTTGGACCTCACCTGCTGTGTCTTTTCTTCTTTGTAAATAAACCTAATCAATTCCCGTTTGTGGTCTGCATCGTGGGTTCAGTGTTCCGCCTTAAGCTCTAGCTTAACACCCAGTTCATGAGTACAATTTATTTTAGGAGGAGCTGCAACCCCTTCAGACCCCTACTTCTCACGTTCCATGATAACCAGGAAGACTCTAAGTAATGCATGTCCATAAAGGGCTATGATTATTTAGGTAAATTGAACCACAAAGCAACCCACCTGTCCTAAATACATAATAGCACGGGAGAAACTGATAACATTGGAACCTAACATGAATAGGCAAGCTTTTGACCTGTTATCTTACACATTTTTCACATAGTCTCCAAAAAGTGGTGTGTGTGTGAGTGGGTAAGAGAAGTAAGTCATACCACATCAGTGTATGGCTCTGCAGCAGGCTTCCAGTCCCCACCAGGGAAACGTGTTTCATTCTGAAAAATTTCATCTGTGAACTCTGTGTGGCCAGCATCTGCCTCTGTCAACAGGCTGTAGAAAACATCACAGCATGCACGTTAATGAGAAGCAGTGTGACTCAGACAGTAGCTATGTAGGATCATGATAAACAGAGAGGAACAGTTCAGGAAGACATGCTTCAGAGCTAAAATTATTTACGTGACCCTTCGTGGGAGAATGTAAGCAGTTCTGAAGTAGCAGGCACTTAGTGAGGGAGGGAGGCCTCCCTTAAACCAAAACACTGGCTAATAACGAAATTCCTTTTCATTTCCTGTGATTGTGTTCATTATACGATACTGCGCTGTGGTTGGTACAAGCACTTATTTGTGATTAATGACATTTAAGACAGATGCTACACAGTGATAACAGCCTGTTTGTTTAAGACTATACATGTCATGAATCACAAACTACGTGAGTGTGTATGATGAAGTGAGTTTCCTAAACTTACCATCGTTCAGGATCAACAAACCAGTCTTCCTCCCATTCCCACCCACGGGGTGGCAGAAATCGCTCTTGTTTGAGTTTCACCTTTCCAGTCACATCTGAGAATTTATGGCGACCCACCAGGCCGGTAGTTCCCCACTTCCCAAGCACATGGGCCTGGTTCTCATACTGTGGAAAGTGAGTTTAGGAGCGATATTTCACACAAAGCAGATATAACACAGCTGAAATCAGATAAATGTTAGCATAACTACTGTACCATTTCAGCATAAACACTGAAGTTTCCCTCTGAGAAGCTGTTGAACTTCTTCTCATCGGCAGAGAGACCAAGCCACATATTGATGCGCAGCTCAACAGGGATCTTCAAACCTTTGTTTTTGTCCATGGGGTACTGACAAACAAAAAATGATGCAAGTGAAAACACTCATTTAACAATGAAATACGTCATTAAAAAAGAATGAATGTGTTTACGTATATTTACTAGTTTTGTACCTGCATGAAGATAGTTTGGGTACGTCCACAGTGTTTGCCACGTGCCTGCTCGCTTAAATTAGAGTACAGGATCTGGTTTGCTGGAACTCGTGCATAAGCCACGCGCTTCTCTCCTCTTAACATCCAGATGATCACATCTGGCATGCTGTTCTGAGGCTGATAAATACACAAGACATGTCAGTTACATTACAATAAAGTTTCACTGACACTAGAGGTGTCATCCTGGGCACCTTATTGTATTGAGCCAAGCTGCATGCAAACCATGGAATATTTTATATATATTTCTTCTGACCTCTTCTGCCAGCTGCTTGATTCTTTCCAACCAGTCTTCAATGTCACCAACAGTAGCCTTGACATCTGTGGCCTCCTCTTTCATGTGAATAGCCATCTGTGAGATACTCTTCAAAGCAGCATCACGCAGTTTTTTCATCTGGAGATCCAGAGCAGTCACATTGGGCTGGGTCTCCAGTACTGGAAGCTGGAAACTGTCAAAACTTTGTTAGTGAAAGTAATATTGATGGGAAGAACACAAGTAAAATAATAACCTAATTCAATCCAAACAGACACTTGTAAATGTATTTGACCTGAAGAAATAACTACACTACAGTTTTCCTCATGATAAGTTACATTAACACACAGATCCGGTGTAGGATATGTCTGGTCCTGTCTTACCTGTTAAGGTCCTCGATCATGTGGTTAATGAGTTTGAGCCAAATCTCTGCCAGACGTGTCTCAGGCATCTTGGCTAAGATGGCTGTTTTTAAAGACGTGAGGTGGGACTCCTAAAATAAATCAGACAGACAGACAGAGGGCATTACTGAGCAGCACTACATGTGTAGACATGTACAATATTTGGGAATACACTGTGCCGGTGTGCCACTGTGACTTATTCTCACCAGTCTCTCAGCAATAAAGAGGAGAATGTTGACAGAGTCCAGACGGTGGCTGATGTCTTCCCAGTATGAAGTGAGAATCACTACAGGCTTGGTGTCAGCCCAAGGCAGGTAATAGTAGTGATTACCTGTGGGATACGAAATAAATATACCCAGTCATTTTAAACACCAGCTGTGAAGTTGACTGTACACTAATATTTGCTGTCTATGTGGTTCTTCTTCTCTGTGGCTTCATGACCACTTCAACACACATATACAGCGTGGTAAACAGTTTAACTAAAGAACTGTCCAATGTCCACTGTTACAGTAGATTTCTTATGATATACACTACCAGTCAAAAGTTTTAGAACACCCCAATTTTTCCAGGTTTTTATTGAAAATCATACAGTTCAATGTCTCATTGTACTCTGAAATTAAAGCATAGAACAAACAATTGAAGTTAAAAAAGAAATCATAGAATCAATTTATAAACCAAAACGTGACTTCTTTTGACTCATCAAAGTAGCCACCTTTGGCAGATAGAACAGCTGAACACACTCATGGCATTCTTTCTACAATGGAAATCAAATATTCTTTAGAAAGTTCTTCCCAGCTCTGTTGCAGAAGTTCCCATAAATGTGTGGCACTTGTAGGTTGCTTTGCTTTCACTCTTCTGTCCAGTTCATCCCAAACCATCTCAATGGGGCAAGCCTCTTTTTCTTATTCTCAGGTCTTAGCAATGGTTTTCTTGCTGCAACTCGACCTGTCAAACCTGCAGCTCGAAGTGTTCTCTTTACGGTTGAAACTGAAACTTGCTTTTTACGACCACTATTAAGCTGTGCTTGAAGCTGTTGTCCTGTGAGTCACCTATCACGTAAGCTGTTGACTCTCAGAAACGTGTCTTCTGATTCTGTTGTGGCTTCTGCCAGACCTCTTCCTGTCAGAATTTCCCCCAGTTTCCGAGTGCCTTTTAATGTTGAAGGGGAGTGTACTCACTGACACCTTGACTTTCTTCAAAATTTCTCTGTCGGAAAGACCTACATTTTTAAGTGTTATGATGGTCTGTCTTTCTTCTACTGTTAATTACCTTTTTCTCACCATTTTTATAGCGACACAATACTTTCTGCAGTATAACAGTGTTCAAATGTTGCTCACGAGGGTATGGTACCAAGAGTGTGTTCCAACACTACTTTTATGCAGACAGAGGGGGTTGTAAGTAATCAAGACAAGTTGGGACACCCATTTCTTGTTGCCTGAAAAGGATCTTTTTGTATAATTCTGAAATGTACATTATTTAGTTTTGGGTAACCTTCATTTTTTTTTTTTACCTCTGGTAGTACACAAGCTATTCATTGAACTTGAACTGCTAGAATTTCAATAAAAAAATGGAAAAATTGGGGTGTTCTAAAACTTTTGACCGGTAATTCATAGCAGTTCAAGCTGCTTCATGCTCCTAAAAATGGTCCAGTGTGTAAAACTGAGGGGGATCTATTGGCAGAATAAGGCACAAATGTAATACAATATTCATAAGTATGTTTTAATTACTGTATAATCACTGCCCTTTACATCTACTGCAGGAGCAGGTCTACTACAGTAAGTCGGCCATGTTGTACCACCATGTTTCTTCAGTAGTCCAGAATGGACAAACTGAACACTGGCGCTAGATAGGGCTTTTTGTTTTTGTATTTTCAAGAGTTTTGCAGCCACCGTAGATTCTCTTGCAGGCTTGGAAGGGGAGGGTGAGGCGACTGGTATTCAGTTGGTTGTTCTCTGCAACCTCACTGCGAGATGCCACTAAATCCTACACACTAGACACTTTAAATCCACACAATTAGACCTATCAGAACCTAACATGGTTATAAAATACTTGGAACAAATTTTTGTGATTATTGGAAATTTTCGTACCATCAAACACAGCAAAACTGTACTGGGTGGTGGACGACAGGGGCTTGCAGGTGGAGTCTAGCTTGTTACCATAGTTACCGATGCTGACTTCAAATTGGATTGGCTCGCCTGGCTCTTTAAGCATGCACGCACTGTGGAACACAGCGCACAGAGAGTATTTCCTCCTCCGTTGATATTTCTGCATTGAACAGGATGTGGTAGTGATGGGGTTAAGTTGGACTATTTTTCGTCAGTTAAAACTATCACCCTCTAAACAGTTCTTAATGGTTGTAATGAAAATCAAATAAATTAGGAGACAGAAGTATACCTGTGCCACCAGGATGTCATCATTGGAGATGTTGTCCACATTTATATCAACCTTTCCGTCCAACTGAGTGGACAGCTCAACAAGGACCCGCCCCCTGTAAGCAACACCTTCACCCTGAAATGGACAACAGCAAAAACTTCAACTACACATTGTCAGTAGGTAGATGTAGGTATCATATCACGACATACTAAACCCTCTGCATTGAACTGATAGGGCAGTCTTACCTTTCCAAAGTTGAGTTCATCGTATGGGTCGGGCAAGCCAGTAAATTCTCTTGGGCTACCGTACAGGTTGACATAGCACGGCCCAAAAGCTGGGAGAAAACCAATCTCTGACACTGCAGTACTCACTGTAACACACACAAACACACACACACACACACATCTCTATTTAATAACCTGGACAGTTTCAAGGCCTATAAAGCAATAAGTTGTATGAGAATAGATGCACAAACAGAAGCAGAGGGTTAAGATTCATTATTTCCACAGTAATAATTAAAATAAATCCAAATATATTTAATGTAGTAAAAGTTCATTAACTTTAATTAAGTTTTTAAGCTACAAAGAAACACCTATCTTTTGTTAATATGATGATAAAATATAAAACATGCTAATGACAATTTCTTACGCACATTCAGACACTGTGTTGCAACTTTCAGCCCTTGTGTCTGTAGCAAAAAAAACACATTTTAATACATATACTGACATATTGCAATATCAAAAATCTCAAACAATGAATAAGAACAAATACAAACAAAAATACAGATTACCTTCAATCTCTCCTCCAGAGGAAGACATTGTAGTCAGATTTAGATATGTTGTTCCTATGGCGTCATCTTTGGTTAGACGATCCCTGCAAAGAATAAACAGGCACGTCAGATACTAGTTGTGATATTATTGTCACTTGTGCAGATGTGTATGTATGAATCGATTTTAACTCTTACCAGTCATACATCGTCAACTTGACGCGTTCACACATGGACGGGAACTAAGGAGGCACAATGAAGCATGTGTTAACTTGTGCTGAGGGTTATTTGAATCTGGATCTTAATATGATTCTTTCATACCTTGACTTGGAGATTGATGAGTTGATTCCACTCCGGGTTAGCATTCTTCTCAATGATTTTAGTGCACAGCTAAAACAAAGAATTGCATATAAATTATATTCAATATTCAATAATATTCACACACAAAGAACATTAGAACATTAGAACATTTTTTACTTAAACATGAAATACCTTTTTGCCAGCAAAGCTGACTTCCACATATGGATCTACCAAGTTCTTCTTATCTCCATCCCTTCCAAAGACCTGTTTCATCGTCTGAACAAAGGCATCATCCACTGCAATTTAAAGTAGGTTCAGAATTGAGGTTTTTCAAAGAGGATCTGACTGCATTAAACCACAGGAATTAATGTGCCACTTACTCTGTGGTATATCCTCTGCACGATAGACTTTGAGGCTGAGTGTGGCCCATCGCATTGTGATACCAGCTGGCACCAAAAGATTGTTTTCTATGTCGTCCTGCTCCTCACTTATCTCTCTTCTCTCAGTCTGGGACCAAATAAAAGAGGAAATTTTGTCATGGTCTTTTTCAATACTGATCTGTATGCTCTGTCTAGTAGCAAGAAATTTGATTTTAAGTAAGAAGCTTTACGCACTGGTGGCTCATCTCCAGTGCCCACAACAATTATGCTGACTTTCAGGTAACCTCTGGCTCCTGAGCTGGAGTCATCAGGATCACTCAGGAGGAGCCATTTCCTCATTATGGCATGACCTGGACATGATATAATATAACACGATATATAATATAACACAAATACCTACATATAATAAACTGTATACAATCACATCTTTTCAGAGAGAAGATGCATTTTACACAGAAATACTGACCTGGTTCATCATAGATGTATCCAACATCGAGCTGGGAAAGCACGAAAACAAATTAATTATTGGTAAATTTTAAATCTGACAACCTGCTTGTGATGAAAGACACTATTCTGCTACACCTAGTCCCTCAAAATTCTTAAGTAAATAAAGCAGAGATAAGGACTTCAAAGAACTTGAATTGGCTTACCTTGAACTCTCCCATTAGACTATCAGATCTTAGGGAGAAGGAGTCATAAACCTGTCAAGAAAAACACAGTTACAGATTTTAGAAGCACATAATAGTCCTTTTACGGCCCTTTTATTTTTGCAAAAAAAATTAAAAATTGCATTAAAAGGAGTTATCTACACACCCGAAGACTAATGCTGTCGTCAAGCAGTTCTGAGGGGAGTATGTTGACATTGTAGAAAAACATCTGAGGGAGAGAAACAATTTATTAAGATGAGATACCTATACGAGGAATTAGATACAAGAGAAAGATGAAGACACTGCCTTCAACTCCACTGTGATATAAGTAAGAAACACCCCAGAGGGTTATTAAAACTGGTGGGGAATATGTGGCAAAAAGACAAAAAGACAAGAAGATGTTGAAAATAGACAGGCAAGCTAAAGGCAAAAGTAGTCATTTTTGTGGTGATAAACTCATTACCTCATCAAAGAACGGGTTATTTCCTCTTCTGATTCTAGTCCTGTGGGTCTGCCCACATACGTTCACCTTAACCACTGGCTTGATGTTGTTGCCAGGCAGCTGTCGGCATTCGATGACCCGAACACGTATCTGAACATTGCAAGCAACAATGAGGCAGCTGAACAAACAGTGAGATCATTTATCTGGATCATTTTCGAAAAGGTACCATTGTTTCATTTGAGTTAAATAATACCAACTTTTTCACTGCAGACACAAGGCCTTTTTACGGGAACAAAAATATGTTCCCAAAGAAAATCACATGTGTGAAATTGCTTGCCCTGATGCAAGACCAATGCTGGGATCTTCACATATTAAATTCTCTAAAATAAGGGATAAATGTTAGAACTCACTGCCTATTGCCTTCTGGCTCAGCCTTCAATGTATATTTCCACTGCTGAAATTCTCTCCTAAATTGTCCATTTGAGATTATTCAGGAACAGAAATCAAAATTCCGACAATACCTGGAAATCCTGAGGCTTATTGGCCAGGACTCTATTCCTCTTCCGTGTAAGACGAACTGGCTTGTGGCTGGATTTCCCGGGCTGTTTCGGTGAAGCTCCTGGACCACCCTGAACTCCTCCATCCACATCTGTCTCCCCCTCATCACCTTCATCACTGCCTCCTGTGGCACAAGACCACAATAATGAAAACATTATTTGAATAAATATACAAAATTCACTTTGGGTTGTTTTATCAACTTCAGCTTTCTATCCATCAAAAACGGAAATACCCTCTCACTGGAGAAAAAACTCTTATTTATTAAAGAGAGAAGATATCCACAGAACCTTATTTCTATTTGAGAAAACCTGCAATCCTTACCAGAAATATTGAAACAGTTTTGTTAATATTGCTAAACTCCGCTAATATTTGCTAATAACTGCATTGCACTTAGTTGAAAGACAGTAATCCGCTATCTCTGAGTCGACATCCAGTGATCCATATGAAAAAGTTATGTATAATTTGATGAAGAAATCCCAATGATTTTTAAATTTTGGGCTACCTTGTTCACCCTCTCAGAGGGGCCTGAGAGTGTGTGTTAATATTAGAACTAACGTGATAAAAAAAAAAAATGTTATCCTCTTTTTCTGTGTGCTTATTGGATTATTGAATAACATTTATCTTTGTGTTATTTTTATGACTCAAAAAATATAAAATATTTATATTAATCATCTGAAGGAAATCACTGTTTTGTTTTAATTTTTTTGTTGAGGCAATACAAAAATTCAGACCATTACCATCCCTTTTGATTTTTTAGGCTAACTGTCTACTTACCAGCATCCTCATGAGACATGTCTCCATCAGGTTCATTTAGGTTTGGAGTAGTGTTGGCAGGTGGCTCATACCTAATGAGCAAATTTATGGTTGCCTGAAAAAGTACATGTTTTCTCAATCAGCATCAGTTATTATCAATACCTTTCGTCTAATTTCAAATTATAAATCATGGGATTAACCAAATTCTGCTACTTCCTGCAGACCTATACAGATGCCATGCATCATCCACTGCCAGAACTGAAGCTGCCTTGGCTGTTCATGCAATCTGTTAAGGATCATGTCATTAACTAAATGTATTCACCCCAACAGCATGTTGTTTCTCATTGACCAAGGGCACGTTTCTGGATGGGAGTGACCTCACTTGACCACCGGCCAAGTCTCTCAGAGAGATTTGTGCCGAGCCAATGAACCTGAAAAGCAATCATATACATGTTTCTTTGGTCAGAAAGTTGTGCATACATCGGCAAATATATCATTGCAACTGGTGGGAAACAGTTGTTAGCAGCAAGGCTGAACAGTTAAAAGAAACAATGGGGAGGAACTTTGGTTCCACAATCTGTGATGAACTTGTGCATTTTCCACATAAGGGACTTGAACATAGTGTTTGTGATTTTATTGCTTGTTGCTCTGGATAGTTGACGGTTTCAACTTCCCAATTTCACTTCTTCACATACTAAGCAACAGCACCCAAGTACTTGTTATCTCTATGTTATTTCAACCAAACAGTCAAAAGTCAGTCACGTGGCAACAGTGATTAATAACCACGATGGATTGCAACATGGGCTGGGGCATTTTTATTCCCAAACCCAGTAAGTCTGTTGTCATACTGTTTCTAAGAAAGATTTTGCTAGTGACAAACATCCACTCTGCCTGGCTAATTTTGGCCAAAGAGCCATTTGGGAGCAGCAGTAGCATCTTTCAAGGGAACAAATGGCATACTGCTGTGTGACAAGGACCAGCTGGTTACACAGGCCAGCCCCTAAGATAATGAAAAAGTGCACATGAAAAAGGAGAAAGATGGAAAAAATGAACATCTACCACAGGCATGTGCTGGGCGCTCAGTGCCAATTTACGTTGAACAAATATAGAGCCAAGGAAGTGGGCAAAAGGTCTTAAGTAAGCAACATGAGAACAGGCAAACTCATTTTCATAATTTTGCTCTGGCTCTTTTTTCTTCTCTGTTGTTGTAAACCGTTGTCACTATTTATCATTGCACAGAGCTTAAAACGTGGGTTGTTTTTGGAAAAGCAGGGTCAGCTGTGGAGAATAAGATAGAGGGGAGATCTACTGTTTCTACCACTGCAGAGGCCACATGCGGGGAGTGGTTATACAGATTAACGGTTGTATACATAACTCTCCACTCAAACCAGAAAACACACTTTAAGTATTACTCCACTGAAAAAAACACAGATGATGGTTCTCCTGGCATACTGAGGTATTTTCCACTACTTATCCAGCATTCACTTTTAAACAAAGCTAAAAAAAATATATGCCAAACAAACTGAGCAGTCTGCACTGCCAGCCAAGAGGCTTAAATGTTTTATCTTGATAGTACCACATATCAGATACCCTTGTCAGGCTCTCTAAGTCACATTCCTTTACTAGATTTCCCTCCTGTAGATTATAGATGTGGGTGATAGTTGTGTTGCCTGCATGTTCAATGAAACTTAATTCCCTCCAGAATCAGCTTATTACTACATTTAGTCAGTTAGCTGAAGCTTTACAAAAAGGCAGACAATCAAGATACTGTCTGAAGTTCACTGTGCAATGCATTACAGGCTGAGCTGCTGCTAGTCATCACAGATGTGCCAATGACAAGCCAGCGCAAGCTCTCTTATTCACCCTCCTCATGCGTTTCAGGCTGTGATCATGGAAAAATTTCTAAGTGCATTCGTGGCTGGGGAAGACACCCTCCCCCTGTACACCATCAGTCACTAGAGTGACTCAGGAATTGTTATTATTTGGTCTACCCTCTCGCCTGCACTGCAGAAAGACAAAAGACTAACAAACAGACAAACAGTGCAGTACACTAATGAATCTACGGTAGGGAAGGTTAAAGAGAAATTACTTTTTTTTTCCTTTTAAGGAAACATTCCTCACAAGAGTTGGAGTGCTATTGTGAGGGAGACAAAGCAACTTCTTTACTGGTACTGCAAGTCTTAACATGGTTGCAGTGAGTCCTGTGGGTAAACTGTGCAGTAAAGTTACAACACGATACTCTGTTCCTTAAGAAAAGATCAGAACTATTTTCAACCACACTGTTCAATTAAGTAGTGTAGATGTAGTAAGCTAAGAAACAAGAACTTTAACAGTTTATAATCACACATCTACCTAACCTTCTCGAAAAGTAAACCTTACACTGTCACAGTTGACAAAAATCATCTGATGCTTTCCATACACATACTTGTCTTTGCCGATTGTTTCATAGTCTTTTACAACCACGTTGATGAATGAAGATGCATCCAAGGGAGAGCCCTTCAGGTCAAATTCAAGCACCTGTAATTACAAGGAAGTGAAAGTTACAATCTGTCACTAACATACTGTAGTTTCAACTGAGGTAATAGCAGCTCTTTGGTCAGTAATCATTTCCCAACATACAAATCCACATGCTGTGACTCTCACACTTACTTCATTCCAAACAGGGTTCAATTCATTGTCAATTGTTTTGGTTTTCTTCTTTTCACCTGTAAGCACAATGAAGTTAAGCCAGAAACCCAAAACAGCAAAAACAAAAAGAGAAACCTAGTGCTGCAATATTAGACACACATATTGGACACAAACATGCATTTTCCAGCCTAAATCAACATTTTACAATCTGCTGGAAACAGAGGAAGATTCAGTGCACTAACACATTTAGTAAATAAGTAAACAAAATAATAAATAGATGAAGAATAAGCCATGTTGCATTGTCTGGGAACAGAGTGATATTATGACCTTATAAGGATGTACTCTTCGTTGTTTATGAATCACCCTCAAAATATTCAATTTAAGCTCTAGGAATAGATACATACTGTAAACTATAAAAGTGATATTCAAGGAACACAGAGGTTATTTTACTCATGATACAAGATAGAAACTGAAACACTATGCATGATCAATCTGACAGAGAAGAAGTTAACAGAGCATGCAACAGTTCCCCTAGAAAAAAAAAAAAAAAAAGAAGTAATTCATGGTATAACTCACCTCTAAAGACAATCGCAGCTATTGGATCTGGGTTTCCAAGTTTCTTTTTGGGGATCCCAGTAGCGGACTCAACGATGACCCGCAGCATTTTGATGAAAAATCCAAATTTATTCAGAGAAACGAGTCATTATTCCGCTGAGAGATGGAGAGGGAGCCCTAACAGACGGAACTGAAACGCACAGATGTGCAGAGGAAAGGAGTGGATACCGGTGGGCAGCCTCCCTCATGAGTCAGAGGCATGCATGAAACACACCAGCCAGCTTGGGCGACTTAATGTACGACAAAGACAAAATTACCTCTCTCATTCAAAATGCTTCGTACTTATAACTTACTTTTGCTTTACATCACTATGTGCTTGTGAACTATGCGCGGATTTATCCGCCGTCCAGGTAAACTGAGTCGGTCCACTCTTTTCTTGTACTGCAGCGCCCCCAGCGGTGAGCCGAGGTTATGCAGCCTTTCTGTGCCGTTTGAAATTAACCTAGCCGTACCGTAAAACGTGCTATCTTACATTATTATTTCTAAATAAGTAAGCTTTGCTACATACTTTGATGAATTATAAACCCACCTTAACACATTGAGTCATAAAACCTCTGTTCCAGGCTTCTTTGTTATTTTCAAATTTTCGCGCGGCTGCAGGTGTGCAAATGCTAACGTTATTTTGGACCTAAGAGTTAGGCGAGGGTATTGAAGACACCACAATAACTCAGTCTAAGGTAACGTTCATAATTATTAAAAAATATAAATATTGTTACTACTGTGGGGAAAAAAAAACAAACGAGTTTGTTCTGTCATATTTCACTACATTAGCTTATCTAGCTAATGCCACGTTTCTATGGTAACTGTTTATTCAAGCTAACATAGGCTAATCCTAATGCTAACTAAGCTACCATTCTCTTTGTTGGTGTGAAAATAACTTTTTGGATAAGTTTATGTTATTTAGTTAGCTGCTTATTAACTTAACTACTAACTAAGCAAGTCCAGCATCCAATATGTACAGTAGCACTAGTCTCCATTAAGTGTGTATTAAATATGGTATTGGTGATACACATAATAAATGTATTAATTAAGTAACTTAAAAGTCACTTGTTGTGCTGTAAAAGTATTTTTCTGTGCACATAACCATAGAGTTTTGAATCAGCAACTCTGTGACAGAGTGTGACATGTTTGTTCAACAAAACATGTGGAAATGCTTTAATCACTCACTCAATCAAATCAAAGAATCAATAACTAATGGTGCACACACTGTAAGCAAGCGCACCCTTTGGATCAAACTCCGAGTAGTAGGCTACCTCAAGCCTGGGAAGTGATCTGTTTTTGTGTTTACTCTATGATAATACACAGTGCAGCAAACTATGGTCTTTTAAAGAATTATTTATAGAGAAACCGCCTCTGGCCAAAACAAGGTCCAATGAGAGTAGTGACTCATGTACTAATCAGAAAGGATGACACCCAGAATAACAAACTTATAAAAAAGAGGGAGCAGACTGTGTTCCAGGCACTTGATCCAGCGGAGCTTTCGAGTGAAGCAGATCAGACCCACAGCTGTGTTATTTACTTATTCTCTCAAATAAAAGAAATGGAGGACAACTCTTGCTTTAATGTCCTTTCTCAAAATAACGAACACGACAAGAGTCAGTAACAACTCAATATTATAAAAATAAGATTTATTGCAGAGCTAACTTATTGAGCAGCATTGCATTAGATCACTGTTTTTCAAACTATGGTGTGAGTACCACTGATGGTACATGTGACATTTCTGTAGTGGTACTTATATATTTTTTTAAATGAAAAGAATGATTTTAAAAACATATTATACTATCAAAATACTACAAAGTGTCTAATTAGAATAAACAATGGGATCACTGCAATGTAACTTAAAATAAGTTTTACATCTCCTGAAATTGTAGTTTCAGTATCCTGCTACGTAGTCACGTTCTTCCCCATTGCACGCATACTGTACATGAGCTCTGATATGACAAAAAGATAGTAAACGAAGGCAAAATAAGTGGTTCAAAAACTCTGAAATCATGGCTCCAAACGGGAAAGATCAGGAATAGAAGTGTGGATCAAAGAGTACCGCTTTCTAACAAATTAGCTCTGGTTCTTGAACCGGTTTCTTTAAGGATTTAACAGTCAACAATAAATAATCTTCCAGTTAGTAATAAACCTGCCTCCTGTGTAAACTGTAAAAGGGTCAGCCTACACTACTGTAATTTAACACTTTCAAAGCCTAATATTTTCTGAGGTAGAAACACTGCATCAGATCATGAATCTAACTGTAAAAGGCCTAGTTCAGTTTTTCCTCATTACTGCATTTGCTGATGGCAACAACCTACAGTTATCCATTCAGAATATTTATATTTGAAACTGTATACAAGGACAACCATAAAATATATTATTTTTGTTTCAATATCTTATAATATCTGTCAACAGGTGGTTGAGATGGCATCCTTCAAGTGTAAGGGTTACCTCAAGAAAAAGCAAGCCTCAAAGCTCGGTATGGTTGTCAGCGGCCTGAGGAAGGAGAACGCCTTACTGAAGAAGACTATGGCTGATATGACTCGTCAGCACTCAGAACATAATAATCTAGTCGAGGTAAACTTAGTTAAACAATCCTGTTTCTACGGTACTCACACTGTACTGCACCTAATGATGTTTCCAATGAGAGTTGTGGTGTTTATTTAATTCAGGGTATTGTGTTGAGCATGTGAAACAACTTATTTCTCACTGTCTTTTTGCAGAGATTTCTCTCTATTGAAGCTGCCTGGTTGGAGAGTTATAAGCAGCTGACGACCAAAGATGAGAAGAGTCCTTTGCCACCAGAGCAGGTGACTATTAGAAGAAAGAGAAGTATATCCATTTATGCCAGAGAGGTTGAAGAAGTCAAGACTACTGTCTCAATAAGGTGTCAATATCTTGAGAACAAAGTTGCAGGGAAGAAGGTATAGCGAGGCTCAATTGTAATATAAGTGAGCAAATTACGGAGTAAAATTAAACAAACTGGGTGCCTTTATAAGCAAGAGAAAATACAACAAATGTTACTTTCATTCCATTGCAATTCATGATATTTGACACTTCCAATAAAATAATGTATTATTCATTATAAAACATATATTTATTATTCAAATTATTACAGTGTTAGATGCTTCACAATAAATACTGACATTTTATGCAATCTTAAGTCTCTCTAAATCTTAAGTGCAGATTGTAGCACAAAATGGGTCCTTTCCACTTGTCGTAGCAGGCAAAGCATGTGTTATTAATAACATTAAGGATGGCTCTGCTTTAGTCAAGTGTCTCAGTAAGTCATGGCAATGCCAGGACCCTGAAATCAATGCAAATACATTCAACCACCATTCATTTTATTATTCACACCTGTGCTTTTTCCACTGTGACATGTCAAAATGTTTGACTTAACCTAGCCCCTCTAGCCACTTACCAGTTTTGCACCACTAGATGGCAGCAGTTGTTTTTAAGAGTCAGTCTTACATTTCGAGGAGGAGTAACTGTTCTGCATACAGACACACTTCTTTAAACAGAGCATACCATCATAGTGACACTCTGGACATTGTAGACATCATAACACATGACAATTTGATGCTCTAAATCATGTCAAATCATCATCACTGTACCTATATTATGACATGTCACAATGTACTTTCTTTTATTAAAGCAGTTGGGTAAAGTCTGTATGTGCCTGTTGTCAAATAGGATTCTGCTTCAGATGAAGTGGCCTCGACCAACAGTGTAATAAAGCTCCAAAATCTCCTCACTGATGTAAGTGCTGTGTGGCTGTGTGTATTTTTCAGCCTACTCCATCTTTCTGTTTCTAGTTACTAAGTTTCTAAGTGAGGGTGTGTGCCAGTGTACAGTATACAGTCTTGCTGAGTGTTTTTGCTTTCAAGCCATCCCACTGGCACAACTCTCTTTCTGTCTTCCTCTGTTATGTGCTTCTCATTCTTTTATTCAATCCCCCGAGGCCTTGGAGAAGAACAAGCAGTGGCTGGAATATGACCAGCAGAGAGAGGCCTATGTGAGGGCAATTCTGGACAGAATGTTATGGCTGGAGAAGCAGTTGGACGAGGCCAATCAGGCCCGCTCACAGCAGCACAATGAAGACCATTCAGATGGTGAGCCAGAGGGACAGTGGGCAGCGGGCACTCACAACTGGGGCAACAAGGGGCAACAGACTGTCACAACAAGGTTTATGAGATATCAAGATTGCCCTGTAGTAGCCCACTCTCATGTATTTCTTACTGCATGATGAATGTTTAAGGCTGTGTCTAACATCTTTGATTATGTATGTCGATGTGTAATTTCCTCTTTTGACTTTTCTTTTCTTCTTCTGCTTCTCTCATTACAGAGAAGGTGCAAATAAGCGAGACGCAGGAGCACTATGAAAAGCTTTTACAGAAAGCCAAAGATGAGCTGGAGGTGCTCAGGGAGCAGGTGGACATAATCCACCACAAACTGATAAAAACCCAAAACTGGTATGTCTTAAAAAAATAAATAACATGGTCCAGACAGTTAGAAGGACAGTCGACTACATGATAGACCATTTGATGTGTAGGTGCAAGGAAAGGGAGAGTGAGGTGGAGGAGCTCAAGAAGCAGCTGTGTGCTGAAAAACTGAGCAAAGAAAGTGCACCAGAAGATGATCATTGCTCTGAGGATGAAGAACAACAAGTAAGGGATGAGATCAATGACCTCCAAAACAGACTGGATCAGGAGAAACGTAGGTCGGCTAACCGTGAGGTACGTTGCTATTGAACCATTCATTCAGTACAGTAAGTAGTAAAAATTAAAGACATACGCTGAAGATAAAATTTAAAAAACATCTCTCTTCTGTCAGAAGTTCCTGTTAAAGCGTCACCATGAAGACCAGGAAAAGATAGCAGACCTGGAGCGACAGGTATGACAGGGCCCTATCTCTCTGACTTGAATAAAACCTTAACTATAAATTGACGGCTGCTGATCCATCCGTCTTGATAATGGCACAGATTAATTACATTTTGAGGGGGGTGGATGACTCATGTCCATCAGTCTGTTCTTGTGATTCTAAGCATGACTCATCCATTAAAAGTCAGCACGTGACCTCTTTGCTTTCCTTCTAAAAGGAAAATGTCCTCACATAAGCAACAGACTCTTCATATTTGAAAAATATTTTCCACACATATACTATATTTATATTGCACCATTGTAATGCAAACTTTTTTAAATTTTAGATCAAGATTTCTTCACAAGACCTTGAGGATGAAAGGCAGGATTTTTCATATTTAAAGAGGCAATTTATGAGAGTTCTGAAGATCCGGAAAAAAACTAGAGACCGTTTGACAAAACAGGTTGGCATGAATCGTGTAAAGGTCTAGACTGGTAATTGATATATGCTAACTTCATCAGTTTTGAGTCTTAAAGCTGCATTAATTAATTATAATGGGCACTTGGTTCATCTATTTGAAGTTGTTATGGCAAACAATAGCCTATTGACACATCCAGCAGATACAGATAAACATGATCATTTATTTGGAGTCTTGTCTCTGGCTGGTTTGGTGCTACTGAGGTAGTGTAGAGTGGGTTTATCTGATCTATTTGCTAAAAACATCTGCCTACATCAGAAAACAAAGTTGAATAAGTGGCAGGGAGGAAAATCAACCCAGTGATCCAAATAAAAGAGGCTCTGTAATACTCAGAGAGATTTAGGAGATAATTTACTGTAGCTGTATCACTATTATTGACTTCTTTCACATTACACACAGTAATTTAATCTGTTGTTAAAAATATTGATTGGTGCAGCTTTAAGTTTAGTTGGTCAAAAATGAAAGAACTACTTGAAAAGTCTTATGAACCATATCTAATGGATGACTGTTTATATTAGAGAGACGAGCAGGATTACAGCTCGTGTGAAGTGGCTCACCCACACTCCGTGCCCTCTGGAGATGTCCTGACATCCTCCCCTTGCAGCAGCTTGCTGAATGAAAGCTTCCTGGAGTGTCCCAGCTGCCATGCCGAGTATCCTGCCAGTCGCTACCGAGAGCTGATGAACCACGTAGAAATCTGTCTAGACTGAGCTGAGCAGGCTTCTTCAGTTCTGTATCTTCTGTAATATGGATTTTGCCTATACTGTGTAACCAGAGTTATTCTAATAAACTACAGTGTCGAGTTGCTGAGGTTGTGCTCCTGAGTATTTAAAATGAAGTCACAAAGCTTTAATTAGCTAATTTTTAGCCACACTTATCTTACCCACTTTGGTAATCTCCTGACTTTTTCTCTAGCGCCACCATGAGGTTCACGTTTCTGGTTTTAAGTGAAATATCCTGACAACTGTTGGATGGATTGCCTTGAAATATGCTACAAATATTCAAGCGTCCCTCAAGGTCAAATTCTACTTTGGTGGTTCCCTAAATATACATCTAGTGCCACCATCAGGTCAAAATTTCACTTGAGTTATGACCAATTTGTGTGTGTCATATCATGCTGCTGTAGGTTGACCCCTTCTAGGTCTCACACTGTGCAAACCAGATGAATAGCTCAAAACAGCTTGTGTAAGTTAATCCCTTTCCTGTGCTATTTAAGGATGTGGATTAGTATTGCTAGCCAGCAATATGGAGAGTCAAAGGTCTGTGCAGTGGCTGTAGGCTTTGAAAGAGATTGACACCATGGGTTAACCTAGGCTAACAGCTTTAGAAAAAGATGTTAATATGGTTTAGACGTCTCATAACTTGCTGTGCCTTTCAGGAACTTTTCATATGGAAACGGAAACAAAAATGAGCTTAGCCTGTCTGAGAGGCAGGCCTATAGCCAGGAGGGTGTTTCTCTTGTGGCTTTGTAGGTTATTAACACAAGCCATGACAAGAAAACTTAACAAAAATCAGATGTTTGTTAGCTTATTCGTAAAACAAATATTTCTAAGGTAAATTCTAGGTACATTTTTCCTCTTCCTAAACACTACTGCTACTGCTACTACAGCTGTAGATTATCAGGAAGTAAACCTGGTAATCTAATTCACAATGTAAATAAAAGTGGTGTCAAACTAATAAGATCCCAGAAGCTAATTTGCGATTTACACAGTGTTACTGTTTAACAGTTACATTGATTGAGGATTAGAACGTTAGATTAACCCACGGGGAAAGTCATGTCAATCCCAGTCAACAGCACACAGTACCGTGTTAATGTTATTGTAAAGGCTATTCCTAAACATTTAATCCACAGTGTGCAAGTCTAACTGTGTTTGATATTGTTGGAAGAGTGCAAATGTGGCTGAAGTAGCACAGAATAAAATTATGTTTAACTACACGGCGGAAGACAAAATTACAAAGAACATCTTGTTCTAATGTTTGCTCCCCTTCAGTTAGAAGGTGGATCAAACAGCATCACAAAGGTTAGTCACCACCCTCCATCCCTCCTTGTCTTTCTTCTCCTCCCATTTTCTAGTATGACTTTATGTCTTATCAGCTCAGTGCGCACCTCTGATTCAGATCACCTTTTTCAGTCTATATGGATATTAACCGTCACACTAACTTACTCCACTTAAGGAACGTCTCTTATTTTTCCTTCTTCTCTGAGCTGCACCGCTCAGATGCCTCCACCATTGTCGAGACCCTGGCTATCACTGCTGTCTTCATGGTCTCCGTGGCAGCAAATACAGGAGCCACAGCACTGGTAACCCGGGAACGCAGACTGCTGGCCAATAAGACCATCCTGACCCTCAACTTGTTTGTGGCCGACCTGCTGTTTGTCAGCATGATCCCATTGATCGTGGTGGTGCGGTGGACTGTTTCCTGGAGGTTGGGGTATACAGCCTGTCACATTGTTCTATATATCATCTGTATGAGTGGCTCTGTCATCATCTCTACCCTGGCCTCCATCAGCGTGGAGAGAGTTCAGGCTATCCTTCAGCTGCAGACTGTGCCCACTTTAAACCCCAAGATGGTGACCGCCACCCTCTTCTTCATCTGGGCCATTTCTGCACTGGCTACCTTACCCCTCAGTCTGTTCTTCACTGTGATGGAAGTGAATTACCCAGAGCAGGTATGGATGGATTGATGGATGAAAGGAATACTCAGTGTCCCCACCATTAATGTGTTTTTGTCTATTCATTTTTGTATTTTCACAGGAAAGTGTGCTCATCTGTACGCTGAAGTGGCCTGACACAACTTTAGAGATTGTGTGGATTGTAGCCTTCACCGTCCTGTGCTTCCTTCTCCCAGGATTAATAATCGTTGTCAGTTACAGCAAAATATTACAGGTGAGTCTATTGTGCTGTTAGGAAGTAAAGTAAGGGGTCGTGCAAAAGATAGTCATGTTTTTTAGGATCACGAGATCCCAGCCACATTTTGAAAGGATAAGGCTGGTGTTATGTCTGTGTTTTTCTTACTGTTAAAAATCCTGTGGAAAGACCAAAGCTAACAATGTATTACTACATCTAATCTATGCATACGTTCATACATTTTACTACCCTGTCACTGACAATGTACATGTTAAATAATTTAATATATTAAGGAAGATTTTAACTTAAAAACTGAAATCATTTGTTTAAGAAAGCAGCCTTCTGAGTACCTTTGCGTTGTAGTATTGGTGCACAATCCACATAGAAAAGTCAGCTCAAAAATTCACTATATCAACAGCCATATCAGTAATCTGTGAATTTCCCCCTTTAAAATCAGTATCAATATCAAGAACCCCATATCATTCAGGCTTTGGTAATTTCAGCTTTAACAAACGTTCAAAACAGGAATAAATTGTGTGTTTGTTGGCTGTGAATTAATACACATTTGGTGCTCTAAGTATTTACAGCAGCAGGATGTGCCTTTAAGATGGACTCAAAATAAACTATAATGCCCACGTTCCTGGTAATAAAGTGGCTCATTGATGTGTTTTAAATGTTTTTCGAAAACAATATGTCACAGATGAACAAGCTATATCAGGCTTTGGATCCACAGGTAATACTTGATTTAGTTTTGGGGATTAATTGGGTTTGTTGACAGTAGGAAGGATAACGATCACCAGCCTTATTAGAAACAAAAGGGAATACTTCATTTGTTTCTTACATCATTTTGGCCCCACATTGATTTCATACATTTCGTACTTTTGATAATGACTGTTCATTTCACACATGTCTAATCGAGCCCATTTATTAACAGACATATTGACATTTCTCGTTGTACCATCTGTGAGTATTAGTCATTCCTCTGACATCGTGGGAACAGAGATATGTGTGCTTTGTTAGGGGAGGAGAGTGCGGTTCAGAGCTTTGCACTATCAACTGTCAACATTAAATTAGGCAGTTAGCCAGTTCTACCAATGAGGACATTAAACTGAAACAAACAATAGAAAATGATTCTGAGAAGCCACAAATTGATTTTGGCTCTGACATGGAGACAAACATAAAGGACATCATGCTCCTTGTGTAAATGCATATGCAGATCAATCAGGTTACATAAATTGTATCTTTTTTGTCAACATTATATAATGTCCCAAAGTACAGAATACCAGTGTTGTGTAATATTATTTTATTTGTTTTATAGATTGCTAAGAGTTGCAGGCGAAGGGTTCGACCTCGAGAGAGTCAGCCATCAGTTGGAGACACTCCTGAGTACCACGTCTCCCGCCAGGATATGAAGCTCTTCCGCACTCTTCTGGTCCTTGTGCTCTCTTTCTTAGTCATGTGGAGCCCGATATTTGTCACCATCTTCCTCATCCTGGCCAGGAACTTCCTGGCTTACCTAAATGTCTCCTCTACCATGTTCTTCTGGGTGGTAACGTTCACAATGACCACCTCAGCCCTCAACCCCATCCTCTACTCCATCTGCCAGTTCAAGAGCAGCTGGCGCAGACTCTGCTGTAGCTCTGAGGTAGCACCTTGTGGCAGGGGTTGAACACAAGGCATACATCCATCATTATCATGATTGTTCCATCAAATAGAAGATTTAAACATTGAGCATACAGCACATTCACACCTTTGGTTAATATTGATAAACAACACACAGTATACATCACATGTAAGATATAATATTTGCTTGCTTATTGAACTCCTGAGCAGGTGAATTTCTCTCTAATTTTAAGACTGAAAGACCTCTGAGAGAGCAAAAACTGTAAAGAGAGGTAATTTTATAAAAGATTTTGTGATTTTCAGTTGTTTCTTTTTGTTTTGTTTCTTCCCTTACATCCAAACAGTAAAGTATAGATTATTTTTAGCTGAAATAAATCTTTTTTTTAGTTATTTTAAAATAATCTGTTGCCTAAATATTGAAGAATGCTTTGCTTCTTAAAATGACAGAACCATCTTAATTGTTCAGAAACTAGTCAATGAATTCATAAATTGACTAATATAAATTCAATTTCAAGTATTATTGTGAAGGGAAAAAAACTTGGAGGACCTTATTTAAAAGACTTCTTTTTTAATTATTTTTATTGACACCATTGCCTTTTTGTCGTCCAGTGTAGAAGTAAACAATTGTGTCTCATACCTAGATCATACTAACAGGCCGTTTGCCTGCCAAAAAGAGTAATTAAACTTCAAGCAGCAGTTAACAATCTCACTTAATCCTGTCAGTGGTTAAATGTAAATTGCTATCTAACAGAAGTGGTCCAGGAAAGCCGCATAAACACACTAATTTATTTTCTGGAGGAGTGCCTGTAGATGAATTAGACCAAAGTACTTCTGGCTGTCTGTACTTGTACGTGCAGTTATTTCAGTTTGCCAGATGTCACTATATCATTAATCACTGTCTCATACAAAGCCTCTCAGACATCATAAGACACTTAAACGCAGCTTTTATCAAGTGATCAATGGCTTCTCTGACCTTCTTTGCCCGGTATTATTATGGTATTATCCTTATCCTCCTAAAATCATACAGCCCGGCTTCCACCACAGTGTTTGCTACTTTTTAAAATCAATAACACTTTTTTGACCTTTGTGCTACACATTTAGGTACAGAGAAGATGAGCCACTGATCTCAGTTTGTCTTCAGATAAATTCAGGAGAATTATTGCAGTCTGGACTTCTTGCACGTTAACCTCTTCTGCAGTGCAGAGCATACTGCAGGTGTTATAACTCAGTTATTACCTGTAAGGGGATTGGCCCCATGAAAATGACAAGTGACTGGATTTGCAAGTTAAGAAAGCTCAGGGGGCTTTATGACTCTTGCGTCACTAGTTATTACCCAGTATCCCCTTACCCAGTAAGCCACTCACTACCTTCTGTTGGAGAAGGTGTTGGAGCTGTAGCTTTGGGCCTGTGTCCACAGAGGAGTTTGGGAGATGTCTCAGTAGGGTCTGCACTGCCACATCTTCTGGAGGCCACCTTTACTCCTCCCTCTGCTCTCTCCTCCATCCAGCTGCAGTCATCTGAGAGGGGCATCTTTGTGCAGTTACAGAAGGGATCGTTCATCCAAACTTGGACAACATGGGAGACAAAGATACTGTAGAGAAGTTCCTTGACAACAACCCACAGTTTGCCAAGGAGTACTACGAAAAGAAGGTCAAGGCAGAGGTGATCAGTGCTGCTTTTAACAACCAGGTCCAGGTCAAAGACCCGGCCTCTTACAAGGATGTCTCCACCATTCAGGAGGCTGAGTTCATATTTGAGCTCTTAAAGGAGATGCAGGGCACCAACCCGATGGAGAAATCTCTGCATAAAATTCTCCAGAGGATTGCTCTGCTGATCCAGGCTGATCGCTGCAGCTACTTTGGCTACAGGGCTCGTAATGGAGTACCCGAGCTGTCCACGATCCTCTTCGATGTGACACACAATTCTCCATTTGAAAGAAATATTGTGAACCCCAATGTAGAGATTGTTTTTCCCACCGACATGGGGATTGTTGGATATACGGCACACTCCAAGAAGCCTCAGAATGTTGCTGATGTTAAGAAGGTGAGCGAATGATAATATTGATAACTAAACTCTAATTTCAGAAATAAATAAATAGAACAAACCAGGCTGATTATTGATGAGACATCTGAGAAAACATTTAGTTGATTAATCTTGTAACTGTAAACCTTAAAGACTATGTTTTCTCTGGAGAGATACATGTATTTAAAATTAATGACTTTTAACCTATTATCACAATGTTTCCAGTGGCATGGGAACTATCAACCTACAATTTACAAATAACAATGACAAACGCCTATCATTTTGCATTCATGTGTCTTGTCTCATGCTGATTTTTAACCTAATATCTGTATAATAGCGTTCAAAAATAGATTGTTGATCTGCTCTTTTAAATTCATCTCACCTTTAACCATTCTCCTTATTATTTTCAGGACTCTCATTTCAGCGACTTTGTGGATAAACAGACCAAATACACCACCAAATGCATGATTACTGCTCCCGTGATGAATGGAAAGGAGCCCATCGGTGTCATCATGGCACTCAACAAACAAGGTGCTGATGCGTTTTCAAAGGGTGATCAGGAGGTGAGTGGACTGGATGTTCATATTTAATAATGGGGGTTTTACAGTAACTATTAGTGTTTTTGCCAGAATGACTCACAAAGAGAAAATCAAACAAGACTGCACTTAGTTTGGCTGCAGGCATTTACTACATGTAGTAGACAGACAAATCTGGGATGAGGGCCATATCCTTGTCTTGACTTGCAAAGTAAAATGGCTAATTTTAGCTCACCAGCTTCCTGTCTCTGACCTGTATATTTAAAAGCTTGACTTGGTACTTTGGGTCACTGTTATGAAAGCTCAACTTATAATCCTTTTAAGGAGGGGAGGCTCAGACATTTTTTCTTGCCTTGTTTCATGGCCTCCTTGTGACTCTAGAGGATCATCCAAGCGATGATCTGTCAGAGGAAGTGACTAATTTTAAACACATGACTGTGCTTCATAAAGAAATATGATTCTTTGTTCTTTCATTGCAGCTCTTCAGTAAATATATCAACTTTGCTAATGTGGTCATTCTCCAAGCCCACACTGCTTGCATGTGGGATGTAGAGTCCAGGAGAAGCCAGGTAAAAACACACAGTAATAAATTCACTTGTATTTTCCAAGACAAACATATTTTGGAAGCATTCTTCATTTTCAAGCTGCGCTAAAAACAAGAAATAGAATGGTGCAAGTATCAAATGTTACTTTAAAGGTCACGAGCAATGGTGTTTTTCCTTGCTATAGGTGCTGCTGTGGTCCGCCAGCAAAGTTTTTGAAGAGTTGACGGATATTGAGAGGCAGTTTCACAAAGCCTTGTACACAGTGAGGACATATATCAAATGTGAGAGATACTCTGTGGGACTCTTGGACATGACCAAAGAAAAGGTGTGTAGCAGAAAGGGTTAAAAAAAACCTTTAACTTTGAGTTCTGCTTTTACTGACAATGAGTTAATTTCACTAATTATATATATAGGAAGTGTCGTAAATAGACATAACATAAAATAGATGTAACATAGAAATAACATAATTTTGGCCTTTTCTTTACCAGGAATTCTTTGATGAGTGGCCAATCAAACTAGGAGAACAGGAGCCATATAAAGGCCCCAAGACACCTGATGGCAGAGTAAGTCCAATGCTGGGTTTGTAAAATTATTCTCATCTGCCATTTTGTGAAGAATTAAAAAATCTCTTCTGTGC
The DNA here is from genome assembly GCA_033000465.1 of Sciaenops ocellatus. Classification (NCBI taxonomy): domain Eukaryota; kingdom Metazoa; phylum Chordata; class Actinopteri; family Sciaenidae; genus Sciaenops; species Sciaenops ocellatus. The sequence goes on along the minus strand of CP136872.1, from coordinate 15,173,001 downwards.
TTAAAATATTTAGGAAATCAACTTCTACAAGATTATTGACTACTTGCTGGAAGACAAAGAGGAGATTAAAGTTATCCCGTAAGTATGGAGATGTACTGTAGCATCGCTATCTAGCCTGATTATATAACTTTATTGGCATAATATTAATTATTCTTAGTTGTATAAGAAGATGTGCAGTTGCTCATGCTCTCTGAACTCACAGCGGCCCTCCTGCCGACCACTGGGCTCTGGTCAGTGGACTCCCAACATACGTGGCTGAGAATGGATTTGTAAGTTTCATGTTTGTTCCATTTTTTCATCAGTCATTTTTCTGCTGATCTGCTCAATCAAGTTATTACACGCGTAATAATTTCTGTACTTTGTCTAGATCTGCAACATGATGAACGCTGCGGCAGACGAGTACTTCGCATTTCAGGTGAGAACTTCTTCTTCTTCACTGACAAATGTTTTTTACAACCTGGCAGAATTAATCTGGATATTCTTTTTGATTAATTTGACAGAAAGAAGCAGTGGATGAGACTGGGTGGAGGATTAGAAATGTCCTCTCGCTCCCGATTGTCAACAAAAAGGAAGAGATTGTGGGCGTTGCCACTTTCTTCAACAGAAAAGATGACAAACCATTCGACGAGAATGATGAACAAATTACAGAAGTACGAAAAAATATCTCTTTTTTAAAATTTTGTTTTGCTTTATAAGCCTCCCGTTATTTCATTTTTTTAATACTGTTATAACATGTTCACAATTTATTTTAAGGTAATTTATATGAATTAAAATTAACTATATATATAATGTATTTAAAATATTATTGTTTATTACATGTCATTTTTATTTTACCTATTTTTCCAACTTAATATTAAGCTCTAGGTTGTACAGAAGAATTAGATAATAGTAAATATTACACGCATAATATACAGAATTGAATGGATTGTTTTGTTTTTGTCACCAGGCTCTGACTCAGTTCCTTGGCTGGTCCACTCTGAATAGCGACACATACGACAAACTGAACAGGACAGAGTGGAGAAAAGATATCGCCCAGGAAATGCTCATGTACCAGACAAAGGCCACAGCGAATGATGTGCAGACCATTCTGGTAAGCTGGTCTGATATAACTTCAACCAGACTGAAATCATAGTAGATCAAGCTCCCTTATCATTTTTTTTTTATTATTTCCCCACAGAACACTCAAGACAAGTTTGGCTCTGCTCCAGAAGACTGTGATCAGAAGGAGATGTACAAACTGTTGGTAAGAACCATGATAGGAAGAGTGCAATGGCCCTCATTAATGTGTTTGTGATGGCAAACTGACTGTTTGCACTCTGTTTCCAACGTGCAGAGAACCTCCATCCCAGATGCCAAGACCGTGGAGCTGCATGAGTTCCACTTCAGTGACTTCCCATTGTCGGAGTTTGAACTCATCAAGTGTGGCATCCGCTGCTTCTTTGAGCTAGGGGTGGTAGAGAAGTTCAAAGTCCCAGCTGAGGTATTGAGCGGAGATATTGTAGTCATTAAAAATTCCCTCTGGCTGTCCATCAGGCCAGCACATTCCCTCTGAAACCCCCAGAAAAATGACATTTTTGACTCAGGTCTAACTGAATTGGCACTTGAATTAAGCTGTTTTTGTTTTATATATTTCACAAGGTTCACTTTGGCTGATCTGAGTTGCTGTGTAACCTTCAAAGACATTTATGTTATCTGTGTCAAATTTTCGAAACACAAAGAGTCATTGCAGCTTTGTTTTGTTCATTTTTTCACGCCTGTCGTGCAGATTCTTACACGATGGATGTACACCGTTCGCAAGGGATACCGTGACATCACCTACCACAACTGGAGGCACGGCTTCAACGTTGGACAAACCATGTTCACTCTGCTGCTAGTGAGTTTAACATCTCAAACTAATATTTTTTTATTACTTGCTATAGTGTTTGTTACAGCACAGGCTTGTTCTCTTTGCTCCTCAACAGACAGGTAAACTGAAGAAGTATTACTCTGATCTCGAGGCCTTTGCCATGGTTGCTGCTGGATTCTGCCACGATATTGACCACAGAGGAACCAACAATCTCTACCAGACAAAGTAAGATTTTTGTTGGTCATTATCAGGTGACAATCAATGACAAATTGATGGTGAGAAATTGAAGACGACATTAAAAAATTTGACTCATAAGCTCTTGTTTTGGTGGACTCTTGTAGGAGTTTATCCCCACTGGCAAAACTGCACAGCACCTCAGTCATGGAGCGACATCATCTTGAGTACAGTAAGACACTGATGGAGGATGAGGTGGGTTCTTATATTTTATTATTTATGTGTTTAACAGTAGTTGTGGATTGAAACGGAAGAAAGTCAAAAGTTTTTCATACTAACATCATTCTTCTGCTGTTGTTCACAGAACCTGAATATCTTCCAAAACCTTCAGAAGCGTCAGTTTGAGACGGTGCAGCATCTGTTTGAAGTTTGCATTATTGCTACTGATCTTGCCCTCTACTTCAAGTACGGAGTTTTGTTCCATCAAAGTATCTAGTAACTGTTTGTCCCACATTCAACATTAAAACTGTTAACCCTAACTCAAACCCAAACCCTTTGTCTCTTTATCCCAAACCATGTGAGTCATCGGACAGCATGGGGAGAGTCAATGTGACAATCACTAACCCTGAACCTGAACACAAACACAACCCTAACCCTATTGAGGATTTTCAAGGACTTTCAAAAAGATGTGACAGCTTTCTCGTCTTTCAGGAAGAGAACAATGTTCCAGAAAATCGTGGATGCCATGGAGGGCGTTCCAGATGAGAAGGAGAAGATCAACTACATCTCCAACAATCCAACCAGGAAGGAAATTATAATGTAAATGCATAGTTAATCAATTAAATACTTGTCTTATGTTAGAGGTCTAGCTGTCATTCAAAAATGTTCTCTCATGGTGTCGTGTTTTTCCCTTAGGGCAATGATGATGACAGCTTGTGACTTGTCAGCCATTACAAAGCCATGGGAGGTTCAGAGCAAGGTATGATATTGTCTACAGACTTGTAACGTGATTACAAAGTATCATTCTCCCAATTGTTCTCATTGTTCTACTGGTTTGATGGTTTTAGGTCGCTCTAATGGTGGCAGCAGAATTTTGGGAGCAGGGAGACCTCGAAAGGACAGTCCTCGACCAACAGCCAATTGTAAGATCTCTCATTTTTTTTACTATGTTGCATGCACTGTTTATGTTCTTATAACGTTATAACAATAACCATAATCATCAGTCATCATCTCTGCTCCTTCTTCTGTAGCCGATGATGGACAGAAATCACGCTGATGAGCTGCCTAAGATGCAGTGCGGTTTCATCGACTTTGTCTGCTCCTTTGTGTACAAGGTACCTAAAAACCAATAAAACATTATTCTTTCTTTATAAACACAAACATGAATGAGAATTGGAAAAGAAATATATTATTTTTTCATACAATCCCCTTTTTCTCTCTTTCTTACACGTACCTGTATGTTTGCAGGAGTTTTCTCGCTTCCACACAGAGATCTCCCCCATGTTCAATGGGCTGAATGCGAACAGGGGAGAATGGAAAGCTCTCGCAGATGTACACGCGGCCAAGATGAAGGAGATCGAAGACGCGAAGAAAAAGCTGGAAGATGGAGACGCAGGTCAGTGCATCCCTCCTGCTCGTTATGCTCGTCTTCATATTTGCATCGTCACCCGTCTCTCACTGTCTTTCTCATTTGTTCCTTTCACAGGTCAGGATGGCGGGAAGTCAAAGACGTGTGTTATCTGCTAGACCTCCAGGGCAGTTGAAGCATATATGAATGTTTGTCTGGATGTGTATTTGTACAGTGTGTGTATGTGCATGAGCTTGCCTTCACAGATGAGGGACTTCTGTTGTGCAAAGTTATTATTTTTATAAACATACATATAAATATATAATATACATATATATATATATATATATATATATATATATAAATATTTATACTGAATATACTATAAGGATATTTAGCTCACTTTCTTTTACTTTGGCCATTATGTGAATAGAAATATTAGGTTGCAAATATAATGCAGTCTGAGCTGTTATATTTATGGAACTTAAATACTTTTTTTTCAGCTTTAAAATCAGAATTACTGGTTGCTTTTTTAAAATTGCAAGTAGTGCTTTCAAAATTTGAAACATATGTCCCCGGCAAACGGGTGAGAGATGTAAGAAGATTTGACTGGATTGGATTTGGTTATAAGCCAACTCGAGCCCCTAGGCTTTCCTTTTTAAGTCCCCTGCTTACATAAAGTAAAAATACTGCCGCCCTGCTCATAAGTGCGCGTGTCTAGAGTACATGTGGCATACAGGACACAGGAATGTGTCATGGAAAAATTGCGCCGCACACAGAGTCAAACTTACCATGTTAGGATAGAGGGGCCATTGCCTGAGTATGAAAAAAGACATTTTTATGATGCGTTGTAAGATTTATGTTCCAAAATCATGTCTCGAAACAGCTTGTGACATGGGTAGCACATAGCAGAGCAATGACAGACTTATTATTTTCTGTTCCAAGTGTTTGTTTGCTTTTTAACATAAGATCTTTGAATTTCAGCGAATGCAACCTTTGCAAAGAAATGTGACTCATTCATGTATAGCATTAAATACATAATTATATGTTCAATAGCATCATGTATAAGACATTAAAAGTGTCAATAAAGTTTATTTTCAAATCATGTATGTTTTTTGCATTTAAAGTGCATTTTAGCCATTCTGCAAACAAATTGAGCACTTTGTTTTCAGCTGCAGCATGGACATCATGCCAACTGCAGCATATTGGTTACTGAATAGTTTCCTGATGGTGACTTGCAACCTCATTGATCCCATGACAATCAACATGCCTCTGTGTACACTACATCCACACTTAGATCCAGCTAAAGACGGGTTTAGGAGAGCAGGACTGACCAAACATCTCCTTTTAATCAACTGCTAACAAGCTTACTAGAGACCTGTGTCACTGGTTTGGAGCTTGTTTCTTTTCAGACTTGATATTCATTGATTAAATGTAAATATACATCTTATGAGCGCAAAGGAATATACAACTTTAATCTCACAGTGTACAATGTGTACATGCACAAGAAAATACATCAAATTCTCACGTGTACACTGCAGTTTACAAAGGCGCAGATCTTTCTGTTTTAATGTGTCGCTTTGACCTTTGACCTCTAACTGTTTGGCATGTTGTTTGACCTCAGCTGTGATGACTAGCAGATGTTGTGATGTGTCATACAAGAATATACCCAGAAAATCTCATCTCATGCACTGCCTCCATGATGCTTCTTACTATTACTGTAAAAATGTGTTCAGAATAACAAAACATTAAGAAATGAAGACATTTTTATTTACAGCTAAACTTATTTAGTCGTTGAGGTTTTGAATGGAGAATAAAATGACACTTGCTATGAAGAAAAAAAACATTTTTAAGCTTTTTCTGCAGGGATGGTAGTAATACTCAGGTAATTATTACATACTTATGTTGATTTAAGAAGATGTGTTTTCTTGCGTCACTACCACAAGTGATCATCCTCTTGGCTCAGGCAGGTGACTAACAGGTGGCAGGCAAACTTCATAGCTCATACAAGAACCAGAGAGCATCTCAGTTACAAAACCCTTTCAGTCACGTCATAGGAGGTAAGCCAGCTTTGTGGACTCACAAGACTTCTTAAGACAGCTGATAGGTCCAAAGGTCAAACAGCAAAACAAGAGTATGTTCACTTAATGGGCAGCTTTCACTGGTGAAAGAACACAGGAGGAGCAGGAGGGTGGCCACAGGTGTCATAATTGTATGAATATTGATTATAATTTACATTTATTATTAATATTTTAGGTCATCATAATGATCATTGTAAAACAAATTTAAATCATGAAAATAAAGAAGAAAACTGTAAATGTTGCAGACTGAAATTTTTAAAAAGTCTCACCAAAAGTTAATCTTGAATCACGAAGCTCCTCTTCAGGTGAAAATTGTTTTAAAGAGCTGATAGCTCATAAATCAATCCACCTCTGACCTGTGACAGGCTTTACCTTGGCTCTTCATTTCCCTCTAGTGGGGAGGTCAGTCCATCAAGGAGGACAGTCCGGCAGAATGGTTGTTTCTATGCTTACAACTTAATGTTTGCTTTAGAAATTTGTTTATTTTTCAATGCTATAAAAGGCTATTTTTATATAGCCATAGAGGCAGATTGATGAGGTCATGCAGATGAATATAGTTATATATACTGATTACTAGTTGCAGAAACCAAAACAACACAGATCCTAGAAGTAACAGAAGTCAGAAACATCAGGCTGAGTCGTATCAATAGCAGTGGACATCACTGCGGTCCAATACTTGCTGCACAGTGTGTGTTCTATTCTGGTGATGAATGATGGCATTTATGAAGCACAGACACTACCCATCATCTTGCAGCACAACAATAATATCCAGTGTTCTCCATTTAGTCCAAAAGCTGCTGATGAAAAAAGACATTTGTTACTTTCTGTTCCTTCCAGCTTCTCCATGTCGACACTCTCCCTCTGTACATTTCCCCTCAGCCTCCTTACACCATCTCCTTCACTAACACCTTTCTTCCTCCTCCATTCCCTCTAAAACAGTACAGCAGCATAACACGAAATATGACCTGACTCCTCCAAATGCCCTGCTTTTATTTTTACAGGCGAAATTGCATTATGACTTTAAACAGACAGTGTAATCACATCAGGGGGAAGATAGACTGCAGGTCCAGAGCAGCGTGTATTTATTCAGAGACCTTTTGAAAACAGCTGCACGTGTTTCTTCCCAGAAGAGTCTGACGCACGCAGGCACAGTGAGTAAACATATTAATCTTACAACTCTGAGAAATTAGATGGTGAAAGAGAAGTCCTTATAGGGCTCCCATGTCTAGCACAACAGAGGAGAGAATTGTAATAAAACTGTGAGTGCAATATGTCATAGCAATAAAATAAAGAAAGGAGTGGGCTTTTATGTGGCTTTTTTGAAGTGATATCAACATGTCATGCAGGAAAGAAAGATGGGGGACCTGTCCTTTGTTTGTGAGGGGGCTGATGGGGGATGGGGTTCACATGACTGAGGCTGAGCAGATGTTAGGATGACAGGAGGGCTTCCCCACACCCCTCCATCACAGGGCAGCTACATTTTGCATCCACCAGTCGTCATGGAAACCGCGTGCAAACCAGGAAATAAATCCATTATGTGGAAAAAGAACACGTCGAGCAAAACACATGACTGTAATGGCATTAATAATCCGAGATGCAATGGCAGGATGCTGGCAGTCTCGTAGAGCATAGTGGAGCCAAAACTACAGTTATATTTATGACAATTCATTTTCATCGAGTTTCCCACCCGCATAGAAAGCCCGTGTGCGTCTGCGCCACAGGCTGCAATCCGCTGGCTCATGTCAGGGCTTCATTTTCTCCAGCTGATTCACCAAAAAAAATACACCATACCGTTGGCTATTGGGCGGAATCCTCCGTGTGTTTTACATGGAGAGAGTGTGTGTCGTTTGCTGAGATCATAGGCGTGGTTTTGGATGGAGATGCTCCGTCTGCTCCCGCTGGGATCCCCACCTGCCGTCACACCGCGTTTGTCACCGCGCCAGCTGGTATTTTCCTCAGCTCGAGCCACTATAGTTTGATTAAATTTCATTTTTGTCACAGGGGATAGGCCTGGTGTTTTTTCGTCGCGGGGTGTAGTGTAATTACAGCGCCGTGGACGTGTGGGGCGCCCGGTTTTAATCACCTCCAGAGCGTCGGCGGCGGCGGCGGCGCACGGCGGAGATAAACAAGAGCGGACAGCGCGACTCTTGGCCTCCAACAGCAGCAGCAGCAGCAGCAGTGGAAAAGGAACCACAGAGGAGACCCTGGTTCATGTGCAGGGCTGTTTGACGCGCAGGTCGTGCCCACAGCGGTTTGCAAGGATGGAAAATACACGCAGGATGTCCAAAAGATCGCCGTGGCTCAGCTTTCTTGTAGTGGCGTCTGTCTTACTTGTAGTGGACAGCAAGAGAGCCAGGCAGCCCCGCTGTCCCTCGTCATGTACATGTACCAAAGATAACGCGTTGTGCGAAAGCGCAGGACTGATCCCACGGAGCTTTCCACCCGATGTCATATCACTGTGAGTCATATTTCTTATTGTTTTGTTACAGATTCATAACCAGTGTTTTCCATTACAGAGATTTCCAAAGTATGCTCGTCTCTATCTGCTGGTTTAGACGTGCATTTCTCTGCTGCTGCACAACTGTTCGTATGAAACTGATCAGTATATCTGTCTGTGTGTCTGTCCCACACCTCTTTACAGATCCTTCGTCAAGTCTGAATTCACCGAAATCCCGAAGGAGAGCTTCATCCACACGCCTGCCCTGCATCTCCTGTGAGAAATCTCTCTGGAGCTTTCTTTTTGTTCTTCGGTCTTTGTTACATGCTGTCAGTCCCCAGTGAGGTGATCAACGCCATGTTTAATGTTCAAGACATCTCCCCTCAGCTGATGCTCCATATTATAATAGAATAGATGTGGCTTATTGATCGGAATGGGGAGCTTAAACAACAATTATTATGTCCTTACTATTCATATCATGGTAGGATACTCTCTCTAAGTCTTGCTTTAAAATGTATCAGTGCATATTGTGCATCAGACCTTTATGTATGGGGAATCCCTCCCTTTGAAGAGGGGAATCCCCTTGACTCCTGTCTCATGGGGTGGAGTATTGACTGTCCTTCAAAATAAACATGTGAGGCTGCAGGGATCCTAATAGAACATTGATCTTTGTTTCTGATGTATCCAGCGTCCTATTAAAAAAGAAATCTATCACAGTATATCAGTGTACAGCTGCTAATGTGGGACAACAGCTTGTTCTTATCCAATTTGTGAGCACAGAGAGTGAAATATTATGGATCTCTCTCCTCCCACAGCCTCTTCACAGCCAACAACCTGGAATCTATAAACGAGGACGCTTTCCTTGGTCTTCCTCATCTGGAGTATCTGTAAGTACATGATACTAATTCATCCTGGAAGCTGTTACTAAAACACCAGATCATCTATCTTCTCATGCAACATCTTTTCCAGGTTCATCGAAAACAACCAAATCAAGTCGATCTCACCGAATGCTTTCCGTGGACTGAAAACCTTAGTGCATTTGTAAGTATGCAAGAAACTGAGCTTTTCTTCATTAGAAATAGCACAAACAAATGCATGATGATGTAATTCTTGCCTCTGATGGTCACTTTGCAAGCGAGGGAGTGTGAAGAAGCTTTATGTTATTTGTACAAGTCTTGTAATCTGTCTGCAGGTGCAGGAAAGCATTGTTCCAGTGAAATGCTGACAAAGTTATTGCACAACATTTATTGCCACACAGACATTTCTCTGGAAACAGTGCAGCTGCTAATATGACTATGAAGCAAATTCTGTCACCTTCTTTGTCCAAACTAATAAAACTTAGAGGCCTGTGACCCATTATATATACATTTTGTTACAAATTCAGTGAATAAAATCTCTTCAATTACCCATCATCTCTTCATTTCTTTATGACAGATATGAATAAAGTGCTCTTAGCTCCACTAAAACCAAGATATCAGAAAAAGGTGATGTCCTGATGATTAAAATAAAGCTCTGAGAAAACGAAGAAACTTAACTGCAACAACCGTCTCAACAGTGAGATGTACTTTTTCCCTGATTTCTGTGGCAGAGAAAGCTATAAAATGGCTGAGGAGGCAGCTCTAAAAATAGCTTAATGTTTCCTCAAACTCACAATAAGCAATGTTCTCGCCTTCAGTCTCAAGGGTGGCAATATGGTGCCTAAGCTCTTTAACAGATATCCTTATATTCCACTGCAAGGAAACACTGTACAACCACATCCACATTTTGATTTTACGATGAGGCACTGATAGTTCCTCTTAAAAATAACACACAAACAGTGGAAAATGTGTATTATTAGTATTTTATAATATTAAGGGGGAGGATGGGGTTATATACATGGTGTATGTGATCAATAGTCACAGAGCAGCTGCCATTTTTCTCTCTTTTTCAGGAGTCTGGCCTACAACAATCTGGAGACTCTGCCCAAAGATTTGTTCAAGGGTCTTGAGGCCTTGACAAAAGTGTAAGTATGAATTTTAATCCTACATTATCTAGAAACAAAGAGATAAATTGCATAGTGTTACATAACTCAATGCATAATGTACGCCATGGACAGTGAGCTCCTCTATATATAGAACACTGTATCATTATTCCACTTCAGCCGAGGCTTGAAAAATGTGTGGGAGGTGCTTTTAACACCATTAAAATTACATGCAGCAGTGAGGAAGCGAGATAGCTGGCCATCTATCAGTCCTTTATAGTCCCTTTTCATATTAATGAGAGCACAGAGTGAAGCTGTGAGGGCCAGACAGCAAAGCCAGCAGTCATACTTCAGTGACTTTGAAAATAAAATCCATTCAAAGAGCTGACAGCGTTCCTCTTAGCTTTTGGGGGTTTGGAAGTTAGTTTTGGTGGTTTTCTCCCTTCAGAGACCTGCGAGGGAATCAGTTCACCTGTGACTGCAAGCTGAAATGGCTGGTGGAGTGGATTTACAGCACAAATGCTACAGTGGATCAGATTTACTGTAAAGGCCCGGCCTCACAGCTGGACAAGAAGATCAACGATCTGGTGCCGCAGTCCTTCGACTGCATCACCACAGGTACAGAAAATGCTTTTGTTTTCATTGAACTTGTCTTACAATCATCACAGCTTCTCTTTTGAGTCTTACATAAAGTGCATTTTTGTTTCTCTCACAGAGTTTGCTTCCTACCAGTCCCTAAAGTTTGAATCCATATCGGTGGAGGCATTTTCCTTTGAGAGTGACCAGTACGTGGTGTTTGCCCAACCCTTCATTGGGAAATGCAGCTTTCTAGAGTGGGATCATGTCGAGATGGTCTTCAGAAACTATGACGACATTGACAGTAAGTAAAAGTAATTTCAAAAATACTGTAATATGTAATGTGTGTGTGAATGAGCTGTGTGTTTAAAGGGAAAGGGTGAGATTGGAAGAGGAACCACTAGATGGAGACAAGACAGTGAAACTGTATTCTTTTCATCCCTTCTTCTCTTCACCAGGCACATCTACAGTGATTTGCAAACCTCTGGTCATTGACAACCAGCTCTTTATCATCGTGGCTCAGCTGTTTGGTGGCTCACACATCTACAAGCGTGACACCTCTGCCAACAAATTCATCAAGCTCCAAAGCATCGACATCCTCAAAACCCGCAAACCAAATGACGTTGAGACATTCCGCATCGATGGAGAATCCTTCTTCGTCATCGCAGACAGCTCCAAGGCCGGTTCCACCACCATCTACAAGTGGAATGGTAATGGCTTCTACTCTCACCAACCGCTCCACCCGTGGTACCGGGACACAGACGTGGAGTACATGGAGATCTCCTCGAAACCTCACCTGATCCTGTCCAGCAGCTCCCAGAGGCCGGTCATCTACCAGTGGAACAAAAGCAGCAAGCTGTTTGACAGACGCACCGACATCCCAGAGATGGAAGACGTCTATGCTGTGAAGCATTTTCAGGTCAAATCAGACCTCTACATCTGTCTGACGCGCTTCATTGGCGACTCCAAAGTGATGCACTGGGACGGGGCCCTCTTCAGGGAGTTGCAGACCATGCCCTCTCGTGGCTCCATGGTATTCCAGCCCTTCAGTGTGGGCAGCTGGCAGTATGCCATCCTAGGCAGCGATTACTCTTTCACCCAGGTGTACCGCTGGGATGCCAAGAAGGGCGAGTTTGTCCATTTCCAGGAGGTGAACATCCAGGCGCCGAGGGCCTTCTCTCCAGTCTCCATAGACAACCGGCAGTTCCTGCTGGCCTCAAGTTTCAAAGGGAAAACTCAGATTTATGAGCACCTGGTCATTGATCTGAGCAACTGAGCGATTGTTTTCTTGACTGGTTGTTTGGTTGTTTGAGTGGATTCTGTGTTTAGAGATGGGTGTTGCAGCAGATCCAATGCTGAACAATGAAAGGGATTATCAATTGATCCTAACTTGAGCAAGGCAGACATTACATTTTTTTGTTGTAATTTTCCATTGCAATCAGTGCATGATACATATAAAGACAAATGCATGTATCTCAACTGAATATATTTGGCTGAGATACATGTTGAGTTCAATGCATGCCTCTCAAGTTAGGATTAGATCCAATATGTTGTCAAGACATTAATGCATGACCAGGGCCTCACACAGGCCGTCTCATCCTGATGAATGCAGCATCCATTGCTCATTAATCCATTAAATCTTGCATCGGCCAGTAGTTTTTTTTTTGTTTGTTTTTTTGTGTTCAGCTTTTCATGTGACTCAGCAATGTTTATACATTTGTAATCTCATATATTTATCTACAGAAAGTAATAATGAAATGGTATGTTTTTAACCTATTAACACGTTTAACTGAACAAATCTGCCAAAATGAAATGTTTACAAATTTTTCTGTCTTTCCACTTGTACGCTACAAGATTTGTAAATGAAGCTTTTGTAAGTTTAAGAGGGACCACACCAGCTCGATACATATTTGTTAAGGAGAATGATTTAAAATTGTGTTTATAATTTGGAAAATATCAACTGAAATATTGTGTGAGGATTGACCTGTAAATCCTTACATTTTTATCGTTAATGGTTTATAATGTTTAAAGTATTGAAAATACAGTTTTTCATAAGAAGTATGGAAAACATTTTGGGCTATTATAACTATTTTCACAGCGTGTAAAGGAACTGAAACTGAGGATATTGTTCATGCTTTACCTTTGACTAACATGTATGCAAAAGACATCAATCATGTCATGATTAGGATTAAGTTATTGACTAATATCATGCTATTTAGAGTCAATAAAGGTTTACATTATTAAATGTTACTGGTCCTCAAACCCACACTAACACATCTACTTCATCGCTTGAGGGAAACTGTCATCTTGAAGTAATTCAGAAATTAAATAAAATAAATACAAACAAATAAAATCCTTTTTATTTTCTCCAACAAAGTGCACGCCTCAATTCTACAAAGCAGCACATTACAATGTAATGGAATAAATACAATAAAATCCGCTGAATTAAAAAAAAAAAAGGAAAAAAAAAAGAATAACACAAGCGAGGAGATACACAAGTACCTGCATAATCACACTGGTGGCAGGACTAAATCAGGCTCTTTAGAAAGGCTCCACAAGACAAACTGCTTCTTTCATGGTGATTGTTTGACTTTTCATGCATCTTCAGTCCTTTGGATCCTGTCCTCTGCTTTCTAAAGTAAACCAATTTAAACCCTGCTTTTTTTTTTTTTGTAATTGAGGACTACCAAACTAACACGAAAGAAATACAGGTGCATACTCTCATGTTTCATACACATCATCCTGGAAAACTTGTGCAATTGCAGCAGGATCTCCAAAATCGCCTACCTACTGCTGAGAGAAAATAAAGTGAACACAATTTTCAGTTTTAACTGAAGTTACTACTCAAGTCTATGTGGTGCAACTTAGTGTTTTTTTTCCGTAGGCAAATAAAATATAACATAAAGGCAAGGGAGCACATCCCTTAATATTCAACAAAATAATTTAGTGCTCTTTAAATAAAATTAAAAACACTTTTCATATGGTGGCTCTTAAAAAACAGAAAACAAAAATTAAAAAAACTCACAGACTGAAAGGATAATGCTTTAAGAGACATCAATTATATTAGGAAAGAACTCAAATCCCATGAAAAAAGACAGTATTGACAATAAAATTCTGTACAGAACATAAAATCAATATACAATACAGTACCTGCAGATGTTATGCATACAGTACAATTCTCTTTTTACATAGTTTTAGTATGGGCTCCAGCCTGATCTATATACTGACTTAACACAGGTGGAAAAGCGGCTATTTTAGCTTTCAGTATTTTTAATGGTTATTCAGCGAGGAGAGTAGATCTTTAAGTGGGCGTTTTAGAAAAAGAGATTGAAAACATTATTGCAGGATGGTCATCTTCAGTTGCATACTGCATGTCTTACATGAATGTGTCATATGACGAGGAGCAGTGGACTGATGAGAGAGACATACGGCCAGACGGAAGAAAAAAAAAAAAAAACATAGGTGTTAGCTGTTTTTGCTATCTCTCTATCACAGAGGTTAAACCTTGCGACATGTCTCTGATCCACTACCCTGTACAGTACATTCGTGGCCAGTATTGCACGTTACCAGCCGAGTCCACCCTGATTCTGCGCGGTGAGGACCTTCAGTGCTGAATATTGTCCTGCAAGTCAACACTAATCCAGTGATGAGATGAGACTGTAACCAGAGCTCACCAAAGACTGACTGGGACTCCATCTGCTGTCACAGTTTGAGCTCATTGGCAATTTTGCAGGCAATATTCTTAAAGGCGATGGACGTGCCCGATATCCTCTTGAAGCGCACGCCGTTGAGCGAAAGGCGGGGCAGCTTGCACACCTCCATCTCCCATTGGACCAGGTTGTCCTGGCGAGCGTCGCCGTGGACACAGAAAAGCAGGAAGCGTTCACGCTGCTCGTAATCACAGCTGTTGGCGTCCAGAACCTTTCGGATCTCCCTCATCATCTCGGCGGGCTCCATGGAGGAGGTGGTCTTCATGCTCCAGGTGAAACGCAGCGAGCGAGGCTTGGAGTCCCGACCGCCTTCCTCCTTAGTGTCACCTGACACACTTCTACAACAACGGAAGTAGAAAACAGACGTAGGAGAGAAAGAGCAGAAAGCGAGGTGGAGACAGACATTGAAGGAGGATAAGGTTTGTTACAGGCTCTCTGTGAAATCATTGTCTCAATCAAAGTCTCACCTTGGTGTTTCTGTCCTGGCACTGGCCTCTCCCTCACTAGGCACCCTGAAATAAACCGGGAAATACACTGTTACTCCCACAGGCTGATGTCAACATGGATTCCCCCACCCGCTACAAACACCACCCCCATCATCACTGGACACAGAGAGGGGTGTCAGGCATCATGCCAGGAAAGAATCCACAGTCCTGGGTATCAGGGTTCAGCACACAATGAGGTGACTGTGACTTCTTGAGGCACGTACTACAGTAGCTCCTTCACAATAACCAAATGCATCATCCCATCTACTGTATGCTACCTTTCCTTAATCCCCACTGATCTGTAAGGAGTGGAAAAGTGCTTCTAAATCGTTGATTCAACCTCCATAATTTGCCTGATCTTTCCTCTTAAGCTTTGCATGAAGACGGGGGAGAGTAAGGAGAGGCAAAGCCAGCAACTTGAGAAGCAGATATCGTGGCTTAGCTTAGTACAGGGAAAGCTGGTGAGCCGTGAGGTTTGCTCTCGAGGCAGTGGACACAAGGGAAGGATATACACGGCATAACAAGGGTGTCAGTAGGCAAGGATGTGGTGTAGTTGGCAAGTACGTAAAAGGGTTAAGGAAACACGGGCCAAGGTCATAGTGAGCACAGAGAGGTTTTGTTGTTGTTTTTTTTGACAGGGGGGACAGGTGCAGCAAGCGTTGTGTTCTCCTACCTCCGGGTCGACCTGAAAGACAGAGCTCTATGCGGGGAGAAAAGGAGAGAAAGCTGTGAGCCTCTACCAGATGGGCCAGCGTGAAGGTGACACAAGGAGCTGACTTCTGTATAGATGAGGAGGATCTGTCCTTTGCTTGTCATACTGACAGCAAAGGGCAACAGTGTGGATGTAATAATA
Source organism: Sciaenops ocellatus (assembly GCA_033000465.1). Classification (NCBI taxonomy): domain Eukaryota; kingdom Metazoa; phylum Chordata; class Actinopteri; family Sciaenidae; genus Sciaenops; species Sciaenops ocellatus. The sequence goes on along the minus strand of CP136872.1, from coordinate 15,157,312 downwards.
AGCAAACTGAGAATGGGGGATAGAGAAGGGAGTGTATCTGCTCTAAAGAGGCGGGGAGAGCGTGTGATGCTTTCTTTGTTTTCAGTGCTGAAAAAGTTCATATAAAGTAATCTGAACACATTTTGCACCAAGTACTCCTTAAAACTCTTTAAATAGTTTGGTTTTGGTGAATTTTACATTTTTTTTAAGCTTAACCAGAGAAGGACAAATCTATGGATGATTCTTTATGTATCTGCATGTATCTGCATACACTTTGAAGGTAAATAAAACAGCCCAACGTAGCTTATCTCTGGATATCTACTGGTTTGACAGCTACTCGAGAATTTAATATGACTTAATAGTTCACATAAGCCATTAGTCAGAATTTCAAATTGTCCAAAACTTTACAACTTAATACCTGCAAAACTAGGCCCATCAACATTAGCACCATACTCGTACCATACTGTTTCAAATATACAAGCAAATAAATGTTAAGATTTAAACAAATTGAGGTTCATATTTTGGGTTTATGTAAAGAGAAACTTTAATCGATATAATGTGATTTGATTTCTTTTTTTAACGATGAAAGAAGTGTTACGCAGAAGTGGGGGGGGGGTTCAGAAAAAGACCCAATTGCAGGCAGGTGAGGGTGAACCAGAGCTCACTTTAATTTAACCAAGAAACGTAAAAGAAACACAAAGAAACACAAAGAAACACGGAGCAGAATTCCAAAAACCAAAGGAAACAAAAAACAGATGAACCAAAAGGCAAGAAGTCCAGCAAACAAAACCAGGAACAGGAACACAGGGACGAACACCAAGAGAGCACCGAGAGAACACAGAGAAACTGGGCAAACAAACAATCAACGGACAGACAAGGAAACAAAGGAAACGCAGGAACTAAATAGACAGGCAAGACTCATTAGAGACAGGTGAAAACCAATCAGGGGAAGGTGCCAAATCAAAAAAGGCGGGAAACAAAACAGGAAGTAGAACAAGACAGACAGGGTGGAACTACAAAATAAAACAGGAAGTACAGAAACAAACTCAAAACAGTGACAAGAAGATGACATACAGTCATCCATCTTTGAAGACGTCTAAATTGGCCTAATTTAAACGAAGCTTGTACACTCAGTGTGATTAGTAATTAAGAAAAGATGATTTACTAATTTCACCTTCTAACAAACAACATGCAGAGACATAAAACTGCATCCATGAGTTTGTCTGACAACAAATTCTTCAAAACTGAACCATCCCTATAACAATCTCATAAATACCGGTTCTTTAGTCAATCAGGCACTATAAAATAGTGATCATTTCAACATGCATTTCACTATTTCTGCTGTACTGTTAGGTGCAAGAAGTGTTAGGCACAATCTAGTGCTTAATTTGTGCAGCTGTTTGTTCTCCACTAACCTGCGGACAAACTTTGAGGTGATCTTGCTGATAATGCCAGTCGATGTGCCCCTGCGTTGCTGAGCGAGAGCCCCCGTATCGTGAGACAGTGTGGGTGAAGCTGGGGGGCCGTTGTAGGTAGCGCTGCGCCGGTCTCTGAGCTGAGCTCCGTGGAAGGTGCTGCGACTGGTGGTACCGCGGGGGAAGCGGTTCTTCTCTGGGGTGCTAATACTGTGTGCAGACGGAGAGGTGGAGGGACCCCGAGGAGAGGAGCTGCAAACATCGGAGAAATCACTATACGTGTCCAAAGAGTCTGTATATCTGCATGCTCCCTATAGATACTCTAATTTAGGAGTAAAATAAATGGTCAGAATCACTTCTCTTTGCCACACCTTTCAAAAAAAATATACACTTGTGATCGTCCTCTAGACATTGCTGCTAACCTTGCTTTAAGCTCTGTGTTGTCATCAATGGGGGGCAGTGTGCTTTTCGAAGGATGCCCTGACGATGACATGGACTTAGTGTGACGAGGTCTTGTAGAGCTCATTGCAGTCGATGGAGTGCTCCCTGACACCTCGGTTAAACTGGGGAACAAAGGATGAAGATATTTCACCAAAGTGTTCTTGTTTGTACAGTTAGGCGCCAAAAAACACAGATTGAATTATCCTTTAAATGTGCTTACCTGCTATCTTTGCCATTGGGAATAGCTGAATAGCGGTCAGTAGAAGATCGTTCACACACATATGTGTTCCTGCGAGTCATCGATCCATTAGTCTGTTTGCGGACAGAGAGACCACAAAACATGTTAAAGCTTCTTCAACTTCATTCTAAATTGTGGACCTGTCCTATTTGTTTGGGTGCATGTGGACATTTGTGAGCTATTATGTCCTCCTTGTGCGTTTCCTCACCCCCACAGCACTCGTGGTTTTCTTCCTCTCCTGCACCCCAAGTGGCGACGCAGGAACGTCTCCTTTCGAAGTGCTCAGCTCCAGCCTGCGTGCTCCGTCCCACTCCTCCCTGTGGTCACTTTCCACGCTCAGTGCCTGGCCACGCTTCGTATACGACACCGCCGGGGGCACAGATGGACCAACTAAGAGTGACAAACATATGAGAACATGCTTACATACTTTCCATCAAACATACTATTACTTTTATAGCTCCAATATCAGGAATGTTTAGATGGAAAAGACAATGACAGACAATGTCTTTGTAAGGATAGCATCAAGCAAAGCCACTCAAAGCCGGGATTTAAACATCAACATCAGACATGACACTCTGCAACATTGTTTTAAGAAGTTGTACAGCTATAGGAGCCAAGATGAGCAGGTACAAGGCAAAGCTGTTCCCTCCTCATGCTTTGAGGTGCTGTTCCTGAAGGGAGCTGCAGGAAGGCAGCCAGTCAGCAGATGGCGCCAGACACAATGGCCCCACATGACATAGGAAGAAGTTGCTACACAACCAGTACAGTGTTGCGGCTGAGTCACCGATTTGAACATTTAAATAACGTGACTATAAAAAACTAGTTAAACCAGGTTTACTGGACAGCTTATATCAGCTATTTAAACATACCAATGGAGCTGGTAGTGCCTTGCTCAGAGGCACATCAGCAGGTTGAATGGTATCTAATCATTAGCCAATCCTCAGTGACTGAGAGCAACTTCCCCCTACACAGCACGCAGCCACCAGCACTCTCAGAGCTGGGAAGGACGAGGTTACTTTACTTGGCTTCTCTACGACACCACCACCACCACCATCATCATCCCCACCATGATCACTGTAGCGGCGCTGCTTCTGATTGGCCGAGATGCTGCGTGTGACCTTGGGATGGGCGGGAGAAATGCTGGAGCTGTTGTTGATGTCACTGGTCGGTCGCTGACGCTGCCCCAGGATGCTGTTAGTCAGGGGCTCGCTCCCCTCGAACTGAGATGCAGAGACACACGATGTTGGATATGGTCACATGACATAACACGTTAACCACTGGTGAGGATGTCAAGATGGTGAACAAACTAACCTCTGGAGCTTTTCTGCCCAACAGCAAGTAGGTGGCCATGACATCATCGTACTTCTGGGCATGTAGAGAGTCTGTGATCTCATCTTTAGGGAAGCCCATCGTCACCATGAGCTCTGAGAGAAGTCAACATGAATCACAGAATCAGTAATCGGGACGTGACATTAGGAGTGACATCTACACACACACACATACAGTCAGACATACCTATTCTGGATGTATCACTGAAGTCCGCCTCAGGCTCGATGTAAGGTTTTAGCTCCTCCTCCTCGTGACCCACATTCATCCAATGGTCTTTCATGATTTGCTAACAAAGAAACAAGACAATTAAACTCATGTACTGTATATCCAGAACAATAAATGCCAATTTCAATAATGAAAATTTAAATAGCAGATAATTAATCCTGACTCGCGTCTGTTAATTAAGACAGTTAAGTGCAAGGACGACACAACAGACAGATGAGGAATGATCACTTCTTTACCGAATATTTTTAATCACAAATTCAGCTGCGACTGAACAACATTGTAATCAATTATTATTGGTGGAGAAATCTTTACTATTGAACTTCAGTCTGGTTCTGAGCACAGGGGTGGTATTGATTCTGGACAGACTGTGAGTTGAACTGACAACCATATATTGTTTGCAAAGGAGAAACAAGCTACAACCACCCCCTAATTACATGGATGCAGTGAAAGAAAGTAGAAGGATTTTGTAGAATTAATCAAGTTTTATTTCTTACAGCAAGTTCTATTTAGCTTTATTGTTTGGAAATGCTTTCATCGAAGAATTATGTAAGACCACTCTTTGATCTCAAATGAATAATGTTTCCAAATCTCCGTCTGACAAGATCATAAATTGAAGTGTTCCGTTGGTTCATAATTAACAACAGCAGCAATTATGTGCTTTTGGATGACGCACAACAATCATGCACCAAATCATTAGGACTGTCTGCTCGACTGTAAGCGGGCTGCTGTGCAAAACATTTCTGAATGGAGGGCAAATAACTGTGAAGACGCCACAGTGCGAATACCTCCAAGCTGCCTCGTTTGACAGGGTTGAGCACGAGTAGTTTCTTCAGCAGGTTTTCACAGTCTGTGGACATGTAGAAAGGAATACGGTACTTTCCCCGCAGGACCCTCTCCCTCAGCTCCTGTACGCCAGGCCACAGACACACAGAGATGAAACCAAACGAGAAGTTAACAGCGACAAAAGAGAAGCACTCATTCATTTTATGCGGGGACAGTGAACATCATCACCATATGGAGTTAACATGTTAGCAAGCAGTTCCCATCATTAGCTGCTAAATGCTTTATAGCATTCACTAGCTATATCTAGTTGCTAACTTTCAGTGTGTGAGACTGAGTGGCATCTAGCAGCATAGCTTCTGATTGCAGACCCCTCGCTTCATCCTCTCTTTCTTAGCATCAAGGAGAAACTAGGGCGGCCGCGAAATGTGCAAAAAAATGTGAAAGGCCGTGCAGTATGTAGCGCCAGTTTGTTTGTCCATTCTGGGCTACTGTAGAAACATGGCAGTTCAATGTGGCAGACCTAAGGAGGAGCCGTGGTATCTGTAGATATAAAAGGCTCATTCTACATGTAACAAAAACATGATGATTCTTATTTTCAGGTGATTATACACTAATGAAAATATATTACATTTCTGCCATATTCTGTAAATAGAGCCCCCTAACTGAATCTTTCACGCCTGTAGTGTACTGTAAGCTTATCAGAGCTTGTTTTGCTAAAAACAGCCGCCTGGTGAGTCAGCTGAAATGTGGCCTGGAGAGTTGAGGGTCTGTTCATCACCAGGAGAAATTCTTTCACATAAAACATAATCTTATGAGCAATATAAAAGTATCAATTGGAGCAGTTTTTTAAAAAAGGCAGCAGATCACTCAGCTCAGCTCTGAAGATGAATTAAAAATTACCATTTCCACCTTTTCTTGAGCTGCTGGTTTCAAATAATAATATTCAAAAACTGCTGCATTATTAAAGCAGGAATCTGTACCGATACTGTAAAATGTTTTATTCCAAACAATATACACAGTACATTCCTCTCATAATTTGGTTACTCAAGTGACCCAGTGCTGAGTTGACACAAGTAAATATCTTAACTCAGTTAAAATAGACACATGTTAAGATATCAGGCTGTACTTTGGCCTTCACTGTCTATGTGAATTCAGACTTAAACAGAATTATTCATATATTTAGGGTAACAAAAAATCTCCCAGAGAAGCATGAATTATTACTTTTTACAATTTGGACTGCCACTTGGCTTTCCCTCGACACAGAGATGGCTGCGTAATTTCATACTTTGTTTTGGAGGATATATTAAAGGTCTCAGTGTGTTTCAAACAAACTAGATTGTACGACGTGTCATCTGAATATGTCTAAAAGTGTTTATACCTTTTCTGAACAAACAACAAAGCTTTCAGACAGTCTCTCCTCAGTTTGTGGTGTTGCATGTGGTTGTACACGTGCAGTTAATTATGTGAAGAATGAAAAAGAGAGAGCTTTGGAGACAAATTCAAACCCAGTCTGTTTTCACACTTCTGCACACCTGTATAATGGCTGCGTGAAATGTTTGTTATTATGAGACTGTCAGAAACGGGGTTTCAGACAAAAGGTACAGTCACATTAGTCTCAAAAAAACATCTTGAGTAAAACTTTTGTGAAGCAACACCTTCTTATACAGCGTTATAAACACAGCCAGAACCCTAACAAGTTCACACCTTTAGGTTCTGTCCGTCGAAGGGCAGTGATCCGCTGACCAGTGTGTAGAGGATGACCCCGAGGCTCCAGACATCCACTTCTGGTCCATCGTACTTCTTTCCCTGGAAGAGTTCTGGAGCGGCGTACGGCGGGGAGCCACAGAAAGTGTCCAGCTTACTGCCCACAGTGAACTCATTACTGAAGCCAAAGTCAGCTATCTTGATGTTCATATCTGCGTCTAACAACAGGTTCTCCGCCTGAGGTGGGGAGAGATGTGACAAACCACAGACAAATCACCATGTGGACTGTCAAGGTACCAGCAATGACAGAACATGTTTGATTACAGAGGGTGTTCCCAAGATATACTTGCAAGATATAGATAGTACTCTGGAGGAGAAATTAGATATCAGAGAGTGCAAGAGTTCAGATCCTCACCTTTAGATCCCTGTGTACTATCCTCCTCTGGTGACAATACTGCACTGCAGACACAATCTGAAATAGAAACACACACGTTATAGGACACTATAGGTAGAGATAGAAGAAAGATAGAAGTAGAGATGTATCAAACAACCACAAAAGAACACAAAGAGAATAATAGGACTGCAAGTAGGAATTATTTTCTTTATCAATTAATATGCTGATTTTTTTTTGATCATTTAGTCTATAAAATGTTAAAAAAACAGTAAAAAAGTAGTTTGTTTTCTTGTTTCTGTGCGAACAGCAGTCCAAACCCCAAAGATATTTAATTCTCTGTCATATATGACATGAAAGGAAAACAGCAAACATTTCATTTTTGCTTGAAAAATAACTGAAACGATGAATCAACTAATCGGTTAATCGACAAACTTTTGCAGCTCTACAGCTTAAATTACAAGATATGAAAATACAAGATGAATTGATTGTTGTGAAATGTTACAACTCTACTATGGTTTATCTTGAGAGTGCTTTCGAGCCAGCAAGGCTCCATGTTAGCTTCACGTTAGCAAGACTTTCAAAATGTAAATTTTAGAGGTATGAAGAGCAAAATAGGAAATCCTTGACTGTCAATGCAGCAGGAGAATTTCAAATAAGTCCTCCATGTCAAAAACTAGCAGCTAAAGTTAGCCTTGCATCACGCTAATGGAAATACCATTCAATATGGCAAATGTTTGCTAGCAGATACATATTAAATTGGTTTGTAGGTGTTGATTTTTGATTTTTCAGGCCCAAATGTACTCATGCCAAAGTCCCTGTAATCACATGACATACAGTAAGCAGTTGATGCGACAGTTGATGAGGAAATTACACCAACATTTGCAAGAATAGCTACAACATCAATCAAACAGAAAACACACTGTTCTTTGACAGACGCCACCCACCTACCTTCTCTCAGGCACACACACTTTTACCTTTCTGAATGCTGATCTATCTGTACTGTGACACACACACTGCCCACACTGTGTCACACACACTTCCTCTGAGTCATCCAAGACCATCAACGAGGAATTTCAAATACAGACAATGTGGTTCACAGAGAGGATCTTGTTTACGCTACATTGAATAAAAGGACAATTAGAAGAAAGAGACAGATGTTCTAATTTGTAGCATAAACGAGGATACTTATGTCCATTAACTGCTGTGAATGGCTTTTTGCTCTTGTAGCACCACTAGGTGTCAGAGCAGCATCTATAAGGAAGTTCTCAACCCTCCTGTTCTCACTGGCCAAGCTATCTGTGCTCCATCTTTCCTCTGCAGTCGGTGACGAAGCTTGATCTTGGTGCATGCAGTCTTTCCTAATAGTGACGACAGAGATACGAGCGCTGCGATGCTGATGACTCACCTGTCTGAACTTGGCCCTGGCCTCCTTCTCCTTCATTCTGCCGTGAGCCACTAGATAGTCAAATACTTCTCCTGGAGTAGAGAGAGGAAACATACAATTATCATATATTATCAGTATATTCTCATCATTTTATATCATCTTTCATCACCACTAGAGTATTCATGAGGTATCTATTTCGCTGAAATAGTTACAGACACACTTTTCTGTGATGAATATTACATTAGAGGGAGTTTAAACTTTATATGACCTCATGTTAAATTGTACTGACAGTGTTTTAGTCCGTGTGTATGCTTCTTAAATTGCTATAGAACCAATACTGTGGAAATAACAAGCAGGAATACACTGACAAAACGTCATACATTTAGTGGACATGCATTACTGCTTCACTCACCACCACTGGCATACTCCATCACCAAATAAAGTGTCTTCTCCGTCTCAATCACCTCAAACAATTTCACTGCAGGAGAGATTGTGGAAAAAGGGAAGAGAGGGAGGTTGAGACAAAATAAATTGGCTGACAAGAAAAGATTGTTTTAAATAATGGAGTTTCTACACTGGGATTAGTGGAGTTTACTGGTCTGCTTCAGTACCCTCATTGCATTAAAACAGATATCTGAATCTGAATGAAGTCTCCAGCACTTTACAGTAGAAGTAAAAAATATATTTCATCAGTTGCATGTAGCTAATGCTATTGCTAGGATCTTCAGACTATTGAGTCATACCTCAATTTATGTCACTTGCTTTGTAGAAGTGGAGATTGAGATTGGTAATGCTCTTATTTTGAAAAAAGGCATGAAATCAGAGGATCTCACTTAAAAAAATTATACACAAATCAAATCTTACTGCAGAAAAAAGCAGCAGCAGGGAAACAGTTACCACAAACTGAACTCAATAGTGATCTCTGATGTTTTTAAAGAACAATTTTTGGTGTTGGTTTAATTGGTCGTGTAGGTATTGCTAAGCTGTCATCAAGCTGCTAGATGTTTAAACTTACCTATATTTGGGTGATTCAGTAGCTTCATTATTCGGACTTCCCTGAAGAGCTGTTGAGACACAGAGGAACATTTAATTAATCCAAAAACATGTCGAATGAAATTAAAAAAATTAAAATGAGTGTCCACTCTGCCTCTGCTGGGAAAGCACTGGAATAACAACAAACTACCAAAGTGTGTATACATCCGAAACTCTATTATACTCTGCAGGAACATGAGAAGACCTGAGGATCATGGGACTACTGTACTGTGTAAAGTAATATGACTGATGCAGTGACGACGAAGCACTAAACCCTGACCTACACAGATAAGGACCAGAATTACAACTCCACTGACACACTGCAGTCCAGCCAGCCGGCTGGCCGGCCATCCACACACTCAGTCAGCAGCATCACACCACAGCCACCCACTGCAGAGTAACAGCACACAGGCATACAGCCAGTTAGGCATCTGCTGCCTAATATAATCATCTTAACGTGGACGTACAAAAAAAAGCAAAAGCAGCAGCAAAATCACGCTGATGTCCCAGTCCTGCGGTACTGGAAAACAAAAACGTAGCAGAATTTGAGCTCATTTAGAAGATTTATGTTAAGACTCTGAAGATTGGAAACGTTTCTATGCAGTCTAAAAGTAAAATCACATCCTCCAGTCTATCTTCTCCATGCACAGTAAAACAGCTGAGTGCGGCGTCAGACGGTATATTCATTTAAAACCGTGTCTCCTCGCTCTTGCATGATTGTTTATGTCAGACGAGCTCCTGCAGCCACTTAGAGGTGCTGTTGAATCATTTACATTCTGCTGATTCCCAGTCATGCTGAGGCTGTGTTTGAGTGTTAAATTTCAACACTCACTCAACTGGGATTTAGCATCTACTGCTACCTGAGACAGAACACAGATTTTGCCATTTGCTGACCACTTGATTAAGCAAAAAGGTCCTGAGTGCTGCTTTCATCTCCTGTCTGTTTCCGATTGAGAAAATTGACAATTACTCTACATCACGTCAAATTAAAAATGATGGACACTGTAGTGGTGTGTATGCATGTGTGTGTATCAACTGTGTGCATGCAACTTTTCTAATGGCCCTTTAGGTCTTACATAAGTGCTGGGATAGTCTGTGTTTCTAGGTCATCAAACACAGCCATTATACCAGTGTGAGCAAGCCCGAATCAGTGGGACCTCTGAGCTACAGTCTGGTTCAACAACATGCAGGTACTCTCTCTCACTCTCTAATTCTTTCCTCTGTTCTCTGTCTCTACTTGCTCGCCTGCCTCTTTTTTTTCCCTCTCTTTCTGACACCTCTCATCTCATTAGACCCAGCACACACATACAGCACACTGTGAGATGCTTAAAAAAAAAAAATCAGGCTTCTATATTTTCTCATTGTCAAAAAATCCCATAAAAAGCCAAGAGTGAGAAAAGCAAAGTTTTTTTTCCTACTAACAAGTATCGTCTGTGTGGCCAAAGCTTGGTGGTGTAGCTTATTCCTTGGTGCCATAGAGCTCCATTGTTGTCCAAAAACTATCAAAAACAAATCAGTGAGCCGCATTGTTGCACTGGGTGACATCTTCCCTCATTACAATAAACATGGGCAGTGTAGTTTATTTTGAATCAATCCCACATACACTGTCCTGCTGCTCTGAGTACACACTGGAGCACAAAATGTGTATTAATCCACAGCTGAAAATAGTCCACAGCAAATGCACTATTTACTGAGTGGTGTTTGCTCAAATCTACAGTGAACTGCTGTTTTAGTTTTTTTTTATATGTTTGTGATCCATCTTTAAAGATTCATATCTTCATGAGGAACTTAATTAAAGTTGTTATATTATATATAAATATTAAAAAATATGTACTGGAAATGCAAATAACCTGATGTGTTAACAGGTTCAAGGGTAAAGTCTTCCGTGTATAAACAAAATAATGTCAAGATTAAATATTATGTCGTAGTTTGAAGAAACAGAGATTAATTGTGCACAATTGCTGATTCTCTCTCAATCAGCCTTTGTAACTGCGTATGTAATATGTTGCTCTATATCTATATCTATATCTATCTATCTATCTATCTATATATCTATATATATATATCTATATATATAGATATATATATATATATGTATGCACTAACCATGTACAGTATATTACCATGCACTATCATTAGATATTTTTTTGATTTAGAGTACAGTGTGGTCTTTAAATTCTACTTGAATTATGTTTTTATCATTTATTTCTTATCTACCCTTTGTCTGTTGTTTGTTTTGTGATTTATTTGATATTTTTAAGGACTGTTTGTTCATATTTCATTGACCAAATTTGTTACGGGATTATGTTTTTGTCAACAGTGGCTCAGAATAGCGAGCTTCTCCTGTGTGGCAAACCCTGCTCCATATTCATCGGCTGCTATGTTGGCCTGAGAGGTTCCCCCATGGTAACAAAGTCAATTAGAGTGAAATCACACTGACACAATAACCAGAAGATGTCCTGCAGTATACAAACAACAAAATCCTCGCATGTGCTTTAACATGTGACACATCTGTCAAGACATGAGTGATGGTCTAAAGTGTTTTATCTCGATCTCTTATCTTTTCCCTCTCTCTGCCTCTTCCCTTCTTTCTCTCTCGTTTACGTCATTGCCCTAAAGCCCCTCACATGGGAAGCATGCGTGCAGCCGCTTGGAAACAAAAATTAGAACAAATCTGAGAAGGGCGGTGGAAAATGATGACAATAAACAGCGTCTGTCAATACAAGCTCGATAGGGATGTAGCCACCATGGAGGCTGAGAGAAGATAATGAGTTTGGGATCTTTGATCCAGTCTAGTATTAATATCAATAATATCTACAGGCACAATGGGGAGCCACAGCGTGGCATAAAGCAGTTTTTTAAAGTGGTTCTGGACACCATGAGCAAGAACTCAATATCTGGGCCAACTTCCTGTGAGGCAGAATGACCTTCTTTCAAACTAAAATGAATCAAAATGGTCGGTTGAATGTCATGAATTCAGAATGATTACAAGAATAGCTGCAAAAAGCATATGTGTATCACAAACATGAAAACACACCGTTACCAATGCGCCTGAATCTCAGTAGTCTGTGCCAGTGACCTACTTCCAGCCACCCAGGGGCACCCGGGCTCCCAAACTAGCCTTAATTACAGCAGAGTCCCCATGCAGAAGGAGCAGAGCAGATATCAGACTGGGAACACTTACAGGAACTGGCTGGACTATTTCAGTCACAGCAGCACAGCTGCTCATTCAACATGGAGATTATTGATAGGATGAGTAGCCGGGAAGCCTGAAAGCCCTCATCCCTCTAATGAGTGTTTGCGTGCATGTTTTCATGTGCACAAACAGTACTTCAAAACCGTGTATCAGTAAATAACCACTGCTTGCTGTTTGTCAAAGAACGACAGAGAGAGACAGAAAGACAAACAGACTGGCAGACGGAGGGATCGAAAGTGTCACTGACATTCAGATTAAGTGTCCTGTCCTGTCCTCGACTCCTGAGGTACTGAAAATAAACCCAACAACAAAAGACACAACTCTCTGTCTCCATCTCGTTCTTCACAGCGCCAGCTTAGCAGCAGACTTCACTCTATAACTGTCAATCAAAGCCACACAAATATCCACAAATGCAATGCAAATCCGCACATATCTCAGCAGCCTCAACATTTGTTTTATGATTCATCTCAGGCAACGGACTGCCTGACCAATCACATTCCACTCATGTGAACAAGACCAAAGCTCCCCTAGCCCATGGGCTCTGCAGCATTTCATTGGCTAATGCAGAGTGGCAGGCACAAGACAGACAAACAACAGCCATTAAGAGAGCTTGACCCCATGGTGGGCTTTTTGCAACTGGCAGAGAATACACAGAGAGAGTCAAAGCACACTCGGATATAAAATAGTAAGAATGAAGGTTATATCTGTGGCTCTGAGCCACGTTGAGAAAAGAGATTTTCACTGTTGTAGACGCTGCTGTTGTTTCTGTCGCTTAGTTTACCCTCTTCAGTCTCTGCAGTCCGTTTGACGTCACTAACCAAATGGCTCTACCTTTTCCAAATGTGCATGTGTGCCTTAATTTAGTCTGAAACCTCACGGTCAATCATACAACCTTTAATATCTCTTTGTCATTGTTGAAGCAAATAAAAAAGAAGCGACTCTTATTTGCGGATTAGAAAGAGAGAGAGCGAGAGCGATGGGACGGTGGGATGAGAGCAGTGTTTGCTCAATGGAAGAGGGGATTAAGGCAGAGGCCTATTTTAGGGCTAAAATGCCTAAAAACCATGACAACGTCAACATCCCCGACCACAGATGACATGTGATGCATTTCCTGTGGCCAATCTAAGGAGGCGCTTTGGAAGCTCAGTTGACCTCATTTCCTGTTACACTGAAACCACGGCAAAGTCACACACCAGGGCAGAGAGCACCAATGGGCCATAAAGGAACAGACCGGAGCTTCATTCTAACCTCATGACTCATTCTGGCCTCTGCTAACCTCTTCTTAAAATAAAATAATCAGAGGGAAACACCAGATTGACAAAGATAAGCTCGAGAAAGTAAGCGATAAAAACAGAGATTCTAAGATTGACTTCATCTCTTCATCTGCATGTTATGAACTCAAATCCTACACAGGGATAAGTTAGAGCAGGGGTGTCAAACATACAGCCCGTGGGCCAAAACAGGCCCGCCAGGGGGTCCAATCTGGCCCGTGGGATGATTTTGAAGTGTAAAAATTACAGAGTAGACATTAACTGCAAATTTCCAATAAAAGTAACTTCTATTTCAGCTGGGGGTTGCACACAACACCATCAAGCAAACAAACTGTTCATGTTGGAGCTGCTGGTAAAAAAAATTTGTCCTACGTGTTCTTTTGCTGTTTTGGTTTCAGGTCTTTGGTGAACTTCTAATCTGCCCGTCGTAATAACTGACTTGCAGTGTGATTCAGATTTGAAAGACAATTTGCCTCGCGTCGGCTTACCTACCTTTGTGAACAGGTTTTCTCTGTAATGAGCATCAATAAAACAAAGCTACGCTCAAAGCTCATACACAAGCACTTGTGGAGCTGTTGTTATTTGCAGGTTATTATACTATCGACTTTACTGGTGCAGCCCGCTTGAGATCAAATTGGGCTCTATGTGGCCCCTGAACTAAAATGAATTTGACACCCCTGAGTTAGAGGATGTTTGCATGTGGACATGTGTGTGTATGGTCCAGGAATGCATGTATGTGTGAAATGTTGCCAAAACTGTGATAGAAACAGTAAAAAATGGAAGTTCTGCCAGCTTGAGCCTTCTGCATAAACCAAAGGATCTCCTGTGTTTACATGTATCTGTCTTACAGGCTTGTGTGTGTGTGTGTGCGTGTGTGTGCATGTAGCTGTATAGGATCTGCCAGAGCGCTGGCTGTGCCTACAGTGCCAGATGGTGTGCCTGCAGCCTGGCTCCTCTGAGACCATAAAAAGAGAGATCAGTGGCATTTTTGACGGGCTAACATAAAAGAGCTGCCGTTAGCAACGAGTGGAAGAGTGATGCGGTCAGATTAGACCACTCAAACCTCACTTACCTCACACTGACAAACAAACATAATCACATATAAATAAATAAAAAATCAGTATGAAAACACAATAACAGTATAGAGTGGATTGTATGCATCACAGAGCAAGAGAAGGAGACAAGGTCAGCTTAGACACCTGATTTACAGATGTACCAGAAATCCTTCAACCTCTGCTCTTCATGCATGTTAACAGTCTGAGTCACTGAATCAATAATTATGTCCGTCTGTTGTTTGTAACCGCCTCTAGAAATAGCCTGCTCAGCTTTACAGGATGACATTTTTAACCATGAAAACGTACACTGTGGTATGATCAATTTGTTGTCCTGGGTTTGTCAAAGTACTCTGACTACTTTGTCATGAATGTGAGAGGCAAAAACACAATAATCCATCCTAAAACATAATTTGTGATGTTCTACATCTATTCATTGTTAAATGTTTTTGCTGTTTTCCCAGAGTCAGGGTCACAACGGGAACAGAGTGAGCAGAGCAGCCCAGACACCCTCAGGGATACGTAGTGAAATTTAGTCTAGACTTTTAAACATGAAGAATGCCTCAAAAAAAAAAAAAAACAGCCAAAGCAAAACAACTGAAATTATCTATGGAAGTGAGAGAAGTTGTAGACAGTACCAATCAATATTTATTTTTTTTGTATTTTAATACAAAAGATTTGTTGGAGGATCTACAGTTTCTTGTTAAATAAAGGTGCTGCTCAGTTCTCTTCCTGAAGACCCAGAGCTAGACAGCCAATCTGAAAATCATCTACATTATCTACAATTAACTGGCTAACCAGCAGCACTAAACCTCAAACACCGGGAATGAGAACCACTGATTGACAATGTTGATGTTTTTCTTGTCTTTTTCAGTCCAAGAGTAACCAAGCAAAAGCTGTATTAAGGTGGATGTTCCCTTTAATGCATCCATAGTAGAGTGTTCATAAGGAGAGCATAGGACGCTCTGAGTCAGTGAGACAATCGATTCAATCCAGGAGACTACTGCTGCATTATAAGACAAGCTTCTGCATTGCAGATGGCACTTCTGTATAGTATTACAGCAATCTATAATACAGAGCAGAGGACATTAAAATATACAACTACATATAAGCACCATGCAGGGATACACGTCTTTACACACACACCAGATTTAACTCATGGATGCATGTTTGCACGCAAACACCGACGTCAACCTGCATATTACACCAATAATAGCTTCCATAAAAAGCCATAAGACTTCTCCATATTGACCCTCTCGGGTCTACTGCAGCTGACATCTGAAAGGCCCTCTGAATTATTGATCAGAGAGATCCTGACTGGTCCGCAGTCTCACATGATACGTCTGCCCTGCCCATCACCAGGCAGCGAACAACCCGACCCATCAGGTGCGTAAGCGCCCATGACCTAGACGAGACCCAAATTGGTGAAGTCAGAGACAGTTTATATTCTGAATCGTAGTGCCGCACACACACACACACACGCCTCTAAATGTTCATTCCCCCACTGTGTTGTGTGTGCAGATTAGAAACCACATAATAGGATGTTTAACAAAAGAGCTCGCACAATGAAATTTATCTCAGTCAGATTAGATGAGTGCAGAACATAAAGCTTGAAATTCTTGCAGCGTCTTCTTCACGCTGATTGGCTGAAGCACTGCAGTCGGATCCCATTAAGATCCAGTTAAATTACAGATGTGCTTTGCTCATACAGAACAAAGCCAGCAACAGAATAGTGTGAGGAGTTCCCTGATAGGCCCAAAAAACGCCTTGATTTACAGTAAGCCAAGAACCAAATTTGCCATTTGTCCCCGACAATTATACCCTGTTTGATTATTCCAGCCTTCGTTTCCTCCAGTAACACTCCTCTCAGACCAGTGTGGGATGGCAGACACGTTTGGAGGCTAATTGTTATTATTATATTGTCATTAAGAGTGCTTGCTGCAGCAATATTTCTCACCCTGGCAGCTCGCGGAGAGATAGAGGCCAAGAGATCCATCAAGACATCAACTGCCGTTTATGTAGGTGTGGTGGTTATAATGGTCCATTATTATAATGAGTCACCATGACAGTTGCTTAGCAATTAGTTCATCCTTTACCAAACACTAAAATTAAAAGAGCAGCGATGGTAAGCCATGCTACGATAATGTCATGACCGTTAAATGAATTCCTGTCAGTCAGCTACACACCTGATTCATTTTTAGACTCACAGTAGGTGACGCATACTCATACTGTAACATGGTCGTGTGTGTGTGTGTTTAATCAGCAGAAAGAGCTGGATTTCAGCAATCAGGAAACTGTCCGAAATCATTTGTTGTAATTGGTTAAGATTGCTTGATGAGGGTAAATGACAAATAGGCAGGCAGTGGTATTTTTAGCTGCTCCTAACCACAAACCAACAAAAAGAAAATCAAGAGTGGGGTGGGAGGAGGGGAGGAGATTAAAAACAAGCCTTGTGGTCTCTCCTGACTGCATCTGATTACATTATGTAAAACAGTACATCCTGAGTTCAAAGAGCAAAGACACAGAGCAGAGAGAACTCAGGAATGACTAATGGAAAAGCCATGAGCACTGTAACCAAGATATTAATGTTAACCATGAGGCCATAAAACAGCAACCTACCTTCTGTAGACTGGTGGGATTCAGCTGGGTCTTGTCTATAATCTTCACCGCCACCTGGAAAGAGAGAAAAGACGAGAAGACAAAAAAGAAAGGAAGGAGTGGAGACAAAAGATAACAGAGATGTCAAAAGTAATTCTAGCTTTGTATTTGTGTTTTGGCTGCATAGTGAAAGCTTGTGTTGAAAAGAACTACCCTGATTATCCCACTATTCTGCCATGAGGTGGCTTTGTTAAAACATGTCATGGCTGAATCGGTGCACTCAATCTGAACACACCTTAAAGCTCATCTGGTTAGTAATTTGTGAAGAGGTGAAGCTTTAATGGACAGAGATTAACATAACAGAAATGTGGATTTGTTCATGGTGATGATGAATATAAAATAAGACCCATTACACACACACACAGAACGTAAATGCAACCACGGAAAATCAAGGCTGAACGGCTTAAGTAAACTGTGCGTGTGTGTGTGTGTGAGTATTTATGACTCTGCAGGTCGATGATCTACTGTTGGCTCGGCAGGTCTTGCTGGGCAGCAGTCTGACCCGTCCATCTCAATAATCATCCCAAAGTGCACACTGAAACAAACCTGCTCCCCTCACTTTCTGAGAGCTCAGCAGCTTTCACAAAGCCACTAGCTGAGCCATACTGCAGACTCACCAGTAAGCCCATACGTCGTGCTGATAAGGGATTGACGGAGCAGTTTTACACTATAATGTAGTTACACTGAAATTATACACACAGCCTTTTGTCGGAGCACAATATTTCGTTAGTATTTCTTGAATAAATATGAATATGTTACCAGTGCTGGCAGGCTGAGTTTGTGGTCTAACTAAAGGGTAATTACTGCAACATTTCTTCAGCCTCAGTAAGGAGAGTGCAAAGCTCTAAGGAAGTCAAACCACTTTGGAGCTGCATGGCCTCTATAGGCCTCAAGGGGAGTTTAGACTCTTCAACTGTGTCCTCACAGACCATTTCACAACATTAAACATCATAAACGTGCTAACGTTTGTTAATGTGAATAGACGAAAGAGACAAGCTGTTTTCTAGTAACGCAGCTCTATGAAATACTCTCACTATGTTTCGAGTATTTTAAGTGATATATATACTCAAACACACCAGCATGAAAACTAAATATTCTTGATTTGGGACAGCCACTAATCAGATGATCTGTGGTTCAATCTCTGGCTCCTCCAGTCTGCATGTCAAAGTGTCCTTGGGAAAGATACTGAACCCCAAATTGCTCCAGAAGGCTGCGCCATCGCCGTGTATGAATGATTAGCTCCCAAGTGCCAATCTTGCATTGGAGCGGCCAGTGCATGAATGTGTGTATGAATGAGATATGTAGTGTAAAAGCACTTTGAATGGTCAGAAGACTAGAAAGGTGCTATATAAGTACAATCCATTCACACTTTCTGAGTGTGGTGTTGATGCGATGCTGTTTTTCCACCTGTTTAACCACCTTAGTTTGGTGTGTTAGCATGCTGCTTGCTAATTAGCAATAAGAACAAAGCAGGCCTACAGCTGAAGCTGATGTTTACTGTTAGTCTGCTTCCTGGCTCATCGCAACAAATCTTGGCATGTTAACGCCACCTGTGGAATAGTGTGAAACCATCAGACTGTGTTTGGCATCACCTGCATGCTTGCGATATACACAAAATGGCACTCAGAAAAACAGCTCTATAGCACCACTAGCAACAGCCCAAACAGTACTATTCATAACATACCATGTAGTCAATTCGTACAGGGTATATCTTTTCTGTAGTATAGGTATATCTCACAGTATGGGATGGGGCTCAGTTGAGTTAAAATGGTCAATGACTGGTCTAGGGCAGCATTTTGCAACCAAAAATTCAGGTTTGAACTCACAAGAGGATACCATGTAATAGCAGTTCAAGTTGTTGTTGTACGTCACTCTTCCATCAGCCTTTCAACTCTATACTAGGGAATAAAGGCTCTGATTAAGTTCTCTCAAGCAAAGCATTGAGGGTTTTCCATTCTATATGATGTACTAACATGATTAACATTATTAACAATGGCACTAATCTCAATCATGCAGTATGTTTGCAACTAACATACAGCACAAGAAACTACTGCACTGTATGATTTATACTAAGAGCAAATCTAACAAAAATCAGGCTTGCTCAAGAGCCACTGCACCACTGCATTCTTCTCTTTGCTCTTTTCAAATCATAAGCAGGTCCTCTATCTTGAAACTAAACTTGGGAGATTAATGATACCATCAAAGCATTCATTAAAACATATTCTAACAGCTATACTTTGACTCTGCCCCCATGAGAGCTTAATAAACATGCATCAGTGGATGCAGATTTTGGCTATAATCCCAAGCAACCTGTCAAGGGGGAAAAACAGAAAGCAAATGCTGAGTCACAGTGGAGAGAATGCAGCTTGTTCATACTGAGCGGGTTTCCCTAAGACCTGCAGTACAAGTCGCTGGGACATTTAGTTTCTTCTAAACCCGGAAAAATACTCTGTGGTGGCCGTGAGAGGAACAGAGTCTATCATGGAGAAGAGAGACTGCAGAGAGACTCGCTGTGTGTAGACACGCAGCACGCAGGTGGTGTCTATTTGCAGCCTGTCTTAGGTGGGCAGGTGCACAGACAGACTTCACTCCCCTCCCCTCAGCTTCCTCCTGTCATGGACAAAACTTATGCAGAGGCATGCATGTGCATGTTTGTGTGTCGATGTATGCCTGCTGCAGGTGTTAGAGCCGTCCCTGGGTGTCACTTTATTGTTCCAACTTCCACTATTCCCTCTCCTCTATGCTACGCCGTACCAATATTTCCCTTTTTGTGCTCAGATTGAGAGATTTGATGAATGCGTGGAGGTATCAGATCATATGCCAGTGTTTGTGTCTGTGTGCTCTCTCTCTAATGGATCTGAGGGTGAATTATTCAGTCCCGCAGTGACAGAAGGGCGACGTGCATCACTTTTAATTATTCAGCGCATTCCTAACACACAGCCCATATGCTCTTCACCGTATGCAGGTTTTGTGTTCACATGTGAAACACATACATGTGAATATTCAGACATGCAGGGGGGAAACTCTGGAGAGTTTGTTCCCCTACACTTTTATTTCCCTCTGAGCTTCCTTTTCACAGCCAGAGTCATGATCACGCAGAGCTAAAGGGAACTACTTTAGCAGGGTATACAGTCATATACACAGAAAAGAAAGCTATTACTGTTGCTAGGTAGGAAGCAGTGTGACTTATAATTGCCCTTACAACATTTACCCTGACAAACACTCTTGCACCACTTGTATAATACAGTTTATATAAAGGCCTGTATGTACAGTAACGATCTGACTTGTACCATATATACTTCATGTTTCTGTTAGTTATTTGGCAGAACCTGGAAGATTCTTCTCTGATCCATACTCTTCACATACTTATGTTTGCACTTTATTGATCTAACAGTGTCATTCAGTTTCTCCGTATTGTAATCTGACTATTATTGCTATTTCTGTCTACTTGTGTTTATCTTTCCTGGAAAGAGCTTGTAGGGCTTTTTCTTATTCAGATTGAGGGTCTAAAGATAGAAGGTGTCATATTCTGTACAGATTTTAAAGTCCTCTGAGGCAAATCTGTGATTTCTTTTAACTATATGAATAACATTAACCTGACTAGAGTTCACTTTTTTATATCTACTTGCCTCAACAGCTGTATGTTCATGTTTGCTTCTCTTTGTTTAGCTCTGTTGTCTTTGTTCAGCTGCATATCTATATTTAGTTCTTTCAGTGCATACATTTGCTCTCTGTGCCGTGTGTCGCTGTGTAAAGCGCTACTGAAAACCAGAGTCAAGTTTATTTTATGTATTAACATTAGTCGATTAATCTACTAGTTAATCAAAGCAGAGATTTTTTGATTATCAATTCATTGTTGAAGTAAGAAACATTCCCTCATTCCAGCTTCTTCATTGTTGGAATCTGCTGTTGAATTTGTTGCTGTTAAATAAAACAATCCGTCGATCACTCAATAATGAAAATAATTATCAGTTGCAGCATCTGTCAACATACTTTTTTCCTAATACTGCTATATATCACAATATGACACATGTATGCAAAATCAAATATTAAATATGTGATTTTTTAAAAGATATTTTTTAGGTTTTTGAACCTTTATTTAAAAGTTGCAGCTGAAGAATAACAGGAAGTTGGAGAGAGAGTGGAGGAATGACATGCAGCACTAGGCCAAAGTTCAGAAACCAAACCTGGGCTGCTGCAGCAAGGACTAAGCCTTTGTGCACGGGGTGCATGCTCTACCAGGTGAGCTACCAGGGCACGACAAAGTACTGATTATTGATTATCAAAGTAACTCCATTCCTCTGATGCATTACATCAGATAAAAATCCTCAAACGTAAGACAAAAACCATGAGAAACCTTTTTCTCATCTACAATATTACAGAGAATTGATAAGTTAAATAAAAAAAATGATAATGTATCATCACCCCTCCCTGGTGGGTAGGAGATGAGGGCATATGGTAGAGGCAAGTGTTTCCATCAGTGCAAGTGAGCGTGTGTGTGTGTGTGTGACGTTTGTGTGTGTGTGTGATCCTGTAGTCACCCTCCTCAGCAGATAGAAGACACTTTGTCACCTAGACTGCTGTGACTGCCTCTCTGTCTCCACAGAGCTCTTTTTGATGTTTTTCTACAGAGTTAAACCTTTTTTTTTTTTTCATTTAAGCTGCCAGAAAAATCTTTACTGTGCTCAAGCTAAGATAGAGTAGGTTTTAGTGTGTTATGTTCTTTCCACCTGTTCTCTCTCTCTCTCTCTCTCTCTCTCTCTCTCTCTGATCCACGTCTCTGCATTCTGATGAGCCAGCAAAGGCACTCAGGCACACAAAGCAGCACCTGACCTTCTCTGCAAACAGTGGGTCGCATACCCAATATGCCTGTTTAACATTGGCATTAAAGGACGCAGAATGGATCAAACTGTTACTGGTTTGACCTGGAACAGGTACATAATGAAAGTCAGAGGATTACAGGATGCATGTGGCTAAGAAATAGACATGAGATGATATCTGAGGTGGATCGGTGAGTGCTGTGGGTCCTGCTGATTGAAAGACAGTGAACAGATCGCAGGTCATTGTTTTCTCCTTAGGGAAACTGGAGCTTTAATTACAGATGCACCAAAGCAGGATGTCTATCACTCTGACGGATCAGCAGTGTATGGCTGTGTGTGGGTGTGTGTGTGAGAGAGAGAGACAGAGAGTGCGAGGTGAAAGAGGGAGATCTTAACCCGACCTGACGAGAAGAACCAACATGTTCAATATTGTCATGACAGGAGGATCATTTACTCTCCTGAGAGTCAGTACAGCTAAAATGTGTTAAAGAGAGCTGATGAAGCAAATAAATATGATACCATATTTCTGTTACGCTTTGGTTTCCCTGATGGGGAACTAAGAAATATGAGAACAGATGTGAGAGATAAATACTGTAAATCTCAAATATTTCATCTTTTAAGTCAGCTGAAACAATTAACCAATTAATTAATTAAGACAATTGACAGAATACAAATTATTGTTGTCAAAAATTCACTGATTCCAGCTTCTCATATGTGAATATTTGACTGTTTTCTCAGTCTTCTTTGTTGTTAAGATGAAGATCTTTTTTTGGATAAACAAGTAATTATAATATGTCAACTTGGGCTCAAAGAGGTTGTGTTGGATATTTATGATTTCTCTGGTCATTTATAGATAAAACAATCTTAGCAAGCTCACAGAGAGTGAAAGTATAATGAAAGCTGCAGCCTTAATTGTGAACATGTAGCAATAAAATAGTGAGGCTGACATACTGTAGTGTGTTCCAGGATGAACAAAACAAAGATGGTGAAAAAACAGTAAGTTTAAGTAAAAACTTGTCTCACCTCTCGTCCAGTGAGGACATGTCGTGCCAGCTTCACCTTGGCGAAATTCCCCTTCCCAATGGTCTTGAGGAGGCGGTAGTTGCCAATATGTGGGTGCTCCTCTGTTGAGGTGAAAGAGTTGCGGCATCGCGGCAGGCTGTGGCGACTTGCAGACTTCGTCGGGGGGACCGGGGGTTCAACAAAGCCGTCCACCGACGAGTGCTACAGAACAAAGATAAGAAACATTCTCATTCTCGCTGACTGTAACTTGAATTTATAGACACTGATACTACAATATAACCTCTCTGACTTTTTGGCACTCTGTAATTTCACTTCTGGCTACACTGACTGCACACATACAATACAACACACAAACAATGCCGCAGAATGCTGCAGTGGAGATTTGTGTGTGTGCCAAAGCTGGGATATTTGCTGTGCAAACAGAGATGCACTCATTAACCTAGTCCCAGATCCCAGAAGGTATCGAGCCTTCTACATGTGCGTGTGTGTGAGCCTATAATGTATGTACATTTACATGAAGTTACATAGCAGCAAGCCTAAAGACAAAGTGTGTGGGAGAGAATCAAGTTCCCTCCTCTCCATCTGTGACATCTTAACCTCCTAACCTAAAGACCTTATCAGCCACAAGACAAGATTCAACAAAAGAAAGTGAACTCCTTTGACTTTGTGCCTTTGATAATACCTACATAATGTGCAGCACAGACTCAAGAACAATGTTACTGGCTCCGAGGCCAGACCTGATAACAACAAGTGTCCCTGTGATATGGCATGTGAAGGTGAATTAGAAACAGCTTGCTATAAGTACAACACTGGCACAGGCTAAGCGCAGTCTCTGCTGGTCTGTTTCCTCTCCTCTACAACAGCTGCTGATGTCAGTCCAGGTCAGAGATCCCATGATCCTCTGCTCCTCCTGAGCACCACGCCCAGACAGAGAATAAAGCCTTGGTCTGGTTACCCAGGCTCCCCTGCTCCCGTTTCACTGGGGGAAACGCTACACCCTGCAGGGTGTGCATCATGTCAGCTATGCTACATCCTGACAGAAGGAGAGCTACACTGCAGGATACAAACACACCCCAGTGTCACAGTGTGTTTTGTGTGTGTGTGAGAGAGAAAGAAGGAAAGTTCTTTTGATTTTATGCCAGTCAAAGTCAGCATCCTTGTTTCTAATGCACCAAAAGCCTCTTTTAAATCTCAATGACAGAGCAATCTGACTGTTTTTCTCATATTTGCTGTCCACTTTAACTCTTTCCATCAACTTTAGATCAGAACTGTCTTGTGGTCAGTTCATGCTCCAGCCACACATACGTGTACAAACACACACCCGGCTCCAAACTCTCTAAATGAACCCGGTCCAAGAGGCATCTGGACAGGGCAGGTGCTTTGGTGTGCTTGATTAACACACAAACTTTGTTTCACTCGCCCATCCATTCACTCCAGACATAAAAAAAAACAACACACACCTGCACTGACACACCACACACAAACACACATAAAAATAAGAATGCAAGAGGAGAGCTTCTTCTATTTTGCTGCACTAAAAGCCACTCGTCTCTCTGAGTAATAAGCTGTTATGCAATGCAGTTCAGCTGCTAGTGGGCCCTGGGGCTGCCTGATGGAGACCAACAGAGGCAGGCTAGGCTGGCTGGCTACTTACTGCCTGTGCTGCTGCTGAGGCAGTGCTTTAATAGCCGCCTAGCAGTCTATGTCTATAAAGCAGCATTAGACAGTTATATTAGCACTCCTTGAAGCTGATGCATCACTGAATCAGGCGTGATGAATGATCACAGAGCTGATCATGTGAAGTTAACATTAGGGTTTGTTGAGTTATATAACTTTGGAAAATGCATTTTCCAATTGAGGTTTTATCACCTGAAGATGAATAATCCAGAAACAAAGAGCCAAAATAACAGCCCCATTTCTAAACCTAGGAATCAGCTTCCAGCTATTTCCACTGCTTGTACTTATAACACAATAAAACACAAGGAGGCTTTAGTCTGTGCCTCGTCTTGTTTCCAGGAAAAAAAATCAGATGAACCTAGATATGTCAGAGCCTGTCAGCACACACACACACACACACAGCAGTCCTCATTTGGACTCATCTCAAAAGAGGTATTATTATTATGCTGTGCTTTGTGTGCGTGAGTGTATGCGCGCGCACAAAGGGTGGGTGGTCGTTCATAAACATTCCTTCACTCACACACACACACCCACACACACACACTGAATGAGATATTCTCCAAGCCATTTCTTTAGCCTGTTCATAAATACATGTCTGTCTGCTGCTTCAGCTCATCAGTGTCGTGGCAGCAGAATGGTGAATAATAACACGCTCCCTCCTCCTCCTCTTCCTCTTCTTCCTCCTCCTCCTCCTCCCCCTCCACCTCTTCCTCCTCCTCCTCCTCAGCACTGAGCGTGCAGTTACAACAGGGCCCAATAGGTGATGGATGTCACATTGCGATGCTACCAAGCGTTGCCATTGAAAAGTAGGGCAACATCCTCCCCCACCCTCCCTAAATATTGACGTTGTTGGACTAGAAAATACCCCCAGTTGCACAGTTGAGTGGAGCAACACCATTCCCCTCACAGGCCACATTTTTTTAAATCTCAACATTAACATGCAAGCTTCGCTTGTATCATTAAAGCATACTGACGCAGTGCGTTGTTAAGACTAGCCTTGTGTACACTAACTGGGGCAGACATAACCAAACTGCACCTTTATTCTAGGTTATTCTAGGCTCTGTGCTTTTATTCCCGTCAGAAGAGGAAAAAAAACATAAAGCCGGACTGCTCATTGGTCGAGTCACTCTGCAACACTCGCCATAAACCTGCACCGACCAGTGCGCAAAATATCCAAGATCCCATTTCTTTTTTTTATTCCCGCACGTCCGGTATCGTACCGGTGTCCCCCGGATAGCAGCACTTACATTCTCGGTGTCACGCTCGTTCACCGTGGGCAATGGCGTTCTGGTCGACATCTTGTGTGCTTCGCAGGCCGCTCAGCGATGCAGCGGGCTGGGCAGAGCAGAGCAGAGCAGACACGGCGGCGGTCCGTCAAGGGGAGGGAGAGCGGTGCCTCTTTGCCTCTCTACATCCCCTGTAAACACCGCAACTAAGCGGCCTTTTTTACCGCAGCATAGCGCGCACAGGGCCCAGCCAGACACGCCAGATTTTTTTTTTTCTCTTATTGGCTTTGTTGCACTTCCCTTCAGGTAGACTAGTGGCAGACAGAAAAGGAGGAAAGAGAGACTGAGAGAGGGAGAGGGAGAGAGAGAGAGAGGGGGGCAGGCCAGGAAGATGCGTCGATAGCGGACGGGTCTGCGCAGCGCATCTCAAACCTCCCACCAGGAAGGATGGAGGGATCTCTCTCTCTCTCTCTCTCTCCCTCCCTCCCTCTCTCACACACATACACTCCCTTTGTCTCCTCTTTATAGCTCATTATTCAAGTCACCAGAAAACAGTTAAGCACACAGTTGGAACAGTGTCTATCAGATTTAGACCAGCTCTAACTATAGGGCGTGTACAGCCAGCTAAACCGGTCCAAAATGACTACTTGTCGGTGCCCTAATAGCCTGAATACAGCACATTCAAGACACATTAGACTGGATTTGTAGTATTTATGGCTGGGATATGAATAAAATGCCATATGTCTATATGTTAGAGATGTTGTTGGATGTGTCATGGTTTAATAGCTCAAACGTGCTGTTTGAACATGACAATGTGGTGAAGTGTCCAGAGAGAGGCCTAGTTCAAGGGAAAGGCCTGTCTGTGTCACACTGCTCTAAACTAGGCAGACTTTGCCATCTGTTGGACAGCTACAGCACTACACCTCCATTTGTTGTTGATAATATATATATATATTTATTTTCCTGAAACAAAATATGAGCAACTGTCTCCTACTAAGAGACACATTTTGTGTTTCTCATCCATGAAACTAGTACCTGTTTTCATTTTTGGGGTGTGGTGATGATGATGACATGTGCACTCAGGTGTGCATGCGCAGTTGGTCCACTAGGTGTCAGGCTGCACCTGTAGTTTATTTTGCACATCTGCATTGTCTGACATGTGGGGGCCCAAATAAATAATGCCATCGCTCATCTTTTTGTGTGAATTGCCTTCAGCTTTTATCCTCGTCCTCATAAGTCATGAGTGCACTGACGTGTCATATTGTGGTAAGAGACAGTATGCAACAGGAGTTAACGTCCATTACTGAGTCTCTTGTATGAGATGTCACGTCTTCTTTGTCTCTGCAGTATTATTGTGGGGACTCAGTCAGACAGTGCACCTTCCTGTGTGTTACATGACGGATGGTGGTTTGCCTCACACAGCAGAGAGGCCCCAGCTATAACAATGGACACAGCGTGGCATAACGTGTCACAATAACTGATGGATATAGGACCTGAAAGCCAGTGAGGACATGAGGTCTGTTTTTGTGGTTTGAGGAATCTGTAGTTTATTTTCCGAGTTTCATAACATCCACCTTCCTTCCCATCAAGCAGAGTCGGGGGTTAGTGCTCAGATAAAGTTCATTGATAAATGTTTTGTCCTCATAATGTTTTTAGTGAGAGATACCAGAACAATATGCAAGGAGATAAGATAGTACAGCAAAACAAAAGGGGTCCAACACTGAATCTTGGCATGTAGATGGGCATTTTTGGAATTCTGCATCTGATCCCGGCATGGATCGGGTCCCAACATAGCAGATCTTATCCTCTCTGAGCCCTAACAACTGGGACCAGCTAAATTATTCCCACTAAGACACGTCTTCTTACTACTAATAATGAGATATTTGGCTGTGTTTTGATAGCATCTATTTTAGATTTGGTAACATTTGTGTGTGTGCGTGAGAAAGAGAGAGAATTCAGATATTTAAACAATGAAATTTAATTAATTCTTTCATTAACTTGTTCATATGGAAAGGTAAATTTACCCCCAAAAAACAATCAATGCAAGTCTTTTTGTTTCTTCTTCTGGTCTTGTCTTGGGCTTGAGGTCTTTGTTACTCTCGTCCTCAGTGCTAAAGCACTCTCCGAGCAAAGTGTTCGTGCCTGGGATTTGCATTCTGTACCTGAGTTGCACTGCTGTGGAATGTAATGGGCACTGACACTGGTTTAATGAGTGCATGTACACCCAGGGCCAAATGCAATTACATGCTCTCACAGGCAACCATCAAAAAAGAGGCAGCTGTTAACCGCCATTCATCGCGGATGGTCATGCAGTTAACTGTATTTGCAGGACAGGGGGTGAGAGGAAAGAGTAGAAAGACAGAGAGAGAGAGAGGGGGGAGAGGCTAAATTCATTATGAGACAGATAGCTGAGTAGCATCTGTCAGCACTGGCACTTTACCATAGCTCTTTTTGCCTGACTCAGTTTCACCAGTGAAAGTCAAGCCACACTTTCCAGTCAGTAACAATGTTTGCACACATCCTGCAGAAGTGTGGGAAATACCATGAACAGCCTCTTCAGGAAGGAAGATGTTTTGTAGAGTTTGTGCCTCTCATGTATTACAATTACATTAGAGTACAGACCTAAGTGTCAATTCCTCTGAAAAATAAATACCTGGTGATGCTTGAAAAACCCTGAAGGTTTAGTTTAACCCTTACCGCTGCTCTGGAGGTTTTTTTTTTTAATCTTCAAAGACTCTTCAAACCTTCTAAATGAAAAAATATTTCATCCACTGCACGACAAAGAAGATTTGTTGCAATATGTCTTATCATTCTGTGCAACACAAGAAAAGTTTGAAGACATTATTTTGTATGAAAATCTAAAATAATGGAGATTAACATCAGTAGAGACAGATAGAACAGATAACAGCAGAGTGGTTTGGAGTACTCCAGTAATTTAGCATTACACTTAGGGTTAGGGTTAGCACAGGCAAGCTCCCAGTTTTAGTTTAAAAAAATATCAAAATCAATGCTGCAAGACCAGAGGCTTTTTATTCTGCACATTCTTCTTCAAATCTGGAACCTACATTACCCACAATGCAACTTGACTGCGGACAGTTCAGTCGGACATTCAGGGAAGTTGTGCCAGTAGCAGCTAGCCTCGAGCCGCTAGCCTCAACCAGGGATGAGGACCAGGCCACAGAGGTTTGATGAGCTCACTTCTTTTAAAGCTCCACACCCCGGGATTGTTTTATTATTTTCAAACTTGTAGTCTTTGGCCACAACCAATGCTGACTCAAGTGACATCACTTGAGGTAATTTATCTGACACACAGCTTCGTCTAGAGCCACATAAGAGTTTATATAACCACATATAGTAAGTCCACTACACATGTAAACAGGAGTTTAAGTCACAGCCCACAGACATAGCCTACAGCCATATTTTTTTTTGACAATTTCATTCAGTTGGTTTGAAAAGTCTTTTATATTCTGGGTTTTCCAAACATTGCAGAGTGTTTATTTTTTGTAAAAAACTGATGCTTACCTCTGTCACTCAAATGTAACAGAGAGACACAATGGGGCTAGCTCATATTAGACTCGTGGCCTACTTGACTTTAAAGCAACATGATCAGAATGAAGTCTAGTTTGGATAAAAAAAAGTCTGAAGTCTGTTTTGTGAATTACTGCTGACCTAGCATGTGTAGTTCTAATCACCAATCATCAACTTTAGCTAAAAACACAAAACAGTATTGCAAATAAAAAGTCATCAGCAGACATTCCTGCTTCAGAAACCTGTTAACTGCACACCTTACAAGGCAGAGCTTGCACTCTGCTGTCTGCTCTGACAAGTCAATAAAACCCACTGGTATGCTGAACATTTTTGGAAGGCAAGATAGATATGAGGCTGCGGTGGAATTTGATCAGGCAGAGAGCCAGCCTTCTGTTCATTACAGAGTTTTTCAGCAGTAACACACCCTCCCAGTGAGCACACCTCAACCTGAGGAAAAGTATTACTGACTGGCATGTCAAGAGCCCGCGCCCACCCTTGGCCTTCCCTCACCTGCCCGTCTTCATCGCTGTCACACATGCATGTGCTGACACATGCTGCACACAGTATACTCTCAATTTCTCCCAAGTTGCATTGGGAGGGATGGCAGGGATGTGGAAAATATGAAAGGGCTTGAAAATCCAGGGCAGATGTGTGCTGACAGGGCGGGAGAGATGGAAGTGGACTCGGAGCAACGGGTGTAAGTGAGAATCTCAAGATTGAGCTGCAAAATTTTGTTGGGTTGTTTCTCCACCCATTAAAATACTTAAAATGTTTTAGAAAATATCAACTTGATTTGTCAAACAGACTGCTGAAGCTTCATATTAGCATCAGATAGAAGATTTGCAAACATTTATACACAGAACGAGGACTGGATTGTGTCCCTGGTCACTTATATTGAAAGCTCATAAAGATGTATATGTGACTTGTTTCAAGACAGACTAGAAAAACTGTGAAGCTATCCTTTAATTGTGAACTGCAGCAAGGTATGAAAAAGAGGGTAGCATGTGTGTGAGGAGGCCCCCCTCCAGCAATGACCTTCCTTTTAGGATTATCCCCCTTGAATTATTTCCTGCTTCACCTTGACTTGGGACCAATCAGAGCCCAGCTGGAAGACTCCGACTCCCATCATTCAGTGTATAACGCTTTCTAACCTAAGGGCTTTATTAATGATTACTAAATCATTTGTAATGATTAAATAAATCAGTACTAGATCATTAAAAAGAAGAACATTTGGGCTGCCAAGTTGTAAAAAAAAAAATCATTTTGGCTGGTGTTCATTCTCCTCAACCATGACGCTTTCTCTTTTTGGCTAGCTAAAGTTCAGTTCAGACCTCTTCAAGAGTCTAATACTTGTCATGGTATGAAAAAGCATTGGTTGTAGTGTCCCAGTAAGTCATGACAGTGTGACAGTAAGGAGGCATACATAATACCAGGACCCTGAAACTGAAGCAGCTAAATGGAATTCAGCCATATTTAATTGTATTAAATTTGTCTCTTCCGGGAATAATGCCTTACATGAGTTGCCCTGGCCTAAAAGGTGCATCTAAACTAACAGGTGATAGAAAGAGATTCCCAGTCAAACATGGTCTGAACACGTCTACACAGTCTTGAAGGAGTCTAATCAGGCAATGTAAGTAAAGACACCTGCGGTGTTGTTTAATTGCACCTTTCTGCAGACACAGCAGGGAAGCTGCTCTTTCCTCACAGCGTGGTAGCAGTGGGTCAGTGGGGGAGAGTGCGTCTTCCACCATCTCTTTGACTCACATTCTTCATGTACTCTGGGGGGACCATATTTTGAGTTCCAAAAAAGAGCTTCTCAGAGGTTAATGAACAAAGTACCGTAGTATTCTGTGCAAAGCACCAGTCAATCAAAGTACACGCTAAATGGTCCCATGAAAAACAGTGAAGACAGGAAATTTACATGAATTTATAAAAAAAAAAACCCGGAAGCCCCAGACAGGAC
Organism: Sciaenops ocellatus; assembly: GCA_033000465.1. Taxonomy (NCBI): domain Eukaryota; kingdom Metazoa; phylum Chordata; class Actinopteri; family Sciaenidae; genus Sciaenops; species Sciaenops ocellatus. The sequence goes on along the minus strand of CP136872.1, from coordinate 15,125,974 downwards.
GTAAAAAGTGGACGTTTGGTCACCCTAATCTACTCCCACTAAAACATAAAAAGCGATGCATTTTCTTCTTTCTTCTATTCGCATGCATGGCCTGTTTGCCCTTACCTTCTTTTCTATTCAGCAGCTTAGATATGTGTTGCTTTGCTAGTGCTACAGTAGTAGCAAATTCTGTGCTATAGCAACAGATTAAAGCCTTATTGGGTATCTTTTCTACTATAAACAGATTTTAAATCATTTTGATGACACTGACTTGTAATCAGATGAATGGTGTCTTTGTCTTTGCCGCTCTGCGCCCTCTATGCCTGTTCTTGCCTGTTCTTTGCAACTTTGTGATCACCCAGGAGAAGTACAAATCATTTCACGGCACTAAATCACACACCACCAACTATTTCACTTATTTTGGTGAAATCATATTTTATTGAGAAGATGTTTTCTGGTTTCTCTCTCACGTTCTCCGTCTGCTCCCTGTCAACTGTCAGTGATTTACCGTGTTTCTTGATGGACAGTAAGCTTCTGTGAATTATAGCCGCTGTTAGCTAATGTTAGCTCAGTTTGTTCGCTTCCTGTACTGTGAGCTTAGAGTATGAGAGCGTATTCGTGTTTACAGGCCTGGTGCATGAGGGAATGCTTACAGGGAGCAGAGCCAGTGTTGTGACAGAACAGGAGCTGGAATGTAACCGGGCTCAGCAGCCTCTATGGACATGGCGAAAACTAAGAAGTTCGTCCAAGAAGGCTGCCGGACAGACAGCAAACTAGGCTTCTTGCTGTTGGACAGTAAGTAATATTAGCTGGCTGCTATGTCTTGTGTTGTTACACTTGCTTGATGTTTGGCTGTTAGCAAAGTTGTTGACTCGCTTGATCATAAACCATAACAAATGCACATGTACAGCTGTCCATATTTACGACAGTGTGGGGTCACTGAATTGTAAAACTTCCAATTTCTAAGTAATGTCACTTTAAGCATCTTGTGAATAAAGCAGCGTTTTGATAGAAGTAGCTGTGGCCTAACATGATGCACTCCAGGTGCAAGATATTTCCTCCGTTGACCGAGCAGCTAATGATAAACACCACACTGTAGCAGGCCCTCTGAAGAAGAAATATAAACTTTTTCCTTGATATGAACTTCATAAAAGGAAATGCCATTTACTGTTACTGTACTTGAGGATAATTATCATCCTTGTATATCATGTTTTCCCTTGTAATTATGTCATAATTCAAAGGCTTCCCTGGCGAGCTAAAAACAGTCAGGTACGTCATCATATAAGAAACGTCTCTGAGGAACGGGCCTATTAATTGTCAGGATATAATTACATTCACAACACCCTGAGGGCCCGTCTCGTTTAGTCATCTCACAGTTACTGCTCCAAACTATAATTAGAGAATGTAATCACACAGGTATGGACCTCCAGGATTTATTTTTCAGCCTGACTGAAGGCTGATTGAAACGACATCTGTGGTTGGGCACCAGGCAGGGAGTGTTTATGACCTGGCACGTGTTCAACAGCCACATGCAGTGGCACCGGGCGGCATACCAGCAGAGTTCACGATTTACATACACAAACATGCACACATGGATTCTGCTAATTTGTTTGACGTGTCCATATTCTTGTTACCTTGAGGAGTGATTTTTTTGAGTGGCGTGCATGTTTGTGTGAGTGTGCCTCCCTGTGAATGCCCTCGTGTGGTTATGCCACCCTCATGTGGCACTTTTTGCCAGTGCTAACAAGTGACCTCATCCCATTATGTCTTTCCGATCCCAAATGCCATCCAATAAACTACTCATTTCTCACCTCTTCATGCACTCTTTCTCGCCATTAAAACCGTCACCTCTTACCTCCCTGCCTGACACCCACTCTGAAAGAGCTGAAGGCAGGCCGAGGAGAACATAAAGTAAAGTAACTGCACACTATGAAGTGATTGTGTGTGATTTCCCAGTGAGAGGTGATTAATACCTTGAGTTTAAACAACATTTTTGTGAAGTAGACTCTGGGCTTAAACCTGGATAAAACTAAATTACTGTAGTTCTGCTGGACCTAAAGATTGTTTTACCATCCCATCCATTTTTTAGACACACTATAGGTGTAGGGGTGGCAGTATTGTTTGAATATATCAACAGCTGTTTAAGATTACATTTTGTACAGATGCCAATCGTGTTTTCCAGAGGATGAATTCTACTGACTTTGGCGATACCCTTTGACTTTTCTGTGGCACCACCAGCAGGTTAAAGTTTTCACCACTGACAGTGTAAATAATGGTGTGTGGGACGCCATCTGTGGGTTTTTGAGGGGCCATTTCGTAGCTCAAAATCTGTGGCTCTGCCTCTTTCGCCTCTTTTTGCTAATCTAAAAATCGGCAAAGACATGGATCATCAGTTGACCTGAGGCGGGCTGAATGATGCCTGGTTGCTCAAACAGCTGTAGCAGCACCTACCTGTCAATCAAAGTGTCCATGCTGTTAATTATGCATAACTTTAAGCCTTAATATAATTTGTACTGGTGAACTGTTTTTTGTACCAGGCCGTAACCATGTTTATTTCTGCTGTGAAGATGGGGGCTTATGAAGATTGACTCATTCTGTAGCAAGCCTCAAGTGGCCGTACAAGGAACCGCAGTCTTTGGCACTCCCGCATAGGCTTCACTTCAGGGCCACAGAGGTTGCCACTTGGTTTTCACTTCACCTGTGACATAACTCAGCATCTACTGAGATTGCTATGAATATTTGTAGAGACATTCATTGATCATTTAGTGATTCTGTGATGTTTACTTTTCAGCCACCAGCAAGTTGACATTTGTTATTTTGAGTGAAATGTCTCCACAGGTATTGGATTTATTGCCATGAAATATACTATCAACATATTGCTCCCACAGCATGAATTGTAATCACTTTGGCGATCCCTCAACTTTACATCTAGTGGCATCATCAGGTTAAAATGAATTTGTCCAATATTTTGGTTCACAATCAAATACTCTCAACACTAATGACGAGTCTCATCAGCCACAGCTGTATTTTGTTTTTAGTGCTAATTTTCCACGAACATGTTAGCACTGCATGTTAGCATGCTGTTGCTGTTAGCATTACAAAGATACAAAAACACAATGATAAGTAAGGGATCGCATCGTCTTGGTATTACATACTGCGTACTGAATCAAGGCTGAGTTACCATCCATGCAAAACAGGCAAGCACTCTGGTTCAGTGACTGGCAAGTATTTTGTGATAACTCAACTAGTTGCACATGTGTTTGTTTTTATTGCTTGCACCACAAAACCACAAATTGAAATGATGGATTACCTTGAGGTAACACCTGCATAAATACCTCATCTTTAGGCCCCGGTGCATTGTACTAAATAGATTTGTGCTCATTCAAGTTACCACAAATGAATGGGTTAGTCTGGCCCTGTGGGTAATATCTGCATATTGTATATATATTTTGTTGTGGTGCATTCCTTTCCTAGCTGGAAAAAAGAACCCAGCCTTCATATTTTGTAATGAAAAAAAAAAAAGGCTGTACAGAATTCAGCTAATCCTCCATCAACTTCTCATCTTCACCAATGTTACACTACATTCCTTGAGTCTGAAATATCCATTTGCTTTTTGACTGTGTAACACGGCTGATTAATATGAACAGCTCTCTAAGATCTGATCCCAAACAAGTTCAGAGTATTAAAAGCATGCTGCAAAAATGTTATTGCATCACTAGAATTATGTGGTAAGGAGATGACAGAGGGTAACAAACACTGAACTTACTGAACTTTCATAACTTTTTTTTTTTTCCTTTCTGTGATCTTCAGCCAGTGACTTGGGCTTTGATCTGTTTAAAAAATCTAATGGTGATTAATGAAATGTCGAGCTATATTCAGGGAGATTAAGTTAATTATCTTCACCGTGACCCTGCGTGGAATATTAATCAAGAACAAGAACCTGAAAATGTTGCTCCTTCCATGAAGCTCAGCGCATGGTTTAGTCACAGAAAAAGTGGGTGAGCAATGTTTTCTCCTGGGGGTTGAATCATGCACAGACAGCAGAAACACAGAGTTCCTGTGAACGGGGAGCTGAAGATGAGGCTAGGGGAGCAATGACACATCATGTATCATCTTACACGTCCCAACACTGCTCTGACTAAAGCCCTAGACAGCAGAATGATTGAGTAACAACTTACCATAAAACCACTCCCAACCAATTTCAGATCTAAATATGTTGTGTGTGTGTGTGTGTGTGTGCAGGCTTCACATTTGTCCCTCAGCACACATTGACTTAACATACTATATTACTATATCCCCGCTGGATCTCTTTAAATAAGATAGATATGATGGCTTGGCTCATGTTCACTGCATTTATCATTGTTATATTCAGATGAAATCATCCACACGTTTTCCCAAAAGCATGGGAAGAGCAGCGAAGCATGTCACGATACCGCTGCATTTTCCATAGCGCTATATGTTAAGTCAGAGCTTCTGCTAAAAAAACAGAACAACCAAGCCCCGTGTATCCATCATATTTTATTCAACAATATAACTTTTGCTCTTTAGAGTACAATCAATATAAGATACATATGACAAAATATATTTTAAATAGAAGAGGAAGACATTAAGGCATTTCAGTGAAGGAAGTTAACAGTCTGACAGCATGAATGGTAAGATTAGTGTTACATTTTTTTGTTTATACCTCTAAGGCACTATGGCAAGCTCACTGCTGAAACCACATGAAACGCTTTTAGGCAAAGATGGATAACTTTCTACACTACACTTTACAGTGGTGACAACATACTGCTTTTTTGATGTGGTTTTCAGTCCTGTGTGTCAACAGTGTTCACTGTTTCAGCAATAAGCCAGAGCAGACACGTGGAGTCATGAAAGGCAAAGCAGGTAGTGAACGATTTCTCATTCTGCCAAAAAAAGTGTGGTGGTACAGTATTGTATTAACACTTTAATAATCCCCTGTGTCACACATGCACCAGCTACAGGGCAAAGCACTGTAATTATGTTTATCACGCAAGCCAGCCTGGTGCCAGTGTGACTTCTTGACTGGGACCAACATTAGAAAGCCCCACTGTTCCTCTGGAGAATCGCCGTGGCACCAGCGAGTGGACAATTGGCCAAGGTGTGTTACGAAAGCCGTCATTTCCTGCGCGTGTTGTCGAGTTCAAAAATCTCTTGTTATTGCCTCTGTGACCGAGGGCTGCGAGGATGGCATCACAGAAACACATAAACAGCTCAACCACATCCACCGAACCTGGGTCAGAGAACAAGCTCTTTCTCACTCTTTCCCTTTCTCTCCCTCTGTGTTTCACACTTTCACTTGCTTGCATGCATAAACAAAGCCAGGCGCACACACATACACGCACGCACACTCGCACAAACATCCACACACACACACACAGTTACCTTGGTATGTACATGACTTAACTCCTGTGAGTGAGGTCCACGAGCATCAAGCCTGTTGTCATGCAAAGTTTAGTACTCTCTCAACTCACAGGCATATTCCCTCCCTTTACACTTCTGAACTGTTCTGGACTTCTCTGGAAATTATTACTCATGAGTAAAACTATACAGAAACTTGCACAAACAGTGTGGCGCAGCAGTACTAACCCCTACAACATTTATCAACAGAAGCTGTGATTTACAAGGTCTGTAAATTATCTTTGTATCAAAGCTGCTCATATTGTATATTTATCATGTACATTTATATAGAAAATATTATTTCTCTCTCTCTCTCCTTGTGCACACACTGGTTATTGTAAGCAGTTCTGGTCTGAGCAAAGTGATAAATGTAGGTACAACTGCATCAAAAATTCATCACAGTTAGGATGCGTGTCCACTAGGCTTCTTTTCCTGAGTGCCACTGCATTGTTCCCAATTGTTGTTTTTTTTTTAGTATGGAAGTAGCTAACAACCACTACAGGTTAAAATGCTGCATCCAGCATCATTCTTATATGTCCACTTCAGGCACTTAAAGTAAAAAGTGTTTCAACTTTAAAGACGAAAAATGTTTTATCGTTAAGTGCTGTTGTTGAGACACAGTTGGTTGATTCTTCAGGACACTAAAACCTTTCATCACAATGCTTCCCTGCACCGTGAGAGAAAAAGATTATTACAGACATTACAGCATGGGTTGGTCTGTCATGAGCAAGCCTATTGGAGCTGCTGTGAATGAATCGGGCACAGCCTATGTTATATGTGGTACGCATGTATTGTATGAAAATGTACAGTATGTTATGCTGATACAGGCATCTGCTGTGTTACACTGCTATGTTTGCTGAAACAGACTTATGTGGGCTGCTGGGGGGGGGGGGACTGCGGTGCTCAGAAGGCATAGGGGCCGACTATGACGGTGAGGCGCAGCAGTGAGCTGGAGCGGTAGTTCATGGTCAGATGGTGAGTGACCATCTCTAGGTCCACGATGTACTCCCTGGGGCCTGACAGAGGCTTGGTTAGCACCAGCATGGCACTCACATTACTGGAACGCTGCAAGAAAATATGTTCAGTGAGTGTGAATACAGATTTATTACATAGTGTTTCGATAAAATATAGTTGGATTAGATTTATTTCTGTTGTTTTTATGGACGGCAATGTCAGCCTGTTGGAGAGGCAGTCCATCACTTTGGTCCAGACTAAAATATCTCTATCTACCTAACTTTGTGCAGACATTCATGGTCTCCAGAGGATGAATCCGGCTGACTTTGGTGATCTCTAATTCATTTTTAATTTGATCTTTGACCAAGAAACTAATGACATTTCCAGCAGTTAGCTTTACTTTGTGTTTACTGCTAATTGGCTAAATTAAGATGGTGAATATGGTGAACATTATACCAGTTAAACATCAGCAATGTCACTGTGAGCATGGCAGTGCTTAGGTCAAAACAGCATCTATGTGCAGCCTAAGAGAGTCGCTAGCTGACTCTCGGTCTTGTTCGCTTGTTGCTAAACAATACATTGGAAATGGGGGGACACTGCAAAACTGTAACTACTGTGCTACAGTTGCCATATGCTGATAAAATATCAGGTTGGGTAATTGTTCGAAGCGGAGTCAGGGGATAATAATAGAGTGAAAACGTGAGTAATTTAATGGATTTAGTTTGAAACTGCAGATTTTGACAGCATCACAACACTGTAACAGTTTAGCATTTAATCTTAACCCATTATCACCTATTACATCTTCCACTAAGCTTTAAAGCAATACAAAAAAATAATTCCCATCGACTTACTCGCAGGAAAAATTCTCCTCCCTCATTCCCAGCTTTGATCCTGAAAGTGTTGTGTGTGTTGGCGTAGATGTTGGTGGCCTGAATCTGGAAGATGTCTGCTGGCACGGTGCGGTCAGCCTGGATGCTCATGTATTTGTAGACAATTGATGGTGGGAGACCCTGGCACTCAGCCTGAGACCGGCAGATACAGCGACTGCAACCATACAACAATTGGGACAACCTCTGTGAAACTGGCTGCACCGATGATAGTGAAACAAAAGAACTGGATGGTGTTTACTGACTTTTCAGAGGTTTTGGCATAAGGCGCCTCGCAGGGGTTTCTGGGATAGCAGCGGAAGCCTCCGTAATAGTTCCAGCACATTTCATCATCTTGGCAGTTATGGGTCCCCGTCTCACACTCATTTATGTCTGGTGATTGGCAGAATGACAGAGAGAGAGAAAGGATTGAATAGTCAAAAATAGCTGGATGACAATATTAGTATCCCGCACTTCCAAAACACACAACCTCTACACGCTTCATGAAACAGAGCTGTGAAAACACAGTCAAAGTTCAGGACGTGTACAGTTTGGGAATGGTGTTTTAGGGTTGTAGCTGCATTATCAGCAGCTGTGGAGATGCAAGGAAACACAAGAGGGAAGTCGGTGGATATGTAGTCGAGGGAAGCCCCCCGATGCAACCTCACACAGGCCTAACTGCAACTCTTTCCTTGCAGCACCATGAAAATAACCCCATCAAACGTGCCCCAAACCCCAAGGCTATTTCTGGCACAGCAACCTGGATTCATCACCAAAAGGTCCCTCTGACACAACCGGCCGGATTCATGGTTCCCTCTATAAAGCCTGCACCTGACCGAGGGGGAGAGGAAAAAATAACAGCTCACCCTTTGAGCGAGCGCCGGAGCTTCAAATAAATCCACTTCAAGAAACCAACATCATGCATATAAATTCACAGAGGTGGCTTAACAGGGCAACACAAAGTTGCTGTGTGTTTGTGTTGCCTAACCTCTGCATTCTTTCCATGACAGTACTGGTTGAGAGTGGCGTTCATTCCCTGCTTGAGAGCTAGAATAGCGGATGACAGCAGGAATAATCAGGTCTTGATCAACAGTTAGCTTCAAAGAGTTAAGGAAGACGAGGAAGGGAGAGAGAGATAAGGACTCACTTGGGAACTTTGTTGTGTGTGAAAACAGAGAAGAGGGTAAGATTGATAAACAAATAAACTATGAAGGGATAAAAAAGACAGATAGAAGAGGGAGAGGAAAGAGGAGGACTGTAGTACCTTGACACAACCTGTTTCCCTGGAGCTGATATCCCTCTGGACACTCACAGGAGTAACTTCCTGGGCTGTTAATACACTGATACTGACACATGTAGCTGGAGAAGCTGCATTCATCAATGTCTGTACAGGAAATACGCACACACATATACAAACAGATAATGAGTGTAAGGCAGCGCATGTTTGTATACAGTATGTTTGTGTGTGTGCATGATGTGTGTGTCCACCTTGGCAGGAGACCGTGTCTTGTGCCAGCTCATAGCCCTGGTCACACTGGCATAGGAAGGAGCCGATCAGGTTGTAGCAGTGGTGCTGACAGGGACTCTGCACATCACATTCATTCACATCTGGAACAAAAGCAGATGTTTCACATACATGGACATAACACAAAGAACTCTGGTTTATTACATCTTGGAACTTATTTTGGTAGTTCGGGGGTCATGAAACTGGTAATAATGATACGGCACTCACATTTTAAGAAAGAACAGCTATAAATACGATTTAATTGTCTCATTTATTTTCCAAATGGAAGTTTGGAGCTGCAGGTCAAAAGGGGGCAGAAAGACAAATACAGTATCCACACATTTAGCACAAATACACACACACACACACATTTTTAGCATAGCTGGGAGCTAGTCATGGGTTTTGATGGATTTCTAAATATGTTTCAGAAATAAACAGTTCTCTATCACTGCGCAACATTTTCAATAACTTCCTTTGAGATTTGCCATGTGGGTTCAGGTTGCATGGTGAATCTGATGATAGATCTGAGCGTCCAGCCATTAAAAAAAACAACTGCTTGTGCACCATTTGTTTTATTAAAGCCATTCCCGACCTTAAAATATCTGCATCCTGAGCTGAACTAAGAGATGAAAGAAAGGCGGTGTTAACACAAGACTTTGTTTTTTCTATTTCTATTCTTGTTGCTCTTTTGTTTAACTTTATTATGTCTGTCTATTCACAGTACAGTAAAGCACTCTGTAAAAGTCTTTAGGAAGTGCAATATAAATAACCCATTAGTCATGATTATTATAATAAGCTCTTGTCATTTGAATTGAGCATGCAAGAAACAACAGGTGCTGAAATCTATTAAAAGTCAGCCTGGCAACCCAGCAGATTCAGTGGAATCCACACCAGCACAAAATGTCTGACGAGCTACGTCAGAAAAACAAACCACTGAAGCAAAATGTTTTGCTGTACACACTAACACATGAGTACACATGGCTTTTCAGTGACTTACCAACACAGCTGTGGTTGTTGCTGGCCAACTTGTGACCTGCGTTGCACTCACAGTAGTATGAGCCCTGTGTGTTCACACATCTGTGCATGCAGTAGTGGGTCAGCGCACACTCGTCTCTGTCTGCAGGAAAACACAAGCACACACACACACACACGTATAGGATGGTCGCAAAGGTATGAGCAGCGTGATACATCGCAAAATCATCAGTCATTAATTTAATCATGTGATAAAGCGAGAGGAGAGAGTGTGTGACTCACCCACGCAGTGGTCTCCGTTCTTCTGGTAGCCTGGAGGACACTGGCAGGTGTAGGAGCCTCTGGTGTTGTAGCACGTCTGTTCAGGGCCACATGTGTGTCTACCTGTTGCACATTCATCTATATCTGCAATAAACACACGCAGTGAGAGGAAGCCACAGCAAGAAGCTACAGGCTGACAAAGCAAAAAGCAACATGTCTGGACTATATGTACACTGTGATCTGTGATGTGTGAACTGTTTTCCACAGACAGCGATATCTGCGATTACCAACACCATCACATCACACACATGGGCGTAAACACACATGTTCACACAGAGAGCAGGCGATTAAATAAAGAAGGCTTTTATTCAGCAGCTCCGGGTGAGGGGGAAAACACAGATCGTATCTTCTACTAACAGGACAGTTTTTTGGAGGAAGTGTGTGTGTATGTGTGTGTGTGTGTGTGTGTGTGTGTGTGTGTGTGTAAAGAGCTTGACTGATAAGTCATATGCTTTCTACCATAATACCTCGGTCTCTCGACAGACATCTATCAACCCAAAAGCACACAGATCCAGACACATTCACTTTCTGTCTCTCACCCCATCATTAATAAGTTATATAATATGATAAGAGGTAGTTTGCTGTTAGTATAATAAGCTTAAAAACACAAAGCTCCTGCCAGAAAGATGTTACATTTCCCAAATCAATCCAAACCATTTTTACCACTGACTGACCACTGATGAACATAATGTGCAAACTCAAATGTTACCAACTCAAACTCAAGTCCTGAATGTCTAAAATAAATGATACTGCACATACAATCAGTAGTTTTGAGGGCGATGAGGGGATGTCACGGTGAGGTTATGGCCGTGTTAATGTTTTAACATTTGGCTCACCCTCCAAATAGCACCTTCTCCCTCAGGTTCTTCAGCAGAAATTTAAGTTTTCCAACGACACAGCAGTGGAAAGATTCTCCTTCTTGATCCTACAAACACGTTCTCAATTTTGATTTGCTTGGAGCCAGAGCCTCTTCAAAAAGGCTTTTCTCACTACAACCCCCACTCCAACTCTTTTTTTCTGAACTTCTATCTTCCTCTATTTCTCTTTCACACACACACACACACACACACACAAAATACGCACATAGTTTTTTACTCTCATCTCTGCGGGCCCACCAGCAGTCCTCTTGGGTGGTCCGACACAACTCATCATACACAGACAGCCAGTGGGCATCAGTTTAACAGCATGACAGACAGTTATACTCAATACCACACGCACACACAATAAAGGGAGCGGAGGCAGTGGCGGGGTACTATGACTGTATTGTGATTTGGCACGTGCGTACTTAACAATAGTTTGAAGAACCTGACTGGAAGGTGACTGGAAAACTAAAGTTTCCCTCTGTACTCCCTTGCTCATGCTTGACACACTGTATTATCCCTCTTGCAGGATTTGGATGTGATCAAAGGGGCCAAGACAAAGAGTTATGGAGCCCCTATTTATAGAGATCAAACATGTAGAATTGATAAATCAATTCAAATGAGTGCAGGGAAGCCAAACCTGCTGCTGCGCACATATCTTGAACTGATGTTCACCTGGAAATGTTTCATGTGATGTGGTCTCAGCTGGAAAGAATCAAACCCTTCCCCGCATGCCTCAAATGCCCTATATGCCAGTCCCACAGCCTCCACCATCCAGTGGGAATGTTGCCGGTGAGAAATTGGCCCAATAATCAAAAGGTGGACAGAAGGTAAGTTGTCCTCACTCCTTAAAGAGAGGAAAGGGAAGAGGGGCAGAAATGTGCTCAACTTTGTGGGGGCACAGCGATAAGATGGACTCACTACATTAGGGACAAAAGCAGGGCTTATCTAAAGGTGCACCTGAGAGACAACAGGTGCGAATCGCATACAGGGAGGAATGTGCAGACAAGACCTGTTGCTCACTGACCCGCTTAAAGGACAGAGATAAAAGCAGTGTTGTTCTAGAAAATCTAAGCTCTGATGTGGCTTGAAAGGAATCTGGGAAAGTGCATCTGCAACCAGCACCAAGTGTCAGTAAGAGACCGAATGCTTGGATTCCAGCAGTATCACATTATGAGACACTGACCCACTTGCAACAGCCCAAAGACTTAGTGACATGGCTGTTTTGAAAGCCCTGGTGCATTAGTCTCTGTTGGTGATAGGCCTGCAGCATCCAGATCCACCCTCTTCATTCTGGATGTGGACAATTCCCCATATGATGTGCATGACCACAACACTGTCGAACTGGATCTCTTGAGTTAATGACATGGTTTGTTTCAGGTTTATTTTATTTATATTACCTGGCAAGTCACTGACATTGTCATACTAGAAGTAAAGCAACTTGCACCTATCTGTGCTTCTTTGCACATACAGAAAGTTGCAGGTTGGCAGAAGACAACAATACAGAAGCCAGACAACAGAAGTAGCTACACAAGTTAGCAAGGTAAAGCACTAACTGACCCTTTAAAGAAGAACAGAGTGATGTGCTTGTCAGAGAAAAAGCTGGGAAATGAAAATGATGTATGAATACAAACCAATGTCAACAAAAAGTTGAAAAGTTTTAGTCAGGAGACAGCCAGATCAAGCCCCCTGTGAATCACAACTACGCCTACTTACTGGAGGTATTTGATGATTCATTGAGACTGGAAATGCCCTGCCTTCTGGCAGTAGATTTAGACAACAAGTCTCAGACTCCTGATCCCTGAAAAAAGTCCTGTGTGCTAACAGTGACAATGCTACATGCATGCTTAAGTGTAATGTTACAATGTTTAGCACCAGTTAGCTTGCTTATATTTGCTAATAAGCACTAAACATGTTGATGGGAATGTCATTACAGATATTTCTTTATAGTGGCAATAAAAATTTGGGAATCACCAAAGTTATAACAGTTCATCTCAGCCTGTTAGGCCAAGAGATTTTGTGGCAATCCATCAGTTTTTGAGGCATTCCCTGACTGACGGACATTGTCATTGCCACGCCGCCAGCGTGGCTAAGTTTCTTAGATAAAGTTTGCACAAGTCTTTGTGCAATTTTTATTTCTGTACTGATGTGACTGATTGCACAGAAGACAATCTGTGTAAGCAGTTTTGTTTTTTTGACAGATACCAGCATAAAAAATTGGCAGAGTTTGACCAGTTGCAGTTAACACACTTGACTTTGTTCAGACTGAATTCAGGACAAAATCTGAGCCAGAGCTTCCACCAGCTCCTGGTAGCAGCATTTATTCTAGTTTTGGGCCATTTCTGCCAACCAGAATCACATCAGGTGCACTTAGAATGATTTTGGCATAAATTACCTGAAGTCTTTATGCAACTGTTGGTCTGTTGGAGTGGTTTTGGCTACTTTGGGAGAGTGTGAATCATCAAACAAGGTGTCACTCTCCTACATAAGGTGTAGAAAACATGAACTGTTAGAGAAAGAAGCAACTGCAGATGGCTAACGATGCGGTGATGCTTCCTTACTACTTCTGTGTACGGAAAAGTCAGAGTCACCCCCGCTCCCTACAAGAAAGCTTGGAGAGCTCTAAATAAAAACACATGTGCTGAATTCAGTCCAAAGGTTCATTCACGGGAATATCTTGTGGCAACTGCTACTTTGTCACTAAACCTTTAAATGGCTGCCAATACATAGTACCACAAAAGTTTGTGTGTGTGCATGTGTACAAGTGTGTGTGTGGGTGTGAGGCGGGAGGGCATCCCACACTGGCTGACTCTTAGGTCCCATAAAGCCTCCACAGCTTACCACATGCAGCACAGTCCATATAGTTTACACAAGAAAACAGATTTTACTGCAACAAGCCATCAAACGTGATGATGTGTTGCGTGTGGGGAGAAGTGACTCTGATCTCTGAGGTCAGATTTCTGTTTTTCTTTTTTCTAAATTTATTCAAGACAGCTTACAGTACAAGTTTCCTCTAAGAGCGAGCCTGCTGTAACATCACAGGGAAAGATAAGGCTGTCCAGCAGAAGAGTGGAAGGAAAGAATGAGGAGAAAGGGTGGAGGCTTTTTTTTTTTAAACAAAAAAGGGCTTTTTAAGATTTGAAGTTAGATTTACGGCTGTGTGTGCATATGTGATGTCAGACTTAAAAACTCCTTGCTTTTCAGGGAGATTAATTCTAAATGCCTTGTGGGAGTTGGGGGAGTAACGGGGATGGCGGCAGCTCAAAGAATGTGAGTGTGTGTGTGTGAGTATGGACCAGTGGGTGTGTATGTGTGTGTGTGTGTGCATCAGAGGTCCTGTTTGAGGTGCTTGAACATTAAATGGCCTTTTTTTTTTTTTTTTGCAGAGCTTACACAGAGTTTCACAGAATGATACACTATGAAGAGATGCATGTTTGGAGGAGGTAGTGCATGCATATGGGTGACAAAGAAAAAAAGAAGCATATGTGTCCAAAACGGGGACTAAAAATTGTTTGGCCTGATTTCAGAACAATGTGTTATTTGCTCCAGATTTATACTGACATGATAGGGCTTGTTGTAATTATCACTTGAGAGCATTTAGTCTTGTTTTCACTGAACCACTGCAATGGAAAGCAGGAGCTGTTCCAAAGAACAGTTGGAGCCATCCTGCTGTTGGACAGCATCTCTGTTTCCCTCTGATTATTGGATAATTCAATCTTTGGGAAAGCAGGGGGCAAGATGTGCGATGTTAATAGCCCATAAAATTTCACAACGTCAAATTTATTTGCATGTCACACACCGGCCCCCGAGTGTTTGCTTTTCCTTTAACCTCAAACACCTTAACATCACCCCCTCCCTAACAAACGTGCACTGCACATTGTTTAATTTGTGTACAGTTCTCTCTGCAATGCAGTGTGAAATGCAGCCATCACTGGCTTGAACACAACCTCAGGACATATGGGAGTGGTAGCGTTTCCCTTTCAAAGCAAGTCCAAACACAAAGCAGATAAGAAATCAAAGGAATCAAGACACTCTATCCTTATATTCTGTGTATTTCCATCCGTATTAGGGCATGAAATATTTCCATGCTCTTGCTATTTGCACCACTCCCAAGATTCCCCTCTCATCGCTCTTATTGTTCAGGAGGAACAGGAGTTTTAGTCATGCTGACACTTACTAACTGATTTGTGAGTTTGTTCCACACTCTTCTAAAGGTCGGGCAGAGTCTTGACATTCCTGAAAATCGTCCAGTGTGCCAGCTACATTCCCGACTGATAATAATCCTTCCTGTTACTCTAAAAACATCTAGAAAAAAAAGACGTGCTGAGCAACTCTCCTGCTATTCAATGTGGAGAGGATCAATCACTCTGCCCACCTGACATGTCAGTAGTCGGGCTTGTAGCCATTTACGGCCTTTAAAGCAAAATTTGTGGCATGGAAGGAATGAAACCTGTGAACACGGACGCTGGAAATATGGTCAAAATAACAGCGCGATAATATGAATCAAGACACAGAGAAACTGTGAGAAGCACAGACCCTGAGATTGCATGCGAGTGTCACCCAGCTGAGTGCAATAGTGATTTATAGCAGCCCTGTGTCCCTTTCCATCATGAGGTAAACGGAAAGAGCAACACATGTAAGCACATCAGAGGAGGAAGCAGCTGGCTGTTGGACAGGCACCGACCTCAGGGAGAATAATAACAACAACATTAAGCACTTATGCTGAGGAGGCACGGCAAAGCTGCTTCCCCTTTGCTCCTCTCTGCCATCGTTGATGTGATGGCAACGAGGAGCCAGCGGCAAAACCACAAGCAATAACAACCAAAAGAGAGGCTGGTTGGATTATGTTCACAGAGCCTGAAAGATACTCTCGGCCTCTGGCAGCATTAGTAAATAAAATACTGTCACCATGGTGTGTCGGTTAAAACACAGGAGGGCTGAGAGTCGTTCTCTGACATTGATTTTAAGTTTTCTCATGTAATGTGTTGATTTTGTTTTAGGATGTTATTGCTGAATTTCTTTCACTTGTAGTTGTTTTACAATCGATTTCCTGGTTTCTAAAATCAAGAGATTATAAACACATTGCCATAGACACTTACGTCAAAACACATCCAGTGATTCAAAGAGTGTTAAACAGTTTGACACTTCTTAATCAGCAGCTGAGAGTTGCAAATGGAAAGTGACTTTTGAAAGCCCGAAATCTCATAACCAATAATGGATGTTTGAGGCAGATACTAAGATCAGTTACAAAAATCTGGTAATGATTTATCAGTCAATATTACTTTTTTTTATTGATGGTCATTGGAGAGTTGTGACCAAGCTACTGAGCGGGATAATTTACAGTTAAGAAATAAACTTGTCAGTGCTCTCTGGTGGACAAAGTATGTAATGACAATCAAAGTTTCAAAGTTAACGTAAATATTCATTTATTTTCCATAACCGTTTATCCTTACTACAAATACATCTTTGGCATTTCTGTACTGACATTTCTTACTTATCGATCAAAACATGCAGATACTGATATAAGATGATATTGGAAGATATTATCAGCTGGCTAATCGATCTGTCGAGCTCTAGTTGACGAGTCAACGTTCTAATGAAACATGGAAATGTTACTTTATTTGTGCAAATAATCATTATTGTATGAACTGAGAAAGGTATTGAATAGATCAACATAAGAAGAATAAAAAGCCATTTTATAACAGGGCTTTGTCATCATGCTAACATGAATCTGTTTACTTCAGTTTAGCCTGTTAGCATGCTAACTTTTGCAAATAAACACAAAGCATAGGCTGAGGCTGATGGGGATGTTTTTTGCAGGAATTTGGTAATAAACCAAATTACTCAGAGGATCGCTAGTTATCATAGTTTATCCTGAAGGGGGGGCGTGAATTTCCGTGACACACTTCATGGCAATCCATCCAGCTATTCTACCTTTACAATGAACTGTTGTGGGCTGACTCATATTGTCATCCCTTGAAAGCATCAACAATTCAAAGGCTCAAAGATGCAACACTAGTTGTTACAGTTGAACCTGCGGTGTAACAGGTGCAGTGGGGTGGACAGTAAAATCACAGGGCGCTAGGACAGTCTCATAGTGAAGACGTACTGATGCAGGACAGTGTAAATCATCGGTCTGAGAGCAGGTGGAAGGCGAGAGCTTAGCTGGTAATAGGAGGGTTCCAAAAGCACAAAGGTGTGCCTCAGGTGTCTTTTTCTTTGAGTAACCCCAAACAAAGTGGGTCAGTTTCATCAAGCAAAGGCTTTGTGTTTGATCCCACTTCCTCCTGTTGAGCAACAAAATCGCTGCAGAATGTTTTAATTTAACATCCTGTACATCCTGTACCGTATTCACCTCCGTGTTGAAGTTTCCTTCTCTGCGCAAAAACATTTTCCAAATCTGTGTTGCTTATCTTTGATGGATGTTTGGGAGAAACAAACACTAACAGGATAACATCTGAAGGAATTTCCTGAAAAATTGCCATTGCAATCACAGCTTTTTACATTGTATGTGGATCAGCAGAGACTGGTGGCTGGGGCTTGTTTCTTCAAGTACAAATGTCTGGATGAGACAACAACAAGTGGAGCTGTAAAGTATAAGCTGTAAAGGTCAAATCATGAAGCAACGTCATGTCGTGCTTTGCAACCACCGGGCTCTCTCTCTCTTTCTCTCTCTCTCTCTCCCTCTCTCTCTGCTTGTTCTGTTCTCTGCATTCCTGCTCCTCGCAGATCGATCCGACGCTTATCTGTCAAGGTGGTGAGTAATTCCAACCATCACAAAAGATGGGAGCAAACGGAAAAAACAACCACCGCTGACATTCCTGAGATATTCCTCCCAAGTGCATTGCATCTGTGCGGAAAAATGTTATTGCATGTGCTCTGCCTTGTTCGGAAAAGTACACAAGTTCTCTGTCACACAGGGCTTAACGGCTTTAATAGAACATATTTAGGAAAGATTTCCAGCCACTGCAGGTGAAGAGCGTCCAGACGTAGCTGAAATTAGTCAGGCATGTAGGCGGTAATGTGGCCTACGTGACCTCAGGAAACCAGACAGGTAAACAGGAGTGGCATGTCCTTTCATGTCCCATACTGCAGCGCATGAGTATCTAATTTAGAGATGAAAATTAAATAGGCAGCAGCAACGTTTGTAAAGTCAAGACTTGTGAGGAGAATAACAGAACCCACAAAGTGTAGTATATGACATTATGGCCAACATTATACATGTGAAGTCACTGAGAATACAGTTAAGTTAGTATTTCTAAAACATGAGGGTGTACTCACAGACAGTGTTCAACTGTAAACGAGAATCATAAAATAACTGCTTTCCATGTTTCATCAGATTTAACGACTGATTCAACTACTTTTGATGGACAACCTTCATTTCATGGAGGAAGTGATCTCACCTCTGCTGAAAATAAGAGTTAATATACATACACAAGACTACAGCAAGCCACTTGTAGGCATCTCTCGGCGGCAAACACAGTAAGTTTGTGTGTGTGTATGGAGGGTGGGGGAGGTCATGGAAATGCGAGGCATCATTAAGCTGTCACACATACAGTAAAGGTTCATAGTTTCTCTGTGTGGCCGGACTGGAGTAGGGCGCCAGCTTCCCCTATGTGTCACTGCAACAACACACACTTAGGCTCGGGTTCACGCTCAGGTCCAAGGGGCTTTATTGCCAATTTGCAAGTAGTTACTCCCATGGCAACGATATTAAAGCTACATTTAAAAGGAAAAATATCAGGGGGAAGTGTATTATATAATTTGTGGTTTGGTTTGCTTTTAATCACCATGAAGAATAGTAAGAGAAGCTATTTGGTTTTAGAGAGTTTTTTTTTTTTTCAACAATTTAAGTTGTGCTTTGGAAAATTGGCTTAATTTTTTCCAGAGCATTTAGCTGATCTCTCTACTGTTCACCACACACTCAGCAGTAAGTCACCAAAACAACTCAGCAGCACCACAACCCATGACGTTGGTACAAACCTAGCTCAGTCAGTGCTCCGGCACTTCTGTGGTTATTTAGTCAGTGTCAGCCTTTCATCTTCCCCTTTGCCCTACCTGACTCGGCATTCTAGGTTTCCTCCACAGAGTGGTGAGTTAGCAGGGAAGGAGCCTGATGTAAGCGCTATTTGATACATTGAGGTTTCCCCCCATTGAAAGTTAATGGGAATTCCTTCGCTAGCAAGATACGTAGCTGTGCAAAACAGCCACTGTGGAACCAAAAAAAAAAAAAGAAAAGAAAAGAAGAAGAAAAGACAATTCTGTGTCCAAGAACAATTGGCTCATTGTAGCGAGTTAAAGGTAATGACAGAGAAACCAGAGACTGATGTAAACAAAGATTATATCACTCTACCAGCAGGGATATACGCCCACATAACGGCACGAGACGCCTTCCAGTTAAAGCTTCAGTCATTTCAAAGCAATAACACTGACAGCAACAGCCTATCTTTGTTTAGCCCATGCACTGAAACGGCACGCCAGTGAATGAAAAAATATTATACCCATGCCAGCTCGCTTATGTTGTTACTTTAGCTGATATGCTGCCATGTTTTACACGCTAATAAAACCTAATTGGGTTCCAATTCAGGGAAACACATAAAGCACCTCACACATATCTTTGCCCCAGGTGTAAAATCAAATTTGTTACTTTCACTGGAGCTCTGTGACCGCAAGCCTCACCACACAGCCACTCAACACATGCCTCTGCCTATTGGCAAGAGGAGTTACTAACCACTGAACACATGTACTGAAGGGTAATGCACTTTGTCTTATATTACGTTTATACAGCTAACTATCTGGCAAAATTATCCACACACCTGATCTCTCACACACTCCCTAAGACCCACATATGACACACATGACAAACTCAAAGCTATAAGGTTTTATGAGGGATATCAGAAATTCTCTCTCTCTCAGGTGTAGCTTTGAACATCTGGCACAAAGCAGCAACGAGGGGCACCAGTGTGTGTGTGTGTGTGTGTGTGTGTGCACACGCTAGTGAGAATGAATCTTTAAACCACTCCCCATTTGTAAAGATCAAAGAGTCTCGCTCAAACACAGGATCACACCCCCGCAGTCTTGCGCAGCTACCAAAATCCCAAGCTAGTCAAGGCCCAAAGAATATCTAGTGTAGAGGTAAAAGTATACGTGAGCACACATGTTGCCACATTATGATATAAAAATCTCCTTGATTTGCCCCTGAAGCAGAGTACCTCAATGCCCAAAACAACATTTTTTATATTTTTTAGGAAGGAGCTGAACCGTGGCCAAAAACATCACGCTGCGAGCGACCGAAAGAGTTTAGAAAACATGACATCACAGTGAGAAAAACTGAGAAGCTTGCAACACATCTGGCAGCTCCGCATGGTTTAGCTGTTGATGACTGTCAGACAGATGGATGAACAGTTCACCTTTGGAGCTATGCTTATTGAGGCTCTAAAGTCGTTAGCAAGTAATTATCAAATACCTACATAGCTCTACTAGAGACACATTCAGACACATTCTTCTGCAACTGCCAAGTGCAACAAAAGCATACTACTGATATTCAACATTTCTACAGTACACCGCAGTGGGATTCCAATCTGCAACCACATTTTTAGGGTGTAATCAAGGCTAAAAGTCAAATCTATATTCTGGAAAATAAAGAAAGAAAACTTTTCATGGAGAAAGTGTGGCAGCCATCACTTTTGCACTTGTAGACCATATTTTGTGGTTACACCTCTGCTCCTGCTGACTGAGTCCAATTTTTCTCCTGAGGAGCATGTCAGCACCGCTTGCTGAGATAAGAGGAATTGTCTCCATGTGTTGGTGTAAAGCAGTAAAAAATGAAAGATGGTACTTTGTATCATCTTATAGCTGAAAAGAAAAGGGGAGAGGGGGTTGAGTGACTGTGCAGCTGATCTTACCTCTACAGAGGTTCTGCTCATCTGCAGTGAATCCGGTTGCACAGCGGATGGTTCGGCTGGACTGGGAGACCCTCGGGACCCCACCTCCACCACCACGTGAAACCTGAGGCTGGCTTGGTGGGACAACAGGGACAGGAGCGACAGGAACGACAGGGTCCGGCTGCGGCACCTGCTCGCCCTCCTTACTGATATAGATGACGGCGCTCTTGGGGAGGCAGAGGTAACCACCAAAGTGGTTGATACACTGCATTCCTCCTTTGCAGGCATCATTTAACAAGGCACACTCATCGATGTCTGACACAGGGAAGAAAGAAAGGCAGTAGATATGACATTTTCTGTACTGAAATAATTTTAATTGGTTAAAAACAGGTGAAAAATACAGGCAATTAAACTCATTAACCATGGAAAGCTTCACAAATGTGTAATAACCTCACCTCTGCACTGCTCTCTGACTCTGTCATACTCATACCCTTCTGTGCACTGTGAAGGACAGATCATGATTTCCATGAAATAATACACATTTTTGTGTCCTTTCATGTCACAACATATAATATAAAACCACGAACCCTGAGTTCTCCATCAGCACAGGTACACAAGTACACCTCAGACATGTCAGGTTGTGTTTGACCTCCACAGATGAGAGCTGGTAAAATAAATCTTTCACTTACTGTGTAGGAGATGGGCTCCTCAGCCTCCTGAGAGAGGACATGTGTGAAAACCGCACAAAGACACACGCAGATGCCCAGCATGTCGACCAAACGTCGGAGCAGCACTGTAACGAGATGCAGGGGAACCAAATGGATAGAGCGTGCAAGATCATTTTTCGCTTGACAAGCCTACATGTTTTAATACCAGTTATTACATCACTGATGGCATTGCTTAACGAGTCCCAACATCTCTCGCTGCTGGCGTGATGTTTATGTTGGCAGCGCTCCAGCTAAATCTGCGACTTCAACTAAGTGAAGTGTTTTTCTGCTGTTTTTCTCCAAAAGGATTAGCGCGTAATACGCGTAAAGATCGTGCGTAAACATGCCCTTGTGTGTCAGTCAGTGTCAGGAAAATGAACGAGTTAATCAGCCGTGCAGAGCTCGTGTTGATTAAAACTCTGTATTTGTATAAAACATGTCAAACTTCACAAGCTGCCCTATCAAACAATATGCGGCTGTTCTTGATTTAGCCTCGTTCAAGATACTGACACTTGTTACTGGACCCCGAAACAAGCGAACTACATCTGAAACAAGTGCTACTGTAGATTTTTTTTTTTCGTCTCCTCACTTGTTTCAACATTCGCAGCTCCTCGGTGTATTGTTTTCATTGTTATCTGATCAGAGCTCTGCAGTAGCTTTGTCATCCTGTGGCGCCTTGGCGACCTACCTGCAAATTACCTGCGGATCTCCCAACTCTCCCGGCGTGCTGAAGAAAACGTCCCCGGTTCGCGTTTTTTCTGTTGCAAACCCGAGATTGTTGCGCAGTAGCAGGCTGCTCTTTCCTCTGCAAACGGTGCGGTGGATGCTAGATGGTTGTCGGAGTGCAAGCAGCGCTTGTGATGAACATGCGGCTCGTACAGTATGACATGCTGGGGGCGGTGTACCGGGCAGGTTGAGCTGCGGGTTCGTCTCTCACCGGAGGGCAGTAAACGATCAGCAGGCTACAGTGGCTCCCTCTATAGACTGATGACTAGTGATGAAAAAGAGGTAATCATCAGTCATCAGAAGAGACTACCACCAGTGGAAAACTATGCTCAGAAATCTGATTATATTGCTGACAGATAAACTCATATTTCCAGAACAGTTATGTTAGGTTGCCACTGTATTTCTGAACACTGCACATTAGATTTATTGATGTAATAACACACGTTATAGATTATTTAAGTAAGCTTCAATAAAAAAAATTGTCCTTATTGTTCCCATGGGGAGTTTGGAGTGATAATGTCCTTATATTTATATGATTTCTCTTGAGAGAGCACAGTATTTAATGTTTATAAGCATGCATCATTTATGTTATTTTAAGCAGCATCCATAACTTTTGGGGGTTATATGAAGACCCTGTCATACTGTCAGGGACTGTGTATATGTATATATGTCTCATATGTGTGTGCAGCAGATGGTAAAATTAAATCATGTGTTGAGGACCTCTGTCAGCAAGCACTACATTAGCCTCTAATACATTTCATGGTGTTTACAAGATGCCTGCGCTTCAGGAACATCTGCTGGAATTGGCATGGCTTCCTGGATTTCCCATGAGTGAAGAGACAACAAGTGATTGTGTTTGTGTGTGTGAGTGCATACGCATGTGTGTGTGTGTGCCAACAGCTTGCTGATATGACTGGATAGAGATGAACTTGGCATCAGCTCCTTTAATGCTGACCTTCTGACCTTTCTTCACAGGGTGTGGATGACAGAAGACTGTAGATAGCTTCTGCGTGGTGCCGCATCCTGTAGGTCAAACTCAAACTTCTCTTGGCAAAAAGCAGTTTCTTCTCTTCCAAGGGATAAATCCCGTGTTTAATCTTTAATGTGAGTATTTAACTTGTAATCAGTGAGAGTTTAACAGGTTAAACACATTAAACTGGGAAATTAAGAGCCAAGTTCTGGGCCTCCACTAAAGGGATATTCACATCACGTCTGCTCACATGGTGACTGAATGAACTTACATGATGGAATAAACAATGGACAACAATGGACACAGGAATAAACTATAGATCATGCAAATAAATAAACGTACAAACACAGATGACCAAAAAAATAATTGCAGAAAGCTTGACTCTTCACTAAAAGTTTATTTGACTTGGCAAAGTATTCAACACATACACAAAAAAGGCAAAGTCATTGCGATAAAGAACTTGATTAATCAAAGCACTTTTGAAACCATTCATAGAGATTAATAGAAGCTTGTATCCAAGACTGATGAAAGAGAGGATGAGAACACTCCCCCTGGTCCTATGCATCATTGAAACCAAATGAGACAGTCCTGCATAGAAATCACACACAGAGGCGGGCTGAGGTGGGTGTGTCCCCTCGGGAACACCTCTTGGTGTGAGAAAGTCTCCACAGAAATGCTATTACTCCTTCTCACACGTTACAAAAGCACTGGTCCGACTGACACAGCACACTTGGACATCTGTGTAAAAATGCATTAAAACTGTATTTGTGTAGAAAAGTTAGCCTGCAAGAAAAAAAACATGCTAACATATGATCTCAAAAAACCCAGGTGCCCCATTTGGATTTAAGTGAGCTAGAGGGGAACATAATACACCAGATAGCACGAACTTTTGCAAGTAATAAGTGTAATATAAGATTGATAGATTAAGCCTTAGCTTAACACAAGTACCACTGTGAGTTTCCCAACATCTCTGTGATCATTACTGCCCAATGCCTCAGCCAACAATGATGAGGGATTACTTACTTACTTACTCACACACACACACACACACACACACACACACACACACACACACACACACACACACACACACACACACACACACACACACACACACACACACACACACACTTACTTCTTGGGTTAACCACATGATAACCATTGCAGAGAACTTTTGTTTTTTTTCATAGCATAGAGGCGCAGTATTTGTGATGTTTCTTTCGATGCTGAAGGCAATGCATCAGGTACTGTTGGCTATTGAGCATCAGCCAATCAGTTCCTGATGCAGTATCATCCACATCAGAAAGGTCCTCCTTCACCCCAAGATCAGTGCAGGGGAGGCAAAACCTAAACGGTTTACTTCACATTTTGGTCCTTTTGCAATATCGTCTAATGGTGAGAGAATACAAAAATAACCCAAACTCGTAAAAACAAGCCATTATTATTCTTTTCATCCTACCGTAATACAATAGCCAATACTGTACAGTACACATCATTGTAAGTCAAGATGGCAGCAGAAGCATCTGGAAAGTGAATTCATGCAAATTCAAAATGGGCATGCATTATGAAAGAGCTGCAAGAGATGAGGCTGCACTTCAAAAGACTGTCGAAAAGAAATTTTTTAAAAGTGGGGAAGGGGGATGCGAGAGGAGGAAGAGCAGACAGAGAGGGTGTCTGTGAAACGTGCTTGTGTAATTGCAGTGACATCTTTATTGAGAGCGCTCCATCTCTTTCCTGTGTGCTCCAAAGGGCGTTGCTGACGCCGGTCGATGGGGAGAGCAGCCGTGGCGCTGTGTTTAGCATAATCCCAGAGGCCATTGTGAGAGCAGCTAGTGAACGACTCACAGTTGCCAGCTGAGATTTCACCAAAACACAGCAGAACACAAGGAGAAGGGGATGAGACAGGAAAATCAGAGGTGGAGGAGGGGTAAGAGTGGGGAAAGAGCTCAGGCAAGAGAGAGATTTGGTAGTAGTAATGAAGAAATGTGTCAGATATTCAACTACCTGGAATCTGAGGAGTAATATTTTGTGTATAAAGGTCTTTTGCTGAGCTGTGTGTGT
Source organism: Sciaenops ocellatus (assembly GCA_033000465.1). NCBI lineage: Eukaryota > Metazoa > Chordata > Actinopteri > Sciaenidae > Sciaenops > Sciaenops ocellatus. Next base: position 15,100,752 of record CP136872.1, on the reverse strand, counting down.
GGGGGGGGGGGGGGTGGAAGAGTAGTTATAGAAACAGGGTGGTAGCGGTTATCTGTGCAGCTTGCACAGCATCAAAGAGGGAGAGAGTATAAAGTGTGAAACACGTTTTTTTTTCCAGGTGGACTGCACCTGTTGGCCCTTATTCAGGGCTGCTATTCAATAATCTTCCCCCTTTTTCTTCTTTTAAACAATCGCTAACTGTTTTGACTTGTAACAGGGAGGCATAAAAAGATTAAGCAAAAGTGTCCCATGGCAACATTTCTTCTATTGTGCAACGATCATTACCTTAAGCTACAGTGTGAAATCCTCTTTGATCACAGTGTCAGACGGTGGCCAACCTTTGGTAAACACTTTGCTTTCCACCTAGCATGTTGTAGGAAACTCTAAGATGAAAAATTAAATGCATTGCTCAGACGATTAAAACAATCCGTCATAGTCTGATACAGAGAAGGGAGAAGAAACAAAGTCACAGTTTAGTGGGTTATTTTTTGAAGGCATATTAGGCAAACTGCAGAATCTCTCCAGGTGATTGTGAGAATATAAAACACCATCACAGTTGCCTGCAGAGATTACCCAGTCAGACCAACATACAAACACACACACTGTTCTGTAGCGGGTACGTGTGATATCCATAGGAGTCAATTGGCAGCAGACGGTTAACACCGATCAGGATAAAGACCAAGCTTTGACCCTATCCCCCCCCCACCGTTCCAAAAGGTCCTGTGTTACCATGGTGACGAGGCCAAGGCACGTGCCTCCCATTGTTGAGCCGGATCCTCCAGGGTCAGCCACACACCCAGTTAGAGGTCAGATGTCACCCAGGCCTCTCACTTGGGACACCACTCACCAGCCTTCAGCCTTTGACCTCAACAAACACTGAAACAAATTGAGAGATGGGGGAGAGAGAGAGAGAGGGGAGGACATGGTGACAAAATTTTACACATTTACTCTTTACACAATTCTCCGCAAATGCATGACAGTTTAGGATATTCTGGAAAACTTATATATTCTTTGTGCTTCAGGCCTTTGGGTGCAGATTAGTAGTGTAGTCCTGTGAGGTGAATGTACAGTGTGGTGGAGAATCACTCTGCGTGTTACAGTATGTCTCCCTCTTGTGGTGAAGTATGATGCTTGTGCCACATTTTATGTGAACTTGATTCAAAGTGTAGCACAAAAATGCCCAATATAAGAAGTCCTGGTGGTTAAGACTCATACCATACGACCACGACGATCCTGGTTATATTCTAGTCCAATACTTCATGTCATGTTGGCTCCCTTTCTTTCCCAATGTTTCTTGTTAGACTGTAAACTATATAATGAAGGGCAAATTGCCAAAATAAATGCATTATATCCCATTTATGCTGAGAACATGAGATGCACATGATAGTGAAAGGCTTTTTTTCCCTTTTGTAGACAGTCGCTGAATGCTGGATTCAAACAAAACACATAATTTTGCATGTACTCGTTCAGCATGGCCATGCATACATCTTGAAGCCTCTTGACCCAACCTCATTATGTTTAATTAACAAAACACAATCAGCTATTGCAGTTTAACTGACCACATCAGACATATGTCCACACATTTTGAAACGTCTTTCGCCAGAGGTGCCATCTTTTCCATTGAGCCTCGATGCATGTTGGGATATTCAGGTCATCGAGTTGCAAAGTGTTGCTCAGGCGTTGACAAAAGAAAAATCTTAAGTTTATTAAACGGAACAGGCTGACAGTCCACACTTTGTTAGGCAGTGAATGAACAGAGTGGTTTTGACAGGCCTAACCTCTTAAGCTTCGGGTCCCACTGAGCTCGGCACAGCTAGAGCTAAATGCCATCTGTCCCAACATCATGAGGCCCCCCCCAACCTGTCCCCCAATACTTTAGCATAAAAATCATACAATACTGCTGTTAAGGAAGAATAGAAGATAATTCATCTCAACTCATCTGATATCATGTCCCTAAATTAAAAATAATACTTTATCTGCAGTAAAGGCTCGAGACTGTCCAGGTTAAACGCTTGGCAAAAAACTGTGCTTGTAATCCACATCATTTGGTTTTCAAAAGGTGCACTCTGGACAATCAGCAAAACAGCTTTCTTTGAAGACTTTAATAAAGTTTGTAAGATTTTGTTTCATTTAATTTCCAATTACCTAAAATAATAAATTATCTTATGCTGTGTGTCTCTTTCTGTCTGGGTCTTGGATGACTACTGGCCCTGCTGTGTGGTTAAACTTGAAAATAAAGAGCAGAGCAGCCACTGAAAGGAGAGTGAGAAAAGACTGAGTCAATCTAAGGTGATACTCCTGAATAGTGTCATTGCTTTATTTTCTCCAACTACAATAACAAGTGCTTCCAAAATAAGTCGATATATTAAATCAATATTTTTAAAAAGTTTAAAAAGACAACATAAATTCTGTTAAAATGGATCAAACAAAGATTTTTAATGTAGTGCCAAATGAGAAGATCAGCTCAGTGCTCAAAGGTAGTGATCAACCATTTCAGAGAATGAAATTATTATTTATTTCTACCTGGAAACCCTCAGGACAAAATACTGGTACTGGACACACACACTTGGACTAAGGACTCAAAGTTGAAATGGCCAGTGATGGGTGGACCCGAGTGATCTCTATGTTAAAGAAACAAGCCGTTTTACGGATGTTACGTTGCTTTTTTGTTGTTGTTTTATGTTGCTTTCTTCCTTTGTATGTATGTTTGTTTTACTGTTTAGTTATGCTGTGCTACATGCATCATATTATTTTAAAAATGAATAAATCTGTTTTGTAGTTAAAAAGAAAAAAAAAGACAGCATGTGGTTTCAGCCTCATGTTGAGAAGGTCAATATCCTGCTGCACATTCCTGGTCTAACGCTGACATCCTTATTAAAACCACAAATTACTGGAGTCACTGTGACTCATCAATGTAAATTTCAAATTCGGTTTTAAACAAATTCATTTTACGCTTTGCTGACTTCCACATACAGCACCAAACAATAAAGTAATGATATCACCACATGAACTTTGGTCTCCATCTTTTCACAGTGTTGTCTGCTCCGTTAGCTGTCATCTAATGTTAAGAGCAAAGAACGACCTTTGTGCCCAGTAGCCAATGTGTGTCCTTTAGCACTTCATTAAGGGCCTGGACCGTCTATGTACAAGCAATTGTCTTCCCCTAACAAAAAGACTGACGCATTGTATCAGTTGGAGGTAAATTTATCAAAGGAGGCCAATACAATAGACAGAGCAGTCCAAATTATCAAACAGGTCTGTAAGGGGCCTCCTGGTGAGCCATATTGTACAGTTTGTTGATGGTCTAGTTTGGACTCAATGACATGTGGTGAGTTCAGATAAAACTGTTTGGTGTGTGAGAGTTTGTACAGAAAAATGCAGATGTACAATGTGCGTCTTTAAATACGGGTGCATGTGCGGCATGGTGCGCGAGAGTTCTGTGAAATGATGTGGCGTTGAATTTGGGTGTACGAGACCACGCTGAGAAACACAGGCAACCCATAGACCTCTCTGAGGTACACACTGGCTAAAAACAATTGGGATCTCCATGAACTGATGTGACATGTGTACGTGTCCCAGCTTTTTCCGTTAGAGGAGCCCTACTACAGGGGTGAGAGAAAAAAAAAAATGCAAGAAGAAAGGGAGGGATAATGGGATAGTAGGATGAGGAGGGGGCACAATGAGGTCTTGGCAGAGTAAAAAGAAACTGCAACAGCAGAAGCTGCAGAGGATCTGAGGGGAGTTTCATCTAGTGTGCAGCCATTTATGACAAATATAAAGATAATAACATGACATAAAAACAGGTCAAACGTCTATATGAAATTATGGTGAGCATGTTATTGTTTTAGTGACAAGTCTTGTGATAAATTTCCCTCAACATTTTTTTTATATCTTATGCATTTATACACCAGGATTAGTAATCTTTAGAGCTGCAATGATTGTTTTTTTAATCTATTCATATATATATATATATACACACACACACACACACACACACACACACACACACACACACACACACACATACATACATACATACATACATTCATCAGCAACTATTATAACAACTGTATAAGTAATTTTTAAGCAAACACTCAAACACTCTCTGGTTCAGGCCTCTCAGAGGTTAGGATTTGTTGCTTTTCTCTTTTATATCACCGTAAACTGTAATCTTAGGGTTTTGGTCTGCTGGTCGGACAAAACAAAAATATTTTAAGACATCACCTTGGACTCAAGGAAACTCTGCTGGACATTTTTCAGTATTTTCTTACGTTTTATTGGCCGAGTAATTAATCTAGAAAATAATCTGCAAATATAAAATAATCTTTAGTCGCAGTCCTATTAATGTTACGTATACAAAAACGACCTGCTGGCAGCCAAACACTTGATTTTGATTAGACTCTTCATTTCATATAAAACACTTCACTATAGTACTGTGAACACCAGATTTAATTTGCCTTTCACTCGGTGTGGGACTGGCTGCCATTTAGCCCCTGCACTGCAGTCTCAGATGAAATGGGCCGATGGCACATCAGACGACTGACTGTCCGGACCATATTTACATCCCATCTCAGTTATTGGAGGCATAATTCCTCCACACATCTCTTCAATCTTATATCACCCACACACACATGCATGCGGCTGACTACAATTATAATTTCATATGCCCCAGTGTATCAGCCTCCCGAGCAATTTTCTGCCATTTAAATGCGAATTTATGTCTCATGTAAATGAGTGGGGAGTCGATTCAGGCCCATTGAAGGACTGGCCTTTTCCCAGGGAGCATTCTGTTATAGACCTCTGGTCATTTCAAGGTCCCCGTTCATCACCTTGATTTAACAGACAGCACCAGCCCACATTGAGGCCTCGCCATCTTATCAACTTCTCTCCTTACCTAAATACAGTATCATCAAATCTTATACAAGAAGCAACTCATTTTTACAAAGCTTACTATGAGAACAATCAAATGGTAACTGAAGCAACACCCTAAAAGAATAATATAACCTCTCTGCTCTTAAAAATGTCCATTTATAAAAAAAGTTCCCTGAATTGAACTTGAATTTAATGGGTGTGAAATTCATTAAAATACACAGAAAAAGGCAGGATGAAATATTACATTTCTGCTACTTTCTAATCAACTTTTAAACTTGAACACTTAGAGATATCACTCTGTAAAAAAAAAAGAAAAAAGATATTGCTCTTTAATTTGTGAGCCGTGTTTAAAAATGAAGGTTTCTCTAATGAAACACCACAGTTAGTCTAATAGTGCGGTAGCCTACATCATCGTGTGGGTTAACTACTTTATGTACAGTGTGCTTATGTAGGTGCTCACAATGTTAGCGCATGGCTCACGTCGGGCTACGGGCATGTAGGCCTATACCTTAATCTCTAATCTTAAGTTTACTGATCAAGGTTTTAATAACTAACTCAATTATGGGTTTCTGGTTAAGTCATTACTTAATTATTTTCATAGTTTCATGAATGAATTTCTTTAAACGGCATATTTTCAACCCTGAGGATAAAACCCTTGACAAAACACTCTAATTAGTGCATGTTTCACGGGGTCAGTTATTGGCTGTTTAATTGGCCACATCACAACATAGCAGTAATATGTGACCTTTGCAAAGAGCATTTCTTGACAACACGGGGAACCACATCACTTCTACATTCATCTGGAAAAGAAACAAACATCTGTAGGTGTCTTAACGGACACTTCTATCTCCTGCATGATACAAATTATTTATATAAACTTCTATTTTTCTGTACATGTACATTCTGTACAACTATATTTTTACCCTATTTATATACATGTGTGCTTTTTTCCACATTAGTTAGCCACTGTTGAAGTTCAGCAGATAAATATGAAGTGAACCTTTCAGCTGATCAAACTATGTCTGAAAGACAAGACCTTGACCACATGATCGATCACCTGCTCTTATCACAACAATAACCAGTCCACCTGCTGCTTATCACACACTCTCTCCAAAACCGCCACGATTGCAAAATAGCCACAGCCCTCAGCGTACTCTACCTCGTGTCTTATCCAAAACTCAAGGTCTTTACACTCATCTATCAAATACAGCTGGCTTTTGCCCATACCATAGAACTATAGTTGATTTCTTGGTGTCCTAGTTTAGGCAAATGTTTGTTGTGTGTTGTTGAATTTTCAGCTTTTAAAAAAATTCAAAACAGCGGATGAGGGAGTTACGTAAAACAATATAAAATAAACAGATTACAAGATCGTAAAAGAATACATGTATTGATGATTCTGGTCAGACACAAGGACAAAAGAAATGGGCAGTTCATATGAGGGTGAGGTGCACACAGAGCTCTTCATCAACTGACATCAGGTACATGCAGGGAAACAAGATGTCAAGCAGGCATGGGAAAGCATTGTTAAAAAAAGACATAAAGCAGTTACAGCGAGGAAAGGTTCTTCTGTAACATACGCTGTAGTCATGCTGCTTACTATATGTACAGGGAGGTGATGTTACCATGTGAATCCTTTTATTTAGTATACGCCTCTGTTATATTAAGACAGTGTGGAAGCCTGGAACATTACAGACTTCACCTTGTGCACATTTTACTGCAACAAAAGAACCAAAATCTGATAGAAATGGTGTACGTGACTGCATATATGGGGCTAATTTATAAGTCACACCATAAAATTTAATCTCTCGTCATAGTTTAAAAAGACATGGCACCGCACAAATGTGTCGCTTGAGTTACAGTGCAGGGTTAAGACAAAGTCCAGAAAAATGCAGTGTTGCAGGTAAAGTGCTGTGTAATTCCAGCCCAGAGAAGGGACTTGAGGGACCAGGAAAAGAGCAATGCGGCTCACCATGCATTTGTGATTGATGGTCTCTGTCTGTGCAATAGCTGACTGAGCAACATGTACATCTCTCTTATTCACACACTTAATGGCATGCACAAATCCTACAGGGTGCGCAGTCTAACATATACGCACCACAACCCATATATGTAATGTGCACGTGGATCCTCCCTTAAAGTAATACACAATCAGGCCCTTCATGATGGCTCATTTGTCGTAGGAACATATCATTTGGAGTCCAACCTGGGATCTTTGTCGAATGTCTTCTTTCATCCCATGCTGCCAACCCATCTTTTCCTTTCATGTACACTGTTGAATCAAAAAGAAAAAACAGGGAAAATAAATCTTTAATATTTACAATCCTTCAGAAATGTGCATGACATACATATCGTTGTACATCATTGATAACATGGATCAACAGTACTGCATACTGTATGAGCATAACCCCCCCCCCCCCCAAAAAAAAATCCTTGATCCTGTCACATCTCTGTTGTCTGGTGCCAAGACATGTCTGGTCTGGCTTTTGGCCAGGCTGGGCTGGTCGCCACCACAGCCCCAGCAGCCTAGCAGGCAGGCCTAGCTTAATGCTGACACATCGCTAACATCAGCCAGGGAGAGGAGACCTCTGGGAGATGCTGAAACATCAGCACAGCACCATTTCAGATTTACAAGGAGGGATACACTTGCTCATCTGCGGTAGAATTTAAGAAAATGTCACACAATCATTGTGGCCTTTAAAAGCTTAATAATTACATGCATTTACAGATACCTGTGAGGCACAGGTGACGTAAACTGGCAGAAAATTGTGGAAATGCACTAAAAAGGCCACACCCCCACAAATAAACCTATGATGACTCACATAAAGCCATCATAAAACTATTATTACAAATTTTCCCAAACAAGAAAAACAGATAATATAATTATTACAATATAAATATTGACTTAGTCCTCATTTTCCTCATTTTCAGCAGTTCACATTTAATGCAGCGTGGTGTTTGTAGGGTGTAGCATGCAAGAGCTACAAACCGATACAATGTATTGAATATTGAAATATGTATAGGTAATCTATCGACTCAATCTTCTATTTAGCAGTGGTAATAATATAACAAAACAACAGATGCTTACAAAGAGGATATATTTTCTTCTTTAAAGGCATTTTTGGGAAAATCGTTGCCTTTTATAAAAGTGGATGGCATTTACAAACAATAAGGATATTATTTGAATGCATTCATAATGAAGTGGGTTAAAATGACACAAAAAAAGGTTAAATAACTACCGTACAGCTGGAACAGACCTAAAAACTGAAACTACCCAGCCTATTCACGATGCAGCTCTTATTTTTGTTCACATGTATATGATTATAATGGCTGCCCTTTGCTCTTAGCAAGCCATGCAAATAAGATTGGCAGAAACGAGCATGTGTCATCGATATGCACAGATATAACCAGGAGTGCCACTGATTGATGATGCAAACCTTCTCCCTATAGCCTTTTTTGTGACCTCTGACTTCTCACCCCTCAAGGGGTTAAACTTATTACCCTTTGACTCGTGTGACCTCTGCTGTGAAAGGAGGTAGATTGAAGGATGACCACAGCTTAGGTCCTATTGGCCGCTCTCTGACCAAACTGTGGCCAGAGGGCTGACCATCCAAACCCTAGAGGGATGTGACCCTGGCCCTGCCACACGCTCTGTGGATAATACTATTAACAGGTCAATACAAGCCTAAAAAATGGGGAGAGAGAACGCTGCTTTAACCTAAAGGATGAGCAGAAGAAAGGGATGAGGGGGAGATATTGTGGAAGGAACGGATTTGCAGGATGGATTTGGAGGTTATTTGTCAGGTCTGTTTGAACAAATGGTCACCAATTTGATATCCAAACAGGGATGTAATGACCTGGACAAATCTGAATACAACAGAGAGACAATAAGAGTAGGGCCACCCTGTAAACTTCAACATTGTTAAAAAATATGGTCTTTTACAAAGTGCATGGTCATTATTGTGTCCTGAACAAATACACAAATCTAAGAAAGCGAGCCAAATGATTTATTAATTCAATAAATTCCCGGGGTAGACTAACCCACCCCACCGAATACAAATTCTGCGAAAATATTAGCTCAGTCCCTGTAAAATCATGATAAAGCACCAAAATGTCATATAAAACGGAAGATATGTTAAAAACAGAATTATAATAAATCCCAAACTTCAGATTTCGTTGCATATAGAAATAAAATGTCCATATTAGAGGTGTGTTGCTTTACACTGTACCTCCATCTCTGGTAGGAGCAGAAGAGGGGTGTATTGGGTGTTAGCCAATACAGCACGTTACATGCAAGGCATGTGCTCCCTTTCTCTCTTACACACACACCACATTATTGGATTATTAGCCGCTTTTGCTTCTATCTTGCTTATCTCTCTCTGATAAAGCATATAATCTAGTTCGGCCTCTGACTAAGTTTTTATACGACACATAAATCTACTTTTTCATAGTGAAAAGACGAACAATATGCAGCACGTTCACAACTCAACGAGCTTTTGTGAAATTGTGTTACTGTGACAAATGTGACCACCCAAAAAACTCCCAAAATTCACTGTTCATCTCCAACTCTTTCACACCCACCATCATCACTATCACACCCAAAAAAACACAATACTCTTGGTGTTATTGCAAAGATGCTGCCATGTATTTCTACTAGACTTGGTTTGAATGAACGCCTCGACCCAAACATCATGAATACGCATATTGAGGGTGTACACAGGGCATACATAATGCGCTTTGTCTTTCTCCACCCTTAAGAGTTGAGCGCCAATAAAAATAATAAAACGTGAGACTAAATAATGCAACAAGCAGCCAAAGCTCTGACTCCTACAACATTAGTTTTGAAAAAGGCATTACGGGATGATGAAACAAAATCGAGTTGAAACACATGCAGCCGATAGAATCCACTCCACTAAAGTTGTCAGACCTGCGGCTACAGTAGAGCTTGTAAACAACCATGCAAGCATGCATTCAATCTCACACAAACACACATGCGATCTCACACAAACACATACACGTTAGTAGCACAGGATTACTCTGAACAATGCAGAGAGGAAATCTTTCGAGCGAAGAAGAGAGAAAGACCAAACCAAAGAAAACTGAAGAAGAATTGGGATAAATAACAGAAAGCAGCAAGAAACAAACTGAAACAGCACCTTTTAAAGCATCCATGTGATGAGAGAAGGGTGGGACACCTGCAGAACCTTGCATGGTCTATCCAGAGCTCTTCAGCGACTGCTTCCTCACGGAGCAGAGTGTGTGTATGAGGCAGAGAGAGTATGTGTGTGTGTGTCAGTAGCTGAGGGAGGGGATCCTACCCCTCCTCCTCAGGACTGTGCCTCCTTAACAGGATGGAGGGGTAGGTGGGGCCACTGCAATAAAGCAAACACACACACACACACACATACACACATTTTTCTATGGTTATGTCCTCGCTTCTCTCGCTCTTTCCCGCCTCCACACTTCCATCTTTCTGCCTCTTTCCAAGACTTGCTCTCAACCTCTTTCCCTCGCAGACTTGCCCTCATTCCTCTTGCCTCGTGCTTCCCTCTGAATCTGAGTCTGTCTACAAGGCTCTTACACTCTCCCTGTACCTCCCATCTCACACCCCTCCCTACCCCTTGCCCCTATCCCCTCCTCTCTGACTGTATGGTAATATTAACATGCTCCCATTAATCTGAAGAGGAGAGGGACATATGCTGTTTCTGGCTGGTGGTCCACAACCTGCTAAACTCCTGGGGTGTGTATGTGCGCTGTGTGTGCACGTCCCGTCGGTCTTTACTCTCATAATACTACAGTGCTAAGATTAAGCGGGACAGTCAGAGAGCATGGTGTGTTTGAGAGATGAAAAGAGAGGAGAGGGACAGCGGGGAGAGGAGAGGAGTAGTGCCACGATCAACAACAGCAAAGCACACTTTTTTAACCTTTTACAGTTCTTTCTCTGAGTCGCTGTGCCACCACCCCTCCTCCCCTCCGCTAATCCGGCCACCAAACACATATCCCATCTGATTCGGGGAGTAGCCATCCCTACATAAATCATTCCCTTATTCCATTGGCCACACGTTACATTGAAAGTATTGATCCACCCCCACCTACCCTCGCCGCAGCACTGATTGCAAGGAAACCCTTCACAACGGTCACAAACAGGAAGTGGAAAACGAACCACGGGTGTGTTTCGATTGACCACAATGGCGGATTCTGAAGCTTTGGTCACAACACTGAAGAAGGAAGATCTATACTTTGCTGCACGTAGTACACGCGATGAAGACATACACTAAAATACAATAAATAAAATAAAAATAAAACACAAAGACTGAATCACTAAAATGTAACAATCAGTTCAAAATTATACTGGGATGCTTTGCAGCTACATTATCCTCAAAATAACCCAGGAAGTATCAGTACTACAGCAGGAACCATTACGTACATCCATATTTCCAAATCTGTTATCAGTCCAAAGATTAATATCTTAAGTTTGGCTGTGTAACCACATAACAAAGTCTAGCGTTGAAGCTTTAAACAAGTAAACACCAAACGATTTAAAAGGTGACCCTAAACAGCACATTAAACTCTATGGTTTTTAGTGAACCACTGGCCTTAGATTAAAACTGACCATCAGAAGAGCAAACGCTGCCGTTTCCATGACAGCACAGCTGAGGATACTTTGAACTCTGACCTTATACTCCTGCCTGTGCTCTGAAGCGGTGACCAAGCCCAGGGTCAATCAAAAAGAAGGTCAGCAGGGGTCAAATGGTAATGACCCTCTCTAGATTACGCAACCAAACCATATCAACCTCCTGCAAGTAGCATCTTAAGCATCATTCATCCTAATCAGGGAAGTGCACCTTCCAGGGGTACGGGGTGATGCTGCCTCTGTATAATGAGATAGGTGAAAGTCTGTGATGATGATGATGCAAGAAACAGACAACAGAAAACGGAAATAAGTAAAGATGATGAAGGTACACAAGAGATGATGCATTTGAAATTGTGGATTGTGGTCCATTCTTACAGTTCACTCATGGGTTAATACCTGGTAGCAATTTAAAAACTAAACTAATCACTTCAAGTATTTCTTTAGCTGTGACTTTGATTGAATAATTGGCCTACATTATTATTTCACAATGACTTGAGTCGAACTTGGGACAAAATGGACTACTTGGAGTTACATCTAAACACATGGTATATACTGAAACGCATGACTAGGTATTGTACATGAGAAGCAGCAGTGAAGTTACAAAGAAGAACGGTGTAATATTCAATCGCAATTTGTTGGTTTACTAGATGCCTGTGATGAGTCAGCAGAAAGTAGAAAGGGTTTAATAACCGATGGGATAATAAAATCGCCAGATCCATCAACAATGATCTAGTACAACTATCAAAACTACTGGATTTGTCCAGTAAAGAATGAACTTCCCAAGGGGAAGAGGGGATGATCTTTAAGAAAGGATGACACCGTCTTGGGGTAAAGAAACTGGGTTGGAAGAGAAGGGGGAAAGACAGATGAAGGGGTGGAGGGACGATCAGAGGGGTGCCAGACACAAAGAGGCCAGGCCATGGCCGGTGGCACGCGATGGGCAGATTAACCAGCGTTTCCTCCCCTAACTGAAGCATTAGGACACCTGACTGAGTCCCGCCAATGGCAGCCAGCCAAGGATTTGTAGGGGGGTGGGGGGGGAGACAAGCTGGGGCTCGCCTTTCAACACTCAGGCTCTTCAACAACACAAAGAGGGGTGGGGTGGTGTTCGTAGGGGGAAAAAAATAGGGGGTGATGGGCTGGTGGCTTGGAGTGGGGAGGTAGGGGGGGGGCTACAAGCCTTACCCCTCACCATCTGCTGCCCAGGCTAAGTGAGGACAGGGGTAGGGCCAGAGTGCGGGGTGGAGTATGTGAGCGTGTGCACGGGAAAACACACGTGTATCTGCGTGCACGCACCTGTTAGTGTGTCAGTGGGTGGGTGGGTGAGTGGAATGGCAGATGGACAGGGCATACTCCTGGCACCGGGGCTTCGATGTTAGTCATCCCACGTTAAGGAGTATCCCCCTTCCCCCACATTCCTAACCCCTGCTACCTAATCCACAGTGCCAGCCAATTCTTTATGTTTTGCTCAGTTTGATTAAGACATCCATGATTAGAGACATTATGGGCTGGGTGAGAGGGTGTGCGGTAACCGCTTATCCATGCGGCTGTTTACTGTACTCAAAGCAAAACAGATGCTGCCCCTTTTTACCCCAATGTCACTGCCCAATATCTCCAATTTTACTGTAAGGTACATTTTATCAGTCACTAAACCTTCTTATTTCCTTCTCTTGAGTGATGCAAGACGTGATTAAGAGAGGAAAAGTCTAAAGTGTACTTTACACACACATACACACAAACTACACTGGCGTACATATCCTCGTACAGTATTTGACACATTTCCCCCCCTGCGCCGTGCATTTATCTGCATATTATCAGTGAGCTGTCCATTTCCCTCTGTAAATAATAAAAAAAAGGGGGTCAGAGCAGCAGACAGTTCAGTCTGGCTGAGCAGTAATCTGAAAATGCCTGTAATCCTCCATACAGAGCCCTTCTGGACACCGTGATTGTAGTGTGAAGAGGTGTTGCCTCGTCTCCGTTTAGCAGCCATGTGTCTGACCAAGCTTGACACGCAACCAGAGCCTTACAGCTGCCAGGACACACACAGAGATGAGGCACTGTAAAGCTGCCCCGGTCATTCACTGAAATAATTATGCCATTTTTTCGCCCTATACAATGCAGTGTGAGTGCAGGTCACTGAACTTATTCAACTCTGTTAGAACAAGTGGCATATCTGAGAGCCAATGAAATCACTGGTTTATGAACATAACACAGGGTGTGGACAGTAAAGCGCCATTTCTGAAATTTGAGATGAACACACTGAACAATGCTTAATGGGAACTGTTTACTTGCAATTATTATGCAGTTGACACTTGTTTTGCGTGAGTACACGTGAATCCTCCCAAGGGATTTCTGTAACAATGAAGTGGCACTGAAGTTCCTGAAATAAATGGAAAATTAGTGCATTTTTAAAAATAATAAATGCAGTAGGGCAGAAAAGCAAGGTGCATAATTCTACTTTAATTTGTAGGTGTTTTGAGACACATAAATCTTGAACTTGCCTTGGGTTCAGAGTGGTAAACACATGATTCACCGTCTGTCGTGTCGCTTGTCTTGCACATTGTACGACCAAGCTTCACTTCCAGGATGTAGTTTATTCCTGCGACCACCTATTACAAATAAAAATCAGTCATTACAGGAGCATCTTCATGGTTTTAAAAGTGAGCATGACTCCAGGATAAAAGTTTTACCTGGATTTTGGCCGATGATATGTTCGCAATTTTATAAGCAAACACGTCTTCTGTGTTGGCTTTGTTGAATTCAGCCACAGCAAACCGTGCAGCGGTCACAACTTTGGTGCCGTTAACTGCGACTTCATGCGGCTCACCGGTCATTACTTCTTTGGTGGTCACAAAGCGACCGGCCAAAGCGCAAAGGACAATACAAAACCAGACGAACATCCCAAACCCAGCAAGTTATTTTTATATTTGATGAGAGTCCTGTTTGGCGGTTACTTGTGGCTAAGTTCCGGTTCAAAGCCGGGTCATAACATGCTAAATTAGGAGCGCACACCTGTTTCTAATCTGTTAATTAAAATATGAGCGAAACTGAAAATCACCACACCGTCCAGAAACTTCTGCGTTGCGCGGCAACCACGTTGCTAAGCTGCCGTGAAGCTGGTGCTGCTGGTGGAAAACAGACTAATATATGTGAGTAAACTGATAAATAAAATAAACACAAGTAGAAGTATGGGAATTATGCATTATATTTGTTTATTGTTAGAAATATAGGTACCTTTCCAAGCACACGTGACCCCATTTAATCATTAATTAAGACAGCGTTATCATATTTCAAACTTACCTCTTATGATTTTTGTCCCACACACACCATGGCAACACATATCTGCTCATAACTCTTTGTTTAAAGAAAATAACACATTTGCAAAGAGTATTGTCGAGTGTTATTGTTTTACAACACTGGCACAGTGGACCCCCCCCCCCCCCCCACATTGATCAACACATTAAAAAATAGATCACAGGCGTTCACTCTCTTTATTCATATGCGTAAACAGTCATAGCCAACTGTCACATAATTAAGCTGAATGGATGTAAGCAGTGTGTAATCAGACAAGTGATTTTAAATACTGCCCTGGTGAGTACACTTCCTGGCAAAAACTACATCATGAAATCAAAGGAATGTTTTATACCATTACATGACAAGGATACTGAAAAGTATCAGTCTGGGGAATGATATAACAAAATATAAGGGGTATTGAATAACCCTTGAAATGCGGATATCAAATGGCACTGCTGTAACTCTGCCTTGAACAGGCTGTCCTCAAAACGCTTTGAGTCGAGAAGGGCACTTTTGTGTGGCAGGCCGTTACACGCTCATCATACTAAATGTAATATTTGCTGTAAGCAAACCACTGTATATTAAGACATCCCCACCCAGGTCCTGGACGAAGGCCTGGTAACAACCATTTGGAAAAATATTTATTTCCTAACAACAGCCCCAAACATACTGTTAAACACACACATACATACAAGCAATACATTTAAAAATGTGTGATTGACAACATGATGCAACCTGATAGACCTTGTGCAGTCTTGCAAAGATGCACAGGGAAACCACAAATCCATTCATAAGCACTGAAGCCCACAACTGCTGCCAAAGGTGACTCCACTTAATATTAAATTGAACAGGCAATTATGCATTATTACATTTGTTTCATGTTACTTTGTATTGTGAATGTTGAAAACAAATATTACAAAGTCTGTGTGGTGAATACATTTTGTAAGCAGTGAATTTCTAATTTATTTATTTCTATTTTTTTTAAATGTATACACTTTATTGCAACTTCTGAGCAGTAAAAATGTAGTTAAATGTAGTTGCTTCACAAATTAATTACCTTTAATTCTGAAGTATCAGACATTAACATATTTACAACTAAGATTAATTTGTTGTCTAGTGTTATTAGTTGTTAGTAGCGTAAACTACTACAACTACAACTTGCAAATTGTTGTACATTGCTGTGTTGTAGAATGATAATAAACTGAACTGAATCTCATTCTATGTGTGAGTCACTGAATTACTGATACTAAATTTTACTAAATAAATACTGACTGATATGCAGGGTTATTATAAATTGCTAATTATTGTGTAGGATCGAGAAAACAGGTGTGTCTTCATCTATTCTCGCCAGAGGTTTGAATTTCATCTCATCGTATACTGTGAGTTTGTTACAGACAAATGTCGAGGAATGTCCTGAGCTCAAGTTTGCAGAGTCACACTGATGAGAGGATCTTGCAGTCAGGGCGCAGTGACGGCCAAAGCAGGAGGAGCGGGGTGCTGCTGGATGAGCAATGGGCACTAGAGGACATGGGGGGAGGAGGATTACTGGAAAGGAAGTAATTAATGAGTTTGTTCTTTGGATTTGAATTTAGAGATGCTGTTCTAGTAAAACAAGACAAAGACATTCCTTTGTTGTACTTTTAAGCATTAGTTATCCAAAATCCTGAGACACTGTAGTAGTGTGGGTGGGAGACAGCACACTGAAGGTGGGTGCAGGGTTTTGTTTTGTTCTTTTTTGCACACTAGGAAAGGATCTCATCATGGCCAGTATGAACAGGAGGAACAGTTACAGTAGGGCTGCAACTAATGATTATGTTCATTACAGATTAATCTAGTTATTATTTTCTCAATTCATCGATTAGTAAATAAAAAAATAGCGCAGAGCTTACTGTCATATGATAAATATAATTAGCTGCAATCAGATAATGTTTGGCATTTTACCTGATGAATGACTGATGAAATGATTTGTACAAGCTTTACAATGTGAAGGCACACATAAACTGAGACACACTACAGTATTTTTATCAGGTTAACTAACTTCGTTTGATGTAATGGTGCTAACATTTAAAAATACTCTGGATTTTTACTAGTTTACTAATAATGACTCTGCTTTAATTAATCAGAGGAACAAGCAGATACAGAACATAGTGAATAGCTATATTATATTTGTGGACAATTGTTTTTTATAACCTTGAAAGTAACTTAATTTAAAAAGGGTGTCAGGAATAGCAATGGTGGAAAAGTAACAACATCCCACACAGATTAAAAACAAAAAATTGGTGAACTAAAGCTGTGAAATAAATGTAGTGGAGTAAAAAAAAAAAGTAACTTTACAATATTTACCTCTAAAATAGTGAAGTTTGTAGTATAAAATGAAAAACCTCTACGATACAAGTGCCTGTTACTTAAGTAGCGACAGCACTTGACTAAATGTGCGTTCAAATGTAAATAATTTAAGAAGTTAAATAATAAAAATGACAATTGTCTTTACATGACGACTCAGCTGTTAGCTCGCATACCGGCGTTTTCTTACCGACATTTAAACTTTCTAGGTGTGACGTTGAACACTTCAAGAAGCAAACGACTGCCTGTTGACCATAAATATTAAACCTACATTTATTAATCGATTTATTCCTGACATATTCTGTAAGAGCAAAACAAAGTTAGCATCGACAGCCGGTAAGCATCCACATGCAACAACAACGCTGTGGTTCTTCTTCATTGCGCCTTTGCAACTCATTTTACGGCAGTTGGCAAATAGCAAATGGCGCATTAGCGCCCCCGGTCGACCCGGAGTGTGAACTGATTTTCTGCTTTTACGAATATGCTCCTAAAGTCTCGCCCTCGTTCACAATTTAATATTTCTTTATGATATAAACCCCAAAAAGGTACACTCTAGTTATTAGTAAATTAGTGAAACGTTTCCAAATGTATTGGAATATATTAACAGAAGTAGAAAGGCTGAAATAATTGGCAGAGGTGTGTAGCATGATACAAAGAAAATGGAGACATGGAGGCAACACAAGGATGAGAAAAACGATGAGTATTTCTGACATAATCTTATGAAGAAAAAGGCTAATTGTCGAAATATGTTCTTTAGTTTCAATCCATTTTAAATACTGCATGTAATTTATGAGCTACACATTTTTATTTAGGAGCATGCCTTTCTTAAAGTATAATTAATGTTGGTCATTTTGCAAAATGTTTGTATAAGCATGTGCCATATTAAACAAAATAATGAGACCAAATGTGATCATGTAGCAATAAGGAACTTTTGTTTTCTTTATTCTAAATATAAAACCAAAAGATCAATGAGACAAATTGAAATTAAGCTTTTTTAAATTTTATTTAAAAACAATAAAATATAAACCACACTACACTTTTAAAAAGCCTATTTTCTCTTTTGTACAGAACATTGTAGTGTTGAACAAGCACTTTTTAAAATGGCCACATGTGAACAAACAATCACCACAAAGACAGGGAAATTAATTCATTGGAAAACTTTTATAAATGTTTCTATTTGTGGGAAATCATGATGTGAACCTGTTTCAGTAAAACAGCATCTGAAATGTAGACCCGTCTAAATGTATTTAAAGGGGGGCTCACTTCAAGCCAAAACTATTTATTTTGGTCTGAATCTACAACACAGATAAAAAACAAAGAAACAAATCACTCTACAACTCCATAAGAGCAAAAATACATCCAAGAAATTATGTTTAAAAACAATCCCTTAAACAATGAAGGAATGTAGTGCTGGTTCATCTTTTCCTCATGGCTGGAAACACCAGTACAAACACAAAAAACATGTAAAAAAAAAAAAAAACTAAACAAAAAAAACAAAAACATAACAGCATCACAAACTGAACAGCTAGAAAGACTTGGATTAAGCTACACATTAGTTGTTGCATCCACCCTTAAATAATCTTTATAAAAGTTCTGTTATTAGGTTTTTCTTCTCCGACACAATTTTCTGGTCACGTTTGTCAAACAAGTCTACCGTGAGTGTTTTGGCACAAAATGCGTCTCCATTATTTGTAGTATGATATGTGCTCTGTGTTAAAGAAGCAATTCAAAATAGTATTTGGGCCGTGTAAGTCGTGCTGATATGAAGAACTGGCACAATGCAAACCATCCTTAAACTACTGTGTAATATCTGCAAAACAGAAAACTGCTGTTCATGATTAAATCTGCAATAACCATTCAGGAAAACACAATACAGCTTTTTTTTTTTTTTTTTTTTTTGTAGGGTATTTCTAGGGTATAAAGTAACTTCACCCCATCATAGGGACCGTCGCACCTGAGGTACCTTTAACACCTTTCAGAATCAAAAACTGCATTCAAGCTTGTCCAGTCAGAGGAAATTGTGGTAAATAGAGAAATGTGTACCAGGAGAAATGTGTTCGAGATTTTTCTTCCTCTCTTTTTGACCCAGGATACAACAGCAGTGTGGTCACACAACATATCTGCCAACACTAACCTCTAAAAATTAAGAAAAACATTTTTTTTAAGTACAAAAGATCTCCACAAGTCACACACTCTTCTTCCTAACAAGCTACTCCTGCAGCAATCGGCTTTACTGGCTTTGCTTGTTTGGATATCATTAGATCCCAATTTCTATGCTGAATATCAAACCACAGTTGGGATCCCAGTTTGATTTACGATATGCTTAATGTGCATGATGCTGGGAAAGGGGCAAATATTACCCCTTAAAAAGAAAAAAAAGGCTCAACAGTAAAATGACAGAATTGTCCTATTTTAGGGTATTTTTGTGGCTCAACAAGGCTTCTGCTGCAGAGCAAACATTAATGGTTAGTCTGCTATTTTAAGATTGTCTCTTAGCACAATCTGACACAGAAACAGACCATGTTTTAACTGAAATATTTTCCAAAAACCTCCATAGCTAATATACCTCTCCTTTATTGGTATACACGAGGGAATGGAGAAGAAGTGTGTGATGGGATTAAAACAAAGGAGATCTGTTGTTTGATACTGGCCTGTACAAATGACAAAGATGTCATTAAAACAGGAGTGTTGACAGTTATGTTAGGTAGCAGCGCACTGGCCCCGCTGGACGACAGTGAGGGAAACCCTGGTTTGTACACATAACTCTTCAGTCAGTATGATGTCCATTAGAACCAACATGTGTTCCTACAGGGTGTTATTCTCCGGGGCGAACAGAGCTGCCAGACCCAATGCTTCGCTGTTCTGTACATCCTTGACCGGCTTTGGCTTTTTAAAGAGCGATGGAAGATTCCGGATATGAACCTCCTTCCTGAACTGCTGGCACAGAGCTTTCTGTTGGCAGGGGACAGAGAGCAGAGTTTAAACAGAGCTATCCAAAGATCCACCAGAAAGAATTTCATTAGATTGTACTGCCCTGTTGAGCTGCTGCACATTTTTTTTGCTGCCGAGCACAGAAGATTTACAACACAGCCAGAATCACCCTGCTGAGTAATGACTTGCACTATTAGGCTGGTGTCTCTGGTCACCTCTGATGAGGCGTGTACAGTGAGATATAATAGACAAGCACTGCTCTCTAGTGGCTAAATGTGGCATTACCCCAACAGTTCCTGCAATGAGCTTCTTGAACTGGTCTTTCCTCTTCTTGTCTCCAGTCTTCTGGGCATTGGGGTCCATGAGCCTGTGATCATACTGGTCCAGAGCCTCCACATTAATGTTCGGGATCTGGGTCATCACTGCTCTCAGCTCCATGTAGCGAGGCCGCTAAAACAGATGGACAGACAGGTGTTCGCACGAGCAAGGAGATTAAAAGCGACGCATTCTCAGGATGCATCTCCACATGAACGGAAAATTTGCTTGACACCAATACTATATGACTCTAGAGCTGAAACAATTAGTCCATCGCCTTCAAATTAATAAGCAACTACCTTGAAAATTGAATTTGGAGGTTATTTTTCATGCTTTTTTAAAACTGTATGATAGTAAACTGAACACCTTTGGATTTAAGGACTGTAAATTGGATAAAACAACTTCCAATTATCACCTTTGTAATTTCTTGATATTTTATAGACAAAACAATGGGCAGAATAATAATAAAAATAGAGGACTTCTTAGTGGGAAAATGGACCAAACAAAAAGCAGAAATAAAGAACAGATATTGCAGAGATCACTGTCATTAGCCTCACCAGGTTTTCGTAGATCAACATGGCCAGATGTGAGAGGGTGGAGTTGCAGACCTCATGCTGCCCATGAACCTGAAGGCCCCTAAGAACACTGGTAAAGAACCATGTGACCGCCTCGGGAAGGAGATTACCCCCTACGACCTGAAGAGACACAGTGGAAGTAGGAGAAAAACTTAATATGTAGAACGTAGGATATCACTTCATGCTACAGAAAAAGTCTAAGTCATTTAACAGAACATTCAAGACGCATTGAGTCATCAGTACAAAATGAATCCACAAAAACTGGAAGGTACTTAAAGTCTGGGAGTTATTCATACTTTTTAAAAAGAAGAGCAAAACTTTCAGTATTTCCTGTGTATTTGAAACCCACTAAGCCACACTGTTACACTGGATGACAGATGTTCCTTCATTAGTACTGTATTTTATTTTGTAGTTATATTCTCACATCCGAAGTCGGAAATAGATTGACTGATTTTGGTCTTTTTTGGGATTTGTGGACCATAACAAAAATAGCATTGAGTGCTACCTGCCGCAGAAGAGTCCAGCAGACCATGGATGCAGTGCGGTGACAGTTTGTGGTGTCCTTCCACGACAGTGAGGTGAAGGAGAGGGTCAACAGGGACATGTAGATGTTCTTTGTAAAGAAAAAAAAAGAGAGAAACACTGAGTTTATATACAGAATTTAATGAGTGACTACGTTGCATGATGCGTTTCAGGCCTACCTCATATTTCATCAGGCATTTTCCCAGCTCAGTCAGCTCCTCTGTGGGCTGGGTAGACGCTGTCTGCGCTGAATCCATCATCATGTCTTCCTCTATGAGAGCACATTTCAAGTAAAACAATGAAACGCCTGTCAGAATAAAAACAAACAATCTACCTATTGATTCAATGTTTTACCCTCCATTTCCTCCTTATTTGCTGCTTGTTCAGGCACTTTTCTGGAAATACAGCTCACAGCTAGAAGAGAAAAAAGAAGAAAAAATTACGACCTCACAGTAACTCAACTCTCCACTTTTACTCTCTCTCTTCCCTCAGGCGGTTGCGTGCTATATCCTGGAAATCCAGTACCTCATATTTTTCAGTACCTTCACAAGATAAAACATCAAAAATCACCCTTATAGCCCAGTGTCTTGGTTAAAAGGACAGCAAGTGAAGGATAATAGGAATTGTGCCACAGGCATCAAGCTGTCAGAGACCTCCAACCTCCATCATGTTTGTGACCCGTGTACCAGTATGTCAGACACTGAATGCAGCTGTTTGATGTAATATTGTGTTTTATTTCTCTATGTATGTGAAACAGAGCTCGCCTTGTGATAAAAGACCAATTTCAATCTGATCCAGTTCATGTTTAAAAACACCAATGAAGTGAGTTGCTGATTTTGGAGTTATTTTGTTATTTTCAGAACTCCCCTGTAAGTCATCCAAGACAAATCCAACAGGATGCAACAGAGTCTTGTTAATATGTTATATCTCAGCTCCATCTAGGAATTAGGATGATATTTGTACTTTTCTAATGAGTTCTGAAACTGTTCTTAGCTTGTGCAGCTGGTAGAAAAAACAACTTCACCTGACTAAAAGGGAATTAGCAGGATCATAAAACAACAATAACATAACTGTAATAAAAATAACTCACTTTTACAATTAATATTGTATTTTTAATCAATACTTGTGCCTGCAAATGCAAAGAGGCTGGCCCATAGTGCTCAGTGTAATGATAGTTAACAGTGTCAAACTGTCAACTCCACCTTAATTCAAAATAATCTGCCAATAGTAACATATGTTAAATCATGTGTGCATTTAGCTGATGTTTTACCACACCTTTACATGTTGTCAGATTATAACTCACTTTTATTTATTTGCAACAGAACAACAGTTTGCACTACTTGTAATGAAATGGGGTAACGTTAGATGCGTTGAGATGCTGAAACTTACAAAGGAGATCCAGCACCTCCCTGGTGAGCAGGCAGACCAGCTGCTCCTCAAAAATCTCCTGCGTCACCTGGCTCTCATGACACACCACCTCCTCCTCGTCCTCGCCACTAAAAGCACAACAAACAGTTTACCACTTAACACCATGTATCCAATTTGTAGCTTAGACATGGTGAGCCATTAAAGAATTAAACATACAGTATCCTCAGAGTGATTTGAGTTGCGCTCTTAGCTTTGTTTGAACTACATAAAGATTAAAACGAACTGCGAACTTTTCTTTTCATGAAAATATATCTCTAATTCGCCAGCTTAAGAAAATATTGTAGTTATAGTTAAGGGTGGGCAATCTGTTGAACAAGATCCTGACCTAAGGTGCCCACAATCTACTTTTCTGGTAAACCACAGATTGTGTTATTTAATGTCCTCTTACTTTTGTTTCCAAACTTCACATAACCTCACTGACTAGCAGTATGCTACATGAACAAAACAATAGTGACAAATGAGTTCACGTGGCTCTTCGTTGGGGCAACGTATTGTAAACAATGCAATTGAGTTATAAATACTTTAAAAGTGTCATTTCATGATTATGTTACATTTTGGCTTCTGTTTACAACTTCAAATTAAACTCACCTAAACTACCTGTTTTATACACACAGATACAAACACCACACCACAACTTACTTGACAGAGGTCCTCTGGATGATTACCTGCCACCTGACGTTGAGTCTCTGCAGTATGAAACAGAAGCAAGGCTGTGAGATTTGGCGACAGAGACAGCTGTGACAGTGTGGATTATGTATATCTAACTACAGAACGGAGAGTGTGGAGATCCTGACCTGCAGCATGTAGGCGAACAGAGGGCCCAACAGGGGGCAGAGTAGACTGTCGTAGTACTCCTGAGGACACGATAGCACCAGCTGCCTCAAAAACAGGCGTATCACTTGTTAAGAAAATTCAGTGTTAAAATGAAGCAATAGGTCAGCTTTGTTCATGCAGAGAAGAATTCATTTAAATGAGTCTACGAAAAAGACTCCAAGCCGACTAAAGCATGGTTCAAGTGAAGTAAAAACAAATGAGGATATGAATCATAGGGCGAAGTCTGTGGTCAGGTACGTGGTCGAGGGAGACAAAAACAGAGCCAGCTAGTTCTGCAGCCAATCTCTCGATAGTGTAGAATTCCTGCTGCAGGGACAGACCTACATTTCCCAGGATGTGGAGGCTGCAGAGGTAAAGAGAGCAGAAGAGGAGGTAAACTTTAAATCTGCTAACGCGTGTGAGGTGAAAAACAACAGCTGCTGCAACATAATTCTCACCAGTTGTCGTTCAATGTGCTGAAAAATCCCTGCATGCGCTCCAGGTTGGTTCTATACACAGGAGAGTCATAATTCTCCAGAACATTCTGAGAGAGACCTGTAGAAAACACATATTGAGAAGGTTTAATCAGTTTTTTTTTCAGATGATGCTCACCGTGGGGCAACAAGCATGTGCAGAAAAACTTACCAAGAACCACATTTTTCTCTGCATCCATCACTTCATGGGCCCTGGAGAAGGTCTCACTCAGACGAGCCATGTTCTCTGGCATGAACAGACTGTTGTGAGTCCTAAATTGAGGAATAAAGAAAAGGGACTGGTCAGAGATCAGTATGATAGACATTTTTATTGAGACATGTCACACATGAACACAAGTATTTGGTATAAAAAGAAGTGACAGTGTAACAGTTACCTGATCAGAGCGAGCAGGTTGGGCAGCAGGAGCAGGAACTGAGCAGTGCAGGGGTTTCTGTAGATGGGAGCTCCAGCAGGGGTGTAGCCCACCACGAACCCGCCAGCCTTAGCTTCCTCGGGGTCTGAGGGCCAGCGAGCCCGCTTCACCACCCCCAACATGGCATATAAACAGAAACTCAACTAGAGTACAGTCAAAAGAGAAGAAGGGAGAAACAGTTAAATACGTTTTACACTATTACAGATGACTACAAGCTTGCTAGCAGCGTGGACAATGTCACTTTGTTGGTTGGTCCTTGACTTTGGTCCAGACTGAAAAATATCAACAACTATTTGACAGATTGCAATGAAATTCATCATCAGGTTAACGTTTATGATTTATGACCAAATACATGCAAATAATGACATTTCCATCAACCTCAGCTGTACTTTCTGTTTAGGGTGGTAGCACGGTAAAATTTGCTAACTGGCACTAAACTTAGATGGTGAACATTATGAACCAGGACTGGTAACGACACTAGTAACGCCTGTGTTTACCATACCATTTCATGTCAAAATGGCTGCTGTGAAAAAGGTGTATTGCACATGATTTTTTTGCAATAGTAAGTGAGTAGTATGTGAGCTCTGAGACTATAGTATTCTGTCCCAACTAACTCAGTTTTCACCTACACACTTACCCGAGCTCTATTAAGGCCCGCTGTATCTGTCTCTTGATTCTGCTCCGTGACCACTTGATCGGCTCCAATAAAGGACAAGAACACAGCAGGGTTCAACAGCACACTGAAACACAACGAAGAGATAACGGTCAATTATCTGTCATGAAAATAAAATATCACGTACAATTATTTGAGGGAGAAGAAATCAAACGCACTGCCTCATCTCATCCGAGGTCCAGTCTGCAACCACTGAGGCCATCAGTTCATCTAGAAAAGCCTTCTGCTTTGCAAAGTCTTTGAACTGGTTACTGATGAGCACCAGAGCTTCCATCAGTGCACATTTCTCCATGTGAGTGAGTGAGATGTCGCCTGAGAACAACTTCTTCACGTGATTGTAAAACATGTCAAAACAAGGCTGCAGAAGAAAAAACAAAAATGATACAGTCAAACATTTTCTCGTACTTCAGGTGCACATTTTATGCCTAAAATCCACCAACTGAAAGCAAGTTTAATCTATGTTTTGCTATTTTACTTTAACTGTGACACAAGGACATTTACCAAGATGAACTGTGGGTAATCTCGGCAAATTTTGATGATGGAAGAGCAGGCGTGACGCCTCACGTTCTTTACGGCTCGGGTCCGAGGTGCCTGAAGTTGAAGAAGACAACATCAGCGGGAGAATACAGTTTCTGGTCTTTGACGAGAAGTATGAGGACAAGTGCTGATATTTGGGGCTCACCTTATTTTCCTGAACAACCTCGAATGTGATAGCGTTAAACAGCTGCAGGAACAAAAGAATACAATACAGTAAAGTCGATGTTAATGATAAATACACACCAGTTCTAAACAGAATGCAGATTTTAACATTTTATTGCTGAGGTGTGCCAACAAAACAGTGGCAAGTCATATCTCAGAGACGTTCCCTTAATTATTTGAGCATTAATTGAAACTTAAATGTCTTTCACAGCTACCCCAATCACCACATTTAATCAAGAAACCACTTCATATTCATATTATGCATTTCCATATGCCTGTAGCTATACACAACAAGAAGAAGAATAAATGAATACACAAATATATTTAGTATGTCATGACAACTTGGCTGACCTTGTTGAGGATCTGTGGCAAGTACTGCTGTCTTCGGATGGCAAATGGGAAGAGGGCAGAGACGTTGGTGAGCACACAGGACAAGATGAGCGGGTCTTTGGTGTCGTAGTTCAGTACGGCCTGCATCAGCTCCATGCTCTGATCTATCGGCAACTTCTACACAGTAAGAGAAGGTAGGGGCAAACCTTTACATCCTTAGAATCAAACATCATTTTTCACATGCAGTTTTGTTCTGTTACTTGTAATAGCTCCCGGTACCTCCTCCTCCAGATTTTTGAAGATCTGTGCAACCATACACTCCATGAAGACAGTCATTGCATCCCACTGGACCACTGATGGAGACAGGAGGGAGCACAGGCCCTCAGCAGTCTTAGCTAGGGAGGTACAGAGAGAGAAGTCAAGTTAATTTCCAAGCCTGTTGTACCTGAGTGGGCTGCGGGATATGCTCTAATAAATCTAACCAACTGGGACTCTTTGCAAACCCAAATTAGTTCAATATTGCTGCAGATTTTACATTATTTTAAATGAACCAAATCCACCATAAAGGTACAGAAAAATCCTCCCCAGCAGAGAACCAAAGCACATCTACAAAGATTCATTAACGCCCCTCTCTCTAATGCTGTGGAAATTTGCCAAGACTGAGGACAAACACTCACATGTCGTATTCCCAGTATCAATAGGGCTGGTGATTTGATACTGTAACCACTCTGTTGCTATCTGGAAAGCCTCCAGAGGAACAATGCGACACGCATTCCTCACCACCTCTCCCTGCTGGGCTCGAAAAGCTGTCAAACATGAAAATACACCATGAAAAACATGAAGGGATAAAATAAAGAGTAGCGATACGAAGTGAAATAAAACCAGAGTCCATAATTACAATTGAAGAACGAATTGAAGTCCTCGTCGCTGTCAAAGTCCACACGGGAGTATTCACAACTGGGGCTATCGTCTCTAGATGGGAAACCAGTCTAGAGAGGAAGATAAAACTCTGAGTTTACTCTGTTTGTCTCAGTGTGCCCTCAGGAGGGTAGTAGTGACATCGCTGTCTCACCTTGACTAGGTTGGTCATAGACGCTCTGAGGTATTTGATGGTCATCTCCACAACAACCGCGTCCTTTGACATTATCTCATGTCTGAATAAACATCCCCAAGTAGCCTGAGTGGATGACTTCAAAAACTGCACAAACAAAAATCACAAGAGCTCAAACACAGCTGATTCAAATGCAGTTTTATAATTTGATGTAGAGATGACAGCCTGAAGAAAGTGCACCCAAAAAAAAAAAAAAAAAAAAGTCTCTCACCTGACTGGAATGTGTAGTGAAAGCTAAAAGTGCCTCCATGTACTTGCTTAGATTGGCAGGTACTTTAACTTCTACATCTGAACCCTGTGGAGAGAGCAAGATATTAGAAATGCACAAACATGCTTCTGTGATTTTACATATTGTGTCTGGACCAAGATAAGAGACCATGTTTTATTAATGTGTGGCCAAATTAGGATGCACTCACCACTAATGAGCAGAGCTGGCCTCCCAGAGCACACAGGACCTGACACAGCCTCTTCAGAAAGACGTAGCGCCGCTCCACCACCTCCACTGCTCTAAAAAAGGTACAGTATATATAGAGTCACAGTTAGACGTCCTGACCAAACTGTGCTTTATGACTGTTTGACATCTGTATGTGTGCTCCACAGCAGGCAGATGTGACACATTACTTACTGTGGATCAGAGGACTTCTTACATATTGCAAGGCCATCTGCTGACCTGTAACCAAAACAGACAAAAAACATTCAATAACAGTGACAATGGATGGTTGAAGCTTGTAAAGAGGGATGAAGAAGAGGACCACTTGTACTCACTGGGCTGCAGAGAGGATGTAGTGGACGGCCACATCATCAAACAGCAGCATGAATGGCTTCCTGTCCTCCAGCCTGCCCTGTGGCAGCACGACACAGTTGATTACACACATTATTCTTAAATTTAATGTAAATATCCACTGTCTGGTTGCAACTGAGCATACTGTAAAATGTCTCATCTGATCTATGGTTCTACAATAAATGCTAATGCAGTTTCATATTACATATAAAAAGCACTAAGAGAGAGCACATACTTCCACCAAACCTGCACAATCCTCTACATTAGTTATTTAAAAAAAAAAAAAATCTGCATCAGCATCAATTACACACAGTGATTGACAGTTATACTGATTGTGGACATTTTTTTGAGAACACCTAAACCCTGTTTGGGAATATTAGAAATTGTACAGAGTTAGAGCCATTTGTACAAGTCGACATATCAACTTGTAGGAGTCATCATGAAAAAGAAACTAAGAATTCAGAGAAGACGTCTTTCTCTTCCACAGCCCTCAGTTCAAAGTATGATCTTATGTTATGTTATTAATAGCCACAAGGTAGAGCTATTGCTCTGGATCTGCCCCACGTCTTTTCATGAACTATTACCTAACTTTTTCCATTGAGGTCTGGTAAGATGCTCTTAAGATATCAGAGTAGTCACTTTCTGACAAAGAATGTAACTGAAAGAAAAAACTGTCAGGCAAGCATTATGACTAAACCACAGCCCTTCAATGCGTTTTTTTCTCTGTGACTCACTTTCCGACTGATAGCGATGAGCAAACACTCAGCTGCCTCCAGCTGCAGCTCTGGTTCACCCAGCAGCAAACACAACATCTCCAGTAATTGACAGTTTCCAGAGGTAATATACACCAGAGACACCCAGTCTATGTAACCTGCGAGCGTATTCAGCGTCGCTACAGCAACTCGACAATGAGCTCTGGCCTGTGTGTGGAAGAATGAAGGAAAAAAAGAGTGAGACCAAAGCAATCCAAGTTATGAAATTCATGAATGGGTCATTTAAGAGCACAGGTGGGAGTGATGTTTTCTCACCTGCAGTTCATGTCCAGGTGATCCTTTCTGGATTAAGAACAAATTGGACAAATATTATGGTCACTTCACTGTTGATTATTCCCCCCACAATAATAAGAACCAACAAAAGTTAAGACCCCACTGACCAGTTTACGGTAGTCCTCGACATTGACATGCAGAATGGCCATCATGAAACTGAAGATGCTTTCCATGTTTTGGGTGAGTGTCTGCTGGATGTCTCTGCGTCGCTGGGTGGGCAACGTCTGGAAGGTGATCACGTCCTCCGCCAACCTCAACAGGATCAACATCACCAGCTCTGTCTGTGCCTCCTATGAACATGAATTTTGGTTTGACTTCATTCACTCATGTTTGACTTTAAAAAGTCCACAATAATAACAACAACAACAAATAAAGAAGTGGAAAAGATGTTTAGATTTATAGATGCTGAAAGATGAAAATATCTTCCAGTGGCTAAGTTGATATGATGACGCCACATGAAAATGAATGTGACTAATCCTTGGCGGGTACTGATTTGCATGTGAGGTATTACATAATCCTATTCAAATTAGCTGTTAGCTGGCAAATGAAGCTACTGACATGCAGTAAGAGACTGTTCCCGGACCAATATAAAGTACTCACCCCTTGGCTAGTGAGAGCCTCCATCTCTTTCAGCATATCTGGCCAATGTTGAGGCCATTCTCTCTTTATCATTTCTACTGTGATTCGTGACAGGACATCTTTGATATGGCTCTGCTCTTCCAGGATTGAATGAGTACCCTGATAAGACCCCAAAAACAGGTATCAGATAAGTGTCTACAACTTTGACGATGAGACAGACTTTCTTTTGCACCTTGAAACAGATGATTATGTTGTTAACACACTTACAGTTGATAACAGCTGCATGGCACACTCCTTCAACTGCACTTTCTCTTCTTGTTGCATGTTGTTCCATCGAAACCTGCAGGAAAAACATGCTTTTCTCTTAAAATATGCAGCTATATTTAATCATGTCATAATTTCTTATACTTGATTAAGTTAGACTCACTTGATGACGTGCTCCAGGATTTGCAAACCAAAGTGTCTCACTACAGCTGGCTGGGCTTTGTCCGCTAATTGTAAGCCGCATGGGACACAGAAGGAG
Organism: Sciaenops ocellatus; assembly: GCA_033000465.1. Lineage (NCBI taxonomy): Eukaryota > Metazoa > Chordata > Actinopteri > Sciaenidae > Sciaenops > Sciaenops ocellatus. The sequence continues at coordinate 15,070,379 of CP136872.1, read as the reverse complement.
CTGGTCTCTTTAAACTCTTCACAGAACTGTTGTGAAAAATAAAACTTAACACATTATACTACATAACATAAACTTTTAAAAAGGTATAAGAAAATAGCTTAATATGACTGTAGACATGTAATGCGTCAGCATCAAGAGGCTACAGCAGCAGCTGCCTCAGCAACATTAAAATAAACACTCAAATAGCATAAAGCTAACAACCAACATTGCCGTTTGTAACATAAGGTTAGTGACTTTTTAGTCCAGCTATTCTTTCAGAAGCCATCGCAGGACTATCGGTATTAAACCAGATGTTACCACATCTATGAATGAATGAACGTGAGTCGACAGTGGATGTGGTGGTGAGGTGGTAATCGTGGCATACCGGCTAGCTCGCAAAGCATCTGGGCATCATATAACTGCAAATCTAGCTAACGGTAACTAATGTAAATGAACTGTATGAGCAGCACTGTTACTGTTAACCTAACTGATAAAAACCGACTTTTTATTCGGCAACGTTAGCTTTTGATATCACTTTCACAACAGCTCCAATAGATGACAAGCTCAGCTAACTAGCAGCTAACTAGCAATCCATAACGATGCTACCTTTAGGGCCTCCAGTCGGTAAATTTGGCTTGTCGCTGCGTCCATCATCACATTCACAGCTTTGATAAGCTCCTCACACATGGCAGCCACCTGGTCAGCCATGACTTCAGGTAGCGTCTTAAGGCGAAGGCGAGGGGGCTCCCTTATGCAAAACACCTGCACGACAGTGCGCCGCGTACGCTCAGGGAGGTACCAACGTGCACAAAATGTGCTGTCCGCGAGTTTGAACCTTCGGCTCGCCGTTGGCTGGGAATGCTGGGAAATGTAGTCGAGGCGCCATTTTTTTTTTTTGCTGAAAGAGACTTTATGTTGAGGACATAATTAAAGGTGCAGTGTGTAAAAATTGGGGCCTTTATTTTCAGAATAAGACAAACATGGAATATAATATTCATAACTTTTCATGCATGTATGATCATTTGAAAATAAGAATCTTTTTTATTTTTGTCACTTAAAAATTAGCTTTTTATATTAACACTGGGAGCGGGTCCTCTTTCATGGAGGCCGCCATGTTGAAACACCGTGTTTCTACAGTAGCCCAGAACAGACAAACTAAATACTGACTCTAGACAGGGCCTCTCAAGTGTTGTTTCTCCTTTACAAGGGCGATGTGAGGAGATTGCAATGATTACACCACTAGATACAACTAAATTCTACACACTGGACCTTTAAATAAATGGTCATATAAACAGATAAATGAGTCAATAAATGGAGAGGTTATTTAACAAATGATTCAATCTCAAGTTATTAAAATGTTATTTTATAATTTATTCACGAGTTATTAATTATACACATATCAGTTTTCATGATAGTTGGAGGGGGTTCACCTGTAATTACATAATTATATTGTTTCGGTAACCACCCCATCACCTTTCGGCTCATCGATTCATTTCACAATTTATTGCTTTATTTATAGATTTGCTTATTTATAGGAGTATTTATGTTATAATGTTTGGGGTTTCATAGTAGGATGTTCTCTTATCTCACTAACATAAATGGAAGGTCATATTTGGAAGAAAAAAGTTAAATGAATTCAATTTACAGAGAGATGTATTTATTATATTACCTTCTAAGTTCATAACTAAGAGAATCTAAGCTTATTTGCGTATTTATTTATTTTATTTTAAACACTTTTTAATTATTTATTTTCTTGTTTCTCTAATTATCTGTCCTTATTTCTGTTTCTTATTTCTTTATTTCTGTCCTTGTGCTGCTGTAACACACAAATTAAGTAAGGATTATCTTGTCTTATCCTAAAATTATGAATCTCTGACACAAAGAATTATAGATAGCTAGAGTAGATTCGGATAAGAAATATATAGAAAAAAGTCATGAAGTCATGCTGGTGTTAAAGAGTCTGACAGCTGTTGGAATGAAGGACCTGTTGCGCTCCTTCTTACATGAAAGAGCTGTCTGTTGCTGTGGGAGCTGTTTATGACCACCTCAGTCTCTTGCAGGGGGTGAGAGGTGCTGTTCATGATCTTGAGGAATGCATGATGAGAGATACACTTTTGGTCAATAAAAGCTTTGCAGCTTGCCTCTATGGAGTCTAGGGGGCAGTCCAGGACAGAGTTGGTCCTCTTGACCAGTTTGTTGGACGCATCCATGCACAAAAACCCTTTAAAAGTAAAGAACATCAGTCAAACATCAGCGACATCTAAGTTAATAATTTGACAAGTCATAAATGAATCTCTAATTTAATGTGTCAAGGTGTTACCTGATTAAACTGCTTGCCATAGCTCCACCCACTTCAACACGAGCAGAGTGAGACCTCTCAACCTCTCCGATTCAACTACTTTTAATATATAAGTTTAATTTGCTGCTCAGAGTCTTGTTGTCCAACTGAAATGTTTTAGAGTAAACTTTGGTGTACATTTGCTTTCATTTCTTACAAGTGAGTGAGGGCAGTTTTGTGTTTACACCGGACAAGTCTAGCCGGTGGGGGTGTTTTCTGTTTCAGGACGAGGCGGGGCTTGAATTCCAAAGTGGAATGAGTTTCCTCTCGATACGTCACTCTGGGATAGGCTGCGAGCTATCGAGCAACCCTGTCAGTCAACGGGATCTCGGGCTGGTTACCTACGCGTCCTAGGGTGAGTGAAGAAAAAAACGTAGAAAATATCAAATTATTGCTTTATAGACTTATAATTTGTTTTATCTGTAGCTTACTCACAAAGCGCGAGCGTTTTTTTTTTTAGTAGTGCCGTGCGCTCGCGACCAGCCGTTTGAAAGTTCTACGCGATGCTCTGAGAACTACAACGGAAACTTTTGTAGTGAAGGCCTTGTTATTTGTTGCAACAGGTCCGCGTCACGGCATACACAGTTAACATTAGTGTGTTTTATTTGTGGATATATATTTTTTTGATTGAATCCATAAAATAACGATGTGCTGTGTGTTTTTAAATGCAGAACGGGACCCCCAAAAACAGGAGAAAGTAGCCTTGCCCATCGCGGGTTTAGGCTCTAGGATTAAAGTGATCGCCAGTCCCGGAGCTTTCGTCGAAACTGCCAGTGGGGATTCATGCTGTGTTGCTTAGCTAAATGCGGTACGAAGCTAAAATGATGCCGGTGAGTTCACGTTTTATTCACTTAGCTGCAAGTTTTAACCTTGTCCTGTGGCGTAATATTGCTGTTTTCGACACTATCCACGCTGTGTTAATCATTGGGAATTACCTGGACATTTAAATTGACGTGGCAAGTTGATGCGGCTGCTACTTTGTGCCAGTGCCATGGCAGCCCAAGCTTGTGTTGTGAAGTTTAATAGCTGTGACAGCTGTGTGTGTGTGTGTCTGTGTGTGCAAATAAATAACGTCATTTATTTGCTTTATGAGATATGTTTGCGCACATACACCTTACCTAGGTTACCTTACATATAAAGCAGTCAAAGTCCTCTGCGTCACAATGTTATGATCCATGTGTCCAGGTTTGGGACAGTTGACATGTACCTGACTGTTCTGTACTGTAAACGCATTTGTTAGTTCATTTTATGCAGTTGTACGCTTTGTTAGTGTATATTACATCCATCCTGCTCAGATCACACAACAAGCAGGAGGCACCTGCCAAGTCTGGCTGGCACTAAACTCCTCTCTGGACTCCTGCCATGTCATCACCATCATCATCATCATCATTGAGGTCTATAGCTTTTGCTGCAGTACAAGGCTCTATGTCTCAGCACTTCTTTCATGTGTGTAGAGAGAGCAGCGGGGCTGTGGTCTGCGTGAGTGAAATAACCTTCACAACAAATTTAAATAAAAGTTTTTGTTTTTAAATAATAGTAATGCAGTTTTACGTCTCTGTTGTGACTTTGTTGGTTGCTTGCTAGTAAAGGAACAAAATTCAAAGAAGCGATGGCTGGATTTGGATGCTGAGAATGTCATGGCAAATAGCTTCATTATTAATCGGTCGATCACAGTTTCCCAGATCATTGTGTCTTTGTTGAACCAATAAGAACACACAGCTAACTTTGTTTACAGGGATGAAAAATGTAGTGTAATCCTCTGTTGTAAATATACTCAGGTTCTGCGAATGCTCCTCTTCTCTGCTAAGCCCCGTGCTTCCAGTAAAACAGCTTGATCAGTGAATTAATCATCTTACCTTTGGAGACAGAGTCGTCTTTGGATGACTCCTGTCTGGTGCATGACCTCAGTCTGCTGCTAACACGTAATCATTTGTTATCACCAAACTCCGTTCTACTGAACACCAACATAAATTGTCGCCCTTACATGTTTTCATACATGATCTGCTTCTTTATAGGCCATATGTGAGGACTGCCCCCTTTATCCCGAGTCTGTCACCCGAGAATATATATGTGTGTGTGTTGAATGAGATACAGCTTCTGCTGTTCGCCTGATAAACACAAAATGGCCTCTATATAGCCATGTCTGATGGGAGGTATTGTCTTAGAAATAACACGCACAACCCATGACCCTGCTTGTACAGGCCAGGGGCTCGGGGGTAGTGAGAATGCAGTGTCGTAATTGCTGGCTGCGATGGTAAATAGGGGGTCACTGTTTCCTGAACACAATGAGCTGTAGGGACTCTTTAACAGTGTGTTGTCGAGAGTACATTGTATGTGTGCCTGTGTTGTGGCAGCACCCTGATAAGGGATGCTCGCCCTTTATTGAACCATCGCACGGGAGAAGTCATTTACCCCTGATTTACTGTTATCTCTCTGCTTAAACCAGGCATTTATTAATGCCACATTAAGTTTACATTCTCTGCTGGTTTATTAGTCCATATTTCATTTTGGTGTACTTTTTGTCGAGATAAATTAGATTCAATAAATTGCTCTGGCAGCGTAAAAGAACAGAAACAATGTCCAGTCAGAGAAAACATTTGATTATTGGATGGATTTCAAATAGTGCAGGGACATCACTTTCCTCATTCTTCTCCCATGATAAATGTTAGCTTGCTTTGTAGATTTTCAAGACGATAAACTGTTGATGTGCCCACATTATTAAGTTTTTTTCATTCTTTTCACCATGCACATTTGTATCATGTCTTAGTCACACACCAGCAGATCTCAAATGTTGCCAGACCTGATGACGGCGGTATGATGGTGGGAAAATGAGGTGATGTTCTGGGAAGCCTGATTTTGCTGTGTGTGTCAACAGAAACCTGAGTAGCTTTTGCTGTAGCCCTCACAGACTTTGTGTTTTTACTCCGTGGGAGAGTATGTGGTGGTTACATAAGCAGACTGTCAGTGATAGCCAAGGACATTCAAGGGTAATGTTTTGACTTTTTTTGAAGGAGTATTAGCAGAAAAGGGTGGTGTAATCATAAGTATTGTAACATTTGTATGTAAGGCTGATTTAATCATCACAGGGCAGAACAAAGAATATTTGCTGAGATAATTGATGATCTTTTAGAGAAGATAAATAATTGGTTTGGATACTGTTAGACTGTGCAACTCACTAATGCTACAATACCAGCTTTACATTAGTCTAGTTTCTGGGAGGAAGCACTAGACTAGAGTCACTCGAGCAGGTATTGACGTACTCACACCTGTGAGCAATCCAGATGAAAAGTGGAATTACACATTAAAGTGTTACAACTCCAGAAAGACCCCCTTTTCAAGCAGCAAGGGCAACAGGGGCATTGTGACAGCATTGTCAAATGTTGAAACACGAGTCTAGCCATGGGGAACAGGGATGCCATGGTTCAGAAGTGTACCCAGGGTGGTTTGGAAATCAGCCAAGTTTGTGGCACTTTTTGACTAAATAGTTCCAGGAACTGAACTGAGGAACCAATCAGGAATCAAAAGTTTCTTTAGTGCCATCCTGTTTGCACTTCTACCATATCTGAAGAGCCATTAAGATAAGGTAAATTAGACTGCAAATGGAAAGCAGTGGCTTTATTTAGTTGTGTTTTTTTGCGTGTGATGAGACAACAACACAGATGTTACACTGTTCTTTATAATTCACTTATGTTCCTCTGCGATATAGCTCTGTTGTCGTTGACATTTAAGTGTTTATCCCAGTCAGAGCTAAATATAGACCCTGGTAAAAACATGGATAATTTTCCAGAGTCTCAAAAAAGCTGCCTGGAAAAGGGATTTATCTACTCTGCCTCCTGCTTCAGGTCTCTTTTTGCATGAGAAAGATTAACAGCACATGGACATCATTTCATGTGCATTTTCTTCAGAATGCCAGTTACTGCATATACCACATTTGAATCAGTACCTCTTGCCGTTTTTCAGTATGAGATAAGTGTTTTGCATTCGGTAAATTCCCATAAACTGTTTCCGCAATTCTATGAACACTTCACTCTTTACTCCGTGAGTTATTTATTTATATAGCACTTTTAGTTCATTTAACTCCGCGGCTATTATCTGTTATAGCCTCCGCTTGACTAGACTGCTGTGGCCTTGTTGTTACTCTGAATGAATTTATCCAACTGTCAAGAGGGCTTAAAAAAAAAGATACATCCTCTCCCTTCTGCTTCATTTTGACTCGCCATTTCCCGTATCTCCCAGATAAGCTCAAAGTAGGGACTGTCTCATCACGTAGACCAGCAATGGAAGTGTATCGTGAGAGTGCAGATTATAAAGTGATAGGCTAAGTACTGCAGTGCAGACAGAGTGAAGAGGTTGTCCTGATCGAAGAGTCACAGCTTGCTGCAGCTTCAGTGTGTTGTAAAACCTGCTTGTTTTTAAATGTTGCAGCTGAATGAGGTTACTGTGCATTCTGATTCCCCCTGCGTTCTCCCGTTTGTTGCCCCTGACCTTTTCTCCCTCGCCCCCTCATCCCCCTAATGCGGTATAAAGAAAGTGAGAGAGTGAACGAGAGACGGAGAGGAATGATGCATAAAGCCATTGGGGAGTTTTCTGCTGCCTCGACTTTTTGAAGGACTGCTATGCTGGAACTGTGTCAACTCTTGAAGCCGTGGCAGAGAGAACCGAGACACACACACACACACACACACACACACACACACACACACACACACACACACACACAGGAAGATGATGCTGCAGTGTCTTACAAACTTGCTGTAATCAGATTCAGAGGTGACTCCCTCAACAAGACCTAGTTGATTTCATTCGCTTACCACAGCAATATCTATAATTGAAAGTGTGTGTGGACAGACGGCCCAGCATCCCCTAAGGTGAGACCCCTCAGGCATGGTCAAAGATATGGCCCCTGTTATCTTACCCCCCTGTCACCCATGCCTCACCTCACCCACTATCCTAGTTGTCCCCTTAAAATAATATCAGATGTTGTGTATATGTGGTACTCAATCCCAATGTATTATATTAATCCTGTCTGCCTGACTTGATCTGACTTCATCCATGCCCCTCCAAGGCACTGATGTCAATGATGAATAAAACTGTACTAGCTTAATTAGTGTGCAGATATTGTGCTCTTTTATTATTGGAACAGACTGCAGGTATCCCAAACTGGTGTTAGTATGAAACTGTTCCACTTGTTTCACCAAAATTTACATAATTCATTAATATTTATGGTTTAAATATTCACTCTTCAGCAGGAGGTTGTAATCAGGTCAACCTGGGATCGTGATGACAATATAATATACACGGCTTTACAGGCTCTCTATTTGAGAGTCGTGTAACATTATAACAAATTGAAAACATATTTTATGCAATTTATTAGACAGTAGTAACCTGTTTTGTTTCTTTTTATGCTCATGAATTACGTATGAAAGGACAACCTTTGCAATGATTGATTCAGACAGCAGACCTCCTCACAACCTGCCACAACTCTTTTTACTGGAGTTGAAATAGGTGCAGTGAACGGTTACTCAATAAGTGGATCAACAGAAAATTGACTCATATCTGACAACTGAGTCATAATTTCAAGTTATTTTTCCAGTAACAATGTCAAACATTTTGTGGCTGTGGCTTGTGAAAAGTTTGTTTTGTACCATATTTTTTAGTTAGATTAAAAACTGTAAATTTACAATTGGAGGTATGAATTTGTGTTTTTATGAACAATAAATTAGTTAGTGACATTAATAGTTTTAAGATTAATCGGTCTTGCTGCTGCAGTTCCAGTTTGCACCAGAGCCTGTAGGAAAAATAAACACACGCTGGCAAGTTTACATTTTAAAAGAAAGAAAATCAATAACTTGCTGATGTTACAGAGAACATATGCGGACATATTTAATTTAACTAAGATAATAAATCATCTCCGATGTTGCTGTGGGTGTTTTTTAGTCGTATTGATGTGAATTCCCAGTGACAGGATGGGCTTTCATTTGCTAGTTATCCTGATATTGCAGAGTAATTCAATTACAGTACAATCCCTTGTGAGTTGTCTATTCCTGGAAACAGGAAACTGCAGTGGCAGACAGTTTTGATCACTCTTAACTCAATATGCGACCAATTACATCTGGACAATGATCTTGAGAGATTAATGCAGTACAATTGACCCTGACAAGGAGAGAGTGAATTGTCAAGGTAGGACACGAGAATTGATGCTCTACGAGGCCTGTTTGAAGTAACATTGCCAAAGGAACATTCATCTAACTCATTTAAAAGCTTCCTTCAACAACAATTTCCAGCCAGCTACTCTGTTTATGTTCGCTACTCTATTGCTGTAGTGCGCATGTTCGTTATCTGAATGATCAGTGGGAGTGCCATACACACACACACCGACGCAGCATTCCTTCCTGTAATTGGCTGCGGGTACGGTGTTGATCTTTAAACTCAAGTCATCTCAGAGTCCTCGCTCTAAACAACTGGAGAGGCTTGAAAAGCCTGTTCGCCTCAGGCCTGCAATCAGTGGCATCTGCTTCAGGACCCCTCTGGTTTTAATAGGAGAAAGGATCCAAATTACACAGCGAAGGGGCCAAATCAGCATCTTAATGGCGGTAGGCTTTACAGCTGATATCTTCAGTATACAGTACATCTCAGAATAGCTCCAGACCCCCCTACGGGGACTGCAGCTAATTTAACTCCATATGGAACAGAGCCAATGGCAAAGAAATCTGTTTCCATGCAATAACCCAGAACAACTTTTATAGTGTATCTTTGTATTTTCAAGTCTCTCTTTCTCGACCTCTCAGCCAGGGCAGGGCAGGTCAAGTACACACTGCCAGCTGCAGACACTCTCGTCCTCTTAGATGTTTTCTTATTATGTTTGTCTGGGGGTTTGATGTTACAGCCTTTCATCTCTGAGAGACACAAAATCATATCTGTGTTGTTGTGCAGATGGTTTTAAGCATGTGCCATTGATTCTCAAGACTGTGCACTACCTAATTTTAAGGATTTAACACTGAACAGTAAAATCTAGACTTTGGTTACCCAAAAGGTTATTCTGTCTTAAACTTCAGGCATAGTGGCTGTAGCCTAGCTGCAAGCTATTAAGCTTACTATTGTAATACTGGGCTAGTAGTCCGTTGAAAGGCTATATTTTTATTTAGCGGATTAACTTAATCCCTGAGATATAGCCCCAATGACCTAGCCTCATAGCTGCTCTGTTTTGACAATATCTGCAGCACAGGCTGCAATGTTAACAGCCACATTTTTTCTACGCTGGCCATAATTGTCAGTTTGCAATTCTGAGCTGTCACACCAGACCCAAATCCTGGGAGACAGCTTTGACTTAGTTGATGCTGTGATGGAATTAAAAATCTATCGCTATAATAGTGAACCACAGCAGCAGAGGCAGCTCGTCCCCCCTCTCCTTCCCCGGGGCGATCTCTTTGCCCTGTCTCAGAGAGGAAGGAAGTGCAACTCAGCAGTTGCTCCTGTCATCCACGCTGATAGACACAAGGCCAAGTGTAGCACATTTTTGTCAAACACTGTCATGTGCGATCCAAATTGGTACCGTTCAGGTACCGCTCCCTGGTTGTGTGTAAAGGCTACCTGAGGTGATACTTTCTGGTAAGCTGTTGTGCTGCTGTTTTTGTCTATTTTGGAATGAGCCCATCAGGCAGCTATTGAGCTGCTTTAATTTCACTCGGTGTTGTATCTATGAATATTTAATGAACTCTCAAGTTGTCTGGCTGAATCAAAACAGGGAGTCGGTGCACTCTTCTCACCCTGTCTGTCTAGGTAGACCACTTAAGGCAGTCTTTTTTCCCACTTAATCAAGCTAGCAGAGGCTCTGCAGTAGGGCTGGACATGATGGAGTGAAGACTTTATCTCCTATCCTCTTAAATGCAAAGTCATATGTGTTCATTCAGACAGCAATATTGTGTTTCATGACAAATCGTGTTCTTAAAGCAATTTGGATATGCAAAAACATATTAAATTTAGCCTCATTAGCTTAACTAATTATGGGTATATATAACACGTGTGCCATCTCATAGCCCATAAGCAGTGACCGCATGCATTAGGTGGATGAAGGTCAGCGGCAAAGTGATAACTCATCCAGATCGGGGCAAGGATTGGGTGGTGGTGGTGGCCCTGGATCATTAACTTTAGTGCTGAGGAGAATTTGCCGTCAGTGTAGGGATTGCGACCCCCAAGACTCCATGTCCCTCCCACCGGTGTTTCTGTCTTCTCACTCTCTTTCAGTCCTGCTCTCTTCCCACCCCCTCGCTCTGTTGTCTCTCTTTGACTCTCCAAATATTAACAGGGTCATTTGAATGTCCTACATTGCTGGGAAGTTGTGATGATGTCAGCTGCTCTGCGCTGATCTCTTAGTGGCATTTTTGCTAAAGGCAAGACTACAGGAAATTGACACCGTTTCTTTTTTAAATAGCAGCTCAGACAGTGTTATTTATTATGTCAAATGATTCCAGTTTAGTTCTCACCTATGTACCACAAACAATAAAACTATTCTGATTAGCAGGATCGGAAAAGTCTAGTTTTTCTTTTGTTCTCCAGGGTGGTCTCACAGAGCTATTAGGTCCTTCTGTGGAAGTGACGAACCCTGGGGAAATGTCTGTTTACAGCTCTCTGTACGACTGAATACTGACAATGATGACTCACTGCTGATTCGCTCTATTGATGGGGATCTTTCATTTACATCCCTATGGAACAAACCAATTGATTCAGGTCCTCTGACTCAGACCACTACCCTTTGCTTCCACCCTTACCTCATCACCGAGAAAAAAACAAACCTTCTCTGGTTGTGTGTGTTGCTAAGGGGATTTTCAGAGGAAACGTGTCACCTGCCCACTCACTCATTGAGCTTCATTTGAAAAAGAAAAAGGGAATAAAGCCACTTAACTTAAGGCTGTTGTGCTTTTGCTCACTGCACCCCACAGTTCAAAAGCAGCAGAAATACTTTTGTTTCTGCACCACGGCTGCAGCTGCTCTGCATGCCCGCCCCCCCAAGCCCTTTGTGCTTGTGACCCCACTGACCTGATGTTCCCACCATTGCCCCTGTAGACGAAGCCATTCACAGCAGCGTGCTGAGAATAGAAAAACCTGACGGTCTTACCTGAAGGTTTAGTACAATACTGTTTTAACAATTATACACTTTCCAGGCTATTCTAGTTCTCACGCTGTTGCTTTCCAATTGGAGTCACTGTGAAGGCATCACACTGCACCAAGACCTGAGGCTTAAACAGAAATGCTCATCGAGTTCAAGTCGTGTCATGCCTTATGACACCCACGTTATAACACTGGTTTTATGACAGCTTTATCAAAGCTCTCACTGCTAACGTGTAATCAGATTACAGATAGGTGCATATTCCAGCATGACCCTAAAAGCCTCTTTAGCATTCATCTGTATATGTTTAAACAGAGACAGGCTTTCATGTTTACTGCCAGTGTTTGTAGAGTACCACATCGGCAGAATCAACGACATTTCACTGACCAATGTGTATTTATAAGTTTAAAAAGTCTATTATGGCTTTAGTTTGACGTAAGCCTACTTTATTTTATTAAATTGGACTAAGTATTGAGAAAATTTGATAATTTTATATGTTTAAGTAGCTGTCATAGTTTCAGTTTTGAATGCCTCCATTTGGGATGCTTGCTGTTTGACAGCTTAATTTTCTGCTCAGTTTCATTGTTTTTATTGAAGTCGCTGAAGGCTTTCACATTCCACTTCTATCAGTGACAGCTTTATTGAGAAAATCCATTTCTTTTTAGATAGTCCTAAACCAGTCTCTGCCATCTGTCAGTCACATACTGACATACAAATCCAGCGTTTCCAGAGTCCTCAGTAGTCTCCCTCTTTAGAGTGCTTTGCAAGGACATTTAGTGTGCGTGTGTGCGTGTGCGTGTGTGTAGAGAGATCTCTCACAGTGGTGACAACACTAGTTAGCGGTTAGGTGGCACGGGGTTAAATGGAGTTCTGAAAGCAGGACTCTGATTTCTCTGTTGACACAGAGGAATGAGGGCTGGGAAACAGATACTGCCATCTGTAGCCCCTTTCAGACATGCGCCGCTTTGCATTTATGTGACAGCAATTTAAAATGTCGGTCTCATGTCTGAATAAGCACCCCGGTCACTTTTACTGAAACAGTTTAGGCAGTAGTAACATTTCCGTATTACTTTCAGCACAGCACAAGTCTTAGTTGAATGCTGTCAGATGAACTAAAGGACTGCAGCAGTGCAAGGTGCAGCATGAGATAGATAAAATGCACATCTTGTGCCACCTTATAAAATCATCATCATCAATTTCCAATGTACGTTCATATCAACTGTGTGGATGAATAAGCGAATATCCAGCAAATCAGTGTGACATGTGAACAAATAGGAATTAAACTTGTCCCAACCTCATTCGATGTCAGATATCATAAAACAGGCAGCAGATTCTCTCTCTAATAACTTGTTTGACTCTTCTAACAGTGAAACTACATATTAGAAGTGGTAGTGAATCACGATGATCATTAAGGCAAAGTAACTCTTAAAAACGCATCAGTGTTGCAGCCTGAGAAACAAGAGAAAACACTCTTCTTTCTTTCTGTCGTAACATCTTGAACCCACCGATGTTCTCTCTCTTGCACACCAGGTGCCAAATACAACACACACACATACATACACACTGAACCGTAGGGAAATAAGACCCCAATTACAAAGAATTATGATGTTCACTCTGTTTTCACCAAGGCCACCAGGATACTCTATCTTGTGTTGTTATCTAACTCTCTCTCTCTCTCTCTCTCTCTCTCTCTCTCTCTCTCTCTCTCTCTCTCTCTCTCTCTCTCTCTCTCTCTCTATCTCTCTCCCCCTCCCCCTACCTCCTTCCTCCTGTCCCCAGATGTTCCTGACAGTATACCTCAGTAACAATGACCAGCATTTTACTGAGGTTCCCGTTACCCCGGAGACACTGTGCCGGGACGTGGTGGAGTTGTGCAAGGAGCCGGGGGAGACAGACTGCCACCTGTCCGAGATGTGGCGCGGATCCGGTGAGTGACGGTGCCAGTTCACCCAGTGTTATCCTTATCCATCCACACGCAATGAACAATGTTTTTCAGTCACATGCTGTTTTGTTTATGGAGTATGGCTGTATGCCAAGGCACAGGAGACACTGTGCAATTTTGTCTTCCTTTAATTAGAAGGAAATGGCTTTTCTGAAGTCGATCATATATGGAGATTAGCTGTGTGGTCAACTGCTTGGTGTTTTTGAAGGGCTTATTTCATTTGGGTCTGCAATGCAAATGAAGCGAAGCCTATAATCCCTGTTACAAACACAAGCACTCAGACAGCTCCCGTCTCTCAGGTGGGAGCGGTGGGGGTTGAGCTTTCATGCTTTCCCCATTTCCCCCATCTCTCAGCGTCACAAGGTATTCAGAATCAGAACTCAAGGAGCCAGGCTTCGTAGCTGTTTCCATGGTGATGCTGTGTTTGAGTACTTCCACAAGTAGTCTGAAAAGAGGCTGCTAACTGCTGAAAAGATTCTCGTTTTGCAGCCATTTCTCACTACAGACTCACTGCTGACTCTCTCTCAAAACACAGCAGTGACATTTTGCATCAAACTGAGATGTAAAGCTATTAATAACCTGAATATTACAGTTATTACTGATTTATTCTGCTGCCATGCCACTATAATAAATCTGTTTCATTGACCTCTATTTGACTGTAATGTGTCAGTCCATTTGTGTAATGAAATGGTCTTGAGCAGGTTGAAGGAAATGTCTGAGAAATGGCTGATGAGCCCTTTGGCTCAGTACCAGCCAGAATAATTGACAACTCATCACAGTTGTTTTCCCTGAGGTCATTGCTCAGAAAGATCAACTAGATGCAGATGGCGCTGATGAAATGAACATGGTTGGACAGGATTCACAAAGCATCACATGCACACTTAACCTACTTTGGTATTGTCACAGCTTAATGTAATTCGACTTCTTGTAATATTGACTTTCTGGGTGTGTTTTTACCGCACACCTGAGCGCTGACGTGTTTTAATGTGTTACATCTGCAGAGCGAGCCGTAGGTGACGGGGAGAGGATGTTGGACGTGCTCCAACGATGGGGACAACATAGGGCAGAGGTCCGCTTCTTTCTGCGTCACAATCGAGCTCCTAGCAGGGAATCGGGTAAGTGTCCATCTCCAACATACAGCCCAACGACATACAAGCAAGAGTTTCTGAGGTCACTTTTTCTCACATAAGGGTTATGGTTTGGACAAGGGCTCAAAAGACATTTGACGCTAACATGGTGAACTCCAAAAATGCCTGCAGCCTCTAAACATACACTTACCTCTGGCGTTAAAGGTACAGTGTGTAAGATTTGGGGCCTCTATTTTCAGAATAAGGCAAACATGGAATATAATATTCATAACGTTTTGATGCATGTATAATCACCTGAAAATAAGAATCTTTAGTTATCTTTTGTTACTTAAACAAACATACTTACTTTATATCTACAGTGGGAGAGGGTCCCCTTTCATGGAGGCCGCCATGTTGAAACACCTTATTTATACAGTAGTCCAGAACAGACAAACTAAATACTGACTCTAAACAGGGTCCTTAAAGTTCTCCTTTACATTAGGAAGGTGAGGGTGATGTGAGGAGATTACAATGCAGTGATTGGACCACTAAATGCAACTAAATTCTACACACTGTACCTTTAAGCATTTATAAAAGAAGTTTACATTTACAACAGCCTGTTTAAGAATGAACCAGGTCACCTCTCCTCTTCCACTACAGAGGTTTGGAAATGGTACTCTTAAGGCTGCCTTTATCCAGGAAAGGGTTTTATATTAGCATGCGTCAAATCCTTAAACAAGCCTTATTTAGCTGTACTGTCTGAGACTAGTCTGAGTGCAGGGTGTCACAGTCGCATCGTCATGAGCCTGTTAGTTTTCAGTTTTCTTAGGAACACAGAAAACTGTAGTATTTTGGTCGTGCGCTATCCTCTCAGCCCCCAAATTGCGTAACTAAGCCCTTTTACCCCTCACAGCTTGAGTCTGGCTCAGGGATTAGATTCCTGTTTTCCCTTCCTGTTATCGTAGCCTGCTCTTGTTTTCCCACACTGTTAGCTTAGTTCTGCTCAATCCTTGCAACACAGTCCTGTATTAATGTTTTATGTTAGGACGGGTACCTTTTGTCACCTGTTTTGTGGTGTTTTTTTTATGGAAATGCTGGTGCACTCAGTTCTGCCTGTAGTTTTGACTCAGGTAAATGTTCACACTTCCTGATGCTGCACAGGCATGTTTCATTTTACCACGTTAGAGGACAAAATGTTTTCTCTCCAGAATTGAGTTAGCTAAGTAATCTCTTGCTAAATGTCATAATGTCCCTTATTGATGCTTAACATGATGTTCTGTTCACACTAACACTTAACCAGTGCATGTATTTAATGTGGACACTGTATGTCGAGGGTCATCTAAAACCATTATACAAGCTAAAGGGCTTTGGTCATGGGCCAAGGCTTTAAGGATGGGATCTGGATTGCAAGACCCCCACCTCCCAGCTGTTAAATGCCAGTAGCATGATTGGACATGAGTGCATTTATGTACACAGGCAGGCACGTACACGCACATTTGTGGGACCCACCGCCAGACGGTTATGTATTAGGTTAAATCCTGAGATTATTGCAAGTCACACAGAGCACTGATCCCAGTTGTTCCAGCTCCCCAGGGGAGCTAAGATCATTCAGCACTAGCCTGTCAGTTTTGCCTAGCTTTCTACTAATCTAAACCCTGCTCTGCAGCAAGTCTAGAGAAAGCCTGAGGTGTGTACCTTTGTTTGTCAGAGTGACAGGTAACAAGGCAAGGGGAAGTTCCAGTCATTTTTCACAGCTGTCTGTAAAGTGCAGTAGTTTGCTCAGTTTGCAGTTTCTTGGCTTCGACTAAACTGACGGAGTCGCTTTAGATGAAGTTTTACTGTAGATTGTGATGTCTTCTATCGTGTTCTCAGGAGGGTCAAGAGGCTCAGAGCCGAAGAGGAACGGAGTAAAGGGTCCTCCGGACAGAAGAATGGAGAATGGGGTGAGTTCTGATGTTTTCTCTTTAGACAATTAGAAATATATCTTCAGCAGGATGCTTCTATCTGTAAGGAAAAAAAAAACTAGTCAGTAAAAGAGATATAGCCTCATGAAATATTAAGTCAAATGTTTTATTTAAACATCTTTGAAACTTTAATATTTATAGGGTTTTTGTTTGTGCATTCTGCCAAAAGTGTTGCATATGTTAACTTTTATTCTGTATTTTTAATTTAAGAAGAATGAAACCCCTGGAACTGAGGCTTTTTACTGCACCTAAGCAGAATACCATTATAATATCACCAACAAGACATTTTCACTTGTACTATTTAATTCATTTCGTGGCTGTTTATATAATTATTACGTTGAGAATGTTAGGTGTTAATGCGATTTATCCCTGCCCAGGTGGCAACACCCCGCATGGACATGACGCTGGCCGAACTACAAGAGATGGCTGCTAGACAACAGCAACAGATTGAAACTCAACAACAGCTCCTCGCTTCCAAGGTACATAAAGGAGAAGTTCAAAATGAAAGGGGGGATGGGGACTGTTTGAGAGATGGGTGGATACAGGGGATGAAGAGGTTAAGTGGTGAAGATGAAAGTCAGAAAAGGAAAGCTAGAATAATGGAGCAAGATTAAAGAGGGTGTTATTGGGAGAAAGTGGGGAGATGATGCACAAAACAAAGGTACTAAAACAAGTCTTGAAATGAAGACTTTAAAATAAAGTGTCTGTGGAAGTTGTGATCGACAGGTGAGATGAATTGTGGATGGCTGCAGGTGTAGTGTTTATAATTTGAGAAGCCTGAGACAGCTGCATGCCTTGGATTCTCACTGAGCAAGACTCATCTGGTATTTGAAGATCTCTTTTCTCTTGCTTAGGACTTGTTTCTCACTTTGCTCATGATTTATTGGTGACAGTGGGAAAGACATTTGACAGAAAAATGCCGTGATATCATTAAATTATTGGCTGACCATTTTACCTCCTCTGCATTTTTTTGGTTATTTTTTTATGTACCTTTTAAAATGTTTCTGTTCTGCTGCGTATGCCGTGTGCGGTATACTATATTAATACAACTTAAAAAAACTTGCCTTGTTCTTTGTGGCCCTGCTTGAATATTCCCCGCAGACTGCAGACTTTTGTTATTGACCTACTTTAGAATTCCAATCCAAGCAACAGTTTTATGTATATTGTATGCCGGAGGATGATATAGCAAGCCAAGAAAAAACACGTCAAGCAGTCATGTGCACAACATCAAGTATGCAAACCGGCATTACCATCAAACACACATCACATGAGCAGTTCCGGATAGACACTGTGTTGTTCTCTTAGAACCTGTTTGGTAGAGGTCTGTCATATGTACAGCTCTGTGGCAGAGTTCAAGATTGACTATTGATTTTGAAAGTTTAAGACTGTTTGACTCCACAGAATGTTTTCTTAACCCTTATTTAACTAGACATGCTGATATAAAATGGGACAAGAACACACTCATAAAGGAAAGTTAGCAGGGATGTGTTTGTATTATTACGTTACTGACCTTTGCACCGCGTTCCCTATTGTTTCTCAAGGAGCAGCGGCTGCGCTACTTGAAGCGGCAGGAGCAGCGTCAGCAGCAGCAGGCCTCTGAGCAGGAGAAGCTTCAGCGCCTCCGAGAGAACATCGAGAACCAGGAAACTCGGCTCAAGAAGGTCCGGGCCCTCAAGGGCCAGGTGGAGCAGAAGCGCCTCAGCAATGGCAAACTAGGTAAGCTCAAGGACTTGACGCATGAGTTGGTTTTAATACATTGGGACACAATGTCTTTCTTTGACTTCCTGACTTCATGATATTCTCACCTACCTGCCTCCATCATCTTCACTCTCTCTACCTATTGTTCCCTCTCTCAACCTCCCACTCCTCCTCATCTCTCTCCAGTGGAGGAAATAGAGCAGATGAATAACCTGTTCCAGCAGAAGCAGAGAGAACTTGTGATGGCTGCGTCCAAGGTGGAAGAGCTCAATCGACAGCTGGAATTGCTCAAAAATGGCAAAATGGACAACTTCCATGACAACCAGAGCTCTGTGGCTGAACTAGATCGTCTCTACAAGGAGCTACAGGTGTGCAGAAATAAAATTTACTAAATTAAGTTCACCAAAAAAGAAGACATATTCAAATTAGTAGTTTAGTATCTCATTTAATGAGCACAAATGTTGAACCATCTCTCCTTCTTGCTGGTCAGCTGAGGAACAAGCTCAACCAGGATCAAAACTCGAAGTTGCAGCAGCAGAGAGAGAGTCTGAACAAGCGCAACCTGGAGGTGGTTTCAATGGATAAACGGATCAGTGAGCTCAGAGATCGGCTGTGGAAGAAGAAGGCAGCACTGCAGCAGAAGGAGAACTTGCCTGTAAGTATTATCACACCACATTATAAAAACATTCACAGAACTTCCTCGCATATCTCGCCTATCAGTTTGTCAGGTTGTTATTTTTCATATCTGCAAATGAGTGTTGGACATGGTTTTGATCAGAGCTCCCCCTAGTGGCCTCATAATAAAGGCTGTTTGTATCTCTCTCTACCTCCGGAAGCCTGAGATCCCCTGGCATTCAGAGCTCGCCCATGCCAACGTAAGGCCCCTTAACCTATCTTCTGTGTGGGAAAACCTAGTGACCCCCTCACTCGATGGAGTCTACTCCTGTCCATCTTTTTCTTCGAACCTTTGCTCCCTCTCTCTCAGATAGCTGGTGGGGATTGATCGTTGTTTTGATCATGCCACAGAGTTGCATCCACTTTACACAAAGTTTACACTCCCACTCCTTCACTCAGCTGTGAAACAACTCCTGAAGACGGGTGAGGAGTAATAAGCACAGGCTGACAGGCAGGAATGTCAGGGGAGATGCTATCTTTTCTGGCTGCACTCTTGACAGAAACAGGAAAAGGCGAATAACCAGTTAACTGCAGGCAAACAGCCTACTTCCTGAAAAACACATTTCATAATAAAATACATGACAAGATTCAACACATATTACTAATCAACAAGCTGAATAATGCAGTCTTTGTACAAGCTCTAATGACTGTTAAGGTTTTGGCCCGAGTTTGCTGCCTGGTGTCTCCGTGCTCCTCTGCTCCTCTCTCCCCTTTCCAGGAGTTGTTTTGAACACAGGTTGCCATGGGACTGTATATAAGAGTCAACAGACTCGTCTATGAAACAGACTGTGTGGAAGGGAAATAAACATGCTCACTGCTTGAGTTTGAATGCCTGTGTAGGGAGAGCAAGAACATAAGGGTGACCAAAACAAAAATATTGTGATTGGGTGATGGATGATTTTATGTTTTCACCCTCGTAAATAACACAAGTCATTTTACTCTGTCCTCTGTGCAGTAATTTCTTTAATTATGTTTTCCTCTCAGACATAATTAGGGTGTTTCATTGGCCTTCATTATTAACTTTCTTCCTTCAAATCAAATTAACATTCAACCAATTAACCACAAAAAAGTGTTTTTTTATGATTTCATGCTGATTCATAACTTTGTATTCTGTGCCATCAAAAATGTTTTTCTGTGTTGTAGATACAAAAAGTCTCTAGTATGCAGCATATGTAATGTATAAGATCTAAAGTGGCCTACAAATTAGATTATAAATTATTAATGTTGAAACATCCTTCTGAAGCTTTGCTGGAAATCATTTGGATACATGAACAACTTGCACCCTAATCTAACTTTACAGAAGCCCAACTTTTAATTTCCTGACATTTATAATAAAGTAGGAACAGAACAGAGAAAGGTGTGTGTGTGTGTGTGTGTGTGTGTGTGTGTGTGTGTGTGTGTGTGTGTGTGTGTGTGTGTGTGTGTGTGTGTGTGTGTGTGTGTGTGTGTGTGTGTGTGTGTGTGTGTGTGTGTGTGTTTTAGAGATGAGGCCTGAATAGACTCTAGTGAGGAGGGGATTTACCCACATCCTGCCTGGAATCATAATGAGTAGGCCTTTTTCACACCAGTACAAAGACACTCCATCCAAGCTGCTCTCTCCTCCAACCAAACAGCAAATGTCTGGCTGACATCACCCAACAAGCACGTATCAGTGCCATACTGACTGAGGAGAGGTAGTCTGAGAGCTGCCAGCCTAGCGTCATCCCGCACCGTTCAGAAAACACTTAGAAAAGGCTCATTTTAGATTAGAAATAAAAGGGGATTATTTGGTATTTTGAACTGCTGTTGCATGTTTGTGCTTTTGTTTTTTCAAGAATGGATATCCTGGTAAAGAGAGGGCTTCAAAAGACACACAACTTCAGGTAACTAAACTAGTGTTGGAGCTGAACATATGTGTTTCTTTTCTTCCTGGACTGATCTCTAAGTATGACTTGGCAAGTCAGATTTCATTAGTTCTTTTTTTATTTGGTTTTTTATTCAGACCCAAACAAAGTGAGCCATGTTCATCTTGTTTCAGAGGGTCAGCTTGTCATAACGTCATCAGCTGTAGGACACGTTTTTGTCCAGGGTTGAGTTATATTTTGAAAGATGGTTAACTTAACCAAGGCTGTAGTGAAAGTCAATGTCTGTTTGTTGGGTTTGGAAAGCATAAAGGCATTTCATTTCTTGTGTACAATGTTCTATCTATGACAGTGTTACTGTCGTTTGACTTCAACTAAGTCTCAAATTAAGCTAAAGGATTTAAGAGGTTGTACTGTGTGTGTGTGTGTGTGTGTGCGTGCGTGCGTGCGTGCGTGCGTGCGTGCGTGCGTGCGTGCGAACTCACCAGTCCAAGGTGGCAAGCCCATATCCATCGTAGCTGCTTTAAAATAAGTTTAAATTAAAACTGCATGATTTTCCATTGCAACATGTTTTATAAAAAGCTTTTATAACAGTAGTGTTTTCTTGAAGTAATGCAGTTATTCAATAGTAACTAAAACTAAATACCTGTGTGAGTTCAGAAGATGCCCATGTCGGTCTGTCATTCCAACATTTTGGCCCAGGATAAAATATCCCAATTGCTGTTTGTTGGCTTGCCAGTATATTAGATAAATATTCACGGATATTTATATATTAGGATTCAGAGAATGAAGCACTTGAATCACTTTGATCCCCTACCTATCATCAAGCCCCCACCAGCAGGTCTACGTTCCACTTCATGACAGTAAGCCTCAATGAGTGTTTCACTGTAATGACCACCCACAGGTCAGACTGCGTAACAATCTTAGAGTTCTCTTTGATTTGAGTGACCACATGGCCAGCTCTAGTGCCACCTTCAAACCTACATTTTTGCCTCTCTTGTTTCAAGGATCTAAGAATATTAAATTTGTCTCACCACTTTTCATCCATCATCCATTTTTGTTTTTTGTTTTTGAGCTGCTAAAGACTTGGTTAGTGCCTCACTATTAACAAACATTTCAGCATGCTTTCTGTGATGCTCATCTCAATATCAGGTGTTTTTGGTATCATTACCAAAACATCAGATAAAGTTTTTGTTACCATTTTGTTATCTATATGTTTGTGTCTGGATAGTGTATCTATCTCTCTGCTGTCTACAGTGATACAAGATATTTTAGAATAATCTCATTGACCTTTGATGCTCTTTTTCTCTCCTATTCTTTCACTGCACAGGTGCCCACTGATGGCCAAGCCGGACAGCAGTCAGGTCCGTCTCGTGTGGCAGCGGTTGGCCCATACATCCAGTCATCCACCATGCCTCGGGGCCCAGTAAGGCACGACCTGCTTGTAAAACCAGCTTACCCAGACGGCACTGCCACCCTTCCAGCCAACAACCCGCAGAGCAAGGCCGGCACAGGTGAGCAGTCAGAGACAGCACACTGTCTGCAGCCTTTCACCCTTTAATTCAAGCTTTTTCCTTTCTGACCATGACTTAGAACTCCACTGGGGCTCACTTGGCAGCAGGCCCTCACTTTGTCCCTTTTGTCATTTTATATAGAATTTAGTCAGCTAAATAGATTGTGTAAATAGGAAACTCCCTCAACGTCCTCAACTACTACTAACTCACTACGAGGAATTCTCAGTTACTGTTCCCCGTGTTTCTTTGTGTATGTCGCCATGGAGTTAAGTATGTTTTATTTTTTTAATTGAAATGTCATAAGACTGTCCTGCTTCCAGCAGAAGCAGAGGAGTCTGGGACACCGGCTGGTTGCGATGTCACTCTGAGCTCAGAAGGTAGTTAGTTACCTCCTGGATGGTGTGTTGTGACCTATTACTGCTGAGCCTCAACATCACAATCTTTTTCCACTCTCCTGACCTTTTGTGAAAAACTTTTTCAGACGTTTTGTATAATACGTTTTGCAGTGAGTGAAACTGTTTTTATTGCCATGGTGTGTCTCTTTATACCACTGTTCATCAGCTCACACTACACTAGTCTTAGCTGTGTTTAGGGAGTTATTTATACACAGGCAAATTATCAGATGTGTCAAATGACTGCTCGCTGTAGGTCGTTGTGGTCTCTTCTGCTTGGTTCTTATTCATGGCCTTGTAGTCAGAACAATCAATTGGTGAGCACTAATTTACAGAGAGAGAGATTTTATGGGAAGTACTGATGCAGAATCCTGATTTGTAACCCAAAAATGGCAGTCATTCATGTCTGACATCAATTTTGAACACACAGCATGCTTGATCTAAAAGTTAGCTTCACAGAGTAGCTTCTTTGCACTCCATAATATTAACCAAATAAATGATTTTTTCTTTTAAAGTCAAGTAAACTGTTATTGCACCAGCACTCCCCCTATGGACTGCAGAAGTACATGTGCTTAGTTATGGAGGGGAACAAAGTGTGGACATCACATGACAGACCAGAGCAGCATGTTACATTTAAAGATGTTCTCTGCACTGTTCTATACACAGTAATTCTTTCTCACACACTCCATCTCTATACTGTCTCTCTTTGCTTTAAATCAGTCCCCCGGTGGATAGTAGGCCAGCAGTGTGCTTCATGTTATTAAAAATGAATGATCTGACACGAAAATTAGTCATTACAAAACAACAGCAGAAAGGAACTCCCTCATTCCCTCTCTCACCTCCTCATTTGCACATGTTTTTCCTATTTAAAGCGATTCCACATACAGGAAGTAAAAGTAACAGGCTTTTCCCAGTCTGTCATGATGTTGCACGCAATTATTTCTGCATGCTGAGTTGATTTGCAGTTTGTGAAGAAGAGAGATAGAGATGGGCGGAGATGCAGAGGAATCTGCTTTTAGTGTACACCCAGTCCTCAGTTCCTCTTGAGCAGGGACGTTCTGCATATTATCAGACAGGCTCCTGGGGGTCTGTGCTGGTCTCTGTGTGGCCCCTCAGGGGGGCCCTTGCCCGGGTCCAGCCAACAGCATCTCTGGAGCAAAGGGAGATCTGGAGCTCTAAGGCTACTTTGTTTTTCTTGTCTTTCGAATGCATCTTCCTCAGAAGCCATGTTCTTGCTTAAGCCTCTGAAAGAGCTGCGGGCTAAGAGAAAAGGTACACACTCGTGTTTGTGTGCGTGTGTGTGTGCTTTTCAGCAGCTTTGTTTCGATGTGTTTATTTTTCATGAGAGTGATTCTCACTGACAAAGTTGGAACGATGAGATATTTTCATCATTTCTTAGCAGGTCTTTGGTCTGTTTGCTTGTTTTGCTGCTGTTTGTCTGTTGAGCTTTCTCCTCAGTTATTTTTTCTGCTGCTCTAAATGGGTCAGTTGGAACAAACACATAACCTTCAGCTGAACTGACATCCTGTGTGGATTCTGACCAACCCAATCAGATCTTGTTCGCAAAATCTGTTAGTTGGTGTATTTGTACAACACCTCTTGATGGGGAGCATTTAACTACAGTCTTCAGGCATCGCAATGGAAATCATCATCATGTTTTACCATTTCTAAATGTGATGCTAATCTTGCTAGTTGCAAGAGACCCATTCTTTTGTGGCTCATCTGACAGTGGATGTCTGTGGACATGCATGGCCACTGGCTGGGACAAAATACAACAAATCTACTGTTCTTCTGTCAGAATGATTGATTGCTCTGTGACTCTACCACATATAAGAAGACACAGCTATGATCGTTGGGTTTTTCAGGATAAATAATAGCTGAAGCTATATTACTGTGTGTATTGTTGTATCTATGGTATCATGCTAACATTTAAACACTCCCTGCCTCTATTTTCTTTCTTTCGTCTCTGCCTCCCTTTTCCTGTGGGTCCTCCAGGTCTTCAGCCGTCCAAGCTGGCAGACTGGAGCCCTTCAGGTCCAGAATCCAACACCAACGGTCATGGTCCAACTTCAACACTGCCACGAATGACCTCTCACTCCAACTCTACCACAGAGCAAGGTAAGAGACATGCACACATGCAGCATTTCTACAGAAACTTCCCTGCAATTACTTTTAATAACTGTGAAGTAACTCTTGATAAGCTTCCAAAGAGGCTTTTGTTTGGTGTTTTTATGAATCACACTGTCTGAACATGAGACGGAACTGATTACTGCCATGTGGTCTGTGGATAGATGAGACAGAACTGAAGAGGGACAGGAAGGTGCGTCCATTTTCCATGTTTGAGCCAACGGAGGCTCCTGCCACTTCCCTCCGCAAAAACCAGAGCAGTGATGACCTGGTCAGGGACGCTCAGGTGAGAAGGAACAAAACCACTATCCTCAAAAGGATAAAATCAGATTTTTTTGGCAGGAATTCACCACGGCGTCTAATTTTCTATCTCTCTCTCCTCTCATCTTTCCAGTCTGCTCCCAAGGCTCCAGTCAAGGTGCCTCCTCCTGTCCCCACCAAACCGAAAGGCCCAGGTGTCATGCCCTATGGCAAAGCAGGTCTCAACACCGGCACCTTCCCTAAAGCCAAGCCCCAGAGCCAGCAGCCCCAGGCTGCCCAGGGCCGCAGCCCTATCCCTCCCTCACAGAGCCAGACACTCCCCCTACCCTCCAAGCAGGACACTCCACCTGCAGCCACAGTACGGCCCTTCACTCCAGAGCTGCCATCCTCCAAAGACTCCAGCCTGAGTAAGCCGCAGACCTTAGCAGCCAGCTCCATTTACTCCATGTACACACAGCAGCCTGGTGCAGGGAAGCCTTTCCAGCCAGGCATACAGGGCGCTCTCAACAGATCTCAGAGCCGCACCAATGGATTTACTAGTGGTAAGAATACCCACGTTTTAAATTTACTGCCTGAACTGTGTTGCTCTGGTGAAAGAGATCCTTTTTTGGGTTCCAGGATATTAAACTCAATAGTAGTAGTCTGTCTGAGCATGAACACATCCTCTCTTTGTTCTTAGTCTCTACATTTACTGATTAATATAACCTGAGAGGATCCTGTCTTAGAGCACGCTTCGGTTACACAGTGCATTTAGATAGATTACATGTAGAAATAGGACACATTTTGAATTAAACATAAATCCGCTGCCTCACACAAAATCAAAGAGTACCTGTACACATGCCGATCTTGAGGTTTAGATCAACCTCTGACGTAAATATACTTTTTAGTAGAATTAAATCTGAAGACTAATGCTGGGTTAAAATAACAAGGTAAATCAAATCTAAACATTGAGTAAACAAGGGTAAAGAAAGGTACTATCTTGTGTCACTCACTGTATGCTCAAGGTAAATCTGCCCTGCTGCTGCTCTCTTACATACTCAACAAGAAAATATTCACACACCACTGACCAGAGGAGCAGCTAGAGAGGCTGAGCCATCTGTTACATCTTACATCATTCTCTTTACAAACAGAATCACAGGCAACTGTACCTGCTTTGTGGAGGACGTGGAGGATTTCTCATGTAATCCACACTGGCTCTATAAAATGAATAGAATATTATTGTGTAAATACATTTAAGAGAAACAGGATGAAAACGAAAGAGAGAGACAGAGATATCTTCCTCTACTGACAGATAGAGGTGTGATAAGTCTTAATAGGCATAGAAGAAGTCCAGTATAAGTGTAGTGTACCAGTATAATTAAGTAATCCATTATAAAGTTATTTAGACTGACCTGTTATTTTATGTATAAAAGAAAAATAGTGATTTCAGCATGGCCAGTAGTTGGTTATGTCTGTGTGCAGCGTTTAACGTCTGAGAGCTTAAGTTCGAAGATTTCCAGAACAGTATTTCAAGTCCATCTATTATCAATGTTCCCATCAGATGAACATTCTTGACCAATGTTGCCTTGAAGCAAGAATTCATATTTAATACAAAAATGTCTCCTAACAGTAGGTTTCTGACAGCAAAAAAACACAAGCAGTACCTTGGTGGACGATTTTCTTGTTTTATATTAGAGCAGTATTCTGCTCTTCACATGTTTACTGACACAAGTGTTAAATACAGTATCTAACAAGTAATTAGTGTGATGATTTTCATTTTGTTAATACAAGCTTAAGGCTGCAGTAATGTGTAAAAAGTGAAATCAGACCAAGAAAGCAGTTTTGTAATAAAGAACAAAGATTATTAAGATGAGGTTGTTAATGTGGTATTGGTATTAAAACCAGAAGGTCTTAACTCTTGTTTCTTATCTTTGTTTGTAGTGTACGGTAAACCAGTGATCCCAGGTGGAGGATCTCCACATCCAGAGAACCCGTACCTGGACCGCCGCTCCCCTGCCCTAGAATCTGAGGTAGACCACAGTGGAGCCAACAACATGGGTCCCAGCCAGTCCGAGGGCCCTCCACCAGAAACTGAGCGCATCCCCCGACCGCTCAGCCCCACCAAGCTGCTTCCCTTCATTTCCAACCCCTACAGGCATCAGAGTGATGGTGACCTGGAAGCCCTAAGAAAGAAGCTCTACAACGCCCCGAGGCCCCTGAAGAAACGCAGCTCCATCACTGAACCAGAGGGTCCTGCAGGGCCCAACATTCAGAAACTCCTCTACCAGAAGACCACACTGGCAGCTATGGAGACCACTGTGACTACACCAACCACTCCCACCTATGCTGGTGAAGCAGAGAAGGCGGCGGAGGGATCACAGGGGCCACATGTTCAAAGCCCCCTGAGTGGTGCAGAGAACCACCCAGGACAGACTCTGGAGGGAGGCCAGCTCTCATCTCACATCCCAAGTGCTAATGTCCCCGCTCCAGCCCCCGCTGAACAGACCAAACCACCTTCATCCGTCATCCCAGAGAGCGAGCAAATTATCCCTCCTCCTCCTCCATCCCACCCAGCCCCCAGGCCAGATGACGCTCTTTTCCCACCACCACCCCCTGTTGGCATGGAGGACGTAATGCCCAACATGCCTCCTCCACCTCCAGAAGGCTTTTTGGAGGAGTTCCCTCCCTACCCGCCACCCCCATACCCCAGTGGAGCAGAGCAGGACAGCTTGGGAGAGGACACCTTTAACATGAAGGCGCCTGAGGTCACTGGCCAGGTCACTCTGCCACCGGTATGACTCACCATCTTAAACTGCTGAATCATAATTATTATGTGGCTCTCAGTTGTGTTGTTTGTGGCTGTAAAGATCAGAGTCCACAGTATAGATTTCCCTTGTTTGCCTTTGTGCTACATGTGTTTTTAAATCCCCTCACATGTTTGCTTGTTAGTTTCTCAGGAGCAGACCATATATTTAGTGCACACAGTCTACCTTTTTAATGACCTGAACTGATGTTACATCATCAAATAATCCCCATCAAGTACTTTTATTGTTTCTGGAGAAATGCGCCTTATTCTGCTTACACTAAGCGGATACCCTCCCCGTTTTACCGCTATTTACATGCCCCCTGTGTTGAAAATAAACAGCAGTTTACATGTTCTTGTTGTTAATCTCTTAATGAAACCCTTTAAGTGGGTTTCATGGTTAGGCAGCAGGTTTTACCCCTAAAGAGCAAACCAATGACCCATTTTTCCCCCTTTGGTTCCCTCCTTTTGTCACCTTTGTTTCAGACCCATTTGGTTGCATAATTAAGGTTTTAGAGAAATGAATGTGTTTCTTACTGCTTGTGCTTGTAAACTGGATTAGCGATGCACGTAGAGCTGGAAAACAAGTCCCTCCTCTGCTCTCAGTCCAGATTGAACACAACAGAGAGCAAACGCTTTCAGCTCAGCAGGAGAGACGTCAGGATGAGACTGTGCAGTCTCATTTACATTCCTTTTCTCTGTGTTGTCACGGCTGTTTTAAGATCATTTTTGTGATACACCATCATGATTGTGTCTTCAGGGAAAGAGGACCAACTTGCGCAAACCTGGCTCTGAACGCATCGATCACGGCATGAGGGTGAAGTTCAACCCGCTGGCTCTGCTGCTGGACTCGTCTCTGGAGGGAGAGTTTGACTTGGTCCAGAGAATCATCTATGAAGTAAGACTCCTCAAGACACATTTGCGATCTTTGTTAGTTAGCTAGCACTGTATCATAGATTAAAAATATTTAAGAGTATTGATGTTATATTTCTGTGTGTCTCCCTAGGTGGAGGATCCCAGTCAACCCAACGATGAAGGCATCACTGCTCTACACAATGCTGTCTGTGCTGGACATACAGAGATTGTCAAGTTTCTGGTTCAGTTTGGCGTCAATGTCAACGCTGCTGACAGTGAT
Organism: Sciaenops ocellatus; assembly: GCA_033000465.1. Classification (NCBI taxonomy): domain Eukaryota; kingdom Metazoa; phylum Chordata; class Actinopteri; family Sciaenidae; genus Sciaenops; species Sciaenops ocellatus. Next base: position 15,041,558 of record CP136872.1, on the reverse strand, counting down.
GGCTGGTAAGTTCAAGCTCACTGCTGAGATGGTTCATGTTGGATTCTTGCATCAGAGCCTGAAACATGTCCCAACTGTTGTAAATATTCTATATGTTTGATTGATTTCATCAAAATCCATCCAGCCATTACATTCAGTCTTTAGCTGTCAGTGTTTCTCTTCACACTTCTCATCACCCTCTCCCTTTTCCTCTGTTCTTGCCATTTCTTCCTTTTCCTTTCCCACTTGTAACACAGGACGCCTCTTCACTGTGCTGCATCCTGCAACAATGTGCAAGTGTGCAAGTTCCTGGTGGAGTCCGGTGCAGCAGTGTTTGCTATGACTTACAGCGACATGCAGACTGCTGCTGATAAATGTGAGGAGATGGAAGAAGGCTACACCCAGTGCTCTCAGTTCCTCTACGGTCAGTGAAAGCTACTTTTAATTGTTTTTAATGTACATTATGCTTGAAATCTTTTTGTGCTGAATATTTTTTTTGTAATTTTAATCGACCCACAGGTGTGCAAGAGAAGATGGGCATCATGAATAGGGGCGTGGTCTACGGTCTTTGGGACTACAATAGCGAAAACCCTGATGAGCTGTCGTTCCGCGAGGGAGACTGTATGACCATCATCCGTAGAGAGGACGAGGACGAGATTGAATGGTGGTGGGCACGCATGGGCGACGCCGAGGCTTACATTCCCCGCAACCTCCTTGGGGTGAGTCATGAGTCACTGAAACTGTAACAAGAAGAAACTGTAACAAGTGTTAAGTGAATGTTGTCTCGCAGGTAATATTACATATGACTGTCCTCTTATTTATGATGAATATCAGCTTTTGCAATCAAACAGAAGATCCCACAGGTTCCACAGGTTTGACTGAACAGACTGCTGAGCTCTTGTTACTCAAGCTGTTGAGCTGAGTTTGGGTTCTAAGTAGGAATCCTGTGTGGAATAGGCACTGAGTTTGAAAGGGAGTGAATAAACTGCAGTCACTCATTCGTGATGTCTGCTGTAATTATGTTTGGTTAAATGATGTGTTTTGTTATTTATGTGAAACTGTGCATGTCTTTGGATGCAAGACAAAGTTCAGAAGGATATTAAATTTAAAAAAAAAACATAATAAATAATGATAGTTAAGTTTAAGTAGAAGCCTTTATGTACAAATGCATTGTTGACATATCGTCTTGTTGTCTCTAACAGCTCTACCCCAGAATAAAGCCAAGACAGAGGAGCCTGGCTTAAAACACAAAGATCCCTGCTGCACATCCAGCCTGCCAGAACTTTCCAAAACACACACACACACACACACACACACACACACAGGCTTTAACAGACTGGGGCAGAGAAGGACATTGCTGAAATGAAGAGACAAGGACAGACCAAACAATATGAAGGATCAACTCTGAACTCTGGCACTTTTTCTGTATCTACAACAGAGGGATTCTCCCTCTTCTCTTGTTTTTCCAGACAACACTGTGTACTGTGTACTTAAGACACTATTGCTGTTGTTTTCCCTTTATTCCACTGTTTTTGTTGTTTTTGTAATTAGTGTCTGAAACTATTTCTAAACTGACAGAAACTCAAACGTTGGGATGTAAATGGAACAAGCAGTATTTTTATTGCTGGAAAGTGATTTTTACACTTTTAAAGTCTTTTAAAACTTGTCGTCTGGGCCTTCAGTTGTTTTCTAACACAGCTCTACATCACATGAGGTGAATGAGTGGATGATGATAATATGATGATGCTTTTGAAATGCTCTATAACCATGACAATCTTTCGGGGCCTTGTTTCTCGTCATCTGTGTTGAGTGACTGTGCCTCTGTATAGCTGCACTGGAGGTGTAAAGTTTCAGTTGTGACCACCGCTGTTCTGACTAAACAAAATGAAATGACAGGTGGGAAAACGGTGATGAAGCTTTTGATTGATCTATTGCTGTTCATGCCGTGGTCTATGATACCCACAAAGCCAGTCTGCTTTCCTGCATTGGCACATGGTTGAGATGCCACGGATACTGTGTATACATGTATTTCTGTCACAGATACTAGTGAACTGTTACTGTAGCAATGATATTGTTGTGAAAATGGACTTTCAAACTCTCAAGAGGCCCTTTGACAAAAGAGAGGTCATGCAATATGACTTTTAATATTTTATTACAGCCATTCCATGACAATACAGTAATGTTAGGAGGCAAGAAGAAAACTTGACTTTTTGTAGTAATCAGTAAGAGATGACACACTATCTTGTAAAGTCAGACAATTTCTAAATCAAATCAAAAAATCTAAATAAAAAAGATCATACGACATGAGTTCCCAAAACTCAGCTCATCACACATCTCTCATGCAGATATTTATTTTTGTTACTTTTTTTCTTTAGCCCTTTTATCAGGACTATAACCACAAATGTACTGTAGTATTTCAAACATTTACAATAAAACACTTTGTACTCGGTTTACAGTCTTCTTGTTCCTGACCAGACATGCAGAGTTTTATCTAATTAGCTTATCTTCGTGATAAAGGTGAGTAAACACCAGATTTATTTGAAACTGAATCTAGTGAATATGTGGATCTCCACATTATTTTTTATACCCAATGTTTGCTGCCCTCTGCTGGTGAAAAGGTGACACATTCACCTTACAGAGAATTGATTCAAATAAGAGTCTGCAGGTTATAAATTGTTAATCTTGTTGATTCAGGCAGCCATTCAAAACCTGACACCACTGTGCTGATGGCCAATAACCTCAACAAAATAATCTATTACTACAAAATTATAAATATTGATTGAAGTATATTTTGGGCAGTCTCGACATAATAGCTTGTCGTCTTAGATTATAGGTTTCTGTCTGTGTAATTCATGAAATAAATGATGATTTTCTCTCATGCTCTTTAGGACAGGATAATGTGATGCTCTGAAGATGCTGTAGAGGGAATGGCACACATAAAATTGAACTCGACAAAGAGGGAGAGCACACAGGATTCACAGCATTTGAACTGTTATTTAAATCAACTTGATAAATGAGCCTGTAAGTTAGTAGTGTTTGCACTGCTTATTGACTTCAGAGTGAAACTGAGACTCTTTCAATTAATCTTTATGGGGTCTCAGATTTTTGGAGGAACAGCATCTAGTAGCTATTAGTACATCCAACTCCCATGTCTATATTTCCTCAACTGGTCTGGTGAGTTTCAGTGGTTCCCAACTGTTTTCATGAAGGGAACCCTTTTCTATCATTGAGTTAACTGATGACCCCTGACTAAGTGACATACTCTTTTGATATTTCATATTATATTGAATGCATAACAATAACAGTACAGAACAGCTGATAAACTGTACAAATAACCCAAATAATGAATGCAACAACAGCAGGAAGTTTGTCTAAAATGAGCAATTTGGATGAATTTTGAGCAGATTATTTCCTGTGTATATCCCAGAGATGAGTTTTCCCGATATTTTTAGGAACTTTTTATACAATCCTCTGTCAGCATAAGATTTTTTTACTTTTTCACTTTTAACAATAATACATGCTAGACATGTTTTCTTGACAAATAAAGCGTTACCCTGACATTTGATCATTGCTATGTTAGCTCTGTGGTTCAATGTCATTTAGTTTTCTTCACAGAAATGAATGAATGGTAAGCTGTGAAGCTTTGGTGACCCCTAATGAGGGTCAGGACTCTCAGGTTGGGAACCAGTGATTCAAATCATTCACCTTCAAGTTATCATTAATAGGTTCAGCTGCCCACTTGTCAGCCCTAATATGGGTATGTAGGCCCACGTGTGTCATTTGTTCAGTATTGGGACGAACGTGCGACTGGTGTTTTTAATTACACAGGTGTTCCATATTGCATTAATTATGTTTCTGTTGAAGCAGCACAAATTAACATTATTAAAACAGTGTTTGATGAAAAAGCATTTTACTTCACAGCCCCAAGACTAAATACTGACAGAATATTGCTGAATAACAACTTCATTTCCGCTTAATCACCTAGTTGAAAATGATAACAAACAGCATGGTCCCAACAGATTGTGGCAAAAAAAAAAATTAACAATTTAAAATCTAAACTGCGTCAACATGAATTACAGGGGAAAGATTGAAGGAAATAACAGTAAGTAGTTTGTCTTTTTCCATCATGATGATAATGTGTGGTGTTCAATTTTCTGCAGGGTAAACAAATCACTGTGTATTTTTGTGTTCAGAATAGGTTCGCCTGTCACACCAAACGCTCCCTGGGTTAGGAGCTGAGCTGACATTGCTGTCCATATAAGCTGAAATAATTGTGTTTATGAGGTATTCCTTTACAAAAGCCTATAGAATAGTGCAGTAATACAAGAGATGCTACAAAAATTGGTGAGATGCTGCTTAAACAACACTGAATACATCACCAGCTAACAGTTCTTTGTAGTTGTAGACACAGTTAATGCTAACTTTAGCATGCAGACATGCTCACAATAACAATAAATCTGCATGTTTAGTAGGTAAAACGTTTACCATGCTCAACATCTCAGTTTAGCATGTTAGCATGGTAACATTTGTACAGCTGGGGGTGATGGTATTGTCATTAGTTTTGCAGCTATTTGGTGACAAAGGATAATTTGACCTTTAAAAGTCAGAGGATCACTAATGTTCCTATGATTTATCCTGAAATGGACATTTCAATCATAAGCACAACCTCTTGGTGGCACTAGAGGAAAAGTCTGGGAATCAGCATCAGCGAGTCATTAGGATTCATCCTCTGGACACCATGAAAAAGATGTTGCCGTGTCACTGGACAAGTGAAACCTTTGACCTGCTGGTGGTGCCAAAATCACTTGGATTCATCCTCTGTACACCATGAATGTCTGTACCAAAGTTCATGGAAATTCATCCTGTAGTTGTTGAGACATTTCAATCTTAACCACAAATGTCAACCTCATGCTGGTGCTAGACGACAAGTACAGAGATCACGAAAATCATTGGGATTCATCCTTTAGGGACCATGAATGTCTATAGAAAATGTCATGGGATGGCAATGAATCAAATAGTTGTTGAGCTATTTCACTTTGGACAAAGGTGGTGCACAGAAAGGCTGGCATTATTTCCATCCATAATGGTGTAATATTTACCATCATGGGTTGTGTTACATCAGCTGCCTCAAATAACACAACCAATGTTTAGATGGAGATACCTGTTGTACAAAGATAGATAAACAGTTCATGACTAGAATTTCAACTGACTGGTTTGAAGTGCTACTGTAGGCTCAAAACAGGCAGAGCTGAAACAGTTTGATCAATTTTAAATGTTATTATTAACAAGGACACACATTTTGTGAAGTAACCTACACACATACTGTATGTCCACATATGAGCTAACCACACCACGACTTCTTCAGGTATCACTGTTGCCATGGTAACCCATACCGGTGACGCTCTTCTCTCCATAAGCCCCAATGGAGGGCTTCTGTTGCTGAGTTTTATGGGGTTAATAGTGTTTTAGACACAACTCCTACGCTGCACAAAACCCCTGCTGAATTGCAATAAGGAGTTGAGATAAAAGGCTGAATTCAACATTAACGCTGCCCACGGAACATAACTAACTGTATTTATAATTGATACATACATTCATAATGGATTAAAAGTTCTGAATAAATGAGAGAAGAAAGTCATACGTGGAATGACAGATAGCTGTTTTTTTCCTCCCTTCATAATCAGAGCTCTCATTGATCTCTGTAGCTGAGCCTTTTGTGTTTTTATGAGCAGTGTGACGACCTGTAGGGTGTATGCACACAGATAAAAATCTGATCTATGTTGTTACTGTTGCCTTGTGCAATATAATGACTTGATTCCCATGTATACCCCCTCTGGGTATGTTATTTCACTGGGTTTATGTGTCTCTGGGGATAGGAACAGTGGAGAGTGATGGAGCCACTTTTTCCTCCCAGGCATTTCCATTAAGTGTTGAGCTCCTATGTACATAACATCCACATTTACTGAGATGTACCATGAATCTCACCCAGTCTAGAAATATAAAAAATAATATTTTAACCCAAGCATCTGGAGGAGAAGGAGAATGAGGTAAGGAAACAGATTAGGAGCAGCAGGTGAAATTATGTCTGCATGCTTGAATGTGAGTAATGAGTCTTTCACAGACAACTAAAAGTGTTTTAATAAAGAAAAAAACATTATTAACAATTATTATTAACATCTATAATTTATCTTTCAAACATCCACTGTCTCTGTAAACCTGTATTAAGTAATCAATTGAATACTGACTGTTAACCCTGCAACGTTAACATATCATTAGCTGATATGGGAAACTTGTGAGCAAACAGTTCCTTATCAAGCAGATTAGGTGCAACATAATCACTCATTTGGAGTTGTGTTTGTTCAGTATTCACTCCATACCAGCTCCTGAGGGACATTTATATTTTAAACTTTGATTGTTACTTTTTTCATTAGTTAAGTTTAGTTTTGACTATTTAATGTTATCAAGAAAAACTTGAAGCAGCTATAATCAGTGTTTTCCCCCTCAGCTCTGCAGAACTTTGTAGCATCTGTAAGATTTAGTGGTATCTAGTGGTGAGACTGCAGATTGCAACCAGCTGAATATCCCCTTGCCTCACTCTCTGCTTCCACAAAAAACATGATGCCAATAGATTCTCCTAAATTTTACACACTGATGTTTTCAAACTATTTTTTTCAGGGGCTTTAAAGACACAGTTATTGATTGGATTTAAAAGCAGTATCAAATGCCAATTAAATGCTGGAGAATCACATGTTTACTTGATTAAATCTTTTTCTCTTTAATCAGCAGAGATCAAAACAACACTAGTTTCAACCATCAATAACAAAGGCTAAATAAATACAGGCAGTATTCTCAGAGGAAATGTCTATATAAGTTTGAAAATCATGATTAACTCTGTGTCTCAAACATTCACTATACCTGTAAATGTATCTGTTCTTACTGTCTATAAGTGTGTTTAGGGAAAACACCTCCATACTGTCATCCCCATCCTAAAAGGTGGGGTTTTTCTTACCTCACCAGGTGATCACCTGACTTCTTTCAGCAAATGTCTGTATGCTGTCTGTCTGTTGTGTGTTGAGAATGACATCTTACTTGACTGCACACCAAATCTACCTCTGGGTACAAATAAAGTTATCAAATCAAAATCAAATAAAATCAGGGATTCCTCATAAACCAACCGATGCCACCACCACATGACAGTTTAAACCTGGACTCAGACTACAACTGTCCACTGTAACCTTGTTCTGGAGAGGTGTTTCCAATTATACTAATTAAAGTCCAGTTCCATTCAGGTCAAACAGAGTCAGGGTGTTAGTTAACCTTAGGTTACACGGGCCTTGAGGTCCTCGGCAGTAGTGGTTGTTTGGCTTTGCTTGAGAACAGCAGGTGCCACCCTATCTCAACACTGTGTGACCAGGGTCGAAGAGACCTAATGTTGCCTTCCTAGACATAATAGATAGCATGCTGTTGACGTTTCATTAACATAAACAGACAACAGTGTCTCCAGACTAGAATGTGCTGACGGTAACACTAACACGGGTAAAGACATTCTCTTTGACTATTTCTGGGTGTATAGTATTTGTGGTGTTATCTGTAGGGTTTAAAGTCTGACCACCAGCATGAGTTGGGCAGAATGTGAGACCGACTCAGGCACTTCTGATGTACTTTGAGAGTGTCTCTAATTCTCCTTGGCGAAGCGTCAATACATATTACAGCCTAAGACATCAGAAGGTCCCGAACACTTTCTTCCCTCCTGACCTCAACATTGACCATTGATTTCAGCAATTTCTCCACAACACAGGGTGCTGCTGTGGTGCGTGTTGGCTCACTGGAAAGTCTCTGCTGCAATAACTGTAACAGAACCTTAATTAGTATCACTGGAAACACCTGTGTTTACTCTAATATTTCATGTCAAAATGGCTGCTGTGAAAAAAGCCTGTTGTTCTCTTTTTGTTGAAAGGTTAAGAGAAGTGGATTTACTTGTTTTGTTTATTTTTTAGCTGTATTTATGTTTATATCTGTGTACAAATTGAAACCGGAGTCAAATTCCTTGCATGTGTACACATACCTGGCCAATAAAACTGATTCTGACTCCACTTCCTGTACCCTCCACATATGTACTTCCCTCTGTGGTCGCTAGGTGTCAGTGTAAAACCACCTTGCAGCACACAATGGGACAGGTTGTCTTCGTGCACCTTTATTATACTTTGCCTCACAATTTTAACTGTCCCCACACCGACTGGACCGCGTGATACACCTTGTGGAAAAAAAAAAAGTGAGACGGACCAAAAACCAAGAACCAAGGACCAGAACCGCCTTTCCGTCAACTAACAATGAGCTGGTGGAAAAAAGACTCCGAGACTACCTGATTCAGAGGGTTGGAGGAAGAAGAAGTGAGCGTCGTGGGAGGGCGGGCCACCTGTGACGGAGTAGAGAGGAGTGAGCGCGAGTCAGTCCCAGTCAGTGTTAGTACTGTGTGTCATTCAGTGTGTGTGTGTTTGTGTGTGCACAGGCGTTTTAAAGTCCAGTTGGATTATCTTGAGCTCAAGGAAACGTACATATCCTTCTCCTCGAGGAATTTCTACGTGATTCAGGTGAGACACACGACCGCTGCTTAGAAAAATAGCTTTACTTATTGTAGTAGTGAGTTTATCTTGATATTTTTGTATTGTGGTGCCTTTCTAGTGTTTCCATGATGGCTATTCGGTCATAGTCGTGTAGTATAATTATTTGTAATCTCCTTCAATCTTTATGATAATTATGCAACGCTCCTGTGCGGACTTAACAGTTTTCCTGTAATACATCCTCTTATTCACGCCTCATTGTGGGGTATTTTCTCAATACAGACAGGTGTAATATATCAGACAAGATCTGACACAATAAATGTGTGTAAAATTGGCTAATTGTTCTATTTCAAACACCCAGTGACCCGTCATGTGCCTTCCTGCTTCATTTTACTGCATTACTGCGTTTTAACTCATCTGGGGCTGCATTGGTGGACTGACTTTCAATCCGTCAAATATCAACAGGGATGTTGACGAACTGGTCAACATGCAAAGTACGCCTGCAGCCTGTTTTTTTTTTTTTTTTTCATGTGGAAGACAAGATATGGCAAGATGCCAACTGAACAGCTCTGATTATAGTAAATCAGCTGTAAACACACATTGATGATGATTAGGAGCATGATTGATCTGTTTATGGGTAATCAGCCATCTCACGCCCAAGCTGATGGTATTTGTAACAGTGATCTAATCATTAAGCCTATAGAGAAACCCAGTAAACCCACTTATCTGCCCATGTAGTCTTTAAATATTCATGATGTAGTGGTGTGTTAAGTACAAGGAAACACATGTAAGATATGGTTATTTAACACAAAGTATGTTATTCTTATGAAGGGATGATGTCTTCGATGTTCTCTTTCTATTGTTTTTGTTATTCCACCCAATTCTTCAGAGTATGTTAACTGGTTTTCAACTCAAACTTTATTTAAATGTTGGTTTTGTTCATTTCCTTTTAAAAATGACTAGCAATGCTTTTTAGTTTGAGAAACTCAATATTCTGCTGCAGCCTCTTGTTAGGATTTAACACAGTTCAAAGGGAGCAACTATTATAGTATTATAATATATTATATTAAAGGAGCTCAGAGTAAGGTTGCTCTGTCAATGAAAAAGACCGTAATTTCTATCAGACTTTATTCTCCTGGCTACATCAAACATATGTTTATGCAAAACAATACGTGTTCCATATTCTTAATTCTTAATATTGTATTTTTTTGTTTCACTGTAGTGTAATTTTACTGTTGCTACTTTGCACATGTAACATACAATCTATTGCATGTCTGGCAGTCCTAGAAGCTTATTCCTCACATTTTGGGTTACATATTATAAATGAGACCATTTTAAGTCTGTCTGAATTGATCACGGTTTTTGAAGTTCTAAACTTCTCCATAGACCATCAAAAAACCATGGATTTTAGACTTTAGACTCTAAACTGTTGCCACATTTGGACTAAACCCAGAAAAAAACCTTTCACAGAGTGAAAAGCTTCTCACAGTTAACACAAATAAGCTGTGAGTTTGTGTTGTGTACACTTATAAATGATGGCAAACAACGTTTAAATAATACACTGATCATACATTTTGTCTCTTTTGTCATATTGTCAACGCCAGTGTGAAAGGTCAGTTTAAAGATCCCAGTGTTACATTCACAAAGCAACTGCACAAAGTATAAAGACACAGAACAAATAGACTTCAGTGCAGTCAGTCAGTCTGTGAAACAAGAGTGTTTTAAAGCAGTCTGTCTCTCTGTTGAAGCACAGCTAAATGGCCTTGACTGTAATCTTTACTATCATTTGTTACACACACACACACATTGAATTAAAAAACAGAGAGTTTCGAGTCTTTTGGGACAATTGTTGTCTGTTGATGGAGCTGTCACCACACTCCTCCAATGTCTTCTATTCAGGCAGGTTAATAGATGCTTTATAATTGCCTGATAAAATCCATTTCCGTGAATGAATGTCATGGGACTGAGGGTTGGCAGCAAGATCAGGAAGAAGACAGATTAGAAAGGTTAGGTCATGAGTGTTAGAGTCACTGATTTCCTCTGGGTTAGACTCATCTTATTTTCAGCATGTCTCTTGCTACATTTTCTCAGAGTTTTGACTGGTGTACTCAGCGGCCAATTAACAATTGAAAGCTTTTGCATTCAGGGGGCCTGGGTTACTCAGAGCAAGTCAGGAGTAATGGATTTTAGATGACAGAGAATTGGGAATGTCACAATTACTGTCTCTTTACTCTGTGCTGCTGGACTTTCAGACAGTGTTTTACCTCCTTTTTTGCTGCTCTCTCTCTCTCTGTCCCCTCTTTTATATTTTCTTTTTTCTCTCTGTCATTTTCCTGTGAAACATTTCAATCTGAATAGAGTCCCCTTCCTCTCGGGGTTAAAAGACCACATCAGGACCCCTTTGGCTGACTGGCAGACTCACTGATTGAAAGGATTTAGACCCTGACAGCCCATTTGAGTGATTTGGTGTGCATGAGCCAGATAAATGACTTATAAAGAGCCCCTCAGTGCACCTTCTCTGCTACCTTTTTAAGAGGAGCTTTGACAAGGCTGTGAGGGCAATTGACACACCTTTACAGTGTTTGACAGGCCTCAGGAGAGGCAGCACATCCTGAGAGAGAATGGACGACTGAAATAATTGGTGTCACCAAAGTATATTTGCCATACTGGGAACAAGATGGAGCCTTAGTAACTTAAAAAGAAAAAGTTGTTAACACTCGTGAAAAAGTAGTATTTCCGAAGCGGCTCCATTTCAGGCACTCATAAAACCACCATAAGGTGGTTTTGTATCGCATCACATTAGATTCATTTATAGCAATTGGTTTAATTTCAGTAGAAATATCCCTTTGAAGAGACCTGAAATCCATCATTATGAAGATTTAGTTGACTTCACTTTTATCTTCTTTCTGTCAAAGTAATGAATTTGACTCCAGAGACGCTTTTTAAAACTCTTTGCCAGTGTATTCGCAGAAGGTCTGAACTCAAAGGCTTTAGAGTCAGCTGCTGAAAAGTTGCATTTTTACTGCAAGAAACTAACAAATGATGATTATTTTAATTTTTGATTTATCTGTTGATTACTTTGCAATTAGCCTAATCATTTTATCTATTAAAATGTCACAAAATAATAGATCAGAGCCCAAGGTGACTTCTTCTAATAGCTTGTTTTATTCAACCAAAAGTCCACAACCCAAACGCACTTTAATGAACAATGCTATAAGACACGGAAAAGGCTTAAAAGCCTCACATTTGAGATGCTGGAACAAACAAATGTTTATAAATTCAATCAATTAATCATTTCAATACTGAACAGGCAGCTGGCCCACACAGATTAATTTGCAAAACAGCCCTTACTCACAAAGCATTACCGCACAATTTTATTCAGAGATTATATAATGAATAAATCAGTGTGATGTATTACCTCTCTCTCCTAAATTTTTACCTAAACCTACTGTAGGTTTACATATCTCTGCCGAGTTGATGTCACACTGAAACCTGTGAGTCCAGAAAGATAGAAAAACCTAGTTTGTTTTAGGAAAATGTTCAGCAGTAATGTTAAGTATATTGGGTTTGTTAATGGGCTAAAGCATGCAGCACTATGTTCATTTTAGAATATCAAAAAAACACATCAGTCACACAATAATTTTAAGGTTTCAATTATAATTTACATATTTGGTCTTGGAATCTAATTTATGCACACATATTACATGTTTTGTACTACAATCATGTACCTTTCCAAAGTACTGGCAGTGCATGGAAGTCCTGCGTAGTGTCAGTGTCCTGTGTGTGGAACAATGGGTAGTAAAAGGTCATGATATCAAGTATTGTGATTCCTCATCTTAGTGTTTGTGCAGTATTCCCTCTATCCACACCTGCATGCTGCTGTGTTTGTCTGCTACATTATGCAGTGCTCAAGCCAGCCGTTGTCATAGTGTCAGCCCTGAGGAACTGTTGGGACACTTTTCTGCTCTTTTTATTATTGTTGTTGTTGTTTCCATGCATGCGTGTGAATAGATTTGCGTCTGCATGTCCTTGTGATAGAAAGAACAAGCACACTCCCTGGATCTGGACATTCAGCTCTCTAGGGTGCTAGAGGCACGCTTTGTTAAAGTAAAGAACTAAAGAGTGTGATTGTTTACTTTTGGGACAGGGAGAGCATTAAAGACAGAGGTGGGGTATTTAGAGAGAGAGAGAGTGTGTGTGTGTTTGAAAGAGAGGAAGAGAAAGAGAGATGTCACCATTCCTCCAAATAACACTGGATAAGGTCGGTGATGCTCCACAGTCAGTGTATTCTCAGTGTTCGTGCATAGACACACACATACGCACCATCTCCTCCCTCCCCTCCTTTCACCATCTCTCCCTTCACTCCTCCAAAAGAGGAGTCTTGTTCTGCTGGAACAACATTGGCATTCACATCACAACACACACATACACACATCTTAGAGATGATCATATTTCACAATCTTTCCTCTCGTGGATTTGGCTCTTTTCAGGTACATCTGCTGTTTGAACTGGTTTCACACCTCAGCGGTTGGATTGCTTCACATTGTCATTTAATCCCCAACTATTTGCCCGTGATATCGGCACGTAGACTGTGTTTGACAGTCATTGTTTGGTTAATGATATTTTTCGGTCATGTGTTTAGACTCGGCATCTGCTGCTCACACAGACTGCAAGACTTTGCAACAGCGAGAGCCGGGCCGGTCTCCCAAAGCACCATTGATCTACAGAAGCGTCCAATATTTTACTGAGCAAATGCACTTTGTGTCTCTTTCATATCTCTGTCGTCATCCTTGTGAAACCCTCCACGTCACCTTATTTAACATGTTTGAACTGTGCTGCTCAACTTAGCAGCTTTTTCAACTTCTTCTCTGACTTTTTGAGGTGACGTTCCAGATGCACAGCATTTTGTGTTTCCTCTAGTGTGGACATGACTGCTAACACTGTTGCTTTTTTTTTGTGTGTTTTATTATTTCAGGTTTCTTCTACAGCGCCGTGGAAGAGGCTGCCTGCCAGTGTTTGTGCGTGGGCGTGTGTGCGTGCAGGGGTGTATGTGAGTCGTAGGGTGATGTGATGTTTGTGTGAGTGCCTCTGCAACCTGGTCAGAGAGCGCGTGTCCCATGAGACGCTCGGCGGAGATGCAGGGAGCTCGATCCTCTGCGCTGCGGCTCCTGCTGCTAAGCTGCTGTGTGTGTGCGACAGCCGGCTACCCATTCAAAACGCCCCTGGACCTGGATGTGACTCCACGCGTCACAGTGTTGAGCAACGGTAAGCACAGACTCAGTGTGTTATGTCTAAAATGGTGTGTTTTTGAACAGTTTACTGGTCAACATTTGACCCTCAAACATGTAGACCAACAGTTGTGCTGTAACAGGTTTCTTTAAATGGGGAATATTTCTGTAGTCTTGCAGCTGCTGCGTTCTTTCTCTTTCTCTTGTTTTCTTTATATTCTTCTCTCTACTTTCTCCTAACACAGCCCTTTCCCCCTCCTTGTCTCTTGCCTCTTTACACCTTCCTCTTCTATAAACCATGTTTGTTTTTTGTTTTTTTACATCAAACTGTGATTATTATTCATTTGCCATGTGTGAGTGATAACATGTAGCCTGAGGTGTTTACAGAGGCAATGGCATGTGAGTGAAGTGCTTACACTTGGATCCCTGCGGAGCATCCAGGGAGACTGACACCACTGTAGGTAGTTGAGAAGCACTGTAACCATGACAACCGTTGTAGTATGGCGCGATGCTGCTGTATACAGTATTTTTCTTTTGTGTGTGTGTGGGCAGTGTGTGTATCTCCTTTAAAGCTGTTATCTGATCCTGGACTTTATTTGTTGATACAAAGATGTGTGAAAGAAATTTTCTCACGTCCTCACTGCCAAATTCGCTTTATAAGATCTACTTGTAGTCCCTCCTCTCCCCTTCTCTTTTTCCAAACAGTTGTCTTTCTCACAGTACATCACCTACTTTCACTCACTACTACTTATAGCTTCATCTCCGTTTCTGTAAATCATCGGTTGGTTCTCAAACCAGCCCACAGGTCCTCCTACACGACTCATCTCCTCCTCTGCTGCCCCAACACTCTCTCATCCACTCCCCCTCCTCTGCCATCCATCTCTCTCTGCCTCTGCACTTTACCTCTGTCTGTTTTACTCAATTGTTTCTTCATTAGTTCGTACTTTTCATGGACGCACTGCCCTCTTTTAATTACTTTACCTTAACCGTTATCTCCAGTCTTTGTTTCTCTTGCTTTCCTCTGTTTGATGAGAAGATTTCAATATGCAAACTTAACACTAATCCCTTTAATCTCTGTGTTTCTTAGCAACCTAAAAGCAAAGCCTCCAAACGTGTGTGTAGTGGATAAAGCCAAACACACACACACACCTGTGGTCTTTATCGCAACATCAATTTTTCCCATAAAGAAGGTGAAAATATTTGTGGGAGGGAGGTCGTTCAGAGGTATTAATTTGACGAATGCCAGTGCTTAGTTTGGAGGAGCTGAACGGCAAAATCTGGACAGCAGGTTGTTAAAGAGAAAGAAAACTGGTGTAACATCTGAACACTTTTTCATTACATACACTGATTTTTGCCTGTCAAGTATTTTTGACCACACTTTGACATCAGCTGCACTCGATGGCTATAACTTACGCCTGTCTGGCCCGTCTGCATGTCAGAACACTCTGAACCGTAAACAGGCCTGATGCTCGAATGTTAATTTATATGTAAAGCTGTCAAGTCACAGTCCAACACCTAGAGGTTCAGTGAGTGAGTGTGTGTGTGTGTGTGTGTGTGTGTGCGTGTGTGTCCCTGAACACTGTGTACTGTGCTGATCAGCTGAGGGCCCTGAGTGTTTGCTCAGTAAACAATATCATCTGGGCTTCTCTCGCTGCCTCTCTGACTCCTTTTCTCTCCCAGTAGAATGAATCAAACGTGCCTTTTTTCTCGCATGATCTTGTAGGCCTTGTAAGGCTAAAATGTGCTGCTATAAAAATATCGTGTCAAATAATAAATCTCCCCCTGCTGCGTCACTCTCTCAGCCAGGTTGTGTTGAGTTACAGGGCTCCAACTGTCAGGCATTGTGTGTCCTAATGCTCCGATTACACTCAGGAAACTTAGGTTTTGTCTCTGTTATATTGCATTGTCTTCACCCACAATGAGACACTCATATCACGTAACTCCGAAAATCCCATACAGGCAATACTTGTCTTCCTCCTGCCGAGAATGAGGGAAGAAAAGTAGACACCTGATCACCCAGGAGCAGGCTGGGATGGGAACTGACTGCTGCTGCTGCTGAAGTGAGCAGAGTGGGTTGTGTTTTGTAGCAGCTGATAGGAATCTCAATGACAGCTTACTTAATAACCATGCAGTCTTCAGGGGGTAGTGGATTGGGGATGCAGGAAGTCTGACACTTTTCTGTTTGGCCGTGTTGAGCTACTGAACTCTTCAATGGGCATGAATGGTGGCTTACATGCTGTCAAAACATCTGATGGTAAAACCTGTTCAGCATTAGTCACATCAGATATTTTAATTAGATGTTAAATTACAACTTGCTGTAACAGCCTGCTCACGTCACAGTTGTCTTTGTGGTTATAACAAGCCCAGAAGTTCTTGTGTCTGTGACATGTGTCCGTGTGTTGACGGTGGTGTCGTGTTTACCCAAGCTAAGTGGAGTCCTGATAGATCGTATGTTTAAAACTTACGTAACTCTCCGACATCTCATGACTGCAGCGAGTTACATCATGACAAACACTTGTAAGTGTGTGTGTGTATATATGTGTGTGTCTCTTTGTTGAGTGTTTGTATGAGTGAGCCTCATTAGTATCTTGTCCTTGTCAAACAGATGCATCCCAATATAGCCTGGAAAACTGGACGGGGGACACATACACAAAGCAAAAGAAACCCCGAACCACAAAAAAAAAAAAAAATCATTCAGTAGAAGTGGATCTCTGAAATCTGATGTTGTGTTGGGCCTCTTGTCATTATCTTCTTCCTCCTCAGCAAAGCTCTGTAGGATAAGCATAATCCCTTAGCTTTTATCAGCCATAGCAGAGTTGTAATTTCATTTTGTGTCAGTGCTTTATATAACTATGTACATATATAAAACAGAAAAAAAGCAGAAAACTGTGGAATTTTTAGCTACGCTAGCAGTGTAATTATATGGCAATGGTCAGTCAATCCAAGACTGATATCTTCATCTTCATCAAAGCATCATCTTTTTCCCCATTTTGTAGTTATTGTGTGCTTTTCCTTGTTCAGACTAAACACAAGGAGCTGCAAAGTCACATAAAAAGATTTTCTGTGCAGCCAAAGTGCAACAGAGATTAATAGAAGAAAATGTCTGCATAAGTCTAAAAAAGAATCTCATATATTCGAGCGAGTCCCTCAGAATCAAAGCTCAAGGTCCTCTTACCTCTCTGCACTGACGTTCGACAATCATACAGCGAGAAATCCATCACAGAAGATGAAGAGATTTCTATTTCTCCCTTTATTCTCATGCTGTCAGGCTTAATTGAAAAAGCTCTCAGTCTTGTGCTTTTAACATGCCCCACCCTGATGGCAATACCTCGCACATGAACATTTGCAGGCTTTCTAAAGGCCTTCAGGGAGATGTGTTGGCGTAAGAATATCCACCAGTGTGGATTTTTAAAATTATTTTCTGTTCAACTTATCACATAAAAATCCAGGTGATGAGAGTTAGGGTTAGAGCTGTATGTACGTGGCTGATTAGTCCAGTGGCACTACAGCATAAATGACTCAATTCCTGCAGTATTTGAGGAATTATGAATGTGAACAGAATATGTTTAGTTTTTTCCTGAAAGTGATATTGGTTAATCCACAGTTGTTCCCATAGAGACAGAGCTTTAATCAATAGCAGCAGCATAATATGTGTAGCCAAACGAGTGAATCAGCCTGTTTCTGTAGAAGTACAACAACAAAAGAAGGTCAAACTAAATTGTCGTCATCGTTTTTACTCCCACAGATTTTAAGTGTGTCATTTCTAAAATTTCCTCCATTTAAATGCCAATTATCCGGGATATCATATCACCGATTCAGCCACTAAAGGGCATGTGTGTTGTATGGATGTCTGCTGTGACCATTCTGAGCTGGTTTGCTGAATATGTGTAGCTGAAGCAGCCAGGTTACAAAAGGTCACCTTCATTAACAACAAATCCTTCTCTCTCCTCTCCTCTCCTTCCTCAGCTCTCCAGGGCTGCAGGCGTTTCCAGTCCTCTGCAGTCAACTACAGCACCATGTTGCTGGAGGCTGACAGTGAGCGGCTCTACGTTGGGGCCCGGGGGGCTGTATTCGCTCTCAATGCCTCTGACATCTCAGCCAGCTCTGCTCCCACTGTGAGTTTTGTTTGTTTCGGTGTTGCAGCGTGTTGTTTGCCTCAGCTGCCATATCTTTAACTCTGCCATGGCTTCATTTGCATTGCACAACACAGGAACTTTTTTGAGGCAACAATATTTCATTTTGAGGCAAGAATATTTATTCCCCTGTCATCCCTTGTGTGTATGTGTGTGTGTGTGTGTGTAGTCACAATAACTCCTGGAGGATCTTTCTGCATAAACCTGCATATTAATGAGACAAAAACTGTATTTTTTCACTGTAACTCTAAATAGATACACAATTCCTCCTCATCATCCACATATTGGAGCATGTTTACATAGAAATAGTTTCTAATTAATGCAGCGATTAGCATACTATCTACTTCAAACCTTTGTTGCTAGTATTTATTCTAGTTGTGTAGGTAAATTCAGACTAAAACAGCAAATGCAAAATTTAGAACCAAGATATATTAACCTGTGATTGTTTGCCATGATGGTCCCAACAAAGGGTCTGTGGGGTTAAAGAGGTTTATTTAGATTCTAATTAATATCGCAGGTTAATAAACCATGGTTGAGATCACGATAGGCCCCTTTCCCCTTTCTTATTATCAACATTAGAGTTGTAATCGTCTCATGTTGCCAGTGGTGGAGTCCGCCATTCCCATGCTGGTTTCAAATCGTGTGAACATGCATGCATGTGCAAATGTCAAGTAATGACATAATCCAGAGAAACAGAACAAACAGCCAATATTTGCTTCCGTATAAGCTGAGCGACCAAAAGATGTCAGGTGTCTTAGTCTTCAAACTATTGCATGTTGCAAGATAATGTCAGTAAAGTCATCCCTTCCTTTTAAGTATCTACAGAAACTGAAAGCCGCCTTTCACCTGTCATACTGCTGTGTTTGTTACCTGCTGACAACCAGACGTTGTATTAAATGATAATACAGAGGTGGTGTCTGTCATAAGGTTTAGTTAGATGAGTGGTTGTGTTACACACTACTTTTTATGACTCCTGCTGTGAATACAAATGTGTAAAGTCAACTGTCTTTGCTACAGAAGAGTGAAAAAACTCTGCTTCTGTTCAACAACACAAAAAATTCAGACGCTGTGATTGCAGAAAAAAAGCTATAAAAATGTATCTGCTGTCAGATCTGTGGTATTTTGCTGAAATTTATGCAAGTCGGTGATATGAAACCATCCAACTTTCTCTTTCTGTCTTGCATGTCATGTGGTTTGTAATAGATTGAGTGGGAGGCCTCCTCCGAGCAAAAACGTCAGTGTCTGCTCAAGGGAAAAGACAATAAGGTAGGCATTTAGTTATTCTTTTTCCCTCAGTCCTTTCTTTTCATCTTTTTGTATTTGGTCCTCTCCTTATGTATTCATATTCGTTCCCTCACTGTAATACATTTTCTGCCCTTCTCTTCCTCTTCCAGACGGAGTGTTTTAATCACATCCGCTTCCTCCAGAGGTTCAACTCGACTCATCTCTACATGTGTGGGACTCATGCCTTCAGACCCCTCTGCGCATACATAGTAAGGAAATGCAAAACACATTACAGCTCTTCCACTACTGTTAGATACATTAATTTTATTACTGTACTAGTGCAAACAAATACATTTGTTCATCTATAGATGTGAAAAGGTGATTGATCTGTTCATATTCTGTGCCTTCTTTTACCTTGTGTGGTTTCAAGATGAAACTAAACGTCTTCCTCTTTACCCCAAATATTTTGTCCTGAATAGGACGAGGAGAGGTTTGTCATGTCATCTCTGCCTGAAGAGGGCAGAGACAAATGTCCTTATGGCCCAACAACGGGTTACACTGCCCTCATCATCGGTAAGCTCTTCAACAATTGTCAGTCACTTGCAGAGTTTTACTGAAATACTGAAGCTGATTGATTTGTTTTCCTTCAGACCAGCAGATGTATACAGCTTCCCAGTATGAGTTCAGGAGCTTTCCAGATATCCGCCGAAACTCTCCATCTCCCACATTGAAGACAGAAGATGCCCCCACACGCTGGCTGAATGGTGAGTTAATCTTGATAAATACCCTTTAATATCCAAGTGGTCTTAGCTCAACCAACGAACACAAGGTTAAAGCCTCCATATAAACGTCTAATCTGCTGAAGTAACAATGCATTGATTATTTATCAGTGCCAGTGGATCAGTGATGCATTATTTTACTTTACTTACATCAGCTACTGATTGCTCTGTTAATTCTCAAAGCATTGCAGTTTAGTTTTGTATTCATTCACAATTGTGGGTTTTTAGTCTGTGAACAACTACTGCACAGACTGACATGACATTTTGTACAGACATTCACAGATCCCAGACAATTTAGCTTAATGACTTTGATGACTCCTGACTCTTCCTCCAGGACCACCATAAGATTGACATTCGTGGTTTATTTATGCTGGCCAATGCAGCTTTTGTTTTATCAGGCTATATTTTTATGAAAGTCCTCCTCAAGATGAGTTTTGATCTGACTTATAGCGCCATTGCCTGACCCAATTTTTGGGTTTATAACTAAATACCTGTAAAAATAATGGCATTTCCACCAGCCTCAGGTGTACTGTTCATTTCTAATAAGCACATGCTAGCATGCTAACACACTAAAGTAATGCTAAACATCAGCAGTAGCATTTAGCTCAAATCTCTGCTGCCTCACAGAGCTGCCAGTTTGCCTGGAGACTCTTAGGTTGGTTAACATATTACTCCAGAAACCTGATTTTGGATTGGCGTGATTCAAAACATGATGTTTTACAGATAACTGAAGTATTTTCTTCTTTTACTTGTTGTTTTCCTGTTTTTGCAAGCTGCATTAGTGAGATTGCTAATTCTTTCCCCTCATACTACAAGTAGCCATCTGCTCAGTTAAAGATAGTTATCTGCATCTATCTCACCTTTTTACTGTTTTATGATTTTATGATTTGATTGATTTGAGTTTTATGCTCTGATTTGATTCAGGTACACAGCTAGAAGTATTAAGTTAATTGTTTTAGTTCAGGGTAACTACTATATACAGGATCAGAGTATCAAAGGCTCATGTCAAGCTGCTTTCCTAAATTAGACTCCATGGATGGAAACACTGCCAATGGTTAATTACTTAACATGAAGTAGAAGAGAGTTTGTTGATTCATTTATCAAGAAAAACACAGCATGAGTCAGTGTATCTTTTTCTCCCCTGTGTAGAGGCAGACTTTGTGGGTTCTGCGTTGGTGAGGGAGAGTTTGGGCAGCAGTACGGGCGATGATGATAAGATCTACTTCTTCTTCACCGAAAGGAGCCAGGAGCAAACAACAACGTACAGCCACAGCAGGGTGGCACGAGTCGCCCGTGTTTGTAAAGTAAGTGCAGATAAAAAAAGATGCACGGTATGATTTGCAACTGGGAGTGAATTCTTGCATCAGATAAGCTTGAGTGAAGTCTTGCTTGATGAGAGAAAGGGTGCCATAATAGATGAGATGCTGGATGGGGAATGCATTTGTAACAAGGCCCCAGTGCGATTAGAGGAGCAGACTGTGTAGCTGATGAATAGGTTGCAGTCAGTGCGGTTTAAAGTGAGAGAGATGGATGACTGCAGGGGAGATAGGGGCTGTTTAGCATCCTCTGCTGCCTAAATTGTGAATGCTTTACTTTTCCCTCTTCCTAGGAAGGGGTTAAGAACAGTTGTACAGTGTAATAACCTTGTTGTTCTCTCCTGTGGCACCTTAAAATGAAGTTTTCTCCTTGAAAGCTTGGCAGCGTATTTGTTTTCTCATCTTAATAGAAGGGCCTCGTGGCAGCATATGTGACATTTGCAATTTGCCGCTGGCTGAATACATTTTAGGTTAAAATGAAATCTAGCAACTGGCAAGATGATGTCAGTTTCTGGATTTCAGGAGTTTTTCCACTGGGAACCTGTCAAGAAATTTTCAACAGTAGGTGTGCTGCAGTGTGTGGAGGGATAAAGACACTCATGCACAGACCTGTACAGTGGGAACTTATGGGAAGCCATAACCTTTATTGAATGTATTGTTATTGCTTTCCCTTGCCATCTGTTGCACTCTTTAGGAGGCTCACTTCCCCTTGTGTGCCACCTTGAGCCGAGTGTTCAGTCTGTTT
This sequence comes from Sciaenops ocellatus, assembly GCA_033000465.1. Taxonomy (NCBI): domain Eukaryota; kingdom Metazoa; phylum Chordata; class Actinopteri; family Sciaenidae; genus Sciaenops; species Sciaenops ocellatus. The sequence goes on along the minus strand of CP136872.1, from coordinate 15,019,593 downwards.
TATCATTTATCCAGGCCTTACCTAGTATAACCCTGTCTGCTCCCTCCTCCTCTGTTTCTCCTTTCTCCTCCTTTTTTCTTCCCTCAGGGGGACCGGGGAGGCCGTTTAACTCTCCAGAAACGCTGGACGTCCTTCCTCAAGGCCAGACTGACATGTTCTCTGCCCGAGTACGACTTCCACTTCAACATGCTGCGCAGCATGTTCGTTATGCCTGGAAACACACCGCAGGACACACTCTTCTATGGCGTATTCGGCCTGGAGTGGTGAGTGTCTGATGTCAAGATCTCTGGCTGACAGGAACTTTGAGGATGCAAATGCAAATGAGTGAGGCGAAGATGAAAGGCAGCAGTCAATACATTGAGATAGACGAAGAAGACAAGAAGGGGTGAGACTAAAGAGAGGAGCGAGATGAAGTGAGGAGAACTTTTTATCCAAATTATATGAAAAAAGAAGTTGGGTGGAGGAATTTTGCAAAAGCTTGGGGAGAGAATAATAATTAAAAATTCAGATTTAGATGGGCTTAAAAGAAAGTGGAAATCTTTAAGATGTCAGTCCTGGTTGATTTGGCAACACCTGCAATTACCATGATAGCAGGAAGTTCAGTTTAATAATAAAGCAAACACTCATTGACCTATTTGTTGCCGGAAATACAACAAAAGGGTGAATCTGTTTACAGTGCAGCCGAACAAACTCACATTACTTTCTTGCAAAACTTAAAAATAATCTGCTGATGGGAAATGTTGTCTTGTTTTTTAGATGCATTTTTGATGAGCAATGGTACTTAGACCAACACATTTCCTGTGGCTGCTTTACATTAAAAGTTCCCCATGGTTAGCCATTTAAAATTTTTAAACATGAAGCTGATGAAAACGGAAAAAAATTTTGGGTGTGCATTAGCAGTAACTTAATACAGCTCTGACATTTTGTTAAGGGCACGAACAGGTAACAATAAGGTGTAATTGTGCTGGATTACACGCATGCATCCCACTGGGTATGACTCTGTGATGTTGTGGCCACCAGAAGCACTTCGAAAGCTGAGGATTTTTCCCACCAGGCTTTGTTAACATGGTTTACGTGCTTCTATCATGAGTAAATAGATGTGCTTCAAATGATGTATCATTTTGTTGTTTTGGAAAGCATAAAAAAATGTTTACCTTCAGCATTTTTGTTCTGTTAGGATGCTGTTGTCTCCTCTTGAGCTCCACCTCTCCTGTCTCTTACCTCACCTCCTTCTACACCTCCCTGAATCCATTTTGTAGTTCTCTCCTCCTCCTCTTCTCAGAGATGTATGACTTCTAATCAGCTTGATACTATCTATGACAGCACTCATCCCATCTCTCCCGCACCCTGTGCTTTCTTCTCATTTTCTCTCTATCTTTTCAGCTAGGTGAGCCACTGATCAACTGTACTTCTACCGCTGTCCCTATGGCAACACTCGGTTTACCGCTGTTATTGTTCGCGGCCTGTGCTCTGGTCTTTTTCTCACTGTGTGTGTGTGTGTGTGTGTGTGTGTGTGTGTGTGTGTGTGTGTGTGTGTGTGTGTGTGTGTGTGTGTGTGTGTGTGTGTGTGTGTGTGTGTGTTGCTGTCTTTAGGAAAAATGTGAAGGCGTCTGCAGTGTGTCGGTTCTCTCTGTCTGAAGTCCAAGAGGCTTTTCAAGGACCCTACATGGAAAACCAGGACTCTGGCTCTAAATGGAAGGAATACACCGGAAAGATCCCTGACCCACGACCTGGAACGGTAAACACACCATACATACACATGCACTGCAGAGCTCTTAGTCTCTTAAACACATAAAAAAAAGGATTCACACCAGAAAGCTGATCCAAGGTGAAGATGCAATAAGTGAGAAAGAGAAGATAAGATGGACGCAACAATAAGAGAGTGGCAGCCCAAAACACAACCAGCTTATGTCACTGAAACCCATTTCCATGGCGATTAACTCTATCCCGTAGCTTTGGTGACAATGGCTTAGTGCGGCAGCCAGGCCATGCAATCACTAGTGGGAGCAGACATTATCCACTGTAGTGTCACTTCAACACTTTGTGGGAATTAAGTTTAACGTTGCTATTAAACAGAAGGGAGGAACGGCCAAAGGTTTTAACTTGGGAGCATGAAAGCCTGTTAGTGGAGTTGGCTGAAGTCATTTGAAAAGGACAAAGAGAGAGGAGAAGTTCTTAGTCAGGTGAAGAGAGCGCTGAGTTGCCCCCATGTCGGCTCAAGCCCACTACTGAACTCACACAGGCTCATTGTTGTCCAAGCGAAAAGTTGCATTTTCCCCAGACACAATTTTCCACAGGCTTGCACTTTTTCTTCATCCCTTAATTTTCCCTGCAGACCATCTCGCTAAGCCTTAAGACCTCCTCTCTGCCTCCCGCTATCTATCTCTGTTCACAGAGAAACTTATTACAAATGGGCAACCCACAGCGTAGCTTGTTACTTTGCCTATCAGCCCTCCTCTCATCGCTCTCTTTGGCTTCTTTTTCCTGCAGTGCATAACTGACGCATTGAGGGCCAGGGACATGAACGTGTCCACCTCCCTGCCTGATGATGTGCTGGACTTTGTCAGGAGGCATCCTCTGATGTCCCAGCAGATCCAGCCTTCAGACAGACGCCCACTTTTGTTCAGGAGGACCACAGACTACACACAAATGGCCGTATACATGATCCAAGGCGTAGACGGACAAACACACCATGTATTATACATGGGCACAGGTGTGTATGTATTCATGTCAAGTATTAATCGTGCAATCTGTTAAAGGAATTGTTCGACATTTTGGAAAATACACTTATTTGCCTTCTTGCAGAGTTAAATAAGAAGATTAATAGCACTCTTATGTCTGTAAATATAACACTTAGCTTATACTTAGTCACCTGAGGGCTTATGTCCTGGACTATTTCCATTACTTCCTGGAGTCTTGTAGTCATCATGACCAAGCTAGCTGCATCCATTACTAGTTTCATATACATTTAGATATATACCTTCTAGGTAGCTTGTGTTTTCCATTCATTTCACTATGATTTGAAAATCAGAAAACAGAAACCTGGTCAAAAATTTCATACCATCATTTTCATGCCATTATTTGCTTTGGTCAGTTTCAAAATATTATAATAATATATATAATATAATAATTTTGTTTTTGTTTTCAGTGAGTTTTTAGAGAATTAAAATGAACTCCACATCTTACCGTAGACACTTACTAACACTCACTCAATAATGTTGTAACTATGACAAGAAATAAAGGCAAATAAGTGGATTAACTGCCTTATGTTAGTTTTGGGGTGTTTACAAATTAATATGCTGAAAAAATGAATTGAAAAATGAAAAATGATCAGTTATCACTGCCTTAAAGGTCTAAAACACAGTGATATGTTGTGGCTGACAGAAATGTGTGAAGTTAGGGTTCTTTCAATTCAAATGTTCTCTCTTCTTTGTATGTCTTGCTCAGATGAAGGCTGGTTACATAAAGCTGTAGAAGTTGAGGGGGAGCTGCACATTATCGAGGAGCTTCAAGTCTTTGAGGAACAGCAGTCTGTGAACAACGTACTAATATCTGCAAAACAGGTAGTGTGTCTGACCGTCACATGCACACACCCACACACACATTTAAAGAGTAATCTCCATCCTACAGTAATCAAAACATCTCTCTCCACCCCAGATGAGCGTATATGTGGGCTCTCCATCAGGTGTGGTGCAACTTCCCCTCTCTAACTGTCGCAGATACACCTCTTGCTACGACTGCATCTTTACCAGGGACCCTCACTGTGCCTGGGACGGAGCCCAGTGTGTGGACATACTGGCACATGTAGACAGGTGGGTGCTGAAGGGTGTACGTGTGTGTGTGATTGGATCGGGAGATGAAAGTGCTTCATGTGCCCTTTTGTGTTTGATTTGACTAAATTCAAGTATCACAGTGCCCTGTCACCGTGTTGTTTCCCAGAACTGTTGCGTAATCACAATGCTGGCAGAAAGTTGATGCTGGCTGTGATAGTAAACATAGCGTGCAGCTGTGCACTGAAAGTGTACCGATTAATCTGGACAGGTTCAGCTACTAGAAAGCTGTTATGAAGGCAGTAACTAACATGATGAACAGAGCAGAATATAGCCTAAAAAATACATACAGTAAGAAGATATAGAAATCTCATGATATGTACCAACAGTACTGGATATGTTCATGTTACAAGTAAGTCGTTATTCTTTGCACTAATGTACTTACTGTTATGTTTTCTCCCTCTTCACAGATCCACTTTAATCCAGGACATCCAGCATGGCAACAGAGGATGCGAGAACACACAAACTGGTATGTAAAATCGTCTGACGCTAGTTCCTGCTGCTTAAAAATTAAAAAAAGTTTGCTTTTCATGCAGTGAATGATGAAAGGGAGATTGAAAATAAAGAATGTTAGGAAGGACTCAAAAGATGCATAGTTGTCATCAGATGGCATGAAGGCCTCTTTGAAAGTTGATTATGCACACTGCGTTGGCAAAATCCTCTCCTCCCTTCTTTAATCACATTTTTGCCATCTCTGGAGAGATATCTGTTTGATATTCAAGGCAGGCAAATGCCTTCTTTCACTTCACAATTTCAATCTGATAAAATGTAGCATCTTCTCACCCCCATTGTTCTCTCTGTACAAGGTAATATGATGGCAGGAATTAAAAGATATGTAAATGGTGTTCATGCCTCAGTAACTCTGCACAGGCTTTGATAAATTTAGGTGTTGAACAGTAAGTTGGAGGCGAAATTAGTCGACGCTTGTGAGTTTTTCTGTAAATTTGTGAAATGAGACTCGCTCGCTGTGTTTCAGACATTGTCCTGCGGAGCCGCACCGTGCGGGTGGGTGATGACGTGCTGCTGCAGTGTGAGCTCAGCTCCAACCTGGCGACGCCTCTCTGGACTCTGGATGGCAGCGAGCTGCAAGGCTACGGCCTCAACTCTGGCTTCAGAACCGGCACCGATGGACTGCTGATCATCGAGGCCCGGCAGGACCAGAGTGGGCTGTACACCTGCTACGCTGTTGAGAACAATATCAAGGTCGCCATAGTTACCTATAATGTCACTATCTGCCTGGACGTGCCCCCGCCCCCACCTGTAGAGCCAACTGAAGACCTTTACAGTGTCTTCACTACCCTGCCGCCACCCACTGAACATGCCTTCTCCGAGAGGCCCCTGCCGCCACCCCCCTGCCCCTCTCCTCCCCCACTCAGAGCTGCTCTCCCCCAGGAACATGGAGGCCATGTACCTGTCCCTCATCACCATCCTTGGAGGCCTGTGCGTGGTGCTCACTGTGGTCCTTGTCTACGTGGGTTTCTGCCTGCGTGTGGGCCACAGAGGGAAGTATTCATTACGTGCTGCAGCTGCTGCCTACCCGAACAGTAAGAAGAACAACAGGAACAGAAAACAGCACAGAAACTCTTCCCACATGGAGCTGAAGACAATCTCGAGCCACTGTAACGGGAACGGCGTTTGTAATGGAGTTTCAAAGCAGCATAACGGCGGCACCCAGGACGGAGGCTTCCTTCAGATTGTTCCCGGTGAGGGTCACCCATCACCCAATAAGGAGCCTCCTCCCCCGGCACCTCCTCTCCCACCGACTCCACAACTTCCCTCTCCGGAGTGTGACTTCCCCAACGGGCTGTCGGCCACGCTGCCCAGCGTCCTGAGGAGGATGAATGGCAACAGCTACGTGCTGCTGAGGCAGAGCGACTCTGAAAACACCTCACCCAGCTGCTACTCCTTCGCCGAGGAGCTCAACAAGATTTTAGAGAAGAGGAAGCACACTCTGCTGCTGCCCAGGCCGGATGAGAGCTCCGTGTAGAGAGAGGTAGCTCCCCCTGTGGTGGGAGGACTGCTGTGTTCTTGGTGCTGAAGTGCCTGTCACATGACTCATTATTGTCGAGGACTAAAGCAATGAGAGTCTTATCTACATTCTTTACTTTGGATTTTTTCCCCATTGACACACTTTTTGAATCTTTGAGCTGTTCATCAACCTTAATTCCTAAATTTCCCAACACATAACAAACAAGAATGAGAAATGAAGGACTGACCATGTAATCTACCTCACCTCAATACTGCCCAGAAGGACGTGCAGCCAGTCTGCAGTCTGATCTTAGTATCAGGGCTGAGATCTCAGCCACAGAAAGATCTCTGATCCACAAAGCACAAACGGAGATGCACAGACTCCAACAAGGAGCAGAGCCCCGCGGGAATATAAATACATGTGAAGACTTCTGCTGTGTGGCGGCCATATTTGGCTTGATTTCAACTGGAGGGCAGCTAGCCAAAGTTTGTTTGCACTGACAAGTGCACAGATGGCCTTTGCATTTTTAAAACATGACATTCATGGTCTATAAATATTGAGGGAGATGGACGTGGTAAGCGAGGGAATTTGGTGCGCAATGTTTTCACTTGTAATACAGACTTAACCTATTGCAATAACCAACACACAATAATATACAGTAACTCATGACAGCACATGACACCTTACACCAACCATCATTAAGAAATGGTGAATTAATCATTATTTAATATTACTATTAACCCGAATTTCAAGTTAAGTAATTGGAGATTTATTTATTACATTGTTTTAAATGGATCATTATGACCTTAATTTTATACTTTATTTAATTATTAATGGATGACAATATTAATGATTAAAGTAATCATATATATGTGGTGTTAAAATAAGTAACAATAAACAATTTGTTGGCAATTACAAAATATGCAGGTAAACGTTAAATTTAGTTTTAAATTTAGAGTCGCAGCTAAGGCTCCAAATCCATCATAAATGGTTCAAACTTGCTTTGTCATGTCAGACATTACACATAAATTTACATAAACATTAGAGTCCACAATATATATAAAAAGCACAAGCTATTAAAGAATAAACAAGGAAACTTTTATTTAATTAAAGAAATATTAAATAGTGATTATTTCACTGTGAAGTGTTAATAGACAATTTGAAGAAATGTGACAGTATTATTGATTTCAAAGCACTTTATATGCCAGTTTTAAATCGACTGGGAAAGTTAACGGATGCTTTTATGGAATTTGACTCTGCAACCTGTCGAAGCAGCAGCAGCAGGGCCAGAGGAGCTTTTTGATTGCCCGTTTCTCAGTATGAAGAGCTGCAGCAGTGAAGGCCACAGCTGTGCCTGCTGGACCTTGTTTGACACAAGTGGATTAGAAGGAAAACATTGACTGTCTCAGCCAAGCCCGACTCCACCGCTGAGTGACACCCTGCATGCACAGGATGACGGACTGGGCGATGAACACAACGTTCATCAAAAGCATCCAAGGTAAATGATTTCTGTATTTTGCCAACACATCTCCTGCACAGGCACACTGCCAAACAAGCACTTAAATAATAGATCATGGATTCTCTGAGACTTCGAGAGCACAACGATCTCTTAAAGTTTACTGGGTTTTTCTCCACTTGCACGCTAACAGCTTGTTGATCCAACCGCTGGGCTGTTTATAATTTGTGGAAACGTTTTGCTTCAGAGATTCCCAAATGAAACATCTGCTACAGTCAGATTCACAGATAAACTGTATCAGTCCAAACAAATTAACAATCATACATAAACATATTTAATTTATGAGAGGAGCCTGACCGTGAGAGGCTTAATTCACAGAAATCATAGTGACAGAGGATCTTCATCCTCGACACTCTCAGGCTCTCTGTTTTATTTTTACATAAAGAAAACTTTATCTAGTTTGGTCATTATCATTCAGTATCACACTGTTTATATTCCTCATCAGTGTCCTCTAGCTATGCTTCGCTGTTGTTCTCCTCTCAGAGGGCAGCGTTAATTAAACACCCGTCTTACGACGAGTCTGACCTTACTGCAGAATGAGGGAGAGGAGAGTTTGAGATCTCACCAGAGAGTTACAGAATGAAACACTCTCAAGGTCCCAATTATTTTCTCATACCCTCAGGCTCAGACTGGGATTTTGTATGTTATTACAGTATGTCAAAATAGAACCTGTCACATCTACGCCGTATGCTTATATGCACATATAGCCGAGGAAATTCATACACCTCCACAGATGATCCTGTGGCACACGGCACATAACGGCACATTTGATTGATTCTAACAAGCCTGTGATGTCAGAGTGTGACATGCTGTGTGAAATGTGCTGTAGCTAAACTTTCCAGTCATTGGCACTGATCAAAGACATGAAAGGAGAAGGACGTGGCTGCACACTTTACACATTAAAAGCCTCAATTAAAGCTCAAAGCATCAGTTCTAAGCATAAGACAAGGTGAACACAAGCAGGGGTTTACTGTATATGTTTATATACATATAGTATATATATCATGCTCATGTGTATGTGTTTGAAAAAGCCCAGGCCACATATAGTCCAGTCGATGCTGTAATTGTAAAACACCCCAAAGTGAGAGACACATTGCTGGAACTTACTGAATATATTTCTCCTCTTTCTCTCTCGTCTCTCCAGTTTGCAGGTCTGATATGCACAGGTCAGTTTCGATATCATTCCCGGGGATGCCATCTCCCAACCAGTGTCAGATGGCAGGACCGGCTGCAGAGATGTTCTTTTAATGAGCGGTGAAATGAAATTCACCATCATTAGTGGACACTGAAGAGACTGAGAGGCTGGATAAGGGCTACAGCACGAGAGTCTCTGCACCTACAGCTCTGCTTCCCAACAACTGGAATGAAAATTGTTGTCTGCAGTGTCTCACTGAGCAGCGTTTGTTCTTCACAGAGCCACTCTATGTGCGCAGAGAGCGTCCTTGCCTCTGTTTAATGCAAATTGGACGTATAATGACCTTTTTTCTCACACTGCTGCATGAATTATTTTTCAACACTGCTGTTTTTTTCTAGTTAAGGTAACAACAAGGAGAACTCATCTTAATATTAATGAAAAGTGCCAAGGTTGATGTTTAAAAAAGTGCTTTGTGAGCCTATTTTACTGCAAAACCAGAAGAAAAAGATTAAAAAAAGAAAAAAAAGAGGCATATTTATTTTGTAATTTTGTACATTGTGTTTTTGAAGTCATTGTTAATGTCACTGTTTAAGTGCCACTTGTGAGACACCGTCCTGATAAATAGGAGGGTCACATGTTGCCTGTGTTGCACATAATGTGATAAATAGGAGCACGGTAGCCAAAAGCATGCAGAGGCTGTACCAGCACCACAGAGTTTAATATTTATAACCTACTAATGGGAGGAAAAATACACCAATTTACCTATTCACTGTAACCTATAAATGAGGGATCATTCAGCTTTTCTGTCACTGCAATGTCTACATATTACTTTTGATCTCTATTTGCATGTTACACCATCCTTGTGCACACAGTAAATCAAACTATTTTTATTAATCGCACACAAAGAATAACAGGGCAGTGTGTTCCTTCACATTTCACACATACTGAGTTCAAATAAAACTTTGTATTTCAACCTCTTCCTCTCCTCATCACTTCTTGTGTTTATTTAAACATTTCACAAATACAGGTGGATGAAACTGGTATGATGTATCTGAGAGGAGGCCGAGCGGAGGAGGCGCCTTGTTACTGAGTTCCTGAGCTGTTGCAGCACAGCCTGCGGCTGGAAAACAGCATGGCACGGAGTGGTACGGAAAATTTTGCTGCGACATTGATGGACTGGTTCAGATCCAACTGGAGTGCCTTGTTGACAAAACCCACACATACATATCCTGTGTCCTGTGAAGGCATGACAAGAGAAAATGTTACCTCAGCTGATGCAGCTTTTATAAAAGAGCAGTTGTTCTTACTTTCATCTGAGCCTTTTGATCTGATCTTTCAGAAATGCCAGTCAATATACTGTCTAACAGATTTTTCCATCAACCATTTGACCTTTTTTCATAATCCTGGTGAGAGGGAAACGCCCAGCTTTCAGACAACAACTCTGTTGTTGTAATTTATTACCGGCAGCACGACAAAACACCCATAAATAGGACAGGCGTGTCATGCACAGTCAAACGCAAACGCAGCCAAAGGGTGATTTGAAATCCTGCCAGGTACCGGCGGTGCGTACAGCTTGACATGTGATTAACAAACTGTCATGGTTGGTCTGTTATCTACGTAATGTTTCCTCAGTTTAATCAGGGTCAACATGAAGAGCTCGTTCTGCCTCTTGAATAGCAGATTAGAAGCAGCAGATTCATTTCATGCACTCAAATGTGTAGAGTAAATAAAATGCTGCTGCTTTGATTAGATGAGCTCAACCATGACACATTAATGTCTCTATTATTAGATAGTTAATGATGATTCATGTTCCCCAGAAGATGAATCATAACGGTGACATTCTTCTAGTACCACCATGAGGTTTACATCAATAACTATTTGATTGATTGCCGTAAAATCTACTACACATGCTGGTGGGTACCTCAGGATAATTTATTATCACTTTGGTGATCCAAAGCAGCACTTTATTTGCACAAGTACACCTAATTAGCTTTGGCATTTTTGCATTGTCATTGTGAGCATGTTAGCATGGTGGTATAAGCATTTAGTTTGAAGTGTAAAAGTACAGTCTCACTCACTTTTCTCATAAATTACTGGATGATTTTACCTATTCGGGCTTCTGAACATTATAAAAAAACAGGAAAATTAACTTCTCTTTGGTTGAAGAGGTCCAAATTGGTAGACAAGGGGTTGCAAGTATTCATTTTGTTCTACACAAAAATGGTTAGGAAGCACTCTTTCACTGTTGCACTGTTTTTTATATATATTTATTTCTGACTTGAATTGATTCATCTCTTCCCAGGCTGAGATACCAGACCTGCTTCCAACAAGGTTTATCAATTAAATTATTTCAGATTTAACGACTTCAGTTTGTAGTTTTTGTAGACTGGAAAAGATGAAGGGGTGAATGGTCTGCGCAAGAGCGGGGGTCAACTTTGGGATAAAACTCCTATAGATTAATTAAATTCAATCCAACTTTTTTGTCATTATACTTCCATCCATCCATCCATCTACCCATCCATCCATTCATCCATCCATCCATTTTTCTCAGCTTATCTGGGGTCGGGTCGCGGTGGCAGCAGGTTTAGCAGGCAAACACACTGCGATTTATCTGCCTGTGCTATTTGTAAAGCCATCCATCTCATAGAAATAACCTGTCAAGTAACTTAATCTGAGATTAAAACATCTGTTCTATTCCTGGACTGGATTTACATCACAGAGACAGCAGGTCTTTTTTCTTTCTTGTGAATCCAAGGTGTAGATAAATATAATAGGAGAGACAGATGAAAGGCCTCTCAGTGACAGATGATAATAAAAAATAGATTTTAGCCTGCAAATATCAATCATATATCAAGGTAACCTTCAGTGAGACAGAGTACAAAGGTAGGGAGGTGAAGGAATCATACTGGTGTGGTCGATAGCTCCCACTCCTCTTATCCTTCCTCTTTTGTTCCTGTCAGTTCTCTTATCTTTGCTCTTCTTTGTCTTGTTTATCCATTGTTGCAAATTCTCATACAGATGTGAGCAGTGGTGCTTTTGGGTTTGATAAACAACAAAAATGAAAAGACACACCCTTAAAAGTGTGTGTACTTGTGGAAAGTGGAAAATGTCATATGGAAAAGATCAGAAAGCAAAGTGTGACGCATTAAAACTGGGGACAGGACAAATAGCTCTTACATGATCCACCCATTATTGTGCAACACTCACTGCTTTGTATCAGGATACCAAAGAAATGAGAACTACTGAGCTTAATTTAAAGTTTGACGTTTAATGTTTCAGGTCTAAAGGTTCATTTTTAACCTTTTCTTCTCGACTCTCCAGTCGTTACCTGAATCTTTGCTGCCCTGGCAATGTTGGAAATGTCAGACTGACAGAAATTTGGTAGGCATTTAAGAGTTTTGATGGTCCAGATGTATTAAGAGGATCTGTATCAGTAAAGTACAGTACAGCATGACACAGAGTCGTCTTTATTCCTTCACTCTCAGGTCCAAAAAAAAGCAACACATCTCTAGATTTAATGGAAACACTAATGGTGTTCAGAGTACACAGCTATTTCTGTGTACAGTCATTGTATAGCCAACAATAATCCACACAAACAAGCTCATAATGTTGTTTCCACTCTGAGATAGTTGTGTGGATGTCACCATTATGGAAAGCCTGTCAATTGAACTGACAAAGGGAAGTGTGTCACTCTGCAGTTTTCTTCCCCAAAACAAACAGATACTGTTGCTGCAAGCAGCTCCTCCTAGACCGGTTTGACGCCAGAAAAGCCACGCGTCTCTGCTGTTACCCACACACACACACACATGCACCACTCCTATATCAATCAGTCCTTTATCTGCTTCATCCACTCGACCCAAACAGGCTTACTGTCTGCCTGTCACAGCTTCTTCAGACATGACACACGCCTGTCACACTCAGACAGTCTGGCATCTGTGGATAAACCAGATAAACCAGTGGAGAATTTCAACACAACAATCTGGGGTTAATTATAAGAGATTAAAACAAATCCTGAATCAACAAACTGTGTAGGCTGAGGTTGAATAAACCACTCAGGGCTTTTGTTGCTGATTCCTAAACAGCAGCCAATTTTATATGAAGATCTTTCCTGACATCAGCCAACAAAATCAATACAAAGACAGCTTTTTTCAAAACAACTACATTAGCACATGCCCTGTGGAGGAAGTAGTAGGAGAAGGAAATTAGAGTTGTAGCCACTAGCAAGGGCACAGACACACCCAGGTGATTATGATCTGTAGTGACACGTCACCTGGATGACACACACACCTACACACTCGTTTTTTCTTATGTTTCACTTTCATCCCAGATATTTTGATGTCAGCTCACTGCAGTTTCACTTGAACCTTCCGAGAAATGATGCTCAAACTGGCTCGTACATGTGATTTTTGTTCCTCTCCTTCTCCTTATGTAACAATTAAACAGATTTTGACAAACACAGGCGGCTGCTCAGCTGTTGTGTACATATGTAGATGTAAAGAGGATTCACACAGACATCGGGGAGAAGCAGAGAGGGACAACATGTCTGATCTTTTGGACTTTGGAAATATTGACAGTGTGTAAACATCCTGAAGCTCAGAGCACATATCTCACTTCGTCTTTGATGTTTGAAACTGGTGTGACAGAAGAGAGTGCTGAGAGCTGTGCTGTATGTTTTAGTCGCGTTTCATTAATTAGCGTCCTCTTCTGTGTGTGTGTGTGTGTGTGTGTGTGTGTGTTCAGGTATGTGTGTATTGCCCAAGGCTATGCACTGCTTCCCCTCTGGACTTTGATCTCACGCCCTGACACATTTCATTCTCACACCTGTGGCGCCACCTAGTGACTCTCTCTTTGCAATACTTACTGTACTTCTGCTGTTCACCACTGGAGGTCACAGATAGTCTGCTTATGGAAAATCTTCATATTACTGTACACGCAACACATTTTTAAATAGGTACAATCTGATGTTATTAAATACATAAATTCTACTTTAATGAAGCTGATAATTTTTCAGTTTTTGTCGTCACCGCCAGAGAGGTCATGTTTTGATGTTCCTAATCATTTGGCCACCCTTCTTACCAAAATAAGAGGGCCATAATATTAGAAACACCTTTCAATGTCCAAAACACCAGCACCCACTACGGCCTCAATAATGAACATAAAGTAGTCAGAGCAGATATATTGAATTATATAAGAGTGTACAGGTGTACCTATAAACACATATTTCATGGCAAACCTTTATTTTAAGCATTTTAAGGGACTTTATACAGAATAAAGTATATTTTATATGAGAGACTGTTAATTGTATAGTAAAACACTGTAATATTTCAAAACCTTTATTTTATACAGCATTCATATGGTATTTTCATGTCAATTATATGGCAAAACAGCGTTTCTTTTGATGGTAAAAACTTGTATTTGTACAGTAAAATATGGAATAAAACACTAACCTTAACTGTAAAATCCTATATATTATATCCTATTACCGTCATAGCAGGAAAAGTAAATCATAAAGTTTTTACCCTAAAAACAATTTTTTTAACAGTGAAAACATATTTGATGGCAAAACCTTTATTTATTGGGCATTTTAAGGGAATTTATACAGAATAAAGTAGTATTTTAAATGGCAGATGGTAAAATCTGGCAACCACAGCTCCAGTTTTTTTTTTTTAATGCAAAAACAACAGTATTTTTTTCTTTTACAGTGTAATGAATCGGTATATTCTATCACCGTATGAACTCTGTATAACTCCATAAATATGTTAGAGTTTCCTTTTAATTCAGCACATCTAACCACTGGAATTCACACATGATCACATTATCCATGTTGTCTGAAATCAAACAGCTGTGGAGACAATCTGAAAGAGACAAAACAATCTGAGATGTAATTAATCCAATTATGTTTGTGTATTATTATCATAATAGTACTGTAGTATTTTTATTCTAGTCCTAAGGCTTGTAAAGCTTTCACTTCTTGCAATGATGGGCTGGAGAAGCAGGATTACCTCTCTGTATGTTTGATGCAAACATCAGTCAGACTTCTGCAGTAAGTGATGAAAGTCTTTGTTTAAACCTAAAAGTTTTTTGTCATTAAAGTTTTTTATTTATTCATACACACATAAAGATACAATCAAACTCGAAAATAAACACTGACACCAGCATCAACAGACAGTATATCCAGCATACAATCATATATACAAAGGCCTCCTGCAAATCAACATTTTCTTTTTTGAAACAACCAAAATATACATTCAGCACCATGTCTACAAATTTTTCCATATGCCCTACCTACAAAAAATACGTTCCCAGGCCTTCCTAAAATGTTCCTCTTCGTTGTTTATTCTAGCCAACATACGTTCATAGGATGCAACTTCTGACATCATTTCCATCCATTTTTTAACATCTGGGGTGACTGTAGTCTTCCATCCTCTGAGAATTCTAAACGGAGAGTTAAAGGTTTGTGTTTTTCTACATGAAGACAATTCAGACTATGGCAGATCAGCCTGAGCTGATTTCCTTTGATTGTCTGACTTTTTTGTTGAACTTTCCTATAAGACAAACATGAACCCCTCTGGCAAAATAAAGCAAGCCTGCAGGTTGGCATAGTGAGCAGGAGACTGACCTTGACACAAAAAACCTGGCATCAATTCTTCAAACATCAAACCTGATGAATGTGTCACCAAATAAAATCGAGGCTGAACTTCTGCCAGCTCCAGAGGCACTGTTTCATAACTGTCCATGACCTCTGACCTTCCTGTGCAAAAAGAAAAGTCCCTAGGGGGAATGCAAACATTAAACACTACATTAACATAAAACACATCATTTTCACTGCGTGGAAACTTTGTACCTCTAAAACTTTACGCTGACACAAGAAGTTTTGAAAAGCTGTCACCAATCACAGCTTGAAAGAGGGTCTCCAATGAATAAAGTATAATAAAGTATAAAGTAAAATATTGGATGCTACTAAGACATGTTCTTTTACCGTTGCCACAAGAGACTATTACAGGTTAATACTGAGACACACTGAACCAGGAATCCCACTGGTGGAAGTAATACCTAACTTCTTCACTTAAATGTATAACATGTAACATTTCCACAAAAAAAGTGTCTACATCTTTTGTTATGATTTTAATATGAGAAAGGCAGAAATTACAGATGCATTTATATAAAGATAGAAATAGCACAGTGTAGTAATACTCCAGCAGAAGTAGTAGTATTCTGTTTAGCTTTGGAGCAATGAGGAGGTGATACTGAGACAGAACTAGATTGTTTTGCTCTGCTGTGATGTGAAACATACAGAACATAGGGATCAATGGTAGAAAGGTTTCTACACACGGTAATATAATTTAACACTTCTATTTCCACTTTTCAGGCCTACAGGCTTTTCAGCAGAATGCTCCTTTAAACATGACCATATCATTTCCAATATTTTATACTAGTACATTGTTTGAATTATAATAAAACATCTGAGTTGCTTATTTGAACTTGAACGAAATATTCAAGCTGTGACACAAGGTCAGTTATTGTAAATATAGAAAATTATACACCAGATCCTGAAGCATACATATCAAGTATTTTGTTGAAAAGACAAATACACAGTGCTTAGATGCATCAGTGAAAGTCTGGCTTCTCTTGGACGGTGTATTTGACCCATCTGACGATGACATTGGCGGCATAGTGTCCAGAGGAATACCCTCCTCCAAACGCACGCTCTTGAACAGAGGAATCCTCACACAAAGGCATCTTCTGCTCCTGCACTTCGACTATTAAAAATAAAAGTTCTCATAATGCATAATAGTTATACATAAGTTTGTATTGTTGCTGTTATTGAGTAAAACCTGAATCTGCAAAATAAATAAGTAAATAAGTAATAAAGCTGTCACACAAATGTAGTAAAAGTACAATAATTCCCTGAAATGTAATAGTATTAAGTTCCATAAAATCAAAATACTCAAGTACCTTATAGTTGTAATTAAGTTTATTGCTTAAGAACATCACATCGACATTACAACAATATCTATAAAAAACACGAGTTAAAATTAGTCACCATAACAACTGGTCAAACCAGACCAAGCAGGCTGTAGCAGCAAAGTGTTTTGAACTGTCAGTACAGACAGAGAACAACACAATGCAGAGAAAATCCTCTACTGAGAGAAGAAGAGACTGTTAGTGAGGGAACCGTGTAGCAGATAAATTAATTTGCAATAAAGTTTAACCTCATTTGCAGCGTTGCACGGCCACAGGACTCAGAGCAATCCCACCTCACTAACTGGAGGAGGAAGTTAGATTGGTGGCTGGTTAACTGACCGGAAAGCTCTCTTGTTGAACAGTGCGTACCCTCCATGCATAAATTCAATCTTGCAAGCAGAATATCAAATCTCTTTCAAATTGGTGTGAACGTAGCACAAATGAATATACACACTCACACACACACTGAATCTGTCATGAGGTCCCAGCTCTTGTTTCACTGAGTGTGAAACACAATCAACAGCAGGAAGGAAAGGCAATTTCAGGCTTCAGCGACGAGAACACTTGTCTGTATTTCAGTGTCATTCTTGTTTAGGGTGGATGGAGAAGTCAGACAGTGTGTGTGTGTGTGTGTGTGTGTGTGCTCATGCATGTGTGGACGCATGCCTGTGTGTCTCATTTCTGCTGACTTACACCATTTACCACCTCCTTCCATCATTTCTTCCCGTCATTTATTGGAAGCACATGTTGCCAATGGTGTCTATATGTCAATACACCGTCAAATTATTTCACTGGAGTAATTTCTGCTGCTGACGCTTGCTCTGACTTTTACATAACACTGATAGTGGGTGGAGGGCACACTGGCTTAACAATCAGAAAGAGTCTTCTTCTGCCACATTTGCATTGAAGGAACAGTGTGTAGGATTTAATGGCTTCTAGCAGTGTAATCCTTTCACCCTCTGCCTCCTCTCATGAAGAAGAAACTACGGTGGCTGCAAAAAACATGAAGGCCCTATCCAGCGTTTAGTTTGTCCATTCTAGGCTTCTGTAGAAACTTTCACCATATTCACATAGCAGCCATTTTCATCTGACACCAGTACAGGGTACATTCAGACAGAATCCAGCACTGCTGTGAAAACACAGGTTTTTCCATTCATTTGAGGGAGGGTAGTGTGTTTTGGCTGCATTTTGGCCACAAGGGTGTCAAAATAGTGCCAAAAAAAATGTAGCGACCTGCAGCAGAGAAGTTCAGCCTGATCCAACTTTTGTCACACTACGGCTGCCAATCAAACAATCAGACAAACCGCTCCACGGTTAGCCTGAAACTGAAACTGAGGCTATCCAGGTGAATTCAGGGACTAAACCTTGATACTACCTGTTGTGTTCTTGCTTTGTTTATTTCATTTGCCCAGTGCCTAAATCTGTGTCTGGCTCGCAAATTACGCTGCAAAACAGTGAGAGGAAAAAGTTTCCTTTGGTTTGTGTCTGGTGGTTTGAGAGAGGGGGGAAAGCACGCATTGGTGGTGAGACACAGACAGTGAAGGAGAGTGAGGCATACAGAAAGCAGGTTAATCAGCGAAATAAAAAGTTATTTCCTGATTGTTACATTCAGCACAAAAAGACACATGTGAATGTACCCTCAGAGTGGCAAGCTTGAATGCCGTACTGCTGTGTTCCAAGTTGCAAGTTGCATGGACAAATCATTTTCATGACACAGTTTTCTGATTGATCAGCATGGATACGGTGAAAATCAGGGGGGGACATCTGGCCATATTTGAAGGTCAGACTTCCAGTTTGTCTGTCAAAATGAAAAGGACCAAATATGTTTCAGTTCAAAAACACAATCACCCCTGCAGGCGATTTATTTCTCCAGTTAACCTTACCTGCAGAAACACAGACCTGTGCCCCAGTGCCACTTCTGTGTATATCTAACCCTGACACAGGAAGGTCATATAATGCTTCACTTTCCTGGATAACCAACCAGAGCTGTATTTATGTCCCAGTATGGTGCACCTTTTAAATGAAGCATAAGGGAAATAAATTATATAATATACCTTTTTAGAGAGTGGAAACTGGGGCGCCCCACGAGCTTACCTGGTAGTGTGCATACCAAGGCTGAGTCCTTACTGCAGCAGTCTGGGTTCAGTTCCAGCCCAGCCCTTTGCTGCTCTCTCTTTCCAGATATCACTATCAAATAAAACAGAAATGCAAAAGAAAAAAAATAAACAATTTTGAATACTGGTACATGAATTTTCTATCTGAATTTGTAGAAATATAAGGGGAATTCAGATCACAATAAATTCAAACAGATGGGTTTTAAAGTAAAATGCAGAGCCATGAATTCTATGGTATTTATATTTCGACATAAAGTATTCAGCCAAGATGACTCAGAATAAAGCAAAGTTACAACATCTGCAGGTCAGCAACATCTGAGTGAACTGATGAAGACTGTTTAATCAGGCCAAGACCTCCAGGACAACCAAGTAAGCGGACTATGAGTTGAGATGATTTAGTTAAATAATAAAATAAGTCATATGCACTTTGGTCCACATACAACACAGCCTGTGACATATTGGTGTTACATCACATGCAGACACTAGAATAAAGGCAGTAGAGCACAGATGACACGGAGATATAATGTTAAAGAGTGTGTGAGACAGTGCATCAATGTGTGTTCTTAACTGAATGGAAAGGGTCAGGATAGGGCAATGATACTGTTAGAGGCAGTTTTAGGGTTAGTGTGTGTGTGTGTGTGTGTGTGTGTGTGTGTGTGTGTGTGTGTGTGTGTGTGTGTGTTTAACTGAGTTAGAGGATCCAGCTCCAATCCCAGATTAAAGCTCATCTCTCTGTATTTATCTCCCAGTGGACTATCTGAGAGGCAACAGAGGGATTTGACCCAGTTAGACACATACACACGCATGTACACACATGCACACGCATGTACACACATGCACACGCACGTGCACACATGCAGCACAGCAGCATAACACCAGCACAAAATGACACACAGACAAAAGCACTGCAGCATAATATAATGAAGAAATCTGTGTGGGTATTACTGCTTTGGTGATTGATTAATAGAAACAACAGTACCAGGTGTCCAGTCAGCAGGGAACAATTAATGACTTTGTGTGTGTGTGTGTGTGTGTGTGTGTGTGTGTGTGTGTGTGTGTGTGTGTGTGAGTTTGTGAATCCACTTGTTACCTTCACCTCGGGCTCAGTGATGCATGTTCCTCCGAGATCTGCATTGCAGCAGTTGCATCCATTTCTCCTCCTCCCTCCTCCAGCTCCATCATCATTATCAATACCTGGTCGAATAACCGATGATGCAGTTAGTGAACTGGCTAATGGGAACACGCATCATGCTTTGCTTGGAGATCCATCTATTTTTATGAGAGAGCAAAAAGATCTAATCACCGAGATCTGCGGGGAGGTCTTGGATTAACGTGTCTGAACATTAGAGGAGAGTTTGAGGAGAAATGTGCAAACAAGCAGAACAGCTGTATGTGGCAAAAAAAAAGTCAGGCTCTTCCTCTGAAAGCCACATTTCACATTTCTGAGATATGATTCTGCTTGTTACTGCCGGTTGTGTGTGTGCTGAAAGTGAAGGTCAGACAGTCTCTGAGGTGGATATTAGTGTAATTCTCGACTTTACAGCACTGGAGAGAGTTTTTCTTCTCTCCCCTTCCCTCCTGATCATGGCTGATGTAAGTTTTTAATGGTGTTGCAGTTAAGTGTTTGTTATGAGCCGAGGGTTGACCCAGGGGTCCCAGTAATAACATGAGTATGTTCATTGGTTCCAGGCTTTCTCTCTGTCTGAGTGAAATATGAAGTACTATGAAGATGAAATGATGTAGTCGTCTAGAGAGGCCACTTGGAGCCTTCATGTCCTGGGCAAATAGGGGGAAAATAGTTGTGGGGTTCAGTGGAGGACATGGGAGGAGCATGACAAGCATGTTTTCAGCAAATTCTCCTCTTTAACGCTGGAGAAATTAGAAGATGCATGCACATTTTTTCACAAAGAGCAGAGTTCAAGTGGCTGAATTCCAACAGCCATGAAATAGTTCAGAAATTATTGAATGACTGTTGTGCGATTGAGGTTAATTGACCTCAAATCAGCTCCAGATTTCCTTCCTTTTGAACCGCAACGAGAAATAAATGAGAAGACTAAAACCTCATTTGTTTCCAGTCCTTGTTTCTGCATCCAGACCCACACATGTTAATCTCTTATGTAATAATGGTCCACACATACACACACATGATTTGAATCATTTCTCAGGCTCCCACTGTAATAACACTTCAATATTTTTATAGCCTTCTGCTATCAAACTGAGCAGCCCTGACTGACCCTGGGCTGTCGAAAAAATAAGTGCAGCCTTGCTGTCTCCGCTCGTCGTTATCCGACTCCTGCGGGAGAAGCTCCTGGTTTTTGCTTTCTGATGGTAAAACACGGACTGTTTAGAGCTCACTGTGGACGCAAAATAAACGAGAGACTCGAGGAGAGAGATGCAGTCATAAATACAAAAATCAAAAACGCAGAGGGAGTCAGGAGGAAGAGGATGGGTGGAGAGCAGAGGCTCTAAAAACAGATGCTCCCTAGACTGGACCTGTCTCCACACATTAGTGTAGTGTACCTACTTCCCTCTCTTCCTCTGTCATCCCTCCCTCCTCTGACCTTTTCTCTACCTCTCACATGTACCTCTTACCTCCTGATGTAAAAAGTGTCTCTCGGTCCCTTGTCATGTCTCTGATGCTGCTTTTTTTTTTTGGCTCGAAACCATCTTAAAAGTTTTATGCACTAGTTCTGCTTTGAACCCTGGACAACATCAGTCATTTTTTAATTGTCTAACAAAATAATTGAATGTCATACGTGAGTTTATTATAATGAATGTCATGTCTTTTGTGAATGATGTGAATGTCCCCACCTCCTGGATCATCCTCCAGCCGTCTCCTGACTCCTGACTTTTTTATTGTCTCATGAATAAGCCATGTAACTAATAAAGGCTTTTTATTACAAAGTCTCAGGGCCTGAAATTAGCTTTTTTTTTGTCTTTTAGCTGTGCTAGTAGCATAGTTTTAGTGATGGCGATATCCATCCACCACTTTGTCCAGACTGAAATAACAAACACCCCTTACTTTAATGACTGCCATACTCTTTTCTCATTCTCCACCTGTAACAAATTGAAGATATGTATCACTTTGTAACACGAAGAGAGATTTTTAAAACACAGACAATGAATGTCACAAGCCAGCTTTATATGGTACAACATCATTTACAAGCACACTTCTGCATGTTGCCACCCTAAAGACTATGGATGGGAGTTTTTTTTAAACTTAAAAAAAAAAAAATGTTCCCACCTGGTCTTAGCAATGAAGGCTGATCTACTGACTTTTCATCACAACCATCATTGGGTCAAAATTGCAAACAGCCAACTATGGTTTATGACAAAATATTCAATCATCCCTTGTTGTACTTTGTGTTAATCGTTAGCATGCTAATCTAAGATGGTGAACATAGTAAACACTATACCTTGTGTAAGCATGTTGCCGTGCTGCTATTAGCATTTAGCTCAAAGCACAGCTTGGCCTGAGTGCAGCCTCTCAGAGCTGCTAGCGTGACTTCAACATTTTTTCTTTAAGAGACAGCAAAGACTCACGATAGAGTACAATGTCTTGCTAAAACTTAACTTTTTGTTTTGATCACAATCCAGTCCTCTGGCTGATTGTCCAGGCATTTTTTAAAATTACAATGTAACTTTACTGATACTGGTAAAAACATAAACTTGTGTCAGGTCAAAGGTGAGGGTCAGCTATAAAACATGTACTTCCATTTCTTGCTCTGGAGAGCGGTTTGAGTCTTGACTCCTCCATTTGAAATACTGTATCCCTACCCTGTCATTACAACACAGACACACACACACACAGTCATTTCACATGCTTTCACTATGACAAGCGAAGAAGCCGTGCATGACTCTTACTGAGTTCAAGGACCCTGCAACAACATTTATGGCATTCTGTAGCATTAGTTGGAGCGACATTATAAATGAGTGTCTCTGTGTGTCTTCACGCACATCTGCTAAGTGTCTGGAGACAGTCACACTGTTTGCATCACTTCAGCCAACCCAAACATTTCCACAGCTGCTATTTTAAACTAAGACCCCTAATTCTGTTTTCCACACAGCCATGCATTTGTCTGCATGTGTTCTTGATTTGTAAAGTTTTGTCAGGGATATTATTCTCCTGCATGTGGTGTGAATGAGTATAGGGAACTCCTTTCCAAGGCATCTTCGTGTCTTGATCCTCACATACGTGCCAGTGTGAAAAACTGTGGAGATGATTTAAGAGTCGTGCTGTCTTGCTGTCACGTCCTTGACCTGGTTTGACATTGGAAACATGCCTGTAGCCTGAGCAGTAAGTCACACACCATCAACATGTCACTGTTCAACCTTCAGCATATTTAATATTGTGAACATACACAGGCACGCATCATGGGAATGCAACGGCAATCACATGAAAACATAAAAGGTGCAAAGTGCATACAGTATAAAAACATATAGGTGAAAGAAGGAATTAAAGGTCTGACATCAAATGTGTTTGGTCCTGATTCAGACATTTTAAAGGTCAGTAAACTCTGAATGCACCAAGGTCACTGAGGCACAAAATGTTATTATTATTATTCATGCAGTGCTGATGGCAATGAACAGAAAGTTATTACAAGGGTTGCAGAATGTAAAATCACAACCGCTTGGCTGGTTGTTACATAATTTTACCTTTCTTCTACAGTGTTCTCATTCATCATTTCTCAACATTAACCTGCAGGGATGGACCGTTTTCTTACAGCACAGATTTACACAACATGACAGCGCGCTGCCTGCAGCCTTTGCCTGACTAAAATAACCATCTGCATTGAGTTCTCGAGGACGCGTGCGGCATAATTTGCTGCCACTTACTACTAACTCCAAACATAGACACACACATGCATGCTCTAATCTGGGTCAGTACACTTACTATGAGATGCAGCGATATAAATTTGACAGAAAATGCAAAGTATAAAGTAACCCCAGTGATTGTGTTTATAAAGAGTTCATCAGCTAGGACATTACAAGGATGGTAGTGCATAAATATCTAAATATATTGTGGCAAGTGAGAGCATTTGACTGTGTATGTGCGTGCCACTCGTGCGCGATACTGCACTTACTGTTGTGTATTTGAGCAGGGTGTGAGATTAACTCAATCCACCTTCTTATGTCACATAACCAAATTAAACCTCAAACTTAAAAGCACTTATCCTGCGCTCACGTTCTGCATGTCCAAATATGTTTCCTCTCTAGTTACTGTGACATTTACTCACAGGTTTTTCTCCCATATCAATAATGTAGGATTATAATTGCTCCCCTTTGAAGTGGCTGTTTAAATAATCCAGGGAGGATTGGTCTTGGCATCCCATTTTAGGCTCAGTAAGGAAAAAAAATTTGAGAGGCTGAGAAGCTACTGGAGGTAGTTTAATGTGGTTGGCCTGGAAATCTGCTCTGCTGATTAAAGAGTTTCACGTCACAAGAACATACAGAATAAAGAGGATTTTTGATGGAGTATTACTTAGATTACATAGATTAGATATTCTATATGCTCCAGGAGATTAGCTGTGTGCTAAGAATAGTGAAAAAACAGGTGAGGGATGCACCCCTTGCGTTATTGTTGATGGAGACATTCATAATTTACAAAAGTCGGTGAGAAACATAAATGTAGAAAGAAATCCTTGATTATAACTGACAACACTGACAACAAAACATCATATTAATGTTTTTAGACTGACATATTTTTTCTGCGATCAGGCTACATTGTACCGTAGCTGCACTTGAAATGTCAGCATTAGGTCACATCATTTATGTTCAGCCAACCAGAAAAATGCACCAGCAGACTACAAAAGAGTGCCTGAAATGCAGCGTACATCACCAATGGCTGTTTTTAAAAATGTATGCTATATGAGATTGGACTTCTTTTTGACGAGGGAAGCTGCCATACGTCCTAAGATTGATTTTATTCCACAGAAATATATTGCAATTTATATGATATTAAAGTTAAATGTGAAGAAATCCTAAATTTAGAAATAATGATTGGTTCTATGACTTTTGTAAGTTGGAGCAGGAATATGACTGCGAGGTTGTTTTTGATGTAACCTCCTGTTAAGCTTGTTTCAGTACATAAGGGTGTTTTGTTTAAGAGGACACATTCATATATTTATAGTACACAAAGCAGGTTACATAACTCTCTTTTTTATTGGGCACCGATGAGGAGAAAAATGCTGATTTTCATGTTCTCTGAGCATTTTAATGAGTTCATGAAGTCATTCCTAACGCTTGATATGGTTGCATTTTTATGAGTGTTTGATAGTGATATAATGATATTGTTCCTGTATGCGGAGGTTTTGATTAGGTCAGGGTTCAGCTACATTGCCAAAGGAGCCGGGGATGAATGAACAAACAGGACAGTGATTAAAAAAAAAAGAAGATCAAAGACTGGATAAATGATCTGTGTGGTTATTTTTGTTGCACAGACATACTCCTAATGTGCACGGTTTGAGTGAGTTTGTGCTGCCATGGCCCAGACTGCAGCAGCAGCAGCAAAATGTTTCATTGAATTAGATAGAAACTGAGCCTTTGTATTGTTTTACAAGACCAACCTTGACAGCAAAGAGATGAGAGACTCTGAACAGACAGCAATATCAAAACAGAGATGAAACTGCTTTCTGCCCCAGCTCTTCTGCTTCCAAGCCACGCTGATTCTGCTTGTAGACAAAGAATTCAATATTGGATGCGCTCGCAGGCTCAGACCAGAGCAGGAATTTGAGGTGTTTCATGCTACACTGCACTCTCCTGATTTGACCATTATAGAAATATGTAAATAGCCCTCCACAGGCTGTGCAACTCTGGGATTGGAGAGCTCTAATTGGGAACATGACAGGGATGTCAAGAGTGTTGGATGAATTTTTAAGGGGCTGAAAAAAAGATAATGGCATTATTCAAAGTCTCACGTGGTTGTTTTGTTTGACAGATTCATGCTAGATGCACTTTGAGCTTCATTGTTTATTGAACAGCTAAAATTCATCCATTTGGCAAACGAGGCATAAACAATTCATGAGTCATTAAACGCAAAGGTTGGACAAGTAAAGGGTACTTTATGTAGAAACAGAAGGAAACAAAAAAAGTGCACTAGAGGAACAGCAGGTAGCACTTTGATATTTTTGGAATCGGCTGAGGGTCGGACTCTGGTCAGGTATCTGGTGGAGGATGAAGACCCTGAGGGGACAGAGCATGTGTGAGTCATATGATCCAAGCTTTCGGCCTTCACACAGACAGACCAAAGCGGATTGGAAACAAAGGCTTGCAGTGTACTATTTCTGCTGAGGCATAAGCGTGAGGAATTCTCCCTTAATCTGTTTCATCTTGTTTTATGAAGCTGTTACACCAAACAGTGTTACGTGTGAGATGTGTCAGCTGAGTTGTTTCTCAGAGTCCCCCCTCTAGGAGCCCCATGCCTGTTCTCACGGTATCAGTGCTGCTGCGGAGGCACATGTGTACTTGACTAACACAGTATGCACAGTACATTCAGTGAAATACATAGATATAAAGTAGCCCAGCAATGAGAAGTAAACACTGGAAAAAAATGTTTGACCCCATCAAAAATCTGTTGTTGAAAAACCTTTATATGCCATGCTGCTTATCAGTGTTTCAAACATTATAATGTCTGCTTCAACAGTCAACATATAATTGATTTTAGCATGACTAAAGATCTAAAAGTCTTGACTCGTGCACGGCCGTTCTTTGAGACAAATGCTAACATGGAAATGCTAACATGCTCACAATGACAATGGACAATTCACCATCTTAGCTTAGGTCTATCATTTTGCACTAAACTCAAAGTATAGCTGAAACTGATGAGAATGTGACTCATTTTGAAAGTATTTGGTTTGGCTTTTGAAATGGAGTTGGTGTAACAGTCTGTTCATTCGTAAAACCACTGGGAGAAGAGGCTATTATAATTTTAATAATTCACGGAAAATTAGTTGATCTACATTTTTATAATGAACTTTGTAAACACCACAAAGTAATACTGGACGTCAGGCTAAAACCGACTTGTTTTCTGCTTCTCACAGCTTGTAGTAAAAGGTTGCATAGCACACATAGCACATGCACAAACGGCTGTCAAAATAGAGATGGGTTTTGCTTCGCCACATTAGTTTACAGTGCCATCACATTGGACAGACTACCAAAAAAGAAAAATTGAAAAAAACTTAACAACAGAAAAAGTGATGTGAATGTATGTAGAAATCTAGCTCTACCTTTAATTAGATAGTTGTATATGTCAGGTTCATCCACTTTAAATCCATTTTTCTTATCAGCCTCACTCTGATGGAGACAGACTGAAAGGGCCATCAACCACTATTTTATTTCTTTCTATATAATGATGCTAATCGTTGTTTAGCAATGACATGACATAATCGTTTGTCTGATTTGGGCCTATAATTGTTAAAAAACAATATGGTCTTCTTATTTTATGCCATTAAATTTCACCCAAAAAAAGCGGGCAGGGGCAAATCACCCAAATGGGCTGCTCTCACCTAAAAGACAAACAGAAATTGTGACTTGATGATGACATGGAAAAGTCAAAGTATCACCAAAGTTATCAGTTATCCTCTGAGGAATTTCACGGCCATCCACGTGAATCTGCTGTTGGTGCTAGAGGACATCACTCAGGTTATTAGGATTCATCCTTTGGAGAACATGAATGTCTGTTTTCGAGATATTTCACAAAAAAGCGTCAGCCTCATGTTGAATTTTCTCTGCTTTGCATGAGCAGCAGCCTCCTCTCAGTGATTATGAAATAAACAGTCTTGTCTTGTGCAAAGCTCACGGGCTGCCGAGGGCGAGGACTTTTTTTAGAATATACACTTGAGCACACAGATCTACGCACACACAAACACACAGCTGCAACAGTACACACACACACACACACACACACACACACACACACTCACACATATATTTTGCATATTGTGTAAGAAGACAATAAACTAGACCACAAACATGAAGCCCAGAAAATGTTCAACTTTAATCTTAAGCAGTTCCACCCACCCCAGCAGAATGAAGTAGACTCCAATGGGAACCCACTGGGGATGAGGAGAGGCTGCAGCACATTTGCACGTTTCATTTCAGCTGGAAATCATATTAGTATTGCGGGCTGCCGAAGCCTAGAGTTGAAATGAACCATGGAGACGATTTAAAGGAGAAAGGGATTGAGAAAAGAAGTGATGTGATGGTGAACTGGGAGGGTGTGGGGCTGAATATGGCAGAGCGGGAAGTGGTGGAGCTCATATTCAGTGGCTGAAATAACAGGAGATGAAGATTACTGGATGGAGTGGAGTGGGATTAGGGAGAACAAAAGGAGCAAAGGTAGCTGACAATCTGGAGGGAGAGATGAGCAGGAGGGGAAGCATGGGGCCCAGGATGAGGAGGAGGAGGAGGAGGAGGAGGAGGAGGAGGAGGTGTGGGGGTAACGTACTTGGCATTGGCACAGGAAATAAATTGGTATGTTGTACGCAGAGGAGGAGAGGTCAGGTGGAGTTCAGCAGTGACAGGGCTCCTGAATCTCCTCCTCGGGCAGGAGGGCCGGCCGAACATCAAAGACAGAAAGTGATGCTGCGGAGGCTGCTGCCTCAGGTTATAGTTTAAAGCTGCAGTTTGTTTGAAAATGACAATAAAAGCCATGTTTCTACCTGCATATTTGTGCTGTTTATAATTGAATATAATAGTGTAGATGACTGAAGTCACATATGTGATAAAAATGTAAAGTATCCACTTAAATGAGCAAAAGAATCAATCTAAATCAAACTGATAATTTTCTTGAAACACTCAAGTATTTTGGGACATTTTTTATGCTTTTACATGTGAGTCAGCAATAAAGATTTGACAGGAAATGAGGGGATAAGGTCTCCTGGAAGACCCAGACCAGAAGCATTAAAATTCATGGTCAGTATCTTGGCGCGCTCACATTTTTTATTCTATGACCATTATGAATTATTCTGATATATTTCAAGATGTTCTTGTTTTTAGAAAAACAAAAACTCCTGAAACATTAAAGCTCTACTTTCTTTTCTTTTACTTTTTAAAGCTTCGGACCACATGCAAACAAACTAAAAAAATCTGATTGATTAAATGAGCACACTCATGAACACACACACCTGCAGGATGTCCAGATGTTCAGGTAACTCCATATGGATTAACATTACCGCAGCAGCTGCACATTTTGATTGGCAGGGGGAGGGTTGTGCCTTGAAACCTTGTGAAAATCAATCCATACATTCCTCAAACAAATTAGGTAATTCAGGCATTCATTCAGCTCCTCTTTCATGGGTGAATCAGGCAGGTGGCCATCCATTGTGGTTGGAAGAGAATAACTCATATTGTGTTTCCAGGGTGGCTGAGTGGACAGGAGGTGGTGGGCGGGAAGTGAGTTCAAAGCAGGATAGAGCTGATAAGGAACTCACCTGCAACCAGCTGGCTCTCGTGTTTATAGACACAGTTGGAAAATCAAATTTAACCTCATCAAAGAAATACTGTGGCTGATTTATTTTTATGTCAGCATTATGCCTTTGTTCAAATGGGCAATGTGTCCTTTAAATTCAAATCTAAAGTGTCTACATCACCAGATTTGCATGTGTTTGGACTGTGTGAGGAACAACATGCAAACTCCACACGGAAGAAAAGACAAGTTAGACTTGGAACCGAGATCCTACTTATCGTAAGGAAACAGTAACTAACCACTGAGACACCAGTGCTTTTCAGTATTTTTGGTCCGATTCTTTTAGGCAGAATTTGAGCCCTATACAGTCCCCTAAATGCACCCCATCAATGATCTAAGACGCTGGTTCCAACTTATAGGTGTCTGGACTCCCCCAAGGCAATCCAAAATACATTTGAGGGAGTCACAAGATGATATAAAGTAGAAGAAAGAAATGTAACACCAAACTTGATTGATTTTTTTTCTAACTTTTCTCTTGTGAAACACTGATACTTTCCCCCAGTCAGGGTTTTAAACATCCTTTAGATGAAAATAAAAAGTCACTCTGTGTCTAACTCTCAACTTATGTGCACTGTACTAAAATAAATATTGAAATATTGATTTGTTTTAACAGGTCACAAGCCAAAGTCTTTGGCAACCACTGGTCTAAGACATGAATGTAAAAGAAGTACAAAGAACATTAACAAATAACACTGAAATGAAACAAGCAAACACCGTGGGAAGTATTTCAGAAACCAGTTGGATGTTTTTCACAACAAACCAGAGTTAAACAGCTGCCAACTATGTATACAAATAAAAAATGATAAATGTTGCCAAAACATTGCCTGTAAAATAAAACAGTGCATCCCCATAAGACATTATATTTGCCTGACTGGACCCCCCTCTGATGAATGGGGCCCAAAGGAGCCACTTGGCATACGCCTCAGCAGCTAAATACACTCAACTTTAAACAGATGGTTACAAATCAGCTCTGTGTCCCAAATTGCTCCGTTATTCTCTCCCGATCAGAGCTAAAAGCTTCATTAAAGTACTAATAATGTACTCTTTTTTTCACCTTGAATTCACCTCTGCTGTTATTTAATTAACAGTGTATCAAATGGCGCTGCCAGTAATTTACCCTGTTTACAAAACTGCTAAGAGTGGCAATAATATATGCAGAATAAGAGTTGAATTTATATTGCATAGAAATTGGCCAGTGTCATAAATACAGACAGTTGTTGCGTGTTTTTTTTTGTTATGATTACATTACTTATGATCAAAGACCAGCTTTGCTAGCAGCCAAACATCAAGCAAGGTCAACAAAACAGGACATATCAGCCAGCTAATATTGTAAGATGAGATTTATTTTTGCAAAGCATTATTTTATAGATTACCTTATTTTATTCAGGTTTAATGAGAGAATTGGTAGAATTTATTATATCAAGTAGAACAGGATCTATAATGCATGGTACACCTTGTCTTTAATCTAAGTGATGGTTAAGATTGGAAGAGTGATATTAGGTAAAACATTGAGATGACTTATCAGATTCATTGTCAGTGTCCTGTTGTCCTACAGCTGAAGTGACAAAGTTACACAGATAACCTGTCCCCATGATTTTGCTTGACCTGCAGCACGAAAGTAATTTAATTAAGTAAAATCCAGGTTTATAGTTAATAATAAGAGTAACCAGCGTACAATATTACTTACTAGTTCAACAGCAACAAGTCCAGCTCAGCGTCTGTCTTTCAGCCTTTTATTTCACAAAGCTCTCACCAACGACTAAAAGTCAGCCTCAGATTTACTCATGTACTCTTCCCTCTCTTCACCTCTGCCATGCTTTGGACTCTGCTGAGCAGAGAGCTACATAGCCCACTTGCCCAGCCTCTGTTTCGACACAACACCTGCATTTTCCGCGACCCTGTGCTACAAACACTAACACTCTTCCAGTGCTCTGAGCTCACAGTCCGGCTAAAAAACTGAGCTAACAGCAGCTATAGTTTGCAACAGTTTACTCTACTGTCCATCAGGAAACTCTGAAAATATGGGGAGCAGCCGGAGGACATCAGATGAAAAAACAGCAAACATTTTCTCCATAAAATATGATCCAGTCTCACCAAAATCAGTGAAATAGTTGTGTGTGATTTAGAGTTGTGTACTGTTTTATTTTATGGTCGAAAGGTTGCACAGTGTTGCTTTAAAGAATAACTCTATTATTTATAACACATACAAAGTCATGCAGACAAACATCTGCTACAGTATTAGCTTCATCGGTAGTCGCAGCCCCCCCTTGCGGTCCCCCATGCCCTTCCTTCCCCGGTCCTAAACCTCACTGTTGTGGATCAGTAGTCGAGCCCCTGCTTGGAGCAGAGAGTCAGCCCGCCCCGCAGAGCCAGCAGACCGGGCTCCGTCGGTGCCTGTACCAAACACACTCATCCTGGGGAGCAGCGGTGGAGCAGCAGCGGATCTTCCGAGCTGTTTGTGGACAAGAAGCAGCACCGTAACTACTGAGAGAAAAGAGCAGATTGTTTTGTGTTGGCTAGTTGCTGTTGTCAGAAAAAGTTGTTAGTATCGCGGATACATTTACTGCTGCGGGAAACACTGCGGGCTGCCCGTGAAGAACATCTTGATTAAGGTGAGTATGTAACGCAGCGTGCAACAGTGATTTAGGAGAAAAGTGTGTGCAGTTATTCTTCAACATGAGGGCTCAGTAAAGTTACAGGCTTTGTTTCTTATCACAGTGAAGAATGAGAGTAACTTCTTTCATGATGCTGGTGCTAATTTGTGCAAAATTACCCCCAAACAAGTGCGATTTATAGCTCAAAATGAGGGTTGATAATACAGTTATAAGGCTGCATGGCTTAGTCTACATGATTAATTGGTTATTGATACTTTGACTTGTCTGAGTGATTAAAGTACTTGAGCTTAATCTGCAGTTCATCCGGTTGACTTAGTTTTCCCATCAGTTTCTTGCGGTGAATTCAGATGTTTTTCCACAAGAAGTTGTCTGTGTCTGTTTGTGAAGAGAGAAAAAGAGAGGTATGAGAGGTATGAGGGAGAGAAACCAAAGATTTCTCTGTTATCTCCATCCAGCTGTTTCAGTGATTTGGGTTCAACTGGTACACACACACTCCAATTTTCTTGTTTTGGCACTCTCTCTCTCTTGATATCTGAGAGGATGAAGGGAATGTGATGAAAAGCAAAAGGTCATACAAAGAGAGAGAGACCTTAGCGCCATTTGTTTTATGCCCTCAAGGCCTACTTTAATATATGGATTAGTTAGTAGTTGAACTGGAAACGCCCAGGGTCTTATTGGACCATAAATAATCCCCACAGGAGCACATATATAAACGCCGAAGGAGCAGCAGCATGCCTGAGATCCTCTCCATCTCCTTCTCATCTGTGGTGAACACCCTCCCTGCAGCTGATTGATGGTTTGGACGTCATGGTGCCACAGCTATGAGACTTTGGCTGAATGCAAACATTTAAGACACACAAGTGAATGCACATCGCTGCAGACGTAGATTCTTAATTGTTTTGCGCACACATGCTTCTTCCTCTCCTGCACAGATGTTAACTGAGTGTTCAGACATCACGCCACCTCTCTGGGAGACTCTATCATCATCCTGCCCTGTCACCACAGAACAGCAGGGGTGGGTGGAAGAGGAAGGAGGAAGGTGGTAGGACACATACAGAGAGAGAAGTGGGGGATTTGGTGGTGGTGGGAGGTGATAACCAAGCTGTCAGGCGACTAGGATTGGAGCACAAATGGAGGGCAGGTAGGGGGAGGAGGGGTGTGATGCTGAGATCATTTGTATCACATGGCTCCTTCACAGGACAAGAAGCCCTGAGGGGGAACGACCAAAGTCATGGTCAATGTGCTTTTGATCGCATGTATGAAGTCCTAAAACACTTCTTTATTCTGCCTCCTCTCTGCATCTTTTTCCAGCTTTTTGCTTCCACTGTCGAATAAACCGTCTTCCCGTCATCTCCATTCACGTCCGCGTTGAGTTGACAAATACGTGTGAGTGGAAAGTAGAACACAGCTAGAGGCACAATCACAGATGATGCACATCTGCCAGTTTTCGCTCAGAAGACGCCGAAACATTAAAGACACGCCTACTGCTCAAAAATGTAGCCTTTGCATCTTAATTTGCTCATTAGATAATCTCAGCTGAAAATAGCACATAAAAGTGCGCACATGGCCGCATCTGTGCACTCGGGAGCACTCTTACATAACAAATTAAAGGAAAATCCCACATAGAGCGGCGTACAGTATATCCCGCATTAAACTCAGAGCAATCTGATCCACACCTGTGATGCTCAATTAGCAAAATGCCTTTCGAGCCATCTGGGGCTGCCATTTCATTTCGCTGCAGTGATTACGATGACGTTGAGCGGTGGATGTGATTAAAGACATGCAAGTAGCATGTCGGTATATTTAATTCGTTGTCATCCATCATGATGTAACGTAGACCTCGAAAAAAGCCTTACACAACAGAAACTCCATGCTGCTCTTATTAAACACCACTGTAGGTACATTTGAGACAAACCAGGAAGATTTGCTTTGCAGTAGTACAGAGCTTTCATATGAAGAGTCTGAAAAGCACCATTAAAGTTTTTTTAGGGAATGAAGCACTCAAAGGAGTTCAGCAGATATGTTTTCTTAGTTTTGACTTTCGTTTTCCTCCATTAAAAACCCATTTCAGCTGCACTCCATGTTTCCAGCTCCTCTATTCAAGTGGCAGCTTCTTTGAGTTTTTTATTTTGGGCTTGTAATGCTTGTGTGTTGGTTTGTTTCTTGTTTAAATTTGGCCAGCTCTTCTTCCATATCCCACTTGAACTCCTCTTTGAATGATGTGAAGTCTGCGTTTAATTCTGTTCTCAGGTTTCTAATTTGCGTACTCTGTTGTTTCGTCT
This sequence comes from Sciaenops ocellatus, assembly GCA_033000465.1. Taxonomy (NCBI): domain Eukaryota; kingdom Metazoa; phylum Chordata; class Actinopteri; family Sciaenidae; genus Sciaenops; species Sciaenops ocellatus. The sequence goes on along the minus strand of CP136872.1, from coordinate 14,985,702 downwards.
CCTTCATCTTCCTTCTTTTTGTCCATGTTCGTGTCACTTCAAGTTAGTCCTTCTTTTTCTTGCATCTTTTCTTTGCTATAGCTCCCCCGCTCATACTCAATTAAAACTTCAATGCTTGTTTACTTCTTGTCCAATTGTCAGGAGCTCTAATGCGCCGTCATGCTCGGTTGCCTACTGGAAGTCGTCTCTAAAAACCTATTCCATGTCTAAAGTTAGGCTATGTATCAGACAAGCAGGGTTTTTTTTTTGCTGTTGTGCTTCAGTTCACCGTCACCTGTGCTGTTTTTTGTTTTTTTTCCAGATACAGTTTGTAGGAGTTAATGTTTGTGCTTCTGATTCCACTCAGCTGTGATGTGTCTAACAGCGGGTGCGTCATTGAGCTTTCCGTCACAGTTTCTCGCTGTCAGCCCATTAAAACAGGACAAGAGCAAGAGCACAGCAGGGGAGAGACAAGCTGTCAGTCAAACTTGCACACACACAAACACACAAAGACTACTCTGTATGGGAAAGTGTAATTAGTACCCGCCTGGGTTTGCAGTGACCTTTCTTTTCCTGCTTTTAAAGGCCCGTTCTGGACTGAAAGTGTAGCGACAACATCCCTAATGACTTTGCATATTCATGATTTTTTCATTTTCAAAGTCATTAACCGAGATATTACACAACAGATTAATTATTGTATGCTATGTAGGAAAGTTTCAGATATACAGTATTTTGAAGCTGCAACTTTTTAACCACCAGCCGATGGATGTTATGTCATGCAAGTCAGTGTGGGCGCACAATAGGCTGGCAAACTACAGTCGACAGTAAAACAAGTTCTCAGGAGTTAATTGAAATGAATCATGCACATGTGGTTCATTTGTAGATGCATTTTAATCCACTTGCATTCCAGAGATTTTTATTGTGGCCAGAAATAAACAACACAACATTTACCATTCCTCTAGTACAAAACACCAACAGAGTGGAGGACGAGGAGGATGTTTTTTTGTTTTTTTTCCATCATGATAAATCATCTCTTAAAATGCTTTCGGAGTTGGTTGGTCCACATAGTTAAAGGAGAGACAAACTGTTGCCATAAACATGTTACCTCAAAGCAGATCTGCAAAGCTTGAGTCGGGTTTTGTTTTGAGCAGCTCAAGTCATGTTTGCATCAGTCTCATCTGTACAGCTTTGAATCAGGTGGAAGAAACAGTGGCATGCATACATTCACATGTTCATTTTGCTACTTAGTTTATTGGACTTGAATGTAGCTTCATTACTGACATTGTACTGTATTCCTAAATACTAACCCAGGGTTCATACAGAGACATTTATCTCGTTTAACATTGTTTGTTAAACCACATTTTTAATAAGATTTTCAACATAGGTTTGTTGTACACTGTTATGAAACATCATCAAAGAACAGTCAGAAATGTGATATGCGTGTGTGTGTGTGTGTGTGTGTGTGTGTGTGTGTGTGTTTTGGCTTTGTTATAAATACATCTTTTGTAAGCTCGACTGTCTGGCTTTGATTGATAGTTCACTAAATGAGGGCTGCATTTCTTCTGCATTTCTTTTTTGTTTATCTGAAAGTGAAATTATAGATTTCAAAACTTTTTAAGAGGCTGCAAATCAATATGATTTCATTTCCTCTTTAAATATTGTAAGACATCTGAAGGTTTGAAAGTTTAATTAGATTCTTAGAGTTATTGATAGATCCTTTCCCAGTAAAAATTTGTGAATTCCTACAGAAATAGAAATGTTGTCGCCAGTGCGCAAAACTCCCAACAACAAGAGACGTGGTGAATGTTTCCAGCAACCACATGGATGCATAAACATCGCAGCAGAACATCTCAGCCACTTTTTAAATTCCTTTCTTTAATTAATCTATTGGTTATTTGTAACCATGGCAAAAATGAACAGACTTAAAAGTTAAGGGCAGACATGAAAGCCAGATGAGCTATTTCAGGCTCTTTGTTAATCTCTCAAATCTCTCAAAATGAATGAATGAAGTGTTTACACTCTGACATTTTAAGCCCAGGTTATTCAGACTCTTAACATTATGCAGACTGGCTACTAATAGAGAAACATTTCATTAGGTGAGTGATTGCAGCAGAGGCTGTCACTTGTTCACTGATGATAATAACCAGGTCTGTGCAGTGCAATCAAACTTGAATACAGTCATCTCTGCTATGAATAGAAAAAGCTAAGAAAGAAGGAAATTTGTACAGAGGAGGCTTTGATGATTATGAAGCTCCTTGACTGCAACATTTCAATTAAACAACACGTGACACCTAAATATGTGCAGTCAGCTTATCCATCAAGCTACAGGAGGTCAGGTCAGGTTTGACTTTTTTCTGCAACGATTTGAAGTGACTCTAATGTTAAACTAAGCGAGGCTGCAGCGTGTCTCTGTGGATGGCATTGTTGGTCCTGACTGAAATATCTCAAAATGTGGTACAGATATTCACGGTGCCAAGAGGATGAATCCTCAGAACTTTGTTGATCCCTTTAGTGCCATGATGAGGTTGATAGTGTTGGTTTTGTGTGGAGTGTCTCAACAAATATTCAGGCTTGAACAGAACTTAGTATATGTTAGCATGCTAACACAATAACAAAACACTATAACTGCTAACCATTCGTATGTTTGCGTTGTCATTGTGAGCATACCGATATTAGCATTTAGCTCAAAGGAGCCTCACAGACCCATTGGCATGACATATCTAATTAGTCAAGACTAATATAGAGCTATAGGAGCTCACCAAGACATCTGCCCTGCCTTTTCATCAGCCCCAAGGTGTGGCTGTGAACCACTTCTGTCGTTGGCCTGTCTTCGTCACGCTGTCCTAAGCCTGTCATTACCGCCTTAGACTTTTACGGACTTTAAAAACACCCAAAAGCTTGAACATGCACGCTGCCTGTCTATTATCATGCTTCTGCAGAAGCTTTTTGAACATGAAAGGAGACTCGAGATGTGCTTTCTTTGTGTAAGTAGATTGCAGGTCAATTAAACTGCTGTTGGAATCTGATAGCTGAGATGGCAGGCAGTGATGGGCTCTGAAATCCCTTACAGTCTGTAAGAAGAGACAGAATCAATGCAGAGTGGAGTAAGTCTGTGTATAATGGGCATTAGTGGGCAGAGCTCTGGCACATGTCACATTAGGACCGGGAGTGCTGAAGACTGCCAACTGCTCCAAATGTCCATTAGTAGGCCAATCAAACTGTGTTTGCTCAACACTCGTATATTTGTTCACTGCACCCCAAGATACTATAAAGAAACTTCTCCTACTCCCTGAAATTGCAGTTGAAATCCTCATTATGTTCCAATAAGTAAATATCAGCCTGTACTGTGTGCAAATCATGACCACCACCACCATAACTAACATGGAAAACGTTTTCCTCCATCTTAGCGCAGCACTGCTTTTCTCCCTTTCTCTATCGTGGAGAAGTTAAAGTGGCCTCATATGTCACAAAGCGTCACTTCACTGCTGTCAGGAGGTTGATGTATGAGATACCGAAATGGCCAGTGCTGAAACAGCAGACCACACACGGACACACACAGATACACACACAAACACAAGATTGATGGATGTACACAAGTATTAGGTACAGAAATTGGGGCTCATTGCCCGTTAGGAGATAAACGGTTTTAGGAGGTTGAGGAGGCGACAGGCTGGAGACGACCTGCAGCTGCAACAATTAGATGATTTTATTGGCAACAGTCTCGTCTCGTTATTTTGGTGTCCTCAAACTGTTTAGTCAAGAGACATTTTTCTTCTGCTAGCCTGAAATGGGAGAAGAAATCTTCTGTCGAGGTTGAGCTCTTTACATGACTAACAACACCCGGTGTCCCTACAATTGAGAGCACCATTGATTAAGCTGTTTGTAGATTTGCCACTATTGGAAACCTGATTTGTGCCAGCAAAGGAAGCAAAACATGAATTATTGATCCAGTTTAAAAAGCTCATTGGCCCCAGCTGGTTTGATTTGGCTGTGGTTTTTATAGAGGGGCCTCTCAGACATGATTTTGTCTATACAAACTGCTACACATTTTTTTTTTACTCAGTCCTGTCTAAAACAACTACTTCAGCAGAATTGAATCAGTGCAGCATGTTGCAGCGGGGCACCTCTAAGCTAATAGCATAAGCAAAGATCTGTTGACACCCAGTTGTTTAGACATGTGTCTGATTTATAGATTAGATTTCCTCCACCCTCTTGGCCAGCTCCTTCCCGTTTATGTGTGTGTGCGCGTTTTGTTCTGCAGATTGAAACCAGCTCGGAGGATGCGTCTGCCAGATGACCCCTCGGCAGAATGCGTACCACACGGCGCACCTCCCCCTTCCTGCGTCAGCTGACTAGCTTGGGTAAACTGTGGTCGGCTTGTCTCGGGGAAGCGGAGAGTAGAGGAGGAAGGGGGGGGCGGGCGAGGGGGCTGGGAAGTTTTAACCATAAGAGAGTGTTTACATCATGACCCCAGCAGATCTCTGCATACCGTACTCTCAGTGGTGAAACTATGGCATTGATCCCTCCTTTTTAATTGCCGGCAGATGTTTCCCTCCTCATCGGCCATGCCTCCATCTCTTCCTTTCTCATACACACATGTTGAGCCCTGATGTTCCCAGAATTCTTCCGGGAACCTCTGGGATGCTGTCCCAGCCGTGGTCTTGGTAACATAACTCCCACCACCCTCTCGTCCGAGCCAACCCTCATCCCTCTGTGGTCCCGTCACACGTGGACTGCCAGGACTCAGCTGGCCTGGAAGCTGTCCTTCTGCTTATGAAACATTTGGCAAATTTTAAACATAGTTGCAGTTTATGAAGTGATGCTGTCACTGGTTTTAGCTCAGTTTCAGCGGGCCTCAGACTGACAAAGCCGAATGTTGTAGGTGTTTTGTGCCTTTGTGTCGCTGTGTCTTTGTCTGCGCTGCATTATCCTGCACAGAATTGGTTGTGGAGGATTGTGTCCATCTGCGGAGTGAGATTTCTTGGAAATGAGACACACAGTACGGATAAAAAGATGAAGGATGGGGGTTTGTCTTGTGGCTCATCAGCAGAAAAGTGAAATCAAGTCCTCAGCATGGGTTATACAGTGTGTGTGCCTCTGTGTGCATGGCCTGCTGAATTTTAAAGTACCAGACAATGAGTCCAGTGTGATTCTTTCACATGCACGCGTCCTCAAGCCTCTCAGCATCCCTCTGCGAGCTGACATTCAAAAGATGCATTGTCCAAATAAGCCTTTGATATTCATATTATTATTAACAGTCTGGATCAGCGTGAAGCTCGCTGTGTTTGGGGTCTTGGTGCCCCCCCTCCTTCTTGGGCCCAGACTGAGGGCAGACAGAAGTAGGTCAAAGTTTAGTGGAGCGTCCTGTCTAAGCAGGAGGATTTGAGAGGTGGAGGAAGGTTAATAAACTATTTAATAACACCCTGTAATCCATTCTGATGCATTAAAAAAAATGGTCTCCCAGTGTAGCTTGCTCATGTAGACAGATTGACCCTCTGCCTTCTAGAAAAAAAAAAAGTATCTGCACCAATAACCATTTATTAATGTTGTATTTTAACTGAGGGATTGATGGCTGGTTATAAAGTAGAAAAACTCATTAGAATTAATTAATGAAGGTAATAGAACTAGACTGATGAACAGATTATTGAGCAAAGAAACTGCAGCAATGCCAAAGATGAGTTTATGATACACTAAGAATGTCATCGCACTGCACAGGAAGATTTCAAATCAAATCAAATCAAATTTTATTTGTATTGCCCAAATTCACAAAATACATTTTGCCTCAGAGGGCTTTACAATCTGTACAGGGAGTGACACCCTCTGTCCTTAGACCCTCGGTTCGAGTGAGTAAAAAACTTGCCCACAAAAACCCTTTTAACAGGGAAAAAAAGGTGGAAGAAACCTCAGGAAGAGCCACAGAGGAGCGATCCCTCTCCCAGGACGGACAGACGTGCAATAGATGTCACATGTACAGAACAAATCAACAGAGACATATTGTACAATTACAATGAATGATAAAATGATTCCAGTATACAGAGTACACAGAGATATGGTAACAATAATGACAGTAATAATATAAGTAGTGGACGTCGTGCAGGACCACAGCAGCAGCCACGATCCATGAGAACCTGCTGGTCGAGAGAGCACAGAAACTCTGGGGAAGAAGTTTAGTTAGTAACATGCATTAACATGCATTAATGAGACATGTATGTTTACAGATAGAGAGAGAGAGAGAGAGAGAGAGAGAGAGGTTTGAGTAGAGTTTTCAGTAAAGGGAGATGTGACTACATCTTCAACCAGTGCCGTGCCTGACTAGGCATAACCCTGAGAGAGACAGACAGAGAGATACCTCCAGGGCTCCCTTGTAGAGGTAGAGTGTGCACCCCATGTGCAGGCTCAGTTCTTGCTGCAGCGGTGGCCCTTTGCTGCATTGTCTACTCCATGGTGTGCTGGCACCACAGTGGCATCACTGTCCCGCATGGTTACAGGCACAGAAACCCATCAGTGATGCTGTGTGTAGAATTAGGGTAAAACAAACCTTCAACCAGAGAGGGCAGCAAAACACTGCTTTTCAGCTTGATATTAAGTTAATTTTATTAAATATTCCAAACAAAGTGACCCTTTGCTAAATTATGGTAAATTGAAATATTCTTTTTATTCATGTAGTATATTACTAATCAATAAAGAGTTCATACGTCATTACATTTAATAAATGAATGACAGCTGTGATCGATTCACGATGACTAAAACATTTTATTTAGACAAGACTAAAATTCTATGCAGCCATGGTAAAAATCTCATTTCTGCACTGACCATGTTTCACAAATGTTGTCATGTTTGAACAAAGCGGCAACCTCAGTGGCTTAAAGTTATGTAAAATTAACAGCACGGACGCTTTGATTGGCAGGTAGTTGCCATTATATATATTATACATGGCTTATTTGAGCACCCAGGCATCATGTCCGCCAATGATTCATGTCTTTGCCAATTTTTAGATTAGCCAGGAGGCAGAAGGGGCAGGACCGCCAACAGGGCAGTGGCCAGCACCACAGATTTTGACCTTCAAAATAGCTCTTAAGAAACCTGTGGGTGACGTCACGTATGTACACCGTCCATTCTTTAGACTGTCAGTGGTTTGAACGGGTTTCGGTTGGTCGAAATGCAATCTAGGAACCCTCTTGGAATCATCTGACAGAGATTTAGCTTTTTATTGCATTCATGTGCAGACATCGGTTTATAGAGATTAGCCGAAATGTGACATTCTTGTTATTTTTGTGTCTCAAGTTGCTAATCAAACTATAAAGAATGACCGGCACATGGAAGAGTCCTGGCCCAGATATCCGTTATCTGGATATCCGGTTTCACAGGAAACCCTGAAACACTGACAGTTACCCCCAAAAGCTAAATTGTCAGTGGCTCTGTGATGCTGCACTTAAGCAAAGGTGTGCTTTGAGCTAAAATGCTAATATTAGCATGCTAACGTGCTCACAATAACAACACCAACATGCTGCTGTCAAGCAGGCATAACGTTCACTATGTTCACCGTCTTAGTTTAGCATGTTAGTATGCTAACATGTGCTTATTAGCACTAAACACAAAGAAGCCTGCTGTCCTTGTTGACCCTTTTAGACAAAACATACCTCTTCAGATTACAGTGTCTGGGTGTCTGTGCGAGAGGTGACCGGCTTGAGGAGAGGTCAGACTGTTGGGTTAGAGTTAAGAAGAGAGGGGCTGGAGGGTGAGGGTCATGTGGGGGAAACTAAGCCTCTGAGTCCAAATCCAAAGTCTTGTATCATAAAGTTTGAAGACACAGTAGCTCCACTTTTAGTACACGAATGTCTGGCATCCGATACTAGAGAGGATCTGGAATATTTATAGTTGTCAGCGGAGTTTGTTGAACAGGATTATGTACTATTCCTTTTGGTCTTTCTCTCACTGTTTTGGTTGGCTTGTGTTACAAAAGAGAGCTTTCAAAAATCAGATGTTGTTGATATGAGGGTATGAAGTATAGCTGGAGGAAGGGATGCTTCTTAATGATTAAACAATGAATTATAGCTCATCTGCTGTGTCTCAAACTTCTGTTCTTTGTCAGCAGACCCGAATTTGCTGGTCTGCCGAGTTTAAAATGAAGCTCCAGTCTGCTGTCAAAGATTGAACACATAGATTAAGGTGAAGATGGAGCGGTTTGGCGGGGTAGCGGCAGCGGATGCAGGGATGAACGGATGAAATGAGGCCAGTGTCATCCTGCCTCATTTAATATGCAGGGCTGGGAGGGGATTAGCCTCGCTTACATAACTCCCTCTCACCCGTCTCCCCCCTTAACTAGCCCATCTCCCCCTTATCCCCATCCCTCATGTTTTCCTCTTTTCTGAGAATACAAGATTGGTGCCTTTTTGTTATTTGAGTCTTTTGGATATCTACCTTTGTTTTTAGCCCGTCTTGTCTTTAGGACAAAAATCCTGAGAGACAAAAGACATAAGGAGACTGAAAATGGGGATTCAGCGGGACCGTGAGGAGAGGAGATGATGATGGTGAGGGCCAAAAATTAGGAAAGGGTGCATGGAGTCAGAGGAAATAGAAAGCTGTAAGAGAGAGAAAGAGTCATAAATGGTCTGCAGATGAAGCAAAAGGAAAAGAGGAAACGTGAGAAAAAAGGGGGAGTGTTGGGGGTGGATGAGTCTATTTATAGTTTATCCCTGCTGTTGGGTTAGACCGCCTGGCACAGCACAGCACAGCACAGCTCAGCATCCATGTCAGTCTTCATGTCAGTCTCCATTATCTCTAAACACACACAAATGCACACATATAGAGTGCTGTATATACCCCGAGGGTCTGAATACAAGCTGTCACGAAAACATGGGCACGCTGACCTTTGCCACTGAAGTGCGTGTAAATGTGGTGAAACGTGGATGAAATCACACTTAAGAGAGCGGCGTGTTCAACTTTAAACAAAGTACATCTCCCTGATTTTACTTCTTAATCTCAGGAATAAATTAACTGTGCACCGTCTCCTACGTCCTTCAAGTTCTTTTTTTGTTCTTCGCATTTGCATATCTGTGTTCTCGTTTTCTCACATACATAGAGCTACAGGCACACGTGCAGGTGAATGCATGTGTTTCAGAGTAAGAAACGTGTTCCCTCGACTAACTGTGGGCTTCCCTTTTGGCTGACTGGGATGACATCAGTAGTGCTCTTGTTTATTGTACCTGCTGCAGGCAGACACACACACATGCACGCACACATATCTACACATTCACATGATCTAACTGAGTCACAGGCACAGGAAGTAGCTCTTGTTTTAAACTTAATGCAGGAGGTGTTCAGTGTTTCTGCAAATATCCTTTAGTTTTTTCATGTATTTACTGTAGCAGCGCTGGCTCAGGGTGATTTTGGTTTCATTTTCACGCTTGTTGGTTCCCAGTTTTGGCTCTGCTTCACAAAAACAGCATTATTTTCTTGCGTTAGGTCAATAACAAGAAATCTAAACTTTGTCCATTTATATTTATTTGTGTTTTTCTGGGTTGAATATGCCTAAAACCAAATGGATTTCGTTTTTTGGTTGTTTTTTTTCAATCGGCCCGCTATGGGAAATGTTGCATGGGAAGTTACTAACTGAATGCTGTGAGGACTGGTCAGCTACTGTATAAGTTCCTGGATGATTCATGGAACAGTCTCAGGGTTGCACAGGACCTTGTTTGTTTCTGCTGTTTCTGCCCCCGGCTCACCCTGCTCCAATAACACACTTACTGTGGCCGTGGCAGAGGACACACACATATACAGACACACATTCAAGAGCTCACATAAACGAAAGCATTCACAACATGGCCATGTGCAGGCGGCGGTCGCAGAGAGACAGACAATATGTATTTACTCTCACGTCTTCACCACGTAATGGAAATCATCTCAAGGCTTCAGATGTTAGAAGGGTTTCTTGTTCTCGTGTCTTGAAGCTGTTCTTGTTCTTCACTCTGTTGTTGTTTACTGATCATAGTAGTAAATAAGAGTTTGTGGCAGTGGTGGAAAGTGACAAGGTGCATTTGCTTAAGTATGAATTGACTTGAGTATTTCCAATTTATACTACTTTGTACTTCTGCTTCACTACATTTCAAAAGTTCTGCTTCTGCTTAGATCGATTTTCCATGAATAAAACATCTTATGAAATACACTATGTTGTCTTCTTTGACATTTTGTTTTGTGACCTTTTCATAAGAAAACTGTACTTGGAGTCTCTTGTCACATTTCAGATGTCTATGCATCATTAAGTCCTATCAAAGAGACATTTCGCCTTCAAACTTTTTAGATGGTTTCTGTTTCTGTACTCTAGCCCTAACTGAGAGGTAAAATAATCAATATTTCATAAAACAGCAAAAAGAAAATGAATATACATTTGTGAAGCAGAACTTTTCATCTTTCCAGCCATCATTAATCATCTCAGGATCAATAATCATTTATCGTGTGACCTTTTAGAGGGGCCGGACCTTCTCTTGGGAACCACTGGATTAAACTACCTAACTGTAAATGCAGTAGTTACACTACTAATAATACAGTATTATAGTACACAACAGTATACTAAACTGTGTCCTTCTGCTTAATGAGGACTTTTAATAGTTTACTTATTTTTAATTGTTGTATCGTAAAGAGTACCCCTTCCACCACTCGTCTGTGAACCCTCATAGTGGTTTCAATGTGTTCTTGGGAAAGCACCGAGCATCCCGTGGTAGTCATGGTTGGTGAAACATGAAAGAGACAAAAATCTTTCAATTTTCTGCAGCCTGCATGAAGCGTGACAGCAGCAGCTCTCGTGCTGTATGTATCATTTTCCGTGTTAAAGTCCAGTGCACAGTTCAAGTGCAACCAGATGCTGACAGGTGCTTCAGTGTGTTTGTGTGAAATATGTGCAGGTCAGCACCCCACCACCTATTGTGGCAATTTCCCCATGTACACTATGTTCCCACTCCTTTCAGCTGAGAAAGACAGCGTATGGAAATGTATCTGAAATAATAGAAGAAAGGCTAAAGATGGGGAAAATAATATGAGAGGAGACGAAGTGTGAGGAAGAAAGGAGATGATTCACGTCCTCCAGGCAGACAAATTGTTAGAACAACAGCGGCAGGCTGATAGAGCTGCAGACAAAAGCAAAGACAAAGCTTTTGGCTCTCGTTGCGGCTGAAGCGCTGAAAAGGCAAATGAAAACTTTCCTACAATCTTTTTTTTTTCCTCATTTGTTAATTTCCCTCTGCTCTCTTTATTTCCTCTGTGCAGTCTGCTTTTGCTCCCACTACCCACGTCTCACAGAAGACTCTCATTAGTCATCAGCTGTCTGTGAACATGCAAGATCATCTGTTTTTTTTTTTTTTCTTCAAAGAAATTCATAGTAGTGGTTGATAGTGTGTGCGGCTGTGGATGAGCATCAGCTGCTACTCTTTGGTTGGTTTACAGAGATAGATTTGACCCACCGCATGCTGCTGCTGCTACCTCCCCTCTCTTCTCGATCTCATGCCATCTCATCTAATCTGGCCACCAAAGACAATGACTCAAGATCTGAAATCTTAGAGGAACATTACAGAGGAGATCGATTCACTTCAGGGAGGACTGACTACTGTACATGATGAGGTCATTTTCCTCTGGCAGTGGTAGATGTACATTTACTATAGTACTGAACTTAAATTGATATAATTTGAAGTATTTTGAGTTTTTCCTTTTTCAAATTTACAAGCAAATCTTGTATTTTTAATTTACTATATTTCTCTGACAGCTATAATTGCTAGTTATTTTTCAGATTAAGATTACAGTGAAAAACATATGATGGGTTCACACATTGTACAACACAATTGGCTTGTGATCCTTTGCAAAAAAAGCAGTTGGGGTCTTGGTCTGTGTTGTAATTTATCTCTAAATTTCTCAGATGGTTTCATTTAAATAACTGTTTGAGGCCCAAAGATGTAAAAGGATCCAATATTTTACGAAAGAAAGCAAAGAAAAGTAACAAAAAACATATTTGTGTAGCAGAACCTTGTTAATTATTTCACAACCCTGCTTTATCTTGTGATCCTTCGGAGGGCCTGACTCTTAGGTTGAGAAAGAAAAGGTCAGAATTTGTTCAGGAGGTTTTAAAATGAGTCATTTCTTCTATTATTTGTTGTAACAACAAGGTTTCTCTGAATGTCAGATCAGTTTTAATTGAGAACAGCCATCATCACAGCTGCCAGACTCAGGCAGGCTGCCCTCTAGTGAACAGTAGTGGATCTACATCAAGCCTGACCTGAGCTCCTTGATCAGAAGTGAAGAGCAAACGAACAGGACTGGACTTTAATATATACAGCAGATAGATCTATCAAAGCAGCACAGGCAAATGCAGTTCCCATTGTTGTTTTTTTTTCTTAACCTATAAGATGAATGGCCCTCATTAATCACGGCCATTTGTCTTCAGTTGTAAGTCTAGAGGTCAGTGATTAAACCTTGTTCTCTGTAACATAGCCAACTCTCTCTCTCTGTCTGTCTTTCCCTCCCTCACCCAGAGGATCAGGGGGAGAGTTGCATTTCGCTGCTGCTCTTGCTCTGCTTTTCATGGCTCTGATGTTGTCTGCCACCAAATCCCTGCTGAATAAACGTCAGAAATTGAAGCAGCAAATCATGTTTTATGTATGTGTGCTTACACAATGAAAGCAGGCTGGAAAGTGGGCCAAGCATCACACAGGGCATATTATGGCAACACAGCAGCTTTCTACTTTCTTGGGAAAAAAAAGACAGCGGCAGCCGCCGAAGTGCCGGGCACGGAGTACAATATGAGTGTTTGCTTAATGACAGCGAAAATGGAAAGAGATACATAGAAAATGCATTTACCTGACTGCTCTATTCATAGAAAGTATTTTACTATTCCCATTGATTCTCTTCTGGTGTAGAAATTATGCTGTTGACTTGTCAGCTCCATTATTGAACAGACATGTCTAGGAAGCTGTAATATGAAGGTATATACTGTGAAGATATGTAGAATTTATACAGCTGTATCACTTAAATATATCCGGTTGTATCAGGGCTGCGACTATCTATTGTCGCCATTATCAATCCATCTTATTCTCTTGATTATTGATGAATATACAACAGTAACAGCTGATATGGAGCACAGCAACACTGAGACTTTTAACTACATGTATCACTACACTTCGCAGATATTCAAAATTAGTTTAATTAACGGTTGTTATGTGTCTTAAATTGAACTTTGCTCCACAAAGATGAACATTTTTCCACAAATAACATTGGACTTTAAATGGATACTAAAGCACAAACCTCCAGGTGTGCTCATTTGACATCAGCCGACACAGATGTAGACATGGGCTTTGAACTGCTTTCAGACTTGGCTCAAAAATATTAACGGACTGTCGTAACATGAAGACTTATAGATGAAAGCTAGCAAGCTACTGTTCAGGAAATGTTAATGTGTTGCTTGGCAGTCCCAGTCCAGTTGCGGAAATATTTGTGTTGGCGGAGCCAAATTAATAAACAAACAAATCATAATCTGTTGTCACTTATTGTTGTAAATGAATAAATGGTGCTTGTAGAACTGTTGAATAAAAGCAATATCACATGAGAGGGAGTGATGTTGTACTGAATATCATTATGGCTGTTATTATCTTTAGCATTCAGTCTGCGGCCTTGTGACGACCAAGCCATGACACAGCCATGTTGATATTCAGTACAACATTGCTCCTTCTCATGTGATATTGCTTAAATAGTTTGATTCATTAGATGCCAGGAAATAGTGGAAAATAATAAAAAATCACATCTGAAGTCTGCTTGACTTCAGATTTTGTCTGTCCAACAGTCCCCAAAATATTCACTTTACATGGAGACATTTGAGAAGCCACAACCAGAAATCTTTTGTAATTTCTTCTTGAAAAATGACACAACAGTCAACATTTTCTTATGATTAATTGTTTCAGTTCTATATTTGGCTATTGTGTGCCATGTTGCAAATCACAGAGAAGATTTTCTTCATATCAATATATAATATATAATAGTATGTAATGCACTAGATTAACTAAAAACAGATAGTCCTCTCGTTATTTTTATAGCTAAAGCAATTAGTTGATTAATCAATTAGTCCATTTGTTTGTTCTGCTCAAATATGAAGAGTCACAGCTTTTCTCTGTTTTACTGTAAATTTAATAAATGTAAGTTTTGGACAGAAGACAAGACATCTCAAGATTTCACCTTCAACTGAAGGTCATTTCATAGTCCATATGATAAAACAATCAATGGATTAATCAAGACAATAAGTGGCAGATTGATCAAAAAAGAAAATAATGTTTAATTGCACTCCTAGTTATTTTTTTAACCTGCTTCTCCTAAATGACACTCTATACGCACAGTGTATTAATATGACAATATAAAATGACACAACACATTGTCCACCCTGTATGTGTGTTCATGTGTTTGTCGTTCTTTCAGGCCTGAGCTGAACATTTCTCTCTCTTGTTTCATTCTGCAAGAGTCACCTTGGCACAGATTTAGCCTTTTGTGTGACGGCAGCTACTTTCTCCTTCACCCTCCTTTACTCCTTCCTCATCAGTACAGCACTGAAACACAGCGGAGACCTGGAGTAACCTTATAACTGTAATGTTAGAAGCACTGTAATTAACAAAGTGAACCCAAGGCACACGTGCTGCATAACTTTAATAACACCCTGAGCTGAAGTTAATACTGCAGCACCCTTTGGGAGTGTGACCTTAAATCATAGTGTCATTGTACTCACATAAAGCATAGGGACCCTGCAGTGAGGACATATGCTGCCATAGCGATGTAATCTATCCACCAGTGATCTAAAGGATTAAAAATCTCTATCTAATCTGCACCCATGGGTTCAGCCCATCATACAGAGGTGAGATGTCATCTACTGATTAGAGATAAAACATGGAAAGGAGGTCTGACGTGTGTGTGTTTGTGACTGTGTGCATGTGCTCGCTCATGAGCTCCTGCAGAGATCATTACAGTATCACAGGTCATGTCTTTTGGCCTTGAAGTGGATTTTTTGAAAATTAAAAGATGTAAAGCTGACCACAGTTAGATCTATATGTGTGTGTATACAGTACAGTGCATGTGCCTGTATTTGCAAATCATAAATCTTTCCTTGATTGTTAGGCTGGCTGTAGGGATGGCAGTGTTTCACCACTTTGATCCAGACTGAAATATCTCAACATCTATCGGACCGATTGTTATGAAATTTTGTGCAGACATTCATGGTTGTCAGAGAGTTAATCCTCCTGACTTTGATGATCCCCTGACTTTTCAAAAGGGGTGGGGGCATCTGAATAAACTTAACCCCCACCCTGTTTTCTCACTAATTCAACCCCTAAACGTCCTCTGTGTCCCTAAGGGAAGACCTTGACCATCTGTCTTCCAGGAGGGGCTCCCTGTTTGCCTGTTTGGACAGACTGATATCTTTGCACCGCCCTCAGCTTCATATGATCATTGGTGTTCACAGTAATAACTACAAGGCACGTGTCCATCAAATCAGACGTAAAATGGCTGAAACACAAAAATCCCAGATCCTGATTTCCATTTTAATCAGTCGAACCAGTCGGCATAAAGCCTAACTGGACTGCAATCAGAAGTTTGTGAGATTTTCCGTTGACCAACAGATGATTTCATTTCATGTTTGCTCCTTATTGATGTTATTTGAGCTTCCTAAAAACATCAGCTTCATCAGGAAACAAAAAGAGGAATCAATAATCATGTTTTATGTGATCATTTGTCAGAATTAAATGGATTGTATTGATTTAGTCTAAAAGGATATGCATTATGTTCTGTGTTCTAAATTAAATTAGCATTTTTGTATCATCTGTATCGCCGATGATGTGTGATGGGTGCTGGAGAAAAGAATGAGCACACTGTTACATTTCTCTTCCTTATTATCTGCAGTAATGTTATTACAAGTTAGACAGATATAATAGTCCATTTATATGATGTTTTAGTCGGTGTTGATCAAAGTTTGACCCAAATAGATGATTTACTGTGCAGCCAAAACACAAGCTTGCCTTGACAATACCTTTTGTATGAAGGAAGATCTGTCAGCTTGACTGTTCATATTCTTACAGTCTGTCTCCTTATGACAATAGCTGTGAAAGAGCCCAGTCAGCATCTGTTTGCGGTTCCTGAAAGCAGCTCTGAGGCTCAGCCTGGCAGCCGGGCGACGTGGCAGGACTGACCCCTGCACTGAGATGCAGGGCCAAAATCAATAGTCGTATCGTATCACTTATCAGACTGTAACAAGCTGACTGATTACCTCATCGGCTGCTTGTGTAGAGAGCGGAGAGGTGGTGGGGAGGAAGAGAAAGAATGAGTGAGATCAGACGATAAAAAAAGCATAAATGAAAAAGGGGGGCTGAATGAGCATTTCTGGGAAATGAAGATAAAACCCTTCAGTGTACGCAGAGAGGAAAAAAGCTCATATTTTTCCTGTCAATGGAAACCAGGGGGTGGTAATACTAATTAAATCAAACTTCACAAGGTTTTTTGACTGAATACCTCATCACTATAGTCTATACTGTGAGGTTTACATGATGTTTTTACACACAAGAATAATTTGAGAAAGAAAAAGAGTAGAAATGTGGATATGATGGGCAAACACAATTTAAGAAAATTTAGGATATTGCATAATATCAATAAATCACCAAGCTCTGTTGCCTTGTTACCTGCTTTTTCTTGTATTCCCTTTTTATGAGTTACAGTGAGGCCTTTGTTGGTTCTTTACACTTTGTAGCTTCCGTTAGAAGCAGGAGACACTCTCACAAACGTGTTAACTGTGTGAAATTTGATCAAAAACACAAAGTATTTTCATTTAAATATTAGAATCGGGATCATCATGCAGGCTTTTGGTTATATTTTTCATTTGCGTTTGCTGGATGCTTGTTCATGGGGCTGTTTCACAAAGATAGTCTTGAGCATTAGATCTAATTCAACTGGTTTAACTGAAAAGTGCTGTTTATTGTTAAGTCTTGACTATCTGAAGTAGATCTAATTTGCTATGAATTATTGGTAAAGTTAGACTTCAGACTATAAAAAACATGGCTGATCAAGCAACCACAGCAAACCACTGAGCCCCCTTCACTACATTATAAAACGTTTTGTCTCCTGAAACAATTCATATTGTTTCAATAGTTTCTTTGTCCTTGATGTTGTTCTTATATTTAAATTAGGTGTAATAGGTTACTGCGGCCTCTCAAACCTCTTTTCCTTCTGTGTTACTGATTGTTTCTATGGAAATACAGCTCTTAGTTCAGTAGTAGCCTGGAGGTAGGGTGGTTAACTCTTTAGGCTGAAAATAAGTCAATCTTTTCTGGGGGGCGGGTGTCGGGGCATTTTGTGTCTTTATTTGGCAGCAGAATGAGGGGAAAGAGAGGTGAGGAATGGCATGCAACAAAGGAGTCGATATTGCAGTTCATGGTCAGCACCGTAACCACTGGTGATGATCCTACAGAGAATTATCACACAAATCTGCAGCTCTACTCATCGTTACAGAGTTTTAGCTCATTGTTTAGATGTTCGACCAGATCTTTACTGCGTTGGTTCACTCTCACCGCATGGCGCCGTTATTAGCTGTTTTCAGTGAAAAAGCTCTAAAAACACACTACCTACACAGCAGAGAGACAGTGAACGAGTCAGATATTTCCCTCAGGAGTTGGTAGAGACCAAAAACAGAGCTAAAAGAGAGTAAATATTGGACTTATATTTGTCAGGTGGCAGAAACACGACTATAAATGAATGATAACGTTGCTCCATAATTGCTGGTTGTATCAATAGCCAACTTTTTGATAACAAGTTCGTCATATCATATCTTAAAAGGTGATATGTTAATGCTGTGTTTTGTTCTTGCTCCCCCCACATGGCCAAAAAAAAGCAGTTATTGCAGGTTTTTATATTATATAAATGCTGTAAACATGAGTGTAATCTTGAGTCAACAGGTCAACATTAACACTTTGTGTTTTCATTCTGGACAGAGTGCACAAGAAGAGGCCGAGAGAGGAGAGAGGTACTGGGATGAGAGCTCTCTGTTTTTTCCCTGTCTCCCCCGGACCTCCAGGAGGCGTACGCTGGGTGACACTCTGAGGTAAAGAACCACACAAAAAAATAAAACACCCTCTGCAGACAAAATCCTTCTCTGGCGACGCTGACCTTCAGTATCTGCTGACTCAAGCGTCCCTTCGCCTCCTACCTCTCTTGTTCTTTCTCTCTTTCTCTCCCGCCCTTTCGCTGTTGTTCTCTCTTCTCTCCTGTCTTTCGGGGAGTCGGGGACATTGATTAGTGGTCTGACTTGGTGGTGTGGGCTCAGTTTGGAGTGACCCGCTGTGGTCACTTTGTCACACAGACACACACATTTATGGAAATGGGGGTCTTGGCCTCTGTCTTTGAAGTGTCCGGTTAGGGACTGGGTTTAGAGATGGATGGCAATTGGAGTGTGTCACACAGGGGGAGGAGGGGGTCGTGTAGGAGGAGATGAGGGGTTATGGGGTCAGGAATTTGCAGCTAAGCCTGTGTTTTTCCATAAGACAGCCGGGTGATAGCAAAGAAGTCAGGGATGTTGTGTTTGTCTGTTAACCTCTGTCATAAATCTAATTTTCTCTATACTCTGCAATCCAATCTTCTTTGGATACAACAACATTTTTTGTTTTTCGGCCATTAGCAGCCACACAACACTGGATCCTTTAACTGACATTAGCTCCTTATCATTCCTATCAGCTCAAGGCTTCACAGTGAAGGGCAGTGTTTGTAAGATATGTGGAGTGATAATAATGTGTGGTCAACAGAGCAGCAGCTGTCTTCCCTTCCTCTTTCCGCCGTCTCCATTACAGATCTGCTGTCTCCTCTGCTCTCCGTCTTGCCTCTAGTCCAGCTCAGCCTGTCCCAGCCCAGCTGTCCCCTTCCTTCATTAGCTGTCCCACAACGATACTCACCGCCTGCTTAGGCAAGGTCACTTTCAAAATACAAAGGCCTCATTATAAGTCCTTTTAGCACCTTATATTCAGTTAATACATGTTTCTTTTAAGTTAAAGCTGCACTAATTTATATTTTTGTGTTAACACTATATAATATTACTATATATAATGTATAAAGGATCATTTGTTATGATGAATGCACAGATAATTATCACCAAATTCTGCAGTTCCCCTCAGCTTTTTAGCATCTTTGAGCTCTTGTTTTGTGTTTCTTGGGCTGAAAGTTTATTGTTTTCATTCAGTTTTATCCACAAATAATTTGTTTGTTCCATTTCTGGTATTTGTCTTTAACTTTGTTCGCTATCGCTGGCTATGTCAAATCAAAAGTCTGGAAATGCATGTCCACATTTATGAGGGGGGTCATATAGCATGGCACCACCACATCCACCACAGATAACAGATCAGAAAAGACAGTTGTGTATTGCAGCTGTACATTAATGTTTAATGTTTCTATGGTGAAATATTGCCCATTTCTACTTTTCAACTCAGCACATTTCATTGTTGCTCTAATTTGTGTGAGGTCAGTAGCTTAGCATTTACCAGCTGAAGACCAGATATTTCCCTTATGGGTCTGTAAAGACCAAAGGAGATTTATTTGACGTAAATACATTGATGACCAAGGCTCCAAATGAACGATAATGTTGCTCTGTATCGAAGAAGAAGAAGAAGAAGAAGAAGAAGAAGAAGAAGAAGAAGAAGAAGAAGAAGAAGAAGAAGAAGAAGAAGAAGAAGAAGAGATACTTATACTTACTTATTAATCCCTCAAGGAGGAAATTCTTTTTTCACTCAGTTTTTTTTTTATTAACATGCATTTTAACCCCAAAATATAACCTCACACACATACAAGGGCTCATAGACATGCAATGTGGAGAGAGATGGTGGCGTGATGGGCAGCCACCCAGAGCAGCACCCTGCGAGCAGTTTTGGGGGGTTCGGTGCCTTGCTCAAGTGCACCTCAGCAGTGCCCAGCAGGTGAACTGGCACCTCTCCAGCTACCAGTCCACCTTCCATACTTTTGGTCCATGCTGGACTTGAACTGGCCACCCTCTGGTTCCCAAGCCAAGTCTCTATGGACTGAGTTACTGCCGCCCCCGACTCAATGTGTAAATAGGCAGCTGTTTGTGAGTGTTAGCCACCACAACTTTATTACTTTAAGTGATGCCGTGTCCGTCTTGTTTCGCTGCCCCCAAGTGATCAGTGATCAGGTTTAATTAACACTGTAAAAATCTACAAACAGAAATATCTATTTTCCCTCATCAGTTAACTGTTCAGGTTGTTTGGCATCTAGCACACAGAGTTAAGTGAATAAATGAGGGCTGAAATGTGAAGATACCGAAAGAGAAGCAGCAGAATGTCTCTTCATGTCTTCATCCATCTAAAAGTCCACTTAATAAACAAGTTTAAACTTCTCTTCCTACTTTTCTTTCTTCTGTCACATTCAGCCTCCTGTTATGTGTCGACTCAAGTGAGGGTTTAACATGTTACATTGAACTGATTACCTCAGTTTTTAGGTTATTATTGTCTGTTCACTGGAAATAAAAAAGCTTGCTGAGTCACACATACTCACTGTCTCTCTCTCTCTCTCACACACACACACACACACACACACACAAAAGACTCAAAAGCTTTCTGGTGTTGTATTTTCAGCATGTTGAGGTGGGCTGTGTTAATGGCTGTAAAGTGCCAAGTCAGAGCAGAGCAGAAGTGAACTGTCTTCTCACTTGTTATACCACTGTGGGACTCAGAGGGAGGTACACGGAGGTTCCAGTAAAGAGAGAGAAAAGACACACACACACACACACACACACACACACACACACACATCCTTCTTCTCCAGCATTACTCAGCCCTCCTACTGGTTTTCCATGGAAGCACACAACAATAAACCGAGAGTGGTTAGTGTTGTGTACCACACAACAGAGCGTGTGTGTGTGTGTGTGTGTGTGTGTGTGTGTGTGTGTGTGTGTGTGTGTGTGTGTGTGTGTGTGTGTGTGTGTGAGAGTGTGTGTGTGAGAGTGTGAGAGTGATTCATCAATAGCTTAGTGCTTAAACAATTAGTGAATTAATCAAATGATGACTTTACAGGAAAACAATGGAATAATTTAACTGTTCTGATACTCAGATAATCAGCTCTGTGAAGCTGCACTCAGGCAAAGAGGTGCTTTGAGCTAAATGCTTACATGCTGATGTATATTAGGTATGTTTACCACGTTAACTGTCTTGTGTGTTAGCCAACTTTTTCGAATTAGCACAAAGTGCAGCTGAGGCTGGTGGGAATGTCACCTGATCATGGCGCTGGATGAAAGGTCAGAGGATCACTAAAGTTATTACAATTCTCCCTGAAAGAAGGGAGTAAAGTCTATTCCAGATTTCACAACGATCTTATTTCACAGCTTTTCAAAGAAATTTCCCTCGAAACTACAAATGTTGGACTTGTACTAGAGGGGAGGAGGAGTCATTAGGATTCATCCCCTGGGGATCATGGCTATCTTTACGAAATGTCATAGAAATTCATCCAATAGTTGTTGAGATATATCAGCCATGCTGTAAGCGAACTTCAGCAAATGTGAGGATTTGCTACTTTCTTTGTTTTATAGATTTTTCAAATGTAATGTCATTGGGTTGGGTTTTTTGTTGGAAAGACATTTATACTGACAAGTACTAGATGATTGGTTTCCAACTAGGTTTCAAGATAAACCTGAGGCATCACAAGATGATTAAAAGGATAAGAGAAAATTATATATATTTTTATAACTTTTAAAATTATTTCTTTGAGCATTTTTTGCCTTTATTTGACAGCTGAAGACAGACAGGAAGCGGGGAGAGAGATAAGAGATGACATGTAGCAAAGGACTACAAGCCGGAGTTGAACCTGGGTTGCTGCAGCAAGGACTAAACCTTTTGGTCATAAGCTCTGCCAGTTGAGTCACCAGAGTGCTCTGAGTTTTTGCATTTTTCTAACAAAATACTAGATACTTTTACCTTTTTATGTCTGCGTTCTTTTAAGATCCTGAGAAAGAAAAAACTCTCTTTGTTTGAACTCTTGACAACTCGTGTTCACACTGAGGCCATGACCTGTGATGAGAGATCATAAGTAGACACGACATCTGAAGGGATCACAAGCCAAAAAGATTGGGAACCACTGGAACAGACTGAATGACAATCAAATGATTAACTAATAATGAAAATAATCTCTGTTTGCAGCCTTAATATAGCTACAGTAAGCCTCTCACCATGCGCATACACTTTTCTTTCAATCATCAACTCAAAACTCATTCATTCCCTGCTCTCTGTTACCTGCTCACCACCACGTGAGAGCATGTTGAGTGAACAAAGATGAGCAGAAACATGTTATGTAATTTACCCCATCTGAGTGAATTGACCCGCCCCCCTCCCCCTCTGTAGCGGCTGCAGCTCTTGATGTAGTCGGCGTTGTTTCATAATTGCACAATTGAGTTTAACTGCACTGTTATTCAGCCAAAGGATGGATGCTGAAAACAAGAGGATGCCCTGACGCTTGTGGTCCCACAGCAAACAAAGAGTGGATAAATATGTTCAATGTGATGCAGGATTGTGTAGATGCAGAGAAAATGTGTGAAAGAGAAGGGGATGGATGAAGCTCAGCCTAAAAAAGAGAAGGGGGGGAGGAGAGAGAGGCAGAGGATTGTAGGTGTGTGTGTGTGTGTGTGTGTGTGTGTGTGTGTGTGTGTGTGTGTGTGTGTGTGTGTGTGTGTGTGTGTGTGTGTGTGTGAGAGAGAGAGAGTGTTAAAAGAGGGAAACTAGAGGCAAGGGGCTGGCAGACAAAAGTGAGAGAGGGGAGGGAGGAATGAGAAGGAGGAGGGGGAGGCGGTGCTAAGGCAGACAGCAGGGAAGGAAAGCTGAGAAGAGGAACATTGGAGTGAAGTGAGAAGAGAGAGGAGGAGAGGACAGGACAGGAAAATAAGGGGGCTTCCATTTGAAAGTCCTCGTGTCGGGATATGAAGTCCTGCTGCGGCGCAGAGGCAACGAAGGTCGGAAGCTGGATTGTTTTAGAGAAGAGGTAGACGACGGGGAAAAAGAAGGAGAGACGGGAAGGATCTGAGCCAGCAGAGACTGGAGTGATTTTTACATTTATTTTTTTTTTCCAAGAGAGACGGAGACAAGTGGAGGCAGCGATGCAGGGCTCTCACTGGGGTGAGTGTGTGGTGAGAAAGAGTGAGTTTGTGTGTTGGTGCATGTATCTGCATAAGTGTGTGTCTGTCTTAAATTCTCCAAACTCAGCCTCTCTTTTTACACTGCCCTTTATCCCAGTTTGGCTTTGTTTACATGAGGACTCATTTTTGCTTGAGGAAACTTTGTATTCATCAGAGCTTGAGTCAGTGTGAAATCACTTAAGAGGGTGTCAGTTGCGGAAATGGCAATAATGGAAGGTGTGTAACGGAAAGAGTTTGAGACAAAAGTTGCTCGGCAGGCCTGTTCACATGGAAACACTGATTTTAACAGGATTGGAAACTAGTTTAGGAATGCCAGCGAAGGCCAAAAAGTTGGTGAGGACTTCTAAAATCTGTTTAAACTGAGACGTGAATGGTTAAATAATGATAAAGAAGCCCTGAAAATGTTGGTTTCCAGTCATTTTGAAGGCAGCTGGATGATTCAGAGTCAGCTAACTGGCATTGGCTTTAACTTAGTTTACTAAAGTTGTTACGACTGGAGCTGCTCTTGATGACCCCGGAGACTTTCGGCCTGCACAAGCAGGGACAAACAGAGCTGGTAGCTTGGATTTGTTGAGGTGGGGTGATAAGTTTTTGGCAGTGTGTGAGCCCAGGAGTTTCTAATCCTGACCCGAGGTAATCTGCCCATTACAGACTGTTGCAGTATTGATTTGAAATTTCAGCCTTTAGGAAATCTGTCCCACCCTCTGGACAGTTGGCCTGGAGGATGAAGGAGAAGAAGGAGGAGGAGGTGGAGGAGGAGGAGGAAGGTGTTATTCAATCTGTCTGCACACAAACTAACAATGAAAATCATGAGGCAGCAGATATATTTCTACCAGACAATTAGGCTGCATCTCAGAAGTGTGACCCGTACGGAAGTTTGTTTTTATCCAGAAGACTCAAAGGAGATCTCTGTGTTTCTTTTGATGACGAAGCACTCTGGGAGACACAGGCTGCTGTTGTTTCTCTTCTGTCTTCGTGTAATTACAAGACTCTTCGTGCGCCCTGGGCCACATATTGTAGTTTCTCATCAACTTTGTTATGGCCCAGGAGCGATGTGTCAGCAGATATGTTTATAGTCAGAGGAGTCAGAGTGCCGTCCATTCACTCAACTCTTTTGTAGTAGCTGTCTGTTTGACTGTGAAATGTTGAGGTTTCATTTGAGAGCACGTTGGAGAGAAGACTGTAATTACCCCGACTGGATTTTGGCAAAGTTAGAAGCAGTGACGTCTCACTCTATAAACACACAGCGGCTGTAAACGGGCAGGTGTCAAGACGCAAACGTTGACATAAAGTTTAACTCAAGGGGTGACGTGGAGGGGAGCGAGAGAGGGGACAGACTGAAGATAGGTTACCTCATCTACTGTGAACAAAACAAATGAGGTAAATGTGTGTCACGTGTTGCAGGTTACATACGTAACCCTTTCCAGCCACATTGACTCATGCTTCCTGAGTGTGCATGTGCAATAAGATAGTAACTTCAAATTGGTTTTCCATCCACTTTGGCCCTCTTTCTTTTAGGGTTCGGTTCTGATCACAGGTTACATTTTAGATCCAGTTTGCTAAAATACTCCACATCCAACAAATCTCTCTTAGTCTCTTGTGCCTCTTTCTGACACTACAGGCATCTGCAAAGGAAAAAGAACTGATGATACACAACAAAACAAGTGAAAGAGATACAATATTTGTAGGTTAAAAGATAAGTATTTTGCTCAAACATTTATAAGAACTTGTGAGCTTGAGGAGGACGAGTGCTCCACCTAGCACTGGTGTTACACTGTATTCTGTGACCCCTCAGATTCTGTGACCTGTAGCAGTGCAACAGCAGTTCAGGTAACGTTAAGGGCAGAAAAATCTGCAATTTATTGAGATGATATTTGCTGAATGATAAAGCTGAATTAATATTATTTCCACTGTGTTGTTTTTTACTTCTGCAACCGTGGCACAGCCCCCATTGAGGAGCAAATGCTGTGTCAGGAATGAATGCAACAGAACAGTGACAAAATATGTGTGGAAGTCTTACTCCTTTTGAGCACAATAGAAAATGTGTGGGTATGAGTTAAATAAAAACAATACATATTTCCTCACTAAGACATTTTCATTCTCCGTAAAAGAAAACTAACCCAAAAGATTCGATGAAGGATTCAAAACTGTATTCGGGTTAAAGCTCTGCTCCATTATCTTGCAGTGATCCTGTCGAGCTAAATGTCATGCCAGGTATTTATGTAAAGCCTCTAGTTGAGAAGCGCTGTGGAAGGCTGAAGGAGGGAGACAGAGAGAGAGAGAGAGCGACAGAAACACAGGAAGGCCGAGAGACAGCGAGAGATTAGAAGTCGGCCTGGCTTCTGTTCAGTTTGCTGAATGAGTGTTTTCCACACCAGTCTGTCCCCCCCTCCATCTTTCTTCAGTTTACAGCGGCACGGACCGTACGTCTGAATATGTCTGCACATGTGCCTTCTTTGCCATGTCAGATATTTTCTCAGATGAGTGCAAGTGAATTATACATCGTGGCTGGCACAGTTAAACCGAGGCATCGCTGCTTATGTAATAGCTGCTGTGGAAGTCATTTGCCTGGCTGTAGTTAGGAGAACTTAGTATGTGTGTGTGTAGGTGGCATTGTGTGTGTTATATTCTGCTTCATACTTCCATGATCAGCGATTTCCTTCAAAAGCTGTGACACCTTTGCCGAGACAATTCAGATATTGTGGCCTATTTTTCGTCCCTGAAGCCTGGTGGTATGTAAACAGCTCTCTGACAATCAAGATTCACTGTCACAGCCCCCCCTCCTCGTTCTCTCTCGCATTATGGGTCACATTGTCAGTCAAAGTGTTGTTGTTTTCAGTGTGAGATAACAGGCCCCTTCTCTCTGCTCTCTGCCCTCTGTTAAACTGAAACAATGGCCCTCCACTGTTCATAAAGCCAAAGCAGCGGGGAGGGAAGGAAGGGGAGTTTAGGAGGGAAAACTTTAATCTTCTCTCCACATTTGGGACAATGAGAAGTCAGGACAGCCTGAACACCTGGATTTTCCAGAATATACTCCAGCAAATGCCATGCTACACTCAAAACAAAATGACCTGCTAATGCGCTGATAAGAAATTGTAGCTGCCCCCAATTATTGTATTAAGTCCAAGTCAAAGAGTTAAGGCTGAGCTGGTCATTGATCCTGACAAACAGTAGTCCACTGGCCAGACTAATCCCTGTGTCTCTACCACTGGCATTCTTGGTATTTCCAGTGTCTGCGGGTCTGACCACTGACCGCCGCTGGATAACTGTCAGTGGCTGGAAAATCTCCTGGAAAATCCAACATTTAGTTGGAACGGACCAGGAATGTCAGCCAGATCTTCCCCTTTTTCACATGCTGTTACCTCAATTTCCTCCTATGCCAGCTGACTGTAAACCCACACTCTTCAATGCTGTTTAGGGCTTGGTGTGGAGGCTCAATACTTTTTGGTGCAAACTGAAATGTATCATAAAATTACATGTACACCTCGTGCAGATTAAACGAACAAAATATAACACGTTTATTAATCGGCTTTAGAGGTGCTGGTAGATGCATTTTCTAACCTTCAGGCAGAGCAAGGCTAGCTGTTTCCCCCTGTTTCCAGTCTTTATGCTAAGCTAAGCTAAGCTAACTTCCTTCTCATCTAACTCTTGACAAGAAAGTAAATAAGTGCATTTCCCAAAATGTCAAACTATGGCTTCTGGCTTTTTTTGTTACAATGAAAGGAGGTATTTTGTAGAAAAGCATGTTCACACTGTATTTCACAAAGTAAGTTAATGGAGAAACTATAAAAATGTAGTATGACCACTGAGAGATTGTTGACTTCTGGACAGGATTGTAGGCTGCATGAACTTCCTTTTGTTTGTCACTGGTGTCTGTAGCTATTTTTAGTTCGATTACATGGGAAAAAATGTTTGAGTATCATTGCTGAAACTCAAAAACTGTCAGATGATTCCAGCCCCCGTGTTAATAAAACTGAGTATGACCTCCTTACAGCAATTAAGTATTTACAGCCTTGCAAAGCTTTGTGTAGACAGAACCATATGCTTTGTCTTATGGGAAAGATTTTACATTCACAAAATGTGCATGCAACCTCAATTTATTTAGTCAGCCAACGCTTCGTGGAGGTACTAAAAGGACAGCTCATGAAAAAAACTAAACATTGTAAAAGCAACACACTGGACCCATAAATAAGCATGTGATTGGCAGTTTGTGTCCCCAAATGACCATAGTGTTTTTACAGGGCTGTGTCGCTACTTTCATGTCATCCAATTTCAATAGATTACTGGCTGCTCTCTCTGTCAACCCCCCATGGGGAGTTTCTCTGCAGTTAAATGTGTCTGTAATAGAGAAAAATAAAAAAAAACCCAAGCTTCAGTCACCCCACTCTCCAGCAGCCTCTCATGTCTGAATTGAGGCCAGATGCTTTGAGATGCTAAAGACCAACCTGTCTGCTGTCAGACTGTCTCACACACACACACACACACACACACACACACACACACACACACACACACACACACACACGCACACATCTCACTCACTCATTCATCCATTCACTTATTCTTTTTCTTTCTTCCTTCCGTCCTTTTCCCACTCCTCCTGTCTCTCTATCTCATTTTTCCCTTGCATGAAAAATGTGGGCCTCCGCTGTAACGCACCCTAACAGAGGGAGAAGCTAAAGTCTGCAACAGCAACACGTTGGTTGTAAAAGAGGAGAAGGGGGGAAAAAACCTGGACTGTGGGAGGACCTGTTGCCAATTACTGTTGCACAGACTCACTTTTTAGAGACCTTATTTCTCCTTTTGTGTCACCACAGAAACCTGGTTTAACAAAGTCAGAGCTCTGCAGCAGCCTGGACGCAAGAACTCACAACTTTTGTTCAGCTACAATGTCAACCATGCTACTTTGCCAAAGAGGACAATATCTCTCTGGTTTGAGTGAAAGGAGACTTGGCACTGAGGCGATGGGTTAATGAGGACTGAGTAGGTTTGTATGCATTCGGCAATCTCAATCACAGTGCGAGACTTTAAAGCCAAGCCATGTGGGGGTAGGTGACAGTGAGCGACCACTCAGACAGACAGTCATTGTGTTGGAATGGAGGCATATTATAACCTCAGGTCATCTGGCACAACATTAAAAGACTTCTCTCATTTTACAGTGGAATCGGTTGACTTCATTCCAAGACCATTTTCTTGCCTGTTTGAAGTTTTATTGTGGAGTTTCACTGAGTAGATGCGTGACAAATAAATTGGAGAGTAGATTAGGTGTGGACTGATTGCCTTATAGAGGTATGGTGTGTGTCAGTGTGCTGCTGCCTTGCCCGTACTTGTGGATTTTCTTTTGTTAGCAGCCGTCGAGGATTACTGTGACTCACCTAGTCTTTCTACTTCACTCTCTGTCTATCTGTCTGCCTGCCTTTCTCACAATCTCCAGCCACTGGGCTCACTGGTCTCAGGATTAATCAAGGCCACCCAGGCTCTGTATACCAAAGTGGAATATTTCTGCTGGTCTGAACATGCTCTTAACTTGCCGCACTCTTAAAATATCCTGCTTTATTTTGTAAACTGAATGTGTTTGGGTGCAACTGACTGTTTTCATGATCAGTGAGACTCTACTCGGGAGTGACCACCCATTAAAGAAACGTTATACAAAGGCATTTTATGAATGGTTCTTATTATCGCTTGCATGCTGATTCTTTTGCCCTCGTCCATACAGTGGCTGCTCTGATCTGACAATTTTATACTTTCCACCTGTTGCTCTCGTCTTCACACTGGCTTCGCCTTTGGTTAGTCACGCTGTGGTGTTGCTGTTAAAGAAGGGGAAGATGAAAATCTAGCTGCAAAAACCAGCGAGCAGAGAGTTGTAGGAAAGTGGGGGGTGGAAAAGTAAAGGGTGACGGGAGAGCAATGGAGCAATAATACAGCACAGGAAGCAAAGAAGAGAGGAAAGGGATGTGGGTGAAAATAGTCAAGAACAGGAAAAAGGGATGAAAGTGGAGGAAGGAGGTGGAAGACCCTAAAAACATCACAGTTCATCAGGAAGATGGTACCAGTGGTTAAAGCTGCACTAATCAATATTTGCATATTAACAATGGATCAAAGCTTGTAGTGATGAACCCACAGAGAATTACCACCCAACTCTGCAGTCCTTCTCAGATCTACTGAGGTTTTTAGCATCTTTCGGCTCACTGTTTTGGTTTTACGGCCTGCAACTTCAATGTTTTTGTCCACTCTGGCTGCTCTCAAAGTTTTCACCAGTAGCAAGCTGAATGTAGACTCTCTTCTCAGCACCAAACAGCAGAGAGACACAGTTAGCGATATTTCTTTCAGGAGTTGGTGTAGACCAAAAACAGAGCTAAGAGAGTGAATATTGAATTTAGATGCACCGAGTAGCCTCCATGTATAAGGTGATAATGTGTCAAAAATAAATAAACATAAAAGTCAAGTTACAGAAATTTGAGAGCTTTAATTGAGTAATCATTTGCAGCTATTTACTGCATAAGCATGGTGAACATTTACCGGTTCCTCCTCCTCTCAATTTCAGGATTTGCTGTTTTTCCTTTGTTTTTTTATTATAAAGTTTAAAGTTCATTTAGCTCTTTGTCAAGCATAGTGATGGTATTTCATCACTGGACATGCTATACATTAAATATTGAATAATAAAAACTCAGTTGTATTTTGTCATGATTTGTCATGTTACTCTTAAAGTTGACAAGTTGACCGTGCCTGTAGCACATTGGAAACATTGGATTTGTTTAGATGTCCATGAATCGACACCAAGCATAAACACAGTAACTAGCATCATACTTTGCGAGTTTGTAATTTCAAAAAACATCCACACAACCATCCACAAAAAATCTGCTGCTCCTATACTCTTGTGTAGATTTCTAGCTGCTGCAAATGGTGACAATTTGCAGGACATTTCAGCTTGGTTTCACAGTGATAGCTAAAAGGGCAGTGTAGATTTCGGCTGCCT
Source organism: Sciaenops ocellatus (assembly GCA_033000465.1). Taxonomy (NCBI): domain Eukaryota; kingdom Metazoa; phylum Chordata; class Actinopteri; family Sciaenidae; genus Sciaenops; species Sciaenops ocellatus. The sequence continues at coordinate 14,955,562 of CP136872.1, read as the reverse complement.
TTTTTTGGTGCTCTTTCTCTCTTATCGTTACAACATCTAAAAGAGGAAGACGTGTGGAAGGAAGATGATAAAAGAGAGGAAAGAAAACTGACACAAGTAATGTGTTCAGTGCTCAGCAGTAGAGGAGATGGTTCAGATAGTAGACGTCTGCCTTCACATTTGATTTTCCTGCTAGGAGATCTTAAGGTGCTCAGACCTCGGTGTCTGTCCACTGGCCAAATAATGACCAAACAGGATTATAGATGCCCAGTGCTCCCAAGAGCTCAGGCCGCTTTGCAGCCTCTCTTTGGACTACCTGGTATTGGAATTTTCCTAAACCCCCCCCCGACCATCACCCCCACCCAGGACGCCTTTGTGTTCTCGCCTCTGAACCCACTTCTCTTTCTTTTGCCTTATTTTTGCTTTTTTAACTCTGTCCTGAGCACAGCAGAGTCTCCGGAACAGCTTGGAGGTTGCGTGTGATTGCAAAGGGTGATCTGCTGCTGCGGAATAATGGGCTTCCTCTCCTGGGTAATACTGGCATTATTAACAGACTTATCATAACGGGATTATTTCCCCGTCACAGACCCCACTTCTGGATCTTGTTAGAGAGCTACCTGGGAACTTCTTTCTTCTGTCAGTCCTGCTCTTACTCATCCCGGGCCTGTTGGTGACATGTGGAGGATAAACTCTCACAACCGCTTGGTGTATTTACAGTTCCCTGTCAGAAGCAGTGAGGCTGCCTTTAAGCCATTCAGCATCATTTAATAGTTTTAGAGCGTCAGGATGCAGTATAAAGTGGCCTCAGGTTGACCCCATAATAGCTGGCTGCAACAGTATTGGGGTTTATTTTTGAACATCGAATCAAATGCCTCGCCGAGAGAAACGCCTCATGAAAGACTATCAGAATGATTTGAGGCACTTGAGATGTTTTCTATTTTTAGTGACGATGACTGGTTTTTCTCTGCCTGTCTTGTGCTGCTGACAGCAGAGGAGGATGTATGCAATGAGGAAGGTGGAGGAAGCGGCGAGGGCAGATCGAGGGACGGTAAAAGTATTTTCACTTTGTCAGAGGAATGTGGCCAAGAAGGGCAGGAGAGGAGGACTTCAATAACTTTAAGAAACAACCAGTGAGCAACATCAGAGGGGGAAATTAGCTTTTGGGATTTGTTGCCTGAGTAGCCAGAACAAAACCAGACCCTTGGAGGTCACAGGGGTGGGAGGAGGGAATCAGACCAGCTCCCCTCCACTCATCAGGGGGTCGCAGGGTTAGGGCTTTGGGGTGGGGTGGAGGGGGTCACAGTTGACGGTCTCAGAGGGTTGTTAATTCTATTATCCCTCCCTGAGAGGTCCTTGTTGGGGCTGGGAGTGAGAAGAGGTGGGAACGACTGAATAAAAGGTGAAAGGAGGTTGTGAGGCGTGATTATTTTTGCATGGGAAGTGATCACATACCACACATATCTTTATCTCCTTGATTCATGTGTACTCATGAAGTCTGTCTCCTCTCTTTCACTCCCCCTCACTCCTTGTCATGCACTCACAGACCTGCTCATAGTTTAGTCAGCATAGAGTCAACTGGCAGGAATTAAACCACTCAGCTGACTGATTATTAAGAAATAATCAAACCTATCCCATATATTTTTTTCTTCAATTCCCATGTAGCGCTGAATGATTGAACCTAAAATCACCATGAGTTATCACAATTAGTTTGTTAAATATAATGACAAGTATTTTTGTAATACATCAATGTCATATCTCAGACTGACAAACCATACTCTCCTCCACATATCTGCATTTTTTTTTTTTTTTTACATCCAATGCATACATCTAAAGGGTTCAGTATGTATGTCATCCAACCACGTCTAAAGGAAAAAGTATTCATGCCGGGTCACAGTCAAAGGCAAATGGGGATAATGGGGACTTTCGCACTCTCTCTCCTGGAAGGCATTCATGGTGTTATCTTGCATTGAAGTTCAAATCCGGCATACTTCTTCATCTCTGCACACCTGAACATTGCTACCCATGATGGGCATGGTTTTATTGGATTGTCTGTGTAGGAAAGCTAAAAATATTGTCGGACTAAAAGTGTCAGCACATGCTTCAAACAAAGTGCTTCTTGGATCTTTGAAAACCTCCGACAACTTTCCGACGTCGGAAATTCGAGGCCTGCAGATGACAAACTGTACAAAACTGAGAATCCATAAAACGGACAAACCTTTCCAAACAGACTATCAGACAACCACACTCACTGTAGGTACTGGTAGTGATTAGCCAAGTGTGCATGGGTGAGAAAATAAGGCAGGATTTGAACTACAACACTACGAGTGCCTTCAACAACTAGACAAATTATCTCCTTTTGTAACAGGTGTAAACACTTTTGGTCGGACACTGTACAAACTAGTTTGATTTAAACATACTCCATCTGACAGTCCAGCAACATGGATCCCAGAGGCGACCAGAATAAAAGCTTTTGTTTTGCAATATCATGCTGGACTTTTGTGTTTAGTTGTGAAAGTGAAAAAGTCTGCAGCGCACATATTTCAGAGGAAAAAACTGCAATCTGATCTAATAATTTGGTTAAATCGTGCTTCAGTGAACAAAACAAAAACCCCTCTTGTTCATGTGTTTTTCTCTCTATCACTCCACTGTCTTCATATTTCCAAAACTTTATATGATCAGACTATTTTTTTATTCAGGACTGACTTGAATAATGTGTTGTTGATGCATCCATTTGCATTTATATCACTCTGTATGATTGTGTTAGTCCTGGCAGACGATGTGCAGCCATAACTGGCATGGATTATTCCACTTGGCCAGACGGATTTGGGCTTGGCACGAAAGACTGAGGATGTGTCCCCTCTCTGTCCCCCTCAGGCCACTAACACTGATAATACTATCTGAAAATGGACGACTTAATCTGCTGCCACTTACTGTGTTAATAATATGCACTCGTGTTTCTCATCCTAAAAATAGTGACAAAGTGAGGTTATTCATTTCTTCAAACATTCTTTGATAGGCGTGTGAGCATTGTGATCACGAAACAGTGAAGCCAGTAGTTTTCAAACCTCTTTAGATGTAGCACAAAGACGACTGCTCACCAGGTTCAGACAGGGACATTCAGGAAAATCACAGAGCGGCTGCAGATGGTGATGACCGTGACTCATTCTGTCTCCCTCTGTCTGTTTCATTCTCTGTCTTTACTAAATCCATCCTCTGTTTTTTTTTTCTTTGTCTTTTCCTCTCTCATTAATGACATTGACAGTTAGCAGTAGCGTCACCAGAGATAGAGTGTATTTGAGGGATGAGCCTTTACTGGAGGGGAGGTCTGAGGAGGTGCCCCCCCCCAAGAGAAATGTTTCAAATACACAGATGAAAAATAGCTGACGCTAATGAGTTTTGCAAGTGGCAGCAGGCCTAAAATCAATAGATAATTTGGCTTCATTGTTGCAAAGAAGATTGTTTTTAATTGTAGTAAGTGTAAAGTAAATCTGTCACATTGTAATAATGAAACAAATATTAAAGATTATATATTAAATAATTTTAATATAAACAATTAAAGGATAATGACACCATGATTAGCCCTTTAATTCAATGCTGACAGTAAAGCTATTCACCACATAATGAGTTTCATTCACATTGTTTTTAACACGCGGATGAGATGCTAGGCACAAATCACATTAGCAACTGACAGCACCCTGCAAAAACCGTGGCTATTATGTTGCATGTTTAGCTAAAGCATATTATATCTACAGTAGAGAAAGCACAGGTGTAAATAATACAATGAATGATGGCTGAATTCCATTTAGCTGCTTCAGTTTCAGTTTATTTTGCATGCTGGCTCACACTGTCGTGACTTGAATAGAGCCATTGTTATTTATTGTTAACACCTCTCCTGCTATGACCAGTCAAAATGTCTGCTGTCTCTCTTGTTTTCTGCTGTACTACTGCCGACATGCTGATGTTTAGTTATAATTTACCATGTTTACCATCTTAGTTTAGTGTGTTAGCATGCTACATTTGCTACTTGCAATACAACAAATACCTGCACACTAGAATCACAGCTCCATAATGAAATAAATATGAGGAAACCAATGCCAAATTATCAAAACAATACCACTACTTATTATTTATGCAGACTCTGTGTTACGTTACAGTTGTTACGACTTACTTGAGAATTAATTTAGAGGCAGTAGACATTTTGGCCTGTCATAGAGGAAAAGCACAAGTGTAACAGATGACTTAAATGATGGTCTCTTTCCATTCAAGTGAAACAGTAGAGTCCTGAAACTAGGACACGTACAGTAGGTGGAATCCAGCCATCGTTAGACTGTTAGAAAGACCTATTCAAGTTACAGTGTTTTGTCCCACTGTCCTAGGTAGCTGTAGCTAGGTAACTCTCTGGAAATGTGTGGAAAAAATAAATTCAGGGAAAATACGACTCAGTTAATAAACTTTACAGAGTAAAACCAGCCGGTGGTCAGTAATAGTCATATTGTAACAGCTACTGGTGTCTCTGCACTATTTTAAAGATGTTTTGCTTGTAGGTGTCAGTTTTCATCATGTCATCACTTTATCTTTATGTGTGGCTGTGCAGCCCACGATCCATACTGCTGTGTTGCACTGCTTTCTATATATACTGTCAATGGTTTCCCCCACAGTGCAGCTCTGTGCAGCAGTGTTTGCTGGGTCCTAGTGCCAGCTTTTTTTGGTGTAGGCCTATGTTGTGATCCCTGAGTGTACACCATTTTTTTGCATTATACATCAATCAGAAACAGCAGAATTAATAATTTGGGAGAACTATATTAAATTTTAGAGCCCTAAAGGGCCATACACTTGGTTGTGATGTCATTCAGAGGGAAGTATTATGTCTTATGAATGTTGAATGACAAACTTTGTATGCATGGATACAACTGTCTAACAGAGCATATGTAATAGTCACTTCTGTTGCATGTACAGTATGAATTAAACATGTTGTCCCTGTGATTCCTCTCTCTTCAGAGTGTGTGGTGTGTCTGACGCTGTCAGGGTGCCATGGCTCTGGTTCAGGCACTACCTGTGACCGTGACTGACCACCCCAATCCAGGTCTAGACGTCCAGCAGTGCCGGCCGCTATCATCCCACTCCCCTTCAGGTCCCTGCCCTGGCACCTGTGGGCCCTGCAGCTCCGGGACAGCGATGGGTTCTGTCAGCAGTCTCATATCAGGCCGAACGTACCAGGAGAGACACTGCCGGGCCGCCAGCGAATTCACCACCAAGTCACGCCGTTCCACACCGGCTACCAGCTGCTTCCGGCTCCAGGATAACACCCTCCGCAGCGGGAGTTCCTTGGAGCAGCTTCTGGTTATCAGCAACCAAACGCATCCCCAGGCCCAGGTTCTGCCTCCACCACTGCCCACCAAGAAGCAGCCCCGGCCAGGTAACTCTGCTGGGGCAGGCAGTGGAACAGTCACTGGAGCAGTAGGTGGTGGCACTAATAAAAACTTGGGGTATGTGAGCGATGAGGTGGTGGTTGGAGACTGGAACGACAACCTGGTGCTGGCAGCTGCAAGCCCCTGCAGTGACTCAGAGGACCAAAGAGATAACAGGACTCTGAACGGCAACATTGGAGGACCTCCTCCCAAACTCATCCCAGTGTCCGGACAGCTAGAGAAGGTAAGAGAGGTCGATTGTAGATTAATAAACTGGCCAGGCCAATATAATCAGCTTATTACAGTTGTATCATCACATAGTTTGTCCACCAGATTTGCACTGACAAGTTGATTTTGCAGTCAAAATATAAAAAAAGGATTCATAACAATATTGTTTATTCATGTTGTATGTTAATATTTTATATTACTTTCTTATATCTGTATATATTCATGTAAGTTGGGCTATAATAGATTGCTATGCTATATTTAAACTGATAAATGCAAGACCAATACATCAGTCTGGCCAATAAACTTGACCATAGCAGGAAAATGCACAAGCCAAAGTTGTTTTCATGGCAGAACATAATTTTAATATGGACGCTAATGGAGATTGACTCGTTCTGTAGCCACCCTCAAGTGGCCGTTTGAGGAACTGCAGTTTTGGGCACTTGTGCATTGGCTTCACTTCACAGCCACGGAGGTTGTCACATGGATTTTACTCTTGACCTTAGAAATCGTTGACTACTGAAACTCAAGGTCCACTTTCAAACTTCTGAGCAAACTCCCTTCGTTGATAAAGTCTGTGAGGTAGTCCAGTAATTGTTGCAATGTGTTTATGTATATGTTATTAGCACAAGCATGAACTCATAAACCTCACATTTAGGTATGTTCAAAAGTCCTTGCCTCTAATAAATGCTTTAGGAGAAACACTATCTTACTGAAAGTGTTTAAGTGCCTATCAGTGTGACACTGACTCCCTATCAGCTTCATGAGTGCAGTTGACCTCTCACCTGAAGATGAACATAGAAAAATGTCTCCTTTAATTACAGCTCAATAATACGTGCTGTGACATTAAATATCATGGCAAGGACTTTTTCTCCGCTCTCCCTGGAATATAAACTGTACTCATGAGCATTTCTGCAGCATGTGCTGGCATGTGCAGCACATTGCCTTGGCTGTCTAATTGGCTATTTATTTCCATTGATCTGGAGGGAAGCTTAATCACTGGCCTGACAGGCTCAGATGGATCATTTGACAGCTACTCACCTTGCAGACACATGATGATCAATGCCAGAGCTCACTTATATTCGGTGACGTATTTGGTGAACCCTGAGGAAGATCGTTAAGAAAAATGCTTACATAACATATAAGGGGCTTTCACCCCTCCTGCCTTTGTCTCGTCTCGTCCTCCACTCTTCTCCCTCCTCTTTGTTTCTCTGCCTTTTAATTATATTTTCTTTGTCCTCTTTCACTTTCTCCCTCTCTTGCCCATCTCTCTATCTTAGATGTTAGGAAAATCATTAAGAAAATTGCTTAATGAAGCCCATGAATATCAATTAAACCAAATTAAACTTATCAGAGCCTGGAGGGATGACCTGCCAGCATATCACTCACCCCCCTGTAATGAGTTTTATTCAGCCATTTCTAATTAGCACAGCTTAGCCTTTATCAATCACTAATGCTGTTTTTTTTAAAAATAATTTTGTACTTTCAGAACATGGAGAAAGTGCTGATCCGTCCTACAGCGTTCAAACCTGTCGTTCCCAAGAATCGTCACTCTGTGCAGTATTTGTCACCACGGCCAGGAGGCAGCAGTCTGTCAGAGAGTCAAGCCAGCCTCAACTTACTCCTGCCCCTCGGAGGGTCCAACAGTGCCGGCGGCACGACAGGCATCGGAGGGAGCAGCAGCTCCGGCTCTGAAGGGAAGCGCAACTCCTACAGCGGAGGCCGCAATGCTCGGAGCAGCCAGTCCTGCTCCATGTCAGATTCAGGGAGGAACTCCCTTTCCAGCCTCCCTACTCACAGCAGCACAGGCTACAGTCTGGCCCCCAGTGAGGGCTCCAGCTCCGGGTCTGGCTCTGGTGGCCAGCTGGAGCCTGTGCCAGGCCTGGGTCGAAACACGTCAGGTGGAGGTGGGAGCCACGGCCACACTAACTCAGATAGTGGACGTTCCTCATCCAGCAAGAGTACAGGCTCGGGGTCGCTAAGTGGGCGCGGGCAGCCCCTGTCGGACAGCGGGTCATGTGGCCACTCGTCGCCACCTGTGGAGGGCTACGAGGCTGTGGTGAGGGAGCTGGAGGAGAAGTTGAGGGAGCGAGACCTGGAGCTCCAGCAGCTCCGGGAAAATCTGGATGAGAATGAAGCGGCCATCTGCCAGGTGAGACATACCGCCAAGACACAGATGAATAAATATGGTGCTAGTACAGATGAAACACTAGCCTCTGACCTCTCACCCACATCTTTTACTCTGAAAGGTGTATGAGGAGAAGCAGCGTCGCTGTGAAAGAGAGATGGAGGAACTAAGACAGAGCTGTGGAACAAAGATGAAGCAGGCATCTCAGAAGGCCCAGAGGGCGCAGCAAGTGTTACAGTTACAGGTATGTTGAACATTTAAAAACCTTTCAAAACATTTACACAAAAATCGGTTGATCTATTTCTAACCAAAGAAGTGCAGCAGCTTATTTTGCCTTTGTGTAATCAGTCATTTTATAGAAGTTGATGTCCTGTCATCATTTTGAAATGGTCCTCTACTAAACTGCAAATCTGTTATGTAGAGATCTTTATGTACAATTAAGTATTTTGCTTAATCTCCTGCTTTAGTTGTGAATCTGTAGATTCTTTTGTTGAGGGTTCAAATAAAATACATATCTCTGTGTTTCGTCAGGTATTTCAACTACAGCAAGAGAAAAAGAAGTTGCAGGAGGACTTCTCCTCTCTCCTGCAAGACAGAGAGACGCTGGAAAGGAGGTGTGCCACCATCCAGAGGGAGCAGACCCAGCTGGGACCACGTCTGGAAGAGACAAAGTGGGAGGTAAATGAGCGTCAGACACTGGAAAAGTATTAGCTCAACTGCAACATCCCTGCTTGAGTCTGGCAGGAGACGTTTGCTGCTTGTCGTTCCCCTCCACTCTTTCTTCTGTTGACTTGCTTAAATGCTTAAATAAATGCTTCCCCAAAAGAGGTGACACCTAGTAAGCTTAAATTAACATCATGAGAGTGTAAGTTTGTAATCTGCCTTAAGAGACAAGCATTTCCAAGGGACACTTTCTCTTGTCCCTTCAGGTGTGTCAGAAGTCAGGAGAGATCTCCCTCCTGAAGCAGCAGCTGAAGGAGATCCAGTCGGAGCTCAGCCAGAAAGCTGGAGACATCGTAGTGTTGAAGGCCCAGCTGAGAGAAGCCCGTTCTGAACTGCAAGCCAGCCAGGTTCGATCCCAGGAGGCCCAGGCGGCCCTGCGGACGCGATCTCTGGAGCTAGAGGTCTGCGAGAACGAACTGCAGAGGCGCAAGAGCGAAGCGGAGCTGCTCCGGGAGAAACTGGGCCGCTTGGAAGAGGAGTCAGCCCGCCTCCGAGACGCTATGTCCAATCACAATGGACTGTCTCTACCTGGGAATGCAACCATGAAGGGCCAATGCATGAGCCTCCCCCTTCAGCAGGGTAGAGGCGTGTCAGGAAGGGGTGGTCCTAGTCCCTGTGTGTACCGCGATGGAGAGGAGACCCATCTGGTCTGGGGAGGAGAGAGCGATGAAGCCAAGGCACAGAGGCAGAACGCAGAAACAGTGTTGGGACTCAGACAGCAGGTATATTTCTGCATAATGAGTAACTTTAAATTTGAAACTCTAAAGTACATTGTGCTAATAATACTTGTGTCCAGTTTGCAGTTTCTAACATCTCTATTTCTCAGGTGGACAGGCTGAAGGCTGAACTCATGTATGAGAGGAGGACTAGTGAGGAGCATCTTTCACGGTTTGAGGATGAGAGGAGGGTGTGGCAGGAGGAGAAGGAAAAGGTAAAAAACAAGTGGAAGGAGAAGAGTCTCATTTCTTTAAATCTTAGTTATTTTCATTCAGATTCATATATTTCATGAAAGATAGAACTACTTAACAATTCTTTACTTCCCTCTCTCAGGTAATCCGCTACCAGAAGCAGCTGCAGCAGAACTACATCCAGATGTACCGTCGAAACCGGGATCTCGAGCGAGTGATGAGGGAGCTCAGTCTAGAGCTGGAGAACAGGGACATGGAGGACTATGAGGTCCACAGTGGCAGCAACGACATCCACTTTGAGGAAATCACCGCCACTGAGATCTAAAAACAAAAACACTCACACACTTACAGTAATATGTGCACAGAAACATGGAAACACACAACACATAACTCACAACAAACTCTGAGGATGTAAACCAAACATTGAACTCCAGGCCAAATACTGCACTACCTTCAACATGGCTTTACCTGGACCACTGAGCGGGCACTCACCACTTGTCACTGTCAAAAGGGAGATCTCCCCAAAGGTGCATTCTTACTTTCTGCTAACAGACTCTAATAAATCCTTAAGAGGCGTCCTTTCCGGAGCTTTCTATGGGTTTTATTCCACTACAAAGCCAGCACAAAGACTTCTTTCCTTCTACAGTAGGAGCAAAAGCAGTGAAAGAAGTGTTTCTTTCTCAGATCATGTTGAAATCAGGGTATCGAAAAGCTCGACGGGAACTTAAAGCAAAAAAAATGTTACTACATGCACAGCGATCTGGTCAAAACGCAGTCACACCTTTCTTGGTAGCACACAAGGTTAAAGACCCAGCCACCAGCACGCATGTCACGATGCATCATACAGTCCCATCAACAAAGATGACCTTAATGATGACCTCATCACACGTCCAAACTGTGCTCATGGGCGACACAAACAACAACAACTGCCGCACTCATCCTCCGAGTAACTGCTAAAGGGAAAACGACACTGAATATTACATTATGGTGTTCAGAGGATCAGCAGTTCATTTCATTTTACAAGTTATAAAAGACGTATTTCCTCAGCAGTGTGTGTTTGAAAAAGAATGTATTGTTATTGTTATCACAACAGAGAAATGCAGTATAAAAGGTCATCATAGTCAACAATCTTCTCACCAAGGGAAACATGGTATCATTTTGCACAACTTTCCTGCTCTCTTTTGTTCTGTCGCTCTTGTGAAGCAAATCACCAAACTCAAACAAACCACTTGTGACATTTGTTTCTCGGTTTGCTTACATGTGGACATCCTATTCTGTCATTTCCTAAACCGTCGAGGACACAGAAACCAGTCGTTCGCAGGAAATGCTTTATTTGAACGCCGCTCGCATTTTGTAGACCACCAACAGTCATGCTGTGTGCGCTCAATCAGTGTTTCAGCTCATTCAGACATTGAAGCAAGCTCTGACATAAACATTTACATTTTACAATGATGTAGCACTACGAAGCAGACTGTAGCATGGGAGATTTGACCAGGATGCTGCTGAATTTCCTCTTTCTCTGTTTTTTTCTGCCTTTGTCTCTACGTCTGCTCTTTCTTTCCATCTATTTTTATAACAGTGAAAAGCAGCACCTCAGCAGTCAGCATCAGGAAACTAAAAATGGAGCATATTCTTTCAGCGTGGTCGCAACATCACTGACAGATTTAAGCCCGTGTTTAAACTGTAGGCATGCTTATTCAGAGTTTTCATTTATTCCCCTTCATTCCCATTAGTGCTCTTTATTTAGTTTTTGGCAGCCCAAAGCCAAATAACACTTTTTAAAGTCTTCCTAGTCTCCCCTAGACTATAATCTTCACTGACTGCTATACAGGTAACGAGGCTGGCATGTCTGCATGTCTTTGTTATGTCAGATTTCAGAAGAAGCCTGTTCAGATAGCGGTGAGATGAGAATTTGCAGAGGCTCCAGCACTGAATGTCCTCAAGGCAGGTCGGCCGTTAAAGCCCTAAATATAAACCGGTGAGGAGCATGAAACATTTGAAGCTGTGGGCTGCTCTGTTTTCTCACAGTATATGCAGGGCTGTATATAACACTGAGCATGGCGGGTCTCTCTGGGTTGGAGAACTTTTATTTTACAAAGAGTCTATATCAAGGAATAATAGTTAAATGGAAATCTATATAATGGAGGAGATGTTGTATATTTTTTTATATATAGCAACTGAAGATATTTTGTTGTAGTGCTGGTATAAGTGTGGGTTTAATATACAAATATAAAGACTTCTATATATAAATATATATCTATATCACATACCAATACTTCAAATGATGGATCAGTTATAAATGGAGGCGGCAGCATAGAAAGAGTGCACCTAATACTGTAATGCATGAAAATATGTTTACATTATATAATCTTTGTAACACACTCTAATGACCAAACTTTGCAGTTGATAAAAACAGTTGGGAGCTTTTATTGTGGCTCAGTTTTGACCTGTCATCTCTCCATTTTGATTGATCTTTCATTTGATCGTCAGTATCATATAAATATCACACCGGTTCATGTCTTCATTGTTGGGTTTTGTGCACGTCATCAGTTTATAAATGCATGAGACGGGTCGTTTTTGAGGGATTTCTTCATTAAGTTGAGGTCGTAGCCGATGCAAACCAAGAAAGTGTTATGTTTCCTGTATTTGGAAATTCAGTCGAACGCCTAACAGAAAAATTTGATCAGTATATATTTTGCATGACATTACCACGTTCACTGTGGTGTGAGAGCTTTTGTAGAGCATTAAATGTCTGCACTGTGCCACGGGAACGGCAACTTGAATAGAACAAATTGGGTTTGTTGAATCATATTCAATTCGCTGACCAGACCAAGACTGTTACTTAACTCACCACAGGTACAGATTAGCAGACTCCCTCACTGACATCTACCGTGTGCATCCCGGACATCCTGTCTTCTCCTCATATCTCAGTTCTCTTCATCATTGCATAACCGTTTTCTGTGTAAATATGTAAAACACTAAATAGTATAACAGAGTGACATTGTCTTTTATTTAGACAAAATATCTATTTCAAATGTAGCCACTGTGACTAGACCAAAGCAACGTAACACATTAATTTTTTGTGGCATTTTTCTCATCCTTCTGTGTGCATTTTTTTTTTTTTGTTTACTTATGTTGTGTCTTCAGTAATTCATAAAGTATGTAGTTGTCCATGTATATTTTTATGTGTACATTTCTTGTACAAATGACTGTTTTTAATTAAAGAACAAGTTGTCACACCTTAAAGTCACTGTTGTTTTAACTGCTTTTTTTTACTTAAACACATCAAGGGTGAGCAAAGTACTCGACTGAGAATTTATTGCATTAAAGTCAAATATCTGAAGCACTTTGTAATAACTCAAATCCATAGACACACTCAATTTCATCTATAAATTTAATTGCATGTCTGAAACATTTCACCTTGAGCTTTTCTTTTACCAATGTTTGTGTAACATTTATCAGTACCCCCCCCCCCTGCAGAAGTCAGAAGTAAGGCACTATGCACACAGTATTCCTGTTACCTTGCTGCCCATATCTCCTCACCCTGCTTTGATTTAAACTGTGCCACTGTGCCTTCATTGTCCTGCATTTCTCATTGACATGTTTTTCCAACCCCTCCACATGTCTGCATAAGCTCAGTCCACAGCGTGGTGTAATTAAGCCTCTAAAGTGGCGGATTGCTACAGAGCACAAGCACTTCTGCCAGAAAAATACAGCACAAAAATACTGAGCAGCAATTTGTAATAATCCCCCCAGACATCCACAAAACCCAAACTATCAGTTTTGACATAATACAGGGGTTTAATCTGAGTATAAATCTATAAATCTCATAACGCATGCTGGGGTAATCTCCCTCTGGCAGGCCTGCAGGGCCGCTGGACTGAGATGCTCCAACTGAAAAGTGCAGACCACTGGCTTCACAATCAGACAGTGCTCAGAGGTCACTGCAAGGTCGCCACGTGTCAAACAGTGGCACAATTTCAACCTGGGAGGAGCTCATGAACCACACGATCTTATCATAAAACACATATTACTTACTTTTTGTCCAGTGAATGTGCAATTTATGCGTCTAGTAAAATGTTTGCTAAAAACACTAAGAACGTTATAAAAGTCGTACAGTTGCAACATTTAGTATCTTTACATTTCATCGTAGCAAAAGTGATTTATAACAGTCTTTATCTTGATAAACAAGCTACTGCGTCAGTCTTAAAAACTTACTTCAATGTGTTCACCTTTCGCTTTGACATGGCTCCTGCTACTTACTGCCATAACACTGCCTCTCCTAGGACAAATGCTTCTGTGCATCCATTCCTCTCCACTATGACCTGAGGTCTCCCTGTCTCATAATTCTTCTTCTGGAGTGAATCCTGTAGTTTATTCACTCCCACAGGAGTTGCAGGTTTTGGTGTCCTTCATGCCCGAGCTGCAGTCTGGCTGTGAGGCACACAGAGGTTAGTCAGCAGGTCTCCTGGGGCTGGTGGGGGTAACAGGAACCTTGACCACAAAAACCATCGGGTCTTTGGCCTTGTTGCTGAACGCACGGCGAATTACGTCCACTGCATGTTGATGTGTCACTCCCTGCAGACTCTCGCCATCTACGGACAAGAGTTCATATCCTGCCTGCAAATGCAAACACAGCAACAATAAAAGTATAGAAGGTTTAACATGCAAAACTTTCTGTAAACACAGAATAATATTAATTATTCATGATTACATATATCTTTGTATGTTTTTTTCTCTCTGTATCTTTTTCTGTAGCAACCTGTTTCTTTCCAGAGCAGTGTTATAGACCATTTCCATAAATCTGCAGTGATTGTGTCTCTTAGCGGGAACTTGATTTATGCCAGAGAGAATTGGGCCCCCCCTGTTTCTTTAATATATTCACACTGAAGGCCATCACTAGTGCACATATATCGTTTCCCTTTCAGCACAAGGTTGTTGCAAAAAGAACATACAGCAAGATAAACCACACACACACACAGTTGGGACAGTTTGCTCATTGTTTCCTGCAGGATGTGAGCAGAGAGTGAAAACTTTGGAGCCCTGAAGAGAGGAACTTCCCCTGATGTCATCAGCGTTTGCCAAGGATGCACCTGTCTAATGCGCTCAACTTCAACGAAGGTTAGCAACACATAATACAGACACACGCAAGGCTGCTGGCCATTGTTGTATCTCCACCAATCACGTCTTTTTCCCTTTTCCTTTTCAGTCATTAGACACAAATAGATACATTTTCTCTGTCCTGTTCCAGGCTATTCTATCTATTATAAGCGATAAAGCAGGAGGTTCGCATCTGTGCTGCCCGGTGTTTGGCTATAAGGTTATTGGTGGTGTTCACCAATAACCTTAAAGCCTTCTGTGAGAACAGTATCAAAAGATTTAGATCAATTTAACCAAACAGGAGATAAAACATGATTTTTCATTTTTGAAAAGTAATTTATTTGTGTTGGAGCACATTTATGAGGTTTCCTATTTTCTAGCCAATGGATGTCCTGATCCAAAAATAACACTGTAAGACTTTAAAAAATACTATGGCCTGCACAGAAGGATCAGTGAATCATTAATAATGTGGTTTACCAGGCCATTACAAATAAATTCAATAAGATTTCTTTAGCTAAGCGGAGAAGTATTGGATCTATGTATTATTTATTATAAGTGAAATCTCTCTCTACGTAAGTAGACACATCTATATCTTCATCTTATATATCCATACAATAGTGGTCTTAATTTTTTGTCTGTGGTGTTCAGATAATTAAAAATTTACATTTAAACAAGAGACAGTGCATTGAGGTAAATGCTAACATCGACATGGGAGCTGCCGACGTGCCTTACAGCAAAGTACCTTTGTATTTCAGGCCTGCATGTGTAAAATTGAGTGGATCAATAAAGGTAATCTTCTTCCTACAATGACAATGCTAACACGCTGATGTTTACGTATCATGTTAACTATGTTCATCATTTTAGGTTAGCTTGTTAGCATGCTAACATTTGCTAATTAGCACTAAACACCATGTACAGCTGAGGCTGGTGGGAACATCTTAAGTTTGCAGGTATCTGGTCATAAAACAAAGTATTTGACACATTATAGCTTTGACCTAATGATGTTACTAGAGCAATGTAATGATGAGGACATGAATATATCAAATTTAATACCAAGCCAGCGAAAAAATATTTCACAAAAAAAAGTCACAAAAAGACCTGCTGGTAGCATTTGATCAGAAGTCTCTGATCACTTCATGCCAACTCTTCCAATAGTTGAGATATTTCAAAGTGGTAGAATGACTGACCATGAACCGTCCATATAAGAAGGACTATGTCTTCAGTGGAGAACGACTGTTCACAGCAAAGAAAAATGTGTTTTCTTTTATAATGTGGGTTAATGTGGATAAACCCTTTCTCCACACAAGCCTATATGTCGAACAGACAGGTCCATTCACATGTTCCAGTGTTTACTACACCCCCTTACACAGTCGGTTAAATCCGGGCACACGACACACTCATGTCCAGATTTCTGTTGATAAAAGCAGGTGGCTAATGAACAGGAAAGTAGCACATACAGATGGCCACACATAGACATGGACAAAAACAACATTCTTGGCTGATTATATGTTATCATAAGTGTGCATCTAAGGAAACAGGATGCATGTGCTAACACTGAGCTAACCTGCTCTCACTTCCCTCTGCAGATTAGGGGGAGTTAGCACTGAGCCAGGGAGCTGATATGGGCAAGCAGACATATGTAAGTGTGAGGTGTGAGGTAGAGACAACAGATAGTAGTAGGGTGCTGGTAGGTATTCATATATCTATGTCTAAGGTGACAAACCAACTTATCTTTTTCTAGCAGCATATGGCTCTATGGATGACAGTGTCAGTGTGTTGGTATATTGGTCTGTCCACCACTTTGGTCCAAACTGAAATATCTCTATAGCTATTAGATGGATAACCATAAAATTTGGTACAGGCATTAACAGTCCCCAGAGGATGAATCCTCCTGACTTTGATGCTCCCCTGACTTCTTCTTGCACCACAAACAGGTCAAACCTTTCACTTATCCTGTGTATGTAAACATCTACAGGATGGATTGATGTTCAATTTGGTACAGACACTGATGAATCGTATTGACTTTGGTGATTTGCTGACTTTTCCTCTAGTACCATTATGAGGTTTTTCAACTATTGGATGGATTCCATATTCTCCAGTCCATACAGACATTCATGCATGCTCCCCTGAGGATGAATTGTAATAACTTTAATTATCCTCTTTCCATCTAGTATGACCACCAGGTCAAATCTTTATCTATCTATCTTTATTTACTTTGTTTTAGGATTAAATAATTACGAAGCAAATTTCTACAGCCACAACTGCATGTTCTCTTTACTGTTAATTAGAAAATATTAGTATGCTAACTCACTGAACTAAGATGAACAAATAGTAAAGATTTCCGTCCTAAACATATGCATGATGCTATTATGTTTATGAACATATTAGTTGACTGATATCTGCATTTAGCTCAAAGTACTACCGTGATTTTAGACCAAGCAGCAACCATCGGCTGTGAAATTAAGCCAATGCAGAAGTGCCAAAGACTGCAGTACCTCTAATGGCCATTTTAAACTGGCTACAGAACAAGTCAATCTCCATAAACCCTCATGTTAAAATGTCCAACCTCACAGCAGAAATAAACATGTTTACAGCCTGGTACAAAAACAGTTTTGGTCCCTATAGCTAATTTCCCTGTTCATGACAACTGTACTGAGTCTGAATTTCTATAAACTAACCTGTTCAAATTACATTACGTCTCAAAAGTTAGGCATTATTAAGAGTGTGGCCACTTTGATTAACAGGTGAGCGCTGTTACAGGTAGCTTATTTGAGGCTTTTTTAGCCTGCCTCAGGTCCACGCAAGCTGCAAGTCTTTGACCATTTTTGGATTAGTGGGGACAGAACGACACTCTAAGCTTCACACTGGCTCTTCACAAACTTGTACATCCATGTTTTATACAGTCTCTGCTCCAATCTGTCTCTCTCAGCCAGGTTCTGTTTTTTAAACACCACAAAATACTGCTTTATTTCCCATCTTTGTAATTCCTGCCACTTTAGTTGCTCTGTTATTGATTTTTATATCATCTCTTTCTTTACGTTGTTGGTCCTAGACTGAATGTTTGTGTCTGTATGTGTGTGTGTGTGGTGCCTGTGTGACTGTGAGTGCAGGTATGTGTGTGTGTGTGTGTACAGTGACTGTGAAGGAAGTTCTTTGAATTTGAAAGGCTGAACAGATACTGGATCCCCTTTGACACTCTAATCAGGCATTAGACCTGGGTAACAGGTGTCAACTGATAGCTAGCTGTTAGGAAACACATGCAAATTAACCCACACAAACGCACCTATTATTGCAGGTTTACATTCTGTTTCAGGCACCACAGTCACCCCACACACACTTCTTTTTAAATATCTCAATACAAGTGTTGTTTAACTGCGGTATCTTTGACTCTAGTCAAGAATCGGCCTGTAACTGTAGTAAATGATAGTATGTATCACGTGCGTTTAAGGGAACCAGGCCAAGATCACGGACAACTGTTAAGTTACTGTGCAGTCAATATATTAGCAATACATTAGCAGACCAGCAGCTGTGTACTTCATCAATAATGGAGGTGATGGGCTACTTGAGATGACTCTCTACTCATCTTCTCTCCACTCAACCTCTCCAACATAGACATGCTTACCTATAGCGACAACAACCTATAACCACAGGAGAGATGGTCTGACAGGCGCTTACAATTCTTTCCAACCAGGACGGACATCTAATGTGCTTTAAAATCAGGCCGGTATGAAGGGACAAAGTACCTTCTTGATATTTAGACGTAATGTGATCACCACCTTTTCTCTTATTTTACTTCAAAGCTGAGAATAAAAAGCATCGTTGACACCAATTTGTAATAAATTGAGGAGTTTCTTCCTGTTTCTGCTATAACTGTTTACCTTCAGAGCCTCATTTGTAGATGCAGCTCCTCCTGGGAAGATTTTCTCAATCTTTATCATGGGCTGGACTCTGGACTCCATACCTCCAGAGATACTTATACCTGTAAACACAAAGGGTTAGATACATAATGGTGAATAATGAACTAAGGTATTGTTGACAGTATTTTAAGCCCCAAAAAAGGGTATTTTCAGCTGCCATGAGAGCATTTAATTCTTCTGAATGCCCTTCAGTTTAGTTAGTAATGCCCTGACCTCTACTGGTGATGTAATAGATATTGGAAAACATTAAAATGGACAGCTTTACAGTAGTAATTTGATAGGTGCAAGCATATTGAACAAATATGTTCACAGATTATTAATAGATAAAAATAAATAAATAAATGCATTCAGTTTAAACTTAAATCAAATGCTTTTCTCTGTTGTACGCACCCAGTGACTGCTTGGCCTTGGAGATGGTCAAAGTGTTGATTTTATACTCTTCAGGTGCCAGAGTTGCTCTTCTTTTCACACCATGACCATTTTGTGAATGTCCATTTAGTTGCTGGCTGCTCCCTCTGCCCGTGGACGGACTCTTGTCTTGTCTCTGGGGCTCAAATACATCAGCCAGAGGGGTTCTTCCCTGTCGCTGCGAAGGAACATGTACACTGACCTCTGTGTAGCCTTCCTGCCTGTTCAGTCTGCCATCTACGCTGTCAGGACTCGCCTCCCTCCTCGCTCTCCCACGGCCGTTCCTCACAGGTGACCTCCCTCGTTCAGGGGCCACATCTCCTCGGTCAGACACAGACAACAAGGAGACCTCATCATGCCGCGACGCCCCGTTCTCTCTTCTGATTGGGGAGTGAAGGGGTTGGCGCCCACGTTGGGTGCTGTGTGGAGACTCTGTGAGGAAGGAGCTGTGGGTGGGTGAGGGGCTCAGGGAGCGGGAGCGCACAGTGGAGAAGGTGTAGTTGTCCACAGGTATATCCAGCAGAGGGGTGAAGGCACGGGATGGAGGCACATGGCCTGACTGTTGGCCAGAAAAACGTAATCTCTCCAACTCCTCAATCAACTGATGCTCCCGTAGCGTGTCCTGGACCGGCTGCAGGTGGAACCCACCCCTGTAGTCTGGAAAAGCATAAAAGCAGGAGGTTCAGTTTAAAAAAGTAGAAGTTTCATTCAGATATGGAACTTCTTTAAAACTTAAGCATTATAACACAGTGATTATTCAAAGCAGCCGAGAGTTAAAACACTGTAACTCTGTTGGGCTTCATTCATGGACCATGGACCATACTTCCATTTCTAAAGTCCTAAGTGGTCATACATTCATACATTTTTTTTTCTCAGTTTTCTTGAGATCTCAAGTTACTTAGGTCATTGTGTCGAAATAACAAATATTGTTAACCCGAGATAATTTTCTTGAGATCTTGAGATAATGAAACTTTGTTTTCCCGAAATAGCAACATAATTAATTAATGAAAACAGGGATAAAATAAAATGTATGTATGTATGACCGTTTGGGGCTTCCGTACTTTTCAAAACCAGATGCCTACATTACCCACACTGCAACACTGACCACCAACAGTTCAGGTCAGAGATACTGGTGTGTTATTCTAATTTTGGCTAATGTAGCCTTGAGCCGCTAATCTCAACGTCTTAATGACTCCAGTGACATCACTTAAGGCAATTTCTCAGACTTGGTGCCACAAAAGGCTTTATAAAACTTTAGTATTCCCCAGTGTGTAGAGTTCATGTTTAAATCCTGAGATATTGGGGATAGAACAAGCGCAATATATACTGAGCTACCTTCAAGTATTGCCATCGCAGTTGCAGTTTTCTATGTGGGGTTTTATTTCTTCAACTGGGCATTTCACTATAAAATGTGAACAACACTGCAACCTATAAGAATTAAATATTTGCAATACTGATGACAAGAAAACATCATCATTCATGCAAGGAGCTCAAGGATGTCGGCAAACAGTGAGCGATGATTTTACACTACACTGCCCGAAAGACTGAAAAATATCTGTTGGAGTTTATTTTAATATTTGGACATAGAAATGTTGATATGACATAATACAGACAAAAAGTTCCAGAGATAACAGCAGCATAAAAGAACAAAACAACTTTACAGTAAAATAGGGTTAAAGTATTGGGAGAAATGGATTAAATATATATATATATATATATATATATATATATATATATATATATATATATATATATATATATATATATATATATATATATATATATATATATATATATATCAGATATCCAACAACACAAAAAACAGAGTCCAATTCTCCTTTTCCTTCTTCATCTTTTGCTGACGCCTTAGTGACACCCTTCCGCTCTCATAATGCTGACCCTGTGACCCCTAACCTGTGACTTTAGAAAGTGAGATGGCTGCCTTCAGTCTAAAGTGAGACTGCATTGATTGTGTCTCGATGACTCTTGAATGAGGAAAAGCCTCAAAGCATCTCTGTATTGTTGAAGTGTCATACTGACCAACCAGGCACGTCTCAGTCCTTTCTGTTGGCCACAGAGATGTAACTCAAGCTTCTGCTTCAGTGCAGGCGCAGGAAACCTGAGATATTTTGTGCATGGTCATGTGTGTGTCTCTGTGTGTGTGTGTGTGTGTGTGTGTGTGTGTGTGTGTGTGTGTGTGTGTGTGTATGTCAGTGTGTGTGTGTGTCAGTGTGTGTTAGTGTGTTTTATATGAGTTTTGAGAGGTGGGTCAGGGACAGATGATAGGCAGATGAGGCAGGAAAGAAGTGAGGCAAAGAAGGTGAAAGTATGAGTAGGAGGGGAAGGAGACAAAAGGTGAAAGGTTTAAACCCCTCATATTCCTATGGGATTAGATAAAGGCCAACAGACAGAGAGAGAGGCACAAAAAAGAGGTGAGGTATAGAAAAAAAAGGGTGAGAAGAGCGAAGAGATACGAAGAGATGTACCTGGGATCGGGGTGATGAGGTGACGTCGAGGGGTTCCACTACGAAGGGAGCGCAGAGCTGGAGAACGACCTGAGAAGAAATAAAAACTTAAGATATAACACTGATTTTACATAACTTCTACATTTCTCTCTTGTTGTTTGCGCACAGGAAATTGTGTATTTATGCAGAACTGTACAAATAGAAAACATTCCTCTGCTTACCCGAGCGATTCTTAAGAACATTGTACGCCTCCAGCTCAAAGGGCATAACCATACTGTCAAACCGAGCCAACTCAGTCGTAGGTATCAGCATCCTGCAGAGTCAGTTAGATTTACTCACATGCATATTCACACATACTTATACACTTTGTATACATATAACAACACTCTGCATGTACTCTATTCATCTCACCTTATTTCTCTGAGAAGAAGCAGTTTCTCTGGCCTGTCCAAGATTGCCAAAAGTGGACGCACTAAATCTTCAATCACATTGTCGGACACAAACTGAGAGGAAGATTAGATACACAGATTAGAGGAGAAGAATAAAAGGGGGGCAACTAGTGTATTTATCTATGTAGACAGCTTGTTTTCTGGCTTTCACTTCATGATTGACATTATTTATGATATATTTAGGTTGAAAGAACTAATTTTTCCCCTTAAATGCAACAAGTTGGATTGCGTACATAACACTAATCTTCTGATATGTTACATGTGCATTAAATATTCACTTTTCCAAGAACACCACTCCACTCCACAGCTTTCAGTCTTGGGTTTTTAATTACAGTATTAACAGGTGAGTCATAGTCCTCTAAGTAGTCAGTATCTCCTGCGGTGGATCCAAAGGGCCAGCCAAGGAGTTCAAACTGGCTGGAGTGTGAGACTGGCCGTGAGAGACAAGGGGATCAAATGATGTCTGATATTTGATCCTAATCATAAATGACAGGCCAAATCCGTCTTTTGTCACAGCTACTGCCAGACACGTCTATCACTAAAGGACAAACAGTGACACAGGGAACAACACTGGACACTTAAGCCCATAAGTAGTCCGGCTGATTTTCATTCAGTGTGTGGAAAGAACAAACAAGAGAGTGCCCCTGAGGTGTTAGAGATGGTAATTTCAGATCAGCAACTCACCCGCCGACAGTGTCTCATCACAGCAGCCACCTCATCGTGGATGAGCAGTTTCTTTGCCATGTCCTCCACGTGCTGCATGGTCTCAGGTCGGGGCAGCGGGCTGCTGTCTCTAACACCAGCACGGGTCTCCCTTGGGGATGTGAGGAGCTGGAAGGGACGACCTCGCTCCTTATCTAAGGAATTAAAGTGAAGACTGAAATAAACAAGTTACAGACAAGAATATCTGCAGAGGGCATCAGATACTTTTACTTATTTCCAATGAAAATAAACCAGTACAAGATTTTTCTTTTACTTTTATACTACAGCTCATTTCAAGCCTCAAATGAAATACAATTACCCTACACACAATCAGTTACATGTCAAGATTCAATGGGTACAGGGCTAAATTATTTGCTACAATAGTTATTTTTGGAGCATGTGCCATGAGTTTGTGAAAGGTGTGTAGTTAGTTTGCAAATCCCAAGCCCAAAAGAACTTATAAGACTCCACAAATACTGTCAGACAAGAGCATGTCTGACGTTACACTGCAAACAGAACAATGTCTCCTGTCTAAAGCTCTATAAATAAAACCTGCAGCAGAAAATGTTCCTAAAACACAACTCAAGTTTTTCGTAATCATCCATTCAGGAGAACTCATCAGAAATTAAGGCCATTTTACTGAAAGATGGATCTCTTAAATCAACATATAATTAAGGCAAAAAAAACATAAAATGGACTTCATAATCAATCCCACCTAAAGCACATAAACAAAGTATTACCCTCTTTACAAAGATCAGTAAATGTTCTTGTTTCTATAGATAATTGTAAGTACCTGAATGAAACTGTGACTTCTGGGTGAATTTGGCTTCAAATATCATATATATTTGTTTTTCATAATAATATGTTTGTATTTTAGGTTTGTACCAAACATCAACAGATCCTCTTTCCTTATACATGAGGATCAAATTGTTCAGAGAATCATGAATAATTACACTGTGATTACACCTCTGAAACTCAGGCATGTCCATGCGAAATGTCCCAAAATCTTTCCAGTGAGGCTGTTTCAAAGCAAATCATCTCACATCTATTTGAACATTATGTATTTTGCTTAGCCTGGTTCCATATTTCTGACTTGCAGCTTTGATTTGTTCAGTGATTCAAATATAATAAATTACGAGAAAGGAAAAAGATTCAGTCAAAATCTTATATATATCTTGCTTTGTGAGATGCAGAATAAGTGCCAGGAAAGTGAAAAGCTTTCCTGCGATCACACCCTCACCTTTGTCAGCATGGTGAGATGGTGACTTGGAGCGACTCTTCTCTTTACGGTCTTTCTTAAACAACAGGTTGACAAAGGTTTTGGATCGCTGCAGGCTGGTTTTACCCTCTGTCGAGCGCTTCTCCTTCTGTTGCTTCTTCTTATTTTTTCTGTCCTCTAAAGGTAGAAAAAATAGACAAAATGTAGATATATTTTCTCAACCAAATGCTGTGAGGTATGACTGATTTTAACATTGTGTGTAAAGCCTACTTAGACTTTCACTTTCTAAATTATGTAAACAAATATAAACAAGTAGTTTAACTAAGCAAACTTAACTAAATGTAGCAAACAAAAATCTTCCATAAGTGCTGCTGAACCATAGCAACAATGGGACCTTCTGCATCTCTGTGTATGGTGTTGAAAACATAATTCATTAGACTGCTTAACTGTTAGCCAATAACAGTGGGTGATACACACTCTCCGCTATGAGTACAGACTGTTCATTTCTCTTCCAGTCAGCTCCTCTGTTCACGGCAGTAAATCTGCCAGTGTGGAAAGTAACACAGTAATACTGATGAATTGCAGCTACACCAACCTGAACACACTCCCATCTATTGAGGACACTACAGCAAAGTGCTCCAGCTTACATAACAAATGTCCAATCAGCCCTGGGCTTTGCCCCAAGCCCCCGCCAGGTCCTGGAGGTATGAGGTATCCAGGATGAATTGAAAAGGAAAGGCTAATAACTCAACAGCCCTGCCAAGGCTTGGATGGATATTTCTCCATATGCTTGTTCTTATTCATTTCTCACTGAGGTACAACAAGTAAGAGTAAGGGGCAGTGATTAATTATGAGTCTGTATGAACTCTGTGCTCTAGGACAAACTCTGTCTGGAGCTTATATCAGCCATTTGGAGTCTGGATTTTCTTGTTTACTTCCTGGAGTGACAGAAGGATGAGGGGTCATTAAACTGACTGATGCCCTGCAGAAAGATCTCTGGAGGGTGTGAGACTGGATCTCATTACACAGTGAATGCAGGTTCTGTCACAAAAAATCAGCTAAAGAATTGAACCTGATTGTGCCTGCAATACTCACTGGACCACAGAAAGGTTTGTTTCTCAACTGAGATGGATGATGCTGCCACTATAATCAACAACCAACTTCCCTGACTGAACTGTTCACTGTAAACTTTGGCTGGGTCCTCTGACTTTTCATCTAGCACCATCATTGAGTCACAATTTTGACTTTGATTCATGAACAAATGCCTAAAAATGTTTCATCTGCACTTTGTGTCTAAACTGTACAAAATTACAACCAGTATTATACATATTATAATTAGTTTATGCTTAAATGTTCAGCAAGAAATGTGACCTGAAATTAGCCTTTCTGCCAACACCATCCTCTCACAAATAAACTGTGCAATATTGCACATTTACTTAAAGGTCCAACGTGTAGGATTTAGTGGCAACTAGTGGTGAAGTTGCAGATTGCAACCAACTGAATAACAACTCATCTCACCCTCCCTGTCCAAGCATGTATAGGAGAAACTATGGTGGCTGTGACATGCGTGAACAAGGCAAAGGGCCCTCTTAAGAGCCTTAAGTGTTAGGCTGCTTTAGAAACACTGCAGTGCAACGTGGCAGACCCGCTCCCTCTGTAGATAAAATGACTTTTTCAAGTGATTATACACTAATGAAAACACAATTTTAACTTGAATATTATATACAATTTCTTCCATATTAATAAATCCCTCTAAATCTTACACACTGGTCCTTTAACCATGACTGCTCTAGATCAACAACTATTCATCCACACTTGTCATTGTACTACAAATTCTTCATCCTTATCACCAGAAATACAACAATACTGTCTGCAATAAGCTAATTTTACTTATCTGCCTACCTGTAATACATTTTAATAAAGATTATATATATATATATATATATATATATATATATATATATATAAAGTCCTATAAAGCAAATTTACATCCACAGTTTCACTCTCCTTCCAACTCCAACAAGCCTGAAGGTCTCACCTGACACAGTGATGTGGCTTTGAGAACGTCTGATTGGCTTTCGTGGTCTGCTCAGGGCCATCAGCGCTGCCGTCTTAGGTGAGGATTTCTCTGCTTCCTGGTCTCCTGATGACAGCGTCCTCGTCCGTCCCCGCCCTCCTTCCCCAGCTCCTCTCATCTCCCTCGGCCCTTCCCCTTTCCCACGTATAAGTGTGTCCTTCAGCAGCACTGTGGCCCCTACAGACCGGCTGGTTTCTGTGCCAACCAGCTGGTCAGGGTACGAACCATTAGGAGAGGGGTGGTCCAGGTAGTTTGGAGGGTGGGGGTCAGTCTGTATGGCGGTGTCAGCAGTCCGCTCAGCGGTGCTTGGACGTCGGGAGCGGTCCTCTGTAGAGATGGCGACGTCTACCATCTCGGAGCCAAAGACAGGAGGGAAAAGGACCTGGGAGAGACCACTGAGGGAGCTCACGGGGGTGCTGGAAGACAATGAGGAGGCAGAAGAGTTGGAGTCTGAACCCTGGGAGGATGGTGCTGGGCCCCCATTGGCCACTGTAGAGGACAAGCCATAATTAAAATAAAGTATGGCAATTAATGTGTGTTTAAAATATAATTTTTGCAAATCCAATACTTAATGAAAATGCTATATTTGAGCACAACGCACACACAGAAGGATTCAGACTGCTGGATTTCACAGTGAATAGGATTTGCGCAGGAAGCTTCATTTCCTTATTTTACACAATCTTTGTTTGGATGAAAAGCAGTCTGCCCTCATGTCCTGTTAATCCTTTAAACCTCTGAGAGACGAACATGAACTAGGAGTTCTTCTGTTTCTTTCTTTTTTTTTAATGAAACTCCGAAATGACTCTTGACCCAAATGTCAGGTCATGCTCTGTTCCAGACGACTGAGCTGCCTTTGAGTACACTGAAATAATCCCTGGCTATGTTCAGAAGTGCTCATATCAAACTAAAAAAAACGCAATTTGAGTCCTGTTAAGAAATTGTGTGACAGGATTTTAGTATAGGCAGGCTATATATGGCCACTTTTCCTCTTTTATTTTATGAGGTTTCCAAGTAGATTCCAGCATATAGATTTTCAGATGAAAATGGGAATGAAAAACTCCAAATCACCAGGTCACATCTTCATCACTTTGCTCTGTAATATTTAGTTTAGCGCAGGTAATTCTTTTCACACCACTGTTTGAGTCAGCATTTCTTTAAAAAATCATCTCTGTCTTGTAAAATCACATTTTGTGATAAACAAACTTTTGGAAACGTCAACATACATTTGCCGAGCCAGCCATATTCTGCCACCATCTCCTTGTATGCAGGGTATCTCCCAGCTTCCTGTTCGAGTGCAAAAAGACAAAATATTCAGTAAAAGTGAACTACAAACTGCACGTGTCTACATTTGATG
Source organism: Sciaenops ocellatus (assembly GCA_033000465.1). Lineage (NCBI taxonomy): Eukaryota > Metazoa > Chordata > Actinopteri > Sciaenidae > Sciaenops > Sciaenops ocellatus. The sequence continues at coordinate 14,928,500 of CP136872.1, read as the reverse complement.
CTCATGGAGTACAATTTTGGTTTCTTTGACTGAGGGGAAAGGAATCTCTATCAAATTTCATGCCAATCCGTCCACTATGATGAGATGTTTCACTGACAACCACAAATGTGAGCCTCATGGTAGCACTAGAGGAAAAGTTAGGGGACTATTAAAGTCATTAGGATTCATCCTCTGGGTACAGTTAATGTCTGATTTAAATTTAATAGCTATCCATCCACCAAAGTGGAGATCCGACCAAATTTTTCCATCCATAAAATGAGACAAGAAATCATTTGTCAATGTCAAAGTCAGACCTACAGGTTGCACTCGCTCAGATATCTTCAATTCTGCACAGTAACGTGGTCTAAAACTGTTGAATTCTTATAGGCCTTTATTTTCTCATTTAATATTAGTTAGTTTTTTTATAAACGTTTGTTTTGTTGTAAGTTATGATAGTTAGTTAAAATAATGTCTTTTTAGCTGAAAAGGGTGCATGAGCATGTGTCGTGGGTCAACCTGAGCATGAGGGATGATTTATGAAGAAACAACTGTTCAAGGCAATGTTTTTCAAAAGAAAGGAGCCATTCTGCATCAAGAATTAGTGTCCGATAGCCTCTCAAATCCACTTTAAGGCATTGTCTCACAGCTTAAGGTCAATGAGAAGACACTCAAGATTACATCTACAATTTTTCACTTTTGATGCCAGGGTTTAAGAGAGTTTAGTAACTAAAATGAATCCATACTCCAATATGTGTGAGTCTGACTCACAAATGGGTCTAATACAGCACAGAAGGAAGACATAAAATTAGGCTTTCTGTTGATTATAACCTGATCCCTGACTGCCTTTGAATAATGAACGTCGTCCCTGGCTGTTTTTCACACGTGGAACCTGAGATCAGAGGCGTAAAATGAGCATGCAGCAATGTTAGCGAGCTAAAAGCCTGCACATACACCCACTCAAGCACGCTGCACCACACACATATTCCCATTCATACACACAAACATGGACGCAATTCTTTTATCTAAAAATGACACAGGTTAAGTGGCATGGCCTTGCACCCATTCTTGCATACAAAGACACACAAGAGGAACTCAAGGCCTTTAAGCCAGCTGTCTGTTCTGCTGTGTTCCCCTCCTGAGAAAAGCCGGTGTTGTTAACATTTATTAGTGTGTCACGGCACTTAAAGACCCAATCAATTGTTATGTTTAAAGCTGAACAAATGATTAACACTGGCATACAGCACTGCACCACAGACACATTTCTCAAATGACGTGTTAAACCTGCATTAACAGATTTTGTTGGGGCACTTGAAGGCAACATGCTTTTATTATTTTACATTTTGAAGTTGATCTGATTAATGTGTTACTTATTTACACATCCAGCAGACACGGAGCAACATCAGCATTCATTTGAAGCCGTGATGAAATCCAATATTAACTCTCATAGTTTTGTTTTGTACTCCACCAAGTCCTGAGGGAAATATCTGCCTCTTTAGCTGCTAAAGGCTCCACCATAGTCAACCAACTTTGTCTTTCTGGTGTTTGGTGCTAAGCAGGTAATGTAAAGTAGATCTTTAAAGCTATTTAACTGAAAACACGCTTCAGAGCTGAGAGGTATATGCTGCAGAGTTGGGTGATAATTCTCTGTCAGTTCATCATTACAAGCGACGTCTTTCACATTACACATCCTCATTTGATCCATTGTTACATATAAAACACTGCTGATTGGTGCAGCTTTAAATTTGGCCTCAAGTTTATCTGTGAAACTGTCTCTCACCCTGATGGTCAACATGACATGGGTGTGGCTCTTCAGGACCTCGACTGCATTGCTATGAGTGATGTCATCAAAGCTGACCCCGTTGGCTGCAAGGATTTGATCGCCCATTTTGATGCCATGCTGTTCCGCAAGCCCACCCGGGTCCAACCTGAAGAGAAAATGTATGACACACACACACATAGAGGAAATATAGACGTCTATTAAATCTGAGCAGTTCAAAAGAATGAATATTTAACACTTATATTTCATTTTCTACTCTGGATTTAATTATATTTACTTTTTGTCTCACTATGCATTAGTTGTGTATGTTGTGTTAAATGCTATCATGTTTGTCTTCACAGTACGAGCTCATCAAAGCAGCTTCTTAACAACTTTTGTTGTTAAAGCAACACAAATCACCACCACAACCTTCTAACTAAAGTCTGGTTGCTTTGATCTAATGCAAAAATATATATATAAAAAAACTGCGTATGAGATAATGATGTGATATTCAATTCCTGTGAGAATATTCTGTTCTTATTTGCCCCTCCTTTCCTCTCTCTTGTTCAAGGACACATCCACAGGGTGGGTTGAACCTGCGTTCCACTGCATGCACACACTGCAGCACTCTGAATAATTATGTTTATCTGATGCTGATGGCCTCTTCACACTCTCCACACTCTCCACACTTTGTTCATACTTAGAGACATAAATCCCTAGTCCGAACTCTTTGCCTCCTCTGATGTTAAAGCCCAGACAGTAGTCATCTGAGGTGGTGAAGAGATGTACGATTCGACGGAGAGCGCTATCTGAACTGGCCTCTGAAGGTGTGCGACCAGTCTCCTCCACCACCATCCGCCGGTGAATCAGATCCACCCTACACACACACATACACACACAGATATGCAAAACAGGACATGCATGCACACATGAAGACATTTACATATGCTGCTTTTGGTTTCTCCACTCAGATCAGATCTGTCAGTATCGGTTAATCAAACAGCCATAAAGGTCACAGCGGTAATCCATCCACTGCTGCCACATGAAACCAAGATACAGTATATCCCAAAAGAAAGATAACCAGCATGAGCTACAGTCAAGTGACAAGACTTCACAAGACAAGAGCCATGCAGAGGTCAGTGGTGGTAATAACAAGGTTGTAGTGTGTATACAGTCATAATATACAGTTACATTTGGTAAAGTTGTTAAATAAACTACATAGTGTAAATATTTAGTTGTAGATTAGATGTGGGATAGCATTTTTGGCCTGTACTCAGCAACATCTCTGAGCTGTTTGGCTGTTTGGGGCGGCCGTGGCTCAGTGGTAGAGTGGGTCGTCCAATAACCTGAAAGTTGGCAGTTCGATTCCCACTGCTCAAAGATTGATTGCCACGGCCAAGGTGCTCTTGAACATCTGCTCCCTGGCCCTCCAGTGAATACGGCATTTGTCTCTGGGTGTGTGACCCTGTGCATGTGTGTGTTTCAACAGGTGCCAAACTGGATGGGTTAAATGCGGAGGAGTAATTTCACGTGTTCAATGTGATTAATAAAGTTTCAGCTTAAACTTAAACTCACCATGTGGTCTTCTCCTTAGAGTAGCGGATGCCTGGGATTTTTCCCACCCGTCTCACCACCATCCTGAGCCTGTTGTTGCCTGTTAGGACCTTCACAGCGCTGCTCATGGTGATGCTCTCCAGGCTGATCCCGTTCACCTCCACAAGCTTATCGCCCACAGTCAGCCCAGCCTGCGCTGCGGACACAGGTGGAACTCAGCATGATACACAAGAGTAAATCTCACATGGAAAACAGAAGACCACATGCCCAGATGTAAGCACACTGAAAATGATCCTAACCTGCAGAGCTGTCGTCCTCCACCTTGCTGACAAATATGCCGAGGCCATGTTCGGAGCCCCCGCGGACACTGAAACCCAGACGTCCATCTGGACTCTTATCTACTGTCACTGTGTGAATGTCTTCACAGTCATCCCCTCCTGCAAACACACAAAATCACAAAACACACTGACATGTACCTGCCATTAAGGTCTGCACAGTCCCATGGCCAACTACTGGACTTTGTTGTCACGCGGTTTGAAAATTCAAAACTGAATGAAATTTTGCAGAAATCCTCAATAAACAATAGAAATTAGTTTCTACAAATCCATCTTCTCAATGACTGAGACATCAATATATTTGCAGATCTGTTGCACTAATATTTAACAACTATAGATTTGAGCAACCTCATGCCAAATCACACCTAGAAATATTAATTAATTGTTTCTTCAAGTAGTGTGTCTTTCTTTTCAAAGCTTTTTCAACTACTACTCACTGAGATATTCATGTACCATGTGTGGTAACTACCAGGGCTGCAAGTAACGATTATTTTCACTGTCAACAATCCTTTAAATCATTTTCTCAATTAAAAAGTTGAGTCCTCAAATTGCTTGTTTGGTCTGATTGTTAGTACAAAACCCAAAAATACTATACTACTAGTTTATTATCATAGGCGGATACAAAAACTCTGCTCTACTACACACGTCATTCAGTAGTGTTCTGCAAGCTGAACTGTTTTTCTTAGTATAATTAAAGCATTTGAGACAACCACTTTTCATGAGTGGATGGAGTAATGAATACTTCACTTAAAATGCATAATTACCACCTCCTCTGTGGCTAATGTTGATATCATAATGATCCTTTCTCCCTGAAGTCAAGCAGCAGGAGTTAAGTGACAATGTGTAGATACTACTGGCCCATTTTGAAATGAGCTAAATATGCAAGGGTAGTCTTACATGTTTCTGTTCATAACACAGGTAATTTATACTTTGCTGGATGCTGAATCATTGCGGACATAAATTAAGAGTATACCCATTTCTCTAGGCACCACTACACCACTGACTGTATATTATTGATAATATATTCCCTTAACTCTTATGGCTTATGACTGACTGAGTGACTGTCCATAAATGTGCCTCTGCTGCTAGTGCCACTGTGTGCGCTACCATGGCAACAGAGAACTGTTACCATGTCCTGAACTCACCATCAACAGGTGCGTTGATGAGGATGACCCTGCCCATCGGCGAGCTCGACCTGCGTCTGTGGTGGCGGTGCTGCTGCTGCTGCTGCTTCTTCAGCATGTAGCCCGTGGAGCTGTGGGAACCCCCGGCCTGGCCTCCGTTGTTGAAGTGGGGGTGCCCCCCTCCATTCGTCATCTCCCTCCAGTCAGGGGGGTGAGGGGAGCGAGCCATGGTATGCTTCTGGCAATTTTTCCCTTAGTCATCCAGACAAGAGGATATCTGCAGGTCTGCTGTCAGGATGGAAGACGTGCAGCCTGGGGTTTGGGGAAAAGAGGTGGGGCACAAAGTGGGTCCAAAGTGGATAATAGTAGGTCGATAGTAGGCAGATAATGCTCCAGTGGAGCAGGCAACTTACAAGGCTGTGGGTAACATTCCTGATCTTCATTGAAACCAGTTTTAGACCATTTCATAAAAGAATCCAAGATCCAAAGAAGAAAACACAGCTGAATGATCAAACTACACACTCATGATGGCAAAAATGGTGCTCCCAAAAGTCCTAAAGTAGATTTATAAATTGATATAATCCACTAGTTTTCTTTGCAGCTTCTGAATCCATCTCCACAGAGCTCCATGGTGCCTGCTTCAGCTGCGAGGCTGCCGGCCTATCTGCTGGAAAGTCAGCGGTGCATGGTGATTCCCCTCGGGTCATGTTTAATTAAATGGATATCTGTTGTGAGAAGAATATGCAGTGATGAGTAATGTGGCCTCAGAAGTTCCAGGTGAGATAATAAAACTCCTTTATTCTGACACAGGTATGACCTATATAACCTGAGATCTTGACTAGAATAAAATAAAGTACGAATATAAATGACATTGACGTGCTGTTATTGAACTTCACGTGTTTTTCTATGAGTCAGCACCATGGACAGCGACTCAGATAATACGCATAAACAAAGTTCATGTAAACATAAACACGTCTTAAGTTTTGACAGTTAATTATCATCTATACGTTCACCTAACTAAACTTCAGGTCTACGCGTTGACAAGCGCGTCTAAACCTGCTCCTGTTGATGCCTTGAACCGTGAAACGTTGTAAAAACGCCTGTGAAACCACTACAACATCATGGTGGTGTAAAGTCGAGTTAAAGTGGTACCTGTTGAGTCCATGCTGAGCTCCCCGGTCCGCCTCACTGACGCATTATCGGATACATCCGGAGTATTAGTGCCGCCTCATTTGTTCTCCAGGTGACCATCATTGTCTTAGGAGGTGTAAGCCTTTTACATAAGCCCCTGCAGCTGTGCAGTCATTAGCGCTGTACTACTGATGATTAACTACACTAATTGCACTAATATTGCAGTAACACTGACGCAAGTCTTCTGTCAAGTCAGTTTCAGCTTGTCCTCGGGTAAACCTTGTTATTAATGTGTTAATTAAACCCATATTTTTTTAAAGGGAAACTGCAGAGAGGTGTCTGTGGAAAAAATGAACTGTGGCTCTTTCCTGGCTGCCTCCACCATACCTTTAGGATGGGGGAACAACCCCACCCGGTGGTCAGCGGTGTTATATCACAACAACAACAATAAATGCCGATCACAAACTGCAGATCTGACTTGTTTCAGAAAGAAAGAGTTTTATTGGCCAGGTATTTATACACACAGGATGAATTCGACTCCGGTTATACGTTGCTCTCAAATTTACATACAGATATAGACATAAGTACAGCCAAAAAAAAAAAAACAAGGAGCTTGACAGGTAAACATAAAACTAATATGTACAGAAAAAAGTATGTGTGTGTGTGTGTGTGTGTGTGTGTATAAATCTATAGACAACAATAACATTTGTAGACAGAATAAAGATCTGGTGCAGAGTGCAAAGTATGCTTTAATAAACATGGTTCATATACAGTATATGTTTGTTTCATGTACATGAGGTAGATATTACAGTATATACAGTATGCACAGCATGAATAGATTGTGTATGAGTAACAATGTTTACATGTTAAAAGAACAAAAAATAAATGTAAACAGTGAGAATAAATAATTTATAATTTACATCTTATTGCACATGGATGGCCCGTGGGAAGACTGGTTCTTTAGGGAACTGACTGGTCTAAAAGTCAGTATACTACAACAGGAACAGGAATCCTTGATCTTCATCTTGTTTTTTCTAGTTTCCAGCATTTCCTATCCAGTTTATCTGTTGGCGTGGTTGATTAATGTAATAAAAGTAAAAAAAAAAAAAAAAACCTTGACAACCTTATTAACAAAATCAATTTAAAGTAATCAAAGCGTGAACAAAAAGAGTGACCAATTATGTATGAAAACAAGTGTCAAACTAGGTACTATAAATAAAACAACCAAAACAACCAAAACATATATATAATTAAAGGAACAAAGGCTCATTTCTATGCTTTTTTAAAAAACTATAAGTATCTGTAGGTAAACATAAGTCAAAGCACTTTTGAATGTGATTAAATTAATGTCTGTTAATATGGGAGGATTGCAGTAGCTACACGCTGCAACCTAAATTAAAACTATTTCTGTTCTTCTTCTTCAAAACGTTGTTTAACATAACTATTTATATTCGTGTTTATGTCGAATTTAAATGATTTTTTTTTTGATAACTTTCAGTATAAAATGTCCATAAGCCAGTCCGCTGTTTTTTTAACCAATCAGGTGTTGCCTTGCTCCCACGCCCAGGTAGCCCCGCCCCTTAGCGGTTCACTGCCCGGTGTTGCTTTCAAAGACCACTGAGAAGCTCAGATTTTTGATGTCCAACTATCCAGCTATTATAGTCGTCATGTTTCTGATTTCTCATATATTTCGTCAGGAAGATGTCATTATAGCCACCACTTTATCATTACATTTATGTATTCCACATTTTAAACGAGTTGGGTATGATATAAAATAATATAACATTTTATTTTTTTCACATTTAACTCATCGTCATTTGGGTTGAAATGTGTTTTACGATACTTGTAAGAGTACCAGAAGGCAGCACAATCTACCGAGTGGCGCTGTGATATTGAGAGGTCATACATTCACGAAAAACAAGGAAAGCAAACCAGGTATGTGTCGGTGCTGGCTGAATTAACATCTTCAATTAACTTAAACCACAACCCGACTAAATTAACGCTTAACCCGCCTCGATATGTGCGCTTGCAACGCGAACTAAAGCGCTAGCATCTTAGTTAGCTTGTGTACTATGTGGCTAACTAGCTGGTGGATGTTAGTTTACCAAGAGAGCATTGAAGTGGTTTGTTTTGATGGCGCGAAAAGGCTGTTTATTGTCCCGTCCAAGTTAACATTTGATGTTGTTGGGATTTAATGTCCTGCGTGAGTGTTTAGGCACTCCAGTGTGTGAGTTTCAATGGTGTTATTAGCTACCTTGCTAGCTAAGTTAGCTGCATTCGGGAGCCGGCATCGTGTCGTGACTTCCCCAATCCCATCTGTCAGTGTGTGTGTGTGTGTGTGTGTGTGTGAGTCACGGTATTTATTTCATCAGCTACTTACAATGTGACACATAGGCTCTGCTTGGCTCCTTCAGTAGGTACAGTAGGGGTGGTAGCTTTCAAGCTAAAGTGTGCTTGAAAGGAGCAAAACAACAATCAGCACGTTGTTTGTGTTTGCAGCAAAATATTCAACATTTGTGTCTTTGAACGCACCATATTAGTTGTAATCTCGGGTTTGTACCTCCTGCAGGTGTTTCCTTTAACCCTGTTCAGTCTGCAGACGGCAGAGGTGATTATGGCCTTGTTATGCCATGGGCATTGTGATGTAGGGACTGCTGCACAATTAACCACATAATTTACCACATTCCTGTGATTGTTGGATGTTTGTACACACCTAAAGAAAAGCCCGTGCACTTAATGGGTACCAGTATGTTCAAAGGCAGGAGCTGGAGTGATTAGATGTTAGTCTTAGGTCATTTAGTCAGTTTTCACAATTTCCTGGCATTTTAGACAGATTAATTAATCAAGACAAATCATTGTTAGCTGTTGCTGTATGTTCAACCGCATGTACAAACACTGCAAGTGCTGACCTGCTTTCATGCAGACTGTGTTTTTTCAGTGTAGTTTCTTTTATCTTGTACTCACAGTCACGACTGACACAGGAAGCTTTGGTGCCGGCGCAGCCTGGTACAGGCCTCTAACAGTTTTGACTCTGACTCAGTAAGATCAACAAATAAAAATGATTTATCAACCTGTAAGTTACGTTAAAAAAAATGTCTGGAGGAGCAGAGCATGCTTATGGCAGGTAACCTGGTCGACTAGTGTGTTATTTTCAGAGATAATTGTGTGGTGTTGTACTTGTTTGTATGTTGTTCAGTGATGGGGGAGGGTGCTTCACCCTACAGCTCCATACTGCAGCAGAGCTATTAATGGAGCAAAGGTGGAGGCTTGACTGTGCAGCCAAATGTCTCTTAAATAATGACAGTTTCACCTCTACAGCTGAACACACCTATTTAATATCTGTCCTCACAGCAGAGAGTGTTGAAAACACAATTCCCATTAAATTAAATGTCAAATTGTGATTTGAGAACCTTGCCTTTTTAAAATAAACATTTGTTGAAAAGCATGTGCTGTGTATGATTCTGAAAGTAAAATACCAAAACCGTTTCTGTTTGTTTTTTGTGTTGAATGCTGGCATCACTGCAGCATTCATCCTGTTTCAAACACTTTGTCGAAGTTTGCTAATCTAAAATTTAATTAATGAATTGTTCTTGCTCTCAAAATGGTACACTTCTTTTTATTTCTAACATTGTGTGAACATTAATTAACATGTCTGCTGTTTATCAGAGAAAGCCAGGATGTCTGGAGAGTTGTCCCTCAACATAAACATCAAGGAGCCAAGATGGGACCAAGGCACGTTTATGGGGCGCGCCAAACACTTCTTCATGGTCACAGATCCCAGAAACGTCCTGCTGTCCTCTGAGACTCTGGAGGAGGCCCGAGTGATTGTGGAGGACTACAGGTAGAGGGGTCATGTGATGAAGAGGGTGGAGTAGGTGTATAAATGACGACACTGTGGAGGAATTAATGGAAATTACCACTGACCAGGTGGTGATTTGTACCATTTAGACTAAAATAGAGATACCAATAGGAGAAATTACCTTTCTTTAATGGAGCATGTATCAAGAAATCTAGAATCTAGAAACACTGTAAGTAAGAAAGGGTATCTGGGATGTGCATATTGTAAGAACATGTTTGTGTGACTGCTGCTGCTTTAAATGATGTGAAAAAACACTACATCACTTCACTGTTTTGACTGTTTCAGAGCTGGGACCGCAAAGCCTGGCCTGACAGAGGATGAGCTCTGGAGAGCCAAGTACGTCTACGACTCCGCCTTCCACCCCGACACAGGAGAGAAGATGTTTGTGATTGGCCGGATGTCTGCTCAGGTGCCAATGAACATGTCGATCACAGGCTGCATGCTCACCTTCTACAGGTACAGCAAACTGAAAATGGCTTCGTCAGAATAAAATGGAGAAAATGAAAATATGTAGTCTGTCAATGAGCTGAGTAAATATGATACGGTGATTTTGAATTTAACCTCACAGCTTACTGCACTGCATAAAAATGGAGGTTTTAATCCCTGCACAGAGTGAAAATCCTCTTAAAGACCTGAAATATCGCTCTCACTACAGAATACTGATAAATCATTTGGCAGCTGACTGGACAGTGAAGTCATGTGATGATGCTGTGCTGAAACAGCAAATTGATCAACAACAACAACAAGTAAATTGATTTCCAATTTTAATAATCAATGTAATAGTTTGAGATATTTATCAAGTGGTCACAGATTGTGTTTGATATCAGACATACTGATCAGTTTCAGTTTTCAGGTTTACTTAACACAAAGTCAACAATACAATGAACTGTGTTGGACAAGAAGATCCGGCTCGCTCAGCATGAAAAGCACTAATTGCTTAACAGCACCAGACGTAAAGGATAAAAATAAGATAAAGAAGTAAAAAACAATATAAAATAGAATATAAAAATATAAGTGTAGTGTATAAGTATGTATAAGTGTTCTATAGACTGTAAAAGCTTGACAAGGTTGTGTCAGCATATACAAGTATTGGAGAAGTATCACTGTATAGATAGATATGAACATACTATATAAATAGGATACACTACACTATTTAAAATATTGATAGAGTAAAGTGGCAGGTGTCCACAGGGATATTGTGTTTTTGCATTTTTGCAGACAGGGTAAATTGATTGCACAAGGATTGCACACAGAAATGTCTGGCACAGTAGCAGCAGTCATGGTTCATGGATATGTTGCAGACAGCAGTCTGTTATGAGTTCAGAAGTCTGACAGCCTCGGGATTAAAAATTCGATCAGATTATTCCGACTGAAATAAGAGCCAATAACTGTCCTGATAGTCAGATTTAAAGTTTAATCATGACATTGTTAATTAAGTTTAATTTATTTGATTTTGAACATGTTAGACCTCCATATATTACCCCATTAAAATAACATAAGGTGTGTTTGGAGTTCAGTTTGGTGATCAGTGGTCTACCACAGTCATTTTAGCACACTGCCACTGGAGGGCGACAATATCTGAAATCTACAAATTCTACACAGCACAACTAACATCAGATTATTCATCAAAGGCAAGAGGAGCGGTGCACAGATACAGATTTGTACAGAGAAATTAAAAAGATCAAATCAGAGAGACAGCGGTTTGACTTCAAGACACTTTAATTTAGGGACAAAGAATAAATCTAGTACACCTACCAGCCACTTATTTAGGTACGCTTGTACAAACCAATGTGATCTAATACAACAGCTCTGCCATAAATTCATACTTTTACAAAGCTTATAATGTTTTAGTTTTTGTTGACACTCTCAGAGGTCATAATTCTACTTTATGTTTATAATTGAAGTCTTAGTGGGTGCTTTTCTTGTGTAGGAGTGCATTATATTGAGAGGCTTTTCTAATATCATGTATGTAAATGACAAAATGTTAGAATTTATGGCAGAGCTGTCTTACTGGATCACATCGGTTTGTGCAACTGTATATCTCTTGAAGTGGCCACTCAGTATGTGTTTCACAGCAACATAGATCAAGGGTGTATGGTTAAATTTGTGACTTGACTTGTCAGACATAACCCCACAAGATGATAAAAATCTTTTCAGTTGCAGAAAACAGAACGGCTGTCGTCATGTGTGTTTCTGTGGTTTTATAGAGCTCCACTACACAAACTACCTTCGTCTTTCGCTTTTGCATATCAGCTTTAATCACTGAACATGTAATCTGTGGATAGTAAGGACTGAATGTTTTTGGTAAAAGTGTGTGTTTGTTTGTACTCTGCCAGGTTTCACACTGCCACCATACTGTTGCTGCGGTGCCAAAAATTTAAATTTGTACTGTAAACACTGTGAAAACTCACTTCCTCATACACACTGTCATTCCTTTGTGTTTACAGGACTACTCCAGCAGTGGTGTTCTGGCAGTGGGTTAACCAGTCCTTCAACGCTGTCGTCAACTACACCAACCGCAGTGGAGATGCCCCCATGACTGTGAAGTAGGGAGGACTTCTCACCTCACTTCCCCTCTAGATCATTCCTGTCCTCCCTCTAAACTAGTGTCTGTAAGGAGGCGGTGGGAGCTGCTGTCCTCTCCCCTTCCCTCACAGCGGTATTACGTTCCACTGTTAAGCATGTTCAGCTCCATGTCACCATGCACTCATGTTGACATGGGTTATATGCTCCCTGTTGATGTCAGGTCGATGACATGCATACATTTGCACACTGTTATCATTGTGCCACCAAATGCATCCATTAGATGCTGCAGAAATGCATCAAATGCATGCATTTATGAAGAATAGGACGGTTGCCTTCAGAACATGCTGATGATGAATGTTAGTGTCTTCTCTGTGCCTCATCATTATTTGTGAGGATGTTCTTGTTTTCTATCTTTGCACATCCATACATAGCATGAATTTGCACTCATGTGTGATAGATTGTCAGCCGCAGCTATGTGCTGTAGCATAAGTTGGCTATTTTTAATGTGTGACAATGTGAAAATAGGAAGTGGGTGATTAATGTGTGATGTCTAATGCATCTCCTCACAGTCAGCTTGGTGCAGCCTACGTTAGTGCCACCACTGGAGCTGTGGTCACTGCCCTGGGACTCAAGTCTCTAGCTACGGTAATTCCTCTGGTTCAAGTGAATAAACAGTGGAAGTAAAACGAATGTAATCCAGATACAGACAAGCCAATCTGTTTAAATATTTATTTATATATATTTCTGTGGAGATTTGTTGCTGGTTGCCTGAATGTCCCTCTGGTTGTGTCCCATCTTTGCAGCGTCTTCCTCCAATCGTCAGCCGGTTTGTCCCCTTTGCTGCTGTTGCTGCTGCTAACTGTATCAACATTCCCTTCATGAGGCAGAGGTGAGATCTCTAAAGTTAAGGTCATTAAGGAGCTGTTATGAACTGTGAGGGCTGCTACAACTGCTACCTTTTTTCCCTTCTTCCAGGGAGTTGAAGTACGGTATCCCTGTGACGGATGAGAACGGAAACCGGTTAGGAGAGTCTCCTAATGCTGCCAAGCAGGCCATCATGCAGGTGGTGGTGTCGAGGATCGGCATGGCAGTGCCAGCAATGGGTAACGTCCACATCACTACAGAACCTACAGAGAATCTGCAGCTCCTCTTGGCTTTACTGTGCTTTATAATGCGTTTCAGCTCATTATTTAGCTGTCCCACCCACAACTTTATTGTTTCGGTTCACTCATGCTGTCAGGCAGCTATTTTCTTCTGTGAAAAATGAAGCTCTAAAAGCTCACTGTACACCACCTGCTCTGCATCAGATGACAGACAGACACAGTTAGCGACAAGCTGGTAACCATAGTGGAACATTTAGCAGCTAAAGAGCCTGATGTTTCCCTCAGGAGTTGGTGGAGACCAAACACAGAGCTAAAAGAGAGTGAATATTAGACTTCATTCATCAAGCAGACCGAAACTACAAAACTATAAATGCTAATATTTCTCCTACTAGAGTTGTAAATAAGCAACTGTTAATTTAAAATGTTGTAATATAACCATATAATAATATAAATCTAACTTTATTTACAGCTATCCCCCCTGTTATAATGAACGCTCTGGAGAAGAGAGCTTTCATGAAGGTAAGCAGAGACTGCGTGACTGTCATGCTTGACTACTGTTTGTTATGTTTGTGGATTTACTGGGTGTGCTGGTGTTTTGTGAGGCTGAAAATAATACTTCACATACACATTTCACGTGTTACACGTACATCGAATGCTTACGTCCATGCAGAGAAACTTGTCAAACTTCCAATTTGTCTGCCCGATTCACTGCAGCTCTGCCCTGATTTTGTCTCTCTGTAGCGATTCCCAATTCTGAATGCTCCGGTCCAGGTGGGGCTCGTCGGTCTGTGGTAAGTACATGACACACAGGGCATGACTATGGACAAGTATCTGAACAAGTGACACCATCTAAAACATCAATCTATCTCTTTTCAGCCTGGTGTTTGCAACTCCACTGTGCTGCGCTCTCTTCCCACAGAAAAGGTACCAGCATCCACATCACTCAGGTTATACTTGGACATTTAACATGTAGCAGCATTTTTTTTTAAAATCCTCTTCAACCGTCTCTTTGTAGCTCTATGAGTGTGAGCGGGCTGGAAGCAGATCTGCAGGAGAGGATACGACAGGCCAGTCCAAACATCACCACCGTCTACTTCAACAAGGGCCTGTAGGACCAGCCAACACATCTCCATGCACACGCCCTAGACACACAGACACTCACACATATTGCATACACATGACTGTTGTCCTGTGGGCACAAGTGGGAGGGCAAAACAAAATAATTTATGTTATATTTTGTTGTTATGTGTACTGCTGCAATTCTTTTTATTTCACTGCATGGAGCTGCTCCAAGTGTAAGAGTATAAGATTCACTGAAGGGAAAACTAAAGATTTTGAGAAAGACGATCACTGACAGTTCTTTGTGTGCATCGATGCGATCCTAAGAAAAGAAAAATGACTCCTGATATATATTTTTTATTATTATTGTTTTGTGGTGTGTTTTCTGTCTTCCTCCAGTCAAAACTGCCTCTACAGGGTGGCAGTGATGAAGTTACTGATTTGTGTTTCACTCACCAATATTTCATGTTGCATTCAGGTCCAAGCAAGTTGTAAGTCGTCTGGTTATTACTTGTAACACCAGCTTAGGATGAAGGCTTGTGCTTGTAAGTCATGTCTGTAATTGCTTCTGAATGTTAAATGATCTTTTGCCTTGTGCCCCCGTCACTAAGAGTTCCTCTTTCCGATTCTTGTCTAGTCTTAGTCGCATTTGTTTGTAATATTTTAAGCTGTTACACACAGTCTATAGCATGGTAAGAATCTTGCCAACGTATTATTTCCACCTTGTAATTCCAACCTATGGTTATACTCTAAAAACCAGTGTGTTAATTAGCTCTAAATACTCCAACCATTGATGAATTACATCCTCTTTTGTTGTACTCTTTGTCAACAGGTGCAGCTTCTTACTCTCTTCAACTCTCCTTTAAGTGTACTTAAAGCCCCCTTCATATTTATAGACCAGATAATGAGGTGCTAGGTACACGTGGCAAAAAATATGTAGAAATTATATACTGCAAAAGCTCGCTAAGCACAGAGTGTGTTTTGTTTTTTTTCTCAGCATAAATATGTACTATGCCATGGCGGTGGCAGCCTGTTTTTTAAGGCCTTCTATAATTTGAGATCACTTTATGGGCTAGTTGCCAACTTTCGCGGCATATTAATAAATTATATTGTTGTAGGAGGTAGTGTTTGTTTGGTGGTTGTGTCAGGTGGAGTTGTATACTATGTTGTGTCTACATGTTGCTAAGAGGACATGCTTAATGTTTAAACGCAGTGATGTGCAGAAGACAGACAACAATGTATTGCTGTTGTGACATGAAAGCTTGTTTGTGGGTGAGATTTTGTCTGAGGGATCATATGAGCAGCTGTCTGGTTTGAGTGGGAGATGCAGGGTTTTATGTGCAACAGCTAGCTAGCCTTCTGTGAAACTGTGGTTTGCACTAGAGCGATAATCATCATAAGAAAGAAGCTAAAATTGGGCAGTGGCAGTGGGTAATGTGTGCTCAGTCTTTGTTGCTGTGTGGTTAAAGTGGACAGTTTGAGCTTTTCTTGTTTAAATTCATTCACTTTGATCCCAAGCTCTCCAGTGTGCTATTGTGATAGATGGTGTATGTGAGGTGAGATGAATTTATCCTAGTGTTGTCTGGCTGGATCATGTAAGAATAAATATATTTTTATTGGATATATATAATGCACAATTTATGAAGCACATATGCATGAAGGATTTTAGAGATGTTAACTTTAAGGTGTGCCTCTGGTAGTGAATCCACCGGATGGTCCCACATATGCATAAGAAAACGCTAACAGCTGCTGGTGTCACACGAGTACAGACGTGCGGGGTTAGAGCTATGAGGGCTCAGATTAGAAGAGTGTTCCTCTAATCTGACTTGATACAGTGAATGCAGTCACAGATTACCAGCTACGATTCAATGTGGAAAGTGATGTTTTGTGTATTCTGGTCACTACCCTACTACCCCCAGCAGTAAGATTGTACAGGATATTTAATTCATCTTCGTCAAGCATCTGTAGTCACTTGAGTTTCTGAAATTTGAAGTTGTCCAATCATTAATTTAAAGTAAATTCTGGAGGTTAAGGTACTGTAGCACAACTTGAATTTTGTACGGACAGAAATACACAATGATTGTGTTTCTATGAGACCCTGAAATTTAATCCAAAATTTTTGCAAACATACACGACCCTATCCCGAAAGAGTCTTTACTGGACATGAATGTCTCATTATGCAATGAAACTCTTCTTCCAACTTTTACCCTCTCACTGTCATTCATATTTTCATATAAACATTCAAACTCTTGGAAAACAAACTATCTCTCGGTCAAGACATTTTTGTTCTGTTATCATTATTGTGTGTTGTGTTTGGGGTGTTTTCCTGCTGAGGGTGAAACTGCACTATATAACCTTTGCTGTGCTGCTGTAGGAGCTAGTTGGATTTGTGTTGCTATTTAAAAGGAGGTTTTTAAAGTGATATTGAAGATTGTATTTGTTTGTCATGCTGGATAATGTTGAATGAACTATGGCCATCTTACTGCTAATTTGTATTTCATTCATTGTCTGGCAGCTTTTCATTGTTCATAACAAAGTAGTATTTCTGCTTTTTTTTTCCTTTTTGTGTTTTTCTGCTTTTTTGAATTATGGCGCAAAAGTGTCAAGAACAAAACTGGGAGGGCGTTAGTCGGCATTGAAACACATTAAAATTGGAAATGTGTATCTCAGCTTGTGACTGTACTGTACCACCGCAACATGTCGCACCATAGATCTAGCCAAAGACAAGACGGGTATGAATTGTACAAGATCGAGGAGAGAAAGCGCGTAGCTTTTTAAGTTTTCATTCAGCTTTACCGTGTGGACATTTTTGCCAGACTTTTCTCCTGTTAAAACTTGTTTTTAGATGGTTTCTTTTTTTCTTTTTTTTTTTTTTTTACAAACGTTCTCAGTGCAACACCAAATTTTCAAGAACGTCACAAAGTATCATCATTAATACATATTAATACGTTAACAGATTGGAGATTTAAATAAATCACAACTCTGAGCTTAGTTTCTGTTAAAGGTCATTTACTTTATTGACATCACAACAGGATTCACTGGTTGAAAACATGCCATGAAAAAAGTCACATCTTTGCATACTGAAGGCACAAATGTAAAGACAATCTGTGTTACTGTTACACTCCATTAATGGTTTAGTTATTATATGCACATGCAACTCAAACACACGCAGTCCTGTCAGTATTGTTACAGTGTTTTCTCCCTCTGTTTTGTATTGTGTTGAAATATATTTCCTTGATGTGAAATGTATTTTACTCAGAGCAATAGAATAAAATATGTAACATTTAATGTCCAAACCTGTCTCTTTAATGTAATTTTATAAATAATGTATACGGAACAGTGAAGCTTGGAAATAGAAACATGATTTGTATTATACATCTACTGGTGGATGTCTATGGAGTTATCAGTTCACAGGATTATAGACCTACCTGTGAATTTTGGTCAGGTATGCTGACATGTTTGGACTCATCCCTGGCTTTCAGCAGAGACTGGGCACTTTGCCTTCAGTTTTCATTCATATTATTCAAATTTACTGTTTCTGTAGCCCCAGTGAATGAAGTTTCTGTGTGTATGAGTCAAACGGGTGGTTTCACTCATTTTGGTTGTTTAACTGAATATTTAGTGCTACTGGAAAGCACACAGGGCCGATGACCTCATCACAGAAACTTTTAATCTTATCACAGGGTAGGATGACATTTCAGTCATTTTCGGTACAAAAACAAGTTTCCTGTTCAGGATAAGATCCTATCTCATCTTAGAATGGGAAGTTCACTATTACACAACAGTCATAAGCCTCTGAAGAGCATGCACTTGGACTGTTTAAACTGAAGGGAAACTGTACTATTATAACTGTGTACTATTGCATTATACCTACTTTCCATGAGTAGACTGCAGATGACAAAAGAGAAAGTCTGAAGGTTTTTAAGCAGGATGATCTCAGTTCTGTACTTCATCCAACTCAGTTGGAGTTCAACTTTTTACCATCTGATATACATGCATGAAACACATCAGGGATAATCCCAGACATGTTGTACGTCTCATGATTGTAAAGGAGGATGCAGAAGCTAAAACCTAAATAGTATCGTACAAATTTAGATTGGCAAAAAACATAGCTGCATCACAGATGTCTGGTTATACAACGTGGTTACTAAAAATGAATCCACACCTGCCAGCCAATCAGAATCAAGAATCTTCTGTGAAAAATGTGTGTTAAAAATAGAAATACAACCACAAGCGTTTTTTTCCTGCTCTTGCTGAGAACTACCAACACATTGTGTTGTTATGCTGCTCCAAAATATAGATTTAAACAAACACAGGAGCACAGTCAAGATACGGTGATGAGGTCTTCTTTATTTATTACTTTGATTTTTATACAGCTAGTATTCACATGTACAGGTACACACAATCTCTCACACACAACTGCACATGCGTGCACGACCTGCTTCAGACGCCACAAACACCCCCCAACATGGCGGCAGCGGCTGAATCTGTGTGTGTTTGAGCATCAAACCTGCTCCTCTCAGTGCTGAGTTTAGAGTCAAGTTATCATTATTACACACACAGACCACACACACGCACTCGTCCGCCATGTTGGAGGTCCGTTTATGTGCCTGAGCAGGAGAAGCAAACGGAGATAACAGACCGGAACGTCATTAAAAATGTACCACTGAGTAAACAGAATAATTAATTCAAGATTTCAGGTGACGCTGAATTTAATGGTTGATGTACCTGATAGAAAACGCTGCCTTTGTACCCGTTTTTAATACCAGCTTCTAGAAATAGCTTCTATGTGCCTACAGCAGTAAAAAGGAATAATCCTCTTATAATATTGATACCGTCCCGCATTTCACAGTACGACTTTCATAACATAATAGTAAATTATATGCAAAAAAACAGATCATGTGATATTAGACGACACAAACAGACTTAAATGTCATTACATTAGCAGTATTTCAGTGATGGACGGACTTTAACTCAACGTGTCAAGTCAAAAATGATTACTTATTTCTAGTTTTGATCTAAATACAGTGTATATTACCTAATGTGATTTGTGTTGGGGGGGAGGGAAACTATTTAACTGGTACAATTTTCTCAACAGCCTCTAAAACATCTGCAGTATCCACCTTATCGCCAAACTCCTTCTCACGATGTTCCAGGAGAATCCCCTGCAAACACAACATGCGATTAAAATACAGACAAGTTCTGCAAAACCTTTATGAAGTTCAGATGTTGATGCCACGCTACCTGGTCTCCTGCTCCGATGACAAACACTCCTCCGAGGATGAAGCCCTCGCCGTTCACGTTGCCCTGGTAACCTGACCTCCAAGCCCGCATGAAGTTCTGCCACACTCCGAGGCGAATGAAGCCCAGACCGCCCATCTTCCTCTGCAGCGGGCCATAGAAGTGTTTCTGCAATGACATGGTTTAGTTTTGGTCAGTCTGATGTAGAGAAATGTGATCATTGTGGCTTTTTTGTTTCACGTTAAACTGCTGCATCCTCGCCCACAGATACATGACAACACCTGATGATTAATAGCCTATCCTTCATTACTATACCTTCATTAAAAGATTGTTACAATGATAAAAACTGCTTAGTCAACCAAGACAATAGACTATAGGAGATCCACACCCAAACTATTAACTTTATTAGAGCTGAGACAGTTGCTGATAGACAGAAATTCATCAGTGACCATTTTATTATCAGTTTTTTAGATTAGATGTACTTTATTCAATATCTTAAGCTTCCTGAAAGTCACTCATTTCCGTTTTTCTGAATGTTTTCTATCACAGAAAATTAAGAAAAAGAGAAAGAAGAGAAAGTGTTCAACCTTTCTGGACTTTAGGAATGTGTGAAGAACATTAAAATATTTTCCAACATTTTACAGACTGAATTATTAAAAAAATATTTAAAGAAAAGTTCTGTAGATGAATTAATAATTAAAATGTAGTTTGTGCTGCTGAGATACAAAAAAAGAGTTACTGTAAATGTCATGTAGTTTAGACTGACTGACATGAGAGTGAGATCTGCTAACCTGTTCATCTATGTAGATGTCCCCAGCGAAGTGCGGTCTGAAGTCCTGGATCTCTGTGCCGACGTTCTCCTTCACCACGGCGACCAGAGGGACCCCGAGCTCTTCCAGCTGGGGCTTCAGAGAGGACAGCTCAGAGGCCTCCTACAGAAAGAGAGAGAGAGAGAGAAATATTCCCCATACACATGATTTAAATTTCAACTAAAAGTCATGTGTAACACCGTCTTCCTCACCTCTCTGCACAAAAATCATCCAGGCCGTCGTACGGCCATGACCACAGCCCCGTTCGTCTCCCATAGGCTCTTTGCTTTGATGACCTTCTGATCTGCAGACAAAACAAGAAGAAACTGTCTCTAAAACAAATCTCCAATCTGACATGTCCCTGATTTAAAACAAAGATTATCGTGGATGCAGCCTTCAGATGGAGAAAAAGCAAAATGTCCACGGTCACACGGAACATCTATAACACAGTAACTTCAGCTTCAGGCAAAGACCTTTACAGTGATCTGATCTGCAACATTAGCAGCTTTGCCTTAAATGCCACAGAAACGTCTTTCACTGGATGTACAGTGCATATAAACATGCAACAGTAAAGAAAAGTGCAAATGACTGCTTAATTCAGTGGGAGACATTATCAAACTGCCAATCAGAGTGCCTACCTACCCAGTGCAATGGAAAATGCAAATTTTAAAGGCCTGATTAAAAAAAAAAAATCCAACTTGTCAAACCAGATTTTTATTTCTCTTTTTAAAGTGAACCTTGAAATAATATTTTAATGTTAACATTATCTATTTATGATTTAATTCAAATGTGTTTAAATTATATTTATTAACTGTTGTTTTTATAAATCCATTTTTAATTTGAACTATTTATTGACTAATTAATGTTTCATTAGCAAATTCTTTTTGCAATTTGTCTTTTTATTTCCCATTAAAATATCAAATAATAAATCACTTTTCAACTGAGTCACTTTATTTATAGATTATTAATGTGTTAATTATTACTTACCATCTGTGGTGGAGCGCAGGTCGGTATCTTCAAGGTGCTCCAGCGTTGCGTTGGCAGCTTTAGTCAGACACAGATCGGTGTTGGCCAGGAAGATCCCGGCTAGCGCAGCACCGACAGCGCCCAGACCCAACGACCACATCCCCATCCCCAACAGCTCACCCTCCAGCCCAGACCCAGAGGACAACACTGCAGCACAAAAAAAAAGCAACAACATGGGGAGAGAAATATGTCACAGGTCTGACATGAACAGATAATGAAAGAGATTTCTTTTAAGTCCCCTGTAGCTGGGTCCCTAGATGTGCAGATTAGGGATACACCGATTAAGGGGTTTCATTATCAACCGCAGTCTAAACCATTATCAGTAGATAACACTCAATTCCTGTGGTAGAGTTATCAACTTTAAAACAGAATAGATAATAAAATCTACTTTCCTAACACTCTTCATGTCATGAAGGTCTAGACTCCCAAGCAGGGAAACACAGGTCACGACTGAAACACTCAATATGTCCTTGCCTGAAGCGGGCTTGTTTGGGTCAGGACTGGCTTTGGCTTCACTTTGGTGAAACAGAGCAGTCTGCATTCTTAGAAAGTGAGGCTTGGCTGCGGTGGTGAGCTGGCTGCTCATGGTAGCGCTCCCCAGAGAGAGGGCAGAGCAGTGCGGGGATATTCTCCACCTCAAAGCTGTCGAACACCTGGACAGAGCCAGCATCGGGACCGTGGAAAAGGTCTGACCCCTTTGACTACAAACACCCTCAAGATTTCACTGAAAGAAAGAAACACAAGTCCTTTCTATGAGAGTTAAACCACTCATGCCATGCCTCAGAGCTTTTGCAAGCCTGGCTTTTCAAGGAGCCTGCATGTGATTTCACAGACAAGAATACCAAGGTATCTCTCTTCAAGTCTAAGCAACTCTCATAAAATATTATACATATCATTAAACCAGTCAGCCAGGTTTCATTTAGTTTACAACAGGAATTTACTACTATTACTATTACTACTCACCCTGCAGGGTGTGTGATCTCAAAATAAAAGCACAGAGTATAAAATGTGCGGCCCTTATCTTAGTCATCTTACTGGGTGTGACGGTTCAGCATTTGCAACTACGCTTCTCTACACTTTGCTTCTTATCTACATAGTAAATAACACTGAAAACACAAACATATCATAAAGTTTACAAGAAACAAAAAGATACACAAAGTAGAATGTCTTATACTAACTTGACTCCGTTTCCAGAAATGTGAAGAAAGACTTGTTTTCCACAAGTTACCTCATCGGGTTTCAAACAGTAAATCACCCAAATGCATGTGTGTACTGACTCTTAACAACAGGGGAGGACAAGAGCTGAAAAAAAATGATAACAGCAGCAACCAATCGAGACAGACGTCCACGCCTGCAAAACAAGGAAGAGTCTAGATTCCATAAATGCGTCTGCAGAACGAGCAGTTAAAGAAGCTGTCAACGCTGCTGCTGATAAACATGGTGCCATGCTGCCAAATACTTTGACAGTGGCCCAGCTAACAAAGGAAGAGCTGTGACTGAGGAATGAGATGCCAAGACTTGCTAGAAGGAAAGTGGAAAGTAACAAAACATGAATAAATAAATAAATAAATATAACAACATGTTATATTTAGTAGTAAAATTAACTCCACTACCACCAGCCAGATTTAACGTTCAAACGCTGGTTAAATGTTAATGCATTTTAAATGTTAGCTTGTAATGGAGCATGTCTACACTGTGGTATTGCTACTTTTAATAAGTAAAAGATCTGATTACTTCCAAAGCTTACGTTTAAATACACTTTAAAACTCTGTTTTGCCTGGAAGAAATGGGCACACAGCATCTTTACTTACAGCTGAACAGAGTTGCTTGTTTTCGAGCAAGCTTAAAAAATATTGCACAACGCCTAACTTGATTTATTACTGTGTCATTAGGTTTTATTCTCGCTATAATTTGCAGCTATGCGTGCAACCGCATTTCCAAAAAAATTGGCACACTGTGTGGAATGTAAAAAATGTTACTGTTCTGTTGCCAGCAGATTAATGGTGAGATGTTCCTTTTAGCATTTCATTTTTTCTCCCCAGTCCTTTGTTTCCACTGTCCTAACTATTAAACAAGCAGCTGGCATCAAGTTGCTGGCACAGTTTGCATATCATCACATTTGGTTTCTTCAGAAACAAGGTTTTAGTTGTGTCATGCAGGTTTAATTTCTCAGCATGTTTAATTTAAATTCAGAATTTAATTTAATCCATTTATCTTAGGGTTGCAAAGGGGTGAAAAGTTTTCGGTTAATTTCCAGGAACTTTCCGTGGGAAGTTAAGCTGGGAAATTGGAATTGGAAACTTTCCATGATAATTATGGGAATTTATGGGAATTAACTGGAAATTTTGAGTAATTTAGTAATTGGGGGTAAGATAGCATCATGATAAGATAGCCTCATCAATGGTCAATGAAATGATGCTAGATATATCTTATTTAGCATCTAGTTTATCAGCTAGCTATCTACTGTATGAACACATTTTCATGTGCTATTTGCTTGAAATCTGGTTGTTTTAGTCAAAATTATGCTCAAATATATTTTCCCCAACTATATTTAAATTCCCTGTTAAGAGCCAAGCTTAAATTTTTATAAATTCCCGGTTTATTCCCGTTTATTCCCATTAATTCCCATAGAAAGTTTCCAAATTTGAAAATCTGCAACCCTAATCTACCTATGATTTATTTCCTGATTTTGTATTTTAAAATGTAATTACAATATTAAGATTGTTTCTTGGCTTTTTTTTTTTTTTACATTGCTGCTCTTATTGACCTGACCTGGACACTTGTGACGTGTAGGTAAAGGTGAGGTCGCACAAACAGCTAAAGCTAATCCAGCAACCGCCCTCTCAAATTATGCAGATGATGACCTTGTTACTGTCAGTCTCATCAGTGACATTACATTATGTCCCAACAAGGAAAACCGACTAGGACAAGGATATCTGATTACATTTGAGATGACTTAGGGCGATAATTAGTGAGTGTCCTACAAAGGTTGCTACTTACAGCTAATAAATGAGCTAGTTACCTCGGTAACGGTTAAATCTTTGTTTTGGCTGGAGCTAACGGGGCTTGTTTAGGCAGATTCACCTTTGTATGAGCTGTAACAATTTTGATTTAAAGTTTACACAGTAGTTGTGTAATAAAGGTTCACTCACCACAATCAATGGAGAGACCAGCAGTGCGTCTTCAAGTGCTTTGTAAACAGATTTCTGCGCAGGCGTACTAAATGATCCAAGACGACAGCGGCGCAGGGAAACTAATCGAGCAAGATGGCTGGCTCAGGTTTGAGCTTTGACATCGAGACAAGGGCAAAAGAAGCCACACAGAGAGGTAAATAAGCAGCCAATGTTTCTGTTAGCACGGCTGCTTTATTGGTTTATTACACAAAAAGCGTTTTAGCACTCAAACTGTTCATTTTCCTTCATGTCAGGCTTCAAACTGTCTTTGTTTAAAGTGTTGGATTTGTGTGCAAGCATCAGAGTTGTCCCCTCTGCAGAGTTTAGAGACACGTCTTCATTAAAACACACAAAAAACAAACACATAACTAAGACTGAAAAAGCAGACAGTGGGTTAATAAATAGTTAAAGTTAAACCACAGAGTGTTGCATTACATAACATACCAGCAAAAAGTGAAATGCAGTATGAGTGAGAGTACAGAGGCTGTGTTGTGGTGGAGAAAAGACTCCTGTGTTGTGCTTTAAGACATGCAAATGGGAACATGATGCAGCCATTATTACATAATGCCACGCTAACAAACAGTCCATTCATTCACATTTTGAGGTCTATCTTGCTCTGTCGTCCTGCATTTTGCGGGCTGTTGTGAGTAAAGCCAGCATATTCACTTTGTCCCCAAACTCCTTCTCACGGTGCTCCAGTAAAATGCCCTGCAGGAAACATAACATAAATCTTCCACAAAACATCCACATACATGTGTAATAAATGTTTTTAGAATGTAAGTTACTACCTACCTGATCTCCAGGCCCAATGACGAAGACTCCACCCAGGACAAATCCTTCACCTCTAAAGTTTCCCCTAAAGCCTCTCCGGTACGCTTGCCAGAGATTCTTCCACACACCAATACGCAGAAGCATGGAGAGAAACATCCACCTCTCTTGAGGGCCGTAGAAATTTCTCTACGAGGATAATAGAAAATCAGCTTATTGTCTTAAATTACACAACCCTCCTTGTTTTACTTAATATTTTAAAGCCATGTGTAAGGAAAGGGTTTTGCCAAAGCAGACCTTGTGATCCACGTAGACCTTTCCAGAGAAGTACTTCTTGAAGCAATCCAGCTCCTTGCCGAGGTTTTCTTTGACCACGGCAAACAGAGGAACCTCAAGGTCCTGCAGCTGGGACTGTAGAGAGGACAGCTCAGCAGCCTCCTAGAGAAGATAAAGAGAATCAATAGCATGGATGAACTAGTCAAGTGACTGCAGAGTTACATATACAGGCATGTCTTTTCTTACCTCTCTGCACAATAATCATCCAGGTCGCCGTACAACCATGATCACAGCTCCAGTCTTCTCCCACAGAGTTTTGGCTTTGTGTCGCTCATGGACTGAAAGACACAGAAGAGCATTTATTGAATCTAAATGTCGCTCGCTCTTCTTCGTAAAGGATGACTCACATATTTCATGAATGACACAGTCATTGCTTTGGACAGCTAGGAGTTTGTGGATTGTTGCTGTCATACATAATACATAATCTCAGACACCAAAAGTTGGATTGCGTTCACATGGAAGAGGGGATTTCCTGCTTGTTTCTGACTCACCGCCTCCAGTGGTCTTCAGTTCTGTGCCCTCCAGCACTTCTAGGTTGGCCCATGCTGGTTTGGTCTGGAACCAGTCTGTGATGTTGCTGATGAACTCTGCAACAAGCAGGCTCACAGTCTTTAGGACTGCAGTCACAGTCACCATGACCCTGAACTCCACAGGGCACTGACAGAGAAAACATGCAAAAATATTAACCTAAAATATGTTTCTGCTCCAGCAACTTTGTTTATTTCTCACCAGTCAGCTCACTTTAGCATGGCTATCACCAGATCGTTGTCTTTGAGAGAAACAGGTGCACTCATGCTTGGCTTGTTCATTTCTTTATCTAATCGTTGTACTATGATCAACATTTGTCTTTTTAGATCCCCAAACACAAAGATTTTCATTTCATGTTATTGTTCAGAGAGCTAGACTGTACTGTTACATGTGACCGCTTGACACTCATTCAGAATTTGACTGGATTGACAATGTACACAAGTTCCTCAAATTAACAAAAAATAAAACAATAAAAAGACAAAGCAGTAAAGTTTGAAATGATTTAACTTAACATTTGTTAATATACAATGTGTCGACAAAAAGTGGAAAAAGGTGATACTCACCAGACTGTGCCTCGCTGCTAATGTGGAGGAATCTGTTGTTTTCAACCAGACTAAGCCCTCTAAAATCAGATCAGTCCAATCGCAGTGAAAGCCTTGCTTATGTGACCGTAACAGGAATTTCTCAAAGACTGCTGGGAAACAAGGCTCACGTTGAGCTGAATCCTCAGTACCAGGTTCAGCATGGTGCAGAGTGGAGCTCTCATTAAAGTCCAATGCTACCTACGCAGTGTAACAGCATTTTTAATATTTATTTCATAATGTTGCCTTGATTATGTTCAAGCTGCTAACATCCATAAATATAATGAATTGCAAATGTAGCTTTAATGATCACAAAATACACAACTCCTCAGCCTCTTCTGATATTTTTCTAATAAGTTAATTAAGCTAGTGAACACCATCTGAGTGTCTTAATAAATATGTCAGTGGAGTGCATAAAAATGTCTTTGTTTCATTGTTTCTACAGGTCAGTGCCAAAGTAGCTGCAGAGGCCCTGAGATCACCCTCAGGTGATTATGGCTCAGAGCAAGACCGCCCCCTGCAGGAGGTTGGTGAATCTGGCAATTCTTATATCAGTTAGTTGATTAATTGTTTTTTATATAAATTGTCAGAAAATAGTGGGAAAATTGCCCACTGAGATTTCCCAGAGTGCAAGATGGCGTCTTTAAATTGTTTGTTTTATACAACCATCAGGCCAAAACTCAAAGATATTCAGTACAAACTGTGCATCATGAGAAACATCAGCATCAAATCCTCACATCTGAAAGGTATGTACCTTCATTTGTTTTGCATTTGTACTTGAAAAATGACTAAAATGATAGATTTATGGTCAAAATAGTTGCTAATTAGTCTTCTGCAATTGATTTCTACACACTAAAAAACACTGTTTTAAAAAGGAGCTGTGTAAGGCCCCCACAGTCTCATGCAGGTGAGAGGAGTTGTTCATGATGGATGTCAGCTTTACTAACATCCTCTTCTCCCCCACTTCCTCTATGGAGTCTAGGGGACAGTCCAGGACAGAGCTGGCCCTCTCCACCAGTTTGTTAAGTCTTTTCCTGTCTCTCTCATCTGCATAGAAGGTTGCAGATGCCACCAAAGAAAGTTTCCTCGGTAAGTGGAGACGACTGTGACCCTTTTTTGTACAGGATGTCTGTGTTGTCCGACCAGTCCAATTTGTTGTTGAAGTAAACACCCAGGTATTTGTGTGCTCCCACCATCTCAATATCAAATCTCTGGATGTTCTGAGGTGTCTTCCTCCTGAAGTCAATCACAGAGTCCTTTGTCTTGCTGGCGTTGATGTGAAAGTGGCTGAGATCGCACCAGTCGACGAAGTTTGTGACGACCCCGCTGCACTCCTGCTCACTTCTTTCTGATACACGTCCAGCGATGGCTGTATCATCAGAGGACTTCTGGAGGTGACGGCTGTCAGTGTTGTGTCTGAAGTCTGATGTGTACAGGCTGAAGAGGTCCTGTGAGGCCCCTGTGCTGCAAATCACCACATCAGACACATAGTCATGAAGCCCCACATACTGTGGTCTGTTGTCGAGGTAGTTGATAGTCCACGCAGCTAGGTGGCGGTCATCTCCAGCCCCTTCTAACTTCCTCCATAGCAGTGATGGCTGTATTGTGTTTAAAGCACTAGAAGTGTGAGAGGGATCTGTGTAGGAGGTAGATGACTGTATCATCCACCCTATTAGGGGGTCCAGATTTAGGCTCACCAGAGGTTTGAGGTGGTCCAGTATGACTCTCTCTATCGTCTTCATCAGGTGATGACGGTTGGGTTCCCTGGGGTGCACAGGTTGTTACACTTGTTTTAAAAGGTAAAGGAGTGCAATCCATCCATAATCTAAGAAGATAGACTGTGCCAGTGTCACAGTGCTTTATATAAATCTGTGTCCATCTTCAAAAACATCCTGTCTCTATTTTATGGCTTTCTTTTACGACTACCTCCAGTGGAGATAACGGCTTTATGGAAGGAGCCATTGAGCCTATGGACTCTGCTTTTATCAACCAATGATAAAAACGGAGTTCTGTTGACTCAAACCAAATATTGTTAAAATATGAAAGCGGCTGATAGATTTACTGAACTCACCCACTAAAAAAACAAAACAAAAAACAAACAAACAATGGTGATCTATTGAGTGTCTTTTGAACATTTACTAGTCATTTGGCCTGGTGGACAAAAAATCATTTTTGCACCCTGTATGGTTATATTTCACTCAGAAGCTTCAGAGAGGAATCTGCTGAGGGTCCAAAATGGGCCGGAGCTGGAGTAGAAATGGGATAGGATGACACTCAATGAGCCCAGCTGCTGCACTCCCTCTGGCTGTTGTGCTTGGCCATATGCTGGGCTGTGTGTGTGTGTGTGTGTGTGTGTGTGTGTGTGTGTGTGTGATAGCGTGTGAGTCTGCTTGTTTTTGTTAATAAGAGTAATTTCAAGTCATTACTAAGCAACAAATTATATGTGAAAGTGAAGCTTTTGCTCAGATAATTAGTCATTTGTGTTAAAATACACTAAAATTAAATAATATATAATTAATAATAATAAATAATAAATTTACTATTAAAAAATGATTCATAGCAATGCAAAAAAAACTCATCTATAAGGTTCAAATGAGGTCTTGGGTTGGTCAGACAGTTTTGCTGCTGTTATTCTTGTTACACACACACATGCAAACATACACACAGATACAGAACTGTGCAGCTCTAGTGGGGAGTGTGAGGGATCGACAGCCAATCGCAGCTGAAGATTTGCACCCCACCTCCCGTGTGGTGTTCCCGCTCACGAGCATTGGTTAACATGTCAAATTCTTATTGTGAGAGTGAAGCCAATCAGAGAGCCAAATGGGCTGTAGTAAAAGGACAAGGAGTGCGATAGTAATTACAGCGTGAGTTCATTTGAGAGGAGAGATCCGCTTCTGGATCTATTTCAAGCCCATGCATGGATGTTTGGTGCTTTGTTTTGAGTGAACTTTAGAAACGAAAATTGATCATTTTTAATATAATACCAAAATCCTGCTGGATAATACTGTAAAATTAGTTAGTTTTCAGGCCAAACATTCAAAATAAGAAGCCAAAAAATCAACACGATAAGACATAAACCATAACACAGCCAACCAAAGCTGTAAAAACATAGAAGAACAATACAGATAAAAACAGAAATATCAATAAACATATAGACTGTATGTTTATCATCATGTAATTTCTTATATAACAAGTCGTACATGGTAATCACTCCACAATCTCTCAACTGCCATAAAAGTTCACGACTGGAAGGATCCAACTTATTCTGACTGCCTTCCAGATGAAACTGGTTGGTAACCAGACGAGCTCGACACACGGAGGGACGAGCTGTGGAGGTAAACTGTGTGTCCTTGAACCAGGGGAAAGACAAACAGGTGTTAACAGCCCCTCTGGAGGCGACCCGGGTTCATTTATCTCAACCTGTTCTGTCAAGTTTCAAGCTGACTGACTCTCAAACCCCAAAGTGACCCCAAAACCCTGACCCAGCTTTTAAACTGAAACGTAACAGAGGCATTATGACACACATTTCATGCGGCCAATAAGACAGAAGGAGGAGACTCTGTTATGCGTCAGACTGATTAGAGATTGGTTCAGCCACAGTGTTTCTGTCTTAATGTCTAATATCGGAATTATGATATTTAAAGACGAATGTACAATGTCTGTTTGCTTTTCTCAACTGCACATTATTATGTCATTAAAAGTGTCAACATAAGCAGTGTGCCCTCAAATCAAAGCAGCTTTTTCATGCCCTCTGACACCTCTGTGCACCTGTGATGACCATCAGTTAAGCTCGCTCTATTTGTTAAACAACTAGGTGAAGATTTGAAACAAAATGGAACCCGCCCCTTGCATCAACACAAAGTTCATTAGGGCTTTATCATTTTTACTCTTCATCATCTAAGGGGGTTAACAGCTCAACGCTGAATGATTTGAACTTTAAACTTTATCTAGAGTGTGTCCACAGTTGGTTTCATAAATGCACTTCTTCACACTGACCTATAGAATTCATATAGCGATATTTCCCTCTTTAACTGTTGTGTAGTTTAATTTAAAAAGAGGCACAGAGGTTGTTCTTTTATTATAAATCCTTTGATTGAGAATCAGACCCCTCACCTTTACCTCCTTGCTTGTTTCATGGGGCAAATAAATAGTACGAATAACCCTAAAATCTGTTTGAATACATCCATTGACTGGACAGCGATCCAGCTGGGATTGAAACATGATCTATTTAAATTCATGGTTTGAAAAAAGAAGCTCAGGGTTTGGTTCCTGACAGTCTGATCTCTATATGCATTAAAGTCCAGAAAGGTGACACTGTGAATTTCATAGTATTATCTGGATTATATTATCTTGCATAAATCTATCTAAGTATAGTTCCCAGCACACATTCATCCTCTTCACATTTAATGTTTCATGCTGACACGTCGTCAAAACTCTGATAGCCGTTATCTTTCAGTGTAACCAGAGTGATCTTGTTGAAAAAGTTGGAAAAAATCCCTCTCTCTGGTCAGTCATTAACAAGCGAAGAGAGAGAAGAGAGAAATTAGTCTCTCTGTAATAATCTCTTTTTCAGATAACGTTCACGTGTGCACTCCTACCAAGTGTGGTGTCTTGAGTGTTTGCATCCTGGCAGACTCTAGTAGGGCCAAAATAAACAAAGGTGTATCATCTAGAGGTCGCACACCTTTCTGCTCTCTTTACCATCAAACAGGACAGTCGTGTCTTCTCTAGTTTCATCTCGTTCACGTCTGTTACATTTCACTGTGTCCTACCTCTAACCTCTCTCTACCTTTAGACACCGGCTGTGTACCAGTTCCATACTACACGCTGTTCGTTCCATACTTTTAGTTAATCATTACACCTGTTCATTCAATACTTTTCCATGCTACATGCTGTTCATTTCATACTTTAAGCTCCACTGTTTATTCATTACTTTTTTACTTATTTGAGATGTTTACCTCAAGTTAAATATTAAATAGTTTACTTTTAGCTACATTAACATGTTTATTCTTAACTATTTTAACTAATAATGCACCGACTAAGCTAAAGCTAAATAAGGTATTTAAACAGTTTGGCTAAATATTTAAACTATTAATCCATTACTTTTAGGTAACTGCTTTGACTTCTCTAGTTGCTAACTAGTTTCCTAGTATGAATGAAATAGTTTATCTGGGGTAGGCTTAGTCTGAAGTAGTAATTTTTTTTGCCCCTCATCAGCTTATATATCACACTCAGCATGCAGCTCATGCTTATCCAGGTTTGATTCTGTTGGCCTGGGGTAAGATTAGGTCAGCTTGTTACTTAAGTGGCATTTATTTTTTATGTTAACATCTGTTTCTAATTATCACCTATTCCTATTAACGACACAAACACTAAATTACTGCATGACGTGTGAAGTCATAATGTCCTGCATGACCTGCAATTCAGCCAGAGATATGTATGAATATAACAGTTGTTTTTATTTAAAATCTTATATAATGTGGTTTAATCATAAAGTGATCATAAGTTCTTGTTACTGCCTTAAAAAACATGTTACATCTACCACTACCACTCTGCCACTAAAGTCCTGCAATTACACAAACCAACAAGTAAACTGTTGTTTTATGAATACTCTGACCAGCGAAGGGTACATGGTATCTCAAAATTCAAGTCATTTCTAGACTTTCTGTAAAATTAAGAAGAAAAAAGGTCATACAGCCGCTGCTGACATTGGTTCTTTGGTTAATGTACATTGTGTTTTTGTGTTTTTTCTGGTCAAATGCTTTAAATGAGGCTTAAACTTAGACTTATTAGACTTAGACTTATTTATTTATCTTTTTATTTAATTTATTCTGTGATGTTTTTAATCTGTAAGTTTTGCTCGTAATTTTGTTTTACAGTGCTGTGAAATGACATTAAAGAGATCTTGAATCTTGAATCTTAAAGCAGCGAGGAAGAGAATTTTATTCGCTACTGAGATGTAGTTAAAATTCTCCTCTCATTTCATGAGGCCAGCTGAAATCAGAGCCAGATGAGAGAGATAAAGATGCAGAGAAAGGGTTTGTCCCTCTGCGCCGTTTACGCTAGAATAAAGAGAGATTTGTTTACATCTCACTGTCTGCAGAGCTTGTACCCTGTATGAAAAGGTACTAAAGTCTGTGTCTGTGTGACATTGACAGTCCTATTGTTTCTCCAGGTCTAGGTTTGTGCATGCACATACAATATGCTTGCATCCCTTGCACAAACAGTCCTATGCAGTCCCTGATTCTCTACAAAAACACAGGCACATTGAGTCACCTGAAAGGCCATGAGATATCTCTGAGACACATCTTCATTATTTGATCTTCTCTCAGGAAATGGCTCGATATTTTCTGCAGTTGTGTACAGAGACAAGAGCCTCCGGCAGGGACTTCGATGGCAAAGAGCATTTAGCCAACAGGTGACTGTCTGCTCTAAACTTAATTATCGGCAGTGATGGAAAGTAACTAATTATGTAGTACTGTACTAAAGTACAAATTTGAAATACTTTTATTTTCTTTTTATGCTACTTTAAACTTATACTCCACCACACAAGGAAATATTGTATGTTTTACTTTGTAGGTAAAGATTTCAAATACAAAACACAATGATTGAAAGTCTGTTACAGTTTTAAGATATTTTACTTGATTTTTTTCATTATTCCCTATATGACACTTCTACTCTGCACATTGTTTGGTTAATTAGTTTATGAAATATGATGCATTTATAAAGATGAAACAACCAGTCCTGTATAAAGTAGTTAGCATTTGCACCAGCTCAACCAGCTAACATTAAAAATCTAATTACACCTTAATTCATTAAGAATAATAATCCAATAATCTATTATAATACGTATTGGCTGGGGTCATTTTTATAATGAGTACTTTTACTTTTGATACTTTAAGTGCATTTTGCTGATAAAACCCTTTGAAAATATAAATTTGAATGCAGTACTTTTACATATTTCTACTTTTACTTCAGTAAAATGTCGCAGTACTTCTTCTGACACTGACTAAACATATGATCAGTTTATGGTGCATTAAGTGATGCAAATAAGCAACATCAAAAAGCTGCACACACATTAATACCTCAATAATAACAACCCAAAAATATAACATATATGTATTCTGCATAAAGACTCACTTAACATTCTGTCTTCTGTACCTAAATAAATATTTTTTATAGGCATGTCAGGTTGCTACTCCCACCATGTAAGAAGGGGCACTACCACAGGTCCTTCATTCCAACAGCTGTCACTCTAACACCAGCATGACTTCAAGACTTTTTTCTATATATTTCTTATTTATGAGTAAATTCTGATCAACCTTGTGTATACCAGATGCTGTGACAAGTGAATTTCCCCGGTGTGGAATCATTAACGTCTATCTTATCTCTCTCTCACTTGTAATGGAGTATTTTATGTTGTGATATTGTTTCTTTTATTTGAAATAAGGATCTGAATATTTCCTCCACCACAGATTGTTACAATAACGCCTCAGTGGTTTATTGCACTACTGTTGTATGAGCAATTCTGTGTTTTGTCATCTGTGTTTTGTCATTTGTGTTTGTAATAAAAACAAAATACACACAGTGGTGAAAGAAGTATTCATTAAAAAAAGCAATACTACATTGTAAAAAATACTTGTGTTGGTACTTGGAGAAATCTAAATCTGAAAAAATATAATACTATCAAAATACTACACTGGGATGTAGTTTGCTCTAGGTTTTTCATTTCCTGTGATATTTTTTGTCAATGCCTGCCTGACATGTAGTCGCGTTCAGGCAGGTAGTGCGTAGCGAACACACATCCGTGATTAGTTATGAGCTAAAATGTGATGGCAACTTAATTAGTGGAGATAAAACGAATGGTTCAAAAAGACTGCACCTCCAAACAGAAAATATTAGGAAGAGATCAGAAGTGTGACCTTTCCACCAAATTAGCTCTGGTTCTGTTCAAGATTCAACAACAGTCAACAATAAATAATCATCTTATTACGAGTGAGTCTGACTCCTGTGTGAACTGTCTGTAGTTGAACAGACAGTGTTTTAACTTCTGACACACTGGATTAGATTATTATGAATGAACAAACATTTTTCTGCACAGAGAGGAGTTCGATTGAACTATTCTGTACTGATGGGTAGTTTAATATATAACAACTCATTATATTTCTATAAAATATATAGAAATAAAAAGTAACTAGTAACTATAGTTGTCATATTAATGTAGTGGGTTAAAAAGTACAATATTTTCCTCTGAAATAAAGTTTGAGTTTAAATAAGTATCAAATGGACATACAGTTACTTACATACAGTATTTAAGTAAATGTAGTTTACACCACTCCAGTTTACTGTAATGTGAGACCAAGAAAAGCAGAAATTCACGTGTCATTATTGCGATTCATTGCTAATCATTAACAGCATTTACTTTGTGTTCTTTCGACACTGCTGAACAGACTACACGATGTAAACAAGAGTAATTGCATCATTTTCACAGTTGACAACAGCTACCTCTTTCTCTCTCCCTCTGTCCATAGGTTGCCCCAGCCTGGCCTGGCCCAGTCCCAGCAGATGGAGCTGTCCCACCGGTGTGACGGGGGTGAGGGTAACCCTCATTAAAGATGTTCCTGCTGCCGCTCAAGACGCATCAAGCTCTAAAGCGGAGCCGTCAAAACATAGGTGTTGCCTACAAACACACACTCAGGCATCACACTGTACACAAGGGGTTAACAAGCAGTTTCCACAGACTGAAATGCCCTCCCATCATCCACTCCCCCGTGAAATGGAATGGACTGTCCCATGGATTCACATGACATATGTGTGTGCGTGTGTGCGTGTGTGTGTGTGTGTGTGTGTGTGTGTGTGTAGGTGTGTTGGTGTGTGTGTGCAACAGGGAGTGCGTGTGCATGCGTGTGTTTGTGTGTGTGTTCTCTTAGCCATATATATTGGGCCATGTGGAGTTTTGTAGGATAGACTCTGTATTGGCTGCAGGGCTGTTGGCCTCCCTTTCTTCATTTCTTTCTTAAAAAGAACCAGCAGGAATATAAAGCAGCCTTCAGATCTCTCTGGACTGCTTGTTGGTGGGAACTGAAGAACCTTTTTTCCCCTGAGAGTCTCGCCGAGTACCTGACCCTGTAGAAAAAATGAGTGATCTGCTGGACGATGGCTCTTTCATGTTCACGTCTGAGTCCGTAGGAGAGGGACATCCAGGTGAGTCTTCAATCAGCTTTAGCTACAGGAGGTCACACTGAAAATTAAGTAATTAATTAATTAAGATATTTCACAATCTATTAATACAAACCAAAAAAATCAACAACTTATCTTCAACTTTTTCTTATCTATACGCAGAGTGCTGTGCATTTACTCTCCAAGCATGGCTGGTATTCCATTCACAGCAACATGTGTTTACTGCCCCTTACTCTCACTCTCACTTCTGCATGGTGTATGTGTGTATGTGTGACAGACTGGTGTAAGGTTGCATATTGAAGGAAAAGGACCCAACAAATGAGAGAGCAGAGTTACAAGTGAACTTGTTGAATGCAGGCTCTGGGATACAACTGGCATGCAAAATAGGGATAATCATCAATCAATCAGCAATCATTGACATGCCAGTCGATAACTTGTCTTGCAGCTTTATCGTGATTAAAGTGAAACTTAAAGTCAAAATCAAATCAACAAGATGTTGGCAACACTTAGCATTTATAAGCAGTATATATAACCATGCAACAATTTGCTTATTACACGCTATAGTGTAGTTCTAAAGTGTTTATTCACGTCAACATCTATAACTCCTCCTGTGGGCACCCAGAATGGAAGCTGGTGTAAAATTAATGACAATATTGTACTAATAGAAAATATGTCTTCAGAGAAGAAGTTATAATCACTGACAAGTACTAAAAATGTCTTTTTAGCTGTGTACAACATTATAATGAGTTATAAACCATTTATTAAATGTCTATATACTGCTGATAATTACTAAATAGGACGACATTATGTCCACTCTAATGATAAAAGTTCAATATGTACTCTGCCCTCGACACTGCTGCCTTGAAACCCCCCTCCCCACACACACATGCACCCCCGTCACTGTGTTGTAATCTTTTAACTAATATACAGCGTAACCTAACAAAGTCCCCTGTGTTAAATCAATACACACGGCAGAGTAAACCAGTTACGAAGCTTCACAGAACGTGAAGTATTATGTAAAACCACATTGTTTGAATAAATTACACTGCATTAAAGAAAAGACCTGATATATAAAAAGTACATCTTTTCAGAGATAGCTATCATATCTCACTCCATGGATCATAGAGTAGACATTGCTTAAAGTGTTTTAAGTCTTAAAATTAAATTCATAAAAAAGAAGAAACATCTAAAAATTGGAAGACCGAAGAAGAAGAAATGAAATAAACACGTGAAAATAATAATCTAAAAAGGTCATTTTGGTATGAATCCAAAATTAACGCTTCCAAACAGTCCTTTAAAATAGCATGCAGTGTGAGTCCTCTTGAGTAGAAATAGTGGTGCTGAGAAGAAGAAAAGCAGAAAACATTAGCAATAACATTGTTTACACATGTGATTTATTTTACAAGCAGAAGACAAAACTGCCAGTCCAGATGAAAACATGTTAAGATCTTGGATTCTGCTTACCACTAAATAAGCAAGATTGTAACGATAAAATTCATGGTGTTAAGATTTTCCGTACACTTTTGTTCATTCACAGAGGTGTGTGGCCTCAGTAAAAGGCTGCACATGTTTTGAATTCATAACAAACCTCGAGGGCTGGGCTGTTCCAGCAGATAGTGGGATCAGAGGTGTACCTGCCACAAAGATCTGTGCTTCTACACCTGTCTGCAGTAAACAGGAAAAAACATGAAAAAATGATTTTATTTCTCCACGTCTTGGTGTTAAAACTACATTTTGGGGTTATCGGTGTTGTGTTGAGCCGATGCAACCACATGTTGATGTTGTTTCTGATGTAACCTGTGTGTTGCATTGCTTCAGCAGGGATACAGAGAGATGAATGGAGTAGCTTGTGAAGCATTTTGCTGCTGCTGCACTCAAATCCAACTGATGCAACTAAAATCCAACACCCTTCCTGTTTGAAATATTGGCAAAATGTTTTTAAACTTATGCAAAACCTACATTAAAAATTCTTTTCCTTCAAACACAGCCTCAAAATGTCAGATATCTCAAATAAACAGGCCTAGAAATGTCTAAACTCTCTTTTGCTTAATGCTTTTTTGCAGACAAGATTTGTGACCAGATCAGTGATGCTGTCCTGGATGCTCACCTGAAAGAGGACCCAGATGCCAAAGTGGCCTGTGGTGAGTTAATGTCATATATTGAAACATGGAGACAGAGAGAGAGTCACCTCAATATCTATAACTTGTTTTTTATGTTCTCTGAAGTCAAAGGGCAACCTGTGGTCAATGCTAAATATAAACAAACTGACCCACTGGCCTGAATCTCACCTGGAATTTAAGTCATCTGCATTGTTGAGATTATTTATTGTATTTCATTACTGACCTCTGAATATCACAAGATGTCCACATGTGACTGCAACCCTGTGAACTTGCTGATAACGGCAATCAGGCCTGTCATGTTGTTGCAGCAGCTATTTTCAAGTGATCAAAGTCTAAAAGTAGTCTAAAAGTTTGGAATTGTGTTGATTTTATTGACAGAAACGGTGTGTAAGACTGGCATGGTGTTGCTCTGCGGAGAGATCACATCTCGGGCCAACGTGGACTACCAGAAGGTGGTGAGGGAGGCCATCAAACACATCGGCTACGACAACTCTGACAAAGGTGAGAGAATGACATGGAAATCAACAAAAATAGAGATAATATGCGCTCTGCGTTGTTCTCATTTGCTTTTTTTTTCCTGTAGGTTTTGACTACAAGACGTGTAATGTGCTGGTCGCTCTGGAGCAGCAAAGTCCAGACATTGCTCAGGGGGTCCACGTTGACAGACGGGAGGAGGACATCGGAGCGGGAGACCAGGTAGGACTGTTGTAACAGGACAGTGTATCCTTTGGGCCCTCATGACTCAGGGGCTGGGTGACAGTGACAGAAGATCACAGTTTGTTTGACTCAATAACACACTGTAAAAGAATCAGGACAGTGTTTGGTGTTTTTATTCATAAAACCTCAATCATGCAGATAATCACTAATAATGAGGCCAAGCAGCAAGCTCACATTTTACTGCTATAGCCTCTTGAGGTGGTGCTAATTTTAACTGCTTTATATATAGTTTGGTAGTTTGGTCTAGTAACCGAGGGGTCAACCTCAAAAGGTTCACACGATAAATCT
This sequence comes from Sciaenops ocellatus, assembly GCA_033000465.1. Classification (NCBI taxonomy): domain Eukaryota; kingdom Metazoa; phylum Chordata; class Actinopteri; family Sciaenidae; genus Sciaenops; species Sciaenops ocellatus. The sequence continues at coordinate 14,889,304 of CP136872.1, read as the reverse complement.
GTGGTGAGATAATTACTGAGAGTTGTAAAATAAGTTCTGCTACACAAATATGTAATTATTTTTTACACTTTAGTGAAATATTTGATCATATCATTATATAAAAAGGTTTTCTCTTTAACAGTGTGTTTCAAGTGTATCATGCATGTAAAATCTTAATCTGTGAAGCAGCTAGAGTAACTATAATTACTAAAGAGATGCCGTCTAGTTGAGAAGTATGACTTAACATAAAACTGAAGTGCAATTACCTCAAAACTCTACTTCATATTTTGTAAGTCTCACGTGACGTGAACGTAACTTGCTCTAGCCACACTGGCCACACTGTAGTACTATGCATATCAATAATTTGCCTGTTGATGATCCTGCACAGTTTACATCTTTATGTTTCTGCTCGGCCTCTCTCTCTCTCTCTCTCTCTCTCCCTCTCTCTCTCTCTCTGCTCTGCAGGGTCTGATGTTCGGCTATGCCACAGATGAGACAGAGGAGTGCATGCCTCTCACCATCGTCTTAGCCCACAAACTCAACTCAAAGATGGCTGAACTCAGACGCAATGGCACCATCCCCTGGCTGCGCCCTGACTCCAAAACACAGGTGATGTTTTTGTATTGTATTACAACACAAGTCTTTCTGTGAATTATTTTATTGTTTCTACTCTGGATATCATCCAGAAGATTTATTTTGTTACCAGCAGACAAAAGCGGATCAACAGTGGCTGCTAAGTATTTAAGATAAAGCTCTTTGTGTAGAAATAATAGACTTTTGACTGATTTAGAGGCAGTTAGCCACTGACTGCAGCTCTGTGACATTTAAGTGTCTAGCTGTGCCTTTGTGTTCCAGGTCAAATGTAGGTTATTGGAACATCTAGGTACTTAAAAACAGAGCTTTAGATTTATCCCGGATTAGACTGAGTACACGTTTTTACTACATCAAAGGAGTATTAATGTATTAATGAATTATCAAAGTAACTATGTAATTAACTGGTCTCAACATCAGAAGAAACAAAGCTCCCTAAGCTTCATAAATCATAGGCTTTTACAAATACAGCAATTGATTCAAAGTCCTAGTTGAGTGACTTCACAAGAAAACACTTTAATCATCCTAGGGGGAAATTGGGGTCACTAGAGCAGCAGGATATAAGCTAAAAGAGAGGGAAGTGTATATTAAGTAACATTTTGTACCAACTTTTGACTTCCTGTCCCACAGGTGACAGTACACTATGACCAGAAGGATGGAGCTGTGATCCCCAAGCGAGTTCACACCATCGTGATCTCTGTGCAGCATGATGACTGCATCTCTCTGGAGGACCAGAAGAGGGTGCTCAAGGAGAAGGTAGAGCCTCATGAAAACACATAAGGGGGTACTGACTGATGTTTTTTGTCAGGAAATGAAGTTTAATGTTGCATCGATTCTATCAGGTGATCAAAGCCGTGGTTCCTGCTAAATATTTGGATGACAAGACCATCTACCACCTCCAGCCTAGTGGTCGCTTTGTCATCGGAGGACCCCAGGTGACCACCACACAAAAGCTGCTTGTTTCATCTAATTATAAAACTTCAGATTTTTGCTCAACTTTTTTTTTCTTTTTGCCAAACAGGGTGATGCTGGTGTGACAGGCAGGAAGATCATTGTAGACACATATGGAGGATGGGGAGCTCACGGTGGTGGAGCATTCTCTGGGAAAGACTTCTCAAAGGTGGACCGCTCTGCTGCCTACGCCGCCCGCTGGGTGGCCAAGTCTCTGGTCAAAGCCAAACTGTGCAGGAGAGTTCTGGTTCAGGTGAGCATCCAGCTTCATTCATTCACCCTGTGATGGTTAAGGCTGCGTGTAGATGACCACTTTGAAGCATAAACATGCGCTGATATAAACATTTCCATCTCCTGGTCTGTGTGTGTTACAGGTGTCGTATGCTATCGGAGTGGCCCATCCTCTATCTATCTCCTTGTTCACTTACGGTTCCTCCCAGAAATCAGAGTCAGAGCTGCTGCAGATTGTCAACAAGAACTTTGATCTGCGGCCAGGAGTCATCGTCAGGTAAACATTGTAGAAGTGATTAAAGCATCTTTAGATAGATAGATAGATAGATAGATAGATAGATAGATAGATAGATAAAATAATAATAATAATAATTCAAATTTTCAGTTTTTAAAGGTCCAGTGTGTCGGATTTAGTAGCACCTAGCGGTGAAGTTGCAGATTGCAACAAAATGAATACTCTCCCACATCTCACCCTCTCCTTTCAAGCATGTAGGAAAAACTCTGGCTGGAAAATTCACATAAAAAGCAAAAGGCCATATTTAGAGCCAGTGTTTGGTTTGTCTGTTCTGGGCTACTGTACAAAAATGGCGGTTCAAAATGGCGGAGTTCACAGAAAAGGACCCACTCTTACTGTAGATATAAAGGGCTCATTTTAAGACAACGAAAACACAACAATTAATATATTCAGGTCATTATACACTAATAAAAACATATGAATATTATATTCAAGTCCTGCAAAGAAATACTCCCAAATTTACACACGGGACCTTTAAGTGGGTAGTCACACTGTACAAATAAAAAACACAGTGTGATGTGCTTACAGTCCATTCTCACCTCTGACGTTGCATTTCTTCTGTATCCTCTCCAGGGAACTGAACCTGAAGAGGCCGATCTACCAGAAGACAGCCTCCTACGGCCACTTTGGCCGACCAGAGTTTTCTTGGGAGGTGCCCAAAAAGCTTGTCTTCTAAATACTCCACCTGCTCGTCCTGACTGACTCACCTGGACAAAACGCCTCTTTGTGGGCTACAACTGCCTGTTCCATCAATTTGATAGGATATTTTTTTAAATAGGAAGAACTAAAGCCAAAGTTTAGGGATAAGTCAGCTTTAAAGAGGTGAGTAGATAATTAAATGCAACAGTGGTTGTAGCTGATGGACATATAATAGGACAGTGCAGAGGACAGATCAGTAACCTATCCTTTCCCCCGTCCTTTTCCAGTCCACAAAACATCAAATCATCTTTAGAAATATATACAATCACTAGTCAAAGATCTTCCCTGGAAACGTAAAGGAACACCAAAGCAAATAAAATACTCTGACGATAAATACTTTGTCACCACTAGATGCTAAGTGTTTTACCTCAAAGCTTGAATGTTCCTTTATGTAACTGGTGTGACGTACAGGAACAACCTCGGTGCTTCATTTTCAAAAGTAGCTACTTGACAACAGCAGGTATTTCACCTGTGACTTTCATATGAATGCCAGAAGTGTAATTATAGCTCAACCAAAGGCTTGGGTTTAGAAGATCTTTTTGTTATGATTGTAAAATTCCTTGTAAAAGTCTTATTTTGTAATGTGTGCTACAGGAAGCTGTTTGCGCTGTTACGATCATCATTGTACAAAAGGACAGGTCATTAAAACGTGCTCTTGTCTCTTGAACATATGTTACAATCAATCAAATGTAAAATAGCCATGCAGTCTTATGTTTTCATACTGCTCTTCTTCTCTGTCAGCCCTGCTTTGTTTTAATATCAAGTCACTTTTATTGCCGCGCAGCTCTCCCAGTGGCTGATTTTTATCTTTAAAAGTCTTATTTTTTACCCGCAGGCCTGCTGCTGTGACTGAGTCAATAAATGTGACTCATGTTAGCAAATAACTAGAAGTCTGAACTGATTTGATTGTGAATCAATCTGTGCTCTTTTTGCAGTGGATTACTAAGCTGCACGCTCATGAGACTAAAGCATTTCGAGGACCATTTATGTCTTAGAGTTGCTGTTATAGACCTGTGCTGATCCAAGTTAACATCTTCTCTGTCTATGTCTTTGAGATATTTAGCATATTTTTTACTCAATGTGAGCTTTGCTTGATCTAAAAAAAAAAAAAAACATCTTGGACTAGTTACACTGCAGTCCCCATGAATTCAGAGGAATAAAGGGAGTGTTTATTGAAATATTTCTCACAGGGCATTTAGGAAAGTTTAAGTCCGCTTTCATCATCGCTTAATCACAAAGTATTTAATCTAATTCTTTTCCTTCTCAAACACTTCTGATGGGATTGAGGAAGCGTGACCAGTAGTTTAAAAACTTCATGTCTGTAGTGGTTTTTAGGACTTTGTGGTGAGTGTTAACAACCCGTGCTTTCATCTACAGCCGACACTGTTTTTGTAAGAGAGGTTTTCCTCCATTTAATGTGTTGATTTGTCACCTTCTGTCGACTTTGTCTGCAGAGGAACTTGACAAATGTAAATAATTAAACAATAAACAGAATTAAAGATATGAACTGCTGTCTGGCTTTTTTTATGTTATGCAGTGAATCAAACTGAAGGAACATGAAGTGAATCATGAAGCGCAGAGTCAAACTTTTTTTTTTTTTATTTGTTGAACAATAAGGCATATATACACAATCATATGACTTTTCATTAAAATAGAATTTACAACCTAAACCTCTTTGGTTTCATTATGAAAATAATACATAAGGCACATAGGGAGCATTTTGCATTTGAGAATTGAGTAACAGATTTTTGTCAGGTTGACTGGACAGATGCTAGTTAGTTTGTCAGAATGCTCTCACTAATGATCTACTGATTGCATGAATAAATTATATTTTGTTGCAGATATTTAACCATGTTTGTGTGAGCAGCAGAAGCATTCTCACAAGCTAACTATATGGGAATGTTTTTTTTTTAAGCTTTACAGAGTCTTGATTAACAAAAACAATCTATTATATTATGGCTAACCGTTGCACCTATACTACACAAAACAAATAAACATGACAAACTTATGAACATAAAACAAAGACAACAGAAGGCAGAAGCAAGCAGAGTTCATTCTGCTTCGAATCAAACAATGCAGCTGGTGTTGTAACGTTTTCCTGAGTGCAAAGAGGAGGAGGGGGAGAGAATATATCATTTTTGTAGTGTTCATCTGGGAACAGGGGCGTTATGCAAAGATTCTTCAACATGCATAAACCGCTGAGTGAAATGAAACACTTTTAGTAACTGTGTAATGCTTTGTAGAGCAGCACGAGCAGCACCATCGTTGGGCGTAACATTCAAACCTTTACTGTAATCTGTTACAATAATACGTATTTGATAAGTAGTGTCACAAAGCCAAGTTTTACTTCAAAGATGGCGCCATGTACAACGATCTGAAGATCACTGCTGGAGTTCAAATGCTCTCCGTTATGTATCTCCACCTTCTTAGTAACTTTACAAGTAAAACAAAAGCAGATTTGGCCAAAATGTGTAGCAGACTGAATATTCTTAGAGCTGGATATTAAAAAAAAGTGTTATTTTTCAAGTAGACAACAAGACGAGCTGAGCTACAACACAGCAGCTCTGATTGCAACACATATGCAATAAGCAGTTTGACCAGTAGAGAGAAGCAAGTGATCAGTGGTGTGGCTGGTGTTGTTTCCCACCTTCCAGCTCATTCCACAGTGCAGCGTGCACAAGCTTTTCCACTTCAGTCTTGCTGTGAGTTTTCATAAATTCAGTCACATTTCACTCCTTCTGTAACAGATTGTAAAACTGTGTTTGAAGAATAGTCTTTTTGAGCAACTCGACCACTTGCACCCAAAATACCGGCACTAACAAAAACCTCTTGCCCAACATGTGGCCAGTTGTGGTATGAGGGAGTGATGTTTTTACTACTAACAAGACCATTACTGTTGTAAACCCTCTGCTTGCTCTTTCACCAGGGAGCTCAGAGTGTGTTAATATTACACTGAAGAGTAGAAAACTGTAATTCTGGCACTAGTCTCTGCATTGCAACACAGCACAGAACGTCAGAGAAAGTCAATGAATGAGGAACGAGTGAAAGAAACGATGCACAACAACCACGAGGTTACCCTAGACCGACAGATATCAAGTCGGTGTAGGTGGCAGGGAGCAGTCAGTGCTGAGATTAACCCTACGTCTCCTTCTTATTGCTTTCTTTCATCAGATGTTATAATAATCACAACTAAACTCAGATGGAAATGATCAGATAAGGCCTTTTTGTGTTTTAGCACCACAGACAAGCTGATATTTGGCATATTCTGCTGTACGGTAACATAGAGGCAGGACAGTGCAGCTCAGTTTAATCCGTCCTTTTCCCTTTGTCTACACCTAGTTACAACTGGACGTGCTGAAAAACACTTTCTGAGATTCAAAGAAAAAGTAAGCAATAACATCGTGTTCTGCTCCTCCTTGTTGGGGAATAATGAGATGCAGACGTCCGTCCATAGGACCTGAAAACATGTGTGGTACCTCGTCACCAAACTCAATAAACCCAGAGCTCTGGATTGAATTAGCTGGTACGCATTTGGCCTCTGGACACTGTATCATCTCTTTCATATTTTTTACTCCACAGAGAGGAGGTTGAATCACATGCTATTTGAGATTCAAAGTCGATATAGTGTATTGATCCTTTTTTATCAGACTCAACCATTAAGGTTGGAGTTCATGAGACACCAGGTCTACTGTATGTTCTGTATGCAGTTAAAATAATGATATGGCACATCATCCTAAGCATCCAGACACCAAAACACAATGTGTGCTGGGTGTGAGTCTCATGGATACTTTAAAAATAGTGTTGCTTGCATATGTGGAGTTGCTGATCACACATAAAGTTGTTGATTTTGCATATTTTAAAGCTGCATTAAGCGCTTTCTGTCCACAAAACAAACTGACAGAAGTTTTTACAGCTAATGTCCGTGCCCACTTAAACATCCAACACACAGAGCACCATTATTATCCAACATGTACCTTCCTTTTAGCCTCGGTTAACCAACCCCTGAGAAAAATATCTGGGTCATCAGCTTGCCAAATGGGAGACTTTCTTTGCTATCCACTCGACAACCTTGGCAGGAAGATAGCGTACAGTCGACTTGACTTAGTAACCAAAACATTAAGATGAAAGCAGCTAGAAATCTATGTAGAGTAGGGGTGTTAATCTCAGGTAATTTGGCACTATGAATGATTAAAATATTGCTTGATGCAGGTTTAAAGGATTGCAAAATGTAGAAATGCAGACCGCTGCTCTGTTTTATCTCCAGGATTGACTAAAACCTTTGGATCTGATAGAGTGTTTCTTTGAATTTATTGCATTTATCTATTCTCTCGCAGGAAAACAAGCATTAGGTCTGACCTTGTTCCCACTGTAATACTCGTACATCAGCCTCTCTCTGTTTGCTTCTCTCTCCATCTCACTACTGTAACACTGTAAGCTAGGCTGTCCAGCAGCCTTCACTCCATTATATACAATAACAGCATCACGGCAGTCACCTGAAGTGGAAATGGTCCAAGGGCACTTACTGAAAAAGGGTTACAGGATGTCAGGGGGAGGGGGGCAGGACATTTTCTTGATCTGATTGACGAAATACTCCTCTGATCACTGAGAACTTGGACCAGGATCTGGGGGGAAAATTTGGTTTCACACTTGTGCAATGTGCAAAATGCAAACAAGTTCAGACACCAAGCTCTGATGTGAGCATAATACAAGCAGAGCTGTCCACTGAGGCAGCAGAGCTACACTTCTGGGGTAGAATCCACTCTGCTGTGACCGCCGACTGCACTGGCCTGGTTCATTTCAAAGCTTCAAATGTGGCTGGAAATGAATAATTAAACTCAATTCATCAACTGGAGTTTGAAAGGAATAACCGAGCCAGCTGTGTGGCATGAAGATGTGCCAGCGGGCTACAGTATGGACATGTTTTCAGGTTGGTGTGAATGTGGACCGGGTCCTCCCAGTGATCCCAGTGCGTCCACTTTGTGTTCTCTCCCAGCAGGTCCCAGGGCTCCTCCCCTAGCCAGCACAGCCATTGTATCTCCTGACATGCTGGCAAACTCAAAGGAAAATGTCCCGTAAAACAGCATGATGATGACGCAGAAAACCCATTCGAAGATGGCTGATGCGTGCTGAAGGACGAAGCTCTCCTGACAGAAAAAGACACCACCTGAAAACACGGTTAAGGACAACAGCGGCAAAGCAGTGTGAAAGCCTGCAGTCACCATGTTTGTGTGTCCGATTCACCTCAGGACAAAACCTCTTTGACTGCTCTTACACAGACTGCAAAATTCAAGTGTTTTAATACATGGAAACGTTTTTACACCGGATTAAACAGATGTAATGTAACATGTCAATTAATGAGCTTCAGAGGTGCTGGTAGGTGGATTTTGTTACCTTCAGAGAGGCAGGTTAGCTGTTCCCAATCTTTATGCTAAGCATAGCTAATCGATTTCAGCTTCATTTTTCCCTCAGAGGCATGTAAGTGGAATCAATCTTCTTATTTAACTATTGGCAAGAAAGCTAATAAGCGACTGATATGTAAGCGTATATATGTCTATAAGAGACTTAAAACCATGTCTATAAGAGTAAAACAGATGATCCTCGTCATCTAATATCAGTCTTTTGAATCTACTCTCATGTAGAGCTGTAAAAATGTCCTGTAACACTAAAATGAGCTTCAACTGCCGTTGTGATATAATGTGGAGGTGATGTCTCTCTTCTTAATCAGGCTGGCAGTACTACGTTTTATTCTAAAGCACTTGACAGCCTCGGTGGCTGCCATCTGTTAGTGACTGGAAAGGATACTGAGCACCAAGGCTACGAAGGCCAGCAGGGCCATGCAGAGTCGGAGGTGGGCCACGTTGTACTCCCCCTGGGTCTTGGCCAGTCGGTAAGTCAAGGCTGACTGTAGACACACAAACAGCATACTGGTGGGGAAGGCAATGCCTGCTCCGACATAGTGGAGAACCTTGGCATTATCCACCTGTCAAATAAAGAAAGGAGACGGGAGGAGAGAGAGGGGTTACATCAAAAGTGTATCATCCTACAGAAACACCACGTGGGGACAATCATAAGGGGGCAACATCAGACAGCTTCTCAAACGATTCACTTTGTCATACTTGTTCTGGTTTTCTTTCAGCAAGGAGCCAAACACGAAAAAGTGAAACGGAGAGGGTGACATGCAGTAAACAACAGTAGCAAGCGACACAACGTGGCCTTTTCCTGCTGGTCACAAGAACAATAAGAAACAATACACAAAAGAGCTGCTCAAGAGCATGTGACTACAGCTCCCACTGCAGGATACACACACACACACACACAGAGCTCAGATGTACTGATCATAACAGATAAGAGATTCAATGGATTAACCAAAGCTACACACATCTCCAAGGACTAGACTAATTTAGGAAGATGACAAAGAATTGCTTCCCTTGACTAATGCTAAATGGTTAAAGTCTTGTGTTTGGGATAACAAAGTCTGCTCCACATAATTCTCAGGGATCATTAGAGTAATAGCCTAGAAGTTATTTAGTTTTGGCTTCTAAGCCATTTGTCCATTTACCCAGCTAGTACATACTGAACATTCTTGTGCAGTAGGCTAATCCTTCAAGTTCAATTCAATACGAGAAACACGAATACCAATACGAGTCCTTTCTTACATCTGTCTGTGACATTCACAGACAGGTTTTTGTTTGGAAAGTAGTGTTTTGTTCACAATGGGTATGCTATTTTAGTTCTAGCTACTGCATCATCTCTCCATCGACTGTTACTACACCAAACTGGCACCGTGGGGGTCTAAGTGCTGTCATTCTGCCAATCTGTTACTCACTACGGTCAGTGGAAAAACACAAAAGCGCAAACAACAACCATATGTGTTGTTCTCCTGTACACCTTCTTGTTTTAACTGATGTTGTAGCTGAAACGATTTAATGATTAGTTGATCCACCGAAAATAAAAATGTTCCAAACAGTTCCAGATTCTCAATTGTGACAATTTGCTGCTTGTCTTTGCATGGTGTGATAGTAAACTGAATATATTTGAATTGGACTAATTCTCAGATAATAAAAAAAGCAATCTGAAGTTGGGGAATTGTGACGGGGAAAATAATTGTTAATTGTTAGTTGCAGCCTTAATCCATACACTCCACAATGGGCTGTACTGTTTCTGCGTGCAAGATTTTTATCACTAATTACAATCATTACCTGCTGGCTTAATGATGCATTAAGTCCTCAAGATAACCTTTGCTGCTCTACTTTCTGTATGTTTGCACCCTTATAGTTTGGACAATGTTCTGTCACAACACTGTGTGTTAGAGACAATGGTAAGGACGGGCACAGGGAGGGTTTAGATGAAACAATGAAGAGGATTAAAAAAAAGGGTTGAATGGTGAAAGCAGTGAAGTGGACTAAAATGTGGCAGCAGTAAGAAACAATGAAGAAACAGGAGAGACATATGGGGGAAAGGAGGATGAGGTGAAGACTACATTTCTCTGAGCATCTGAGCATCCATCTGTCACTGCTGACATTTCCTGCAGCTCAAAGTCACCAGATCGACTGCTTAATATACACATCTCCTTCGCTGTCATTCTTAAAGGTCGTAGACATGATCCCCTGCAGTGTTTGTCCTCATGTAAAATGCTGCTTGATGACTAAGCAAGATCGACCTGATAAATCTATCCCCGCGAGCTGACACTGACCAGCAGTTCCTCTGCATAAATGAATAGTAATGGTGTTCACACGGTGCAATATAGGAATCAGCAAAGCTCACAGTCCCTAGAGAGGGAACAGGTCACAATAGTAAATGTGTGTGCAGCATATCAAGTGGGCTGCTTTTGAATCATTGTGTATTACAATGATGTTAAAAGCATGCAGGTGATAAGAGTTTTCGGATGTACAAATGGGAACAAGCCCAACTGACATCCAGCTTTCTGTTACTTTCAGTTTTCACTTTGTGGAAACCAAACGAGTTGAAAAGAAACTCTACTGACTTCCAACCGTTTACGACACACCTGCCAAAACCTGTAACAGAAAGTGTCACCACCACCTATTGCTCAAGCACTTTAACACACCTTCAGCTTGGTAACGTACCAATATTTTCAAATACGCAATGCTATGAAGACAGAAGGGAAGGAATATCCACAATAGTATTGTAGCTTTTGGTTTGGTTTATCACTTTTTTGCTTTTTTTTTTTTACAAGGATGCTGCACAACAAGCAACCTCAATTTTATTTGTATTTGTTTTTCTGTCATGCAGACTACATCATCCATCATTTTTCTTCCAAGGTGGCAGCAGGTTTAATAGGGCGTTCCAGACATCCCTCTCCCCAGCAACGCATTCCAGCTCCTTCTAGGGGATCCTGAGGCATTCCCAGGGAGCCCTGGGGTCTCCTCCCAGTTGGACATGCCCTAAACACCTCCAAAGGAAGGTGCAGACTACCTCGATTAAATACTATTTTCTCACTTTCCCTAGAGACCAAACACCTGTCATATATGCTAATCAGAATTACATTAATTCAATAAATTGAAAAATAAATACCTAAACCAGATTCTGATTGTAATCCAACTCTCTGCAACAAAAACAAAAAGCTATTTCCAATTTGTCAAACTATCCCTTTAAAGACACGAGGATTGTTTGCAGGCACACGATTGTTCACAAATCATTTTTTCAAGAATGGCTGACACAGACCGGACTCCATCTGGAGATGGTTGGAACAGCATCAACACTGTAACAAGGCCCTGCTGACAGCGGGCATCATCTGTAAACTGAGTGTGCGGTATTGCCGAGGCACACTCATGGACCTCTCTGTTTGGCAGTGATGTGTTTCTCCATCATCTATTTACGTGCTTTTCTGCCCAAACCATCAGACCGCCTGACAGGAAAAGCCCCAGTGGCTACACCACAGCGTTGCTTCCAAAGTCTTACATAACACACGGCTACAAACTGAAGCAGTTGCCACCGCTGAGCATGTTGCCATGTGTTGTGTGTGTTTTTTTTTTTTTTTTTGGTGCTTTCACTCTCTTTGATCTTTTGGTTTCATCGGATTTTGGCTGCCGTCTTCTCCTCTGATTTCAACTTGTTTGTGGTGTTTGCCTGAGGAGACCGCGTCCATATGTTTTTGAGCCTGTGAATTTGTGTCTGTCCTTCATTTTGTAGCAGAATTTCTCGTCTATTATGTGGTTTAAACAGTTTGTTCAACATCAACGACATCTCTATTTCCATCCCACTGGAATGTGCCCCACTGTAAGAGATGCGAGTCTGTGAGCGAGCAGCCTGAGCAAACGGTCTGTGATTGGTTATGGATGGGGCCTCTGCTACACACACCCTATCTGCCCAGCTCCTTTCCATGCATGGCCTGCCTTGATGACTCACTTCCCGCTGGCTGTTCCCGTAAAATTCCTCCCAGTTCTACAGAGCAGAGGCCCTGGAGGAGAAGCGGGAAAAAGGTGAAGATGACATTCTGCACATCTGTTCCACAGACTCCTGTAAGATAATTCTTCTTCTTCATCATCACACAGTGAACTTCAAATATAAGTAGATTAGCAAAGGTCATGTCACCAAAAAAAAAAAACACATAGTTAAGTATCACCTCTACCACACCTGGCAGACAGAATCAGCAGTTGCATATAAAGGTGTGCTCTCTCCAAGTCATCCTCTCTTCACTCATGTTTCCAGGAAAGACAACAAGGTGAACAATGTCATGGGATGAACAGATGTGAAAGTGAAAATCTCTGTGATCACTTCTCCTAAATAACCAAACTATCTTAATTACCAAATAAGCAAAAAAAAGGAAGACTATTCAAGAAGTGAAAACATAACTGCCAAGTATTAAAATATCAAATATATCCAAAGATACTGAAAGCTTTAAAACTGTTGGACTCTTAGATGGCTGTGATACACTGTAGACAGTTTTCTAGTGAAAACATGTTGAGAATACAGATACACTGAAAGAAGCATGTCATAACAAAATGTTATGTGTATCAAAAATATTAACATCTGAATTAGTATTAAAAACTGAGGGGACATTTTGGCAGTCACAAGGCTCGATGTGCATACCACGTCTTGTTCCTTATCTCTCCCATTATTACACAATTTAACGATCTTTTAAAAGTTGAAGGACAAAACCTGAATAGTAACATTTCACTGTGGTATCCAGCTTTTCAGCAGAAACCAAACTGTGTCAGTGTTATCTCTGAGGTCTCCCTTCACAAAACCCTCCCTTACAAAAATACCAAGGATGTCTCATTAAAGCCTCCTGCAACTTTTATCTCTCTCGCTCTTTGTTTTTGTTCAAAAAGACACACTCGCACACAGCCAAGGCATTCAGCCAGAGCTCCAAATATTTAAACTTGAAGAAATTCTTTACCAAAGAACAAATATCTACAGGGAAGGAATTCAGGCTGGACTTCTTCACTCAGTGCCAAAGGTTTAACACTGAACTACCAGAAAGAGCAGTGCAGGACTGTGTCTATGAAGACAAGACAGACTTTAACAAACCCAAATGTAGATGCAGTCTGAAATACAATGTGTTTGTGTGTTTGCGTGTGATTGAGACAGGGGGAACAGAAGGAAGAAGGGGAAAAGCAAGAGCAAAAAAGAAGAAGAGGCCTGAATAACACTGAGAAACACTGAGACATTCTCATGAAATGCAGTTCTCTTTCGGGCTGCAACTAACGGTCACTTTCATTATCGATAACTCTGCTGATTATTTTCTTGAGTTAGCGTATAACATTGAAGAAACAGTGCTGACTTCTTCAGGTGTCTTGTTTTGACTAACCACCAGTTCAAAACCTGCAAATATTGAACTTAATGTAATCCACAAAAAGCAACAATTCCTCTCATCGATTAAACTGGAACTAGAGTTGCTGATTACTTTTCTGTTGCTCAATTAAAACATATAGATTTCTGTTAAACAATTTGTTACAGTTCCGTTTTATTTATTTCCCATTGACAGTACTGTCACAGTCTCATACAAATTGTGTCACTTGGAGCTTTTCTGTTATGATATCTTACTTCCTTTCTGGACTTTTTTATCATTTACTGTAAATTTTGTTATTGGATTGTTATCATACCTGGAAGTTGCCCACCATGATGAGTCCAGCAGCACAGATCCAGCCTGTGGAGAGACTCGCCGTGTTGAGAACACAGTTTTGGTGCTTTTCAATAACGTGGGCATAGCGGAGCAGCACGATCACCATAACTGCAGAAAGAGAGCGACATGAAGAGACGGAGAAGATGGCTCTGTTATTGGAGGTTCGGCACATAAAGAACACATTAAAATCACTGCATCTGTAGTGAAAATGACACTTATTCTGGGAAATTACCACACACACAGTTGATATAGTGTATTATTTCACATTGCCTGGTTTGATTTCATGCAAACACTCGCCCCACTCCTTTTGCCAAAGCACACAAGAATTCCCTGAAAGCTGACTAAGAGTAAGATAGTTGAATTTTGCTGCCTAACAAGTGGGAATATGAGAGGCAGGAAATGGCGGGAAAGTGGGAACGATACAAGGGTGGGGGTTGGTTTAAGCCTTGCATAAGATTAAAAAAGGTGGAGGGAAACTAAGTACAGTATGTGGGACAGATGACTGCTGATGTGCTAATGCGCTGTGACTGGGGGTATTGTTGGTGCACCGAGGAGCTGACTGACCCCCGCTTGTTTTCTCTTTGTTAGCCCCTCACGGCTGGTGCTTGACGAAAGCTGACTGGGCTTGGTGAAAGCGGGGCATATAGGGGGTGAGTAGAAAAGAGGAGGGTTAGAGAATTAAAGGGGACAAGGAGCCCCTCGTGTCTCGACCTGAAGCCCACACATTGTCTCAGAGACTCAACTGTTGTCTTAACTCTGTCTCCATCTCTGTGTAAGCGACAGGCTTTGAGACGGTCTATGCTGCCAAAAGGAGAATATTAATGGAAACGGTGGTCACAGAGAGGAAAGGAAAACGTCAGTGCGGGACTTAACAATGTAAAGCTTTGTCTCCACCAGTCAACGTTTGGATATGTTGTAGCCTGTCGGGCTGTAAGCCAGCGTCACAATGATCAGACACATTTCATAATCTGGCCACAACCTCCAAGTGAACCAATAAGTATAATAAATTTATCTTTTATAAACAATTTTAATGATTTAGAAAAAAAAGAGAACAGCTGCCAATTATCTTGTTCTAGTTATTTTGTTGTGGCAGATTATTTTGATCAACATAAGGATAAATTATAGTCACAAATATAAATCTGTGAGGAAACTTTAGCAATGAAGGACAAATCATCACAACACTGCTGCTGAGAACACAAAGATTGGTCAACAGAGTCTGAACCAGACTACGGTCCTAGTTTTAAGGCGTTTAAAGTCTTACTAAAACATGAAAAGCAACTTTTTTATTTTATTGTGTGTTTTATTATGTTAATTTATTTCTGATGTTCAAAATATGTGATTAATTGTGATCTGAGTAAATTTTGCTCGAGTAAACAGTAACACAAAACAAATGAATCAATCAATAAAATGTTGCAATTAATCACAACCCTGCACTTAACATCCAATGTGATTTATCATATATATATATATATATTCAACAGGGACCATACAGGTCAACAATGCTATCATTATATCATTTATCAATATTCTGTTTGTTCAGATCCTGAAGCCGGACTTTGTCCTACAAGAAAGTGTTCTTGTTTGTGTGAGCTGCCCTCTGTTTTCCCGCAGCACTAAAATCATCTTGGCAAAGTGATTTCAGTTACAATCACGGAAAAACAAACAGCAGTGTCTCCAGGCTCGGAAACAATCTTGTCTTTGTGGTTTTTTCCTTTTCTGAAATGGAGAACATGCTGCGTTGCTGAAGGAACAAGAAAGTCAACTGCAGTTAATTTCATTAGATTATGGCATCTCCGTCTCTCTGCTGCAGACTGGCTGGCTGTGGATTTTTCCTATTTCAACAAAATGACTTTTTCATCATTACAAACGAGCATGTTTAAACATGCTGGCATTTAGCAGTTACCATGAAATGATGTAACCTGTGCCTGAAGGTTAAAAACAAGAGGGAGAACATTTTTCCCATTACACTCTCTAACCACATCCATGTTTCACTTCTATTTTGTACACTTTCAAGGCACATTTGTGTGGGCTGTTTTCTGGCATTTGTCTTTGAAGATGCATGCATGCTGTGGGGTCATTAACTCCTACAGCATAAGGGTTGCATGTCTGATGGGTAGGCAGCATAGCTGACCTCCACCTGGACTTAAACTGTGAGGACATGCTGTTGTATGACAGCCCAACAACAGGAATAAGTTTACATAAACACTCCATGCCAGTGTTCCTTACACGGTCCCAGCTTTAGTCAACTTCACACAGGCGCCCTCACCGGATCTGGCTCCTTTTCTCTGAACTCAGGAAGCCCCAGGGGAGGAAGCAAGAGGCCTAAACACTGACGCATTCACACCAATGTTACTCTATCATAGAAGTAACCTTGCAACAATGTGGACACATTGTGATGTATGTGCAACCCTGCTGTCACAAGCAGACTTGCTTCTGTATGTGCGCGCTGTACTGTGGGTGAACACCAAAACTAGTGCATATTCCCACAAACGTCACATCAGCCACACCACACCTCACAGTTAAATAAACCCTGCCGTCCCCACGAGGAGATACGTTTCAACCCAAACAACCAGCTGCATTCTCTCCCACAGGAGGTATTCTGAGAAAGAATACATGCATTGTCTTTGAATCGTGTGTGTACACTGGCAGAGAGGTGGGAACTCGAATAAAAACACTAAGAATAATTATGAGGCAATAAACGGGTTCACTGAGTCCATGTTATCCCACATAGGGGTAAACACTTGAGCCAACTATAGCAGGCACAATCTACAAAGTAAGACATAAATCAATAGGCTAAAAAGCTAACTACTGATTATTTATACAGTAATAGCCTGTTGCAGAGCTACATGTCACCTCAGCTTAATCTACTTTTGTAGAGACATAATAACTTGCTTTACAACAGGTGTTAACACACTCTATATGTTCAGACTAATTTGATGGTGAAGAAAGAATAAACACAGATAAGGGAGCTGTAAATGCAACCAATTAGCCCAAAACACTCAGACCACCTGCACAGATGGTCACACATCTATTCGACCAGGTGTGAAAGCAGCAGGACTTAAATCAAAATATAGTGCGGTTCATGGTTGTGCTGCAAGAAAAACCACAACCACATTTTTAAACATTATCACAACCAAAGAGTTTTGCGAGGGAAGAACAGATCAGATTTATTTTGTGTCAGTTTGATTGATTTTTATGTAACCAAATCCAATCCGGTTAATTTAATCCAGTTTAGAGCTAGACCAATACATCCGCCAGGCTGACATATTGGATGAAGAAGGGCAAGGATTCATATTAAAATTCCTTGTTCTGATTCCGGTCTGACCCACAGTCTCAGACTCAAACATATTGTTTATTACTGTGAAAAACAGCAAATATTCCATCTTGAGAGGCTGGAACCAGTTAATTTTTTATTAATATTTGGTTGAAAATGACTACACTACTACTTAAAACCACGTTGTTTACGTTAAATAAATACTATTGGCAGATATGTTGTTGTCTATGTCTATGTCTATGTTTATGTACTATACTATACTACACTGCACTACACTGGGGCGGCTGGGACTCAGATGATCGGTGGTTCGAGCTCTGGCTCCTCCAGTCTGCATGTCGAAGTGTCCTTTGGGCAAGATACTGAACCCCAAATTGCTCCCGAAGGCTGCGCCATCGGTGTGTGAATGTGTATGAATTGTTAGCTCCTAAAAACTGATAAGCAGTTGGCACCTTGCATGGCAGCCAATGCCATCAGTGTATGAATGTGTGTGAATGGGTGAACGAGATATGTAGTGTAAAAGCGCTTTGAGTGGACGGAAGACTAGAAAGGCACTATACAAGTACAGTCCATTTACCATTCACTATATTACACTGCACTACACTACACTACACTACACTATACTATACTAAAATATATATTGCTCCCAAATATCAAATATCATCCTCAAAAATCCAGTTTCAGTCAGGAAATTATCTGTACAGATCATCTTGTGTCTCCAATGAACTCCAAAACTACAAAACATTTTAGAAGCTACATCGATAATATAAACTGCTATTTTACTTGTTTTTGTGGGTCTATATGACACTGCTATCATGGTGGCTCTGTCCCAAAGACTAATTTAGTCTCTGAAAATTGTGTTTACCAGTAGCTGTAGTTAGGGCCAGCGGAGTTAACTCTAAAGCAGAGCATCTGGTTTTACAGTTGTATTGCTGACACATTGTGTAAGGAGCAATGGGGCCAGTGTCTGCAAGCAGACACAATTAACTGTAAAAGTTACAACAGAATTACATTCACATCACCTTGAGTCAAACATGAACTGTCATTGTGGATGTGCAGCCAGGAAATCAGGAAATTTGTCTGTATTTGTCATATTTGTATACTTAATATAATCAAAGTGTAGTATTTAACCTGCCTCTCTTCCTCTTTCACAAATACGTAGGCGTACACAAGGTTGACAGACTGACCTACTGTGGTTCAGGGGTCATGGTTGACTAACAGTGTTGGACAAATGCTGGACTTTCACAGACTTCACACTGAGCTGCAACAGTCTGGTCCCTGCCAGGATCTCTCAAGCACAGTATACTATGTGTATTCTCTCTCCATTTACACAAACACACACATACACACAGAAAGGCTCTTGTATTTTTGTCACAGGCAAAGACCAGTGCTGTAATCTGGTTTTCAACAACACACAGCACATAGCTTAACGATGTTGTAAGTTATTTGAATCTACAAGGATCATTGTCTTATCATGGATTTGTCTCAGCCTCCGCCTCAGATTTATCAAGAAGCAGCCCAGAGTCTGCCAATCAGACAGCCAGGCGGGTCTTAAAGGTCTTAAATAGCTGCTGAAGGCATGGAGACTCCTTATGGAAAAGGCAGAGGCAAACCTCTCCCCCGCTTTATATACGTGCACACATGTGCACAGACACAGACACACACACACACACACACACACACACACAGAACATGTCTAAGCCACAGCTGGGAAACATTAACTCGATCGGGGTAGTCAAAATCACCAGTTAACACAGGGAACAGCACGTGTCGGCTCACAAAAACACACAGACCAGCACATGGGAGCCCGTTCCCTTCTTTTATATGCATGTTTTCTTTGTGCCTACTCAACTACACACTCACTGTGTATGTATGCTTGTACATTTGCATATAATTCGCTACATTTCTACCTCCTCTTTCATTCAAAACGACCACATTCAAGGTTTTTGCTGGCTCTTGGTCAGGGCGGTTGTAGATTTCACGTGAGACCAGTATTCTTCTAAGAGCAACAAAATTTTACATGAACAAAAGAGTGGATCAGAACAACTACATTTGGGACCTACAACAAAAGAAACTCTCTCCTACTGATGAGGTTTAAAGAGTCCAGTGTGTCAGATTTATGGGGCTCTATTTACAGAATATGGCAGAAATGGACATAAATATGATTTCATTGGTGTATAATCACAATCACAAAGAATCGTAGGCTGGCTCCAGTTAGGGTGTTGGGTGAAATGAGAGGACTACAATCCGCAACTACACAGCTAGATGCCACTAAATCCTACACACTGTTCCTTTAATATCTTATCAAAGAAATGGGATGCCTATTTTTTATTCATCAGGCCTCTTATTATGTATTAATTTAACATATTTCTTTTATAACTGAATTTTGTATATCACAGAAATTTGATTGACAACTATGTTGATAGTTGATTTTTAAAGAAAATAATTTGCTGGTTCAAGGTTTAAAATGACTTTTAATGATAAAAAAAAAAAGCTCACCACTTAGAGCAGAAATCAAAGTTGATATATCAAGGATTGCATCACTGTATGTACGTGTGTGTATTGATCATGAGTGCACATGATGCCTTACCCATGAATGATCCTGTGCTGCAGATAAGGCTGAAGAAGCAGCTCTCAGGGGGAAGAGTTCCACATTTACTGCAAGAGAGAGTACACAGAAATAAATCAGCGAGAAAAACTCTGAATCAACCTACGCACACTGCACAGCAACAGAACTACTAACACTTCTCCCATGTTGTGCACTCTGAAACGTATACATGATACATAGGTGTTTTTACATGTATCTCTGCTCATGCAATAAGGACGCCTTTGACTTTTCACCTACTGCCTCTCTTCAAGGAATGGGAAATGTTTGTAGGAGGGGAAGGCAGGAGACAGTCAACACAGGCCGTCTGTGCCCGAGTTCCTGCTGCCTACAAAGCCAAAGCCTTCTCAGCTGACTGTAGTCACACACACACACACATTCTTCAGTAGAGCCAAAACGTAAAATTCAGGAGACTAATACTCTCACTGAAGATTTTAAAACAATTATTTAATGTATGGGGGTATGTACATTCAGTCCATTGTACATTAGATTTTAATCACTTGACTTTGTGTGATTTTAGTCATTTACTACAACTGAATATGATAGTCACATATATATATAATAATATAGCTGAAACATGTGCATGTTTCATGTTTCCTTCACAACTGAACTGTAGATTAAGCAGCAGTAGCATTACTGCATTAGTAAAGAGTACCTTCTCAGCAATTAGACATTTCCCTGGATCTCTGGTAGTTGCACATATAGTTTAAAAGTTACTTAATATTTCTGGGCACATTATGAGACATGTCACCTGCATCTAGAAAAAAATGTAAACAGTTATTTCTTCAGACTTCTTCAGATTTTTCACATAAACTTAAGCAATTATACCCTACAATTGGCCTTTGATGTTGAAAGCTCAGTGGGACAAAAAGCTAGACAAAAGAGTGGGAGTGTCTTGATTTCCTCCCAAATGTAAGCCGACTCCTCTCTGTGTATGTTTACATGGTAAAGTGCAGATCCATGCTTTGCCTCTGAACTGCCACGGTGGCAGGCAGGATATTTCAGCCCCAAGTTATTTTCAGAATGCACACACACACCCACACCCCCACACCCACACCCACACACACACACACACACACACACACATATATGTATACACACTTAGGAGAAACATCTCCTTCAAGCTCACTCGTGTTTTACCAACAATGTGCTGACAGGGGTCATATAAAACAATGGGACAGTGTTCCTGTTTTTTTAATCACCAGACAGAAACTAGAAACAAAGAGACAGAAAAGAGACAGAAGGACAGACGGGGAGAGGTAGGGTTGGGTTGGGTTGGGTTCAGGGTGGGAGTCTCACTGACCTGATGAGAGGTACATTGTCTAGTGTGCAGCACAAGGTTGGCCCGCTCTGCAAATACAGCTCCTCTTCACATGACTGGTTATACAACCTGGAATACCAATCAAGCACCAAATATCACAACAAAAACAAAGCACAGACATATTTATTTTATTTATATAATCTTAGAATCTCTTTAATCTAAGATATAATTAACATTTTTCAGCCTTCAGATCACAGTCCAATAACAGTAATTACATTTTCTTTGTTTGAGTGGCATGTTGTGGGGTCACAACCAGGTTTCTTTTGTTTTTACTGTTGGTGAGTCAAAGTGGCAGAGAACCACTGTGTCATCAAATAGTATCTCAATAGTAGCTAGATTAACCTCAGCTTGTCCAAAACAAACACAGTGTCAGAAAAGAGGAATAGATCGTGTCAGTGCATGATTTGACATCACAGAAATCACACTTTAGATCTGTGTTAACTTACTGCAGTTTATTCTTTTGGTTAAAGTGATAGTTTGGGTTATATGAAGTGGGGTTGTATGTATGAATACTAATACAGTGTATTACCTACAGTAGACTGTCAGCAGTGGAGTGTCCTGCTGAAGCAGACAGGAGTATGGAAGCTAATCAATGCTGTGTGCAGGGGCAGCAACAAAATGTATTTTAGCCACCTAAAAAAAACGTAAAAATCAATATCAGTCTAAGTTTGTGCTATATTTAGAATATTTTCCCCACTTTACCTTGGCGTCACACAGACTTTTCCTACAGGAAACTGAAGTGTTTAAAACAATCTATGCTCTCTTCACAGCTACCAGACTTGAATTTTACCTCTCAGAACACAAAAGTTGCTGCCTCATTTGGTTACATTAGTTAACATTAGTTGCTGCAGATCGAGGCAACGGAAGACCAGCAACTCCTCAACTCCTGCGTTCTGTCAGGTAAAATTACGTTTTTCGTCAATGAAGTCTGGTGGCTTTGAGTAACTTATATAACCACTTCAGTTTCCAGTTGAAATATAGTGCTTTAGGCTGACACAGATTTTTTTAGGTGGCTATAATACGTGATGTTACTGCTCCCGTCCACAGCAGTACATTGCTTAGCATCCATGTTGGTACTCCTGTCTGCTTCTAGAGACTCGGGGTGTGCTAACCACAGTCTACTGTAGGTATTGAAAAAACAAAACTGGAGTTTTGTGTTTTTTCACCTGCGTTTCTGTTTTCACAGCAGTAGATGAACCATGTGTAGAGGAGGCTTGTTGTTAATGACATAGTGAATCAGAACCAACATGGTACCGGATGACATCAGCACCAACCAGGTGTGTTTACTGTTGCTTTCCTGACCCATGTTTGTAAAATAAATGCTATATCTTCGACACAATACCAGATAAATTCTCTCTCATTCTTTCTCTGTGACTCTACAGCTAAGCTGTGTGATCAGTAGCCTGCACAGGAGGAGGAGAACGAGGAAGAGATTGTCCTAGGTAATCAACCGCAGATGGTGTTAATCTGATTGTAGATCTGTGTTTTTTAATAATGTCAGTACTTTAGATGCTATCGAATGTTTAAATAATGGAGTACCAAATACAACCCCACTCCAAATAACACAAACTATCCCTTTAACCTGAGCTGATTGAGGTGTGCCTTGAACATTTGTGAGGTGACTAGAAAACATTACTTAATGTACCAACAGAGCTAATTGCATTACATAAGAAAAACTTATTGAGAAAGACATGCAATGACACATAATGACAAATCACCAGATTACAGGGCATGACTTTGTCTGTAGGGATCAACAAAGGTATGATGAAGGAAAATACAGGATGGATTAAGTAACATACCAGTTATCCACAGGGCAGACATGCTGGTTGTACAGGGCCATGGCGTACCTACAAGAAAAATAGTATGATTAGCCAAGATAAAAAGCTTATTTTATGAATACACTGACATCCAAAGTGACATGAGTAATAATTTAAAATAAGGATTTATTTTTTACACAAAAACAGTGTGTAATGCAATGCAAGAAAAACTATTAGATTTTTTTTTTAGCAAAGCCCTAAAAATGTTTGTCACATCTTAACACGTTACATTATTTAACTTCTTATGTGCTGTGTTGCTTTTGAATTGGCCACCTAGACATACCATATGACCAAAATACCATATGTAAGTCTACTTCAAATCTATATCAGTATTTAAATTATACTTATTGAATATCAACAGTGACCACATTAACACTAAAATCCTGCCAGTCTGAACCACCACTAAGTTGGTCAACCTGAAGGACCAGGCACCCTGACACAACCATTTCTTATCACTCTACCCAGAACTCAAAGGGTCAATAAGATAAAAGACTGGTGTGTGTCATTCAAACCAGTATGATTACTACTGAAAGCAGTAATGTTTATTTAGTCAGGTCACTGACCAGCCACATCCGCAGAGAATCAATGACCAGAGGATCAAAAGACAGAAACTGTATTTTCATTCATATTTAGTGTCCACAACTGCATTAAATATTGGATAAAAATGGAAGCCCCTCGGTGTATAATATGACTGAAACTGACCTAAGTCATCAGTTGAAATAAAAATAGAGCTGGACCGATAAATTGGCCAGGTGACATAGGATCCAATATCAGCTTATTATCTGTATCTATGCATGTCTGATAACAAAATACAGAGCTGATTTAGAAACAGTGTCACCATTACATTCAATAGTTTATCCACGAGAAAGCACTGAAAACGTCATTGTTGTTTATGTTGGGACTTTATTATCTTGTTACCAGATTTTAGATTTTAGCATCTGCCTCAAAAATCCAGTATTACTCGGGTAATAAATAAAACCATGGACTCATCATCGATACATATTTGAAGTACAATTGGGCTATGATTATTCATTTTCCACAAAAATCCGCTTTTAACTAACCAAATTATTTTCACCTAATAGGCAATTTCCAGCAACTCAATTATATTAATGCTGTACTGAAAGGGCAGAATTGTTTATCTCAGTGAGTGGGTTGTTTTGGGCTGATGAACTATCAATGAATGGCTCATTTTTAGATATCGCTGCCTTGGGGCTTCAACATCAGGCCTTTTATTATTTCTCTCCATACATGTCAGCAGACGTCTGTGTATTAAATGGTTGGTTGCACTGCTCAATATGAAGAGCAGTCAACAGTCTTGGGTATAAACACATGCCAAACTGTTATAAACTGTTAAAAATAATGTAAAAACTACATTATCTCCTTGTTATTCACACACATGGAGTAAACACTGATCAAAACAATGTTATCAATGGTGAAAAAAAGATGGAACATCCGACAGTCACTGAGTCAGACAAAGAGACTATTTGTCCTGGTGAAAGCAGTCCTAGTTCAGTAGAAGGTTAAGTACCAATTCAGTATGTTTCCAGGACTGTTAGTCTTCCACTCACAAACCAGTCACTGAAGGACAGAGACATATCATACAGACACACACACCTGCTACCCAGGACATGAACTATATATTGGGAGCAAGACATTTTTATCAGTGACGAAGATCATGGTGTTGACTAGTTTCCACAAAATTAGATCTGCAATCAAAATTTAAATTTAAAGATAGAAATGCTAATTTTACGTAAAGTATTTGCAATGTAACAAACATACAGTATACAAGAGGTGATCACTAATATATACTACAGCATATGGTTGTAATAATTCAGTAAAAATAAAGAGGTAATCAAATAATAATGTAGGAATTATTCTAAGTGTGTGTTTCATGCCAAAGCTGCACAGTTTCAGACATATTTTCACCCCTGGTTGATAGCAGGTTGAAATGGCCGGGTCAAACGCTGATCCACTGAAAACTTCGACACTCTAAATTACTTTCATTAAATTAAATGTATTGATGATGATCAGTCAAAGCTCAAGTTTAGTATTCAGTTTTGTGGTGGCATAGAAATTAATCTGTTTACACTGTATTGTCTTGAGAGAGACACCACAAAATCCTACACACAAAAGGTCAAATTAAACGACAGTGAATCTCTCCACTTAATCCAGATAGATTTTAAGACAATCCAAGAGCACCAAGTGCAGTTAGAAAAATCAACATTATGAAGCATCTTTTTGTGGCTCATCTTCACAAATGGCAGAAGGTATTTGTTTTCTATCACTACATGTGATCGGTAAAATGCATGTCATTTGATTAGCTGGTTACTGGTTGTTATTATTATTATTGGATTTCCATATGAAAGTCATATAAACCAGATGGTTTTCTGTAAAGACCATTGCTCTTGCAAAAGGCAGTGAGAAAACCCACTGGTGTGAGTGGAATATAGCTGTCAGAGCTCCCTGCCCCGAGCCCTTTGACAGTATAATGACACCGACTTGACAAAAACAAAAGAAGCTTACAACAAATGTAGAGGCACACCAAGGGAAAAGAAGCTATAGCGAGCTGAAGTTGTTAAATTTTCCATACTTTCTGGATCTGGTCAGCTTCCAAAGCTCAAATAGCAGCAGCTCTGGGACATTTCTAAATAAAACAGTCCTTTTTTTAGCTGCATGTCGAACTAAACTTGTGCAATCTGTGCTCAGAGGAGGCAAAGTAATAATAGGTTTGTTTACATAATTAGACCTCTATCAAAGCTCAGCAGCAGTTGTAAACTGTAATTGCATGCCTGTGAGCAATATATAGGCGGAACAGCCCATATTTTTTTATTATTTAGGATTAAACAAGGAACATTAAGGATAGTTTTTCATGGAAAGATCTGGTATGAACTGCAAGAATTCCCAAAAGCTGTGCAAAAAAACACACACACATCAGTAACCACAGGAAAGGGTGTGATGCATAAATGAATGAATTTTGGCAGTACAGGATAGACTCCAGTTGCTTCTGGTTGGTTGCTGTAGCACCTCAAATATACAGCATTTTAAAATCTAATGCAATATATAGTGCTTAAGACACAAATCAAATGGTAAGTGCAGCGGGTATAGTGGAGCCACACAACAGCAGTTTCAAACACACTGCTTAACCCAGTCAGTCAGTAGAAGAACCTAAGCCAAGACTCTTGGGTGGGCACAAGCCTGAGCTTTCCTCTGGCTCCACAGACCTTCAGTACACTAGGCATGGCCACCAGATGCGGAGTGAAAGTTCTGCTTACGCTCTCTATTACCCCTTTCCAATATTTACCTTACTCCCACCCAGTTGCCCACAGTGAAAGAGGCAGTTACATAACATGTCACATCCTTTGACATTCCACTAGTCTGGAAAAAGACCCTTGACTGCTCTTAGAAACAAGGCACCCTTGTCAAGGTATCAGGAAGGAAACTGGTTTAAAGGGACTGACAATTAACAGGATTTGGCATCTTAACTCAGATCAACTTCCTAACTCAGAAACACACGCCAAAACAAGAAAGAAACGTGCACTGCTGACACTCATTTTCACTCCATGCTCTCCAAGTCAGTGTAGGTCTGTAGCATCCACTTCATGCAACAGTTGAATCCCTTCTTTTCTGCAAAGCCCTGTACACCTGGACAAACACTCCTGATACGACTATGCAGCAGCCAACTTCACAAATTGTAGTTGGTGTGCATAGTCTCAGCTTTGGCATCTAATTTGACTGCTTACTCCACAGGCAACTCATCATAGATGTAGCACATAGCCTAAATACAGAACTACAACAATTTGAAATTGGGCCATCTGTCTCTCTCTCCCCTTGGGGTTTGCATTCCTCCTCTCAAATAATAACAGAGCAGTGAGACATAACCAGGAGGTACTCACTCTTTTCTCTTTGGTACATCTGCTCAGATACTGCACTGCAGATAATTAAGCTATACTGCGTACCTGCACGTCTCACTTTTAAGAGAGGGGTGATAATCCCAGATCCTTCATGGAGAGAGTTAATCCACATGCAATTGCCATGGCTCCCAGGAATTCAGGGTAAATATGCAGAGTTGCTCTCTTGGAGACAGCAGAGACTGAGGTATCAAAAGTTTTTTGCTTAAACATTAACAAAGTGTGTGTTTTTGTTAGAATATAACCAAGATATCACTATGTGTATTCTATGTGAAAGATCATTTGAAAAATATCATTTTCATTGAGATATTTCTGTTGTTTTTGTTGCGATATTTATTCAGAAATAAAATGCAAAGTAGACATCCTGCAGACGAGAAGCTTGTTACATTATTTTGACTTAATTCAAAACGAATGTGAGAATCTGAAAATTATTGATTGTTCAACAGCTATGCGGCCAGAACAAGTGGGTGTGAAAACAGGTTTTTAATGGTCCTATTAAGCAGTGAAATAGTTTAAACAGAGTAAGTCAGATTTGCTTTATTACACTACTGCATTTGGATACACCATTATGCTGATGTGGAGACAATATTGCTTAACCATAGTTAGCATTTATTCTATTTGGGAATACATGTCAAGTGTTTTTTTGTTTAAAAAAAGGTTGCAATATTTTAGAAATCTGCTGGCAATATGGTATTCTCATTTTATCTGGTGGGATTTAAAATAAATGGCATGAATGGCCTGAAGTGTATGTTAAAATTTTGTGGTTACCAATGTGGAAATGACGTTTGTTTGTTTGTTTGTTTCAAACCTTGTCATGCTCTTACATCATAACCACGGAGCATCACTACTCACTACCAAGACAGTAAACAATTGTGCAAACCATTTCAGTCTCAGCTGACTTGAAGATGTACTTAGATTTTAAACACTTACACAACCCATATCCCAGTGATGGTGAGAACTGGGAGGCTGACGGGTAATATCATCCAGATAGACATCTTCCAGCACCTTCAACAGCTCCTTTCTTCTTTTTCCTCTTCGGCCAGCCGAGCGATATCTGCTCAAGTAGTACTAACATTTAACTGAGTGTGACTGACATCTGCACTGCCACCGACTGATTCATTTTCTTGAAGATGGAGGATGGTAGACGGGATGCTGGCAGGACAGATGTGTCCTTTTAGCTGGTGAATGAGAGGAGAAGGAAGGGAATCATCAACAACAGGAGTTACCTGTTAATCTGAGTGAGACTATGTAGTCTGGGTTATGTGATGCTCACAGCAATTTAATGTACAAAGACAATGATATAGATTTAGATTGGGTTAGATTCAATTTTATGGTCATTGCACAAAGTACAAGTACTAAGACAATGAAATGCAATTCAGCCCATCTAGAAGTGCAAAGGCAGATTATATATAATGTCATATAGACATATAGAGTATGTACATATGAACAGGGATATATAAATAATAGTGCAGATGGTATAAGATATATACAGTATATCTAATAATACACTAAGATATTACATCTTATGTAACAGCAGCAATTTAAGTATATATATTATTGGTGTATATATATAGGTACAGTTAATTAAAAATATGTTGATAAAATATGTTGTTTCAGTATGAAATGAAATTAAATATAATATAATATAATATACACAGAATAAACAGCTTGATATGAATACACTATGTGCAGTATAGACAGTAGTATATGAGTACATTATAGATATTTACAATATCAGGAGAGGGGGTAGAGAGAAGATATAGACAAACAAACATCTGTAATGCAATCAAATAAAATATCAGATCAATGCATACTTACTGCTTTTGTGAAGCTTTGTTGTGTTTTTCTTAAGTTTGTCAATGATCTTTAAGATTTTACAGCCGCTGTCTGCTGGACCGGACTGATGATAGCTCTTTTATATTCACTCACGGGTGATGGTTTGCCTTTGTAATATGTTATATATCGCAGGTATGATAGCTTTACACGTCTGTTCATTCACTACTAATGTTTGTTAGTTGTTATCTTATCATGCCACATCGTAGCTGCTCACATTCACATTTCTAGCTAGCAACAATGACGACAAATCTGTGTCTACTCACCTTCTGCCGTTACGTTAGCTATAAAGTTGTTGCTCTTTTTTGGGGGGGGTTACTTTGAGTACGTCGACCTGTCCTCCACAACTCTGGGAGCCCCAAAACTATCCAACACTGGACCTGTTGGACCTCGTTTTTTATATCAAAACCTGTGTTTTCTCTCCCGAATAACTGAGGTTTTTTCGCTTTGAACCGGAGTGCGGGGGGAAGGCTCGCGCTCACATGCAGTAGGTCTACTTGCATCGCCGCCACGAGACAATCCAGCTGTTTGACTCCGCCCCCCCCCCCCCCCCCCCCCTCCCCTAGAAAACCTGTAGCGGTGTACGCTGCATTCATGTTCGGTTGCGCACCAAGTGGGCGGTGTCGATAGCGAAATAACGAAGTTGAGAAGCAGTTTTACTACAGTACATGTCGTATTTTACACTACAGTAAATGAAGCTCAATAAAAGCTATATCAGTTTTAAAAGCAGAGCGTTTATCAGTTTCAAACAATGTCTCCGAGTTTCAGGTCAGTAAACTCGGAAGCTACATGTTTCCTAGCAACGCGAATCAGATGGAGGAAGTACGATAAGGGTCTGGTTCCAAACCAAACCTTTGAATCCGCCCTCTCCACTTGACACTTCTGTCAAACATACCCATTTCCCCATTTTCCTCATTTTTTATTTATTTTATTTTATTTATTTTTCTGGCTTATCTGAAACTCCTGGTTTATACAGAAAAATGGATGCATCGTTTTCTCCTCTCTCTGTCAAATCAGACGACTCACCCAATAAACAACTACATCTGTAGTGACATTTGAAAGGATAACGTGTGTATGTATACTGTATGTCTGTGCGTGTGTGTGTAGTGCAGACTTAAAGCCAATCCGCCCAACAAAACGTGTTTTTGCTGCCCCCTGGAGTTTAAACATGTTAATGTATCTTTATACTGCAACCCCCTAATGAGGACCGGGAGATGGTGGTATATGGCAACATGCTGGGCCTGATAGATAGATAGATAGATAGATAGATAGATAGATAGATAGATAGATAGATAGATAGATAGATTTGAATTTGTATTTGCACTCTTTCCTACTTTGTGCTGAAACTACTATTCAACAATTTCCATTGGGATAAATATAGTTTTATTTTAAACTTTTTTTGTTTTAAACATAAGACGTATGTTTTCAATCTGGCTTTTACTCAAACTATATTTATAATTTCTTTCTGTTTATATACTTTAATCTGTTACACCACACTTCTATTTATTTGGTTAGCATTTATTTGTCTATTTATACATCTTAATCTTTATTTTTAGTTATCTGTATATTTTATTATGCTTTACTTTTATTCTATTTCTAGATTTTAATGAGTTTTGGGGGGGAGTTATTGTGTGAAGCGCTATGTGTTACAATGTTTTGTATGAAAAGTTTTATACAAATAAAGTCTGATTGATTGAGTCTGATCGATTTTGTTCTTGATTTCTTATAGATTTGAGCAAATTTGTCACGTCAAGCAAACAACACTCAGAATCATCAAGGTCCTCCTGGTTTTTCTTTTCCTGGTCTTCACCGCTGTTATGCCAAAGCAGTAGAGGGGTATTTCTAGATTAAATTTTCTGACTAATGGAGCCAAGATGGCTAGACTGACATGAGTGTGAAAAACAACAGCAACTCTGCTGTCTGCTGTCCACATGATTTGTTTTTAACAGAATCAGAGACAGCTGTCTTGTCCTAATCCATAGTTAAAGTGCCAGACAAATCAGCAATAACTTTTTTATTAGAAACTATTTAATTTAACAGACAGTCATCATAATCAGTAAATAATCAGTAAATAAAACATGCCTTAAAAATGAAAAATAAAGAAAAATACATGAGACATCAAGAAAATAACATGATAATCAATTTTTTACACATTATGTTATCATCTCTTCATACTAAATTGCCCCAGAACAACAATCAGTGATTAAAAGAACAAAAATAGAAAATCTGAATTGTTTCAAACACTAATAGTTCATGAGGAAAGAAGACGTTTTAGCAAAAAGTGAAACAAACAGGAATTAATCAGTGTTTCAAATTTCACAGCAATATTGAGAATAGCGTTGTGTATGTGAAAATTTGATGCCACTTGCTGGTGCTATAGCAACTCTCCTACAGTTTTATATTAGTACCAAAGCCCCACACACTGAATGCAGGGTACAGGGGCTCTGTGAATGTAGTCTGGACTCTGTGCAAAAGCTTCATGCCATCAGAGACGCTGTAAAATGCAAGTATTCCTGCTGCATGGTCCAGGTAGACGCCAATACGAGACGACGGTGGAGCTGGAATATCTCTGCTCTTATTGTTGTGCACAATGGAGAGTTTTGAGTCAGAGCAGTACAGACTCCAGGACTTGTCGTTCCAGCCCAGGCTGCATTCATTGC
The DNA here is from genome assembly GCA_033000465.1 of Sciaenops ocellatus. Taxonomy (NCBI): domain Eukaryota; kingdom Metazoa; phylum Chordata; class Actinopteri; family Sciaenidae; genus Sciaenops; species Sciaenops ocellatus. The sequence goes on along the minus strand of CP136872.1, from coordinate 14,858,057 downwards.
CGTTTCCTTTACGGCGGATTCCCCTGTAGGTCACGGCTATGTCTATCTCCGTTCCCCTCCAGTCCACCTCCCAGTAACTACGAGTCCCATTCACACTGTCCCTGCACAACACCTGGAACAAAATGGACAACATATGTGAGAGTTTAGATAACTGAGAAATCACTTAATCACTTTAGATGCACAACTGAAAACACTGTTATCAAAAGGATAAGAGCTGTCTCAATATCAGATTTTCACTACAGGATTACAAAACTAAGAATAATCAGTCACATTCATCTTTAACTTTTCATTGTGTGTTTTGTCTCTTTTTGGCAATGAATTGCTGCCACCTACTATGTTGAAATGTGAACCAAAAGTCAATATTTAACATATACGTTGTGACACCCTTAGTTCCTACACCCTTAGACTTATACTAACTATGCTTTGGGTTATTTAGCAGTTTTAAAACAATGCCAACAAAAGAAAAGACAAAAGTAAGAGAGGGAAAGAAACCATATTTAAAAAATGAATGTCGGCAGCTTCAGCAGAGTGATTCAAACAGCATTAAGTCTGATCATTTTAGCTCTACTCCAGTCATAAAGAATTAACTTCCCTCTTCGTCTTTTCAGGCACAAAATGGCACCCTGTGGGACGGTACAACCCTCACCTGCTGCCAGTGGTCGAATCGGTCTTGGTGGTCAGGGTAGTTCTTGGGCTCACTCTTCATTGTAGCTGTTCGGTTACCCTCAGAGAGGTGAAGGTTGGGGTGCACACTGTTGACATCCAGAACCAACTGGGAAGCATCTAAACAATAAAGTACAATATAATTATTAATCATCTCTGTTTTTTGTTCTGTTCCAATTTAATGTGATCATATGTTTTGGTATTTGTTTCTTTTCTATGAGCCTCTTCTTTTGCTACAGAACACCTAAATAAATACTTGTGACTCTAATATGATTAGGAATGACAAAGTTAGCCCACTAAAACCCTCGGGATGTAACTCATGAATCAGCTTGTTGAAATGATTTCCACTGGTGAAGTAAACCCAGGAACACCTGTGTTTGTTTAAGCATTACTGAACGGTAAGTTTGCTCTCTTACATTTCACCAAACCTGTTCTGCAAGCAGCATACCTTCCCTAACACTTGTTTCAGTTGTTTCATCACACAATGTATGACACTTATCACCTTGCCAACTGTAAAGGCAGGTTTCTCTGTAAAAACTAACCTAAATAACTCACATTTCAGAAAATCTTCTCTTGTTTTTGGTTCTTCTCTTGTTCTTGGTTCTTCTTTTGTTCTCGGTTCTTCCCTCAAACTTGATTCCCTCTTTGTCTTTGGCTCAGCGTCTTGTGTGATGTAGACTTCCTTCACTGTGAAGAGACAGATAATCAGAAATCAGATTAAAAAACATCCACTCCTGAAAGGAACCGCTCTGCTGAGAGACATTGATTGTACTTGAGATGAAGAAAGACAAATTTGTCCACCTGCTCCTGAGATTTTTCCCATTTCTGTCTTGCTGACTTCTTCCACTTGTAATTTCAGTGCAGCAATGGCTCTCTTGGTAGCATCAAAGGAGTAATAGGGAGCGACACTGATGTTGTTGAGGTCTTCATATCCTGAGGGGCCTGACAGAGACTGCCAGCTCTGGTAAAAATAATAAGAAGGTGGAAGATAGAGATGAGAGAGGAGACATACCTAGCAAATATCCAACATTTTTGCACCATACTCTGTCTTGGTCGGGGTCCTCAGTACAGATCAACCTCACCTGTAGAAAGTGAATGTGATCGTCGGTGTGTGAGAGCTTCTCCAGGTCAGTGTGTCTCTTCCTCAGCAGAGTGATCTCTTCCTCCAAGCGGTCTAGCAGTATCTCCCCCCGTGTCACGGTGGTCTTTTCGTGGGAGCGGATCATCTCCTTGACTTCATTGTACTTTCTCTCTATGGAAAGCAGAAGCTCGGTGAAGATCCGCTCATTCTCCTCTAGGGCTGTTTGAGAAGAGTGCTGAGGAGATACAAAAAACAGAAAACCTTAGCAACATGTTTTAGCATCATGCTTTTATAGTCATGCAACTTGCGTGAGGTGACTTGCTTACTTTGACTGATTCAACAGCTTGTCTGAGATCCTGCCACTTTTTAACTCTCTGGTCAATCCTCTGTTGAGATTTGTGCAGCGTGGTACCAAGTTGTTTCTGTAGGGAATGACATTAAAGTTGCCATCAATAGTGGACAATAACACCACTATGTTCATGCCAGTCATGTCAGTACAGTCTTCAGCAAAGATTAATGTTTTTACTACTCACTTGTTTCTCGGTCCTCTCAGTTCCAGCCGGGACGATGTCATGGTGTTTGTGTTCATCCATCATGCACAGAACGCACACTGACGTCTGATCAGTGCGACAGAAAGCCTCCAGCAGCTTGTCATGCTGCGCGCAGATCTTCTCTCTCATCTGACCTGTAGCTTTGACCAGTTTGTGCTTCATCATGGCAGGGTACTCATAGTGAGACTGGAGGTGGGCTTCGCAGTAAGATGCCAGGCACACCAGGCAGGACTTCTCAGCCTTCTGCTTCCTTGTTGTGCAGAAGTCGCACAGGACTTCTCCGTACTTGGCCTGGACCCTTGGCTGACTACGACTGGTTGAGCGACGAGATTTCTCCAAACTGCTGTATCTGTCTAAATCCAGAGTGCTCGGGTGCGACATTTTTACCAGTTGTTAAAATATATATATATATATATATATATATTTATATATCAGGTTAAAATCCACAGGTGATTTAGCTCAGCAGAAATTGGTTAACCTCTTGATAGAATGTGTTGAGATCACAGCTAAAGAAAAAGTGAGTAGGACAAAGTATCCACAGAGAAAATGAGCTCCTGAAGTTAACAGCTTCAGTGAAACTGTGTGACTGACGCTGTGTGTGACAGAATGTTAGCTATGTGGTCTACTCTCACTGTAAAACCAGTATTCCTGGTTGGGCGTTTAATAGGTAATGGGTGTTACTGCAAATATGCTGCCTGAAACAAAGGTGGTAGAGACAAACAAGATGAAACTAGCAAATAAAAAGGGGATACTTCTTAATGTACATGTCATACAAAGACAGATACATGGATAGTCATTACATTGATATGTTTCCAAAGTGTCACACCTATCACATGCAGCTAAAGCTGTTACCTTCAAATATCATTAACGTGGCACCTTTTCACTTTTATTTCTAAACTGTTAAGTTTTTTTGTTTGTTTGTTTGTTTCAAGATCTCATTTGTGTATCTATTTTTAGACTTGTGCCTATGATATGTACAATATGTGCTGCCTATACTATCAGGGCATACACCAACACTAGCGATGAAAAACAGCATCATCTTGTGGGACTAATTCATTACTACATGAAATGTACAGTTTGATTAATACCAATACGTACTCAGGACTTTCCTCATTGATGATTCTCCTCGAAACTACAATTGAAAAACCTACAAAGAATAAAAATGTTATATTTCTAGATTCATAAGCTTTGAAAATCATCACATTCTACGTTGCCAATGATCTTACCAAAGTTTTTATGAAAAAAAAAGTAACTGTCTCTTCTTTACATTTGAAATGCAAGGTGCAACTGCTAAAATATAGAGACAGTAAAGTTACAGGTGTTTCAATACAGTATACACAGGGACTTTATGATGCATTCACCTCAAGCCAACTGAACACATATAGAAGATTTTGATGGATTGTGATTGGGATTATAGTATTGTAATTTTACACACTCTTAATGCTGAGCTAACCGGTTCCTCTTGTCCAACACATTTCATTGTATTGCTGATCCTGTGTTAACTTGCGTATGATAAATAAACCTGAAACTTGAAACTACAATATCAAGTTGTTTGAGTCTGAGATGTGGGAGTAAGTTCAGATAACTTTAACAATGTTACAGCAGGTTTTCACAGAAAGACTAGATTAAAGGTACAGTGTGTAATATTTAAGGGTATCTACAGAAAGAAATGGAACATCATATTCATAACTATGTTTTCATTAGTGTAAAATCACCAGAAAATAAGAAGTTATGTTTTTGTTACCTCAGAATGAGACTTTTGCATCTATAGAGGGAGCGGGTCCTCTTCCTTGCAGTCCGCCATTTTGAACCACCATGTTTCTACAGCAGCCCAGAAGGGACAAACCAGTCACTGGATCTACATAGGTGCTTTTCGTGTTTGTTTGTTTCACAGCCAATGTAGCTTCACCTTCATGAAGGAAACCGGGAGGGAGAAGTGACGGGTTTTCAACAAGCAGCAACCTCCGGTGCTGAGAAATGAAGCCAGTGCAGAAGTGCTAAAAACCTTGAGTGGCCACTTGAGACAGCTGCAGAAGTGAGTCAACCTCTATAAGTGGCCATATTAAAATGCTCAACTTCGCAGCAGAAATAAACATGTTTACAGCCTGGTTCAGGCAACGGTTTTGGTCTCTATAGCTAATTTCCCTGTCCATGTCTACTGTGAGGGGGGTGAATTTTTATTTAACTCACCAGTTTAGATGATATTAGGCTTGATGTTGCGCATAATTAATAGTGTCGCCACTTGATTGACCGGTAAGTGCCGTTACGGATGGCTTAATAGAGCAGGTCTTTGCCGATATTTAGACTAGCCGGGAGGCGGAAGAAGCAGTACACCTAACCCCCAAAATCCACCGGGCCCGTCCGCGGCGCGTTGCGTGAACATCGCGTCATCGCAAGTAATACGCAGCCATTCTAGTCAATGTATCAAACTCCACCATGTCCCAGACGTGTCTCGACGCTCGGCTACGCGTGAATTACGCGTCTGTTCTATTTTTGACGCTTGACGCGAGCAGCACGCGTCAATTTACACAGACCACCTCGAGTGGGCGGAAGCCAGACACAGAAAAAGGAAAGAGAATCTGGTGGATTTTCAAAATAAAATACCCCGTGGAAACTGCCGATCGTAAAAACAGACAAAAGTGAAACTAATCAACTACGTTGCATATTTACACATGTAGAAGCATGTTTAGAAGAACATACACCGGGAAAATGGCCAAATCTGAGCAAATAAACAAAGTCTGGCGGCTAAACGCTCGCTTCTGAAACGCTCCCAGTGGGGTTTGAAGTCGCGTGCAGGACGGACCAAATACGCGACGCTCATGCAACGCGCCGCGGACGGGCCAGTGGATTTTGGGTGTTACATGGCGGCGGCCAGCTGCACATATTTTTCGGCTTCGAATCCGAAACCAATGGGTGACATCACCCGGGCTCTGTCCATTCTTTATACTGTCACTGGTTTTCAGTTGGTTGCAATCTGAAACTTCACCACTAGACGCCACTAAATTCTACACACTGGACCTTTAAGTTTATGGACGTGAGACAAAATAAGATCCCGAGGCGATTGGAGCTTGTCCACTACAAGCACAATGTGGAAATACAAGTACAAGCACTTAGTTACAACACTGTTCATGTATTCAAATATGACACAATAACCCAACACTGCACATTAAAACAACGGAAGACTATTTCTTTGTGAGAACTCCTGTTTGTCCTGTACGTACACACTCCCGGGCTGTAGGGGGCGGTCGTGACGTCCGCGCTGTGTTGAAACGACAATGGTTGCTTTCGCTAAAGTGCGTCGGTATCCAACGTTGGCGCCAGATGAGCTGTGGCGCCAGCTACACACACAGAGACCGAGAGAGGAAGACACACAGCGGTTTGACGAGGCTCACAACAGCTTGCAAAGCCCCTTCTCGACCCAGAGTTTGAAGCATATAAACGACTCTCCTTTTTTTTCTCTCTCTCCAGCCATCAAAAGTAAAAAAAAAAAAGGACATAAGGTGGGTCTGTGCATGCAGGAATTTATATATTTAAAACCGGCGTGATCATCACTGTTGGGGATTATTCATCGTTTAAATGCAACTTACTCTGTCATGAACAGTGGCAGCAGTGAAGCAGAGGGAAGTCTCTTTTTTAAAAAAAATCTTAGTTATTATGGTAGTGTTTAATTTATGGGTCTATTTTGCTCCTCCAGTTATGATACTAGGGAAGTTTGTAATGGAAAAATACAGGCCTAGACTCGCTCTCGTAGTAAAAAAATGTGTACTGTTTGAAAAGCAGGCAAGCAGGCAAACAGACAGAGGGAACTATCCCAGCTTTGATTCTCATCCAGGTTATTTTTGAGAGCTGTTTCTTTGTAGTATCGGCCCGTCCGTATTCTCTTCTCTATGTCCAGTTTATCTTTGCATGCGAGCGGACTTAACATGGTCGGATGGGCGGTTTAGCAAAGCTTCCGTCCCCAGTGTTTTTACAACCTCACAGGCTCGGTACTAAAATTGGGTAACAAGCTTTAGCTTGTGCTAGCAGACCTGGATTAGCTTGGGCTCGTTAGCTTGGCACCGTGGCTATGTAGCCAGCACGCTAATTTAGTCTCGGCTGGATAGCTGCTAACATCAGCAAGGCCGCCATAGCAGTCGGTGTGTGCGGTTACTGTCGGGTACTGCCGCAGTAAAGGAGGGCTGTAGGTGTGTAGCCAAGATCCGTCGTGCCCTCGCAAGCAGCGATAAGCACTCGCCTCATCGCGTTTTGTTCAATATATGTATTTAAACCTGCGTCTGCTGTGTGGTTTGTCTCTTACGGGGAGATTCTTGTGTAAGTATAAGGCGTCCTTTCCCGGGCTTTTCGCGCAGCATTCATCGCCCTCAGGGTTAGCCATCTTTGTTTCAGCTAGCCAACTCCTGGTTGGAATTGCGGTGTGGCTCTCTTAGCGTGCTAACCCACCAACCGTTAGCTCGCAACGGCTGTCTCTGGTGACACCGCACGTTTAAACGGAATATTTTAAGATTGTACCCATATAGTCTGATGCGCTTTCGGGTAAGCTTTGTGTGTGTGTGTGTGGTCGCTTCGCGGGTAGCTCAAATACAATATGTTTTGAAGGGCGGAAGCTAACGTGGCTAACGTTAGCTCGCGGCAGCCATCTTAGGCGAGCATGTAATATTGGCTAGCTGAAAGTGCTGGTGTGGCACAACAAGATGGCCTGTTAATACTCGCACAGGGAGAATTTCCGCGTCGGTAGCCGTGTCAGAAATAAAACCAACTTAATTAATCCTATAACCCATTTTAATGTAAGTATTTCGCTGAACTTTAAACGCCTCACTACAATAACTCGCTTGTTGCTTTTTGCTACGAAGCTAGTTAGCGGGCTAAATTGCGAACACATTAGCAGCTAACACAATGCTGTTGTGTCGTTAACCAGTCGCCCCTCCACCATAGCCAGCTAACTAGCGGCTATGAAGGCTATTTGTAGCTGTTATTGGAGGCTAGCAACCAAACAAGTTTAATAACAAAACCTCGCTACTTAAATACGCCGCACGCATTTAGTGCTTATTTAATAATAACCACATAGCAAACTGCGCAGATAAGCGAGGTTTTGTAGGCCAGCCCAGGCTTTGGCTTACGGATTAATTTAGACTTGGGAGCCTGTTCAAACGATGTGGTGGTCCACTTTGATTTTATCGTTTGCCCATAGCTAGTGAAGTGAAGCTCGTCCTGGGCGCTAACTTAGCTTGCTAAGTAGTATGCCAGCATGTCGTTGTAGAGGGATGAGGCGTGCACTTATTGAAAATTCATCTTACAACACCTGATTTTATTTGAACTATGAGCCTTTTAGCCTCTGCACCTTAAACTTTAATTTTTTAAAGCATACTGCAGCACAGTCTGAGCTGTTGCAGATCAAATGATCCCAGGACATTGGGCATGCAGTTTTACAGCATATATAATCTCATCTAATATTTAAGGCTTTCTTTTGTCCTATTGTGTTAAGCAGATACACCACCAGCGCTTTTGTGTGCAGTTGTGCCACCAACAAGGTGTTTTGTGTTTGATCGAGGTTTGTGCATGTCTGTCCTGGGCAAGCAGGGGTTCTTCCTCAGGAGAATGGGTGGCAAACTTCTGTTGCTATTAACCTTTACTCTCATGTAACCCTTTAATATCAAATGACAGATGATGAGTGCACAAAGCTAATCTAACAGACTGCAGTAATTGGATGTTGAAGTATTTATGCAGTAATCATGGACGTATGTGGACACTTACACAAGAGTTTATATGAACATATGAGCATGCACGCAACAGCTTTGAATCAAACAAGAAATATGGTTAACCTCGTCCTGATACTCTGCCAGGTGGAATTTGATGGCAAAGCGCGGTTTGATAAATGACTCCACTTTTCTCTTGCCGCCCAGCAAGGCCGTTAACGAGACCATTTTTTTGACTGTGCGTATGAAAAACCTTCTCCATCAGGCATGTTAAAGTGGCACTGGCCCTAGGCGCCCACACCAAATTTTGTAAGATTTGTACGGTGTCAGGGACAACAGATTTGCCTTCTGTGTTTCCGCGTCAGTAGCTGTGTGGATATTTTTTCCCCCTGTTAAGTAATTGGCATTATCCCAGACAAAATACTGAATGAAAACTACTCAAGGCACTGTATGTACTTATTTTGTCTCTGTTTTCGCTTTTGCAGGTCTGATCACTAACGAGAGCACCAGCGCCGCGCCAAACAAAACAACCTCTTTACCCCCGATTCCCTCTTGAGTCCTCGTCCGGCAAGAAAACGGAGGTCGTGGGGCTGGAGTGTGTTCTCATGGCCGAGTCAGAGACTGAATGTGACACACCCGGCCTTGACACGCTTGGGTCGGAGTGTGTCATAGCCCACAGCCATGTCGACCTTCATTACGGAGCAGAAACTGAGATCATGACAGAAGAAAAGCGTGGATTAGAGCTGGAGATCCATGGCTCAGACTTAAAGATCCAGGGACTGGGGACAGATCTCGGAGCTGTAGCCTGTGTGGATGCAATTGTAGCCGAGACAGACCATGATTACATCAAGGTGGAACATGGGGAGATGCACTGTTTCACAGGTGCAGAAATCAAGACGACAGGGAGCGAGGCTCTGCTGGGAGAGGTGCTGCTTAAGACGGAAAGCGAGCATGTGGTGAAAGTAGAGTCTGATCATGGTGGGGAGTTGACAGTGGAGTCTGAGAATGGCGTAATCATTCACGAAGCGCATGGCCTGCAGTGCAACGAATGTGGGGAGATTTTTGGCAGCATAGCTGATCTTCACCAACACTTTGAGATCCACAAGGACCTCAACCCGTACATCTGTGTCCACTGTGGCGAGAGCTTTGCTGTGGAGGCCAGCCTCAAGCAGCACATGAAGATTCACATGAAAGAAAAGCCCTACGTTCCTGGAGTTGAGATCATGGGCAAAGATGTTATCGATGCTTTCAGTCTCAAGTCTCACCAGATGATTCATTTGCCAGACAAGCCCCACAGATGCTCAGAGTGCGGTAAGAGCTTTGCGGCTGCCATCACCTTGCGAGAGCACATGAAGATGCATTCGGAGGACAAACCCTACAAGTGCACCCAGTGTAGGAAGAGCTTCGTCCGCAGAAGGCATCTGAAAAAGCACCAGGAGGTCCACGCACGTGAGAAGCCATACACCTGCGGCCAGTGCGGCAAAGGCTTTGCTACAACATCCAACCTGAAGCAGCACCAGAAGACCCACGCTGCAGTCGTGCTCGGCGACAAACCCCACCGGTGCGCACAATGCGGCAAGTGTTTTGCGGCTGCCGCTACTCTGAGAGAGCACCAGAGGATCCACTCGGGTGAGAAGCCCTACAAATGCAACATGTGCAGGAAGAGTTTTGTCCGCAAACGCCACCTGAAGAAGCACCAGCAAGTCCACGCCGGAGGCAAGCCCTACACCTGCAGACATTGCAACAAGGGCTTCAATCACTCCTCCTCTCTCTCTCGCCATCACAAGACCCACCTGCAGAATCCAGTGTTTTCGCCACCTCCGCCCGGGAAGACCTTGTCCTACGGCACTCCCCCGAAGCAGAGGGTGCACCAGCAGGGGGACAAGCCCTATATGTGCCACCACTGTGATAAGGGCTTCAATCATTCCTCTTCCCTGTCCCGGCACCAAAGAGTCCACTCAGAGGGAAAGAGTTACACGTGCGCTCACTGTGGCAAAAGATTCAATCACTCCTCTTCCCTTGCCAGGCATCAGAGAGTTCACCTGGAGAGCAAACAGCAGCCGCAGCAACCGCAACCACCGCAGCCGCAACCACAGCAGTATACCACCATTCCCACAGGGAAGGGATTCCCTAACAATGCCTTCCCCAAACAGCGTATCCTGTCTGTGGAAAAACCATACAGGTGCTCCCAGTGTGGAAAAGGCTTTAATCATTCATCTTCCCTCTCCAGACATCATAGGATCCATGTAGATCAGTGAGCACACTTTCCAGCCCTTTACACGCTGTTTCATGCAAGCGCACACATCCTCTGCTCCCCCCCTGTTTCTGTTCTACCAATGGTCCCATCATTGATACCACCACGCCACAGGAAACATCAGGCCAGCTCCTATAAGACAAAGATGGTCAGGTCAACACATTGCTACGTCAAAGTGGAGCAGTTTGAGTATAAATGGAGGCTAACACTCGAGCCTTGAAAAGGAAATGGCTTGTCCAGAAGGACTTGTAACCTATAATTCAAAGCTGAACCCGGGACTTTGTGCTCAGTATGAAGAGGGTATAATAATAGATTGTGAAGGAGCCTCTGTTCTTGTCTGTGATTGTGCTTCACTTGCTCCAGGACCTCTTTTTGAACACTTTTAAAAGAAAAAAAAGAAAAAAAATGTGATTTGAAGATCTACATGATTAAAAATTGTTACCCGGAGAAAATATGATACACCCTCTGGTTAGTGTTTTTGATAGAAGAATTCAGTTTATGTACCAGGTGGGCACGTGCGCTTTTCAGCTGCAACTTTATTCAAGACTACCGACACAAAAGGTGAACAAGAACTGTTGTCTCAATTTAAATTTTTTTTTTTCAGCCACATAATCCATGTGAAGCAAACATCACAAATCCAATGTAAATAATTATTGATTTTCTTTTATATATATGTATAGGTGACTAGTGTGCTGTTCCAAAAGATTACATTTTTGATAGTACGATCCAGTTCGTCTCCACCCTTTTTTTTTTTTTTTTTCCTTTTATGACTTTAATTTGTTTTAAGTGTTGGAGATAAACATGTTGCAGGCGTTCTCGTGCAGCTTGTTCTTGAATTTGGGCTCCATCAAACATGAGCCATCTTGTATATTTATAAGATTGTTTTCTTGTATGTCTACGATGGGTTAGCACTGCTGCATAGACTGTACAGAGAGCAATACTGGCTGACACCCTGATTCTATTATGACATGCAATTTAGCCGATAGAAATGCATAATAGAAAATAAAAACCTACTGGGTAGCATATTAAAACATAACCTGTGTCCTAATTATTTACTGCGCAGTTTCCTCTGTACTCCTGCACCAAATGTACATGAAATGCAACATCACACTTTGTTAATTGCTTTGGAGACTAATTAAAAATACCTGTGTATAGAATATAGGTAACTCTTACTCATGTTGATCTGCAAATTATCACAATTTGATCCAAAAAAAAGGTTGTGTATACTAAAAAAAAAAAAAAAACTACACGAGGAAATCTCACTTTTACAAGACTTAAAGATTTTTCCGAATTCCAGTGGATTGCGCTCTATTTACTGTTCTGTGTAAAATATCTTTTACATACTGATGTATTTTTTTAGATATGGCTTGGGTTCTATGAAAGGGAATGAAAGATATACAGTTTTTATGGGAGTGAACATGGTGAGCAATATTTTCTTTTCTTTTTATTTGGATAAAAAAAATTGTGCTTCAGACTGTAGCATAGGTTTCTTCCTTGTGTTAGATAGGTGCCTTATTGCATGCTATGTAGAAATGTATGCCGAGCTGTTATTTGAGAAAAAAGTTAGGGTTTTCAGGAGTCTTTTGTTCTTATTCATACTAACTTTACCCTACATTTTAATTTGATGTCACTGATACCTATTGCTTTTTTGCTTTCATGTATATTACCATGCGTTTACACTGTTACGACCATATTGTCTTTATTTTTTTTCCCCTTCATTTTTGTCAATGGCCTCATTGTAGAAAGAAATTGTAAATTATCCATATAGGCTTCTCTTAAGGGCAAATCCTGTAACATCTTCCCAGTTTCTGAGTGGCACATATATGGATAAATAAAGGTTGTTGACTCTCTTGTGGTGTTCAATCAATGGAGTATGGTTATGAAATGGGAGGAGCATTCATCGTCCGCTGAATAAAAAGTTAAGATCCTGCAAAGTAAAGAGCACAAGACTCGGGCTTAATGGTCACCAGGCCAGGGAAATATTGAGTAATGCTACTCTACTTTCTATCATTAAATCAGTGACTGCAGTACAGTGAAACAAAGTACACTGTATCTTGCATTTCCTAAACGTATCCACAAGGTGTCGCTCATTACCAGCTCAAAGGTTTTTAAAGCCCAATGGGGAGACTCCAGATGTGAAGCAGGAGCTCATGCTTTCAAGCAGTCTTCTGGGAAAGGACCCTGTAGGTCACTGTTTCTCAAACTAAGGCATGAGTACTAATGGTGGTACGTGACCTCCCTGAAATTAAAAATGAAATTTAAAAATATACTGTCAAAATACAAATTTTATAATTAGAATAAACTAAGGGATCACTGTAATGTAATTTAAAATTAGATTTGCATTTCCAGAAATGTTAGGTTTCAACATCCTGCTATGTAGTCACATCCTTGTCTGTTGCAGGCATACTTGAGCTCAGATGTGACAAAAAGATAGTAAGCGGAGGCGAAATAAGTGGTTCAAAGAGTCTGTTGCTGAACCGGTTTCTTTAAGGATTCAACAGTCAACAATAAATAAACCTGCTTCCTGCCTGTGACTGAAAGTTTTCAGAAAGGTTTCTCTTCTGAAAGGTATTTTAACATCAGTCATAATTGTGGTACTTTCAAAGCCTAATATTTTCTGAGGTGATATGGTGTAAAAGGTTTGAGAAACACTCCTGTAGATGATAAACATGGAGGAGAGATATTTAAAGTCCGTGTAAAGGCAAACGTGAAAATACTTTGAATGCATATTACTGAAATGTGGAGTTGGAGGTTAAAACGGTTTTCAGTCCAGGACTTTTTGGGCTTGATGACCAGGCCACCCTGAGCATACCCCTGCACCCCTAGCAGAGAGATAGAGATTAATTCATCTCGCTCGAGTGTTTCAAAGTTAGTCACTGAATTTTCTGAACTCATCTGACATGTGTCAGTCACTTCAAAATTGCTGCTTAACTACCTTTACCTGATTTTGACACCTAATTTCATAAACTTGTCGATATTTTTAATCATTCAAATTTGGCTGCGTGGTTAATAACACTTTCTTCTTTATTTTTACTTTACACGGACTTTAATACTGTGTTACATATTAAAATAGGATTACAATAACACAGGGTGGGTTATAGTACTCGCTCAAATGATTGCATGAAGATTCATGGGTGACCTTACATCAATGAGTAAATTATTTATGAATAAGTTGATTTATATAATATGTTGGAATCATGTTAATGTGTATTTTCAGATTTTAATTTTAAAAATTAAAGAATTATTTGGCAGCCCCCCGCTGCATTAACTGAGGACCAACTCTTAAACGTCTTAAGAACATAAAAGTCTTAAACTGGATTCTCACCAACACATTACCAGTCTGCAGCAGTCGAAGCAGCTGAGTAAAGGTCTAATTCAGGGAAAGATCTTGGGAATAGCCAGAGAGCAGTGTAAAAACAATCAACATAATGTCAGGAAACTACCCGCCTTCCCAGACTCACATATGTTGGCTTACATTCCTTCACAGATGGAGGTCAGACTTAAATTGCCTGTTGAGGTAGACACTCAAGGTTAGGATCCACCGTCACTGAAACCTTCAGAAATAATAGGTCCTTATCAGCCCTCTGGGTGCACTGCAGTCTGGTTCACATCACTGATATTTACACAAAGGATAGCACTTAAACATGTTATTTAAAGCGGGGGCAAATGTCCAGGGATCTCACGACCAACAGATAAGAGTACATCAGATTAAACATACTAAGTCTTACAAAACTATTCAATAAAAAGATTAAATGTAGTTTGGGACCAACAACAATATTGCTTTCCAAAGTTGATAGTGGCCAATACTGATAATAAATCGTACTTTTTTGCTAAAATAACAGCACTGTCATTGCAGGTACCGATCTGTTACTGGTAAATGTTTTATAGGGAGTAGAATTATGGCAAGAAAGAAACCTTGGCTGAAATACACCATTTTATTTGTAGTAATTGCTACATGACAAGAGAAAAAAAGAGATGATGAGATGAGATGAGACGTTAATGCTGTTATGATCATTTTCACCAATGACGCATGTGAGAAAGAAAACTGTACATTTATATCACAAAAATGCTGTTGATACACTGTGCATTATCAGCACATACACAAGGGAGTGAATGGAAAAATCATAGAATATTACATTTAAAATTATTTACAAAGAGAAGAAAAATATACACTGTACATTTGTACACAGACCCCTGTTTGTGACCTAGCAGTTGCATAGAACTGAAGATTCAAGCATGTTGTTTTGGCCTTTTCATGCCCAAAGAGGTCTGTTAGTTCCAACGCAAAGGTGCCGCAGGCGACTCAGGCCTGCTATACGTTCATGACAGGAGTTAGCTGTAGCAGTGAGCTCTGCGGTCGAATGGCGTTGCTCTTTGAATGCAGTTTCTCCAAGTTTTGTAAAAAGCCCCTTCTCTTGAGACCCTCCAGAATGACAGTGTTGCTGGAGGCCAGGCTGACACGGGTCCTGTAGAGGGCAAGAAAAGGAGGGCATAAGGTTGATATCTATCTACAGTATAAATATGCTAAAACGAGGTGACGTGTTCATGCACTCCATCTGTCCACCCACATACCGGAGTGCACAGCAAGTTCAATGTCAGAAAAGACCTCTTTTCTTCCTCTTTGATTATAAGGATTTAAGTGCTGCACAGCAATTACGCGTAATTATCAAAATGACTCCCTTCTGTCCAAATACTGGACGCTATAATTGATCACAAGGTGTTTGCTCAGCTTTAGTTTACTTTAAGGGAAGAAACACAAATTCGGAGTAAGGCCAACCACAGATGACCCCAGAGGTTAACTAACCTCAGTACAGTGTTTATTTTGCCTGTCTTCTCCAGAATGTAGTGAGAGTCTGTTGTGGGCTCATAGTCAAAGATAGGTGTGAAAACTACTAAGAATACTGGAGCCTGGCCTGGAGACAATGTGTATCTGGGTTAAGGGATTAGGAGCATTTCTTTATTGGCCGTGGACCTTTTTTTCTCTTCATAAAACCTTTTCTTCAGTGTCAGTCTGTGTTAGCTGTCTAAATTTCAGCAAGTTCAATGGCTTTAACAAGATACTCCAGGTCTCAAAGTGAGCTACAATGAAGTGGAAACACAATAAGAGTATCTTATTACAGCAACTATGAACAAGTTAGGCACTCACCGAGGAGAATCTATACCGCTGTCTCCTGTGATGCTCTGGTTCTCTCCCATTTCCACTGCTTCCCCAAGCTCTGCAGCTCTGGCCCCACTGGGCATGCTCAGATCAGCTCTATGGGTCTGAGGAACACCCGTCTCTTCAAACTCATCCTCCTGCACATCCTCCACCTCAGCTGTCCAGTGAGCAGATTCTCCGTCACCCTCATCAACTGACTTACGGACAGTCTCTGTGTCTGATTCAATCTCACTAGTCTGGCAGTAGTCAAATATGCTACTGTCTGCAACTTCAAATGGTTTGGAACAGTCCAAATCAACCTCATGTCGTCTTTCCCCCTGGTTCAGTGTGCCTTGCCTGATGCTGGACCCACTTTGGGGCCCTGGTGATCTCGTCTTCTGATGATGATGAATGAGTCTCCAGCTGGTCTCTCCAGATCTGGTGGGGCTGAGGGAAACCTCCCTCTGGGTTGCTGGAGGAATGAGATCTTTGAAATCGCTTGAATTTTGTACCAAGGCGACTTGTGGTTGGTGAAAGTGTGAATTATAATAATGACTGTGAGGTCCTTGATGCTGCAAATCAGATTCATGGTTATTGTAAACCAACTGGTGACCGCGGTAGTCCGCTACACCTGTTCGGTACAGATTTGCAGCATCAATAATTTCCTCCTCATTCAGACACAAGGAACTGCAGGCATCCTCATCCTCCTGCTCATCTGCTCTCTGATAGAGTCTGTAGTCATCTTCTATAAAGCCATCAGTGTGGATTGAGGAAGTGCTGTTTGCTATCAGTTCCAGCCTTTCTCCTTGGTTCCTGGTCCTTTGCTCTCTGTTATTGATAGTGACAGGTGTTATCTCCTGTTGTTCCTTGGTGGCTGTAGTTTCACAGGCCTGCTGGTGTGAAGAGAGCTCGTCAGGCCCCTGAACATCATCCCTTTGTGGGTTGGAGAGTCTGAGGGAGTGTTTCCGCTGTAAAGAGGGCTTAGGCCAAGGCAGAGTTGGGTCATATGAGTGGTTTATGACAGACTCATAGGGATGGGTAGGGAGGATGGCATTAGTATTGGAGTATTGTTGGATGTTAGAGAGGCCATCATCTATAGTGAGGCTGCGGTCTGGTACACTGTTGTACTCTGCCTCCTGAAGACGGCCATTTTGGTGACCTCCCTCCCAGCTCTCCTGGCTGTTTCCCTCCCTCTGATGTCGGATCTTGTCGTCCATCCGGAGCGTACTGCTCTGTGGGTAGGCTGAGCTGTAGTCCAGTGGCAGCTCTCTGTTTAACTTTATGTCTGCTTGGAGCAGATGATCAGCAGTAAGGTCCCGCTCGTGGACACAGTTGTACCTGTCCTCAGATGTAGGGGATTTCCCTATATGCTCGCCATCTGCTGCAATCACTTTGGCCCGATGCGGGTCCCATGATTTGGAGCGATGACTCGTTCGTTCCTTTCTCCCTGGCCCCGAAGTCTTGCCCTCTTTCACCTCTCGTCTTCTTTGCTCTCTGTTGTTGGTGGGGGGAATAATGGTCTCAGCTTCTTTAATTGGATGAGTCTGGAAAGGGTTTTCAATGCGTTTCTTATAAAGAGATTTTCCCTCAAGACCCCCTCCTTCTTCCACTTGATCTGGTTCATCAACAGGGATTTCCACTCTAAGCCGAGCAGGAATCAAATCTTCCCCCTCTGGATAATCATCCGCACATATGGGACCCTTACTCTTAACCCTCTCCTTCTCTCTTTCCTTCTGTTTCTCTCTTGAAGAATGGACCCTTCTTTTGCTGCGAGAGGCCTTCTGAGTAGATCTTTTCCCTGCCCCTGCCTTAGAGGAGTGATGATGCCTGGGTTTTGAATATGTAAGAATCTCAGTAGACATCCCCTTGTCGACCGCCTTATCATCTTTATCCAGACCCCTGTCCACCCTCTCCAACACTCTGTCTATCCCCCTCTCCTTTCTGTCCTCCAGCTTCTTCATTAAGACCGTGTGACGTGTCAAGTTGTCCACAGTCAGTTCAGGATTGATGCGTTTGATGATGGCATGCTCTAGGTCTCGGGGTAAGTTGTTTAAGTCGTCCTCGTCTCTCACTGGCCATTCCTCTGGAGGGAATTGCCCTGAAAATGATGCATACTCCTTCTTTGGCTTTTCTTTTTTACCTCCATTCCTGCGGAACAAACTGAGACCAAACTTTCTCCCTGGTTTGTTATCTTTTTCTTTGCGGCCAGTGGCATTTGTAGTGGCTGTAGTTTTGCTGATCTCACTTGCCTGACAGTCTGCAGCTGTGGAGGTGGACTGATGCTGCACTGTGGGTTTGTGATCTAACGGTCGGGGCCACTTTAAGCTCTTGCCCGTGCATTCACTAATGGAAACAGAAACAGAATGCTGGTCTGGGACAGTGGAGGGAGGGATGGTGGCTGTTACAGTGGTGGAGGCAATGTTAGGGGATGTTTGGAGAGGGCTGAAGCAGCTGCAAGACTTGCAGTGTGCCACTGGCAACGTTTGAGTGTTCTCAACACAGGCATCATTACTCAAAAGGTAAGTAATGGGAGGAGGTGAGGGAGGGTCGTCTGCTGAACCAGAGGTCCACCAGTTCTTCTCTCGGACCATGTTGTTAGTGATGAAATAGGTCTGAGGCGTGACGATGAAGTAGCCCTCGCCTGTATGGTAGATTTTGCGCTCTTTGATCAGAGTGCCAAGAGCATTGTAGAGAATGTCCTGAGTTGGGATGGTTATCCCTATGACAGAAAGGAAAAAAAGAGTGTTAAGGACAAAAGACAAACAAGAGGACAAACGTTAAGTCTAATAATGGAAAGTACATTTGTTCGCGACAATTTAATTATGGACAGCCTGCGGTACCTTCATATCAAATTATCTCATCTAACTCTCTTTAGCAAATAAATGCATTTATCAAAATGTCAAACTATTCATTTAACAAGCAAGATGAGACAATAATTTATGGATTACCTGGGTGGGCTTTGCTCATGTAGTTCACAAGTGCTTCCTGGTTGACGATGATATCAGAGGTGTTCATATCTGAGATGACTGAGCACAACACCTCGGCCAAGGGAATGAACTGGGACTGGGGAACAGGGGACATCTGCACCGGGGACAGGTCACCTGAAACGCACACCAGCAGATTATTGAGTGAAACAGGTGGGCATGCCGCAGTACACACAAACACACCTGAGTTTAGAGAGGTCTGTCTCTGGGACTTGTGCTGCCAGTGAAAACAACTCAAAGTACTGAAGCTGACATTCCTCTCCTAACCACCTTTTAAATCATGACCGAGGTGGTCTATTTATGTGAGTTATATGAACCATGCCTGACTGCTTTTGAAATTCCATCAGTACTGGGACAAACCACAAAATTCCATTACTCCCACAGAAATGACCACAGGTCTGCCTGCTGGGTAGATCAGATATCCTGCCCCCCATATCATACAGCCCTTCATGTCTAAGAGGTGCCTTAAGACAAACATGTTACCCAAAGAGAGAGAGAGAGACTCAGAAAAAAAAGACAGAGACAGTCTTGGAAACATTTGTCTTTGTAAAAATAGTATGAAACATACAGACACACTGTGGGAGTCTATTACACAAAAGCCACAAGGCTTTTAAAGCATAAATCTAAGTTGCTTTTTAAGCTAACCAGACATTTTAGAAAAACATCTGATTTCAGAATGAAAAACAATCAACACAGTTTCACACATGGGGAAACGTAATTGAAGCAACATGCAGTGGTTAAGTCCTTTCAGACAAACAGGATTTTTTTGTGCAACTTCTATAGTGAAGAGGGCAGGAGGGGTTAAGATAGTACTGCAATAAAGACTCTTCCACACCCTGCTGAAAGGATCCGAACTGAATGTGGACTTTGACACAACTGTGTCTAAATAATTGGTCACCTAGCTGGGTAACACAAAGGTCTCTAATGTCTCCATGTTCAGAAACAGGAGACAACAAATAGTACTAGTCTAGGGATAGGTAGTCTTTTCTTAATTAAACAGAGTTTGTTTCCCAACAAGGTGAAGCAACCACGAACCAACAACTGACTTCTCTAGTTCAACCTGAACACCTGAAAGGAAAGAAACAAAATTTACATGATTAACTGACAATTCAAGCAATTATAGATACCACATTTTGCATCCCATCAGGGGAAGTTACTGGCCTGCCACGCTTAAAGTTGGTGTTCAGGCATTATATAAGAAATGTTTTCAGATATAAACCTTTAGTTAGTTAGTTTAAGGTATACAGTCTAGTTCCAATCTTAATGTTTAAGTTAAGATAGGCCTGGTGTGGTTATTGTTTGGATAAGTATGTGAATGAGGGTTTTGTTGCTACAGTGCAGAATACATTACGTTATTTCTTTTACAAAGGTCATTATAATTTGAAATATTGATGCAGACGTCTGTTTTTTTTTTTCTTTCGCCACAAAAATATACTCGTATACAAACAACAAAGAGTGACGTTAACTAATGAGAAGTGAGCTCAGTGGAAACACCAAAACAAACCAGATCCCACTGCTGATGAATGATTAGCATCTGAGCCGTGTTAACGCAAATTCCCATTATGTGAAGGGCACGAACATAACCTTACCCACAGGACTGGAAAATTGGTTTTAGTTAATCAGCTACACCTCATTAATGTAAGGAGCGTAACGGGTGAAAGAAGGGATACAAAATGGTGATCTTTCACAAAAAAGTGACTGCTGTATCATGTAATGCAAGCATTAGTTTGAATGGTGAAAATACATAAACAAATTAATTCTGCAGTTGGAGCGTCAACTTGTTTTTGTTATTGACAGAGATGTTTTCTCTGTGTGATTTCACATTTCCAGTTGTGCTGACAACTGAAATGTGTGAATTAAGCTCGAAAATGTTCTGTGTGTGACTGTGAATGATTCTCCCATCAACCCCATGGGCATTCAGGAAAAACACTGCCAAGCTCACACTTGATGTAAATTAAACATTTACCACCCTCACACACAGCCCATAACCCACCACTTGAGTCCAAGGCAGGAAAAAACAACAACAAATCAAATATCTGCCATGATAAAGCACAACAAAACAAACGCACATACTGATAGATTCAGTTTGTTTCACTCCAGTTTGGTGCTGGAAATATGGATTATTACTTGTAATGAAGCACCACAGACAGTGTTGCCAGATTTGACCAACAAAAGAAGCATTGCATATCAAGTCAGTTAAGCTTCGCGCCCTAATAATCTCAATCAAACTAATTAGAGGATAGGAGCAGCAGATGTATTGGAATATACCCCAACATTTTTGTAGGTGCAAACCACCAAAATTTCTCAACCAACCTGAAACAATCTATCCAAGCAAATTTCACAACACTGACCACAGAGCAGCTGAAAAGTATTAATCACACTGCTCCACATTCTGTGTTTAAGTTAAATAGAAAATGTTTTATCCTCAGTAACGAATATATGTCAAGCAAAGTCAGTAAAAAAAAACAAAAACAATTATCAGGACAGTTTTTTTACTGACTTTGTTTGACAGCTCACTTAAGGCTCATAAGTCTCACAGACAGGGGTCTTTCTTTCCAAAACTGATCTTATGACACACAGAGGGATTGTAAAGAAAAAACCATCTGCCTTCCCCCGGCTCCGACAGAAGACGTTAATCTGACTAAACCTCAGAGCGGATATCTCAATAGCAGTCTCCCTGGGCAGTGAATTAGTGCTGCTGACTTAGCTCCTCATTGTTGTTAACTTCCTATAGGAATGTCTGGCTGGCTGTCCACATAGCAACCACTTACAGCCACTGTCAACAGACAAAAGGCCAGCAAGAATATGATAGGGTCAGAGAAGACGGATAATTAGTCACAGGGAATCAATAAACTAATGGGAAATCACTACTTCCTTAAAATGACTTCCCAGCTGTCTTGGCATAGAGATAGTTTTGGCAGATCGGGCGTTATCCTCTCTGACTATGTCCTGGTACAAAGCAGGATATCCTGTCGGACACCTGCTAGCATGATTTGTACTCTTGAGGGAGTTCAAAACAGAAATAAGTAAATGAGCATGTTTCAATGCCATTCAATTAATTACAGTTTGACAGCAGCACTGACTAAAAGAAAATCAACAGAAAGGTGATACTGACAATGTATGTAGGTGAGACAGAAGACAAAAATACACCTGCAGTTTATTTATGGGAAAAAGTCGTGATGGGCTCTGAGGATTTGTGTTTATTGAGTCTAACATTAGCAGGCGTGACCGTCGTGGAGGTTCACTGTTGTAACCGTCTCCTCTCCAGGGTAAACGGACTGCTGTGTTCCTGTAATCTAAGACCGGGCCACCAACATTACACTCATTGTCATACAGGGCATGAATACCCTGCTGGGTTGCCATGGCAACCGAACCCCGTGCCACAAGGAACAGGGAGGGAAACGGCAGCTCAAGAGTCAAAACAGGAGACGGGACTTGTGTGAAGGAAAGTTAAGAGGAGCAGCAGTTCAATATAACCTCTTTAAGGGGCTCTCCACCAGTTTTACAGTCATAGTCTGGTTAATCCTACCCAGCCTGTAATAGGAGTTGTATATAATGTCTGCTTTGGCTCTGGAGGAACTTTGTCTGAGAAAATTACCCTGATGATGTCACCAAGATGTCATCTTTCTCACCTTACTATAAATGTATAACACAAGGCTTAACTTACATACCGGTGCAGAGTTTAAAAGATGTGGGCGTTTACCAGGCAGCGAGGGTCTGAAGCTGCCAGCTACATCAGAGCTGCTTGTCGGATAGTTTAAAAGCTTCGGGAAACCCCCTCCCACATCTTTCAACATCGGATTAGAGTCACATACTGAGGACTAAAAGGACTGCACAGATTGTTTCTTGTATGGCCATCAATGTTATGTAAGTGCAATATTAAACTGAGGCAGTAAAACTTGACTTGTGACCCAAACTCACAAGACATAAAAATCCAGAGAGGCAAAGAATAATTAAACTTTTCAAAGTTTTTTCATCCCAAGAGTTAATAACCTCCAAAACTGTATCCAGAGAACTACTGGCATAATGCATACTTTATATGCCAATTTGGATTAAAAGAGATAATTGCAACTTTATATAACAAGTCTAAAATTGTACTTTAATGGTCTTCACTATAACGTTACAATAAAGTGACCCACACTATGCTTTCTGCTCCAAGGGGAGCTAAAAACATTATTTCTTCTCATGTCTTAAACTTTCTATGGGAGAATAAACTGCCGCCCAGGGGATAAAAATGAAAAATGCCTGAAGCTGACTGCTCATATTGTGGAGATGATTGACAGAGACCTTCTCTCCTCTATCCCCCCTGAGATCTTCTTGGCTGCTGACACTGATCAATGCCACATGTATTCACATGGCTGTGTTGTTAGCTGGCCTCACAGCCACATGAGTCCCATTTCATACGTGATTGCATTACCTCCAGTTTCTTGGAAGAAAATACTAACACACCGCACAGTACATACTGTGGACCTTCCATGAGCTCCACTGACTCAGATAAAAATAATGTTTTTAATCTGACTGTCATGCTATATCTAAATTACCTTTACTGAGTACTGCAACGTGACAAAAAGTGAAAGTGATATAATTTAAGAGACATTTGAAGTCCTGCAGCAGCACAAACCGTTACACCATTTGATCTCTTAATCAGTGATGGACGGGACATAATGTGACCCAAACATTTGGCATTTAAAGGCCATTTGATAACAGACTGCAACACACAGACCTCCAATAATTAAATATGTTGTTGATGTATATGATAAATGAGGTGAAGCTTAGCTGTGATCACAAACATGCAGTCACACATTCAGACACAGAAGTACACAACAAAAGTACAAAGATCATTACAGCTTGTATATCATTTTGTATTTCAGATATTTAGCTGACATTTGTAATATTTCAGTTGAAATTTTGCTAATGAGTGCAGCAGTAGAGTCATTTTCTGTTTCTTCCTGTGTTGTTTTTGTGTACAGCAAACTTTGCAACTTGATGCAGCTCCGGGGATCGCAAAAAAACAGCACTTTGGTCCAAATTATCAGATGGCTTGCCATGAAGTTTTGTACAGATATTCATGTTTGAATCCTACTCTCTTCGGTGATCTAACATGACATTTCTGTTTTTTACTGACACATGTTGACAACTATTGGATGAAATTGCCATGTTTGGTACTCAGATTGATGTCGTCCTCAGGAGGAATCACTTAGATGATCTATGGATTTTCATCAAGCCCCAACACGAGGCCAACATTTTAACTTGTCCAACACTTTGGTGTTTTGCTTATTAGTGAATGTTGCCATGCCAATACACCAAACTAAAGAACATGGTAAACATTATACCTGGTAAAATCAGTATGTTTGCATTTCCATGGTGACCATGTTAGCACAACAACATTTAGCTCATAGACTGGCTCATCAGGCGACCCGGCATCATTCATCTACAGATTTTGACAGACATGTTTGGACTATATTCATGTCTTGATGTGAGACCAGAAACCAAAGCCATAAAGAAGGTTACGCAACTTGTGACTGAATCCTTGACCTTTCACCTGCATGCTATCACAGGTAAAATCTAACTGAAACATCAGGCTTGTTGCCACAATCCCTCACTCCACGGCCCCTCTGGAAACGCACACTCACAGACGTACACCATCTTATCTCACACTGCTATCGTCTAATCTTTTAGGCTCCGGTAAGCAAACAGGCTAATCTTCTCTCTCCCTCATTAAGGACACACAGCCTGGCATTCAATATGAACTTGAGGCCTGCCCAACCTGCAAAGTCCCCCCCGTCTCCCATCAACTGAGACCTTGTGAAGAACACGCTTCAGTGAATTTGCAGGCTGTACATGAGAGATCTGACTTAAGTCTCTGGTAAGACAATGTCAAACATTCATACAGTCAGATTTAGTGTAATGAGAATAGATGCCAACTGTAATTTATGTCATGACTTCCTCCCAATCCCACGACCACTTCCCTTTGTTTTCGATTTTTTGGGCCTCTATGACCCCGCCCTTCTCTTTTTATATGTGTGTGTGTGTGTGTGTGTGTGTGCACATCACACTTTTTAAAAGTGCTTTACGAGTTTGTGTCTTTCATTCCCAAAGAACACACAGATGTGGGCGTTGCTGTTAAATGGCCCAATAAACTGAGTGAAAAGATCCCTTCAGAGAGCAATCACAGCCCGAGTGTCCCAACAACCAAACCTCACCCAGTCTAACAACACTGCCCTTTCCTGTCCTTCCACTCTGAGAGGAGAAATACTACATGGACATCAACATTACATCAAAATGTTTGAATTAATACCTAATGTTGAATGTGCTGTTTGATTACTGAACCTTATTGTCCTGTATTATCAATATGGCTGCCACCATGCCACTTAAAAACACATCAGTAACCGATAAAATGGAAAGACTAGTCACAGATCATTTTATGACACTATTGATTGATTCAAAACAATAAAACCAGCATTTCTGCCCAGACTCGAAGGCATTAGGTAAATATTTAATTTCACCTATTGACAGTTCACCATCTCAGACTGCCTGTGTTTAAATATTAAGTGAAGCACTGATGTGGGAGGAAAAGAGTGAAATTTGGACTGTGGCCTCTTTGTAATCGTTGTTTGAGTAAATGCATTTTTTGGCAGGTTAACATGGCACCGATAACTTAGAATAACTAGATAAAATCTGCATTATTTAATCTAATTTAGGCCTATTGTCAAGATACGAAGGCCGACTTTCTACTACATCTAAGCATAAACAGTACTGATTACTCCACAGGGGAACAACAGATAAGAGAAAAAGTCAAAATGCCATGACTAAAGAGGATTTGTGAGCTAAAACTTTGAGCCATGAGGAGAAACACAGCCAGCCTTGTGTTGACTCAAGTCACCATAGAAACCTTTTCTGTGGCAGTGACCTGCCAAATGCAATACAAAGCCAAAGAAAAAGAAGAAACAGCAGCACAAGTGCAGTATGGGTATCCATAATTCAGCTACAGTCTTGAGACTCACTTTGCCAACTCAACCCTTTGAGGTTTAATGTATGTTGGCAAGAAAGCATAAACAGGCTGTGACTAAGCTTCTCAAATTGACATTCCCAGAGCTTAAAACATCTCCACTCACATAGTTGGTCACCACATATCCTGGCTGCAAATCCCTGTAGCTGTAATGCCATTAAATAATGCTTTTACCATCTGATTCACAGTAAGAACAATTTAAATAACGATCCAGCTCATTCCATACAAAATAAATGACCTGGTATTGAGCTAGTGTGCAAAAACCCTGTTATCATGTTCTTGTGAAAAAGGAAATCCACCTGACCAGGTGTTTAAAAGAGGACCAGTAACAATGTGAAGCTAGGCAGGCCTGTATTTTATAGCATGGCCCAAATGACATGTAACATGAAACCAATGGTAGTGCCAGGAGACAGGATTTAGAGCACAACGCTTTATTTTCCCATCTTTTTACTTCTTACGTCATACCACTTCAGACTTAATGGGCCGCACCCCAACATATCTGGCTCTCGTCTGCTTTCATGAACATGAACATTACCCCACAGTCTGCCAGTGCTGTTTCTACCAGACATCTGGTGAGTGCAAGGCATTTAAAATATAGACCACAGTACCTTTCCTCTGTTCTTTAACAGCCATGTATACCTTTTTACATTTCTGCAACAGAAACTGCATCTATATGGGCAGAAACTCTGCCGCCACTCATGCAAAATTTGCCACAGTCTCCTGAGTAAGTACTTCATCTCAGATCGATTTCAGCCTATACTTAATGTGTTTGAGGCCGCACCTAACAAACCTCCAGGTTTGGAGCTAGAGTTCCATAAAATGGGGGAGTTTCAGACAGAAAATTATGAATGGTCAAAATGATCCTGTCTTTTAGTCCCTTGCAGAAATAACCCTGCATGACATCAGCCCATACAACTTGCATTATAGCAAATTAATGAGTCCAAGTTGGCTGGAAAACCAATTTGAAAAACTGCAACTTATATACGCTTTTCTGCAAAATATTATAGATTAGATGCATGGGTGAACCAATAAACTAACATTGAATCATTTTGTACTGTTATATTTGTGGTTTATAAAAAGACAAAATGTGTTTAAGATAAAACATCCACTGAAAAAAGATCTGTTTTATATAAAACAAGAAAAACAAAGAAGAAAAAGGTTCTGATGATCCTGCTGATTGGCTTGCCTTCAAAGCAAATGATCTATTAGAAATAAATTATGTACAGTAGTAACTTCTATACAGAACGTAAATAGACAGATCTGTATATCTAAGGGCACAGAAGGCTGCTCATGTTCCCCCACTGCATAAAGCAGTAAATAAAAGTTCAATATCAACATCAATAACGATCAGCCCATCTCCAAAATAGTCTTGTCTGGTTAAAGTCATACAGTCATGTGTAAATGATTAACTCTTTTTGTTGTTGTCTGTTTATTTCTAATGAGTCTGGCTTTGGGTCGAAACACATTACCATCTCACCCACTACAAAAACCAACACAATGCCTCTCTGTTTGCTGGTCCTTTACCAGCAATTAATTCAAGTCAATGGTTCCCTGATGTTGTTCAGACTTTGGCTCTCAGCTGTGTGGAGCTGGTTTCACATCTACCTTTCTGACTGATATCAGTGTGAATGTGTTTTTTTAATGTGTGTAACAGAAGGTGTTCCACAGAGTTCCATTTTAGGCCCTGTCCTGTTCACTGTTTATGTTAGTAGTCGACTTTAAACACCTGTACAGTTTTTATGACATTTCACTGGTCATAAAACTAAACAGTACTCAGAGCTCAGAGGTAGACAAGAGCCTTTACTTTCCCCAGTTTCGCCTCCATCAAAGATCCAGGTATTTTCACCCTGTTCCATTCATGTGGCTTTTACAGCAAAACCACACCCCTTAATCAAGAGTGATGGCAGTCATTGGTTGCAGATGAAACCCATTTCCTCCCATTTAACTGAGCTTGAGGTGCAGGAGATTCCTGTGTTTGTTATCCCTGTATTAAGAGCAGGGCTCCCGTCCAGTATCTGCCATATGATCCACCACTTTTTTATGCCCTGCAACTAGTCGGCGCATAGCTCTGCTGAAGTATCTTTCATTTTTGAAATACAATAACAGAGCACTTTGCTATCACAGAACCGATGTTAGCATACCGCCGAATTTATCAATACTAAATGAAGAAAAGAAAACATCCTGTCAGGAAACTGAAGAGTAATATTAATACCAAATTGAATGTAATATAGCCTCACCTCTGTGTCGACCCATTTGTCTAACCAGAGAGTGAATGAAGATAAATCCCAAAAGGGAAACCCAAGAGGCCGCAGACAGGGTGTATAAGCTAAAGGGATACAGAGGAAACCTCTCCAGCTGTTATTGTTGGCACCGCTCCACTCCAACACTACGAGTAAGCCCAATATTTGGGTTGATAAGAGACCGACATGCTTGATTCGCAACAGGGGTGCGCTTCCTGCTCAATGGGAAGGATGTGGCTAACAAATGATGTGCTGAGAGGCATGCACGCACACACATAGTCTCTCACACATGTGGAGGTCATGTTTGAGAATAGAGGTCAAGGTATCCTCATATCTGAACCATTGACTAATCCATCTTTTATAAGCGCAGGAAACAGAAAGACATTGTAGGTAAATGCAGAGACACGCCCTTGGTGCTGTCACAATAAAAGACAATAAGAGTGATGCTTGTAATATAACTGCAGCCTAATTAACGTATACCCATCCATCCATTTTCTGTAACTGCTTATCCTTATCAGGGTCAGGGGGACTGGATCCCAGTTGTCTTTGGGCTAGAGTTGCAAGCTCATCACAGGTCTGATTAACGTATGCCAACAATGCAATTTGAAAGTTGAATGAACTGTTTATTTAGTATAAATGAAATGAGGAGTTCTTTGATCTAGAAAAACCAACACTGAAGCCATAAAAACCTCTACACTGCACCAGCAAATTTGGTATATGGTTTCCAAAACATTCCTCCCTTGTTTTCTGTGAGATGATTGAACTGACCACTGTCATAATATGGACTCTCTTTTGAGCCTGAAAAACAGCAACATATATTTTGGGTAACCGCTTAATGCCGTACCATTAGTGTCAGGGAGCTCAAGAGTAAATATCTTTAACCAATATTGTTTGAGAGCAGATGGTAGCTGTAACTGAGCAGAGCAGATCTCGTACAAATGTGCTCCCGTGAGGGTTTTCCTTCGCCAATCTGTCTTTTAACCACAAATAAAATACAGACAAATACATAAAAACCACAGGGGTTCCTTAACAACGGCCTAACTAAAAACACATATTACGTACTTGTACCCCAGGGGGCACACCTGCAGTTGCCAGAGGGTATGTGAAAACCTAATTTAAGACTTGAAGACTTGAATAAAATATATCAATTTTTGTATTAAAGAGGAAAATAAAGCGCCAAATAGGATTATAAATCAGTGTGATGTCGATCCTTGGTATACAGTGCATGAAAACAGTTAGTAAGCAGGCACAGAAGTTCAAAGACGTTACGTTAGCAAAAAGTAATGATGAAAACTCTTCATATCCACTATTGTATAATTAATAATGTTAAATAACATCCAGTTTATAATCTATTTCTAAGAACATATTTAGAAGGTGTCAGGTTGTGTCGGGGTATGTCGCTAACAGAAGCTGAAACTGTTCAGTGAAGGTAGAACACCTGGATACTGTATTGATGTATGTTGCCCTCTGAAGCTAGCTGACCTCAGGGTGGCTTGTTAGCAAGAAGGTTGTAACCTTTGACCTGTGCTGCTTAGTTAGGCCAGGGTGGGCCATTTAAACCTGGAAAGGCCCGGCAAGGGGGTGTCATGGTTAATAAGCTAACATCTGGAAGAGTTATGACCATTAGTGAAGCGCTTTGAGACTTTGACAAAATACCCTCATGAAAGGAGACACCCCTTGTGTGAACATACAACACTTTCAAGTGAACAGCAAAGAGCAGAAATGAGGCACTGTGAGCCGACGAACTCAGGAAATGATCTCAAGAGTAAATGAAGCATTTCAGGAATGCTTCACCACCTCATGGTATGGCGAGTTAAATGACACATACCATTTAAAAAGGAAACTTGGCTCAAAAAAGTGCAGCATAGCTGTGCTCTAAAAGACGAGACCTATAGTGTGTCCTACAATGTCCTCTAGAAATGTGTTTTCCATGGCGAAAGTGAGAGGCCTTGTCCAGGGGACTCCTTCATGTCCATATTCAAAAAGGACGAGGACAGTTTACAGAGGTTGATTGTAGGGAGGACACAGGACACCTCATTACACCACTGGCTGACTCCATATAAATGTTTCAGCTCGTGGATCCATGCTCATCCTGCTCCAGAGACAATAGTGGGACTCTAAATAATGCAGAACGAGCTAACAGCCATTATGAAGCCTCTGGTTTCAACAGGAGAGCCTCCAGCCTCCAACACTGCTGACAAGCCAATTGGTCCGTTTTCATACACAATAAGGATTCAGCTAAAATCTGATTAAAGGAATAGTTGGACATTTTCAGAAATACACTTTCAAGTTGGATGAAAAGATACCACTCTCATGCCTCTGCACTATGAAGCTAAGAGCCAACTGGTGACTAACTTTGCTTAGCATGAAGATTGGAAGGAGGGGGGGGGGGCAGCCCACCTTCCATCTTGCCAAAGTTCAAAAACATGCCTACCAGCAACCCCCCAAACACGTTTTATCTTGTTAGTTTAATCTGGACATAGCCATGCTATCCGTTTCTCCCTGCTTCCAGGCTTTATGCTAAGCTAGCTAATCGCCTCCCAGCTGTAGCTCCATAGTTAGCGCAGAGGCAGAGCAGTGATATCTTCTCATCTAACCCTCGGCAAGAAAGTGAATAAGCACATTTCCCAAAATGTAGAGCTATTTCTTTAATGCTGATGATTGCAACTCTCATGTAAACATTTGATAGAACTGAATTACTCGTCAGTGATTTCGATTAATGTGATATGTAGACACCATCTGCTGGTGTTTGTATTCTGTATGCAGTAAAAAGAGGAAAGAGTGAGCTGGACATAATGTATGGTTTCTATGAACAAACACCGACAGCGGTGGAAACTTTTTATTAAGGCAAAAACAACAAACACCAACAGTCTTCTTGCATTCTTCGCTCATATTTTACGTTTCCTGCAGGATACCTGATCCACACTGATCATTAATGAAATTACTTTGCGGTGCAGCGTTTGTATTATCCTGGAAACAACTGCTAAAAGGAAGAGAAAAAGGGGATGGAGGGATTATTTCAGAGTAATAGAGGAAGAATGATAAACACCCTGCAGACGTTCATGAGTTGAAGCAGAGAGGTCAACCCCAGTACCAGTGGGGCCCATTCCCACAAGGATAACAGCGAAGCCTGTTCATACTAACTCCTCACCCCTGTCTGTTTACCTCAGCCTAACCTCACCACAATCTCCTTCCTCCATCGTCCCTCTTCCTCCCACACCTCCTCTACTGAATATTCTCCCCTCAGAAGAGGCCCGGAGGTGACAATCTGTCTCCACTCAAGGTACTGGCACTGATAACCAGACAGGACCAAGGAGGAATTAGCACAGATTAATCAAATTGTGTCTGTTTGGGAGCTGTGTTTTACCATCTTTGTCTCTAAAAATGATCAAACGCTGTTCGTTAACCAAATTTGATTGTTTTTTGTCAAACATCTTCTGAACTAGTTCCTTTAAAAAACCTCCTCACGTAGGTGAAGTCACGGCTCAACCTTGCTCCGACCTGAGAAAGGAAATAGGGCTGTTTAAAATTCGCTGTAGCCCATAACTCACAACATTTCTGTTTTCTAGCTGACATATTTATATCAGGACAATGTCAAGGCCTTTAAGTCCATACCTGATATCAATCTAGAAGTCTGACTTCCTCAGTCCCTTACTGGCCATGAAACGAGGGGACATTAATCCTGGCTAACAGAAGAGCGGCGGTGGTCGGCAGCCAGTCGCACAGTGATTCACTGCTGACCAATTTTCAGTGAGAAGGCAGTAAACCAGGCTCTGACAACCTGCCAGCGCTGATTTCCATACAAATTGCTGCCGTGTGAGGCGAGGGATTTGTTAAGGAGGAGAAGGAGGTGACATGTCCACACCCAGACGTGTTTGCCTACAAGTTTCTGGTGTGAAGCCCAAACATGAGGAGTCTGTTGAGGCCTCACATCCGACTGTGAGCTCATGCATGTCTGTGTACACCTCTGTGCTGACACATAGTAATAAGCTTGCTGTCACCTTTGGCTCATATGGTGTTTGTTTGTGTGCTGAGCATAAACTGTCTCACAGTGGGATGGCATGTCAGCCTCCACCTCCCCCCCCCCACCTTCCTCCGTCGCTCCACGCCCTCCCGGGGGGCTCCCCTTGTGTGGTCTCTTCCTCCCCTTCACATCACATTCCTCCCTTCACTTGTCCGTGC
Organism: Sciaenops ocellatus; assembly: GCA_033000465.1. Lineage (NCBI taxonomy): Eukaryota > Metazoa > Chordata > Actinopteri > Sciaenidae > Sciaenops > Sciaenops ocellatus. The sequence goes on along the minus strand of CP136872.1, from coordinate 14,826,263 downwards.
ACTGCTCAATCTGGTAGAGCTGACAGACTGATACAAGGTCAGCAGGTAGACGGCGGCAAGGTGTGTATCCAGACAAAATAACTCACACACATTATTGGAAAGACAGACCATGAAACTGGGGCGAAGCAGCTGCACCAAATGGCAAACTCAGAGCCAGTGCGTGTGTTGCTGGGACACTGTTTCAACAACCAGAAGGAACCAGCTGCAGCTGGAGTATCCTAACATTTGGAGAAGCATGCCGCTGACACTGTTGCATCCTTCAGTTTTTAAATTTTACGGGATAATTCTGAACTTTTTCAGTGGAAGATGATGAATCTCCCACATATCTATATTTGCTATAAGCCAGAGTTTGGCATCTTTAGAAAAAAATGTGAATAGCCTGGTGCATCTTTTAAGAATACTGTTATTAGGACTAAAACCCACACAGGGTTGTCATTTTCTCCAGCAGCCGGTGTTGTCAGACATTTACAGCCCATGAGCTCATGCTATAGGAGGCTGCATAAAGGTTTCCATTCATTGTTCCTGTGCAGCTATATGCTGCTTTTAAAACACATCTGAGGAGAAGCCGGAGAAGAGGAGCAATTAGGAGTAATTACATGGTACACAGAGCTTTGTTAACAAGCTTTGGTAAACATATCACTGTGTCGACAACAAGGGGAGGCTGATTGGTCATTAAATCCTCTCAAACCCACCAGACAATATATTTAGGGGGATGGGGGGTTTAAGAAATATCATCTCTCGGGGCTATTTGAACTGATGCAGCAGCTTTGATAGTGAAAAAACCACCTGTGGTGTTGAAACTGATTTGGGGAAAGTTGGCAACATTTCACTGGCTAGAAAATGTAAGCCAATTTTTTTGAGTTTGCATGAGAAGAAGGGATAAAAAAAGGGACACCATGATGGCTATAATGTAGTGTTAGAGACAGAAGGACACATTCAAATAAAGACTGCTAACACTATAAATACAACAACCTCTGGGTAACATACTTTTGACATTAGATTTAACTGAGTTTAGTAGCCAGTCTTAATAAAAGTCCAGATGAGGAGGAGGAGGGAGGCTGTGAAACCCTGCCAGCTCCTGTTCTTCAAAGTTTATGACTTTCACACGTTTCTCTCAGTGTGGTAAACAAATGTTGTTGCTTGTTTGGCTCTACAGTGTCTCCTAGAATAAAAGAAAAACATGCATGACTGTGGCAGTCTCTTGTTTAAATGTATTTGCTTAGCAGACTCTGTCACAGGATTGTTTCTGGAAACTTTCACATGCGCATGGAAAGTTGTATTGCTGCCTTCATGATAACACTTCATAAGATCATTGGTTGTTACATACCGACAGCTTTAATGATAAATCCCTTTGGTGACCTCAGAGCTCTGCGCATCCACGCTTCCCTCAGCACCTCCAGGTTGTTTGCGTTCCCTTGAATGAAAAGCACAAAATTTTCCATCCATCCTTGAAAGTACACCTCAGCTATGGCCTTAACGAGTCTCTTATTCCAGAAACTGCGCAAGTTTTGCGCTTTAAAGTCCGTAAAAATCTCTTGGCCACTCGTAGTATTGGCGTTGAGTTTCCCTCCGCCGGCGCGCAAACTCTCCTCGTCTGGGCCGAGGACTACAGCGAGCGACGCGGCGGAGAGTTGGACAACCCGCTGCTGGTGAGACATTTCTAACGTCTTTATCGGCTTCAGTGAGGAGCTATCATGCTAGGAAATAAAATGCACTTGTTAAAAGACAGTTCTCCTCTCTTGAAATCCAAGCAAGCGGCGTGTTGTGCCACGCATTCCTTCAGTGCGCGCCTGAGTCCTGCAGCGAGTGAAGCGGAGGCGCCGGGGACGTCCGACTGGTTTCTCTCGGCTTCCAGGGAAACCAGTGACGGTGGCAGAGAGGAGGAGGGCTCATCAGCCTGCACAGGTAGACCTCCCACCGACTAATGTGTGTATGTGTAAGTGTGTGTGAGTGTTGCTTCTGTTCTGCAGGAACAGGTGCTGTATCATTCATGGCACATAAGCATATTTTGATTTTAACAAACCCTTATTGTGTTTGTGTTGCCAATGTTTTGTTTGTTTGCTTTATGATTTCATTAGATTTCTTTACTATTTTTAATCATTTATACCAAAACTTGACATTTTTATCAAACTAACAGCACAAATCTTGTCCATAACTAACGAAATAGGACCACGGAGGACATGAATCACCATCAAAGGAGACCCCAGTTGACTGAAGTGCCACCAAAGCTTTAAAACAACTTTCATCGAGTGATTTAGACTGAATTTATTTCCAGCACTAGACTCCTTATGAGCGCTCACACATAATTCATTTCACATAGATGCCAGAGTCATTTGGTTCACGTGGTAAACTGGGATCTCGTGTATTCCCTCGGATAACATGAAATATTATATTTCACAACAATGATTTAACAAGAGAAAATGCTATTTCAATAAAAGCGCATGAGCCTCAGGGTACATACTGTATTTGAGGCTAAAATGAGAACCATTCCTCCCTGGGCTCTCAAAAAAAAAAGGGACCCCATTAGTCCCCACTTTTACTGACACCGTAACAGGCAGAGGCTGAAGCACAGACAGACAGACACCTCATATATCACCAGTCTCAGAGAGGCCTTGGCTTTAGTTTCAGGAGCACTCAGGCCCCTGAGAGAGAGGCCGGGGGCCAGTCTGCCTCAGTGTGGTATTAGAGCCTGTGCTGGAACAGGATATTGCGCTTCCTCTGTACATGAAAAGAATACATCACCTCAACCTACACAGGATGAATTATGTGCAGTCTGCCCTGGAGAAGCAGAGAGTTGAGTGAAGTTGGAGGGTAAGAAAAAAACTTGCAAAGATTCTGTGTGTGGGATTAAAGATCCGAGTCTTTTAATAAGAAATGAATTTAAGAGATTCTTTGTGGCTTGTGATTTTTAAAGCTTTTGATAATAATTTTAAAAAATGCCAGTTCATCTTTCAGAGCCGGACTCATGCTGTGCAGCCAGACTTTGTTCAAACCTGCACAACTTTATTTCAATTCTAGAGGATTTCCCAAAGTTTCCAAAGACACAAAATCTGTCAACCTGAATTTGGGGAAATGTGCATGAAAAGATGCACAACACGGCTAAAACATTTGATTTAGGAGAATGATGCAGCCATGACTATTGGTTTAGATATTTCACTCGTTATAAATATCATATTTACCTTAGATTCAAAGAACTGAAACAAGCCGATGCACAATATATGATACTGTCAGACAGTGTGAAATAAGATTTTTCCAACCTTAACTTGTGGAACCTCGAGCAACGCTTTAAATCTGTTTTTTATGAGCACGTGCCTGTTTTGAGCCAGCAGCAACTTCAGTGGCTGTGAAGTGAAGCCAATGCGGAAAAGCCTAAAACTGCAGTTCCTCAAACGTTCTCTTGAGGCTGGTTACAGAACAAGTCAGTCTCCATAAGCCCCCATGTTAAAATGTCCAACTTCACAGCAGAAATAAACATGTTTACAGCCTGGTACAAAAAAATTGTTTTTTTTTTTCTTTATGCTAATTTTGCCACTCACGACAACTGTACTGAGTCTGACCCATTAAAATTATATTAAGTTTTAAAGTTATGCATATTTAACAGTGTGGACGCTTTGATTGACAGGTAGGTGTCGTTACAGATGGTTTGTTTGAGCACTTAGGCGTCATTCAGCCTGTCTCAGATCTGCCGATGATCCATGTCTTTGCCGATATTTAGATTAGCCAAGGAGAGGAGGAAGTAGGACTGCCATCATGGCCGCGGCCAGAGCCACCACACTCAAAACGGCTTTTCAGAAACCTCTGGGTGACATCATGGATACTACATCCATCCCTTATACTTGTTTTGAGTGTTTCTTGCATGCCCACATGGGTGACACGATACAGTCAGCAAACAAGGGTAGCCAAGTAAACATGGATGTAAACATAGGATTAAAAAAATCAGAGCCAGGCTAGTTGCTTCTTCGTTTCCAGCCACTGTGCTGAGCTAAGCTAACAGCTGCTAGCTGTAGCTTTATATTCAACAGAAAGACATTAAAGCAGCATCAATCGTCTCATCTAACTCTCGCAAAGAAAGTGAATATAGATCTCCCATAATATCGAACTGTTCCTTTAATAATTGCTGTCTTCCATTCGTCATTTATCCGTTTTGAGAAGGTTTTGTGCTCCTACTTTCCCAGAACTGCAGCTTTGAACCGTGGATGGAAGAAGACCTTTGGCTCTGAGATAATTTATCCTGGCTCGTAGCTGCAACGTTGCTGCTAAAGTTCACAAGCCTTCACACAGTTGCGGGCAGAGAGACTGCTTCTAACATGAACAAAACATGGTACTTTGTTGTTTGTTTGTTTTTTAAACATTTTATGATTTCATGAGAGAGTAGAGAGTATAGAACTGACAGGAAACGAGGGGAGAGTCGTTGGGAATGCAGCAAAGTTCCCCAGCCTGACTTGAACAGGGGACGTTGAAGAACAAGAGATGTAGAGTAGATAGTTAGAAACTATGTGTTAAAGGGTTAGACATTATTCACTGTGCAGATTTCTTTGACTAAAAATACAGTTGAGTTGTGGCCACACAATTGTGACTACTCCCACAACACAAAGTAAGTGTGGTACTACACACACACTGTTTGCATTGCATGGAAGTTTACAGAAAAGCCCTCATTGTTTGATAGAGTTAACTTCCTCCAGATATTGGCACACACTTTGTTTTATCTGAGCATGGACAATGGGACTTGACCCGCCGGGCCTGACCCGGTTTTAAAGTCTAAGTGCTCTTTCTTCCGAATGTTTAGTCTGCTGGTGGGACTGATTATCAAGAAGCAAAGTTCACCAAGTTACCATAATTACATGAAATCCTGCACTCCCGCCCCTGATTTTCAATTAGCATATGTATCCACCGCTCTCACTGTGCATGAAGCAATTTCAAAGTAGTATCAGGTGTCTCTGAAGGGCCAACGACCTTGACGTGATCACAGTGAATTTTTTGAATATGATAATTTCATTGAACCACAATCCTGAACTTAAAGTTTGACTCTCTGCATACAAACTGAAACATCTGGTCCTGTTATAAGATCTTGGCTCTGAGGTCATTTTCTGACTAAAACACCCCCAGAAGGCTTCCTCTTTACCGCCATGCTAAGAAAAAATATGACCCATATCGTCCCTAAACCTTGGCAGAAGTGCTGCACGTGAGCCCGCATGTATACAGTGTAACCTCTGCATCAATAAAACCTTCACTTCACCAAAGCTTACATGTGTTTTAGAGAGTATATCACCTCTTTGTGAGGGTTAGGATGGCACTGAGGAATTTAAATGTGAGTCGTAACAGAGAGGAAACAGAAAGGGTCAGTGCTGCTTCACATGGTGGAGGTCAGAGGTCATTAGACGGTCAGGTGTAGGCCATGTGTCCAGTAATCTGTTAAAATGGTAATCCAGAAAAGATATTAGGATTTAGACTTTTAAGATAAATGTGTATGAAGCTGGAAACACACACAAAAAAAAGATTTTAAGACATGCGCTTATGTGATGTCTTGCCGAAAGTTAAATGAGAAGATTGAGATCATTCGCATATTTCTGGTAAATATATGTGGGCAAAGAAATTTAGTTTGTGTCCATTTGTTTGAGAGGGGACAGTAAGGGAGCACCGGTATTGAAAAAGCTGTTGTATCAGCAAAATGAAAGTTGTTTTCTGATTGTTTCACAGCGGTTACGTTCAGTACAACAACAAAAAAACAAAAAAACATCCCCAGCAACCCTGTTTTGTAAGGAATAAAACAGTTTTTGCTCAGGTAATGGAAAGAGCTGTGTTTGCTTAGCTTAGCTTAGCTTAGTGTAGTTAAGTATTAACAATTGAAGCAGGTAAGGGAAAGACAGCCTGGCTCTGCAGAACAAACCAACAAGAAACAATGTGTTAGGTGGTAGTGGAGTCTTTGGCAAAAGCCAGCTATTCTCCTCCTGCTTCCAGTCTTTATGCTAAGCTAAGCTAACCATGTCTAGCTCAGACATTGGTCTTCTTCTCTGCAAAGAGCAAATGAGGGTATTTCCCAAAATGTGGAACTATAATTTAAAGAAGTTTAGGGTGGTCTCTAAAAAACAAAAACAGATGAAGCTCAGCCAAGGCTGTTCACGTAAATTTACTTTCTTGGATCAGTGTAACTCTTTCATCTATCCTTCTTGTTATGATCATTTTTTTTATCCATTTCAGAGTTTTTTTCATCTTTATGCCTGAATGAACATGTCCCAGCATCAATCCTGGTACTCTGTTATTACTATTTCATTATTTCAGCACTCTACCATCACAGCTGAGATCAAAGAAAGACCTGGCTGGTTTGCGTTCAGTCTCAGCTGTGTGTACTGACATTTAAGACAGTAATGTATGCACACTCGAGTGCTTCGGAGCACAAATCAATGCACATCTTAAGTGAAACCTTCAGGAGCGACTCACTTTTTAGAGTCAGTAGGCAGCCAGACAAACATAATGATAGCGGTTTTGCCATAAAACATGATTACTTAAGTCTGGATTATAATTGAGTCATGTTGTTTTAATAAGTCTAGGACAGAGAGGGAGTCCAGCAAACCACTTAGTTCTCAGACGAGGAGGATCGCTTTTGTACTCTGAGCGTTTTAGAAGACGTTTTAACAAAGAGGAAAGAGAGAGCTTTAGAGTTACTTTGAGCGCTGTGTAGTGTGCTAAGGTGGTGAGTGATGGTTTACACCCACATCCTTATGAAGCACCACACACACACACAAAAGACCCTGTGGACATGCTGAAGATCACAGCCATGTGAGAGATGTCTACAGCTGCACTTTGAGGTTGTGTGAGAGTGCAGGAGGGTTGGTTGGATGGTTTAGTCTCCTCTTTCTTCCACAGTTTGTTGCGTTGTTCGTGCACTATGCAAGTACACACTGCTGAGTTCACAGGTGCGACCGACTCTCGTCAAACATTGAGCTCCGTAAAGCCATAACAGTGTCTTTTTGTTACCAAGTGGCTTTCTGTTTTCCCGTGTGATGCATTTCTCATGGCTTAAAGTGATGAATGAATAGACACATTAGAAAAAATAGTCCAAAGACAGAAGATTGTTTTATTCTTTTGGATGGAACAAATGTTCTTTGACTTTTATGTAAAAAAAAAAAAAAAAGAGTAAAGACAAAACAAGCTATTAAAGGTCCAGTGTGTAAGATTTAGGGTTATTTATTGCCAGAATATAACAGAAATGGAATATAATAACAATTTAAACAATAACAATGTGATCACAACTATGTTTTCATGAGTGTATAATCACCTGAAAATAAGAATTGTTGAGTTACCTTAGTATGAGCCTTTTATACCTACAAAGGGAGCCGCTCTTCTTCTATAGTCCACTATGTCAAACCGCCATGTTTCTACAGTAGCCCAAACACTGGCACTGGACAGGGCGTTTCATGTTTTTCACAAGATTCACAGCCATTGTAATTTCTACCTCACACTAGGAAGGGAGAGTGATGTGAGGAGTATTCAGTTCCTTGCAATCTTCAATTTCACCGCTAGATGCCACTAAATCCTACACACCGGACCTTTAATTATATGTGTGTGACAATAAATTGCTATTAAACCTGATGAAATTAATGCTAGTGGCTTTGTGATGCTTAGTGATGCTTTGGTCTAAATTCTGATGTTAGTATACTTAAATGCTAACGCTGACTAAATGCTGATTTTAGCAGGAACAATGATTAAAAAAGGAAAAAGGCGTGCTTGTCCTCACCAAATTGTGAAGAATAGAATCAACCCATCTCAGGTCCGCTAATGATCCACGTCTTTGTCCATTTTTGGATTAGCTGGGAGGCACACAGAGCTTCACAGCGGCTCTTTAGAAACGCCACAGATACGACATCTATGTTTTATACTGTCAAGGTTTTGGACTGTTAGTCCAAGACTAAACAAGCCATTTGAAATCTTTACCTCAGACTCTGGGAAGTTGTGACAGGCAATTTCCACTATTTTCTAATCAAAACGAATTGTGATATGAAAATAAACTCACAGCAAATGTAACGATTAGTTTATTATCTATTCAGGATTGTGTGAGTGGAATGGACAAACTTCCTGATATTTATCCCACAAATGGACTTCAAATCTCATCACATTCTGTTTTTCTTAAAGAATCAATCTGCTTACAAAATATTTGTAATTGATATATTGTCCTTGTGCATAATGAAAAACAAATATCCCATTTCCCAACATTTTTTATGCTTTCGTTCACCATGTTTGTGGCACTGGACCTCTTCTCTGCAGCTTAAATCAGACGCCAACAACTGATTGTCAGACTTCAACAACATCAAGGCTCATTCCGGTCTGTGATGTGTCACCTATCACCAAACGAACAACCAGGCAGTCACTAACTATATTAAACCAGGATCTAAATGACCAGAGCTTTGAACTAAAGAAGCAGAGCTTGAAAGCCTCCATGGTAACGTGACATCAAAGACGTGTGCAGCATATGAGCTTCATTAGTGGAGCGCACTGCCAGGAGAGGGAAAAAGTACCTACTTTTATCGAGCCTAAGAAAGGATACATGAAGTAACACATGCTCTTATTATAACACAAAGATATGCTGTCCATGCAAGAGCACACAGAGGATACTGTTGTTAGGAAGAGCATGCTTCCACTGTTCCCAGCGACCCCTGCTTCAAGGTGATGTATGCAGGAAATGCCTGCATACTTCCTGGTCTGTTTTAGAGCTTTGAGAGAGGAAGAAGTTCAGGAAGGAGAGCTGGAGGATACAGGAGGCAAAGAAAAGGATATGTAGGAAAATGTTCAATATTTAAAGCACCAGATAATTCCCTCAGGAGTTAGTGGATATCAAAAACAGCTAAAATCAGGTGGCCAATTAAATGATAATGTTGTCTCAGCATGTTTCTGCTGCCCCGAAGTGGCCATAAAATCAGAGGTTTTGCATTTTTAAAGTAATATATTTTACTATAGATATGGAGGTTTGTTGTTGTCCTGTGCAAACGAGTCAGAATGACGTGCATCTAAATATGAATAAAGACCATTTAACATTCAATATTTGTTTTGGTTAGCTGATTTCTGTGGCTTCTGAACACAAAGCATCTCTTTAAATTATTAACTTGCTCTTTTATGAATTAACAGCACATTATTTTTAGCAACGGGAATAACTCAACTGACTTGATGTTGAAATAAAGGCCAAGTTAAGGCACAGTATCTCGCAGATAGGGGTTTAATTCATCATTAAATGATGAGGCTGACACGAGTCTATATTTTTCTTGCTGTTAACAAACAACGTCTTAGTCTGTCTCTATTTGTGGTCCAAAGCCCATTTGTTCCTGCAAAAGAAAAACAGAGGGAGCTCGGAGTAGAGCCACTGCTCCTTTTCGTGGAAAGGAGCCAGCTGAGGTGGTTCAGGCCTCTGATTACGACGCCTTCCTTTGGAGATTTTTCAGGCTCTTCCAACTGGTAGGACTATATAGTCCATCTAGCCTGGGAATGCCTCGGGATCCCCCAGGAGGAGCTGGAATGCATTGCTGGGGAGAGGGACGTCTGGCATGCCCTGCTCAACCTGCTGCCACTGCGACCCAACCCTGGAGAAGTGAAAGAAAGTGGATGGATGGATGGAAATAGTCAAGCACTGTAGTTTTTAGCAATCTTCTGTGGTGGAGTAATGTACATTTAGAGTGGCAGTGAGTGTTTATTAAAAAAATAACAAAATCCTTCTTATCCTGCAAAAGCTGCAAAACAAAAAGTTTAATCACGCTGGGCATATTGTCACTTACAACATACTGTATATGTAGTTAAATGCTAACACTTGTATGTTCACTTGTATCCGATCAGAAAATGTAAGCGCTACAAAAATAGAAATACAAATCACGCATGGACTCAGATGTAAAACATTTGTTACAGATTGGTTCGAGCTCTCGGCCTGCTGACCCTGTACACCTGCAGCCTTGTGATTTACTGGAAGTTACTGTACCAGCTGGGCTGAATGGAAATGTTTCCTGTGTTTACCATACACACACACACACACACACACACACACTGTTGCTCTGTAGATGTCTGTTTTGACCCACGTTTGCATGCACCATGTCGAAGCCAGCTATGCAATTTTACAATGGAAATGTTTGTTTTTCCAAATAGCAAGCTGTTACCGGCAATCTTGGGTTCCCACTGTATGATTATCTTATTGAGTGACATACTTTCCTTCAGGGCAGCATGCAGTGGCAATTAGGGAATATCTGCTTTTCCCCCAAAGTGTAGATACTAAGCCCGGATGAATGCTGCGCTTTGTTTGACTATTGTTAACCAGTGAAATTTGAAACTTGCTTCAAATTGATGTGAAGCAGTGTACAGTTGCATTGAAGGGCCACCTGATTTCACCGCCCTGTTAAGTGTCTTATCATTCATACTTACACTGCACTTGAGGAGGATACTATAGTAGTGGACTGTCTATGCTCTGCTGGTCCTAAAGGTCTTGGGATGGCGGTCCACACAGCACAGAGGTGAGGCGGGAGACGCCCCTGAGACACGCTGTCAAAAACAACTGTGGAACTTTCTCACACTGTAACCCAGTATTCCCAGGGAAAGGCTTTTGAGAGGGGGATCGTTTCCTCAACAACTACACCACTTTGCTGTGCCGCTCCAAAGGAAGCCGGGTTCCTGCAGCTCCAGCTGAACAGGGGCCCCTCTACTACTCCAGCAGGGGCCCCGTGCAGGCTGCTGGGGGAGACAAGCAAGAGCTCCTCAATGGAGCCTCTCATGTATCAATTACCAGAAATATCAAACAGCACGTAAGAGGGTTGGTTGACTTGTTTGTTTGACTTTGGTGGTCAGAAAGATTTCTGGCAAAACTCTGAGATGTGCAAAAAGTTTATTTACCCTAGAGGATGTGTGAGAGAAGCTGGGTCATTTGTCGTCTGAATGACTTATCTCTGTCGCAGTTCATCGCTCAGGAAATTCAATTCTATGCTGCACAATACAGCCAGACAATAATGAGCAAAGAATAAATCTTGTACAATTTTTGAGGTGAAAGAAAGTTCAGTGACAGTAAAGGACACTGATACTTCAAATTTATTTTGATTCAGAGGTTTAAATTCGGCCTTTTGCCACAAAAATACTCACACAGGTTTATCATACATCATTTTGTTGGGCTACATTTGGGCTGAGACCTGCGTTTGTGTCTTATCATGTCACCATCTTAGGCGTGATTGTCCAGAAACAATGCAGAGAGCTAACAAACAGTGACTCCTGACAGGTTTTGAAAAGCCGACCCACTGGGACTCTATAGGCTGTGTGTGAGGCAGGGGGGAGCTGCTTTTGTCATGATAACTACGACTCTGAACTTTTGACATGCACATAGGATGGAGGGTGTTAATGGTAAAGAGTGATTTGTGCTGACGAGGGAGAGGGGGGAGAATTTAAACACATCCACAAGCACATGGAGAAGAATTAGTTAAACTAACAATGAGAGCAGTGTAACGTCATAGTGCATCTACACATGCTCCATAACCGCACCCAAAGACTTCAGATGTCTGATTTACATGAGAAGTAAGGATCAGTGGAGGAGGTGAAAATGGCAACGTGATCAGTTACCAAACCAAACTCCCTTTTTACTAACCCCGTCTGCCCCCACCCTGGAAACTCCGACCCTGCATTGAAACGGCCTGATTGTCAGCAGGCCGGCCTGTGAGTGCAACAGCTCTTTGATACCAGGAACGGGGGGGTTAAAGAGGAGGGGCGGGGAAGTGGCCACAAAAGCCTTCTGTTGCAGTCCTGGAGTGGGGTTACCTGCCTTGCTCTCTGTGGTGGGGTCTAATTTCACACATCTCATGTGCATGCATACGCATATGCATGCACATCCAAGTGCAAAACCTTCCTCTCACTCACACACACACTCAAACACAGCTGCTACATGGGTTTGAGGGGCGAGGAGTGTGCATGTGGTTCCTCAGGGGACAAATGAGGTTTGTTTGTCAAGCATTCAGAGCACGACACCCGGACAAAAGTAGCCACATAACCAAAGTACTAGGTGACAGATAGTCATTGTTCTCTAGGAAATGACACAGACAAGCTGCTGGAAACAGTCAGGGATGTTTACTAGTAAAGGAAGTAAAGTTTTTTTTTAATGTGAACTAGGTCTCGTTCTTGGTGGGAACAGATTCAGCAGCCGGTTCGACAGCTTCAGCACCTCCACAGGCAGTTAACAGGGTACAAAGCACTAAAATAAGTGTGGAAACAGACTGTGAAAGAAATCAAGACATGAGCACAGAGGTATGATACAGTAGACTCCCGGAGTGAATGTTTAATCTTTTAAAGACCGACAGGTGATAATGTTAACTAAAATCCAGACTTATAATAGTACGACAACGTCCAGAAGCAAGGAGCGTGAAGTGTGTTTGCTTGTGAAGGGAGTGGTGGGAGAGGAAACAAACCTAGAATTACATCAACAGGAGGTCAGAGAAGTCCAGCGGCTCAAAGACATAAAAGAGACACCTCAGGAAACAAAAGCTTCAAAGGTACGTGATCTACAAGAGGCTGTGAAGCAGGACCCTCCCTGTTCCTCAGACAAACTCAATGACAATATGCTAGATAATTAATATTCCACGTCCAAACTGTGTCCGGTCACACCCAATAATCTCTCTCTCTCCAGCCACAGGGGTACTGTTCCTGATAAATGGCGTCCAATAGGAAGAAAATAAAGGATCACCAGTGACAAGTCAACATTAAGTTCACACAGGATGTACGACACAGCAACTCATGTAGTAAACAGACACACAGAGTAAAATATGCAAGTTATCCCGACAGTTAGTTATCCAGACAGCTACTTTAGTGACCAGCTTGGTTAGCGGTAACAAGAGTGGCTCTAATAAAAGGAGATAATGTTCCAACAACGGCGTTTAGGGATGAGATAAAAGATCTGGCCTGTCAGTCATTCGCTTGAAGGAGACCTGACAAAATGGTGGCTTGTTATAGCAACAGAACAACCAACTGAAACCAACAGCTGGTGGCAGATTAATACGAGAAAATATCTAGTTTTAATTGTAGGTTTGTAAACTAATGAAATTAGATAAATGAATGCAAACAACATGACTCCATGTACATTTGTCTGGTACCTCGTAAAGCACAAAAGTAGAGTTAACGTTATTTTTTTATGAATAGAATAAGCTAATTTTTCAATCACGTTATCAGCACTTGACACAGTTTTCCTTGCTTGACAATATTACACAGTGATCTATCTTACAAATCTTTATAAAACAGACAAACATGGAGAGTTTCCATTTAACACCAGAAATAAGACGAGTTAAAAAGAGAAAAAATCACAAAAAGTTAAATAACAGAAGGACGTGTTCTGTAGTCTCACAGAAAAGGTAATTCTTTCAATTACAAATATTTCATCAATAATATCACTCCATTCCTCTGTAGACCAGCTGTCTGGTTTGAGCCAGTTCTTTGTAATTCAAACAGATGTTTTGTTCTAATATTTGTAGATGTTGAATGTAGAAACCCAAAGAGGAGTTCTTCCCGATTAAAAGCAACTTTCATCCCAAATATCGTCACTAATTCTGTGTAGATCTTACGTCAGAAAGCATTTACATTTGGACAGGCACAGAACAGGTGATAATAGTTCACTTCCAGGTAGCCACATTTTCTCCTGCAGCTGGAGGAGTCTGAATGATGAGACTGCTGAACGTGTAATAAAATATCTGCTAAGACTCTTCCAAACGCTCTCCAAGAGGTTAAACCTGATATCTTCCATTGAAATGTGCAATGATTTTTTCCCCCCTTAATGCCCCATAATTTCACCTTTCTAAAATAACTGACAGGAGAGTGACACTGGGCCTTTGCACCAAAGCCAGGAGAAAGTGACTGAGCAACAAAGAGTAAATCCGGGAGTGACTTTCTTGTTAGCAAAGAGCTTTGTGAAATAAAAGCTGAGCTGGACTTCTTGCTGTTGAACTACTTGGTAATATTATCTGGCTGATGTGTCTTGTATTGTTGCACTTGCTTGAGGCTGTGTTAACAAATACTTGTGTACAGCTGTGCAGTGTCTAAGTGGATTAAGTAAGTGATGTACATCAGTATTCGGTAAAAAAAAACGGAGACACACTTTAGTGTTAAAATGAACCACTTTACTCTTGCACAACACATCCATAGTACATTTTCAATAGAAAAATAAAATTGCCTGCTTTGGAGCACATCTGAATGTAATTGTGCCTCCTTTCTAGAACAACCCAAACCTACACACACACACAGTTCAGATGTGGATTTCAAAAATGTTCATGTCTCTTTGCAACACAGATATTCCTTCAGAAGAAAACACACATTCATCGAGCTTATCTTTTGGTTCCTGTGTAGATTCTTTTTGTCAGAATACAAGACAAGACGCTTGTCACAGTAAAACATGAAAATCTGTAACTGGCAGTGCAGCAGTCGGTGGATACAGTCACGATGTGCCGACAGCAAAAAGGTCCAAGGGAGGCGAGAACGATGCATAGCCATGTGTTTTTTAACAAAGCAAAATAAACAGAACTACAAACTGAAGGCGTTTATTGAACACAGTCGTGGTTAAACAGGAGATTAGGACGATTTACAAAGTCTGTCTGAACCACGGAGAGCCCCGTCCCACCCCGTTCCTTCCAAAATTAGTTTATTTTAAATATAGTTTTTTTTTAATGAATTCTCTCGCACATAAATAGCATCATTATTGCTCATTAGAAAAACAAAACAAAGAAAAGGTACAACTCACACGTACTGGCATTTATATCTACAGTGTGGCATTTTATTGGCCATAACAAAGCTAAAGCAATGGCAAAACGAAATGTTAGCAACTTAATTTACTTATAACTATGAAAATAACCATTCCAAAGTTTTGCCAACATTTGTCTAGGCAAGAAAAGTAACTCAGAAACAAATCTATTATCAACACAAGGGAACTAATTCTTCAGTTAATTTATACATGTACCTGGGAGACAATTGGTCCAAATAAAAACAGCCCAATTAGGTTTGATTAGTGAATATTTACATTGTTTGAGATAATCGTGTTACAGATTAGCTTCATTAATCTTAAATGTGTCGCTCATTCATCAGCGCCGTTTGTTTGAGGCGTCCGGAGGTGATCACCACTGACTTCATCGCCGGACTCGTCTACTTCTTCATCCTGAAAGAGAAAGTAGATGTAGATGATCAGCAGATGTAGCATTCTGGTGACTTCTGTGTAGAGATGAGCGTCTGATACTGAAGCTTCGAAGTCTGTGTTTGTCCCGTTACGCACAGTTTGACTAGATTGTAACATGGCTTGTGTTAAATGAAGAAAACCATGTGACTGATGACATCGATTAGTGAGAGAAGAGAAGTCGAGAATAATTGAGAAATACGACGATGTACACTGCAAAACAATCATAAGTATGGGAACATTTCTATCTGATAAAAAGTAATTTAATAAAAGAAATAGGTTAATGAATATCACTCTCATGCGACTCATATGACATGTTACATAAACTATGACGTCTAAGAGCCCACAGTGGACACTGGATCTATACCACACTAATACGGTGCATATTATCATTTTTATTATTATTATATCGAGGCTTTTTGGACATTTTTACTGTAACATTGTGCACAGTAACATCTATATTAGGGCTGTCAATTTAACGCGTTAATTTCGATTAATTAATTATAGAAAAAATAACGCGATAAAAAAAAAAACGCAGATTAATCGGGCTGAAGAAAACCATGTGACTGATGACATCGATTAGTGAGAAAAGAGAAGTGGAGAATAATTGAGAAATACGACGATGTACACTGCAAAACAATCATAAGTATGGGAACATTTCTATCTGATAAAAAGTAATTTAATAAAAGAAATAGGTTAATGAATATCGGCTGGAATTAGGAAACTTCAGCCGACTCTTCAGCACAGTAGGTGGCGGTAATGCTCCTTAAACGCTCGTTGCTGTCTATCATTAAATAAAAGAAGAAGACTCAGGCTGCGCGGTACCTGCTGGTGCCACCTTTGAGTCGGAAAACGCTCCGCCCTGCTTTGTAAACATGATGGAGACAGATGAGAAGCTACACCTGATGCTAGTGTTAGCAGCCAGCCACGCCAAGCCACACTCGACCAGACAGTCAGATGCAAACTGATGAAGTCTACTAACGACTGATTAAAGAACTGCCTCACTAAATGGACTGCAGGTCAATGTCAGTGTTAGAGGACAGGCAGAGGTTTTACAGAGAGCACCTCTGAGTTAACTTACTAATACGATGCTGGAAAAAAGTCCTGATGTCAAAGAGACTGTTACTCTGTTGTCAGATTGAGGTTAGAGGTTTGTCCTGAGATGCTCATATTGAATATGAACAGTGAAAACCTTTTGTAGTTTTTTCATATAAAACATATTGAACTTTCATGCTTAAAATGTCTATTTTTTATTGATTGATTCAGCTACTAAATTCAGTTTGATTTGAAACATGTTTGAATATGTTTGGATGTTTTTCACAGAAAAAAAAAAGTGTGATTAATTTAAATTAATTAATCGCAGAGCCTATAATTAATTAGATTATTTTTTTTAATCGCTTGACAGCCCTAATCTATATTTAATGCAGTCTCTTGAAATTTAATACTGGCTCTCAGGCTTCATGGACTTTTGTTGCTCACGTATGAGACGAGAAACATTCAAAGTAGTGCTTCGGCCCCTGTCTCAAAAGACTGCTGTGAGTTTTGCTAGTCAGCAGATGTCACTGCTGCGGAGTTTAAAGCTTCTGATCTTCTTTGAGCATGAACAGAAATAAAGCTTTGCAAGGCTTCACTCAACTACCACTACTTCAATGTACAAGTCATGACAGCAGTATTAGTTTTAGATGATTATACACATACTATAAACATACTTACGAACATTATATACCTTTTCTGCTAAATTCTGGAAATAAATCACCCTGAATAAACTCTATACACTGGACCTTTAAGTGTACGGCACTCTGCCCACTGCGTGAATGAATAAATGAATACTCAGCAAAACATTTTCCATACAGCACAACATGTGAACAAAAAGGAATTAGACTTAATGTCCATGCTTGTGCACTGTTAGATATTATAACACGGGTAGTAAAATTCTCTTCCTAATAACAGAAAATTAAACTGATGTGATAATGTCTCAGTAGTTTCCCTGTTAGACGTTGTGGCGAGCGATTATTAGACGTTTTAAAGTTTTAAAAGCCACAAGCTTGTGAATTTAAACTTTACCTCTGATTTAAACAGTCGATGGGAGCTGGCTGCTATATGCACAGTTACCCAAAGTCTGAATGACAAACAGATCGATGTCTGAAAACAGCTTATGAACTCATTTCCTGCCTCAAGTTAAAAATGAAATAAAATAGCTAGTTTGTTCACCTTTTTCAGCACAGCCATGAGTCCTTTGACGGTGGACATCAAGGTGTTGGACGTTTTGCTCATCTGGTCGTGGTACATCGTCTTCTGCTCCTCTGCAGCCTTCAGACTCTGCTCAGTTTGGCTCAGAGCGCTTTTCACCTCCTCCAGGTCCTTAGACAAGGCTTTGTTGGCCTGCTCCAACAGCGCTTTCACCTTAGCGTCTTCCTCTGGAAATGGATGGATGTAACAACAAAGTTAGATGGAGGATTAGAGTGAAACACACAAACTTCACTATTACCATCCATGGAGAAAACAATGGTTTGCAATTTAATTTTCAGTTCTATATGCTTCTATATACTATATGTGCTACATCTCAAGACCATGTGTTTTTTAAGCTTCGTAATACTGGAAATATTTGTCAACCAAAAGGTAAGACCTTTCAGTCATGGTTCCCTGTTTTCACAATTTGTTGTTGAGCGAGCCTGTTCAACTAGCTTACTACATTGTGCAATTCTATTAGCAATGACAATGATACATTTCCTGCCCTGGTTTAGTCTCTTAAGTCTTCTGTACTGTGGGTCTGTACAGAACCTTGTAGCTGTTTTCTTCACCACTAAATGAAAAACAACATTGCTGAATGCTTTGTATGAGGCAGTTTGGAGCAATGTGCCAGTCAAACATGTCAACAATCACAGGAGGATGAATGCTGAATGGTGTGAGACTGGGCTTCTTTGTAGCAAAGCTCAAATTGAGCCAGATCATTGTCCAGATGGACTACTGACACAGAGTGTAGCCTGCAGCTCACGAGATTACGACATTATTTGCAAAGATAACACATACAGTAGAACAGAATTCAAATCATACCCATTTTGGCGTCCTGCACCATGAGCTTCTGTTCTATTTCCTCTCTTGCTTTCTCACTCTTCTCCAGTTTCTGCATCATGCTGCCGATGTCGACCATGGCTCCATTATACACGATCAGATTACCAGACTCGCTGGCCTCTGACTGAGCACGAGCTTTTGGAGTAGGAAGTAGTCCTCGGTTACCTGACCAAAAAAAAAAAAAAAAGAAAGAAAGAAAGAAAGAAAGAGAGAAATCAGCTACAGCAGCTGTCTGCTTCAATTTATGAAACACTGACACAAAACACTGATGGAAACAGTTTCAACTATAAAGACCCGTGTCAGCTCACCTATGAGGTTTTCTATCTGGGCTTCATTAAAGGAAGGAACAGGCTCATCCTTTCCCCGGTCTGTCAGTTTACGATAGTAACACGACTCTCGAACCACCGGTTTATTCAACAGCTTCTTTATCTGGAAACATCAAGAGAGAGAAAAGAGAAAAACATCAGCAGGAAGGCAGTGAATGGGTAAGTAAAGTGAGTAAGTACAGACTAAGTATCCAGATACAAACTATGGACATGATTAGGTTTGTGTGTGTTCACCTGAGCACGAGAAAGGTGGAGTCCCAGTGTGTACAAGATCTCCTCCAAGTCTCTCTCCAGCAAATAGCCACAGTGGCTCTGGTCAAAGTAGACAAACGCCATCAGCAGCTCCTTGTTGTGTGTGACCATTTGCTTCTTCTCCTGGTTTAACAACAACCACCACATTTATACCAACAACCACCTTCAGACTACACAGACTTCATAATAATAAAAATATGACTATAACAATAACCAACCAACCTTGTCTTTAGACGACCTCTCTTTTGACGACTTGCGGTCATCTTTACGGTCTTTCCTGTCTCTGTCATTTGAGTCGTCATCGTCCTTGTCTGAGAAATATCAAGTTGGAAAGTGGAAAAAGACATGCCAATATTTATTATTCCTTTTGCTTTTAATCAGAGTAAACACAAAAACAGAACTATGTATCTATCTATCTTAAATATCTACACAAATAAATAAAGCAATGTTTTCCCCACTTAAGGTCTCAGAAAAAGTGGAAGTGTTTTCCATCACAGGTTCAGCGTGGTGCATGATTTCTCATCAATGACCAAATCATAGTGTGGGAAATTAAAAAATAATCTATTGGATTGTATTTCAAGAGTGCTGTACCATCATCATCGTCATCATCTGCATCTTCAGCCTCCATAGGGTCATATTCCTCAGCATTAGCTGTGCTGCCGTCATCTTCGTTCTCCTCTTCATCTCTAGACGACTCCTTTTTCACAGACTTCTCATCGCTCTGGTTAAAAACACAAGTCACAAACTGCATGAACACACGCATTTGTTGAGAAAATCAAACTGAAAAGACCAGATGTGTTTTTTTAGAGGCTTGCCTTCTTCTTCTCTTCCTCATCCTCTTTGGTCTTTTTCCCTGCTGGCTCTTCAGTCTCGTCTTCTTTTTCTTTCTTTATTTCGCGTTTTTCAGCCTCCTTCTTTTCCGCGTCCTTTTTGGCCTTCTTCTCCTTTTCCTTCTTCTCGTCTTTGGCAGGAAAAGCAGCGAGGGTTTTATATATGCGGTAGCCAAAGTCTCTCTGGAGCATTTCGTTAAACAGCTCAGCGAAGAGGGAAACCTGGTTGGTGACACATTAAGCAGATTCAGTTGATGTTCATGTATGTTGCTACAGTACATGTGCACAGCATAAAACAAATGCTGCAACCAGTGATTCTCACCTCAAAAGAGTGCTCCTTGTTGTCCTCCAGTCTGTAGTCCAGCAGCACACTCAGGGACATGACACTGCAGTCAAATTTGCCATTCTTGGCTGCCCAGTTGGGGTGTACGAGGATGGTAGGCTCATCAGGGAGGATGTAGCGCCTTTCTCTTCGCTGGCGCTCAAGCTCCTCCTGCCTCTTCCTTTCCTCCTCCTAACAGAGAAGAACACTTCAGTTAGAGGAACCTTATCTATACAAGGAGACATCCACATTAACAAAACTGTCACTACTAAACTTAATTGATAAAATTAACTGTACCTCTCGGTCTTCCTCAGTGCGAGACGGCTCCTCTTCTTCAGGAATTTTGCTCTCTGGTTTCTCTGGTTCCTTGGACTCCTCTACCTGCTCCTCCACCTTCAGCTGCTTGGTGAGGCGAGCGATGAGCTGCGACTTTAACCCTTTAGAGCTTAGAGAGCGACAATCAAGCTCCTTGCGCAGGTCATTTACCTACAAGGGGAGGCAACAGGGAAATGTGGGAAATACATATTTAACATGTTGCAGGTCCAAAGATACGGGATGCAGAGACTTTCTCATCGAACCTTACCTTCATTGATTTCGGGTCAAGTTTAGCCCAGTGAGTGGGAGTACTAACGTCCTTTGATTCACCGTCCTCCTTCTCCTCTTCCTCCTTGACAGGAAATCATTAAGATAGAGACAGGCAGAGAGAGAAAGAGGTGGGATAGCAAACAGTCAGTGCACCACTCGAGGCCTGAGTGAACTTTAAAGTTGATCCGTGCAAGAAGCAAGGTCACATCTGTCTTTCATTGTCTCGTCCTAGTGAGCTCTCGACTGTGTTTAAGTCCACTGCTACTGAAGCGTACACAGGGAAGCTCTCTAGCTCTTATAAAAACCAACAGAAATGCCCCCCAGCTGCCAATCAATCAATCTGTGGAACACAAAAAAAAGGTAAAAATCAATGAGAGGGTGTGTCCAAAAGGTGTGTAGGTACATCAGGTGAACTGAAGCTGGTCTCCAAATGGAGTGAGGATAGGGTGGCCCTACCATGGTCTATGACTGGGGTATCGGGTATTGCCATTTATGGGTTTTATACACCTACGTCAGCCATCTGTCCAACCAACTGCCCTGGAAAAACCAAATTCTACATATAGTCCAAACGAGAATGTAGAATCCAACAACAAGAACAGACAAGAAACAGGACTTGGGGGAAGTTCTCTTTTCGAAGTCAGGCGATATCAAATTGATGTAAAAAATCATATAGAAACACACATTTCTACAACAAACACATTATTTACATGCAACTGACTCCACAGATTCCAGCGTTAAAGAAATATTTCAGATTCCAGTGTTACAAAAAGCAAAGATCACCACTGGCTCAAATTTGAGAAACTATTTGAGATCACTGCTACAACTATTTGCAGGCACCCAAATTAAAACCAGCTTAAGCAAGTATTGTAATAAAATGATGCACAACAAAATGCCAGGATTATCATGAATGATTAGACCCAAATTAGTACCCATCATGAGGCGTTTGAGGTGCTGGAAGCTGTTTTATCAGTTGCGTTTAGGGCCTACACAACACAACCTAGTCTCACTGCTTCCACTGTATGTGTCTGCTGGATGTGAGGGAAGGTGGATGTGCTGATGGAGGAATGGAGGAGTTGGAGCATAGGAGAAGGGGACAGGTGGAGGAGTAAACAGAAGAAGCCTAGGTGAGGTTTGGTGGAACAATAATCTGCCTGTGTTCGTGTCTGTGTGCGTGAATGGTGAGGTGTGCTTTGTGTCTGGTTGTGTATCTGGGGTTTGTTTTTTTTTTTGTAATTCCTGTGCCTTCCTGTGAGAAGCGGAAATGAGAAGAGAGGGATTAGCGGTTCAGTGCCTGTTCTCCATCCGCCTCCTTTCGCTCGGCCGACAGCTTCTCAGCCAGCTGCTCCCGGAGTCGCCGTGACAGCACCTCCCACTCTGAGCGGGTAGGAAGACAATGCCAAACATCCGGAAGAAACAAAACCACTGTCTCCACATGAGCAGGGACAGTCCGCCCCTTGTGTGTCTCCTCCGGCCGATGATAGCGAATCTCTGCAAAACGATACCTGTCGCAAAGGAAGAAGGTGCATTGGAAAGAAACATTCTGGTCAGGGCACAGTATAAAAGGCAAGCCTTGCTAGGGCGAGCCTTCTACAGCTACTCCCTCCCATGAGGTCACTGAATGATTGTACACATCATTACAGTGACCCTTCTCCCACACAACACACCGCATAGACAAATGGACCCAGTCTGCAGCTCTCCAACTGTTGTCACGGGTTACGGCAGCCATTTTGAGAAAGTTGACAGACATTCACATAAGATAAAAATCACACCCCCCAAAATTCATCCCCATTATAGCTTCAGCCAATTATGGATGAGCGCTCTGCATTTAACCTAGGATACACTTAACGCACTACATTGGGGTTGTGCGAAGAGAGACAGAATCAACAGGACAGTGAAAGCCAGTTAAATATGTAAGATATTTAACAGAGAGGACAGACAGAAAAATCAAAACAAAAACAAAGTAATGACAGTGTCTTCTGGTCCAGGCTACTGCTTCCAGCCACAGTCCATGCGATTGGTTTCTCATCACAATGAAATATGCATATATTTATATATATATTATGTATGTATAGAGAGTGTGACAGAAAGAGAGCGCCAAGACGACAATACACAAAAAGGCCAAAAAGAACATTGCACAAACACAATAAATAATAATAGTAAATAATAGGTAGCAAATTAACGACACAATAATCATTAATATAAAAAAGGAAACAAAAAATTTCACCCAACACGTCCAGGATGAGGTTTAGTATAGAGGCAGTAACATTATGCAGCATGTTATAGTTACTCAATTTAGGATTTTGATATCGGCAGAGTTAATATGTTCAAACAGAAACAACATAAATACTAATGAGAATAAAAGCGCTTACCACTGAGTGCACAGACTAAGGTCTATGCCTGTGAGTGCCTTGCAACAGCGTATGGCTGTCTTTATAAGGACTGAAGGATCCCTCTCTGGGTCAGCTCCATCCAGAGAGGGAGACCAGTGACCACCAATGGCCATGGCCTCATCTTTACCTCTCATTCCCACCAAAAACTAAAAAAAAGGAAAAAGACAGACGGGTACAGAGAAGAGCCACAGAGAAGAAAAGGTTAGATGGAAAATGGAATGACAATGTGGATAATGGGTGTGGAAGATGGGAAGAGCAAAAAAAAAAAAGGAGAAATAAAGATAGAGACAGAAAGAACAACAAAAGGGTCAGGCACATGTCTGAATAATCATACCTCTGAGGATCCACAACCAAAAGAGAAGAAACAAGCCAACTTCAGTTAAGACTCTTCTACATAGTGAGTACTCAGCAATGGAATAGGACCATTACATCATTGTCAGCTCATGCACATGGTACAGATATGTCTGTAAAGTGTGTGTAATGTACCTTAATGAGTCTAGCAGGATGTTGGAAGGAGTCTTTGACTTCCTGTGTGTCCTCTGCCAGCGCACAGGACTTGTGATAGAGCTCCTCTATACTGGGGTTAGCGAGTAGCATCACCTGAAACACAAAGAGATGGCATTAAAGTTATAAACCTTAAAATAATTCATTTAAACCCAGCACAACACTATGATTTCAATTTATGTATGATCATTTATCTGTATAGTAGTTATTACTGGTCTGCCATCCCACTGATTGCAGTGGATTCAAATTGCCTACAAAAGCACTCTAGAGCTGTAGGAAGTTAGTGCTAATGCAACCAGAACATTTCCTACTGCTTCACATTAAAAGGTGATGAACTGATGAAACATGTGACCGCTCATAAAATTTACAACCCAAGACTACTATATTTTCAGTCTCAAGGAGGAGCAGCCACAGTGAGCTGTTAGATGAAGAGTTGCAGGCAACAGGCTGCAGACCTCCAACTCCTCACCAAGTTAACCAGTTTTACTGTGTCCTGCTGTTCTCGCACAATGTGCAGCAATAAATCAGATTGCAGCTGTAATTATTAAGGACAGAGTGAGTCTGTTTGTGCGGCTGCACTATAAACAAAGACACCAGTGGCTCTTCTGTTGTATTTCTGACAAAACAGCTGATCAATGAGTGCTGAAGTTTCAACCAGGACTGACATTTTGAGGATTATAACTTTAAATTAAAAAGGTGGGGTGGGTCATTTTGTGAGATACAAAAACATTGAATGACTTTTCTGGCTGTTCACAGCATCTTACTAAATATGAAAAACACACACGCAATGTATTTATCATTGACAGTGATACCTTAGCGCTGTAGGTGTGGTTGGCATCAGGAGGATCCAGCACAGCTGTATTCTTCACTAGAGGATCTACCTCTTTGTGCAAGATGTGGAAGTTACAGGCGTTACTAAACTGGAAAGGTCTTGTTAGAGGGAAGGCATCCACCCAGGTGAAGACGGCATCAAAGAAGTCGCTGGGAATGTAGAGGCTCTGATAGCGCCTTCTTAGCTCCATCATGTCACAGCTGGAGCTGAAAAACCGATAGAGGACAGTTAAGACCTTCGCAACACAAACTCGGAGAGTACAACACTTGTGAACAAAGTGATCGGTTTCTACTGAAAATATTGTACTCACCCATCTAAGCTGAACTTAGAAAATTGGACAGTGTAGCGAGGAACCACCCTGCGAGGCCGCCGAGGTGAACGGTCACGTCTCGGAGAGCGATCTCTGGAACGTTTGCGTGCGGGTGAACGTTCTCTTGACCGTCTCCGCTCACGGTCTCTGTCTCGACTGAAAAATTGAGGGAAAACACTAAGATGAATCACTCATGCATATTTCATATTTTAGTGACAAATATCAGATTAACTCAGGCAATAACTATCGTCATCTCACCTGCGTTCCTCTTTAGTCCTGAGGATGAGCTCAGGGCCTCGATCATTGCGACTAGGGAAACGAGGCGGGGGCTCAATCCGTCGGACAGGCTGCGGCTGTGGCATCATCCTCACAGGGGGCTGAAGCAGACCCCCGGGAAACACATCTAGAGACAAGGGAAATAATGTGAAGCAGCTGCTTGTTTAAACCACTTAACATACCAGCTACAAAGATGGCGGTGAGCTTCACTTTTCTATATCAAGCACTAAAGCAATGTAATTTCTCTGACAAGTATTTTACCTTTGGGTGGAGGCTGTGGTAGCAGAGGCTGGGGAGGGTTTTGGAGGAGAGGGGCCAGAGAGGCAGCAGACAACTGGGCCTGCAGGAGGGAAGGAGGAGGACCCTGGGCTGGAACACTGAACGTGTTTGGGGGAGGTAGTGACTGTAGCATGGTGGGGGCTGCCTTCATCATGTTAGGAGGTTGAGGCTGGCTCTAGAGAAAAGGATGGACACAGGAGGTGAGCATATGTTCAAAGGCAGACCTGAAACTATCTTACACTTATCATGCCAATGACTGCTCAACAAATAAGATGAACTGTACAAAAACTTGATCGGTGGCTGCTTGAAAGAAAGAAGCTGGGAAAAGGTCTGATGTCTGCTCGAATGAAAGAATACCTGGTGTGAAACAAAATCTCAACCCAGAGAGTCTGGTTCAGTTTAGTTTTAATACAGGACACCGCCAGTGGAATCTAACAAAAGTAATAATCCAGGTTTTGCCCTGTTTGAAGCAAAAAACAAACTTTTATATGTTTATCAAACCTTGAAAAAAATAACCGTTTGATGACGATGGTTATAAAAGGTACATTCTCAAAGAGATATCAATTCATTGATCGCTGGCTGACAGTCGGCAACACTGGCTGAAGTTAATAATACTGGAGGTAGACCATATTTTGAGTTTCAAGTCTGGTGTGTACTCTGTGTGTAGTCAAGACTGTAAGAAAGTATGACCAGTTATGCTTTATCAATCACGTGCTGCAAGTAACGACATTTATGATTAAGTAGCAACCGCTGCTGATATTTTATGTGTTTGGTGAGTAGACAAGGTCAGCATCATGCTCAGCACTTTCCATGGAAAAGATTACTCCGAGATCAAATCTAGGCCGCTGCTTGAAGAAGAGTAAACCAAAAGGCCACACTGCAACCATCTGCAGAAATATTAACTCAGATATAAAGACCACTATGGAAATTGCATATACCCCAAGGTCTTAAGGCACGAATGCAACTGATTTAAGTGGTACTTCAAATCTTCATAACAAAGATTACTGTAATCCAACGCAACCTCTTAATGTGTTTTCAAGATCTTTGAATTGAGGCATAGCTACAATATACTGTCAAGCAGTTCTACATGGTTAAACAAATGCTTGTTTCACGATGGAAA
This sequence comes from Sciaenops ocellatus, assembly GCA_033000465.1. Classification (NCBI taxonomy): domain Eukaryota; kingdom Metazoa; phylum Chordata; class Actinopteri; family Sciaenidae; genus Sciaenops; species Sciaenops ocellatus. The sequence continues at coordinate 14,800,011 of CP136872.1, read as the reverse complement.
TTGTTCAAGATATTCATATTTTAGCAGCTTTTCTTCAAGTCCCTGTCATCTGCAATGTCCGCTGTAAAGAGATTTACTGATTTGAATATTAAAAGAATCCCAAAGTGTGAAAACACCTCTGAAACAAAAACAGCTCAAGGATCATTGGTTTGTTCTCCAAACAAAACATAGCTATAAATATATATATATATATATATATATATATATATATATAAATATAAATCCTGGGACAAACGTCTGTAATCTACCAAAAGCATATAATGAAACCATGGTTTTATTTTTTTTTTTAAATCTCTAACACAAATTAACATTCCTTAAAATAAAAAAGGTATTGTTAAACCACTAGAAAAATGTGGTTCTATCCATTGGGTAACGGCAGCAAACTAAAAGAACAAGCAAAAATGCAGTTAAGAATAAGTGTTCACCATGAATAGGTTGAGCAACAAAGCCAGGAAACAAAGAAAAATGTCTAAGAAAGAAAGGAGGAAAAAACTGTGTGATTCAGGGCTAGGGGGTTACATTTTGTCTGTTGTCCGCAGTGGTGTGCATGTCTGAGTAGCGCAGCTGCATCCCTGGCTCATTGTATAGGCTGCCGAGCTGTGGGGAAGCTTGAGGTAAAGGCTGAGGCTGCTGCTGATGCTAGGAGGGATTGAGAACACAACAGTCAATAAAAGACAGAGAGGTACAGGGAAAAGATCAAATCTGGAAGAAGAAGAAACAACGTAACACTTAAATATTTTAGGAATCTCCTTAGACTAAGCCAGATGAATTGTCCAAGATTTAAAATGAACCTGTAGATCTCACTTTTGGGTGTCCAAAACTTCAAATAGACCTGTTTTCAATTTCACCATATACTGTAGCTTGTGTCACAGAGGAAACTCAGTTTTTATAAGGATACCAACAATTCAAGCTGAAACCCCCAGTCTGTATTGATGTGCCCGACAATTTTATCTTCTCTTTTATGTGTGACCGAGTGTTCTTACCGACTGGTTTGCTAGCTGAGGTAAGGTCTGGATGCGCTGGGCGTTCCACTTGAAGGGCATGTTCGGGTTGTACACAGCTTCCACTAGGACCCTGTCACCCACCTGAGGAGTCTTCCCCTTCACAGCACTGAAGAGATACAAAAGTGCATTCAAACATCTCTGAACACTTATACATATCAGGTCACATAAGTTTAAATGCTTGTGAAATGACGACAGGGTAACACTGGCATAAGATGAAACAGAGAGCACTGAACTTATTCTACCAAAGCACTTATGTGCACAATTAACAGTCTGGGAGATACCAAGGACCAAACTCTCTTTCACCTTAGCTGAAAGAAGACATCTTCATCTACAAAGCCAAATGTGTCATGTAGCTTGTTGACGACACCAGTGAAGACTCGCTGCTTCTGTGGTTGTGTCTGCTGTTGGTGGCTTGAACGCGGTGTTGGGTAGGACACAGTAATCTGGGCTGTCTGCTGGGGGTTCGACAGGCTTAAGCTGGTGGGCAAGGCGACGGGGGGCTGAGGGTCACGAAAAGAAGGAAGGTGAGATGAGATTTACTCATCAAGTATCAAAATTAGAAATCAAATGACAAGGACATTTTTCAATACTCTTTAGTATCAAAACAATTCAGTCTGTGCCATAAAGTGTTGACCAGCTCTAATGATATGGTTTTATGTGTGTTTTTGCACATTACCTGAGAAAGCAGTGCCTGTTGTGGCTGTGGAAGCTGAAGAAAGAAGGAAAACAGAAAAGTGAAATGGACTGCTGTATGACATGACCTGTGCTCATTTTCTCAAACAACCCTACAGACTTCTACTTTGCATTACAAACTAAATGAAGCCATGACAAATCTTCTGTATATATAAAGCGTAATGCCAAAGTCATTTATTTGTCTGAACCAACTAATATATTATCCATACTTCGTACGGGACAACAAAGAGGAAATCAAATGTGACAGCAAAATAAGCCTGTGTTTTACCTGATGAGGTACATTGTACAGTTGTTGAGGGGGTTGCTGGGGAGGCTGCTGTTGCTGTTGTTGTTGTTGTTGTTGCTGTTGTTGCTGCTGCTGCTGCTGCTGCTGTTGCTGATACTGCTGGAGGGCTGAATTAATCTGAGACTATACACATCACAAACAACATGGGAGAGACAGTAATTGATCAAACAGTGTTACATGTGACCATGGCAAGATGGGGATGGGGGATAGGATTCCCTTGCTGTGACTGACCTGCTGTAGTGCTGCAGCGGCAGCTGCTGCAGCTTGCTGCTGCAAGGCAGCAGTCTGCTGAGACAGCTGATAGTTTGCTGCAGACTGGTTGCTGAGAGAGACCGCAGCCAGGGCTGACTGCTGAGAGTAAACAGAAGGAGACGCTCCCAGAAGAGACGGCTGCTGCACACCAAGAGCTGGGGAGAGGGGAAAAAAAAATAATCAGTGAGCTGTGAATGAAAACACTGAATGGGGAATGTTGATGTTGAATAGGATTTTCCATGGCAGGGTTACAATCAATGAGAAGATAAAGCCAGATAACTAAAGGAGCACAACATGTTAAAATACTCACAGTGCAGGCTGTTGAGGTCCAGAGACTGTCCCGAGTGGCCCGGCTGGGACACCGCAGTGGCAGCAAATTGAGTTGCCCACGGCGGATTTTTCTGTCCCCCGAATTGGGCCATGACTCACTCAGGGTTAAGGAAAGTCTCTGCTCACCAGGCCGATGCTTGTCACTAAAAACAAAACAAAGAAGCATAAATACTTTGGTGGTATAACAGTCCAAAATCATAATTGTATTGACTCCAGGCAGCCATAACATGTCACTGTTTACTATGCAATGCAGAGAGCGTGTCCATTTTCAGTCAAATGTAGTAATAAAAATGTTAACGAGGGCTACATCAATGCTCAATGTAACATCAAAACTGGATAAGCAATACCAAAATATTAATCCAATAAATTGTTTCTTTATACACTGCATTTGAGAGAACACATTTGTTCATTTGAAGGCGCCTTTCACGGTTAGGATAGTGTTTACACGGACTGGACAGGCCATAACAACCTTTAACTTTAGCTGGTCCTTTCGGTTATCTTACAATATTTTAACGCTATTAGCCTAACGCGAGAAATAATAAATTTGAATGAACTATGTATCACGTCGAGTTAACAGATTACATAGCATGAACCGTGATATATTTGTACCCTTTTCTGGAGTGCTCTGTAGATCAGTAACTGCTGACACAGCAGCCCCTCGACCAGCTCAACGGCAGCTCGGGCTAACGTCGGTTAGCCACTTTAACTGACAGTGAGTGGGCTAGCGTAGGCAGCTAGCTCAGCTAATGTTTTTACGTCTAATGCGGTTAACAGCAGCTTCGAGTTAACACGGCTTATTATTGAAAACGTCCACTGTTTAGCTACTAATAAATTAAATACAGAGCGTGGCTACTGTAAGACAGACAGCGGAGCGAGCTAACACTTTGCACTTAGCATTTGCACGTCGTTAGCTTTGTTGCCAGATTAGCCTCGTGCTGGATTTGTTGTCGAGAGCGAGGCCCGAATTAACGTCCGTTGGCTCTGGCAGTTGGCATTGAATGGCCAGTGTTAGAAAAGCATGACAGCACACGCTCACTAACGGCAACAAACACCCTACGTGCAGCTAACGAGTGCAGTTCGTGTTTGCATTAAATGTTAACGATGACGAAACGAAGTAAGATTTTGATTAAAACATTGTCAACACAGCTTACCACTGTCCCCCTGCGCCGGCCGATGTAGACCTAAACTGCGCATGCGCGAGCTGGAGTGCCATATCCTCGTGGTCACAGCAGCACTGAGTGAATTAAAGCGGTTCATCTGTATTTAAATATAAAATCAAATTAATACTTCAAATGTTTTTGTGACCGTGTGCCTGAGCCTCAGGGGCATGAGCAAAAAAAGATTTAAATAATGATTCAGTGTTTTTAACCTTTATTTTATTCATATAACAACGTGTGAGAGGTGATTCCTTAAAGGTGCAGTGTGTAGGATTTGGGGCCTTTATTTTCAGAATAAAGCAGACATGAAATTTAATATTCATAACTATGTTTTCATGCATGTATGATCACTTGAAAATAAGAATCTTTTTTTTGTTATTTAACAAAAAAATCATGGAGGCTGCCGTATTGAAACACCATGTTTCTACAGACTAAATACTGACTCTCGACAGAGCCCTTAAAATGTTTGTTTCTTCTTTACAATAAGAAGGTGAGGGTGATGTGAGGAGATTGCAATGCAGCAATTAGACCACTAGATGCAACTAAATTCTACACACTGGACCACACAAGGTATAACCGAGTGGAAAGAACAATAACAGTAATAATAATTTTAAAAAAGCAAATCAACAAAATCTTTCAAATTATTAACTTTGTCATACAGTAAATCAGAAGAACAGAGCCCAAAGCAAATAAATACAGCATACAGATCTTATAGGATATTTTACTGTATAACTTCTTCTGTTTGATGAATAACTGTAATTGTAACATTTTATTTCATTTTTCGATGATGCATTAACATGCAAAAACTGTTTCATATAGTGTATGGCTGCAAAAACTGGAATACCTTATCAAATCTTCACTCTGCGCGGCCATAAACAATGTCAAAACCTTTGACAAGATCTCAGTCCTATGAAAATAATCTTTCAAAATATACAATATTTATAAGAAATAAATACATCGCATCATTTACAGTCATCACAGCATAACATGTTCACTGGTTAGAAGAATGACAGTATTTACTGGATACAGGTATATTTCCTGTATCTCAATTTCTTGGTAACAGGGGCATACAGTATGTATGTATACACATTACAGCTTGAAAACTTTTAACAGTATATAGTATGCACACAAAATAGCAGGTAATAATTTTATCTCTTCATTTTTATGATCGTAGCAAGGTGGAAATAATGTGTGTTTTTTTCACACAGTGGAACATATTTTATTTCCAAAGCGTGCTGGTCGATGAAGCTTTTATTCTTGTAATTTGCGTTCCACCTCTGAGAAAACCTTTGCGTTGATTTCATCCACTTCATCTTCCACCTGGGCAAAAAAGACAAAATGTGAAATGTGACATTTAAGTCTGTAAAGACATATTTTACCTTTCAATCACAGCAAAAACTCAACTCAGTATAGTAGTTGTAAAACTGATATGAAAACAGGATTATCTTTCATTTTATTCAGATAAACTTGCAAAAGTTGGAAAAAACTGCACCCACAGATTGAAAAATGACTGTCTCCCAATCCCAGAATGAAAACAAGAGTAAAGTTTTCAAAATAAAACCTGCATAAAAGTCAAATTCAGATCTTGATAATCACCTGTTCCACGTTGTCTACTTCTGGGATATAAAACTGCAGCATGTTCTGAATGCCGTTTTTCAGGGTAACTGTGGAGCTGGGACACCCTGTGCACGAACCAACCAGCTTCAGCTTGACTGTGCCATCCTCAAACCCCTTAAAGATGACATCGCCTCCATCTTCCTGCACTGTAGGTCTTGTGAGAGAAAGGGACCATATCATATTGTACAGAACAAAGCAACACAAAGGACAGACAGATTAAAACTTATCTCAGCACTACTGTCTTTTACTAAACCATGAGCCTCACTGTTATGAGTGCTGAGTAACGAAATATAAAGGAAATATTTGATCAGAATTGAAATAATATTTAAAATACAAGATATACAGTATGCATCAACAAAGACTACATTTACCTAAATTGCTTTCAAGGTTACTAGTTTTGTAGTTTTGTACCTGATTCTGTTGTCCAGAAGTTCCTTTATCATGGACACAATATCATCATCATCTTCAGAAAGACCTACAATAGAGAAAATGTACAGTGTGGATAAGACTGCACAACTATGGTCAAAATAATAATAATTATTCTTTGATTTTAGGAACATTTTATTGCACTGTCACATTTAAATAAACAGCTTTCACTTCAGGCTACAATCCTGCTAATGTACAAAACTTTGCATCAAAATAACTCATAGAAGCAAAATATAAATAAAATTGTCAGAAACTTTCACATAAAATAATGAAATAAATTAGGGCGACACACTGTAAAGCATCTCTGTTGAAAGTCTGAGTTGATATTGAACAAGGATGAAGATTCAGTGAGGTAACGTTAGCAATGTTATTCTCTTTTGACCATCATGCATTCATCATACTGCAGTTTGTGTTTTTATTATGAGCGGAGTTGTTCTAAATCATGTTCTTTAATTGTGGGAGATCAAAATCGTGATCATGATTAATATTCAGTTGCTAAGTGTGGAAAAAGTTAGACAATATACAATCAAGTAGCTGCATAGCTCCAAGATGACTAGCATCGGCAGGTTGCATACTCACTGCTTTCATGGTACACTGCCCCTGTTGTTATCGGATCACCACTCTCAAGGAACTTAGCAATGGCCTCCAAAGCGTGACGCTTAATGTCCGTCCATTCCACATCCTCATCTGTCTGACAGGAAAACAGAAATCTCACATGCCGTGTCACCACAAAGATTTTATAAGAACAGAATCAGAGAGACGAGCTGTACGAGTACATTTAATACTTACCTTAGTGACTGTGATGAAGTCAGGGCCAAAGAACACACTCTTTACTCCTTCAATTTCAAACAGATCCCTGAAAGAAACATGTTATCATGTTATAGTTAAACAAAGATGAAAAACATACCAATGACACCACGGAGTGTGTGTTCATGTTAGTGATAACAACATCCACTTTGCTGGCTTTTATCAAGAGCGTCACTGATGATCGCACTGCTTTCTATGGTGTTGTTAAGACAGGACAAAATGTATCAGGAAAGAAAACATCGTATCTACACAATGCATTCATACAGTCAGTTGCTTTCATTCAGAAACTTTTGTCATATACTCTACGTACTCTTCAAGACGATGACTGTCAGAAACTGAAGAGACAACCATGGATAACTCAGTGAAGATACTATTCACTGTCAAACAATCTCTTCCAACAAAAAGAGAATGGGAAATTAATCAATGCAAAAAGGTCATGTTACCCCGCAGCTGAGCGAGCTCCACTGGCTCCCTGTAGCAGCCCGCATTAAATTCAAATCCCTATGTTACTTCTCGACCATTGTGCTTGTCCAGTGAACGAGGGCTCTCCAACCTGTACGCTCAGGGCAATCAAAACTTTTCTTGTCCGTTGTTCCCCATTGGTGGAACATGCTACGAGTTCCTACCAGATCAGGGGCGTCCCTGTCTACCTACAAAAACCTCCTGAAGACCCAGCTCTTCAGAGAGTACCTCTTCTCCTAGCACTACCAACAACTGAACATCAAATCTATCCCCTTCTACAACTGTCACTTGACTCAATGTGAGTACTTATTGCTGCACTAACTTGTCCTTGTCACTTCCCTTTTTCGTGAGTCGCTTTGGATAAAAGCTTCAGCTAAATGACTAAATATATATGTAAATGACTAATTCTTCCTTTGCAAATAAGCAGGATAAATAAATGTTCCCCATTCTTTTCTTTTTTTATGTTTGCCTGCACCTAAAGAGACTAACTTTGCATTTGTTTTTTTTACACTTTGATTTCTAAAACACACAATCAGCATGCAAACACACAAGAGGAAACACAGCATAAATATCTATTCTATAAAATTAGAAACAGTACAACATAAACACAATAAAGAACAGCAAACTTGACACAACCTGGCCAAAGATGAACATTCAGCTGAGCTCGGAGAGGGAAAGTCAAGCGTCCCAGTTCCTAAGACGGGTTTACCGGGGAGAAACTTCAGGCTTTTTGGGTTTGGAGTGTCTTGAGTCTGGATGGAGAGCTGTCTTACTGAAAGATTTATTATAAAAAACAATTTTAGTAAGTGTTTAAGCTTGTTTTTTCTTGTCTACACAGCAGCATCATTACGACATATACTAGAACAAGGTGACAGAGAGTGAGTGAATGTATTAAGGTGTCCAAACAATGGTTTCTCACTTGACAGGTGTGTGGTTCCTGTGGCGGGCTGGACCTTTCTGAAGCTCGGGGTCGTGCACTGTGAGTGATATGAGCTCCACGTCTTGTCTGGAAACCTTGAAAACAACGTAAAGAGACTAAATTAGACCACACGTCAGCCAACACAGGACTTAAACAAACACATTTCTTGAGGGAGGATTAGACAGTAAAGTGGGGCTGATGGATAAAAGTGACTATTTAATATAAATTACTTTAGTGGCAATAAAGTTTACGGTCCGAGCTAGCTGAATTACATGCTTGTGTAATACACACATATGACGAAGACGATACAAAACGTAAATAACTAACAATAACAGTCGATATTTTCACCTGTATATGAATGAATGTGATAAACTGTGTCGCAGTTTGCTCGTCAGCTAGCTAGTCAGCTAGCTAAACGTGTAATCTCGACCACACGTCGGTGTTTAAACTTTATACAAGCAGTGTAACTTATCATATCAGCAGTACAACGTGTGTACAAGACAATATGTGACAGCTGTGGAGGTACAAACCTAAAGTGAGCCGTATTTCTTGTCCGTAACAACTGGCGAAGACCCCATCTCATAGGCGCCGCCATTTTGTTTGTTTTGAAAATGAGGACCTCGTCTGGTGGTGGACAGCGCGTGCTCCTGAACAGAGATTAACCCACTTATCTGTGTCTTTAGTTCATCTCCTCAGTGAATTTATTGTTTGTAAAAGACAAAAAAATAATTACAAAAGATCAGAAACATAAAATCTTTAGTCATAATAAAATTCAAATAATTAATTAATGTGTATTTATAGACAGTTACTTGTATCATAGTGTGCCTTAAGGGTACCAACTAATATATTTATGCTAACAAAAAAATGAAGGTCATGTTACCAGTTTGTTTTTCTCATAACAACACCATTTGAGACACGACCGCACCAGAGGAAGATGCAGTCAGACTTTAACGTACACACATGTAGTAAAACCATAATTACTCAATTAGCCTACAAGTAAAATTTCTGCTTTTTAAAAGTTACTGCATCATATTTTTACATGTTCACAATTTTAATCTGCAAAGAGACGGGTAGTTATAGATGTTGAATGAATATAGTGGGATGAAAATGTAGTGCAGTAGAAATATACATAAAATAGAAATACTCAGTAAAAAACAAGTACCTTAAAACTGTATTTACTGGATGAAATGATAGGAAATACAAAGCATGTCACCTAAAACAACCAAGCCTTATATTTATTTATCCGTATGACTCCTCTGTTGGAAGACTTCATATTTCAAATCCAGACTCACCTGGTTTAAAAAAAACAAAAAAACAACTCTACAGTGGCTGGTTTAGGATGGAACATAAAGGTAAGTCTGTTTGGTACAAGATAATGTGACATCGTCAAGAGGGCCAACCCCTTGTTTCCTAACATTTGTTCTGACATGACAAGGTGGTGTTCAAAAGGAGTGGCAGAGAAGGAATCACATAAAGGCAGGGCTGTACTCTGGATGGTTGAAGTGCAACAGTCTGCTTGAGGAACTGGAACAACAATTATATCAGAGATATTAGATTAGGACTTTCTTTGTTCTAGTATTAATCTTGCTATGTAGGTATGAGGCTGACTACATGAGGAATCTCCAGTCCCCTGACGAGGTCTACTGCAGAGTGTACTGAAGACACCTGGACTTAAGGAATCCCTGTTTTAATTTGTCACTCTGTCCTTCTCACTACCAAGACATGGTGCTCTGGATTATCTTCCCCGTCTCCCTCTCCCTGGTGTCCTTCATTGGAACATGGAGCGTGTAAGTTTACCAGAAATTCACACTTTTCTTTTGTCTTTACACTCTGGTTTGTGTGATGTAATGTAAATACCACGTCTATATTAGATGTAGATTAGATTCTAGGTTAGTTTTAGACTACGTGAACGTCTTGAATGAGCTACTAAATGCATATATTTATTTGTATTTGTCTTATAGCTCAGCTGATCATAAAGTTGTAAATGTTTTGTGACAGTGTGACTCCTGACAGGCACTAATGACAATGACACATTATGATTATCAAGAACTGTACTTGAACTGTATATTCATGCTAAGGGCATGAAGATAGTCTAGCTCTATGTATCTGTTTTGATATAATATTCTAGCTCTATGTATCTGTGTATAAGTGTTTATGTAAGAGACAGAGCAGCATATGATATATACATTTTAAAGCACAAGACAGTTCGAACATATTATGAAACAGCAACCCTGAAATATGTGCTCTGGCAACCTTTATGTGTTACAAGGTGTGCATACCAGACTTTCCAGTAATGTGACAAGTTCAACATTTGTTCCCTCCAACCTCCTGGACAATTTTTGCCATTTGCATGAGCTCATTCTTCTTCTGCATTCTTTTCAATGTCACAAATATTTGTGGTGGTTTATTGATAAATCAGCAGGATAATTAAAACATTGGAGCTTAGTTGGCAGTCAGTCTCTCTTCTAACTATGTTGTGTATTGCTCCCCTAGATTTTATAGAGTTAGAAATGATATATTTAACATCCCAGAAATCCTCATAAATTGATTCAGTGGACAGGGTTAAGTTGTTAATAACCAATGTTCTACTTTTATTCTGAAAAAGTGGAAGATAAAGCATAATAACTCGTATACAGTTTAGTTTAAAATGATGGAGCCCAATTATTAAAATTGTGTCACTACAGTATTTTTTTTGTTTTATAATTCCAGATATGGCCTGGCCTTCTCCAACAATCATGTGTGCTCTCTCAGTGACTGGTGAGTTGTGTCTCATTGTTGTCGATCAGCATTTAGATGTGACAGATTGTCCAGAACCTCATTCATTTGTTTTCAGGGGAGGTCACAACTACTGCAAGGCGAATCTTTCCAACGAATGTTGTTTTGCTCCCACTATAAGGTGAGAATACAGCTCACTTAAATTCACCCCCTGCTTCACCTTTTCACTACCATCAAACATTGAGACATCATTAATTTAACCTTAATTATGTTATTCCAGCTCAAGTGGATCATTTGCGCCAGAAAATTCCCTTTTTACAGCCACAATCAACATTGGATCCTTTCTGTGTGAGTTTACCTGCTAAAGTCTGAATACATGATGCATGATATGAGGGATTTGTGTTATACCATCTGTGATCTCCTCTTTAGTTCTGCTGTTCTGTATATTCCACCATGCCCACATTATGGAGAGACATGCATGTCATTCCATGTGGAGCAAGTTTGCACTGGTCTTTGGTGTGGTGGCGGCCATGGGAGCATTTGCGGCTGGGAACTGCAATGTAAGTACGCACCTGCTTCCTGCTGAATGTGTTTTAATAAATGTGAGAAATTAATCTCATAGAATAGGAAGCAGACAGGATTTAATCATATAATGTGGACAATAAAGCTGAACAGCGTCAGTTTGCGTTTATGTTGACAGCAAACAAAGGTGGGTAACTATTTGTTTTATGTCACCGCTCATGATTTAGATCACAGGCACAGCTGACAAAGCTTGTATACCTTGTACATGTATCTACACATTCTAGTCAATCAGTGTTTCTGTTCATCTACTGACCATGTGAACGACTGACTGTCCTCCACAGCCACATTACCTGTCACTCCTTCACTACTTCGGAGCTGCCCTCAGTTTCATGTGCATCTGCTTCTACACTGTCCTGCTCACCGTGCTGACCAAGAAGTGTGCCCTGACGGGATATGAGAAGGTTCTCTACCCACTGCGCATCATCTCCACTGTGGTGCAAGCAATAGTCACCATCTGCTGTATCCTTTCATAAATACTACAGATAAATCAATTGTACTTTTGCGTAAGTTCTCATGATAGGTGTGCGGTGAGTTGTGGATGATAGTTTTGTGTAGCTTGAATCAGGACATTTCAGCAGCTGACTTGAGCAGTGACGTCTGAGTTTTAACTCTCCAGCTGTTTTACAACTGTACAGCCGCTTTGTGCCATGTTTGGATCCGGGTCTGCTGCTGTGTTTACAAAGTGGGACTGGCTACACGAGTACACATGACAGAAGTAGATATAATAGCATAGCTATAATAGAATAGCTGACTCTGGTTTAGTTAGTCTTACACGATTGATTTCCTGTAACACACGGCTTCACATTGCACACTCACAAACACACAAACAAATGAAATGCAAGTGCTATACAGGATGTTAAAAAAGCATTCAAAGACTGATGCACATTAAAACAACCAAAAGTTCATGTAAAAGGCGCTTAAGATAACAGTGACACAACATAGTTTAGGGTTTTACTGCTCAAAGGCACACATCAAGTCATGTGAGGTACTATATTACACAATATGATAAAGATTACACAGTTTTGTAGAATTTAATTAATGATTTTCATCCTTAACATTAAAACATAAGTGTAGGACACAATATAATCCCAGTATTGGGCTAAAAGTGAAGATTCTCAGCCATTCAGGTCATTATATATCTAGAAGTGCTCAGTCAAAGGCTTAGACTTAGATTAAACACCTGAAGACTTACATTCAAAACTGTTTAGGCTGTACACTAAATATCCTTGATGTGGTCTCCAGTCTATTCAGGAACAATTTACATTGCAATGTTTTTTATAAGTGATCAGTAATTCCTTAACTTGAAACACTTCAGATACTATTTTGTTTGCCCAGGAGGAGGATTATTGCATCCACTTGTCTGCTGTAGTTGAATGGATGCTCAGTGTCAACCTGGAGTTGTTTGAGCTCAGCTACGCCGTGGAGTTTTGGTTCTTCTCGTCCTTCATGATTTCAAACCTGTTGAGCAAACGAGAAGAGGAAAAACCTTTGATGATGACGATGTCCTGATATGAGGCCGCCAGGGTCCAGCATGTGAGCAGTGAGGATGGACTGAGTAAGACATCTGTAAACACTGTAGCTGGATCGTGGCTGGAGAACCAATAATTTCTTTTTCATTACTCTGCTGGGCTGTATTTCAATCCACCTATGGATTATGACCACTTTTATTCCAAACTCTTGATACAGTTGCCTAATAGCAAATGATTTTCTTTAATGTTCCTTCAGTAAAACATTCCCTATCTATTGAAAGCTTGTACAGCAAATGAACAAAACACATTAGTCGTATTATACTTTTGTGCAAACACAGCCAACAGAACAATTAAACTGAAGTGTAACACTCTAATACACCTTATTTATGTTAATTTGTTTTTTTGTACAAATACCTTTTATCGTTATTAACATAATCAACAATGAACCTCAGAATCACTATGGCACACTAACATTCTTTAACAGATTTAAGGATTTGCATAACAACTCTGGCACTCTAATAAAATCATGGCCACTGTACACACTGACGTCCTGTTATTCTGCCAATACACAGATTTAGCTCCTATCAGATGGGAGTTCTTGTAGTGTCATTAAATCCTGTTTGACTGGATGATTAAGTGAGACATTTGTTTTGACAGTTCATTCGCGGTATTAAGAACACGGACGTTAACACATCAAGTAAAACTTACAGATCCAGAAATGCAATGTTGGCTGCGTACAGCACTGTGGGCGTTGTCTGTCTACTTTCCTGTAAAATGTTTCTAGGTGTGGTCTGTTTAATGTAATTGAGTGTAACTTTGTGCTTCAGAGTTCAGATTATTTACCTTTTTAAAACAACCTAAAGGCTCTGAACATATATTCCCGCTCCTGTGTAATAGGGTCCTACACGAATACAATATTTTGTGCCAAAGTTAGAACAGGTTTACACAAGAGACTTCTGTATTTATGATCTTGTCCTTGTTTTTCCTTGTTTTAAGTGAACAGAGCGTAGTTGAAACAGGAACTTCCAGATTCTGTTCCACACCTCATTCAGGTTTCTAACAGCAATTCATATTCAATATATGTTTTTTACCTGCTTTTAGTGAACACTATTTCCCACAAACCTCAGATGTTCACAGGCCGAACGTGTCTGGGACAAAGAGGACTGACAGCTGTACACGTTTCTAAACAGCAGCCGCTAAGAAAAAGACATTAGAAGACGGCGTTGGGTTTTATGGATGTGGATGAAATGAAGTACCTGTGCTGCCGCGCTTGTAATCATGGGAGATGTAGTGTTTTCTCTGCTCACAAAGTAATTGTGTCTTTATAATTCACAAAGCTTTTCAGTTTATTTTTGCAAGCACTGCTGATCTGTCTTCGAGAGAACGTAAACCCTATGAACATGTTTCAGACACAGATGAAAGAAATGATGACTCATATTTTACCTACAGATACTAACCCGTACATGACGTCATGAGTTCAGCTCTCTATCAGGGTTAGCAACATTTCAATCATCAGAGTCCTGAAGAAGCTGATTGGGTGGTTCGTTTCAAAACATTAACTTTTGCTGTTATTTAGTTATGCATATTTAATATTATAGAGAAATCCTGACAATATGAAACCAGGTTTTCAGAGACTTTGAAGCAGATATTGATGGTAAAAACAATGTGAAAGGGGTTATTTGTATGATCAACCTACAAAGAATTATCACTTGAATCTGCAGCTCTCCTTGACTTTGCTTGATGATGAGTTTCATTGTTGAGCTGTTTAATTTTACGGTTTTGGTTCACTCACACAGGATCGTTGAGCTCGCAATAAAAATGTCGGAGACCAAAAAAAGAGCTAAAGTAAATCTTAATACGACTAAGTGAATGATGTTGCTCCATCACTGCTGGATGTAAATAAACTGTTAAACTGTCACTAAGATCGCCATTAAAAAATTAAGTTATTGCAGACTTGAGTCTTATTCTTCCACAAGTTGCTTCACTTCAGACACCGTGAAATCATAAACTTTCACGAAACAAGAAAACATGGTTCTGGTTTTAATGCAAAGCACGTAACCTTTACTTGAAAGAAGGTAATATACATCCTGGAATTACAGATAATAAAGATACATTATGAGCAAAATCATTTCACAATGAATATCATCTTTTCCTTTGCATCAACCAAGAGAGGAGTGTGACATTATCTACAGTTTTTTGTTAGGAAGAAGACAGTGAAAAGCACACCTAATTCTGTCAGCATTTTTACTGTATGGTACACTGTAAAAAATGTCATCTATATGCAGTAGTCCACATCGTTAACCTTAATAACAAAAAAGAGTAAAGAAAAAACAATTTGAAAAAAACACGACGTTTTCATGGTTGTCTTTCAACTAAGAAGTTCAACTGCAATGCATACATTATAAATAAATGTAAGGGGAAGAAAAAAGTTCAAAAAGTACTACAAGCAATATTCCATAATTCCAGCATGGCTGAAACATCAAGTGGCCTTAAATCCAAACCCTACACTTTGGAGTGTGACCACGTCTTTTACACACCTTTAAGATACTGTAGATTCTTCATGCTTAACACTTCTGGATAAATCAAGTTAAAATTGCCCTTAAAATTTGTTCAGTGAGAGAATAAGTTGCCTACCATCTTTTCCTGTAAGGTGAGAAACACTTTTTGTAAGGAGTGAGAACTCTGTATGAGAAAAAACACAAGGCTGTATCATTAACAAGTTTTTTTTTTGTTTGTTTTTCTTTTTGCAAATCCAAGCCATTAAGTACTGAAAAAGCTCGTTCTTAGCTCACTGGTATTAATCACAGAACTCTTCAACTCTAAAAGCAAATCATTTGTGTTCTCTCGCTCACGGTTGACATCTTCTCTACTCCTTCTCCAGCCTCCTCACTAGTTTCACTCATTTCTCATGTTGGGGGGGAAACTCCAACTGTACACACTATGAACAAATCTCTTTTTTTAATAATAGGAAAAGACACTACAGTAGTTGACAACTCAAAAATTATTATTGTGATGATGCGGTTTGGTAATTGTTTAAATCTACAGCAAGTTGAAAAGGGAAGGGAGGGGTTCAAACAGAATACATGTTCTTGGTGGTGGATCCGCTCTTGCTGGATGTGTCGTCATGTGACTGGTAGCCGATCATGGCTTTGATGGGGATGTTCAGACGCTCTTTATAAAGTTGCCTGAGGAAAGACAAGAAATTAATGCTATTAATTAGTGTCACCACCTAGTGGTCGGCTACAGTTAGCAAATCCATGAATCACATGTACTTGGCATCATTTCCGATTGACAAGGTGACTTTTTAAAAACTTACCCTATCGTCATGATGGCGTCCCTGTTTTGGCAGTTGCTCGTCCAGATGGCTATTTTGTCACCTTTGGGTCTGACGTTGACCACAGCTCCACACACATCTTCACTTGCCTCATCAAATGACTCACCGACTAAACACAAGAGCTGCAAAATACACAAAACGTCACAAACTATATAAATCTTATTGTTCTTTTTTTTTTAAAATCATAAATCACAGCCATTAAGAAGATACAGGTTTGTCTACGAGATGAAGAGTTTTACCGTCTCCATCCAGTAGCGGTCAAGGTCATTGTGTCTCTGTTGTTTATTGAGAGTCATTAGCCATCGACCCCCCAGCTTGTTCCTGTCGTCCTCCCACATCGGTTTGATCCCATCCTGGCACACAAAGTGAACAAAGGTATTGAAGAGATGATTAAAAATCAAGATATGTGAAATAAATTTTTCTTGACACTGTAGCACAGCCAGGAATTTGAACAATTAATTTTTACATGCTACAAACATCCCAAGGGTAACAAGGAAAACTCTTTATTTTCTTTATAAAAAATTAATTTTATTGAAACAAAAGGTCTTACCTTAAATAAACAATAATCGCAGCCGAAGCCAAGTTTGCTTGGTTGCTGTATGTGGTTGTATAATCTGTAAGAAACACAGAATAGTGACTTCAGTGACAGTACAAGCTTCATCTGCCATGCCTCAGATTAATGGAATGAGGAACACAAATCTGTACACTCTGGTATTTCACGTCGTGTGAAAAGACGCTTTACTGTAAATGTTGTTCTGCTTATGGCAGAAACCCACAGGGCACATTTCTGTCACGTTGCAACCACACCGCTGTTTTGGTCCGACGTGACTTCAAACCCCACCAGGAGCATTTTAGAAGCAGAGCATCTTGCCCACCAGATTTTGGTCATTTTTCTTTGGTTTTACGTGCTTCTAAATATGTACACATGCTATGTAGTTAAATTGTTTCTCCTTTTGGCTGTTTTTATGATCCGAAGTTTGCACAGGGTGTTTTATTTTGAATATCGACTGGATTCTCTACGCCATTTCTGTGTCTGACTTCCGGCGAGCTCGAGTGCTGCTCTGTGCAGACTGACACGGGTCACTCGTAGTGTCTGTCAAAAATAGTACAGCCGCCTATTCTCTGCAGAGCCGAGCGGAGAGCTGCTTCTGAAACAGACCACGCCGATTATTTTGGCGTTTCAAACATTGAGTAAAACGGTCGTGATTTGCTCTGGCAGCCACAGCCACACACGGAACGCGTCGCATTCACGCCCGGTGGAATTTCACCGTAATGGTATGAGGAACACAAATGTGTAAACTCCAGACGTTTCTCTTCTTTTTCTTCTCTGTAAAAGCTGATCTGCTTACATGGGGCTAATATTACAGGAACTCTTTCATATCTTAATCAGTATTTTTAAATGATTTGTTTCTGCTTTTCATAACATATACTGCAAAGGCACATAAAATGAGTGAGGTTGAAAATATAAACAAAGTTGTTGCCCGCATTATTGTTACTGTACCTTTACAACAATATTTCAGTAATCTGTGTCTCCATCAGCGATTACTGACTGACTGACTGATCATGCGTGTGAAAGTGTTTTGGCTTCAGGAAATTCATTCTTGTCTCCTCGTGAATAACAGAGTGAGAGACAAAATCATTTTATTTAAATACCTGAACGGTGACAAAATCATAATTACGTTACAGGATGAGCGGAGAACACTTACGCCCAAAAGTCCTCCACTGTGTCAAACTTGGAAATGAGACGCAGGTTCTCTGTCCAGCTTTTGCTCTTGTCGTTTTTGAAATACCACAGGGCCCATCTGAAAGAGAGGAAAAGATAAGGATTAAAACACGCAGTAGTCATAGGACAATAATAATTTGTTTTTTCTGTCTTTAAACAGCAAAACAACTCAAATATTTCTGATAAGTCTCAGTAGAATGAGGACATGTCTGCATTTACTGTAAGCACCATTATATGAAAAACAAAACAGCCTTGAGCCAAAGCTTATAACACAGATATGCACCTATTTCACAACAGGACACAACAGCTAGTTACAAAAGCATGCATATCAATGCAAGAGAACAGAGAAAGCTAGCCATCATCAGCGCTACAAATACAGCCTTTGTTTATGGCGAGTGCCATTATTCTTTCATCTGCTCCCAGAAGGGCTAGCAGGGGAGGGAGGAGGGCAGCGAGAGGACATTGGCCAAACCCTGTGCCCCCCCCGGCATCACCACAACAGTAATCAACTATCAAACCCCACCCATGCGTCATAAACAGATGTTAATAAACTGAACAAAGCCAAATCAGAGCATGAATCTGTACTCGTGCCATGTAGCAACTCCATTATTACACAACAGTGGTGGAACAACAGCATTCAGGTGTCTGGTGCTGAACCCAGCTGAGGACAGTTTGTTTACATGCCTGCTACTACAGGCACAACAGTACATGAAAATCAGTGATGTATTTATTGAGGGCCCTGCTCCTTATAAGTCAATTAATTCCAGTATGACCTGAAACAATTCAAAAAGTCTTTCAAATCCTAAATGAATTGTTTTAGTTCCTCAGGCGTGGGTGGTGGATCGTATTGCCAAACATAGGTGTAGATGTCTTGGTTAATTCCAGGTTTTGAAATAAAGACAAAACAACATTCCTGAGACAAAATGCACGTCTATAAACTCTGTGTGTGTGTGTGTGTGTGTGTGTGTGTTTGTATTTCAGGCTTTCTTTAGAGATCAACAGGGTGTCACAAAGAGGCCCTGCATGGTTGTTATGCAGACTGAGCAACATTTAATGAATGAAACATATCACACTTCGATTAAATATTTTGATCTATATAAATTATTATTTGGCAATATATTGGCAGATCTACAGGACAAGACTGTATAAGGACGGGAGGTATATTTAGACTTATAGGATGTGCCTATGTAGACATAAAGGGAGGGTTGTACTGGAACGATATAAACGGACCGCGTGCTTAAGAATAGTTAAAAAACTTGATTTAATATACTTTGGTGGTAATGATAAAATCTTGGGTTAGAGTCAGTGTTCTTTGTGTTTATCATAATTGAAGCAAACCTTGCAAAATGATCGTACTGCAGATACATCTGTGTACGTCGGCCAACAAGCAACAAGAAACTGCATTACAGAAATTACAAAATTGCAGAACATAGAGGTAATTTAGACACCGTGTAAAATCACCATTACATAGTCTGTCCACCAGAAAGCTGTAAAATATCCTGCTCACATTATTAGATTTGTTAAACTCTCAAATATTAATATTAGGATTAGGATTAAATTCAGTATTGGCTAGCTGATTTGGCTGATTGTAGGTCAGCCACCACAGGAGTTTGGCACTCTCTTCTAAAACTAATTTGACAGCCATTTTATCCATTAATATCTCCACAGAAAGGAACAGCCATGTCTGGAAATAAAACCATGAGAGCACAAGCACAGAGATTATTGGTGCTTTTCATTTTTTGCTAGACTGTGCATTAATGCAGAACATTTCTCACGGCATAATACGTGTTTTCATAAACTAAAATCACATTCCGGCAGCTGTTTCCTTTTATTTCAGTACCATGTGAAAATCATGTTGCATGACTTGAAACTTGAAAGTGGTCTCCATGGCTTCTTATGTTACAGCTAAGTAATAGAGATGAACAGCCTGTTCAAATCCATCTGTAGATTCACCTTAACCAAACTCTCGACAGAAATAAAAGCAGACGTGATATTAATACCGTTGCACTGCCGATCTCGAGTAAGTTTCAAGTCTCTGCATGTTATCACGCATTATTAAGATGACACTTCTTTTGTCAAGGAAACTGCAAAGCTCAAAGTTTCTGCTGGTTTTGGTTCACTGAGCAGTTTCTCTTTTAACAAGGCCGAATTTTTATTCTATCCAACTAACTCAGTCGTTCTGCTGCAGAGCGAATTCAAGATGGCGACAAGATGTTACAACACTCACACAGTTGCCAGTTTAGTAGCTACAACTAATGCCTTCTAATACACCAGTCATGCAATAAATCCTCCCTTCATGAAGGTTTATAATGCTCAGTTTTTGTTTAAACTGCTTGAAGGGAGGTGTTGACACTTGGTCGTGGTCATTTTTGTGGTGTTTGTTGAACTGTTTGCATCACACAGAGAGATTCTTCTGTTATCCTACATTATTATTCTTATTATTATATATAAACAGGGAAGACAAAATAATAGAAATACCTGTCTGCCTTAGTTTCAGCTACATGCACTTAATAATCTTCCAACTGGGTGTACATTTGTAAAAAATATTTCACAACAAACCAGTCTTACAAAAATTCCCATTAATTCAACCAGACAGGACTTCCTTATGGTTAAAAAAAGCCGTGAGGCAAGAGAGATGTGACAACACAGAGCCCTTTGACTGAGGTGTTCATAATTTAATGGCGTTACAGTTGAAGCATCACACTACATAACCTGAACACAGTGCGTTTAAATCAAATCTGAACGCCTAAAACCAGTACGGCAGGTTAACGTTGGTCAGGCTACAGCAGCAGACGTGGACAACCTTGACCCCTGAGGCTGTGCTGAACAAGCAGAATGGACTAGAAGTGACTTACTAAGTGAACTATTCAGCATTTCCTAAACGGACTGTACAATGCTCCTGAATAGGTCGTCACAACCACAGAACTATGATAACATTTCTAACAGGACAATAGTGAACAACAGTTGCAACACGAGCATGCAGAGCAGGAGGCAGAGTTCTTCATTTGGTGCTTCTGGTTTAAATATAAACACATATCCACAAAATGTCAAACAAATTATTGGGCCGCTATAGGCTTAATGCTGGATCCAAATGATTTCACTGGTAATATAATCCTTAAAAAATGCATCAATTCAGTAAACACAAATCCTCTGAGTCAGTATACACAAGAAATTTCACAATACTGTTCTGTCCTCAAGGAGGAGTACCCCCACCCAAAGTATGTAAGGAGTAACTCTAAGCACAAAGTAGTCTACGTGCAACCTCTTTTTTTAACTGCCAGACATAAAATAGATGAAATAAAAACACTATTTATCGTATTCTAAATTGGACAATACGTTAAACTTGTGTATTTTTTAATAGAACAATTCAGTTTAACCGCCTTTGACTTGTGACAGAGCACAGTCCTCCTCCATGTTGTGCTACATCAACTGGCCTCAGTCCCATTATTGCTGTGGCTGTGATATATTCTCATATTTATCACAATTTTAGGCCTTTTTTAACAGCATGTGTTATCAGGAAGATTACAGTCTTTATTGCGAAATGCCATCAGATCTTCAATAACGTAGAAGTTTTGCCAAATTCAGCAGTGCAATTAGTGTTACCCAATCTCCATTAATATCCGAATACTGCAGTGTATGTACACGCAAACAGCTTTAGGTGTGTGCAGCTGTTTTATTCTCACCTGTTTTGCAAGGGGTGCTTGATATACTGCTCAGGATTCGCGACGACTTGGCTGTCAGTCTGTTGATCTTCAGTTTCGGTTGTTTTCTGGAGGAGACACACAAAACAAAGACATCATATAACTTCTCTGAATACAAAATACATCATCTCTGTATGATCACCATCATGAAGGACATTTTCCAAGGCTTCATGCAAAGATATGAGGTGGGGGATGTATTAATATTTTACCAATCTCGTGATATGAGGCTAAATGTGGCGTTGTAGTTACAGATCTGTCACAATGGGGCTTAAATTAGGCCTTCTCCTGACCTTTAGTCATCATTATCAAGTAAGAGACATTATAAATACACTTTATATCTCATAGGCCATCATATCCACATTATTAGTCACAGATTTTTCTCAGGGGACCAAAGCTATAACACACACACAGTTAAATATCACATGAAAATGTGCAATATCACTGCCACACCATCAACACCCAAGTATTTTAGGCTAGTTAACAGCAGGCTATTAACTTAAATATTTGACAGTAGTATCCAGCTCTACAAGGTTAATATTTCAAACAATAATCAGTAACAGCTCACAGAGAATATCTAGCTTTAGGTTAGTCAAAAATATATATATTATAAGCAGTAAAACACACGCTAATGTTACAGTTAGGTAAGTTAACGTCGCTAGCATCAGTTTTAGCAGACGTGCTAACATTAGGCTAGCTACGAGCTAGATACACACGTGTCCAGATTGTCTCAGATTTGATCAGTAATATGAAACTATGAGCCTTTAAATGTGTCGATAGTTGATTAAAAAACACCGTAAGATGCCGACTCTAACGTGGAAGTAGGTTAAAACAATTCATTGATTGGAGTTTGAATGAACGACGTCCACTCAGTGAGTCAGTCCCTCCCTGCCAACAAAGTCAGGCTCTCCATCACATTGCTGTGCGTGCTAACGCTAACACTGATCCACGCGAACTGACACATCTGTGGCCTCAAACTCAACCCTTTCCCCCAAAATACCGGGTGCCCCCTTCGAGGAGGCAACACTACGCAATAAAACAGCCACATACAGTGAAGATGTAGCTGCTATTTCTGTGCGCATTACTCGTTTTTTTTCCAGCTATCTCTTGTCTCTCTTACCGGCTCCGATGTCGCCATCTTGACAGTAGAAATGTTCTGCCCGTTCAGCGCTTCTGCGTCACACTCCGACCACTCACACACCTACGGCAGCCGCCTGAGTCCACTTCGAGGTGGGTGATGATGTGCAAACACGGAGGGCTCCCTATAAAAGGACACACATAAAAAACTCAATGTTTTTAATGCTACAAAATGTTACATAGTGCCTCAGATGAAGAAGAAGCAGATAAAATATAATTCCTGAATATTTTGCCAATCATTTTGGACTCAGTCAGCACTCCTCTGCTAATGTTGTGACTTTCATTCATTGTCTACAACCTAATGTAATTGTATATAGTTATTGTATCTCTATTTGTAGTTCTGTTTCTTATTGCTATACTTTTTATATAGTTTTCTTTTCTAATTTGCTTAATCTTAGCACAGGTTTAATTTTAATTCAGATTTGTTTTATAGATTAATTTTACATATATACCATATACATGAGAGACATACGCAACAAAGAAAAAGCAATAAACATAAATAAAACAGTATCAACAGTCATGGCTGTAGGTATCCTTATTCTATATAGTAGAGTACAAATCAGATTTATACAGTATATAGGTCACATCTTTCGTTATGTCATACAACACCCATTTTTTCCATTTTGTAGACATCTTCCTTCAGTCGAAGTTGGTAGGTCATTTTTTCCATACAGTATATTTCACTTACAATCCCTAGCCATTGTTCTATGGTAGGAGATTCAGTCTTGTACCAGTTCCTTGTTATTGTCTTCTTAGTCACAATCAGTAGTATCTTGACTATATATCTATCATTTCTTAATTTTAATTTTAATTTTAATGTATGTTTACTGTGTCACTTTTAATGTTAATTCATGTTTACATGAGGCTACTTGATGATTGAATTTACCTCGGGATCAATAAAGTATCTACACTGTTGCCCATAAAGTTGCTATCTATCTATTCCTTGTTAAACTCTCTATCTATCTATCTATCTATCTATCTATCTATCTATCTATCTATCTATCTATCTATCTATCTATCTATCTACAGAATCACAGGGACCCAATTACTGGGACTTAAGGGATCTAATATTGTTATGGGGCCTTACAAATCCACCATCCCTACTTGATTTTTTAGCTCCAGTTTCTGCAAATTAAAAGTTCATGTTACAGTCTGTGTATAACCATCCTTACTGCATCTATTACTGCAGGTGACTCGAACAAGGTGTGGATAATGCCAGATCATTTGAACACTGATGCATAAATACAATAAATTCAATATCACCATATACAGTAAAGACTTAATACTACACAAATGTTTAAGGGAAGGGATATAAACGGTGTGGCAAAATGTCTGAATTTCAGTTGTCTCATGACAATTAATCTTCAAACAATTGTCATAGTACCTTCCACACATGTTAAATACACCATTTTTTACTATGTTGTCTCACACTAAAAAGTCAAAAACTACACTAGTTCTAAGGTTAGTCTACCTGCTTTAATCCATTATGAAAAATGAAATAATGGCGCTGGTGGAGGAGGAGGAGGAGGAGGAGGAGGAGGAAGAGGAGGAGGAGGTTGGGATGCAGAGTCATGTGTAGAACAACAATCGTTGGATCGGCAGTGATTCACAGTGGTACAAGTACAATTATTCCAACACTGTACTTTAGTACAGGTTTGAGATACTTGTACTTTAGTAGTAAGTATTTCTCATTTATTCAATTTTATATTCCTACTCCAATAAATTTCAAAGGGAAATTGTGTATTTTATACTTCACCTTTCCCTTAAGCATACAAACTATTTTACTTTTGATACTTAAATACATTTTGTTGCTAATAATTATGTAGGCTACTATTACGCAAGTATAATTTTCAATGCAGGACTTGAAACAAAGCAATTTTACATTGTGGTATTGTTTTCTCCCACTGGTTGTTCAGTAACCAGCACATAAAGGACTTTTATCCTGGTCACTCTTCGTCTCACCTGAGCAGGATTTATGGACCTCTTTCTTCATTCTTGTCAGCTGTTTAGTCTCACTGAATGTAGACAAATCCAGGTGTTATTTTCACCACAGTACCCTCAGGATGTTTGGCTCTGATGTCTTATGATTTAGAGGACCATTAGGGCATACCTGACTGTGACACAGCATTCTTGTTTTTCCTGATGACACACTTTAACTGATAAAGTGACATTAAGGTGAGGTAAGGTTGTTTGCTTGGTGTAGATGGAGTGACTTCCAAGTTTCCAAAATGTTTGTAATTTCACAATCAATAAGTCAACACCTGGAAAGCATACTATGTATTCGAATAGGAGGAACACTGTGTTTTATTTGTGAGTCTGGCATGTTAGATGAAAGCCTGAGCTATTGTTTTGACAGATCCTGGTATAATGTCAAATCAGCGCTGGTATGACAGTATAAAGCCCTTTTGTGTAATGCCTACGAGAGCTCAGTTATTGATTCCTTTGGTGACTAGTCACAGGTGGCCTGCTGTGTGAGCACATTCGACACACCAATGACAATTTTAAAAGGGTTTGGAAAGGTTGAGCCATGAGCAATTTCATGTAAAGAGCAAGCTTAGATAATTCTTTACTTGTGATTAGTCCAACAACTGACAACTACTTTCTCTCCCTCGTTCGTAAATTCACATGGGAATTCAGAGAGTTATGAATCATTATGTTGTACCACTGTGGTGTGTTTGTTCTCTTGTGGGAGTTTGTTTTTCCATTTTCTGCTACTTACAGTTTTTCTCAGTCGCTTTGGTACATTTCTCAGATCAGAATTGAAATTCTCAAAACTACCTGTTCAATCTTCACATCATTATGTCACTTGTGCACATCAAAAAAGCAGTTTCTCATTTCTTTGAACAAGTTGCAAATGCTTTGGTACATCCACGCAAATGATTATGTACAATTCTCTTCTGTTTCCTACATTATCAATTGCTTATGTCATGTTGATCAAAATGTATTATAATGGGTCTCTGTTGAATAGTCTCACCCCCACAACATTTAGGTATTAGTTCATATCATAAGTCTTTACATGCAAAATGGTTGAACACGTCATAATATATCAAGCATATTTCTATATACAGTATTTCCATTAGACTTTTTTTCTAAATCTGTCCTGAATTGGTAAATTGCTCCCAGGTGAATCTTGACTTTCTCTAACGAATCAATCAACTGGCAAGTATATATATAGCCGGAGCACAACACAATGTTACAATTTCTGACAATGGAAGGACAAAGAAGATATTCGTTGTGATGTGGATGAGAATTTGTAGCCCAACAGACAGGAACGTCAGGAGGTGTAGGAAGACTGCACTGTAATTCCTACAGCACTGCATGTACAGTTTTCCCTAAAGAGATTGTCCTATGTTCACATTTCTACTTTTGTTTTTTTTTGTTTTTTTTTTTGTGCTATGCAGTGCTGTCTTTTACTTTCTGTATCACAATGACATGGTCTGTCAACAAATTACAGTACAAACAGTAAAAGCGTAAATGTGAATCTTGTCCAGTCTCTTGCAATCAAACTCCCACATACACTAAGGTGTAACCTACAATTTACAATAATTGTCATCAAAACTTTAGCCATAGTTTACATCAGAACATCCCTCCAGAGTACACTGTTATATTGACAACATGACTAAGCAATCTGACCGTCTTATCTGTACACAATGACACAAGGACTTGTCATTCTGATGACACTGACATGTTCATTGACACGGATATTTACTTTTGAGAGATGAACTAAGGATTTTGAGCAAGAGAGTGGCTTTTGCAGGTAATCCATGGTGTTTTGCTATTTGTACAAATTGTTTTGAGAAATGCACTTACTGTTTTGCAAATGTCGAGGATGATTTGAGAAATGTACCAAAGCGACTGAGAAAAACTGTAATACTAATAATACATGGTGAATGGATTGTACTTATATAGCACTACATATCTTGTTCACCCATTCATACACTGATGCCATTAGCTGCCATACAAGGTGCCAACTGCTCATCAGTTTTAGGAGCTAATGATTCATACGCATTCACACACTGATGGTGCAGTCTTCAGGAGCAGTTTGAGGTCCAGAATCTTGCTTAAGGATACTTTAACATGCAGACTGGAGGAGCCGGGGATCGAACCGATCATCTGATTAGTGGACAACATGCTCTACCTAAATATTGTGCTTGAATGAAGTTGGATTGGGGCATTGAAACTTAACAAGTCTTGTCAAATTGTAACGTTGGAAGCAGTTTTGTTATCAGAACAAACAGAATTGTGAAAACCTAAAAACATTCATTGATTCAAATTGAAGCTTTGAATGAAAACTTAAAGACAAAATAGACTTTTCTTCTACTTATTTTTCTAACAATAAGATTTCTAAAGGCAAATTTCAGATTCAACATTCAGCTACAGACAGTAGAGCTCAGTGTGTTGATTCATTATCTCAACACTTATTTCTCAAGTTTTGCTTTACATTTTACTAAACTCCTGAAGCTCTCTTGTGTTTGTTGAAGTTTCATCTCACTGAGTCAGAAGCAAATGATTTTCTTACATCACTTAAGAGAGAAAAAAAACAACATATTACCAGCACTGGAGACAAATTGTGCAAAAACAAGTCGTGATTCATCCCTAAAGGACATATTACTAGACTAAAATTCCCTAGCAGTGAGTCATACAGTATGCTGGTGTGGGAAATTCAGAAAAAAAAAAGAAAAAGTTTTTTTGGCTTTTTTGAATCGTGACTAACCCATGAAATCTGTTCTGTTTGGCTTGTTGAAAACACATCA
This sequence comes from Sciaenops ocellatus, assembly GCA_033000465.1. Lineage (NCBI taxonomy): Eukaryota > Metazoa > Chordata > Actinopteri > Sciaenidae > Sciaenops > Sciaenops ocellatus. Next base: position 14,772,646 of record CP136872.1, on the reverse strand, counting down.
GCCTACATCCTATTTTAATAAACTATATAAAGAATAAATGCTTTAAAAAGCCCTCACATATCTGTCAAAGATTGTGCGAACATACAGACTCTTCATCACACCCACACACACCAATAAGGACAGAAGAAATCATATTCAGGTCCAAAATATAAATATGACTTTATTTCACAATCCCGAAAGAGAGATCAGCCATCCATAAAAGGAATGCTAAATTTAGTCTCTTCTCAAGTCTAAACTGGATATACTTTCAGCAACATACAGTAATTCAGTTTCAAAATAAGCAAGATCATCCATTGTCTAAACACCATTAACAATACAGTAAAAACAATATGGTTCACATACATATTTACATTTTTTCTACTAATAAAAGTTTTTTTTTTTTTCAGATTTTTGAATGCTGGTGCTAGTTGTTAGTTCCTCGTTGATACAAAGACTTTGAGTGTGGACTGAGAACGTCCCCCACAGTAAATCAAAAGAAACATTTACCTTGTCATGTTGAAAAATGTCTTTTCTAAATCGAACGATTTAAAAACGGTTTACATTCATTTCATTTTGTGTGTATGTTGATGATTTTTTGAGATCTAGCTGAGAGTTTAGTTCTCTGTGGAAGACGTTTGAACTCTTTGAAAGATGGACATCTGCACAATAATTTGCTTTTTACTGGTATTTTGAAAAACATCATGATCAATGGTGGGATACCAACGATTCTCAGTCTGTTGTCAGCCAGTAAACATCCAGAGAAATGATAAAACTACCTTTATACTGAATTATATATACCAGATCAGTGTGTGCTGAGTTTCAAAAAAGCACCATGCCATCACCGTTCAGTATATAACCAGGTTAGGTCAATGCATGTACCATGACATCCTGTCCTATTAGCACCAAAAGGAAGTCAAAGTGTGTAAAGAGTCCAAAATGTTTCTCACAGGAAACATTACACCACCAGTGTTAGTGTGAATACCAGTGAAAGTTCTTTATGGGTTGTGCTGAAATTTCATTGACGAGTTTTTCCTTTAAATGAAGAGCTTCTCTTTCATGGGTAATAAAAAATAAAAATCCTGATTCACCAGGAGTTGACACCAACCCCCTTATTCAGACCCTGTAAAAAAAGCTATCTGTAAACAAAGTCTTCACAAGGGTCGAGCACCCGAAATCATCTTAGGCAATTGTCTGAGTGGGTATCTGATGTTTGAGTGGTTTTCCAACAAGAGCAGAGAGGAGGCAAAAGAAGAAATGGTTTGATTAGTCAGCATTGGCTAACACAGTTTTTTGTATTCAAATCTGACACTTTGTGATTTCTGTAAAAATAAAACAGAAGTCTCATTAGCACCATTCAAATGTACAGTAAGTTTGTTCACACTTGTGCCCCATGAAAGATCTTTGAATACCTTTTCCAGAAGGTGAACATACAAGTTAAGTGCTGATAATGATAAGCACTTCATTGTTGCAGCATTTCACAATTCCTCATTATGCTAAGTTTTGAATTTCATTAGATATGTATGCCATTTTCAATCAAATAAATGCAGAAACACTGTAAAAATAAAACCGGGTTCATGCTAAGCTGTCATATATATCTCTATCTGTACATACATATTCAGGCCTATAGATTGGGACCTTTTCAAGTTAAGTTTAGGAAAACAAAAAAGTGCTTCTTAATATGCCATACATATCTGTGAATAAAAGACAAACCATTCAGATGTAGAGAAAATAAAACAACAAACCAAAGACGTACGTTTCTTTCATCGACTGCCGACAGAAATCAGAGACAGCAGAATGAAAAGCACGATGCTACATGTGACAATCTGTAGTAAATATATGCACAATATTAGTCTTGTTTTCTACATTATGTGATGTAATGAGTTTGCTAAACAAAGGTTACAGTGAGAATGGCACCAATGTAAAAGCCAGCGTGGTTCATCTTATGAGAAGAGAACGACTGGCTGAAAATAGAGCATAATCCTGCTGTACAACATAAAATCTGAGCATCAACACATAATGCAGGTTATCATAGAAATCTTGCAGTAAACAGGCTTACACCAGGAATTAAATAGAAATCGTTATGATCAGAATAAATAATCACATCTTTTTTGTTCTTAATCATGTATATAAAACCAGTTTAAAAACGTCTTAAAATGCTTCAAAGCACCATCTCTTTACAATAAAAACGACACCCAGACTCACAGTTAAAAAGCCAACAAACTTTGCTCTTCCACATCACTTTGAAGGCAGAGATGAAGAAGAACAAAGTGAACAAACAGATATTAGAAAAGCACAATGAAAACGACGTAAAAATGAGAGTAGCAGTTTGAAGTTGATTGAGGTAAGGCAGAAGCACAGGGCGTGTGTGTGTGTGTGTGTGTGTGTGTGTGTGTGTGTGTGTGTAAAACATGTTGACTAAGTCCAGCGATTGTAGGGACCTGTCACTTGGGTAAGAGCATAAGGGGACACGGTGATGACACCATCCCTCGGGAGAGTCCATGCTTGACGCGTGGGGACATTCATCCTCCTTGCCTCCTCTGCCTCCTCCCCTGTTTCCTCCTCCAGGTCCACACCTCCAGCTCCTTTGCTGGTACCTGTGATGTCCTCCATCCTTAATCTCTCAGCCTCCTCCTCCCGCTCTCGTTCCCGCTTGGCCATTTTGGCGTCCCACATAGCCATCCCATGGCCTGGTTCATTTAGAGACTTGTGCTGGTAGAAGACCAGGGAGATGCGGGTGGGGTGGCTGCGGTTCGGCCTGAGGATAGGAGTGGTGGCGTGGAGCTCCCGCCGTGCACACTCTATCAGGATGGAGCCGTGTGACGGTGCCACGGCTACTCCGCCTATATTGTGATCCAGGAAGTTGTGCTCGCTGTCTGACCACACCTCTTCCTGCTTCACTTCTTCTGGTTCAAGTGGGGAAGTTTCTGGTTGAAGGGGAAGAGATGAGAAAGGAGGGAGGCCATGACCCCTGACCTCTGCTGCGACATCTCCTGCAGCCCTGTGGAGTCCATTGAGCCTGCTGTAGAGACCCTCGGAGGTAGGTCTGGGGGAGAAGGAGGAGGGAGGAGGAGCACTCCCACTGGGGGAGGGTCTGCACAGAGAGGAGCAGTGCACCTCGTTCGGCTCAGTTTTAAAAGTAGGGGGGTAGTCACTAAGGGCATTATGTGGAGGTATAAGTTCTGACGTAACACTCTGGTCAGCAGATGCTGGAGAATAACCATTCACGGCGTCACTCATTGTCTTATAATTGAGAGCTGAGCCATTCTGTCCGTACTGGAGGCCAGTATGGACAGAATTGGGGGAGATGACCTCTTTCTGTGGGATGATCCCTGCACTCAGAGTGGGGTAGCTGCTGGTGCTCTGGTTGTAAGTGCTGGGTTGATTCCTGTCTGGTAGATACCTCCCAGCGCTGGCAGGTCTGGGTGGTAGTCTGTGTGAGCTGTAGTAGCCCTGAGGCTCTGTTTGGATGTAGAAAAAACATGTATGATGTAATACTCAAAAACATGTATACACTTTGACCTCAACATATAATTTATTATTACAGAGAGACTTGGATTTACTACCTTTATTGGGGGTTTCACTTTTCACTTTCCCAGGAGTGAGAGGAGTCAGTCCGAGCTTCTTCTCCAGTTTCTCTGCTTGAGCCCTCAGACGAGCCTCTTGTCTTATCTTACGGGCAGATTTCACTGGCTCAGCCAGTAGACGAACCTGATGAAAACAAAAAATCAATGATTTAAAACAGATATTTTTTTGGCCTTTGTTAGCTTTATTTGACAGAGACAGCTTGAAGAGTGACAGGAATGTGGGGAGAGAGAGAGATGAGGAATGACATGCGGGAAAGAGCCACAGGTTGGATTCGAACCCTGGGCCGCCGCGGCAAGGACTGAACCTTTGTACATGGGGCCGACGCTCTACCAACTGAGCTTTACGACACCCCATACATGTTTATAATTTTCTCAAAACACTGAAAAACAACATCATTATTATCAAAAGCTGCTTTCCTGTTCACTCACCTCACGGGGAAAGGAAGACAGAACTTGCAGAGCACCACTTCGGATCTTGGCCCACTGGCCCTCAACCTGACCAAACTCATCCCTGTCAGAGATCCTGTAAAGTGGCAGAACGTGTAGCTGCTCATCTTCTGGTATGTTACGCACTGCACGGTTATCTTCCTTGGTTAAAGTGCAAACCTGAAAAAGGACACAGACAAAAGGCGAGTTGTTAAACCAAACAGTAGACTGTACCTAATCAATCAGACTGATCAAAAACTAGAACCAATGACCCTTGAAGTAGGTTGCGGATGGGTTTAGACACACAACACAGAAGTAGATAGTATGGTGTCACACTTGCTCGTAGCTTGCTTACCACAGTGCTGCCGTTATTCATGTTGTGAGTATCCTTGTGAGCGTGGGCACAGAAATCCACACAGGCTGTGACCCCCGAAAAAGGACGTCCCTCCCTCCTTCCAAGACGGCAGTCCCCTCCTGTCTCCTCATTTTCCACCTATGAGAGGTGAAAGGACAAGACAGGAGAAGAGTTTGGTTTGTGGTGAAGATGGTAAAGGGTTCGAGCTAAGACTGGTTGGAAACAATTAGAGAGTTTAAAAATAAAACTGCATTGCAGAACTGAAGTCTTTAGGACAGTGACATGCAAAGCCATGTGGTTGTAAACAATGTCATACCATATAGCATCTCTCTGTGTCACAAAGAGATTCAGGCAAGGCCTGTTCAAGTAATTGAATTAGTAATTGAGTTTGTTTATTAGCGGCTGTACTTGCTGCTATTCAAGCAACTACTTTGCATGTAGAAATACCAAGATAATTTGAGATGTGGAGGATAAACTGTAAGGAGGTTACTGATGAAATCTGAAGTGAGGCTGGGTTGTACTTTGAGAAGAAACTTACAATCAATTCAGGATTATCATAAGAAAGTACGACAGCTATTGAATGTTTCGTACCTGGTTTTGGAAGGCCTCAGGTGCCAGTCTTTTGTAGAGTGGTGCGAGGTCAGTGGCAAGATTCTGAAGGTTGTTCTCGATCTTCTCCTCCTAAAAAGAATAAACAAGTGTTTATTTAAAGTGTTCTGGCAACAGGTGTTATTGTCACATCCAACCTAAGCCTCTAGGAGGCAGAAGATTTGATTGACTAGGTTTGCCTTTCATTACTGGAACACCAGAAAAAAACAAACAAAAGAGATTGTAATAGATGATTTCCTCTAGGATTTGTGGCAGCTGACCACTCCCTCACCTCCTCCCGGTAGTCTCCAAGCAGGCGGAACTTGCGGGGCACTTTGCTGCGGGCAAACTTACAGCCATTGAAGTACATACTCCAGGAGCAGCCAAAGGAAAACGAAGCTCCGCAGGTGTCTGGGTCCAAACCCTGGCATGCACATGTACGACTGTGGAGATGCAGGAAGATGAAGAAATAAACAAAGCTTGGAGGAAGTAGTGTCAATGCAAAACAAAGGTAGAGGTACTCACTCTTCATTGAGGGCACAGCGACGGCTGGTTGGGGAGCCGTATTTAAACAGGGACTGTGTGAGCTCATGGTAGAGATTGTCCGCCACCGGCCGAGGAATTCCTTCCCACGCCAGGATGACGATCACCAACACGGCAGAGTCACAGTGGTGCCCTGGTCTCTGGCGAACTAAACACAGCAACTTCTCCTCTTCACTTTCACGCCGGATCACCTGTCAGATGACGCACACGTACATGAAAAAAACAAGCAGGTTACAAAAGATGGATGACAGCACTGTACCACAGAAAAATACAGCAAAAACAAACATAAAATAATATCGGAAAATAACGGATTCATACTGAGTAACGGTTTTGAAGCAATGTGACCTGCCAAACATGTCTATGTTTAGAGATGATGTTGAAAATAATTATATTTTGGTTATGGTTACATGGTTGGGGGCAGCTAAAGGTTTGCTGTGGTTGTGGTATGGGTAAGAATCTGGGAGTGACTTCCGTGTTTTCCCATAAATATACCACAGTGGGACTGACAAAAAACAAAGACATTTTCAGGACATTTAGGATATCACCATGAAACCAAACACCAGCCACATACCCATTTAGCTATTGGACAACCCTGGGAGCTTTTTCCTTCTTTCCCAGTGTAAACAACAACTTCCACTCTTACTGCATTTCCTTTGGCACCATACCTGTAACACACACAGCACATGTAAGACAACAACATTACTCCCCATACCTGAGGACAACTGACAATACACAAATCCTTCAAGTAGTATTATTATTGCAGACTGTTAATACACACCAATGCACCGCTCAACAGTCCACTTTATTAAGTGCTAAATAAATACTCAACCTGCTCTGATTACAAAACACATTTGTCATGAGAAAAACTTTTTCGGTTCAGTGTGGCTGTCAGATGGACTGTGATGGACCTCAAGTTGTTTAAAACTGGCTGTCATCTTGGTTTACGGGCCCCTCGTCTCAGCTCTAGGGGTTTCCTGTTTCAACATGCTGAGCGTGTGTGTTGTGTGTACATGTGTGTAGATAAAACAGAGGTTAAACGTGTTGAGCTAGCTCAGCAATGCTTCCTTTTAATGACAGACTCTTTGGCTGTGACCCCACCCCATTCCAACAAGCCTGTGGTTGACTTGTAGATTCTCATGTCTGGTAGTACACACACCCACGTAGTATACTCTCAGTGTGTAAACAAAGGTGGTTGTAGTTACTTTACCTGCTCTCCATCATTTCCCTCACTGCAACAACACTGGGCCCTGCCCCAAGGTGAGTATAGTAAGGGCCTTCCTCCTTTTCAATGATTTGGTCTGTGGGGGAAAAGATCTATTAACACAGTGGCTTCAAATAAACACTGACACCCTGTTTACAGACATTCATGATAAAGATATCAGGTGTAATGCAAATGTGGTGCATGCAGTAAGTGTAGCTGGATTTCAGTTCATGGGCCACCACCTTGAAAGTCTGCATTTCAAGACTAAAATACATTTTAACAAGGGTCAACAAAGCTCCACAAAGCATTCAAAAGCCTCCTCCAAATATGGCAGAGAAATGTGCCCTCCTTTTGCTTGAATTGGCCCCTAAATTAGGACAGAGCAAGTGTGTGTGTGTGACGGAAACAAAAAAGTTTGAGGTTAAGAACTGCAGTGTGCAGGAAAGATTTAGTCATATATATACTTAGAATATATCTGACCATTGCAGACACTACAGACTTGTCTTTCCCTGAAAAATCTTCTGAATCAACTCACCCATGCATTGACAGGAGGGAAGATCTGACAGTTTTTTAGAAGGTGTATTGAGCAAGTTCTTGGTAGGGGTATCCAAAAGACTCATAGGAGACTCCAGAAAGCTCTGGACGCTGTTCTTGGATGGAGTTGACTCTGCAGAGTGTCCCAGATCCCCTTCAGTAGCCGTGGACAGGACAGTAACGGGTCCTGACTTCTCCAGCTTGTAGTAGCCCTGCTGGCTTGGAGGAGGGGACTGCCGAGCCCCTGAGAAGCCATTGACCAGACCATGGTACCCAGTAGTGTGGTTGAGGAAAGCGGTATTGGCTGGGCTGGTGTTAGGATCAGCACCATGCTGCAGCCCAGCAAAGGGCTGCACTACCTGAGATAACAAATGCCTTTCACAGTCCTGCCCCGGTCCTGCAGCATGACCATTGCATGGACTGTGTTGGTGGAGTGGACCATTTGAAAGGGACCATGGCTGGTTTTCTTGACTGTGAATGTGGTTGATCCTTGTGAGAGTGCTGTAGTTCTGAGTCTGTGGCCCTAACAGGGTTGTATTGTGTGCATTACTATGATGGATGAGTTGCCTCCTTTCCTCCTGAGCCTCAGCCAAATATCTCTTCAGATCAATTTGGGCCTGAGGCAGAAACAGGTTCCTCTTGTGGTGAAGGCCTGATTTCCCCTGTGGGAGGACCTTCTTGCCTCTGCTCCTGTTGGGCGTCCCTCCATTTGGCATGCGTTTTGAAAGGGGGGTCCTAGAGTTGATTCCTTCGTGTAGTCCATCACTTATCTTCTTCTTTCTGGGCTTCGAAGGCGTAGCTTTTGTTTTTTTTATGAGGGGCTTTTTCTGATTAGGGGGTGCCTGGGAGTTGTAGTTGTATTTGATGGCAGACACAGGTGTTCCTCTTGGAGGGTTGTTCTCTGACTGCTGGTTGTGTCGAGACTGGATGATGAAGGCCAGGTCTGCCAGCTGAGCTGCTACTTCCTCCTCATCCCTGTTTCTTCTTGCTTTACCAAGAACCGCGTCTTTGTCCTCCCCAAACCTGCGCTCATGATCTCTATTGAACTTCACGTCACTGGGAACTTTATAGCTGCATTCAGACTTGTTGACATGAGAACCAAAACCATGCTCTGTCCTCCTACAGGGTACTTTATCATTGTCTGAACTTGCTTCTAGGAGGTTCTGTAGAGACAGCTTTGTGTTAGAGCTCGACCCCTGGGAGCACTGGATGACATTCCCTTGTCTGACCACAGGAGGGCGTATGACTGACATCTGGTGTAGTGGTGAGCTTATGACCGAGACTTTGTTGTAGCAGATAGCTGCTGTGGGTTTGGCTTCTTGCAGGGTTGTATTTGTACTAGAGGATGAAAACGGGGCAGAAATAGAAATGGGATGTTCACACTTACTTTCAGCTTTAATTGACCCTGGGGTACTTTGAGGTATATCTGCCAGTTGAGTCAAGGCCTCAATAGCAATAGCCTGATCAAAACTAAGATTTCTCTTCTCTGCCAAAGACTGCACGCTTGGTAGCAACACATTTGGAGGAGGTTCACTTTTGACAGCCTGGGGAGTCCTTTGCAGGCTAACAGGAGTGCTTTTCTGACACAAGTCATTCTTTAAGTCATCAGGTTCTTTCTTGATGAAGTGCAAATCTGGTGGCTCTGTTTTGATGGCGCAAAGAATGGAAGATCGTGAGCTGAAAAGTTTCTCCTCCAGTCCCTTCCTCTCTGTGACAGAAAGACACACCACGGCCGCCAGCGTGGACAGCGGGTCTTCGCAGACCTCATCCTCATCACTCAGCTGTGTGGTGGCATGTTCAGTGATCCACATCCATGGCTCCTCCAGTTTGATCTTCTTTAGCGGAATCGACATGTTGTCTGGAGGAGTCTTGCGTCCATTCTCAGAGAAGTCTTTAGGGACTGCGGCTATGATAGTCCTTTGAGGCTCTGATGCAATCATAGTTCTTTTATAAGCAGATTTCAGATCAGAGAGTGATCCAGTGCTCATGTCAGCACCATTAGGTTTTGTCTCAGCAGAACCATTCTGAAAAGTCACAGAAGAGCATACATGTTGGTGAAGTGCAATGCTGGTCAGCTCCAGCCCGGGCTCTCTTTTAACAAGTGCTGGCCGCCCGGCTTGGTCCGAGGCCAGATTGTGGGTGAGCAAGTGGGTGATGGGGGGAGATTGTTTGTGAGGTATGTGGCCTTCCTCCCCGTCATCCTCCTCTGCTGCCTTGTGGGTATCATCCATCTGTGCCTTGCCTTTGCCATTTACCGACCCACTTTCTGGAACCACCTGAGACAAACAGAGAGAGAGAGGAACAAGGAGAGAGAGGTGACTCAACAAGCTCTGGCAGTATACAGTGATTCAGCTTGTTCTAAACAGTCACGGCACACAGCACAACAGATTGCCTCCCAGCATGGCACGAGCATCTGCTGCAGCCACTATGAACACTGTGGAAAATATTATGGCATGTGAAAACAAAGAATCTGCTTTCTATAAATCTTGCCGAAACCGATCTCTAAACAGAACTAATACAAAAATTTAAACTGTGTTAGTTCACAGTCAAGGCTTCAATCAGGACTACATTCCTGCCTGAGCTGTGGAGTGTTGAGAGCCACAGACCCACAGGTAGCCGAGAGCCAACAAGTAAACATTTGGAGTCACGCACAGTTCATGATTGCGTCACAACCGGCGGGTCACTGAGGGCATGCGTGCAACGTGTATTTACGTGTTGCGTTTGTGCCGAGTTTGTAGGTGTGTTCCTGGGCATGCATGCATGTGTGATTATTAACGTAGCAGCCCTATCATGCTAACCCCTGTGCAATGTTTAGTGACGGATTAATGCACTCAGGGTCTTATCTTAGCTACAGCACTGCTTGACCCTTTAGCTAAGGCGGATTCTGTCTGCCAGCAGAGCTAGGACCATCCAAAGGTCTACAGTATTGACATATTGATTGCCCCCCCAATGCACAATAACATAGACTGCCTTGAGTGCAGATAATAAGTGCTATAACTCCATTAACTTGAAAAAAATCTATTGATTTGGGGAGAAATATAAATGAAGGCTTTGAGGACAGTGTTTTTTGTTACTGTGAGTGCACTAAAACACATTGATAAAAATCTAGCTCATGTACAGTCATTCTGCAACTATGTAAAAGCATTCTTCGTGTTTCATCATCTTGAGCACATGATTAATGGAAGTGAAGTCAAGCTGTTTCTCAGTTTAGAGTTTGACCCCCATCACATTCAGAAGTAAAGCCCTCAGCAGTGAAAGATGATTAAAAATGTTGCAGTGTGACAAAGATAAAAAAAATAAATCACTGCATCATGTGCCAAGACTCAGCTGACAAAGGGATCTTAAACTTGTTTGCAGGAGCTGGAGGATATTTGTGCATTGCTTGGAGCTCTGTGTACTATATTTTTATGTGTGTGTGTGTGTGTGTGTGTGTGTGTGTGTGTGTTGGAGACAGAGGCATCCCATTTTCCCTCTAATGAACAAGCACAACTGCAGGGTAGCTGGAGATCCGTTTTTCATCACTGTTTACCTGGCATAAACACCCATTAAACTCCATCACTGCAACTGTTTTAATGCATTTTACAGCAGGAGATGCACACTTCAAGCCAACAGATCCAGAGTAAGCAGCAACAGTACTTCAATATAAACCAGACTCCTATGAACACACAGATTAAACAGAAAGTACTTGAGTTTATCAGTTACATGTGCTCTGTTCAACTTTATCCTGTCTGTTTCCAATAGACTTGAACCAGGTTGCATTGATGTACCATTACAAAACTATTTTTACTGTATTCATCTAAATATAACTAAATAAGCATTAGCATGTACCCATGCTCACACTGATGGCAGTAGAGCTACAATGCTAGGCGGTGGCCTAACCATTCGGAGCAATAGCAAAGACACCTGTGGGGAATTGAACCATTGACCCTGAGATTATCTCAGTCCTACTCCACCTCAAGGGCTTATTAAAATCTACAACGCTTTACAAAACAAAACAATCTGTGTAGACATACTACTGCTGCTAAAAATCAACCCAAAGCTGGAGCTGGGGTTGATCCACTTTAATGTGTGTCCAGGATGTTCTGAGACATCCTGGACAAAATGGGAACAGTCTGTTTGACTTGAGCGTGTGCAGTGTAAAAAAGAATTGAGCCATGTGACGTCCCACATGTGATGGCAGCTGAGCAAAGGCATGAACTCTCATTCATGAGGAAGAAGGCATTCAAAAAATGGGAGATGAAGCTCTCTTCCAGAGCTGAACCACTCAAGTGAACATGGAAAACAAAAGGTGTCGAAGGCAGTGCTGAAGTCTAAGAGGATTAATACTGAGCAATATCCTGCATTGTGTTTTTAAAGATGGTTGTTCGTTTTCTTAAGGATGTCTCTTACTGGGCTGCGTGAAGTCAGAGAGAAGTTCTTCACAAAAGACAGCAGGCTAAAACAAATTTCGAAATATCCTTAATTAGGCACAGAGACTGGTATAAACTATATTTAGTCTGGGCTAAAGGATCATGACTGTGTTTTAAGACACACACCATGCTTGGTAATTTATTACACATATCATCTGCAGCGTTCAAAGCATTCCAGGGGTTGATGAAGTCTTCAAAAATATTTTTATAACATTTATTTTGGTGTTTGATTACAAATGTGGTAGCCAAAATCAAGTGAAGAGCAGGATTTTGTAGTAGAAGAAAAAGTAAAGAAGCCATTTGTGTTCAAACTGTTATTTGGAGACTGTCATTGGAAAATCTACCTCTTCCGCAATTATTTCTTTTTTGGGTCTGATTGCTGAAAATTCATAAAACATGCTGTTCAAGATAGAAGTCTTTGTTCTTTGACTACATTGACTGGCACTGGTGAACCTGATGCTTACCACTGATGGCTACTCTAACTTGTGATTGTTCCCTTCCACATGAAGGCAAGGCCAAAAGCTATGTATTAAAACAATGTTAAATAACTGTAAGGAGAAAGTCTTAGCCAATAGATTAAAGGAGCACATTTGTTCTATTATCCATCCTGAACAAACAGGGTTCATGGCAGGTAGACATATGTACTTTAATTTGTGCCGCTTGTTCCATATTTTGTATACAGAACATACTGAAGAGACAGTAATAATCTCTTTAGATGCACAGCGTGCCTTTGATCAAGTGGAATGGCCCTATATGTTGTTTACACTTTAAAAATTCAGTTTTGGACCCTCCTTTATGAAGTGGATTGAGCTTATCTATTCACATCCAACCGCCTCTGTCATAACATACCAAAATATCTCATGCCCTTTTGCAATCAGTCGTGTCCCCTCTCCCCTTTCCTGTTCTCAATTATTATTGAACTGCTAGCAGTCAGTATTAAACAAAGTCGTCTAATATCTCCTACCAACATTTATGGACAAGAGCATCATATTTCACTGTATGCGGACGACATTCTTTTATTCATTTCTCATCCTCAAGCTTCAATACCGCATGTTTTGACTTGAGTTAGCAACTTTGGCAGAAGTTGATATGACATATATACAGTCTACTAGCTTTTAAAGACTTTTCATATCTTGGTATAACTGTGACTAAAGACCCTGAGGACCTTTTCCTATTTCTCTTGTAGGTAAGATTAATGCAGTTAAGATGATTGCACTGCCAGGTTTCCTGCATCTCTTTCAGTCTCTTCCATGTTACATTGTCCAGTATTACTTTAAACAATTAGATTCAATTATTGTATTGCATTCAATTATCTGTCTATACTTGCTTGGTGAATGGAAAGGCCCCCCCCTCCTCTTCATATTCCTGCCGTGCCTGGCTATGCATAGAACGATTGCTTCTTAACAAACCTCCTCGCTAGCATTGCTCAACAGCCCCACCAAAGTTAGGAAGTTACATTATAGTAACAGCTTTGTAATCAAGGGCACTATGTGCACATGGGAGCAGATAAAACTTCATATCAAGGCCCCAAGTGTATATACTGATACTCCAATTTGTGAAAATCACGCTTTTATACCTGGCCTAAATGAAATTGCTTTCTCTGCTTGGAAACACAAAGGCATTAATAACATAAATGATTTGTATATTGGGGGAAATTTTGCCTAATTTACACAGCTACAAGCCAAATATAGAATATCTGCCTCAAGTTTTTTTAAGGTATTTGCAGATTAGAGATTTTGTTAAAAAAAAAAAGTACCAAACTTTGAAGTTCTAAATAAACATGATACTCTTGAGGCAGTTAACAGATTTGACCCGGGCTCCCGAGGGGCAATCTCTGTTTTCTATCGAATGCTTCATGATAGAGCTCTGATGAATAAACGGGCATGGGCAGATGAGTTGAATATGGAATTAAATGATGAAATTTGGGAAGAATGTCTACGTAACATGCAAAAGTGTTCAGTTAACACCAGACACAACCTAATACAGTTTAAAACACTACACAGACTCCATTATTCGCAGGAAAAGCTACACAAATTTTATCCTGATATCCCACCAGTATGTAACCGATGTAAATCCACGATAGGTACTCTAGCACATTCTTTCTGGGCATGTAGTAAACTTCATTCATATTGGAAGTGTATTTTTCAGTGTTTTTCTGAGGCTTTTGGTAAGAATCTGGTACCCAACCATTTAGTGGCGATCCTGGGGGCCACAAATTTGAAAGAAGAGCTATTCAATTTGGGATGGTGATTGCAACAAAGCTGATTTTACGTGTGTGGAAAATGGACTCTGTGCCTACATATAATTTGTGGCTGGGAGAATTGTCAAACACTTTACATCTGGAGAGACTGAGATTCTATAACGAAGATAGAGGAGATAAGTTTGATAAAACATGGGACCCTGTACAGCTCATAGACATTGGCTATTGTATAAAACCTCTTTTTTCTCTTCTTTCTCTCTCCTTTTTTATTTTTCTCTTGAAAATCAATAAACATATTTCCTGTCAGACGAGACTGAATTGTTGTGTGACAATCCAAAGGAGAGTTGCAGTGACCATAAAGCTGTTCATGATGAATAAAATATCAAACTCAGACATGATTAATATGGTGGAGCCAATTTATCACCAAGTCTTTCCACTGATGTGCTATTCCTGATCCCTCTCTTATCCGTCACTCCCCAGTTCACTGCACTCTCCATGGCTATCGGGACTGTGCCTTACTACTAGAAACACACTCCTGATGCAACAGATAGCTGGAGCTCAGGCTGAGGCAATAACAAAGCTGCCAATGCAACCAGTGAGATAGAAGCTCGGCGCAGCATGTGGAAATGGGCTACTGCAACGTTCAAATTGAGAAGAAGAGTGAAAAAGATGGGGAGCAGGGGGAGGGAGAGAGAGGGAGAAAGAGGGAAAAGGCAGTGTGCCTGTCACAATAAACTGCTTTCAATGACAAAGCAACACTGGCCGGCTTCCAGCACTGCACCAGACACACGCGACTCTATGCATGCGTATGCGTGTGCATCATTTGCGTTCAGAACCCGAAGCTGACATCAAAGTACAGCCCCTGTTTCTAATTATGTTACGTTTAGCCCTGTGATAACAAAAAGCCTAATGTAGGATGTAAATGCAGAGTCATGTGCTCTCATTTAGTCACTGGGTCTCTGGAGGGAGCTGCGTCTGTGATGTGTTAGGGCTGTGTCTTTGTGTTGTGCTTGTTGCCTCCGGGTGCCTTAAGTCCCTCACACTGTACTGTACTGTTTTAAATGCAAACACAGTCATTTTCTTTCCTGTTGAGACAAACCTGTACCCAACCGCTGCATCTGTCAAGGCTTTAAAAAATCAACAAAACATACGCTAGAGTAGCTAAGGGTGAGGGCTGTACATAAACACACGTTCAGAGACCTACCCTGGCAACAAAAGTGTGACCGCCACTTGAATCCTAACAACCTCCTCTCTCTCTCTAATGGGTCTCCAAGGAAGTTTGAAGGAGCGTGTATCTATTCTTAACTCAACAACAAAGGGTACAAACACAAACACACACACACAAATGAATTCAAACACGTCAAATGAGGTAGAAAAAAAAAAGAGTGTGAAGAATGAGAAATGATACACGGTTACGATCTCACAACACTTACAGCCAAACATAAAAAAAAAAAGCGTGCTTCCTTCCTGGCTGAGAGTGCAAGTAGTGGTTTATGTGTATTTCTCTGAACACGTGAGAATTTCCTTCATTCATTGAGCGAGAGTTTCCTGCCTGCGCTCAATGTCACGTACACACAAAGCACATATAAAGAAAAACAGCGACAAAGAAACCCTAATAGGTGGTAATAAACCTAATAAACTTGAAAGGACCTCCTTCCGGTACACCATCATGAATTAAAGCTTAATCAACTATAACATTATTCAGAACATCAGTAACAGAGGGACCTTTTATGCAAACCACACAATAATAATACCATTACTACTGCAGCCAAACAAGTAAAGCCTGCCAAATTACAAGTTACGACCCAAGGGTTACAAGCACTCCACTTCTCTGCTAAGCAGTCAGAAAACAGCAGGTGCAGAAATATGGCTGTCCAAGAAAGAGTGCAAGAAAGAGAAGGCGCTCTTCATACGGTACAATGGCTAAAAAAGACATGCAACGGAGAGGGAGAGGAAGGGTGTCCGTTACTGTGGAAACTGACCTCTTTATTGCTGACTCTGCTGTCACATCCTTTAAACCCACCTGGAAAAGACAAGCCAAACACTCATACACAGAAGCCCAGGTCCTGAGTGATTCAGTAGGAACAATAACAACACCAGCTTCCAAATAAAGCGCTCCAATCAGCTAAATCCAGGGTGACAGAGTGACAGACAACAGAGGATAACCTCTAGATGAGCTCCACTGTAGCTGACCCATCTGCAGCGAGACAATAGACCCCAGGGTGAACACTCTGGCTGCCTTTACCTTGTCTGTCCTCGGAGGAAGCCCCTCCGTTTTAGGCAGCATATCCCTAAAAGGTATTGGTGGCCATCTTGCTTTGCCTTCCTTCAGCCTCAAAAGAAAACGCTGGCTACAGTAGCCGTGCGCAGGGCAAGCTCCTGGGTGTCATGACTAGGGCGACTGTGAGCCGCTGTAGCAAAGTGCTGCTACAGCAGACGCGCACACACACTCACCGCACGCACACACATATAGACACACACACAGACGCACACACATACGGGATGCCTTTTGCAGACGCAGACAGAGGCTCATCAGCCAATGGCGTGAGGACCTTAGCGGCTTGTAAATTATCTTCCATGCCTAGACTCTCCTAAACAAAGGATCTCCTATGTGGGCTTTTTACTCCAGCCCTACACACATGGATTGGAGGCAAGCTGTGGAACGGATACTGCACACATGCTGGATCTGGATCACAGAAAAACAACTCCATCGCTGCTGAGATATTAACCCCTGAAGCAGCTCACCAACACTCCTTTTGGGGCCTTTCATTGAATTCTTTGCCCCATTGATTAGTCTATGAATTGATTATAGAATAACATATATAGAAAATCTACAAAAATCTACCACTGATACAAATTTGGAGGATAAACGGAATAATCGCTTTAGTCCCAAATCCCATCTTATCAAATACTTCTTTCCCCTTCTTTATATTAATGTAATTTGCATATTTTTTGGTTTTAGACTGTTGTTTGGACGAAACAAACTATTTTAAAACTTTAACTTGGGCTCTGGCAAGCCTTTTAAACAATTGCAAACAGTGGCAGCACCTCTAATTGCCACATGATCTAAAAACGTTTTGGAGGAACAGGAAAGAGGATGTTCACAGCATCCATACTGTTCCTTTTCTCACTGTCTCAACAACCCTTCCTCTCCCTGTCATCCACCCCCAAAAGCCTTTCTCTCTTTCTAAACAATTCCCTGAGGAAACGTTGTGGTTGGAGAAAAAAAACAAGGAGACAGAAAGCAAAAGACAAAGAGAGAAAAATGTTATGAGAGAGTAAAGAACTCCCCCCTTTTTTAAAGGCAACCATGTGGCCAAGACGCTGAGGTCACGCCAGGACACGGAAACACGAAGGCAGCCTGAGCCAGTGCCTGTCTGTAACACTCTAGTAACCAACCTCAGCTGTGTGTTTGAGTGTGGAAGCAGCGAGCGTGCAGCTTCATCCAGACACAACAATAAAAACTATATCAGCATAGTGACCAGCAAAGCAATATGTCTGTAAATATCAGGATAAGTAAAATAAATGCAAAAGCAAATAATTCTTAACAGCAGCGAGCCGTGCCAAAATCATAACAGGCATTCATAAACATGTTACACCCAATAGACCTGGATTTTAGCCAATACGGTACACGATCAAATGTGAGTCAATGAAGTATACACTACTAGTGTGACAACATCAACACGTGTCACATTTCATTTTAATATTAATATTTCACTTAAACAATTAAAGTATACTAACGACTTGGATTCTTAGTCCCATGGTTGAGGGGCTGTTTTCCTTATCAAACTACAGTCAGCACAGCAGTCAGTTAGTCAGTTAGATGCTTATAACTTATCATAGTCAAACTCCTGCAGGTTGTGGCTTCATGCTTATGCAGTCTCATGAAAAAACAGTTGGAAAACTAGTACTTCGGAGCAATGCTGGACAGTTACAGTGAGTGTCTTTAAGAATTGTTTTTCTCTTAATAATTTGATTTATTTTGCAGAATGGATAACTTCAAACAAACATCCTTTAAGCAGACATTATTTAGTAATTTCTTGCACATCTGTGATTACACGATTAGCATAAAAAAGCATTATTTAACATAACCCCCCCCAACAGTAATAATCACACGTTTCCTGACACGCTGTAAAACAAACACAGATGTAGACTAAACACTTGTAATATACACAAGGCATGTGTGTGGTGTGTTGGAGCAAACTTCACCCCCACAAAATAATATTTCACCAAGACTGTCAGTAACAGAAAACCTCAGTCCACATTACAACAACATATTCTCAGCTATTTTAATCACAATGTGGATTAGTGTCTGCAGATTTAGTATTCATATTGCTTACCCACATGGACATGGTAGCTTTTAATGTTTTACCGTTAATAAACTAACATAGACACCTATGTGCGCCTTACACCTGCCAAATCAGGAAGGGGGTAATTATATAAAGAGATTTTTTACAGATCCTTCGTGGCCGTTATGGTGCTGAAGCTCTTCTCTGGATGGGAATGTCACAAGCAGACCGACAGGTTTGGCACACTCTATATTGCACTATCAACAGACAAGACAGTTAAACAGGTTACACCAATCTAAACAACAAAACAAACCTGTCTTAGACACACACCTACCAACTGCTACCATTCAACTCTCAACTGACATGTGCTGCTTGAAGCCCTTATGTATACTACTACTACTATTACAACTATACTTGTACAGTATGTATAGTCAGTCTTTAATGCACCACTGGGGTTCGCAATATATATATATATATACAGTTCAACAGGTAGGTGAATTAAATGATGTGACTGAGAAACAATTTTCAGTTTTCCCCCTTTGCTGTAACATTAGCTTAAACAAACAGCTCAACTCTTATTGGCAGTTAAACCTTTGACTGTCTAGTATCAAGCCAGGTAAAGTACACAATTTTAAATAATCTTTATGACAATATAATTCATAAAAACTCACACACTATAGAACATCTCTATTTTAAAAATATGGTATTTAAAATCATGCATGAGCTGCGTTGTTTGTACCGTGCTTCTCAGTCTACAAAACAGTCAGGCTGCAGACACTCCACTCCTTTATCCGAAAATACTCCGCAACTACTAACAATATTCCACCGCACCCTTAATTTTCAGCTCTAAGTGTCCCATATGTTTTTCCCTTTAACGAGCTGCCCAGCGCTCGTTAGGAACAAATAGTCTGGACATTAATCACCCTAAGCTGCAGTCCATGAGCATGCAAGTGAGGTAAAGAAAGTCACTCTGCACCACAGTCGTAAACTGTCTCTGACACATCTGGAGGCTGACCCACTGGAGTCCGGCCCAGCGGTGGAGCAGTGCCAAATGCAGTTGTTGCCAATAGTTGTCATTACTGCCATTACCGCCGACGCTAATGTAAACTTGTCTCTCATTTGCATGGAAAAGCTACATGGGAGGGGTGTGAGCAGTAACAATCATGGGAAAATGGGAAAACATAACTCCAAGCTCGGACCTGTCCCCATGCTGCACATCCAGTCCAGTCAAACGCAACCTCTCACACAATCACACAGATTCGAACACTGCAGGACAAAAGACCAGAGCATACAAATGTTTAGAGGCTAAGAATAAGCAGTACTAATCAATATGCAAACACCCACATTAGCATGTGGATCCCGAGGAGCCAGACGAAAGCGGTATGAAAGCTGATTTTCTTTGAAGAGAACCTTGAAACCATTAAGTCTGTTACCTGTGAGGAGGCAGCAGTATAGTTTATATTCAGCAGACCCCAGGGGCTGCTCACATATCACACTTCTCACTTTACCAAAAGAACATCTGTGGACTTTGACCAAATGTCTTCAAAAGAGCTCTCTGCCTCCTCTTCATGCACACACAGATACGAATGCACGTTTGTAGCTTTCACACTTCCTGTATGGATAGTCTGTAACACATGGGTGAGGCTATTTTAAGGACACAGTGGATTCACATTCAAAATTCCATTTCAGTGAGTTACGTAACATACTACAATCCCTCTGTTTAGAGGAAATGTGAACCATTCAACACCACACCCTAAACCCACATGAACTCAATTTAAGGACTGACAGTAGTTGGTCAGTATGAAGGGATAGCACATCACTCCAGCTCTTGTGAGAGGAGGGATGAACTCTAAAACTTGTACGTGTCTCGTGTCTGCTTTGTCTGCTCCTGTTATTTATCTATGTGTCTGTACCTGCTCATTTCAGTCAGCAGATATACAACAAACATCTGTACAAACACACAATGATGTCTCACTCTTAGCTCTGCAGAGTTGAGTTTAAGAGCTGCTGTGGCTAAATATGTAAATAAGTGTTTCACCTTGGGAAGGATAGAAGAGAAAGGTGAGCAGGTCCATCGGTTTATGTAAACACATGCACACTTACCCAAATACACAGACAGACACTATGCAGGCAGAACAGCATGGGGCCCTCAGATCCCTTCACAATAAGGCTTATTTAAGTTTGTGCTAGTACAACATGCTGAGTAGGCATGTTGGTAATATGACTACACGTGTGTATGCATGCATTTGCACACACACACAAATATGCATAGAGACAGATGCATGCGAACCCCAGTGGTGCATTAAAGACTGACTATACATACTGTACAAGTATAGTAGTAATAGTAGCAACAGACAGAGGATAATGAATGATACACGAGGCAAAACAAGCAGAGGAATTCATTACAAGTCAGAGGATGGTTCATCAGAACAGCGTTTTTAACCTTTCTTAGGTGTATAACTTATATTCTAAGTTAGGCAGGTCAGGTTGATGCATGAATAAGCTCTGGTTGCTTCAGAAGGAGGCCATTGTGTGCCCTTGGTAGGATTTGAGTGGCATTTCTTTTGGGGGGCAAAGTAAGGATTTCTTTTCACCCAGAGAAACCAAGTGGCACGACTTCAAAGCTTACTCAGGGACTTAGAGCCTTACAACAGTCAGGACACAGCTCAAACTCACAGATGCAAAGATCCTAAGAAGGCTCAGGAGTGGAGCATTAGTGGTATCAAACGAATATCTTGCTGAATTATAACTATTATCGATACCAAAAAATTTACAAGCTGCCATGTGTTTGACTTGTTGGTGATGAAGAAACAGAACTGCAAATGACTGACAGGTGATAGTGCATTAACTCAAACAGATAGCATCTGCATAGAGATCATTAAATCACTGTCTCTGGTTGGATGTTAGCCTTCAGCCTGGCACAGCCTGGGCCATACATCTGTTCTGATGTATAGTCGGCCAATAACTGAGCCTCAAATCAAATAAAACAGACATTTCCCCTCGTACATAGAGCCTTTTTCTGGGCCACTACCCAAGCCCTGCAGCTATTACAGATAACTACCTCACTGGGTTGTTTTAAATTTAATTGGCTTGGACCAGGTTAACAGAAAATCCAAAGCAGCCCTAATCAGAGGCAAGCTCGTGTAATAAATTGTGCCGAGGAGGAGAAGTCCGAGGAACGAGGGTAGGCTAAAGCACAACGCACTTTGCTTGGTCATAATGAGTTGGCTCTGTCAGTGTCTCTGACATTTCATAAACCTTCCCCGCTACCTCGCCTCCCTTCTGTCCCACACGTTTACATAATGAAGAGAGTAAAAGTGTGTGTGTGTGTGTGTGAGTGTGGATGTGCATCTGTCCTTCAGCTCACTGCCAGAGTGCCCACATGCATATGTGGGAGCACCTGTAGTCATTTCTGTGAAAGGAGATGATTTCTTTTTCAATGACGGAATATCGAGTGACAGCTCAGAGAAACAGTTTCTGCATATTCACTACAAATCATGTCTTTACACTACAGCTGACAGTTTACTGCAACACAGGTTTTTACCTTCCAGGCAGCCAGTTGTTCCATTACAGACCTCATTACAGTTTAAAAATCAACTTAAAGCACCACAGAGAACATAATGTCTATGTATCTTGTATCTTCAATGACTGTAGGTGTTTCAGAATGTTATTACCACGTGGTAGTGCAACCAGTGTAGACTCAAATCGCTTTGTAATTGCATGTTCTCATCCTCTCATGAGTTGTGGTTTGACAACTTTTATGTTCAGTGAACAAAATGATGTCTACATACATGAAAGGCTTGAAAGGAAAAAAGTTAAATGTGTTTGTGCAGTTTACCTGACTTGACAAATGGCAGGGGTAGTAACGTCTTAGTAAGTAGTAAGTATTTTTTTTGGTTAGTTTTAGTTTAATATTTAGAGGGAAGCACTAGTGGCTTAATTTAAGTGTTGCTACAATTTTTTTTCTTCTGCTATTCAAATGCTTTAATTATAATTCACTGTACCCTGTATCAGTAAGAGTTTTTTTAACAGAGCTGAATAAAATTAATTTTTTTTGTTTCCAGTACTGTTTGAGAAGCTTTAAAACTTTTTTAAGTCACTAAATTTCCAGTAAGTTGCATAAGATAAAGGTGCATGATGGTGCAACTGTGTTACAAATGTAGAAATACTGCATAAAGAGTATCTTAAAACAGAAAATCCCTCATGATATTTTCATTCCAATGATAAAAAGAAGCTTGTAATCACAAAGCAATAATGCATTGCTGGTTCGAGTATATTCGCAATAAAAACAAGTGCTATTGTGTCACTGGTTGATTTACAGATGATGCCATGATTAAGGTGTCCATCCCTTGTAGACACCTCTAGCCTACTGCTGACCCACTATGAGCAGACAACCTGCGTAGTTTAACCTAATTACCTGGATGTAGGTTACCGAGTTCAAAGCTTTAAAGCCCATTATAATGCGTGTCTACTAGTTATCTCCACTAATCCTCATTATGACCCTGAGAATACTCCAACAGACAACCGTGGCAGGTCAAAGGTCAGCACCAGACAAAGAGATTGCCATGGCAACTGCACTGAAGACCTCTACTGCTGTGTGTGTGTGAGAGAGGGGGAAGGAAGAGGAGTTTAGACCTGACAGGAGCGTCTGTTGGGACAAATCACTCTCACTTTATATTAAGATGGTTTTATTTGAGAACAATGGGGGTGTTTTGCTGCATGATGGCCTACAAGTGCAAGCTGTAAAAAAAATCTCCTTGGAAACCCACATACATATATACACATATAGGCACGGACACCCCACATGACACAAACATATACATATCATTCATATGCACACAGACCCATCAAACTTTGAGTATCTGTTACAAAACAAACGGTCACTGCTGGGTGCTGCAGGCTGCCTGTCCTCCCTACCAGAGCGCTTTCTGAGGGAACAGCAAGTGTCCGTGATACACGTGTTATCTCAGCTGGGCAACTCCTCTGGCAAATGCATTGCAGCAGAAAAAGGGAGCAGTGGAAGAAGTGCGGGAGATAAATTAGTTTTCAGGAGGAGCTGGGCTGAGCTGGCTAGCTGACTGGATGCATGCAGACTACTATTTGTAAAAAGTATAATGTCCACCTGCAGCTGTATTGTACTGAAATGAATGTTTCCTTTTGCTATGTAATTATGGTGCACCTCAAACTTACCCAAAGTGTACCTCACCAGGTGCATGGTCTTGATAAATACAGTGACAGATGGAGAAACTAGCA
This sequence comes from Sciaenops ocellatus, assembly GCA_033000465.1. NCBI lineage: Eukaryota > Metazoa > Chordata > Actinopteri > Sciaenidae > Sciaenops > Sciaenops ocellatus. The sequence continues at coordinate 14,749,285 of CP136872.1, read as the reverse complement.
CTCATAGATAATAGATAACAGTATTGTCCGTGAGTGCAGTGAGTCTTTAACTGTTATGCAAAAACATGTTTAAGTTGAAGTTATCACCTTCATCAAATGCAGATAAGTGGAGATTACTTTACAACTAAATGAGAGAAGGTACTAATAAAGTCTGCATATTCATCCAGCAACATAGCTATGGGAAAATCAACGAGTATTTAAGAGCTATTGTAAGTCAACTGGACTGCCAGCACTGACTGACTGAAGGGCAACTGTTTACACAATGGAACTTCCTGTTTGTCCGTGCTAATGATGGTTGGTATAATGTGTGCCATACTGCATATCTTTGTACATTTTTGCTGAGATGTGAATGATAAAAACATTATCTATTAGTGCTGACATCTCCATTGTCAGTCTATAAAGAGGTGAGTCAGTTATGCAAGCCTACAGCTCTAAACATGTCAGGACTGTTTCAGTCAAATTCACTCTACAGATACAGGAGCTTTGCACTCTATGAACTGTAGTATTTTGGTTCTGGCGTGTATATATTAGTGCATGTGTGTGTGTGTGTGCTCAAGGCCAGATCTCAGCCTTGTCTTCACTACCCAATTCAAGGGGAGGCCACGAGGGGGCCATCAAGCCTGAGTGAAACCAGACATTTTTAAAAGGAAAGCTGCACTCTCACTCTCTTTCTTACAAACACACAAACCATAGAAGCTCGTGGGTTTCATTCCTTTATGCTGTCTTCACGCAGATACACTGTTTTGTGTCCTGTGTTGTGTTTTTGTTATGTAAAACCAAACCAAATCACACCAACCATAGAGGCTCACTATGACAAAACCAGGAAGAGAAGACACATGCCACTACATGAGCCTCTCACAATCTCATGGAGTTAGAAACATTTGTTGAAAGGGTGTGTGAGCTTGATCAGCAAGACTGGCCAGCGATTATGTCAACGCATTACTCACACTACAAGTGCACGTAAAATACACCCACAGTGTGGTTTCTTGAGTTTTTGTGTTATTGTTTCTTGAGTTAGAATTACTGTTAGTTAAACCTGCTACAGCTCATCATGATGGCAACTGTCTTGACAGTGCTACCTTGCAGCACCTGTACAGGTTCCACCCTTCAGTCATACATAATCAAACAAAAACCTGTTCTAAATCCATAAACAGCTGTTTCTATATACACTGTATGTATAAGCTAATGCGACGTCAGTTAAGAGAAATGGGGCAAAAACAACTAGCACCATTGCTGAATGAAAGTGAACGTGCACTTCTATCATTTTACAATCAATGTCACTCTGTCTGCTGTGCTCTCATGCATAGTGTTGTCAAAAGTATCAATACTTTTTGATACCACATGTTAACGATACAATCTCTGTTAATTACACATTTGATAGTATTGAAAGTCTACTATCTGTAACCGCTTATCCTCATCAGGGTCACGTTGGGGCTGGAGCCTATCCGAGCTGACTTAGGGCGAGAGGCGGGGTACACTCTGGACAAGTTACCAGTTCATCACAGGGCACATAGAGACAAACAACCATTCACACTCACAAGTACGGGCAATTTAGAGTCACCAATTAACCTATTAAGTGTCTTTAGACCGTGGGAGGAAGCCAGAGTACCCGGTGATAATCACAGACACAAGGAGAACATGCACACAGAAAGACCCCAGGCGAGATCCAAAAACCAGGAACCTTCTTGCTGTGAGGCGACAGTGCTAACCACTGCATCACCGTGAGTATCTAAAGTACCAAAGTTATTTTAAAAAATGTGGTCGAATAACTTGTGGTCTATCTCCACCTTGCTGTCCTACTCCTGACAATCACACATGTTCTGCTGGAGAGACACAGATAGAGAGAGACGCAAGGGATCTACTAGAAATATGTTAATGTATTCAAATAAAATATAAAACCAACCCACGTTCCACTGTCATACTGTGGGAAACACAACAACGTGTCCTCAGTATGTGTTCAGAGACTTTTTCTGTATCATCCAAGGACTTTTTGTCTTGTTGCTGTGGTATCGATGTAAAGTCAAAAGCCAGAAACCACATACACAGTAAAATGTGTATTCAATCTAATTCACACACACTCACACAAACACTGACCCACATTTCAGGGTATTCCAAATTGCATGTTTGTAAATCCCTTACAGTATGCTAAGAAATAGTTCACACAGGTCGTCACTACTAATACAGCAGGTGTTATATAACCAGTCCTAATCTGCTACTGCCACTGCTATGACTGAGGACTCTGATTGCAAGCTTGCATACACTAGACCACATGGACCCACAGTTGTTGAACACAGAGCCCTCCCCCAGCCACATGGGCACCACTGAACTTTGTACATGGTTATGTAGCTCTAGTAGCCAGCTGCTGTTAGGAACTCTTATTCCCATCAAACAAAATTATTGGAAATATGTATAGCCTTCTGTGCCTGCATAAGTTTGTTACAGATCAAGCACCATAATCCCAAAAGCTTTGTGCAATTTATCATACACCTCATCTGACTAACTTTAATGCGGCTTCTGCGTGCAAACTATTTAAACCTGCATTAATTGGTTTTGGACCGAATAATTCAAAACAAGCTAACAACTAACTAGCAAACAGCTGAGAGGCTTACTTCACATGCTGCATACACAGAGCACCATTATAACTGATGAACGTAAAGCCTGTCATTCAGTAAACTATTAGCTCAGTTTGGGGTCGTTAGGTTACTAGGTGATGGATTTTCTTCACGAGTTAGTGGCTAAATTTGTCTGCCTGACGAATGCTGGTCAGGTAATACATAGTAAGTTTGTTAGAGGTTGTGTGCTGAAAACTGGTTGATAAGAGAGGTACGACTTAACCATAAACCAAACAATGAAGAGGCTTAAAAGCTTGGGAGACGTGTAGACTTCCCTTCACAGTAATGCCTTAAATAAGCTTTAATTAAGATTAGCGTACATAAACACAACGGAAACAACGCAAACATACACGTATAAATCAGAAACATGTCATGAATACAATGTTCAGTCCTTTTAAGTTCCTTATTTACACAACCAGCAGTTACAGAGCAATATTATCATTCATTTGTTTCTGTCTACCTGGTGATTGTAAACAATACTGACTCACTTTTAGCTTTGTATTTGGTCTCTACCAACTACTGCTAAATGCTACACTATGTTCATGTCGTCTGTCAAAGGGAGCTGCAGATTTAGGAGATTATTCTTGCAAGGTTCATACCTACAGTATGAGCGACCCCTGCCACAGAAATATTTATTATAGCACCTTTAAAACTGACTGGGAAAAATAACCAGTGTCTTGGGTGTTCATTGTGTTACTGGGTTTCCTGAAATATGCTTTTACAATGCCATTCAGTGCCACTGTGCACAAACATCCGGCTCAAATTGGCTTTAATTACATACCCATACTCATCCGCACACAGGCATACACATACGCACAGTCGCCATGGGCAGCTCATAAACTAGCTTATTCTCCTGCTTGCACGATGGATGGCACACACACACACACACACTCGCACAAAACAAACACATACTCACAAGCACATGCTGAGCTGCTCATGTGACTGCACCTTCCTCTTTACCACGGGGGCATCATCAACACCTAACTTGCGTATGCCTTTCCCACCTGATAGCTCTGTTCTCTACAGACACACACACACATGCACTTCCCCTTTTATAACTCAACATAACAATTAACAGGAAGACACCATGAAGTTAGCGCACGGTATCTGTTGAAGCCAACCGTTAAAAAAAAAGAAAAAATGTGAATCGCAATGTGAAAGTGAAACCTTCTTCAACTGTTTGGCTCATTCAACTTTCGATCATCGCTGCTACCAGTGGGCGGCTGGGAAACCTCGGAGATCAAAAGAAATGCAGTCAGACAGTAAATACTGATCTTTTTTGAGTTGTTTCATATCAGCTGTTTGTGGATCTTCGGTAGATTCCCACTCAAATCATTGTCTAAATTTACCACCATGTGGGAATGAACTGAATACCTGACTGTGGTAAAAACACCAGTAATATGTTGCTATTAAGTGTAATTAAAGTTCATGCAGTGTAATTTAAGCCTTACCTGTGCAGCAGAGAGAGTGAGTGGAGATGAAGGTCTTCTCCTCCTCAGTTCCACACACTTTCTCAGCTTACAGATCTGGTGGCCAGTCCTGCGGTTGAGGCAGCAACTGCACTGGCCACAGCTGACCTTCCTCAGGCATGGCTCACACATCCCACACCTGCTCCGCTTTTTCCTCTCCTTCCTATGAGGTTTCCGAGCGGTCCAGGAGGGCAAGCAGGCTGCCTCTGGCCCCCAGGATCCAGGTAGGATAGAGGGGCTGGGTTCTCCATACCCTGCCTCTGATTCAGTGTCAAAAGAAAAAGAGGAGCGGGTGCTTTCTGAGCTGCAGGAAAAGGTGGAGCTACTGTCCAGATAAGGAGTCAAGATCTTTGGCACTGAGTCCGGCTCTGGCACTGTTACCACAACATTGCCCTCGCTGAGGTTTGATTCACACTCAGCTCTAAGGGCAGCAGTGCTCAGCTGAGGGACTAGCGACAGTGACAGCAAAGATGACTCCTTCTGGTCGAGGCGCTCCAATGGCTCTCGATTGGATTCACTATCTTTGGTCTGTGTCTTTGCTGGTGTGCAAGCTTGTCTTTCTCCCTGAGGAGATGGAATCTCTGGGCTTAGCAGTAGGTGTGGTTCCCCCTGTGTTGAATCCCCCAAGCTCCTAGATTTGAGGGAGTCACTACGGATAATAACTGGTGTATTTCTTTTTACTAAAACAGTTTGCAACATCGGGGCAGTTTCAGCGACAGCTGAGGACCCTGGGAGTTGAGGTTTAGCACCATGAATAGTAGGTTGCATGTCTGTCTTACCCTGGCTCAGAATATCTAGCTCAGGTGACTCTGAGGTGGAAGGGGCTTTGGTGGGATTTGAGGTAGCTGTGTTGGAGACAGGTAGCACACTTGCAGGTGATTCTAACTGTGCTGTCAGTCCATTGTTAGAGCGAGGTGGATCTGGAGGGTGAGGCGCTGGACTGCTGGGGTGGGAGTCAGCAAAGTTGATGGAAACATCATTCTCCTCTTTTTTTCCTCTGTCTCCTCCCTCACAGTTACCCAGCCTCTCAATCATCTCCTCCATCTCTCCCCTTGTCTCATTTTGTCTCTCAACTGCTTTCTCTGCCTCTGAACTCTCTCTCCTCTCACGATTTATCTTCTCCTTTCTCTCAATAGAAACTATCACTCGTTCTTCTGTCCTGTTCTCTTTCAAGTCCAACATGTTACCTTCCTCTGGTTGGACAGTACACCCATCATCTTGCCTACCATCACCGGCAAGACGATCAAGCTTATTTCCAAGGACAAATGAATTGTCATTCCCGTTGCTGCCGCCCTGCACCCCTGGTGAGCCAATACTTAGCGCAGAGGGTTCAGGGGGGTTATCTTTACTTCTGTCACTGCAGAGTTGTAGCTGTCCATCAACAACATCACCACACACAGGGGCCTCAATCACACACCTAATGTCACCTTCATTGTTATGGCTGACAGTCGTTTTGTCTTGTTGGGTTGTAGTGCTGTCACAGCTGCCCTGCACACAATCATCCAGTGTGTCATTACACGGTGGTGAATCCGCTTTGAGAGGGCTGCCCTCTTTAGCATTGTTGACTCCTAGACTTTTATCTTTGATGCTTTCAAACTCAGTTTTTAGAGAAACTGGAAGGTTTTCTTCAGAATCACATCGATCCAGTTTCTCAACTTCCTCGTCAGGAGTTGTATCGTTGATGCTGGTGCTTGATGGCTGCTTTCTTGTGTTTGTTTGCTGTGATGCTGCTCCTCTCCTTGCGCTCCCTCTGCTGTTTTTCACACCTTTGCAAGGTTTAGGAGGCTTAAAGGGAGTAACAGACACCTGTGTGCCACGTAGGGACTTCCTTCGCCCTAGGGGGTCTGCCGGAATGCTCGGCCGTCTAAGCCTGTTAGATCCTGTTACATTTAGAGCATGGTTAACTGTGACAGGAGACCTCCCGGTGCCCTGACCAGCGGACCCGCTAACCCCTCTTCCACGGGGGCTTCGGCCTGACCGCGCCTGGCCCCTGGCTGTAACCTTTTTGGGTTCTCCAGGTGTTTTCTCTGTGGCTCTTCCTCTGGGTTTATTCGAGTTGCAGGTTTGCCTCTTGGTGCTGATGACTTTCTGGCTATTTTTCCTCTGGGCAGGTGTCTGTCTCCTGGTGGATTTGGTTGTAGCAGGCATGACTGAAGGTGTGAAGGCGAGGATTTCTGGCAGCCAGCATGGGAGCCAGGTGAATGTTTATCTTTTGCTCTGCACAGGGTTGTTCTTCTTTTTTTATAAATCTTGTTGTTGAAATGTAAATTATGATGCTGTCGTTATTGTGTAGTTGCAGTGCATGACCTGTAAAACAGAGTAAACAGGAAAAACACTTTTAAATGCATTTTCAGTGCAATGTTAACAAACTATTAGTGCAGTACAAAAACTCAAAAACATCAGCTACATGACAGCTATGAAGCCAAATCTATACAGTTGTTCTCAACTTTTGTGTGTTGGACACTTCTGCCCCGCCTGAAATATCTACTCGGACGACTAAGTGCTGCAAGGTTGACGTCAAATTTCAATGCTCCTTTACATTATATAACATTTTTGACAAAGATGTTATAAAATGAGAGGAAATACAAAAAACAAATACCATAGCTTCCTGTGTGGCTAACACGGCTTTAACGGTTTAAAGGGCAGGCGTGTTGAGGAGTGGGCTCTGGCCGGAGGTCGGATCCTGTTTTCGTCTTTCTGACTGGCGGAAGAGGGGTTTATTACCGTGTAAAAAAAAAAAAAAAAAAAAAAAAAAAAAACGCCTTCAACGTCCCTGTTTGTTATTATTTTTGCATTTGACCGCTGTCATTTAAAGCGCCGTGAAGATACAGGCTGTTTCGCAGCAGGAGAGGTTTTATTTACACGTTTACGGCAGAAATGCTTTACATACCAGAGAGAGACAGTTGCACTGTCTGAACTGCTAATAATACTCCGCTCCAGCGAGACAGCGAGACCTTGTATTGGTTTCCCTCCTCGGCAAATATAGACTGCTGGCAAGTTCAATCCTCTCACGACGATGACACATGGACATGATACAAGCAGCGACATGAACAAACACCGAGCGGAATAGTTAGTTTTTTTATAATAAGCCGTGCACCGTGTGGTTATTTTTTTTTCACGGAGCACGACACCCGTTAAAAATGTAAATCCCTCTTATGTCAGTCCATTCAGGGAAGCCCCGCTCACTCTCCCTCCACCAGACGCAACCTACGGTCGCCTCTGGCCAAAAACCTCGTCGTCGGCACTAGAGGGAGGAGTGGATGAGAAAACCCGGAGTGGAGTTTACAGTACAGCTGTCGTTTGTCCCAGTCCAACTGTGTGCTTTAATACGGAAGCATATTGATGACATGACAGACAAATAATAATAATAATAAAAATGTATCAGTATAACGTTATAACGTGAAAAGTTTCGCCTTATAACGTCATCATTTATGTTATAGAGTGATTTTTTATTTTTATAATATGATAATTTATTGTTATAACCTGAAAAGTTTTACGGCCTAACATGATTATTTATTTATTGTTATAACGTGATAATTTACTGTCATAACGTGAAAAGATTATAACTTCAACTTATAACTTCATTATTTATGTTATAATACAAATCGTTACAGGTTATAACATAGTAATTTATTGTTATAACCTGAAACGCTTCACATAAAAACGTTATAACGTGATTATTTATTGTTATACATGATAATTTATTGTTATAACATGATTATTTATTGTTATATTGTGATAATTTATTGTTATAACGTGATAATTTATTGTTATAACGTGAAAAGTTTCGCTTTCACAAAATATATTATGTTATAATGCGATAATTTATTGTTATAACGTGATAATTTAATGTTATAACGTGATTATTTATTGTTATAACGTGATAATTTATTGTTATAATGTGAAAAGTTTCATTTTCACAAAATATATTATGTTATAACGTAAAAAATGTATTGTTAGAACATGAAACTTTTCACATTATAATAATACATGAGCACATTTGAACAATAAATGATGACGTAAAAACGTGATACTGATACATTTTATTTTGTCTGGCATGGCAGTAATTCACTTCCATACTTTAGCAAGTGGACGCAGGAGTGTGCTAAACATTAATTTAACGGCTCACCAACATCACGGCAGTTTATACCTATAAGTAATGTAGTGATCTATATGTTATTAATATAAAATGAAGCTCACCGGAGACCTACTTTGTCATAAATGTGACCATAATGTGTGACATTGTGAAGCACCACCTCCCCTCGGCTGACGTCAACGTGCGCCATCAACGTGCGACTGTTTTCGGCCAGTTCCTGTCAGTCATCTCCGGGCGAAGGGCACGGCGATGTGTGTGTTCGTCCAAAGTGTCTCAGATTCATTCATTAATACGATTTCTGTCAGTTTTCGTCAACCAGAGCAGCTGCCGAGCCGGTGTCCATGTTAACGCCACGTTTTAAGGATTATATCGAGGAAACGGGACAACAAGAGCGAAGGAGCAGATTTGTTGAACATATTTCAACACTTGGCTGTTTCTGCGCCTGAAACTGTTTTGAAATCTTGTAAGTAATCTTTTTAACATACACCTGGGTGTGGTGTTGTTGTCTCTAAATCTACCTAGCTACCGGTTGTGGCTGCAATCCATAACAATTATACCACTACAAGTCATGAGTTATGTGTTTTAAAATTATGAGTTTTAAAATACTCAATGCGCAAGCGTGGAAAGTACCATAAACTACAATATTTTCTCTAAGAATATCTCTTTATTGAAAACAAGACCAAACCAATCCAACTTATACTTAGTCAAATGCATAACCCAACATTTATACAGGTAAATTTATATAATTTCAGTTGTTATTTGGATTATATGGTAATTACAAGGTAAGAGCTACATGCACCTGTAATAATAATCACCATTTAATCATTCTCATTCATTTCAGTTAGTCAGCATCAACATGTTTCCAAACAAATTCACATTACAGCCTTTATTCAGACACAGTTTAACTCCTAAGTCGAAGTCGATGTTGTACTTGAACTATAAACCAGATAATACATTATAATGCATGCATACAATATGTAAAATTTCTTTTCGTATTGATTAAGTAGGCAACTGTAGGAGACCTCAGATCATCAGTGTCATCTGTTCATGCTGAAAGGACTTGCAAAATGGACTTCCTGGTCACGTGATGTGTATTTGTCAACTTTAAAGACCACCTTTTTCACAACTAAACTGTAAAACATGGACATATATTGCCGCCTTTTAGTAAAATTAAGATCAAGTAATTGTTGCCGTATGACACCATCATCCAAAAGAGGGTAAAAAAACAGTCAGACAGACAGTCTGGTTTGCTCATAGAGATATTTGCCAGGATGACGACGTTCCTTTAAACCAGTAACTGCATGTTTTTAATCACATGTGCGTTTACACTATTATTCCCGTATTGTACAGTCATGAATGTGGCAGATTCCTGAGAAGGAAGGATGACATCGGAGGCTGCGGTCTCCACACCTCCTGCCATAAGCAGCACCCCTGCCAAGAGGGACTACTACTGGCTTCGCTCCTTTGTAGCTGGAGGTAGGATCTGACTCAGCACTTTGTACCCTCAGTTTTAGGTCTATGACGTACTTAAAGTAGAATTTGGACAGTGACTGATCTTTGACTTTTTCTAGGTTGGCATGAATGAATGAATGAATACAGTTTTATACCCAGGCTGCATGAGTTTACAAGACACCATAAATTCAAACGAACCAGGACTAAAGTGCAGCATACACATTTTCAAATGACACAGTTAAATCTTCAGACCAACACTGAGAAGAGCAGAATTCACAAATCACTGAAACTCATTATGTTGTACTGAAAAATCAGAATAGATACTCATTAAAAATTATTTTAGCCTTCTGGAAATGATGACGATGTTTCATTGCCAGATTCACTCAGGATAAATAATAAAAAGAACTTTCTGCTGTGATAATATGAAACGTTGCATATTTATTAATAAATGTGTTGATGTCATTTCCCTCTGTTTTGTTCAGGTGTAGCAGGATGCTGTGCCAAAACCACCATCGCTCCTCTGGACAGAGTCAAGATTCTTCTTCAAGCCCAGAACCCTCATTACAAACATCTCGGTAAAACATCAGCAGACAAACACGGACAGTGAATCAGTGTTTGTTGCTGTTTGGGCCACGTAAGTGATACTTCTGCTTTCTCTTCACAGGAGTGTTTGCCACTCTCAAAGCTGTCCCAAAGAAAGAAGGCTTCCTTGGCTTGTACAAGGGTAATGGGGCAATGATGGTCAGGATATTTCCTTATGGAGCCATCCAGTTTATGGCCTTTGACAATTATAAAAAGGTACAGTATGTATTTTATTGCACAATAACACTGGGGTTTAGTTAAACTGTGACATGATTTTATGTTGTTACTGTATGTATGTTTATTGCTTTTGAGCCATTTTGCTACAGTTCATTACTGTGAAAGTTTTTCTCTGTACATTGTTTTATTAATGAAACTATCCTTTGTTTCCTTCCTGCTTCTGCTGCTCCTGATGATATTGACTTTACAGCTGTTAAGTAAACAGATTGGGATCTCTGGACACATCCACCGCCTCATGGCAGGATCTATGGCAGGTAAGTTATCTTTCTCACTGATAAGACTTGCTTGTTCAGTCAGTGCCAGGATATCGTGTACTGTACTGGCATAAAATCCCTGCCTCTAACTTATCTCATGTAAATTTATTGATTATTAGCAAAGTGCTCATCGCTTTTTTTGTTCCTCTTGAGTCACAAACGATGTTTGTATTCATAGACGACTTTCACCATGATGCAAGTAAAGTGTCATGCCTTTTTTATTGTGTGTTAGTAAGTCTTAAAAGAAAATATATTGTGTGTTTTCAGGGATGACTGCAGTGATATGCACCTACCCTCTGGATGTGATCAGAGCCCGACTGGCCTTCCAGGTGACAGGAGAGCATCGCTACACTGGAATTGCAAATGCCTTCCACACCATCTACCTTAAGGTAAGGTTCAACTTTTCAGACATGCAGTACAGTCTTTACAAATGTTGTAGCCATTACAACGTATAAAAATCAAATGCTCTGCATGATTTTTTTTAAATATTGGTAATAATCTATGGTGTATCTACCTCATTCAATCAGACCTGTTTTTCTTTTTTGTAAAGGAGGGGGGCGTCTCGGGCTTCTACAGAGGACTTACTCCAACACTGATTGGGATGGCTCCTTATGCAGGTGATTATTGTGATTATTTTGCATAGACTGATAGATTGTGCAGAACAACATAAGATGTTTCATTGCAAGTGTTGCATTAGCGTGACTCTTTGTCCCCCACCCTCTTTTATCGTCCAGGTTTCTCATTCTTCACCTTTGGCACGCTGAAGAGCCTCGGCTTGAAGCACTTCCCAGACACGGTGGGGCGCCCCTCCTCGGACAACCCTGACGTCCTCATCCTGAAACCCCAGATTAACCTGCTCTGCGGAGGAGTTGCCGGTGCCATCGCACAGACAATCTCGTAAGTGCTGTCGGGGAGAAGCCAACAAGCCTCAAGCTCGAGATTCACATATATGATGAGCTGACAACGTGGCTGGCTGAAGTGTGTTATTGATTTCACAGATTTATTGTTGGTTGATGTGTCACGTTGTGTTTGTTCTCACTAGGTATCCCTTGGATGTGGCGAGGAGAAGAATGCAGTTAGGAGCTGTGCTTCCTGACTCTGAGAAATGCGTGTAAGTATCACAAATGTTCCTACTCTTCATATTCTGTTAGAACATGATGTACTGCAGTACTTTACACCTGTGAGCATGTGCAGTGTACTTAAAGGTGAGACTAATATTTTGCCATTAGATTTTCTAGTATCACTAAAAATATGGTTGTGATGGTTGTGAAGAAACAAAGAGTCATCTGGTCTGATTCAGAAGTTTTGCAGTGAAATCTTATGAGACAAATAAAGGAAAAATTATTGTGTGTACTCTAATCATCTAATCACACAGTGCTCATTAACTTCATAATTTCATAAGTGATAGGTTAAGTGCCCTAGCTACAGAGCTAATTGGTACTCACGCCTGATCTGAATAAGAAGTTGTTAGTGCATCTTTAACTGATTGGAGTTGTTTAAAACCTCAGGCAAGTTGTTCTGCACTCTCCATAATATGGTTCCTTATCAAATAATGTTAGGTCCCTGTATCCCTCTTCTTTTCTTATGCTATAAAAAAAACCACAAGGAAGTCTGTAAGTTGGAATAGTTTGGACATTAAGTGAGGAGTTCGCTCTTAAAATATTTGAATCCACATTTGGTTTTGTAATTTTGATAAAGTGGGTGCTTAAAACCGGAGAGAAAATTCCAGAGGTTGGAGGGCCGTTTGTATTGGATAAAATGTTAAAGCCCAAAACTTTAAGGAGTGCAATAGAAACTGAACTGTAAAACTACGGCAACATACCATTCATACCTTTACAAGTTCACATGCCGGTTCAGATACCGCTCATTGTTCATGTTTTATCTGCATTCCCTTGATATTTAAGAATGCATTCACAAGGTTTGGATCACACAAGATAGACCAGGGTTTAGTTCTCCAAAGCACAGACCTCAGCAACAGACAAAGTTGATTCATCACTGTAACGTCAGTAATAAAAACTGCATGATTTAATACTTTTTTCCAAGCTCAACATAGTTGATAGAAATCTCTGTTGAGCTCTTTTTTCTGTCATTCTAAAAAGTGTATAATTTCTTGTCTTGCACCCGAACAGATCACTGAGCAAGACCCTGATGTATGTATATAACGAGTACGGCATCAAGAAGGGATTGTACCGAGGCCTTTCTCTCAACTACATCCGCTGTGTCCCCTCCCAGGCCGTGGCCTTTACCACCTATGAGTTCATGAAGCAGTTCCTTCACCTAAACTAGTCACTGTTTTTATACCGCCCAAGTCTGTACCTGTGCTTGTGCGCTCCGAGTCATCAAGCAGATCGGCCTCGATGCTTCCTTCGTAGAGTGATCTCACTGGGAATTGCCTTTTTCCTGAATTCACTGAAGGCACCGGGGACGTCGGTTAATGCTGAAAAGGGAAACTGGATATCAGACAGTGAGACGCTCCACGTCTGTTTCTCTCCCTCTTACTTCCTGTTTTTGTGACTTGCCACCTCTAACAAGAGGATTTACTCACGACATGTGGCTTGAATTTGTGCAACTCCTTCATCAATGTCTCCATGGTTACACAGAGGCAGCGGCACATTTGGTCTAGTCAGTTGGATGGCTTGGGGCAATGATATGCTCTTTAACAACGTTGCTGGTTAACACAACCACAACCCAGTGATTGTGTAGAAGCCCCCTCGTTTACACAGCAAACACAGATATCCACATTCTCACTTGTCTTTTTGTGTCTATTTCATGGCCTGTTTTAATGATTTTCAATCGGAAACAGCTTAAAATTACGAGATTATCAGTTAGTTTCAAATCTGTTTCTTTACAGAGGAGGCAACTCAGTGATATAGCACACTCACCGTCCACTTCATGAGGTACACCTGTACAGTCTAATGTAATCAAATACATGAATTCTACTTTTACGAAGCTTATAATTTTCCAGTTTTTTTTAAGCCTTACTGTAGAGCTGTTGTATCGAATCATGTTAAATTGTGCAAGTGCACCTCATTGATATCATCCCTAAAAACTACGCTCTATTCTGCAGCTGCACATTTGCTTTATTGTTTTGTGTCTTTTTCTTCTTACAGACTTGGTGATACAAGGTTTGACTGACTAGAATTTAATTTAAAATAATCTTAATCTTAAAATTAATCATTTTAAAAATAATTAATTTTAAGATAATCAGATAATTTATAATGTTTTGTTTTTTCAGGGCTCAATGTGTCTTTAAATGTACAGTGCAGTTAGTTTCTCCTTTAGTTAGTCCTTCACACAAATCTAAAATCAAAAACCGTTCACTTGCAGTTTTTTTTTTTTTTTTTAAAGATGCAGAGACTGAGGTGACACATGTATTGCCAAACTTTCAGTGTGTATTTTCAGTTGTTTTATTTATGTTGATTAGAGTGGAACTTTTTGAGTAATCTATTGGCAGAAATGGAATATAATATGCATAACTATATTTTCAGCTTAATGTGCATTCAAGTGTTTGGTCTGTAGATTTGATGCTATTGAATATTTTGACTTTGTGTTTTTAGGATGTCTGCATTTTGACATAATATGGATGTAGGTCTGAGATGTCTGAAGGGACTCAGGAGAAATTTGCACTTTGTCACTGTAGCTTTTTCTTTGTATTTATTGATTTAGCAACCTGTTGCCACTGGGTGGCAGCATTGAATATGCAGTAGACTGTTTTGTTTACCATCAGAGGCACAACATTCATACAGATTTCATACATCTCTTATCAGAGTCGAGTCAGATTAGGATCTTAATATTTTCTTATGTTTTACTTAACCTAAGCAAGTTGTTAAAGTGATGGATAGTGAGCACTATACAGTATATGTAGTTTTTTTTTTGACTACACACTGGAACTCATTTGTGGTTGCTGGTATTTATTGACCCAGGAAGGTAACATTAATTACTGAGTCAAAGTCACTGCCAGTGTTTGCATGAATTTCATCAGTTTGTTGTACACACATTGTCATTTTTTCAGCCTGTTGCCTTTCTCTGCATTTGATGTCTTACTTCAAAAGAGTGATTAATGTGTTTTTCCACATGCTTCAGTTCATGCCTCAGCTTTTAGATCGTTGTATATGAATGCTGGAGGGATATTACAAATAGCAGATGCCTTAGAACAGTTGTTTCCAACCCTTTTGGCTTGCGACCCTACCACGGCCACCTTTTTTTCACCATCTAAACTTCTCAGATTGTCTCATTTTAAGGCCGGAAGAGTTCAAATTACCCAATGTTTCACAGAAAAAAGCAGACGTTAGGGGAAACTAAAAAAAGGAAAACAAAAAAATCTCTGTCGTACAACATTTCACATTTAGCCCCTACCTTCAAAAATACAGCAGTCAGCTGATTGCAGGCGTGCAGCTGAGAGTAACAGTAGTATAAATACCTCTACCTCTACTACTTGTAAGCTAGTAGTTTACTGTGTTATAGTGTGTGTGGCAAATTTACATCTTCTCTACCATTCATTTATATCTCCTATTCTGTCTCTATTCAATTCTGTGGAGGTAGAGGCTCTTGTCAGATGTCACATCAAAACATTAAAGCTTCTGAAATATTAATTTGGACAGGTAGAGCGATGATCTGACGGAGCTGTGAGGAGGTGGTAGTGTGTGTCAGAATTCAAATGTATTTATTTAATTTTTGAAGCAGGTGTTAAGTTTGTCTTTAATCACATTGTGACTGCTGAAATTCATCAGGTGACCCATTGTGGTGGTCCAGACCCCCAGATTCAGAACTACTGCCTTTTAAATATTGAAACACATAATGAGAATTCAGACAGACTACTGAACACTTTGAAAGCTTTTTACCGTGGAAGAGGTGGGGCGTCATCTTTTAGCTGCTCCTCAGTTGTGCCACTCATCAACCAGTACAAAAACACTTTGCCAGAGCTAAAAACGTATGATCCCAACATATATATGAAAAGATCAGGATAACTGCACACTTTGCTGCAGCTGGCACTATTGAAATATGGTAATGCTAGACAGATAGCACACACAACAGTGAAACCAAAATACTCTCATAAGTGTTTTTGACTTGTTTTCATCTAATAATTAGAAATCGCTCCGCACAGGTGGACGCCTAGTGTGTGTGCAAGTGTTGTTGAACAAAAATCTCTGAACATATAATTCTCCAAAGTGCAAGAAAATAAGAGTCTACAATGTAACTCTTGATTGTAATGTGTATGTAACAATAAATGAACTCCAGTATCAAACTGTGCCTACCTGCCTGGACTTAAGAGTATAATCACACACTCACTGGTGATAAGTGGCAGCTACCATTTGGGAAACAATATACAGTTTTCAGCACCATTTCTGCTCTTTATGGCGCCATTCATTTATCTGCAGTGCTGCTGTGTATAAAAGCTTTCATTTACTGCTGTCATGATGACTGTTTAGTTTCAAATACATGATCTTTCACTGTTATTGCTGGGGTTTTTTTTTTGGGAGGGTTTGGAAAAATGCCATTCATGCTGCTCACTGGAACAGATAATTATGTAAGACAAGGAACACATGCAAATGTATGTAGTCGTATGCTTGGCTACTTAATCAGGCTGTGTTGAGTGACTGAACAACAAAAATGCCTTTTTTTTTTAATGTTTGTCAGTTTATTTTCTCTCTTTGTACATGTTCAGCTTTGCCTGCCTCACTTTTTCAAAGTAGTATCTGGTAGTACGTTACATGTCATCTTCCATTGCCCACTTTGAGTTTCACACGTACTGTACAAACCCCAGTTAATATTGGTGTCACAGTTTCGTCTGGAAAACCACAGAGGGACTCTATGATGCATTTGCATTTATTTCACTGAACCTGGAATACACTGCCTGTTGTTGTCCGATGTCACATACTGATTTGACTGGTAAATGTGATGTGTAAAAGATGTTTGCTCACATGTTCCTCGATATGTTTCATTTTCATATCATCAGTTAAATACAGTAAGACTAGCCAAATTAAAACTCTGCCATTCTCTGTTTTTGTCTGCAATGCAATAATTAATTTTAAACAATTGTTTATAAGTTCACATGCCAGTGGTGTTTTCAGACAAGGAAAATGAATTTGATATCGACTCCTGGCACAAGACAGCTTTTCCTATACCCACAATGAATTCATTCATTCACATTAAATCATTTTGTATTCCAGAAATCACCACTGATACACATCTAGAATGACAGTGGTATTATATTGTGACCTCGTTTAGAGTATGAGGGTGGAGATTACTCATATTACTGAGGGGGAAGAGCTTGTCTGGGTCTTGCACCTCCCTGTCCTGTCCAGTTGCGTACTTTCTAGGTGTTTGTACAAGGGAAATGGGGAAATCGGTGGCAGGAACTTGAGCAAGAAAAGGGACATTTACCTTTACGTTTAGTACCATTGCTTTTCTGCAGATTTCTTCATCTTTAGAGGGTGTTTGCATATTTTTGGAGTCATTTTCTTCTTGTGTGACCACCATGCCAACTTACACAGTGACTATTTCCACGGGGAGCCAGTGGTTTGCAGGGACGGATGACTATATCTACATTACACTGGTGGGCACGGAGCGATGCAGCGAGAGAACACTGCTGGACAAAGCTCTGTATAATGACTTTGAGAGGGGGGCGGTAAGTGATGTTACACTGCTGTAGAGCTGTGAGGATTTACATGCATTTTTTTTTATGATGAATGATGAGCATCAATAACTATTATTGAGATAAAAGGGGAAGAAGTTACAACAGAGATTCAACTAGAGTCTGTAAAAAATGAACAATTTAATTTTGGAGACAAAACTATGGAAATATTAGCAGCTATTTTTTATTTAGGATCTCTAAAATAAGATAAATGATGATGAAGTTCAGATAGCAGGTTTGTTATCTTTTATATTATACAGCTATTGAGTTATATTCAGTCAATTTAGTCTTTCCTAATTAAACTGCAGCCACCTGTTTATTCTCCACTGATCAAGTTAAGTGACACACTGTCATATACAGATATAAGGAAAGTAAGAAACAACATCTTTCTATATCAGACTTCATGTTGTGTCTCACAAGAAAGAAAAAACTGAGATTAAAACTCTGCAAAGACAAGTCCAAAAAAAAGCAACATACAGGATGAGGTGTGGAAAAAAAATAAATTTTGTGTACATCTAATGATTAAGATCTGAGTTTAAGGCTGAAAAAAGACAGTTCATTGAGCTAAATAATTAATCATATTAATAATTAATAATATAAAATGATAAAGTCACACACACTGTATGTTGGCATCCCACAACCTTCTTTGCATTGCATATGTCCAACTTGTTTTTCCTTTTTTTCCCTCATGTCTGTTAACATGCCTAAGGGCAAATGAGCCTACAAATTATAGATTCAAATATGAACTACACTGTTGCCCACAAAGTTGGAATAATTTTGTTTTCAGACACATCCCTCTTTTCATTCCTATTTATACACGCTCTCATTTTCACTGTGATATGTTTGGAAGAGATTGATCAATAAAGTTTTGTGAAGATACACTTTATCAAGAATAAATCACATTGTCACAATAATTTCATGAGAAGAGGTAAAACTATTTTATTACAACTTTATGGGAAACAGTGTAAATAGTTTATTTTAAGTGAAAGTCTATACATGTGCTTATAGCATGTGATATTTTATGTATTACATAAGAGATGTCCAAAAACTACATTTCAATTTAAGAAAAAAAGAACTATTACATAGAAACCAAGGACCAATTCAGCAAGACCTAAAAAGATATGTCAAGGTTTTTAAAAAAACAGAGGTGGAGTCCCTCAGATCCACTCCCTGTGTGTTTAACTAGGAGTCTACCTGCAGAGGATCTGAGGGACCTACTAGGTATATATCTAATATCTTAGCATGTCTGAGAGACTGGTGCCAGGTCATTCACAGGCTCTTTGAGGATCATGCATGCGATGAGACAAAACTAATAATAACCACCTTATTCAGTAAATGACACTATTTTTCCAGCACATACTGCATATTTATTTAGCCGCTGACTAAATTGCAGGTGGACTCCTATGATGTGAGGGTCGGGGAGGATCTGGGTGACATTGTGTTGGTGAAGATTGAGAAGAAGAAGTACTGGGTGCATGACGACTGGTACTGCAGGTACATCACAGTCAAGACCCCATCTGGTGACTATGTGGAGTTTCCCTGCTTCCGCTGGCTGGTGGATGACAAGGAAGTGGTGCTGCGGGAAGGAAAAGGTAGAGTCATCAGTCAGAGTCTGCAGTGCAGAAACACAAGCTAAAAAAAAACAAGCTCTGCTCCATCCCTCACTTTGTCCTGTGTCTGTTGTAGCACACCTGCCTCAGGATGACAAGACCAGCCAGGTCAAGCAGCACAGGCAAAAAGAGCTGGACATGAGGAGAAAAACCTACAGGCAAGTTCACACTACACATGCAGTTTATTATATATGTTCCTGGAGGCTGAGGATGCTCACTAATAACTCTGCTGTTGTTTATAGATGGAAGGAGTGGCAGCCAGGCTTTCCAATGAGCATAGATGCTAACAGGCACAGCGAATTGCCACGAGACATCCAGTTTGACAGTGAGAAGGGAGTGGACTTTGTACTGAACTACAGTAAGGCGTACGTGCTCCCTGCTGTAGTAATCAGTTTTACATTACTTGTGAGGACAGTGGATCTTTAATCTCTAAGGTGTTTTTCAGTGCAAAGCTTTCATGCTGCTATGATAACAGCTTCTATTTTCTGTACCTAGGGTTACATGGAAAAACAGAGGCGTCATTGTGTGGTTATTATCAGGGTCATTTGCATTGGGCTTTCATTCAGGCGCGTGAGATTACACATAGACACACAAACACAAAACAGATCCAAAACACAATCATGTTGGGATCATGCAGTAGTTCTGAACAAAGCTAAGAATGGCAGAAAATGTCAAGCCTTTGAATATGATGTAGGATAATATATGGTCTATGAAACTGAGTGGTTGAGAAGGGAAATGAGTCATACAATTTGCCACAGTGAGCCGCTGAAATTCGGCATCTTTGTGGGCAGAAATTGTTGAAGTACATTTGCACTTCATGCTGCTTCGTGCTGCAAAAATCACAACTACATTTACAGTATCATGCCTAATTTTCTTTTCCAGAATTCCTGTTTAACATATTACATGAAAATGCATCTGATTTCAGATACTTGAATCTTTCTGATGTGAATAAGTGTAAGTATAAGAATGATGAGGATGAAAATGATGATAACCTTTAATTCCCAGAATAGAGAACCTGTTCGTGAACCAGTTCATGCACATGTTCCAGTCCTCCTGGAATGACTTCAGTGACTTTGAGAAAATCTTTGTCAGAATTAAAAACACAATCTCAGGTCAGCCTCACGTACTGTATGTCATGTTATATTACGGCATGTTATGTTATGTTATGTTATGTTATGTCATGTCATGTTATGTTATGTTATGTTATGTTATGTCATGTCATGTTATGTTATGTTGTTATGTCATGTTATGTCATGTCATGTTATGTTATGTTATGTTATGTTATGTCATGTTATGTCATGTCATGTTATGTTATGTTATGTTATGTTATGTTATGTTATGTTGTGTTATATCATGTTATGTTATGTTATGTCATGTCATGTTATGTTATGTTATGTCATATTATGCTATGTTAGTCATGTCATGTCATGTCATGTTATGCTATGTTATGTTATGTTATGTTATGTTATGTTGTGTTATATCATGTTATGTTATGTTGTGTTATATCATGTTATGTCATGTCATGTTATGTTATGTTATGTCATATTATGCTATGTTAGTCATGTCATGTCATGTCATGTCATGTCATGTTATGTCATGTCATGTCATGTCATGTTATGTTATGTTGTGTTATATCATGCTATGCCATACAGAGTATGTGATGGAACACTGGAAGGAAGACTTCATGTTTGGATATCAGTTTCTGAATGGTTGCAACCCAGTAGTAATCCAAAAGTGCACCAAACTTCCTGACAAGTTTCCTGTCACTCATGAGATGGTCTCTGTCAGCCTGGAGAGAGAGCTGACTCTCGAGCAAGAAATCCAGGTAGACATCATTATGTCTGTTTTTGTGAATCTATTCAACTAATCTTCCATTTCTGATTTAAAAAACAAACAAACATGCATTAAAACAAAGTTTTGTGTCTCTTTAATTCTCCCACTGATGTACATGCATGTTCTGGCCCCAGGCAGGTAACATCTACATAGTAGACTACGAGGTGTTAGATGGCATCACTCCTAACAGCACAGACCCATGCACACTGCAGTACGTGGCAGCTCCAATCTGTCTGCTCTACAAGACTGCAAAGAACAAAATCATGCCCATAGCCATACAGGTACAGTGATGTTGAGCAACAGCAAGTGTGCGGTACACCATGAGGGAAAGATTTCCTTTTCTCGGTGACATTTCAGTATGAATCATTCTCCTCTTTCCTACTTCTCCCTCATCCTCCTTTTTTTCCAGCTTGGGCAGACTCCAAGTGAAGACAACCCGATCTTCCTGCCCACCGATGGTCAGTATGACTGGCTGTTGGCTAAGATCTGGGTCCGCTCGGCTGACTTCCAGCACCACCAGACGATCACACACCTGCTCAAGACACATCTGATGACAGAGGTGTTTGCTATTGCCATGTACAGGCAGCTCCCTGCTGTTCACCCCGTGTATAAGGTAAAACTCTTAGTCATTCATTGATTGAATATTTGACTGATTGATTGGTCGATTGATTCATGTATTGATGTTCTCTCTCCCAGCTACTTATCCCACACATTCGCTTTACCATCGCTATCAACACCAAGGCCAGAGAGCAGCTCATCTGTGAGTGTGGCATCTTTGACAAAGTGAGTTGTGGCTGTGCAGAAGAGGAAGACCGAGGAGGAGTGAGAAAGAAAGGCGGTTGACTGTTAAAATTTAATGAGACAGAAAAAGAGATAAAAAAAGGAAAAAAAAAACAATAAGCAAGTTTACGAGGAAATAATGTTCCCAAAAAAGTGCCTTCAGTAATGGGCATTCAACTTCTTCCATACTTGTAGGAGAACAAAAGAGTGATCATTAGCTGCAGGAATAATGAATGACTTGTGATGATGCTGTATTTTCTCCATCCTCATCAAGGCAAACGCAACAGGTGGAGGTGGTCATGTCCAGTTGGTCCAGAAGGCCGTGAAGACTCTGACCTTCAGGTCTATGTGCTTCCCGGATGCCATCAAGGCTCGCGGTGTGGACAATAAGGAGGACCTGCCCACCTACTTCTACAGAGATGACGGTTACCTGGTGTGGGAGGCCACCATGGGGTGAGATCCCTTTTTTTAAAGGTTTTATAGACAGCACTAATGAATAGTTGTGTGTTGGAGGGAGACAAAGCAAACAATAAAGGCATGGGGACATGAGTGACAAAATTTTAAAGGTAGTGAAGTTGCAACATTTTTCCTATGTGTCACTGCTGTTCTGTTTTCCTTCTGGCAGTTTTGTGTCTGATGTGGTGAATATTTACTACAAAAGCGACGAAGCGGTGCAGGGAGATGAAGAGATCCAAGCCTTTATTAAAGATGTGTGCAGCTTCGGCATGCAGGACTTCGATCACTGCGGTGGGTACACATTATAGATTCAAAATACAACAACAACTAACCAATAGATAAAGTTTCTTTTTTCAAGGAGAGAAGCAGCTCACTCTCCTTCAATATTTCATTACTTTTGGATTTCCTGGAGAAGACGGGTACAACAGGGAACAGAGTAGATTACAAATTCAAACATGTTCTATTACAGAAAAATGGTTTGAGGGTGAAGACAGGAAGCTATATGGGTCTGATTGTGTCACAAAGTGAGCACCAGTTTGCATTTCTCCATCTCCTGAGTGCTTTGTGCAAAGATCTTTGTGGCTTTTTGTACGCTCACTTTGTCAGTTCTATCTGTCCATAATCTGTGCAGAGTTTCCCAAGTCCCTGAAAACACGTACGGAGCTGACAGAGTATCTGACCGTCATTGTGTTCACTGCTTCAGCCCAGCATGCAGCGGTCAACTTCGGACAGGTGAGTGATAGATCATCAGGAACCTGCCTTTCCATATTTTTTATAAAATAAGACTGATTCTTATAGATTAATTGACACTGGTTATGCAAAATTATGACTGTTTATTCACTGTTCAGCTCAACAGATGGCAACATTATTGGCAAAATGTAACAATACTGGTTCTGCAGTTTTCTGTAGCTGGTATACTATTATTATATGACATCGTTAGATTAGTTAACACTGATGCATCATGGTGTAAGTAGATTTTTAACTTTTACATTGTGTAGTATGACTGGTGTTCCTGGATCCCGAATGCCCCATCCACCATGCGAAAGTCCCCACCCAAAGAGAAGGGCTTGGCAGATGTGAACTTGATCATCGAGAGCCTCCCTGATCGCGGACGCTCCAGCTGGCACCTGGGGGCTGTCTGGGCCCTCAGCCAGTATCAGGAGAACGAGGTGCAAACAGACATACACACAGACAATCATTCGTAAACATGCGCACGCACACACACACATTTCTAATTTCCCAAGAAGCTTCCTTCTGCTTCAACATGCAGTGCGCCTCCAGGCAAAGTGACCTGTCTCCTCTTTCCCCCTGCAGCTGTACCTGGGCATGTATCCTGATGAGCACTTCATAGAGAAGCCAGTGAAGGCGGCCATGGAGAAGTTCAGGAAGCAGCTGGCAGTGATAACCAGCTCCATCAAGAGGAGGAACGATGGAAAGAGGCTGCCTTACCACAACATGTCCCCTGACAAAATCCCAAACAGTGTCGCTGTTTGAGGAATAACACCTAATTCCTGGGGGGATATCAAGCCCTTACTTAACATTTTGCATTGAAGTTCTGATGATGATACCGAGCTGCCCAAATTCACTGTTAGAAAACTCTTTGTCACGAGTGTGTGATTTTGATACTACTATATGCAGCCAACTTGCAAAGCTCAACTTTACTTCAAATTTTGTCACTTATTAAAATTGGTTATAATGCTAATGCATGTACTGTAGTTGCCAATTAAAATGTTTTAATTTATAGATGCAGTGTGTCATTCCTCATAATACTCAACATCATGCAGCATTAACCTTTAAGTATTTTGTAACAGTGTCGCTGTCACCAACACATCCTCTTACCATAACATTTCAATCCAGAGTGCACGAGCATTCACTGAAAAAGATGAAAAAGACACAAAGCCTTAAAAGTAACTTAATTTTTATTTGGTTGTTCTTTTTAATTCTACATATTTTGTTCAATAATGGGAAATTAAACTGAAAACACATCAATATTTCTTTTAAAAACATAAGTACCTTTTACCAAATTCTTTACAGTTACTATTTCAAAGTAAATTCACAGACAAACTTGTGGAATGATATCATAAGACAGGGAACAGTCATATATGTTCAAGTCCAGTCAGTAGTAAACAAATGTAGCTTTATGCAAGTTACACTATTCCCAGACATGATAAAACTGTAGTGACAGGGTAAAGACAGACAAGAAAGTTCAGACTTAAACCTAAAATACTGGGACAGTGAGGCCCTTTCCCTCTCAGCCGATGTCCTGCTCAAAAGGATTATACAATGAAGAAATCCGTTTGTGGTCATGGAGACACTAAGGAAGAAAGTAAGAAAAGAAAAATCTGCTCTCAGAGAGGAACATGACTGCCTGAAAAAGTGTCCTAAAGTGGCCTCAATCTTCATCAGGACTATCAAAACTTCTGTCTCAGACTTCATGAAAGGAGCCAGCTCCTATGAGTAGAACATAAAGTAAAAAAAATAATCTACAGTCCATCTTTAATCTTTTTATCTGAGAACTGTGAAATGTTTAAATTTGATGCTGTGGTTAAATGTCTATATTCTGCAAAAAAAAAAAAATTAATTCATCAAGCAATTTAAAAAGTGAGAAGGAAGAGCAGATATTCACATTAAGGTCGAGCAAACAAGCTTTTTACAAGTCTACTATCTAAATTACAAAGTGCAAAACAAAGAGGGAAAGCATTTTCTGGTATTTATGCCTGGGAAAGAAAACTAAGTGTAAGTTGCATAAAATTACTAATGAAAGGGGTTTTTAAATGAACAAATTGTACTCTGTTTTCTTTTTAAAATAAATACAACACAAAATGAAGAAATAATCATTTTATACCCAGAGGACAACCCAGGACATTAAACACCATTACATAACTATAGAATAGAATAACAACAAAAGGGTAATTGCACTTTTTATCTGTCTAATTGCACTGAGCCTCATGGGTATTGAAGTTTCAGAGAAGCTTCTCGTTACGTCTTCATCCAAGTTGACACACAACGACTCCCTCGGCTCATATTATGTATTAAAATTATATTAGACTCCAGATCTCAAGTCACCATGGGGCATATACACAAGTACATTATGCACTGTTGCAAAAAAACAAAGCATGGATTTAATTTATTGCTGCTGCTGAGCAGTAATTATCAGGTATGTTGTTGGACCATTGTTCACAGACAGTATACTGGTATCAAAGACAGTTTTTAAAAATGCGTGTGTTGCCGGAATGGCTGTGAGGCTCAACATGAGCCTGGCATCGCTGTGCTCTCACATACACAAAACCACTTACAATGACTGTAAGCCCAAAACACATTGCCCTGAGAAATCCACTGCTGCCCACCTCAGACTGCACCTTCAGCTCCACACCAGCAGGTGGCACTCCAGTCAACTCATCAATGAATGATGCTGCACAGTATCTGTCACAGGCACCACATGTATGGCTGTAAAGAAAATCATGTGGTATCTAAGCTGTGCTTCTTCTTCTTCTTAAAAAAAAAGATGTGTTGGAACAACTTGTCACATTTGAACCACATAAGGCCAGATGTGAGAAAAACACTTAATCAACATGCTGGATGTCTTGTGATTAAATACTAAAATAGACATCCTCCACCATGTGATGAGAACCTGGCCAATAGAAACAAGAGGTTTCCACAAAATCTGCCTCTGCTGGTCTGAAATGCTCCTCTAACATTGTATCTTATAACCATAAATGTGTGGGTACTGACATGCAGAGCAAAAAAAAACTAAATTTCCTATGACTTATTTTGAGCAGTCAGATTTGAATACACACAGTTACAGTCTGCCTGGTTTCTATTTGGGGTCAATCAATGCACCGCCTGCACAATGGGAGTGATGGGAGCCTGAAAATAGGCAGCTGTGGATTTCTCAAGGCATTTCCCGTGACTAAGCAAACAAATAAACATATTAAAAACTGCACATGGAATATCACACTGCAAATACTGTGTCATTCGCATGATAGAAAAACATGAGCGACGCTGTTTATGCCCACAGACTCTCGCAATGATCTCAAGACATGGAAATTATCTCGCAATTTCCTGTGACCAGTAAAAAAAATGTTTGTTTTTTTTTTGTTGTTTTTCTTTTTTTTTTTGATATTTTATTATTTTTTTATTTATATATTTTTTTTTTTGAAAAGTTTACATTCTCAAAGCCTTCAGAAAGTTCACGTTGGGGTAGAGGAGTCATGTGGCTGGATTTTCCATTATCTGCATTAGAGCGATGAACCTGACGAGTTCAAAAGCCTTTTTTTTTTCTTAATAAAACACAGTTTCTTTCAGCATGATTCCATTTTTTAACCCCAGTTCCTTTTTTTGTCATCCATGGGAGGGTTAATATATACGAATATGTGCATATGAGGAAATGCAAGGTCAAATAAAATAGGTAAAAAACATTACCAAGGTTGTCTGTGTGTGCTCTCCCCAATGTACAATATAATCAGACTTAATTCATCTTTAAGAAAAAAACAAACAAACAAAAAAAAAAGAGGAGCAAAAGGATAAGTAGGGATTTGTTGTGGGAACTAAAAAACAAAAGTGCTTCGATGCATGTCGAGATCAAGGCCTGGTCGGATCCAGACCAGCTCGGAGCTGATAGACCACAGCAACAGAGATGGCAGTAGCTGGAATGTTCCAGAGATCCAATGCGTGGCGCTACATACTGATCCACGGCAGGTTAGCCCAAGACTCACAGGAGGTAAAAACGAACAAATCTAACAAACCCACAAGTAAACAAACCACGCGTCAGAAACGTGAAGACCTCCAGAGCCGTTTGTGAGTCTATTTGTCTCAGTCCTGCTCTCCCAGAGGTGTACATACAAGTGTGTGTGTAGAGGTGTATGCTTCAGGCCTCTTCAGACATTTACAGAAGTCAGTAAAAACAGTCCAGTCCTGGGAAAAGAAAGTGTGGACTGAGGGTGGAGGGGGGAATAAGGTCAGACAGGAGGAGTGTGGATAGAAGAACATAGTCGTGGTCTGTCTGTCTGTTTCTGTGGGTGGAGTTTTGGGAATATAAGATGACCAGAGGAGGACAGTGAGTCAGTCTAGGATCATAGGAAAGGGAGTGTTTGGTTGTTCCTTAGTCACAGAGCATTTCCATAACGGCTGCTCTTCACTAAGGGCCTGTTTGTGGGTGTAGTCTGCGTAGGACAACCAATGGCATGGACTGAGTGGTCAGACATGAAGCACCTCCATACTGTAGTCCTCTGTCTCTGTGTACTGGGAGGAGTTTGTGTCCGACTGGGTGGGGGCCAGAGCTTCCTTGTTCTCCAGACTCGGCTCCATGAGAGGCGGCTTCTCCAGCGCCAACTTTTTACATGTGTCTGGCCGGTTCTGGACATATATGACCCTGTTATAAGCCTTAAGTCTCCTCCATAGGTGGATGTAGACTTTGCACTGGACATACATGAACACCAGTCCACCCGTGAAGCCGATGGCCACCACCACCAGTTTGGTCCAGAAAGGCCATTCCAGGATCCCTGCAGGACAGAGGACAGAAAGAAAAGAAACATGTGCACGAGTCAAACACAGACTTACAACTAAATAATAACATTGTGTATTCATCTAACCCAAGCAGGTTTAAAATCTGCATGTAGCAACATGAAGAGCAAAAAATGGAGGCGCCCCGGTAGAGCAGGGATCAGGTGTTGACCATGAACCACGACGCCTCCGGTTCATGTCTGCACAGGGAACCCTTATTTTATCTCTTTAATATTGCTGTCCAATTAAATGCCCCTAGATAATTATATATGATGAAAAGAAACAAATGACTGCTATAAACATGGAATTAAAATATGGCAGCAGGCTTAACAGAAAATTTGTAGGAAATCTTCTAAACCATGAAAAAACATTTCTATGGGCCTCCAAGGGAGTTGTAGCATTTCTACAAATTGCAAAAACCCTGAAACACAAAGCTAAAAAAAAAAATGCAATTTTGAGAAGAACAAGCTTGCAGCATCATCCACAAAAAAAAAAAAAAAAAAAAATGGAAATGAGAAAAAAGAGAAATGGGATCTTTGAAAACAAAAACAAAAGAAATCATCTTTGAAAATACACAGCTGACCTTCAACCCATCAGTCTTTTCATGTTGGCTATTACATTTCAGGTAGTGTAAGATATAAACAGACAGAAGAAAAGGTCCACAACTGAGGGGACATTTAAATGGGAAGAATACCAGTTCAAACAAAGCAAACATAGTATAATCAGTATGGAAGGAGAGTGATATCAGGTGCTCTATATCTAACTTAATGAGATTTATGTGTTGTCTGTTGTGTCTGAGGTTTGTTTTAATCAAAACTCTCAGTCGCAAAGTAAAACAGAGAAAATTAATCACAGCAGACAGACACAGAGTCGAGGAACACTGTGTCTGTCTGCGTTCATTAGCCGGGAATATTCAGTGAGGTGGCGTGAATATAACCAGCCTTTAAGAGTGAAGAAGTATTATATTTTTATCCTGAAATAAAAGCAGAAGGAAAAGGGAAGGAAAGGGGTATAAAGTGCAGTTGGAAAAGAACTGGATACAGCAGACAGACAAGCTGACGGAGGGGAAAACGGGGGAAAATTTTAAAGTCAAAAGGTCAAAGTTGAAATGTTTACCTGGGATTCTTCCGGCTGCATGAGTAAAGAAAGTGTAAGTATCATGTATTACCAAAGACACACAAACAGATTGATAGAAAAGGCAAAGCGCAGAAAGTAATGACATATTACAGCTACACACTTTAGGATGTAATTCATCATGCAATCATAAACATTAAATCTGCTCCACAAACCAAAGTAAATACATTTTAGGGTGTACGTATTAGAGACAACTCGGCTGTAATCTCCGCAAGCAAACTGAGAAACATAACCATGGCTGTGTGTGACTTGGCAGAGGACAAACAGGACTAGTGAGAAATTATTTGGCATCACCATGGTGATTGAACCTGACAGCCCTCAGGGACTATAACAAGCCTGAATCATCAGGTTGGGCTAAACAGGCACAGCCTGCTCTTCCATCTGTACACTGTCTAAGAAGCACCAAATATGCCAGGAAGAAATGAGTGGCAGCAGACGTAGTGCCAGAGGATGGTACAACAGCTTATCCTTAAAGAAGCCGTCTCCATTTTTAGCTTTGATGGCGAGAGCACACCACTCTGAGGATGGCACGGTCAATCTGTCTGTAACCAAGTGCTGGTGACCACTTTGGTGAAGATGGATGTAATGAGCAGCCCAGGCAGTAGGAGAGCTGCAGGAAGTGTTTCCTAGTCAGTAAGATTTTTAAAAGACAAGAATGCTCTATTGATCACTTGGTGCTCGATTATTGCCTGTGGCTTTTACAATCTTTGTAAGCAGCAGGCTCCAGTTTGGCACATATACTGTATATTATATTGTAAATCATTTGTAAAAATGTTTTTGAAGGGTTATTATGAGACATAACAGACGTCTTCATCAGGAAGCAGAGAAAAGCAAATACTGGCTGAGGTCAGCAAGAAGAGCCTTAAAGGAAGAGTTTGTTTGTTCACTTCTACAATAATAGGACAGAGGGGGAGAGAACGTGAAGCTACAGCCAGCAGCCGGTTAGCTTAGCACAAAGGTGGGAAACAAGGTAACAAAATCAAATTATATAATTATATCACATTATATAAGACATTGTTTGTTTAGTCTGTACAAAAATACCCTCAATAGGACACTTTCAACCCTAGAAAGTGAAAAAATAGTCTGACACATATCACCCCTCATAAAACCACGATGTTTTTACACTCATACATATTAACACATAAATGTGTTAACTAGTGAGCTTTTCTGGTGCTGGTAGGCCAATTCTGTTATCTTTGGACACAGCCGGCTAGTGGTTTCTAGTCGTTATGCTATTTTAAGCTAACTGGCTGAAGGCTGTAGCTTCATATCTAGTATAAAGACATAAAAGTTGTATCGGTCTTCTCTCAGCAAGAAAGCAAATAAATGCATTACCCAGAATTTCCAGCTACTCTTTTAAATTGCTTCACAGAAATAGGATATTAAGATCAGTGTGTGTTTAGTTTTTGCCACAAACATGCGTGCGTCAAACAGGCACTAACTGCCACATGGCTGCTGGACCTTACACAAGGGCCTTTTCAGTGGCATGCATACTGTGCATGCTGATAACACAGTCATAACTTTTATCACATAAACCCTTATCCTTGACTTTTACTGCAACATAAACTGACCTTCAACTCTGTCATTTTAATTCACATCACTCACACAAAATCTGATTTCAGCCCCTTGAAGAAGTAAGAATGAACCAAAAAAAAAATTACACCTCACTTTGCAATAATAACTTCATTGAAACTGGATCTTATATGTAAATATCTATCTTTTAAATCTCATTTATTCTTCTCTTTTATCTTTTATCTCTTAACTTTCTCTTTACGGACTCTAAGTCTGAAGTCAAAATGAACCGATAATCCAAAAAACTCATCTCTAAAGAATCTCAGCACACTAATCTACACACTTTGATGCCCACTAAGCTTCTGTGAGTGAATTACGCCCACATATATTTCAATCTAAGACAGCTTTTCATGCCATTTGCTCTCAATACTCACACCTCTGAAATAACACTACAGTTATGCAGATTTGTCATTACGTACCATACACGAATGACTTGAAGACAGTTGAAGATTGTGGATGAATGGATGACATCCAACACAACACTACATCCAACACAGACAAGTTACATTAATGTGTGTGTTTGTTGTGCATCTGACCATGCGCTGACCTTGTTTGATTTCCTCTGCTGTTCTGTCGATGAGAACGTAGAGCGACCACACCACGCAGGTGATGGCGATGACGTGAAAGGTGACCGAGCACATGATCTTCCTTCTCTCGCTCGCCGTCATCTGTAGCTTCTCCCACTGTTGCAGGGAGCACAAGAGAACAAAGGAAAGGACATTAGAGGAGGCACCAACAATGCATCCACACACAAACAGACATGCTTTTAAACACACACTTAAATCAATTGGCATTAAACAGTTGGCTCTCTTGGTCGTTTTCTAGAGCAGCCGAGAGTGTGAGCTGAATATTTGATGGGGCGCATTCAGCTACTGTGATGAACCAATGCTACATCACGCTTCTTGGCATGTTGAGTAAGACAGAGAAGAAAAGTAGCATGCAGTACCCAGCACACAGACGCTGGGTACCTAATCTGTCACTGCTTTCACAATACATCATCCGGAAATGAGCCCAGCAATACAAAAACAAAAACACAAAATATAACGCCTGCACTGTGAAATCACTTTTGTAAATAAGCTTCCAATATCCAAATGTATTGCTCGCGTGTTCAGTGATGATATGGGACGATTGCAGGGTCACTTTGACGAGAAGCGAGTGTTGCAGTACGAAATGAAACAAACATTAATAAACATTTCATACCAGCAAAGAAATCCTCATCTCATCTTGAATTTCTTTGCCAGTTCACACACGAACAACTTCAATGTTCACCAGTGGGATTCAGAAGCTATTAACAGCAGAGCATTTGTTCAAGGCCTTTTGTGCAGCTAATGAAGGGTGGAGGAATTTTAATTAGAGTGTCCTGCTATCTCCAGGCCACAGTGATTGATAAGAGCCTTTAATGGAAGTGTACTTCATGCACCCCCCCCTACCCCCTCAACAAGTTCAGCTTATAAAAATGCTTCAAAGCTCAGTGTCATGCTTGTTGTTATCTGCATGACAGATTGGAGACAGCTTTTGGCATTTTCAGCTTCATAACGAAGGAGCTACTTGGAGGCAGAGCTGCAGCCCGAATGTACCCCCTAATTAACGTGAGCATTGACTGACTTTGTGCTCCACTTCGGACAAGTATACAGTGAAAACTGTGTCTCACCTTGCGCAGCGGTTTGAGCTTGGTCTCCATGATGAACTCGTATTTACAGAGCTCACAGCAGCGAGTGTCGGAGCTCTTGATCCACTGCTGTAGACAGGACTGGTGGACGAAGCGCAGGCTCCCCGTGCAGTGGCATGGTGTGATCAGAGGACTTTCGTCATCCCCTTCACAGTGACAAATCCTACGGGAGCCAAAGAATACAGTCAACACTAAGCTAGAAGCAAGACAGCTGTAATCGGAGGAAGACGGGGTAGAGGAAAGATCAAAAAGAGAAAAGTTGGCAGGAAAAGCCGACAGATATTTCTCTAAACTCACAAAAACTTCAGTTTTGGAAGCTATGATGCAGCAAACTTGTATTATTCTCTGTATAATAAAGCAAGTGGTTAGGGAAGCCTGGCAGGTGGGAATATAATTTCACAAATATAAAGTGCCAGAATGCAAAAGACAATACATGTCCCACATGGATAAACTCAATCAAGACAAACTAATTTGATTCAAAGCACTTAATTTGCAAATCAAAATGATATTTTCAGAAAATAATGTTCTGTATTCTTGTAACGTCGCAGCACAAAATTGAACACAGCAAATCTAATCTGAGATACCCTGCAGTTATAGCAATCTTAGTCGCAGCGCTGGAAGAAACAATACAAGTTACCTGTAATGATAACTATGTAGACACATGGAGTGCAGACAATATAATCAACAACAGCGTTATTATGGCATCCAACCCAAACTTTTGTTTGTTTTTTTTTTTAGACGTACCCCCGCAGTCACATCACGTGAACTCAAGCACCGCCTGTCATGTTCCAAATGTGTCTTGTGAATGAGTTATAACCTTTAACCATATAAACGTGAAAAACTGGTGGAATTACTATATCATATATATGCTCATGTTGCGGTATCATAAAAAAATTCCTATTAAGGAGAAAGAATTGTTTCATGACAATGTGTGTGGACATGATTGCATGCTAGAAGAAGTGTAAGTGCGTAGTTGAGATGTCCGTGACATTAGCCAAGACAACATAACAGGTCATAAAAATGCCACAGCAGATTTAGACTTCAACATTTTCTAGATGCAGTTTTCACAGTTTCTCATTTGCAACACATTGTGCTCAGGTGTCACAGCTGACTCAGTACTTATCTATATTTTTAAATCAAATTATAATTTCTATCTTACCCATGGGAATTGCTGCAATAACAGTTGAACTAAAGCTTGTCAAATCTGGTATTTATTGCAATGCCACTGCATGTATTGAACTTAACAGGTGTGCTGTTGTGTTGTGCCCTTGTAGATGCTCAGTAAGGTATTCTGGACACAGCTACCGACAACTGGAACATTCGATTAGGCGTCTGCTACCTCGAAGGACTCCTGTACAGGCTTTTTTCTGGGAGAGGAACCAATCATATTTTTTAATATCAGACTGAAACAGTCCCCCTCTCCTCCTCAAGATCACGTATCGGACACTGACAGACAGGTTGGAGGACAGGAACTATGAGTCAGCCACACTAAGGAGGAGGAGTGCATTTGTCTGTGTCTCTTCAGTCTAGGTGTGTGTCTGTGCATCTGATGCCAAGATAGATTGTGTGAGAATCCAGACTATGTGCTCACTTTCACCAGTAAATCAGCCACATTGTGACAAAGCAGTGATATGGGGGTAATAAGGGGTTGGAGAGGGTTATTAGAGCAACCTATTACCTCCAAGTCAAGTTAATATCAAACACACACACACAAACCCAAACACACCACTCGCAGAAAGGAGAAACTAAAGTCATTATTATCTCAGAATTCCAAGGACATTGACCTTGTTGCGGCTGTTCAGACCAGGAAGGAGTCCTCAGTGAATGAGAAATAAGCCAGAAAATCAGCTACTGCTTGTGCGATCACAACACAACTTTGATTAAAGGTCAGACTGATGTGTCTGGCTTTAATAACAGAGAAACAGTAAAGGAAAGAAAATCTGTTATAAAGTAGAATAAAGTGTACACGATACCCCTGCAGAGGCTTTTGTAGTTAGATAAACACAAGCTACACAAGCAAAGGTGAATTTTCAACCTATACTCCTAATCCACTTTTTCAGAAAACCAGGAAGTGGGTTTGGCTTCATCCCGGTTCAGGGGAGGTAAAGAACACATGAGGACACACATGCACCCCCACATGTTAGACAGCGAGTGCGCAAGACAACGTCTATTTTCAGACTTCACTGATCTGGCTAAAGCGTTACAAGATTAAAAGACAAAGTGACAAAGGAGGATAAAAATAGATCATTTCTACGGGTTTCTCAACTACAGGAGGAGGTGGAGGGAGAGGAATGAGGACTGAAGGATTAAGGGATAGAGGAGGCACAATTAACAGCTCTGGAAGAGGTTTTTTTTTTTTTTTTTTTTTTTACTGTTGGTTATGGCTGGGTTGCTTTGTTTGTGTTTGTTTGCAAGATCACAAAATGATGAACTGCAGATTCTCATCCCACACATACTCATCTTTCAAAAAAAAAAATAAAAAAATACAACAAAAATCAGCCTGAGGACCTGGAGTCTTGCTGCTCATATCACAGCTTGGCGACTGCTGAAATTGACAGATTTGACAAATTATTCTGATGTTTTTTTCTTTGTTTTGCTTTTTTATGTAGGAGGGCATAACCATAGAAAAATCCCTACACCTCCACATGCAGCCACGGTGAAAATAAAGTGATCAGCATACAACATAAATGGAGGAGACTAGGGATCTTCAGCTAAGAAATTTAGGTTTCATAGAGTCTTCTCCTGCTAGAAACAGCCAAGATTTTACATAAACCACGGCAAAGGGCACTTTAAAAGTTTCAGTAGCTGTACATCCATGTGTTTGAAACAAAGTAATCCCATAACCTCTTTGAAATTTACAGCTAAATGTATTGTATCTGTGTCAGCAGCAGAACAATCCAAGCACTCTAAGGCATGGGAGGGAAGTTAAAATTTAATTTGTATCTCTTGAGCAGCCAAAAAAACCACCCCTTTAAATAATCATTTTAAAAATGGCAGAGGTGCCCTTAAGAGTATGTCAACATTAAAATGTGAGAAGAAAAACAGAGTCAGGAAATCACAAGTACCACTAGTTGAGAGGGAAACTAGCTCGGCAACATTACAGCACAGGCGAGGCATTCACTTTCTTCCTGTTCTCTCTAGATCGTTTCCTCATATTTTTCTCTGGCATTCAGTCGATCTTTGCACTCCACTCTCTCAATGTGTGGCTTTAACATCCCAACATCCCTCCAGCTATTTAATGTTCTGCCCTCATCTTGAAATGTTTATGTATTTATTTTCAAATGAATTTTTCAACACCAATCTGTTGGGTTTTTTTTGTGTTTCTGCTAAACAGATTTCCATAAGGGTGGTATGGGGCGTCTGAGGCGTTTTGTTCTTTCGTGTTCTCAGTCTGTTTTCAGTCTGAACAGTTTAAGCTCTACACTCTGCCAGAGACACGCTGATCAGAGAAAAATACAATTCAATTAGCGGCAGCACCTCTGGAAGCCATCTTCCTTTCTCCTCCTTTCCCCTCTCCGCACATCTTACAAGGTTTGTGTGGCCATGTTTGCCTTAAAACAGAATATTAAATTTGCTGAGAAGAAACTCATCTTTTAGAGGAAGGTTAAGGAATTATGTTGACTCTAGTTGGTTTGTATTGTCAGTCATAAATGCTTAAAGGTACCATGCAGAATTTATGAGTACTAGTCTCTAAGGAGCAATGTTTTTGTTCTCGTTTTGTTTGTATCAAGTGCTCTACTAATACATGCACAGGGACTAGTGGGTGGTAATGCAAATGTGTACGGGATAAGCAAGAACTGGAGAAGGTGAAAAGGCGGCTAATGCAAAGAAACTGAATGTAATAATTGCCATTTACTTCAAAGGTTAGACAAAGATAGAGAGGCTAAATGACGACTTTCTGCTGATCAATGGACATGGGCAGTAACGTGTCAACCAATGTAGCAATGCACAACCTAAAGAAAGAAGGAAGACAACTACTAAGCAAAGCATATTAAGCAATGCAGTTTTTTTAAATATTCAGAATATATATCAAGGAAGGAAATGCATTCAATAAGTTTGTTAGGACACGCACAGTGTGTTTGGTGAGAAATGATGAATTTAAAAATGTGTTTGTAACTTTAAGTTTCTAAAAGGTGACGTTTCTGACAAGGAAAGAGATCAAGTGACCTTTTATCAGACTTACAACCATTATTTGCAGGCTAATCATTTATCTGCCATTCATCTGTGAAAAACAACCACCCACACACACACACACACACACTCACTCTCTCTGTTTAACAGGTGAGGTCAGCCTCTGCCCTGAGCTCACGCTTCAAGCCACCTGACAGAAAGCTGGCATGATGTGTTTGTTTGAGTGTGTGTGTGGTCAGAGACTATGCAGGCTATTTGAAGCCAATAATCTGCCTCCTGATCTCTGGCCTTCACCTTTCCAGTTCTAAGCTCATGTTTCTCTATCAGCCCACAGCTGACGTATAATCTGTAACGGAGCACATGGACCACAACAACAACAAAAAAAGACAGACATATATATTTGATATTCCTTTGTGTTAAGACTTAGCTCTCATGTGGAGTATAGATACTGTAAACCAGAAGGGCTTAAAAATACTTTTTGAGCCTTATCCATGGGAGCCATGCAGTCGTGACCTGGTCTGTAATCAAATATTACTCACAATCTGTCCTTACTAATATAGCAATCAGACTGCACACAGGCTGCCACGTGAAAAAGACTGATGATGGCCCTGTTGACCCAATCAAATAGACTCCATCAGTCCATCACTGTTTATTGTCCCCCCGGCTGCATCTCTTCCACTACTTTCACTGACGGACACACTCACACGTTCCTCAATACTATTAAATTTTCTACCCTAACCTCTGCCCCTTCATCTTTTCCTTAACATTGCCTCCTATTCCTGCCTCTACTACAAAGCTTTAAGCTTATGGGCAAAAATCAATCACAGATTTTTGCAGCCCATGTAAGGCACTTTAATGCCTCATCGATCTACTGTAGCAGTAATGACAAACTATTTAAAAAACACAGCTTGACAGTGAAAAACATGGCAGACCACTGAGATAAAAGGGAAGTGAAATGGAATGAAGTCACATTTCTGTTCTAGAGACACATGAGAGGTTGAATCAGGACAGCTGAGGAGGCGGTCTATAGCGTTGCAATGTGTGTGTAGACTAAAGCTTCTATGTGAAAGGGTCTTCTGATCACTCCGAGCAGGGGGTTTGAGGACAAATACTGCTGTGGTGTGAGATATTCATTGGGTAGTTGCACTACAGGAGGCTCTCCACTAGTCTGCTACTCCACAGGGCTCTGGGGTTCACTGCCACCCAATGGCACAAGGGTGTTCTGGGCTCTACCAAGTCACAGGAAGGATGGGTGTGGATTATACCATCCAGACAGTCACCCACCTGCAGCAGTCTCCAGATAGTGAACAGGGTGAAAGTGGCCCAGTTTTCTCTGACAAAGGGGACGGGCAGCAATCCAAGTCACTATCCTCATCCATATAGCACAGGGGGGCTAGAAGAGCACCTGGCCCAGCCTTGGTGACTTTTTCTGGGGTTGTCAGCTGGCCTGTGCCCTTTGGAGCTGGACTGGGCAAGTCCTCCTCAAACACGTAGTCATCTCCCAGTACGTCCTCAGGGGGAAATCCTGACTCGCTGCCTTCTAGCAGGACACTAGAGGACTTGGTGATGTGGAGGTGAGAGGCGTAGCTGCCAAGCTCAGAGCACTGCAGGCTGGCCGAGGTAGAGGATCGAGAAAAGGGGAGGAGGAGACGGAGGAAGTTGGCATTTGGAGAGTGATGAGGGTGGAGGTGGGTGTTGGAAGAAGGAGGAGGAGGTGGGATGGCGGGGTCAGATGGGGGACAATTCATGGAACGGATGCCCAGCATGTATTTGTAATTGTTGGTGAAGGAGGGGACGAGGTGGGGCTGGGTGCGGGTCGAGAAAGCTGGATTTGGAGTTTGGTGTGCGGGTGCCGGAGCCAGCTTGGCATTGAGTGTGCGCGCCCTTCGATCTGAGCTAGGCGGCTGAGTAGGCTCAGGCTTCAGCTCCAGCTCTCCCTCAGAGTAGGTGCGGTCTATAAAGTGCAGACCTCGACAAAGACTGTCGACGCGCTGGCCAATGTCATTCAGAGATACAGAAAATCTAAGCGTGCCATTGGGGCAGTTGTTGATGGTGGAGGAGGGGCGGATCAGGGTGAGCCAGTCTCGTTGTTTGGCCTGTTTGGAGGCTGGTAGAGCGTCGGTGCAGAGGGTGGTGACTGAAATACCTCCTGAATCTTGACAGGTTTTACCGTTAGAATTCAAGAGAACCACTGCAGTCTGCTTCCGACAGCGCTGATCTTGACTGCTGCTGTGTTTGTGCATGTGTGTTTATGAAAGAGGAACATGATTGACGACAATGGAAAAGGACAGCAGGAGAAGGAAGAGGCAAGGACAAAAGAGAGAAATGGAAAAGACATCATGTATTTGAAAACAAAGGAACTTGGAAAAAAAAGGGAGATGAAAGGTTTTTTGGGGCTTTGCCTGTGCCTGAAAATGCCAAACATTGGACGATATTTGTTCCTAGAAAATCCATTTCACAGCAGGTTACACACAACCAAGGCTACTTCCAAAAGTGACAGCTCAAGGGCACAGGGTAAACCAACATCGCCCACTGAAAAGGTTCTTAACCAGTAATGGACAGATAAATAGGTTCATTTCTTGTCCTCAGGTGTTCATATCACCATGTACATAAAAGGTATTACAGGCAATAAGATTGGAATGAGGCTGAATTGAAGTAGTTTGTACCTGCAGATGTCCTGGCTGGAGGGGGAAACTGACGTCCTTGAGAAACTGCATGGAGCGTTGACTGAAGTCGGGCTCCCCGCCTGCAAAACAAAACATGCACACAAAAATATAACCACAAGAATAACTACTGTTATTCAACAAACAGAATCAAATCATATTCCTTGTGTCACCGGGACAGCAGGTCCTGCGTAGTGAAAATTATCAGGCTATCAGTGCCTGAATCTGATCTTATCAAAAAGAATGAAAGCACGTCAGGGACTGATGCGCAGGATGATAAAAAGGAAAAACACAATACTGGCAGTTAATCTATCTGATTAAAGCAGTGCCAGGCAAAATCTGTCTCAGTGCGTCACAGATCAGGCAAAACACCAGGCTGCCACGGAGCAAAGCTCAGAGGAGACAGGCTGCGAGACAGAGGGAGAGTTATGAGGAATGAGGCTCTGAGAGAAGCACAGCTGGAGGACA
Source organism: Sciaenops ocellatus (assembly GCA_033000465.1). Taxonomy (NCBI): domain Eukaryota; kingdom Metazoa; phylum Chordata; class Actinopteri; family Sciaenidae; genus Sciaenops; species Sciaenops ocellatus. The sequence goes on along the minus strand of CP136872.1, from coordinate 14,710,131 downwards.
TGAGGATGTAAACTTGTTCATCCTCCACAGAGAATCTTTAAACAGATGCACCTGCAGGTACATGACTGTTATAATAAAAATACCTTCAGCATTATCTATTGCAGCTTTCACTAATATTTATTATAGACAAATGACATGGTGAGGATTACTTATAATGGTCTTGGATTTTCTTTATTACAATGTGGGATTTATTTACAGACATTAAGCCACCACTTCTATTGGTTATGATCATATCATACAAGTTAAATTTACTACTGAGATCTGAGAACACGACATCATCCCTACAACAAAGTCTGACTGGTGAGACTGCCAGAAACACAAGCGGTCAGAAGATCATACCGGTAGTAAACAAGCCAAAAGTTTAGATTAGTAAATTAAGGTAATAAGGCAATGAGAAAAAAGGAAATACTCCAGATAAGAGGTTTTCAAGCATTACTCCAGGATGATTCTTGCCTTGTAGCCACATTCCTTGAATATCCCATATTTACTGCTTTTGTTTCTGGAGCGGTTCGTTAACAAATGAAACAAGATACAAACTGCATAAGTCCTTTTAAGTTAGCTGAATTGATTCCATTAGTGTTGATATTGGATTTTATTTAGATGAAACTGAAAAGTCAGTGATGGATTTGCAGCCATTTTGCCACTGTGTTCTTATCACTCCAGTTGCAGTTGTTTTTACCAAGTGATAGTGAAGATATTGTTGCTGTCAAAAAATCCCAATATCTCCAACTTGGACGTCAGAGCCTGACCTGAATGTTTTTTTCCTCTGGGCTGTTTGTAATTAGTTTTTGTGATATGATATGAACATGCCATAATCCCCCATAGCGCAGGTCGAAGCTGAACCCGGAAGGTTGTCTGTAAATGTTGAACATACAGTTTGGGTAATAATTAACCATTCATTTTCTCTTAAATACATTCAGCTTTCCTGCAGGAAGCTTGTCGTTTGTCTGGCTACCCTTTTTCGTACCCTCTGTGTCTTCTTTTGTAGCAATGTCACAGCATCAGTGTTAGTGTTACTGATTTTACTTTATGTTACTGTTTTGCAACTATAATTCTCCTTTAAATAAGTAGCTCAGCATTTTGCTGAGAGTTACATGAAAATTCTTCAGTTTTGCTTATAAATGATCCGATTAATTGATGGCACAAATGCCTCATCATCAGTAGCCTCAGATAGATCTTCATTTTCAGAACTAATGTCTTTAAAACAAACAAAAAATGTGACACTATTACATACTTCAGATCTCTGGTGATCCTATACAACTATTTCTATTTTGATATTTTGACAGCAGAACATTGTCAAAAACAAATAGTTTGAGGAATACCAGGCAATTGAGTACGTAATCAAATAAAAAAAATGATGTGACAGGGTGTAATATGCTGTAGTCTCAGGTCACTAAAGGGTATTTAAGAGTTAAGCCAGGCTAGTTGGTATACTTGGTGTATAGACTTTAAAGTGGTATTGACCTTGTAATCTAACTCTGAACAAGAAAGCAAATATGGGTATTTCCTAAAATATTATTTAACAATGTATCCAATGTATGTGACAAATACAGACAGACGGGGTAGGATGGGACAGTAAATAACGGGATCAGATGGTGTTTGGGTTTCTAACAAAAAGACACGGTGGGTGGGGGAGGGGCTGGTAATTTCAATAAAAAACTAATTACCTATTGATTTTATTTCCAACTAAGGGGAATTTATAGCTCATGGCCTGACACCAATCAATAGAAAATTCAATGTCCGGCTATGCCCTTCAGTCTGTTTTTCTGTCTGTACACAGACAGCACTGCATTTTTTCACTCGCACACAAAGACACAAACATGCAGTCCTCCGATTTTCTTTTGTCATTCTTTAATAGTCCATTCAAGGTTGCAGGTTCACCAAATATTATAATTTTGCTTTAATAATTTCTTTTCCTATTTTAGTAGTTCACATTCAGTGATGCTATTTGGAGCTGCTGCGGGAGTCTGGACTATAAATGTAAATTGAACACACAGTTCTAAGAAGTGGGTGGGAGGCAAAAAGGCCACGTCAAACAATAAAGCTTTATTTTTTTTAATTTTTCTAGCACTATATTTAACTACATAGGTGGAAAATGCTGCTTGAGCTCTACAACAACGACTGATGACACTGGATGATATCTTTATTCTTTTTTTTAATCTAGTTGTGTAAACATAAAGTTCTGTTAATCATTCATGTTGTCCTCTCATGTGAGTTGGTCAAAAGATAACCAGCTCTGTGTCTGAGCAGAGTCGAACAACAGTATGAGTAACATAGCAGAGCGGAGACAGTAATGATTAACGGCCGGTATGACTCTTCAGTCTGCTCTCTCATTAGTGCCCACTCTTGAAACGAGGACCCTTGATGAGAAAACGAGCGCCTGCGATAATATTTCAACAACTGCGGTAAAACTGTCAGGTGGCCTTGACACTTTTTTTGAAACTGTAAAAAGAAGTGAATATATACTTTAATTTGTCCATTCAGCTCATGGTTCGTTTGACTCTTTTGCTCTGACGTGCTAATTAGAGTTAAATCACCCTCACATCATATTCTCACTGTATCAACACAGGTCTGTTTATTGTGCTTAGTGAAACAGTCTCACAATTCATCACCATAACTACTTATTTAACCCCTCTTCTTGAGTGCTTAGACATTTCATTCATGCATAAATTATCCTCTTTTCCACTTGTTATATCTTCCTACTGTCTCCATCTGTACCTGGAAAAGGCTGCAGCTCTCATTTTCTAGCCACCGGGGCCTTTTAAAGATTAACCTTTAAAATCTAACAGGAACATTGAATCACTGCCTCCCAGTGAGAAGCTTCTAACAAGCTAAACACATCGCTGAACAAACTCTGAACAGACCAGATGTTGACAGGATGCCAGTAGAAAAGCAACAGAGAAGATACGCATGAAAAATTCATTATTAACCCTGAAAACGATCACTTTCACGGCACACAATCTGAATTTTTAATACATTTTTAAAATTTTAATTTTTTTATGTTTGACAAAACAATTCATATTCAAGAGGAACTTAGTAGTTTTTTCTTAAGATGTTTAATACATGGACAGTTATGATGGAGATGGAACTGTTGACATGAATGAGATTAAGGCGTGACAGTACTGCAAAAGCTAGTAAGAGAGCCTTGAGTTCAGAGGGCATACGTTAACTCTAAAGGAATAGTTTGACATCCTGTCTCAAAAAGATCATAAAAACTAGTCCATGCATTTGTTACTTCTAGGCTGGATTATTGCAACTCCTTATTATCAGGCTGCTCCAATAAGTTGCTTAATACTCTACTGTTGATCCAGAATACTGCGGCACGTGTACTGACAGGAACCAGGATTGGAGATCATATTTCTCCCATTTTAGCTTGTCTGTACTGGCTACCTGTTAAATCCAGCAAAGAAGTTAAAATCCTTCTCCTCACCTACAAAGCTCTTCATGCTCACGCTCCATCATATCTTAAAGAGCTCATAGTGCCCTATGACCCCATTAGAACACTGTGCTCTAAGATTGCAGGGTTCCTTGTGCTTCCTATAGTCTCCAAAAGTAGACTGGGAGCCAGAGCTTTCAGCTATTAAGCTCCTCTTCTGTGCAACCAGCACCCACTTTGGGTTTGAGAGGCAGACACCATCTCCACATTTAAGAGTAGGCTTAAGATGATCCTTTTTGATAGAGCTTATAGTTAGGACTGGCTCAGGTGAGTTCTCAACCATCCCTTAGTTATGATGCCATAGGTCTAGACTGCTGGGGGACTTCCCATGATGCACTGGGCTCTTTTCTTCTCTCCCTCTCCATCTGTACACACTCACATCCCATTAATGCATGTTACTAACTTAGCTTCTTCCCCACGGTATGCCTAGGCCAGGTATTGTGGTTGTGGCTGTGGTCCTGCTTGACATCCACAGCAAATACTATTGATATTATCATCATTATTAATACAATTAGTCATATTTCTATTACAATTCAGTTGTTATTATTTGTATTATTGCTGCTGTACCTCTGTGTCTCTCTCTCTCTACCACCCTCTCAAACTCCACCGGTCACGGCAGATGGCCGTCCACCATGAGCTGGTTTGTGCTCAAGGTTTCGGCCTCTTAAAAAGGATGATTTTTCTTGTCACTGTCGCGAGGTACTTTGTCATGGTGGGAATATTTGGGTATAATATCATAAAAGAGTACAGTTGGGACCTGCTCTTTATGGAAAGTGTCATGAGATAACTTCTGTTAATGATTTGGTGCGATATAAATAAAATTGAATTGAATTTTGGGAGACATGTTTACTCACTTTCACACCAAGGGTTAGATGAGATGATTGATACCACTCTCGTGTCTGTGTGTTACAGTAACCAGTTAGCGTAGCTTAGCATAAAGAGTAGCTACAGGAGTAAACAGCTAGCCTGGGTAATTTACAGTAACCCCCAGTACTGATTAAACGAAGATAAAAAGTGTACATGAAAGACAAAAAGATTTCTTTTCCTTCAATAAGATATGCAACACTTAACGAAACTATCACCTACTCTCACAAAGCGGTGGAAAATTAGACATTAATTAGGGAAAAGACACTACAGATGATTATAAGAGATACACAGGGAAGATAAAAAATATTGTTAATGGAAAAGGACTTTGAAGAGAGGAGTGCTGTGTTCATGAAGATGAAGATCTCTGATACTGATACTGGTACAGCAATGTTGACCAGTACACCTGCACTTTGGGTACAGATGACGTGGTCTCTCAAGACCTCTGTTTGTTGTCTCATGAAACTTTAAAGTGCAAATGTGTTTGTCACAATTCTGTAATAGCTGTAGACAGTGTTTAAGTACCCGAGATCAGTCCTGATCTTGAGACCAGTCTCAAGACCGCTTTCTGATGGTCTCAGTCTTGTCTTGAAATCGACTGCATTTTTACTTGTCTCAGTCTTGGACAAAGAGGACTCTGGATATTATTTCAAGACCACAACAAGTCAGCTGGGATATCACTATTGTTTCCCATTAATCATCTAATAATATCTAATTTGTCCTGACAATTATGAACTGAATATATTTTTACACTTCAGGCAGAAGTAAAAGTGAAGCAAATGACGATGTAAGCGACAAAAAGTTCTTCTACAGTCTGTAGTTATGGAACAAACACCTGCATGGAACAGAAACTAAAAACAGGACAGGAGAGTTCAGGTCGAGGTTTAACCACAAGACCACGAGCCTACAGCTGCAAGTTCCTCCAACAAATCAAACTCAGTATTTTATGAAACAGACTTGGTCTCAACCCCTCAAAGTCTTGGTCTTGTCTCGGTCTCGATACACTCTGGTCTTGGTCTTGACTTGGTCTCGGTTAAGGTGGTCTTGACTACAACACTATAGAACTAACATGATTAGTTGATACATCGGTAAGTCCAACGAGAGAAATTTAATATGCGTAGCTGAGAATCTATGATCCCTTCCACAGCTGTATTATTATTATTTTGTCTCTCCTCCGTAGGTGTCATTTTACAACTCTGCACACAAATAAGCAGTAATAGCATTTTTCACCAAAAGCATGTCTGATTTCTCCAAAAACCAGAGGCAGCTTGAGCATAAACCCTTGAAATGAGCATTTCTGCCAGCAATTCAACACACAAACTAAACAACCTATAATGTGTTCCAAGAAATTAACAATTGACTTCCCTTTCTTCAAAACATTGGCTTGGCTCTGGGCTTGGTGTCAACATCAGTTGTCTGCCAAACAGAACAGACCGGCAGGACCGGTCCCGTAGAGATCTGGAGGACAGACCCGGGTTTTGCACTGCAGCATTGGAGCCTGAGATGCTTGCAAAAGTGCAGCAGTTTGAATTTTAGGGCACCACCAGATGTTTGGCTGACTATCAACGGCAGCCCACAGAGCGGTGGGTCGCTGCGTTGTGTCTTTACGAGGACTGTAATAGTTCAGTTCCTTCCCAAGCGGAGTAGGAGGCATCGCACAGCTCCCTGGCACTGTGCTACAGAGAGAAACGGCTACAGCTAAGCCTCCTGACCTCACCGAGCGGAAAATCAACTCCTGCCAAATCACCAGGCAATCCTGAGCCTACTAAAGCTTTCAGTGCTGCTTTTTATTCTACACTGACCATTCTTTTATTTAACAAAAATGACCTTAACTCCACCTTTTTTCATAATTCTCCAGGCAATTTCTTTCTAAGCAGCTCGAATAAACAAATCATTGAACAAACAAATATAGATACAGGTGAGAGATAACGAATTTTTGGCTTTTGATACACGTCTATCTAAAACCATACCTCTTTATTGCCTCCATCAGTAAGCATGTCTCTGTGTGGGGATTATCATCTTTATGAAAGAATTCACCCCTTGGCTAAATGCCGCAGCTTGTTTTCCTGTTATTATGCAAATCTCTCTCCTGGCGTATGTGTCTCATGACAGGTATTACAGTGGGAGTGTTACAAGTAACTGGATTCCTAGAGAGTAGACATGTTTTTCTGAGTCATCCTCAGAGAGAAGAATACTGAAGCAAAGAAACCAAAGTATCGCTTATCAGTATAAAACTAGTGCAGGTGGGGTGTTGGTTGGCTCGGTTGGTGGAGCGTTCGCCCCATGTACGAAGGCTCAGCAGCGGCCCGGGGATCAGGTCTGATCTGCGGCCCTTTGCTGCGTGTCGTTCCCCATCTCTCTCTCCCCGCATTCCTGTCACTCTTCAGCTGTCTCTGTCAAAAATAAAGCTTGAAAAAGTCCAAAAAAATATCTAAAAAAACAAACAAACAAAAAACTAGTGCAGGTGCTTTGAGAGAATGGGCAATTCTTGGATGTTTCAGTTTTCACATACAAATTATCCAACCTGTACAGTCGTGCCAAGCGGGAGATGTTATGAAATATTCCACTCAGGCCGATGCTGTGGTTATTTATGTAGAGAGATATCTTTTAAGTAGGTCAACAATTGGATACGAGCACATTCATTTTTGATTTCATCTGACACGGGCTGATGTGATTCAGCTTGAATCTGTGCCATGTGAAGCAATGCAGTGTTTGTTTTGGTGTCCTTATTTTTGAGTCTGGCTGTGGTTAATGTGGACATGAATGAATACAAATCATGTGTCAGTCAAGGTCTTCTATTAAACTGTCATCAGCAGCTTGTACAAACAGGACATGTGTGTAAATTCACTCAAGTTTTGACCTTCTGTACATTTTAACTGTGATCTATAAAGTGCATTTTCTGGAGCTTTACAACCTAAATGAACTAAAAAAGGAACATTTGAGTCACTGCTGCAAATTTAGAGAGCGGGGGAACTTAATATATGCATAAAATAATCTTCTGTAATATCTCAGATCATATTCTGATTCAAGCTGCTTCAAGGGAAAGTGATTTCAGAGAGATGGTCTGTTACCAAAAATATATTACACCTCTTTAACCGTCTTTGGTTTGAATTATTAGACCAGTTTGGACTACCTGAGAAGAAGTCCTCTCCGAACTCCGGACAGAGTCTCAGTCACAAGCTGACTCACTCACTTTAACCACTGAGACTCTTTGCAGACTTGTACAGTACACCCAAAGAACAATTAATACAGATTTAAGAGCTGCCAGTCAGTGGTATTTCCCTTTAGGAAGGAGCAGAATACACCAGCTGGCAGACAGGCTGCTAATTATTAATTAGAGCTGTCAAACTTAAGAGTCTTGTTCATACTTTATGTCAATCACTCCATTACACACACATTTATCAGAAGAATGGTGGTCTGGGTAGGATATTCAATGACAAAGCAACTATAAATTCACCCCTCTGTTTATGGATGAGATACCTGGCACTAAGATATCTTGGCCATCTCCCATGTGTTTGTAGTGAGCAAGTACAAGAGAAAGAGAAATGTGGTTACTTACTTTACTCAGTTTCAGGGGAAATCTTCACCATCATGTATTTATATATTCAGTCTTCCTGTTCAAACTAGAGTGAATTTCTGAAATTACCAAGAAGTCCCAAGCTGATCTGCAAGATCAATATCTGAGCCAAACGGGGTAAATGTAGAATGATCGGTTTCAGCTATTTTAAGCCCCATCAAACTATCAAACCAAACTATCCTGCCGCAGGAGCTGCAGACTGACACTGCTCTCTCTACTTGAATCAAATCTTTAGCTGTATAAGCTTTAAAAATCATAAATCAAAGTTTTACAGGATGTTACGTGTTTTTTTGTTTTTACATGCATTTCTTGGCCAGGACCAGTTACCAGGCAATTAACAGAGACTCCAGGAAGTTACTGGTTCTGACAGGGAAATGATCTGGCACATAACTTCCCGTAAACACTACATCACACTTCAGTTTTTGCACAGATTAAACAAACAAGAAACAACATGTTAATTAGGGAATTTTAGCAGTGCTGTTTCCAGTCTGTATGCTGGGCTACGTTAGCTGTCTGCTGGCTGTTGCCTCATATCTAGTTGACAAACAAGAAAGCAAATAAGTAAGTGCATTTCCCAAAATGTCACACTGTTTCTTTAAATTAAAGAAGCGATTAATGCAATTTTTGTTCATGCAAATCAACTGTCAAACATACCTAACTTAAATGAGTCTTAGTTTCATTATTTCAGCCGTCACTTTCAGTTATATATATATATATATATATATATATATATATATATATATATATATATATATATATATATATATATATATATATATATATATATATATATATACACACACATATACACACACACACATATACATATATACACATATACATATATACATATATATATATATATATACGTTGATGAGTCTTTGCAGCACAAGACGCCTAAGCAATAGTTCATGATTATTATCTATCATTATAGAAGTACACTTAAAAGGTTATTACCCAGTTGTAAACATTTTATGTGACAGGCGTACTTTGACAGACTTTGCAGTTGTGCACACAACACAATTTCACAAAAGTGGATGATCTGTTCATTTTTAGTTTCCCAGTCAGATCAGTGGAGTAGATAAATGGGTTAAAATGGGGATTTGTTTGGTTAGGCTGCTCATGTTACTTGCCTAAATATACTCTGTTATGAAGCTGTGGTGTTTGGATCTCATTGAATGCTGAATATTAAATACACATATTAAATATCAGACTTAATATCGACTTAAATGCGATATATTAAATGACTCAGGACATTATCGGGTGCATAAAACTTATAATATCCATAGCAGCTATTTGAGGGTAATAATGTCTACAGTCTGCATATGAAAGCCACACTTATTTTATGTGTCATATATTTTCATGAATAAATCATCAGTTCCATAAAGGGAGCCAGTTTATGTAAAGCACATCGTCTTAGGACACAATATTTATGTTTAACTGCAACTGTAACCATGAAAATTATTGTAGGTATATATTCATCACCCGGGAGCAATAACTTTAGCTCACGTTTAAAGAGCGAGTGGCTCGTGGAGCAAGCATTATTGCTGGACCGGTCCCGTGGTGATGAAGTGACCCTGACATCTATTAGCACGAGTAAAGGGTTTATCCTATAAGAGGCTCAGGAGAACAAGGATTGAAACCCTGGAGTCAGATTTGATGCAGGCTGTAGCTTTGCCTGGGGGAGCGATGGGAGAGGAGAGGGAGGAAAGAAGAGGGGAAAAAGAGAAAAGAGACAGTGAGAACAGGTTTGTCTGACAGAGAGCCACACTGAGCTGAGGTGCTGAGGTGTAAAGACATGTCTGTTCTCTAGAGGTTGATCAGAGGGACACATCTGATTGGGGCAATGTGATGCGAGAGAGGCAGGTTATCTATCAGCTGCTCTCACTCCACTGCATGTATATCTGTCCTGTCAATCTCTGCCTTCCTCCACAGCTCCCCTCAATGCCACCCTCCTGTCTTTATGTTCTCTCTTTTCTCTCTCTGTGGTGGAGGAAGGCCATACATCATTCATTCAAATTTTTCCATTTGTGTGTGCTTTGCTCACCTTTGATATATTACTGGACCTGCTTGCAGAATGACCCAGGGGCTTTTCATTCTGTAAAAGAAGAAAAGAAAGGCAGCTCCAGTTAGTGAAAAACTACATTCAGAGACAGAAAAGAAATGCTGTTGATCTACACAGGCATTCTGCACAGTGAGAACTGGCATATCTCATAATTACTGCCTACATGACACCTTAATTGTAATGAATTTAGCTGTACAGTGACTAGCTGTTTGACATAAGTCACATTTGACCATTTGAAACAAGACATTTACACAAAGACCTGACAAACGGCTAACAAGACTAACAGTCTACATGTGTAGAGCTTGAGGTGTTTTGAGTTAAACTTCTGCAAATGTATTCAGTCATCTTTTGATGAGCTGATGTTGAGTTAAATGCTGGAATACCATCAGTTTTAGTAGACCTGATGATGGTGTTGTGAAAAGTTCAGAGATCACAAAAGATACTGCAATTCATCCTGAAGGGAAACACGAATGTTTGACCTGAATTTGATGGCAATCCGTCCAATAGTTGTCAAGACATTTCACTACAATCCAAAAAATGTCCACCTTATGGTCGTACCTGAGGTAAAGTCAGTAGGATTAATTCTCAGGAAACCATGAATGCCTGTGCAAAAGTTTGTGCCAATTCATCAAGTACATATTGAGATATTTCATTAGAAATAATATATCGTAATATAAAGATATTGATGATAAACTAAATTGACGATACTAAATAACCCAGCACCTCTTAAATGATTTCTACTTCTTTCTATTCTCACTTTGTGGTTCACGGTCTGATATCAAAGCAGCCTACTGTTGATACAGTATAAGGAAATCTTGTTATGAACTATATGAGAAATTGGGAGGACTGATTCATGGTCAACGAGCAAACACAATAAAACACAGCAAAACTACATTTCTCAGCAGCTCAGGGGCCTGCAAACATCTTAAGTCAGTAAATCAACTTCCTTTAGCACGAGACAAAAGGAGGACAAGCTGATGACATAACACATCCGTCCAAACTCCAAATCGAATGGTGTCACAGTATTTGTATCATTACCCAGGGAGTCAAACAGGCCAACGCTGTCAGCAGTCAACACAGTTAAGTTTTGTTTTGAGGCTGTAATGATCCTCGAATCCACTCAGTGTTCTCCGCTTGCATCGTGGACTCAGATAAACAGCCACTGGGTCGCATTCAATGTTGGTATTAAAGCCTTGCGTGATTCCTTAATGAGTAATCAATCATAATTACATAATGCTGAGTTCACACCAGGTCTGACAGAGCTGTAGTGCTTTGGACACAAACTAATCTTTGCAAAGAGAAATCAGCTCTCTGTGGAGAGTGTTTTAATGGTCTACTGTACACATCAAGCACAAAAGTGGACCACACATGGCAGCTTCATAATAAAACCAGAATCCAAGAAATCAGCCATGCAGGAATAATACAACCGAACGCAATATTTCAAGCTAAAAATCAACTTCAAGTATATTTTCTAATATTTCATATAAGGTCGAAGTTAAGTTAATCCATCCAACAAACAAACTGACATTGCCATCCTTACACTATGACAGAGTATTTGTTTCTATATAGAGGGAAAAATAATCTGAGATATCCAAAGTAAACTCAGAATATTATGAGAAAAAAATGTCAAAAATTAAAACTCTGTCGCAATAAATGGATGAGAGCAGGTTTGTCTCTTACACGTCAAATGAATGATGTTAACAAACCTGAAGTTACAGATTTCACCAGTCAGCACCATACCTTATTATGATAGATTAATTAAACTATTTACATGATGTATGAGTCAATACCCAGATCTGTTTTGAAGCAGCAGCTGGAGTACAGCAGGGACCTTGTTTTGTCCAGCCACCTGAGACAAGAGTCATGGCAACAGAAAGTGATTAAAGTGGACTTCATGCAAATGATGTCCTATAGTCTGTTAACAGCATCGCAACCCGACCCGCACAGTGACACGATCATCCTACGTATCTCCAGTTTAGGCAAGTGGATGCGTCTTCATGGAAAAGCGAAACAAACCATTTGAAAGCACTCCATTATGTGGATTATTGTCCTCACAAATGTTAACTACACCACCTCCGATGGAGCACAAAGCTGTTTTGCTGTCTGCTTTTTAATGGGAAGCATCCTGGAGAAGGAGCAAACAGAGCAAACATACTTAGAAGCGAGGGTGGAACAGAGAAGATGTGACACTGCAGTCCAAACAAGTTAAAATAACTCCAGGAGGTCAGGGGGCAGCTGGTAACCCAGCCTTGCAGAGGACACCAACAGAGACATGTGAAGACTCAAATATACACTCACACACACACACAGAGACAGGCAGCATTTGTCTGTGTGGAAATCTTGACCCTGAGAACTTTCCTCATTTTGTTCAGCAGCAGCCTGAGTGTCACCGCTGCCATCCTTGGCCAAACAGGAAGTGCATTAACCTTGCCACCAGAAACTCATGAACCATGAGCGTGCACACACACACATACCCACACACACACGCACACATCATACCACTAAGAGACTACATAACGTGCTTCCAATTCATAATTACATTGCGCTTCACTTGTGTGTCCTCACGGTGACTAGTTGCCATGGCGATAGAAAGAGGACTACTGTATGTGCCAAGTCTCTCCATCACTCTGTGCTTCACCTCAATCGTCATCCTTATTTTCCTCCAGCCTGACTAAACACCCGAGGACATTTAAACACAAGATATGCACGCTCTGGACTGTCGTCATCCAGATCCTCCCAGCCATATAGTTTGAGATATGTGATTAAATATTTTCATCAAGGGTGTTTTCCTGCACTCGCATCCAAAACAAACAGATTCTTGACCTTTAAACTACTGTGACACCTTCTTCTTACGTCTACCACTACGTCTTATTGGGACCAAAGGGCTATTAATTTGTGATCAGTGCAGAGTGCCATTAAAAAGACATCAGACATCTCTTATGTCTCACTTCTAATTTTCCAACAGTCGACTAGTGCAACTGCAAAAGTTTCCATTATCTGATGAGACAAAGAGCTGACATTTTCCAAAAAAGAAAACAAAATTCTGAATAAACATCTTTACACAATTTCCTGTTATTTTGATAAACTAAAATGTCAGCTCTAAGTTTGCAGCTATTATCTCTTATCTGACTATTCATCTTGTGCTTTAATCTGCAAATCCCTTGTAAGACACACTTCCTGGCTGCAGCAATAGCAAATTATAGAAAAGAAGACAGAAAAAAGGCCCAAAAAACATTGATATTTGTATGTTTTTCCTAATGGTTCTGTAGATATAAACGCTAACTAGTGGATTAAAAGCAGTTTGCCATCATCTCCATATCATTACCTCTTCAGTGTCTTCAATACAATGTCACGAAATGGTAAATACAGCTCTCAATGGGTGCAATTTGTGCAGCAAATCTATTGTCAGAATGGGGAAGAGGATAAAAATTCAATTTTGTACAAGAGATGACAGCTGGGGATAACAGGGCATAGCCAAAAGAATAGAACAAATTGATGATCCTTGCCCTTAATCCTTCCTTCTTGGCCAAAAATGGAGTAACAAGTAGATATGACTCAGCCCCAGACTGAGGGTTTCTGAGAAATAACAAGGCCACAAATGGACATTTATAGACAGCAGTGATTAGAGCAGAGAGGCTGCAGATGGATGACAAAACATGAGAAATGAAATAGATCAACACCATTTCCATGTGTCCTCTCTTTCTTCCTAACCCCATTTCTCTAAAAATCCTCTCTGCCAAACTGTTTTACCTACAGTACAGGAGCTGGGAGTCACCTTCACTGCCACCATGACTGGAGACTATAAAGGACCTTATTCTCTGGGCTCATGCATAATTCTGATAAAGAAGGTTTCTGGTTTCACAGTCCGTCTGTCTTTCTCCACCTCCTCTGTGGGTCTGTTCACAGCCTCAGGCTTTGATAACACAACTTTCAGACTGGACTCTGAAGACTGGAGCTTGTAAGAAGACAAAGCTTAGGAGAGTATGGCAGAGGAGGAGAGGTCATATTCAGAGGGATCGCGTGCATCTTTCAGACCTCTGTTCTCGGCCCACTGGGAGAAGGGCTCAGCTCGCTTTTAAGCAAGAATCTCAAAAGATAAAACCTTTGCAAATTTAACCCCCCCTCTTTGAAATGTGTCTGTTCTCCACTAAGTTTCTATCCTCAACACCACTTTTTTCAATAGCTGAATCCACCATCAGGGCCGAGTCTCATCAAGATGTCAAGGATTTGGGCCTTGTACTCTAACCTAACCTGTACATGCCACAAACCCAGAGTCAAGTTCAAATCAATTAAGAAAATGGCAACATCTTTTATAAATCCATTAATCACTTCATTTGTTTAATCAAGAAAAAATATATATATATATGCTGGTTCCAGCTTCTTTAAATCTGTGCTGTTTTTCTCTGTTTTCTGTCACTGTAAATTGAAAGTGTTCTGGACAGCTGGTGGGACAAAACTATTTGAACATGTCACCTTGTGATGAGCATTTAATAAAAAATATACTAGGCAATCAAATAAAATGTTAGACAGCTAATCTGATAATAAAAACAATCATTAGTTGCACCCCTAAAACATTATATCTCGAGTCATTCCATGAATATGCAGAAATGCAGAAATTGTGAAAACTCATGTTGGACATCCATATAAAACAGTAAGTATACAGTACATCATTTTGGGCTGCAACTTAAGTTTATATGCATTACTGATCAGTTAATTGTCAGAAAATAGTTAGGGTTAGTCAGACTGAAAAATTATGATTAATTAATAGATTTTCTGTCAATCAACTAACAAATAATATACATACACATGGAGTACAAAAGTAAAACTATTTTAATTAAATACTGTTGGCCGACTGATTATGAAAAAAACAGCTGGCCTCTGCACCATTTCACATCAGCGTCATGCCACAGGCACAGCATAAAGCTGGGTTTCTGTTTGAGGTCAACAGCTTCCCAGAATACAAAACCTGCAGTCAGTGAGGCTGCTCACACACCATCTGCGCTCGCCTATACCAACAACAACAGTTTCAGCCACAACACAGACGTGAAATGAGATAGGTCAGGGTCACAAATGAGAGCTGCTTGCTAAGCTAGCAAATATCACCTTTTGTGCTCTGAAATATTGAGGCAGTTTTAAAAGAACAACCTGGTGTAGACAGGTTTGTTTATAAAAGAAAAAAATGTCTTTACACATTATATATCATGCATGAATGTATACTTTCACGGTATGTTTATGCTTACTTTTAAAACGTTTATGTTGTATCTATTTTCCTAAATTGACTTCATCTACTTTGACTGATCTTTACTTCCCCGATTATCTCCAGGACTTGCCTGGACGCGCTGCATCTGCTCTCCACTGGAGAGAGTGATAGTGATTGTGACACTCATAGAAATAGTAACATCACAAGAGTTTTGTTTTTCCAGCTCTGAATAAACAACAGTAGTGCTCCTTAGCTACAACAAGCTTTTTAGCTGCAGTAAGGCTTCTATCACCATTGCCAGCAAAACATGTAGAAGGCAATATTTCCGTTGCCTGGAATAATAATCACTTGTAAATACATCACAGAAACAAGCTTAAAATACTACAACATGCTTCAAGCTTGGAGAAGATGGAGCATCAACCTCCTTCAAGCCACTACAGACACATAATTAACCAATATGTTCAGCTTCCTCTGCTTCAGAGCCAATCATGGATCTGCAGCTCCACAATCTAAGGTAATGACAAGCAAGCCGTTGTTTCAAGAGGTTAATGGAATCACATTGAGTAAGAAAACAGTGCTTTTGGACTGGTAATTGGAGGGAAATGTGAAAGCATCTTCATTTAGGATGCCAGGAGGCAGAAAAGAGCCAAACCAAGGACAGTTTCACACAGTAAAAATTGCTTCTGGGGTATTTTAACAGATACCTTGGAAAATGTCCTCCATCCAACACAAACAAAGTTTAGCAGTAATACTTTTGATCAGTAAATGCACAGCATATCTCCAGTGAGCTCTAACACATATTTAGGGAGATGGGTTTGCCCATTTCAGAAATATTCTTTCCCGAAGCAGCTCCATGCTGTGTGTCCCAAACACTGACAAAGAGTTGTTTTATGTGGCAGTTACTCTGTTGAAAAAGGGCAAAAGAATTCACTTTATCATCTCCTGCTACAAATAACTGACATCATAACAAGACTCGAAGAGTAGAAGGGAGCGACCAAGAGATTGCAGGATAAAAAGAGACAGAGGAAGAGGCATAAAGTAAGAGACAGAGAAGCCAAATGAATGATAGTTATCAGACAGTGGTAATGAGGGAACTGTCAAAGGAATTAAATCAGCGAAATTAATGGACAGAGGTAGGTGTGTGTGTGTGTGTGTGTGTGTGTGTGTGTGTGTGTGTGTGTGTGTGTGTGTGTGTGTGGGTGGTTTATTAGAAATGACTTTTCACATCTCTCTTTTCCTGTCGTGTTCTTTCTTTGTAAATTCATTACACGTCTACGTGACCTCTGCAAGCTCAACAGCAGCTGTAATTTCTTCATCATCACGGTTCAACGTCCAGCAGCTCACCTACACCTCCGACTTTTACAGCACGAGGGCTGGTTGTTGTGTTTATCCTCTTCTTACGCATACTGCAGTATGTTAAACAACCCACTGTTCCACCCACAGGGTGCTCCTATTGCCATGAAAAGCTAGATGAATAAAAACATGTAATATATCAATAGATTATTTGTTAGTATTTACTATTCACAGTGCTCATGCAAGAGAGTCCTCTGTATGTTGTTGAAGGCAGTTCAAGGAGTGTGCAGACCATTTCCTCCCTGCTAGGGTTCGACCAATTACACCTTTGTCATTCTTATTGATGCATGGAGTGTAGTGTTCTTGTGCAATGGCTGCCTTCGACCTGAGAAAGGTTTAGTCACCCAGGACAAATTAAAACACCTGTTTTTCAGTCATTTATAGGGTTGAGTGAACTTATATAAAACTGAGTTTTATATACAGCAGAATAACATTTGTTCCTCATGTTTCATTTGTCCAATAAACCCTCTCTGATCTGCAGATGTCTGTGTTGCCTGCAGATCAATGGCAGCTTTCACTTCGCATGAACCTGTTAAATGGATTCACACTGCATGCTAGACGTCACTTTTAGACTGCTGGCAGCACTTATGGTCTGGTGACAGGAAAGCACAAACCTATGCATGCATGCACTTCTGTGTCTTTAATTCAAGATGTCAATGTCATCAATCTGCACCGTGAAAAAAAAGTTATGAAAATGACTTTTCTGGGAACAACCATGAGCACTTTGTTTCCAGTTTAACAGCATAAAGACACTAAATGGAATAAAGCTTGTTGTTCTGCAGGTATGACTACAGAGACAGAGGGTTTAGCCTGTGGTAGGCCGCACAGGGCCGTGTTTACATCTGAAGAGCTTTCCCTGAAATAAAGGGCGTAAGCATAGCATGATCTGCTTAGGGCTAATCATTCTGCCAAATGCAGATCTAAAAATGAGGCCACCCTGAATGCACAAGTTGCTGCAGACAAGACGACTTCCTAGTTTCCTTCCCAGACAGAGATAACGGAGATTCCTCTGCAGAGTCAGCTCCTCAGAGAAATCTCTCTCAGAACGCATGAATTAAATGACAACAGTTGCAAGTAAGTCATTATAAACACAGCCTTGTTTAAAAATGACAAACACAGGACAGATATTTGAGAAACAGAGAGATATTTGAGTAAACATTGCATGGACTAGCTCCTCTCTCTTCAAAGGGTCACATGCACACATCCTTGCAGGAAAAGAAATATCAAATGTTCCCGACAGAGTCCCATTATGAAAGGAAGTTGACCCTTATGTGGTTTCCTACCCCTGTCAATGTCCAGTGGCCACTTAGGGAGGAAGTGCAGGCAGGAGAGCATCACCAGATGAGAAACTATGCACAGTAACAACACACAGTGGAGCGCTTGGCTGACCACAGACTTCTAACCAGATCTAGGATAACTCTGACTGGAGGAAAAAAAGAGATGGATGCAATGCTGTACATGGAGGTCATGCACTTTAGAAAAGGGGGAGAGAAAACATCTATTTCATATTCTAGTTTCCAACAAAGCTATTCAATATTTGGCTAACATGGCAGTATGTCTTATTATATATCTTGAGAGCATATTCTTTTTACACAAGAGGCATTAATTCGGTAAAACTACATCCCCACGGTGTCAGCCTGCAGCATCTGTGTGTGTGCTTTTCTGTGTGTATCATAAAACCACATCAAACCGAGGCAACATGTAAAGTGAGTCTGCAGGAAACACCCCCAGACTGTGTTTGCGGGCAAATCTAGAGCTTTTGTGCACAAATGAGTGTGGCTGTCTGTGCTCTCATCAACAGGATGTGAACTTCCTCCTCCTCCTCCTCTTCTACTGTGTCTGTCCCTCATCCTTCTTCATCATGGGCATAATCACATCAGTATGTCCAAACAGGATATGGTAGAGAAGAGACAGTGACTATCATATTTGGTGCAGGACCATGTGGACAGTGACCTATTGCGTCTGTGCATCTAATAAGGCTGTACAGCAGTATTCTGATACCAGAGTCTAATCCAACAACAATGAGAAAATACAGAAAAAGCAGATCTGAGAAAAAAGTACCAGAGGTCGGTCTTGGGGGATGGACGATGAAAGAAAAGTGAAATATGACAGAGTCACAGGGGGTGACTTTAGGGCTCAGGCTTTATAAAGAGAGCAAGAGACCCACAGATATGGTGAAGTATTTTTGTGACTCTGCAGTGAAGCCACATTTCCTAATTAGCTGCACTTCTGGTCAGACTCCTTCAAATGACAAGAGTCATTATTTATGACTTTTGTGAAAAAGTCAAGCTACAGATAATTAGTCCATAGCGCAGTGTCTCCTAATAAGCTTGCGTTACCCTCAGTCCTCCAGTGATCTCTCTATCAAAGGGTCGCAGAAAGAAAAAGAAAAGCTTACAGGATCTATGAGGTCAACTCAGCAAAGAAAAAGAAGGAGTGAAATATTGATCGACTGACTCGAAGAATCTATCACCAATAACAGTTTGAGTGAACCAAACAGCTTCTTTAAAGCGAGCAGCATTTAGAGAAACATTAGTTCTGGCACCTGCTGGGAATATGAACACACTATTTAAAGTTTAAGAACATTTGATACAAGTTTCTCTTTTTCATTTTTTTTAACAAAACTCTGCATGCAGCTGAACACTAACAGCATGAGCGCTCAGTTCTTGGCACTGTTGGATGTTAAAACAGTGCTCAGGGGTATTAAACGTGAAGAAAACAAAGAAGATGACGCAACAAGAAGCAGAAGATAACGCTGTAAACAGAAGCGCTCTGCGGGCATTTTGCAAAGTACCAAACTTATGAGTGCAACTACGGTCCTGCAGAAAAAAAAAAAAAAAAAAAAAAAACACACCATGAACACTTCTGCAACCACAGTGTAAACACATGTGTACATGATACCCTCGGTCTAGCCATCCTCTCCGACCTTCTCGTTTCTCCCTGCATCCCCTCCTTCTCCCCTCTCCAACAGGTTTTAAGCTCTGCCATGACATGTGACTGCATTAATCCCACCCCCCCTCAGAGCTTTCAGATTTGACACAAAGCTCTGTGATTTGGTGCATCAGTCGATGATGTGATATGCTAAGCTGTAGACCCAGAAGGGAAAATATATTCATATCAGATCACTCTGCTATTGAGGCCTTTGTGTGTTTGTCTGAAGTTTCTGCATGCACCTATTAGCAAACAATCACACTCCCCTGAGACAACAGCAGCCACACTGCAGAAGCAACTGCCTCTCTTTGCACTTTCACACCATATGTAGAGTTGGGGGCCAGAAACAAACTCATGATGACAGAGGGGTGAGTGAGTTCATGGGTGCTGAATATAACAAGATATGGTACTGTATAATATCCGGTACTTTAGCAATCTATTATCAAACACTGAAAGCACGGAAATAGCGAGATTACTGAACAAAACAACAATTATTTGAAAAGGGAAACATGCAACTATGTACACTGCAGTAACGTCGATATAACGGTATGACAAGGGACATTCAGGTTCATGGGTCATATACAGTATTTCGATGCACCCCCACTCATCATGAACAAAGGGCAGAGGCACAGGAGAAAGTGGGTCAACCTTTCACAATGAAGAGGTAGCAGATGCTCCTCTGAACTGCACAAACATACACTTACAGTACTGTCATGCATGCATGCCCAGCAACACGCACAGACTATAAAACTACGTACACAGTTCAGAGTTTGACAGATAGCGATGAAAGTGCTGATACAAAAGAAAAGCAAAACAAACACCTTCGTAACCACAGACTACATCCTGTCAAGCAGTTGTGTTGGTATCACATAGGCCATTTCCAGTTGTCTCTGTTAATTTTGCTCACAATTTATCCATTTATCTGTTAAATACACACACAAATGGACTAAACCACACATTCCTGGCAACTCTTTCATCTCTCGGTTACTGCAGCAGAAGCACTCTGCCATCACCACGGAGACAGAAGGCCTCACCATAACAACCACTGAATGGAAACTGCGATAAGCCCCATTTCCTTTTATTATCAACAGCTTCTCTTTGTATGCGCCGTATATATAATCGACTGCGTGTGTAGATGTGATGTGAAGCTATGTTGTTGTTTTTTAAAATATAACAGGAAGCATAAACCCCTGAGTGGAAGCTGCAACAATGAGATCAGCACCATCAACAAAAACAACACATCCACAACACCAACAAGAAAAAAAAAATCTGTACCTGAATCTTCATTTTCCAACAGGAATTCATGTCTGGATCCTGAAGACACCTCACCTCTCTTTCACACACACACACACACACACAAACAATCACACACACATACACCCACACGCAGACAATGGTTCCTCAGGGAGGTTACATGCCCCCTCTGTAAATCCTCGAGGTGAGCTGAGACGAAGAGAGAGAGAGCCAAGCCTCTGCAAATACGGAAGTGGAGCCGCAGCAACAATGTCAGCTGTCGCCGTGGCGACTGCAGCTACGGCAGCTCGGCGTGGAAACAAAAGACAGACAGAGGAAAAGATAGGGAGAGAGATGGCAGAGGGAGGGAGAACAAGCGGCTGCCCTACATTTTCTTTACACACACACACACATACACAAACACAGAGCTGCTGCTTCTGCTGCTTGTCCGGGCTTGTTCCCTCTCAGGCTGCACACATACACAAATACACACACAGAGTCAATCCGGTACTCTAATCCTATTGGCTGAGCAACCACTTCCTCCAGCTGATCTTGATGAGAGGTGGGGGAGGGGCAAAGTGTTGTTGAATCATTCATGAGAGGGAGGTGGTGTCCTTTAAATAGACTCCCTCTGCTTTGCACACTGAGCTTAACCTTAAACTACCCCCCCCCCCAAACCTCCTCAAACCTGTCTTACAACTACAACACAACTGTACATAAAAAAAAAACACGGGCTCCTGCCTTCAAAATCTGACCATTTTCAGACAAAGAGTCAACCACCAGACCTCTTACAAACCACAATCATTGTCCACCAATCAGAGAGGCCGTTACTGCTGACTCCACCAATCCCCAACAGGCACTGAAGGATGCGAGGTGGAGCAGAGATGACAGAGGGTAATTTATTATACATATCCTCACAGCTGTATTCAAGGGCAAAGCTTCAGCACAGCACAATCACTCAAATACTGGGCAATAGTACAGACTACTACAGGCAGAAGTCCAATAATAAAAAGGCCCCAATTAAACCTTTTCATGCAGCCATGATTCATTTAGAATAATTATGCCTGTTTGTTTGTCTTGTTTGAGCAAGATTCAACCAACTTTTAATGGATAGGAATACAGGCTACGGAGGACAGAGATAAACAAACAATCGTGAAACATGGTGTGTTAATCGCAGCCCCATAAACACACTGAAACATGTATACAGCAGTTGTTCAGTTGTGTTGAGAGCAACAATAATTCATCATTTCCTCTGAGCATCAACAAGTCTTCAGACACAGGCCTGACTGTGCGTTAGGGTGGAGGACTAACATGAACAGTGTTGTGGTCAGCACTGAACTCAACTCTGGTGAAGTATAAATCATTCATAAATTCATCTATAATTGCTTTTACCAAAAACTCCAGTATCATCCTCTCTCGAAGGCTCAGTGTTTCAGATTTGGCGCAGAGGTGATAAGTGTGTGGATCCAGCATCTTTTTGTTTCACGGGAAAATTTCTCCAAATGTCACAGTGATAGCCAAAGACACAGATGAGGGAGTGAGACTTACTGTTCTCACACTGAGGACAGATCAGGTCCTTTCTATTGGATAATGAGCTGAATGGCTCTTTACTTTCATTGGTGACGCTGCTTAAACAGCTTTGGACTCTAAATACAGTCTTACAGCAGGTCCACTGGCCCGTCTCGTGGACTTTGTCCAGCTAACACAACAAAGCCATATCACACGGTCTTTACACCAGAGGTGGAAAGTGACCAAGTATATTTCAAGTACAGATTTGAGGTAGTTGTACTTTAACTGATTACATCCATTTTATGCTACTCTGTTCTTCTGCACCACTACATTTATTTTGCAGCTTTTAGTTACTTTGCAGATTAAGATTTTAAATATGTTACAAACTTACTCTGATCGGTATAAAAAATACATGATTCTTATATATGTTTTAAAACAAACCAATAGTAACCAAGAGAGTTCAACTGAGCTCTACTTCGACCAGCTACATTACTGAAATGCTGTTCAGTAATGGTAATCAGTAATAATAATATAATAATATATAATAATATAATAAAATGCCTTCTGCATAATTATCTTTTCACTTTTAAGTATATTTTGTTGATAATTCTTCTGTAACACTGCTGACTTTCTCTCTCTCGCTCTGTCTCTTGATACCTTGGCGCTGAATATCTGCTGATACAGATTCCCAATGCTATCTTATCCCCAAATTTAAAATACTTTATGTATCTACTGCATTATATAGAATGTATTTTGATGTAAGTTAATATAAAAGCACTAATAACTCAGTTGGTGGACAGTTGCGACTAATGTAGATCAGCCTCATATGACAAATACAATCTGCTAATACAGATTCAACAGATTTGATATGTGCATCCCCAAATGCACCCTGTTCGTACAAAAGTAAGCAACACTCTACACTGAAACTGTTCTGGCGTTTGATGCCATTTTCGCCGGTGTACTTCAATACTGCAAAAAGCCCTCACAAGTGAAACAAGAGCAGGTACAAATCCCAGCAGTTTACACTTTGTAAATGAACAGTGTGCAATTGGACCCAGGTTGCAGTTAAGTGATGAGGCAACAGCAGGCAACAAGAGAGCGAATGAGCTGCTGATTTGACTGAGTAAGGGGGTGTGTATAATAGCTTCAGAATGACATAGTTTCTAAAAAAGGTGGAGATGATGCATCTCATTTACAGCACATCAACACAATATCGCCAATCCTGCAAGTTCAGCAACACTAATCTTTGCATGTTCTGGTAAAAACGGATATGATTCAGCCATCACGCCTCTTGGGAAAGAAAACAGGACAGAGAATAATAGATTCAGACAAGGTGAGAATAGGATATAAGTGCTAAGAACTTCGCTCAGGCAGCTGAGAGTGCCTTCACATGAAGAAAACATAATAAGCTGGTGACATGACCCCACTGCAGTGCTTTCTAATGTAAAGCTGGAGAAAAAGAACAGCGGTTGGACTGATTATGCTCTTGTCAGGAAATATCAATCACAGCCAATGTAAGATGTAGAACAGCCTGATCGAGTATAAGACACAGAAGTGGGGCTGTACAAAGTCAGAGATTTGGATGGAGGGGTAAAGACAGAACGAGGATACAGAGAACTCTGACGGTATGACTTCTACTGAGGGGGAAACATGTCAGATATCCCACTGGGCGTGAAATTGAGCTGTAATAGCCTTTTCAGTTCATATTCAAATACAGTCATGCATACTGATAACTACAACACTACAGCTTGTCTGCCTGCTGCAAGTTTCAATCAAATCTACCTGAAATTATAAGAAAGAAACCAGGAGAGAGAGAGAGAGGTGGAAGTGAAGAAGGGGAGAGATGGTCCGTGAGTAAAATCAAAAGGCAAACTCTTCAGAAATAATGTTTTTTTTTTTCTTGTTTAATATTCTGTAAAATGTTGAATAACTGCACAGGGATCCTTTGCTACTTATCTGCTGTAACCGTATGCAATGCTTTGATCTGCAGCTTTGCTTTTCATTTACATATTTCTGTGTAATGCAGTGGAGGATGGCTTCCTGAGCCTCGTGTATTCACGGGATATAATCTTCAGACCAAAATACACAGGCACAAACATTAAGTGGGCCGTCACTGCAGCAGCACGACCACGGCACGATGCCATCAATTCACCGTCCCAAAATAACAAGGGGCTGACTGTTGCCGCGGCTTTATTGATTTGTGGCTCTGCCCCACTACCCACTGTCCTCTTGCCCCCTATCTCACCATCTCCTCAATTTTGACACCCGATGAAGCACATCTATCTCGACCTGTGAAGGCTGACGAAGATTTGCGGGAAGGGGCTCCTGCTGTGAGCACACGTGGCCGTCAGCAGGGCGGTCGGGTGAAGCGAGGGAACAAACTTTAAAGTGACCTCTTTCTGGGAGCCACACTTTTAAAGGCTATTTCTGGCCGGGGATGCGAGGTTGGCAACAGGACTGTGAAGCGTGCCAGTATTCACTAGATTAATTAAAAATGCAGCAGGGAATCATCAAAACACTGAGGACACATTTACAATTCTCCATGGAAAATTTTAAATAAACGATTCATTCAATAAAACAACAAATCTTCGAGAGATCTGACCTGATCTTCCAGAAAGTTCTCCTTCTTATTTGTCTTCATGAAGATTCAAAGCGGCAAAGTTATTAATTTAAACTTTTATATACAATAGGAAATGTGCATTTAGTGGATCATTTTGCTTCTCATACACAACATGTCCAACCTGAAAGAGGAATCCCTCCTTCTCCTGAAGCTTCTCCCTTTTTCCCTGTTCAAAAGATTTCTGGATTTTCCCTCTCTGAACTAAAAGGTCACCTGCTATATAGATTATAAAGGTCTGTGAGGAGAATTTGTTATTTTGGGCTTTTATTTTTTTCTAATAGACTTGGGACAACAGTGTCATTCCTACAAAACAAATTATTGATAGAAAACAAAAAGTGTCATGAAAAACAATGAACCAAAGTAGATACAGCCCAAATGTCACCCATGTGTAAAAACAAGGCAGGACTACCAACTGGGCTCACTGCATGTCAATTAGTTTAGGTAATTTGATTAATTTCTAAATTTGTTTGGGAATATTAACAAAGATTATATGCTAATTTTGTGGTCATGTCTTGTGGAGGTTTATATTCTGCTCATGTGATGCATATTCGTAGTAAAATTAAATAGTATTTAATCAATTTACCTGAAGCTACAACTGCAACACAAATGAACTATTTATTTCAGCACAAGAGTACTGGATACTGGATGTAATGGGAAGTTGCAGGCATCATGCACACTACAGAGGGCCAGCAGGGGTCAACAGCATGTTTTTCACCTTGGTGGCCCTTGTGAGGTTAATCTATCTGTGATGAAAAACAATATTTATGAATTAGTTTGTGTTACAGTTTGCTTTTTGAAGACGTTTCAGCAGTTTTTCAGCCTGTAATCATTCAAGTCAATATAGGTTACAGTGTTTTGTACTGGTATGTTTAAGAACTAGGACTTCCCTTGCTGTTATAGCAAGTGTGAGCGGCCACTTTTACGTAATTTTCGGCTCGGGTCTAGACCAGGCTGTCCACTCTGATGAAAATATGAACACGATGTTCTCTTCTGAGAGCGTTATCTGCATACGTCAGCCGTCTCCTTGTGTTTTCCTTGCTGTAGACTTCAGTCCAGAGCAGGGTAAGCTCTGTATCACTAATGAATGACTCACTTTTATAGCGTGGAGCAGAACACGCTGTACTTAATGTGTTGATAGACAAGGTCCCAGTGTCTTATCAGAACAATAGTTCAATACAACTGAGAAGTGACTTCATATGACTGAAATGTGTTGACGAAAACTAAATTAGATTCAATCACTGAGGTGAATGCTTAGAAGAGTACATTTATAGGATATCGTGTAGTGGCTGTAAACACTGAAATGTATTTATCTATTTGTATGTTTATTTAACAGAAACAGAAAACAATAACACAGGCCACACGTTCTTACAGTGCCGTAGTACACAAGTCCAGTCTTGGACTCGAGTCATTTTTTGTATTGTCATGGACTTGCTGTAGACATGTTGGTATTTGCACTCGATTGGCGATTGGTCTGTTGTTTTTGTTTTTGTGTATATATATATATATTTTTTTCTTCCTCCTTCAAAACATCTATCATGTTGAGTCAATGAAAATGTGAACTTCAGCTTTAAGTGACTTTTAAGTGAAAAGGCTGTAATTTGAGTAAACAGTATTACCTTAATTGATGCTACAGCGTGGGTACATTTCACTTGCATTTGATCATCACAAATACAATGACTCGAAAGATGGTCTTGACTACAGTACTGTTTTACCCAATCCGGGCAACCAGTGAAGGTGAAAGTGGGCAACAGCTTTTTGGATCATCAAGTACTTCATATCACCAGACACTGGATAAAATTAATACGATCATCAACTCAACCAGCTGTGGGAGACTCAGGGAAGCCGCTGTGAGCTGCTCTTTATCGGAGGTGTGGAAGTTAGCCAACGTGCACTTGCTAAACCGACACGTTAGTTTTCATCCCTAGTCTTTTCTCTTGTTAACCCAGAAAATACTCCTTCAACTCATTCAGGTACATTTCAAGCCACAACGGCCTCATTACTTTGAAAGTTGGTGAGAACCGAAGGTGTTTTCTTCTCCACATCAGCTTATAGACACAAATAATGGGCCAACAAACTTGGACAAGCTGCGCAAAAGTGAGATTTATGCTTTATCTGTGTGTTTTCAAAACAGTGTGTTTTGCTTCTACATGAGAGATACTTTAAGAATGAGGACTAAGTGGTTGGTTTGGCAAATGTACATCTGGTAAAGTTTAGGAAAGCTTAGGGAAACATGGCTGCTTTCCTTTTCAATAGGAAGCATCTGGGGCAGTCTCACAAGCAGTGGATGAGACAAGTGATATGTGATATGACACGCTTGCGTTCATTTATTGTCTGTAAAATGAATTCTTTAATTAACTTTCCATAACCGCTTATCCATATCAGGGTCGCAGGGGCTGGAACTGACCTCAGCTGACATTGGGCAAGAGGTGGGGTACACCCAATTCATCACCGGGCTGACACATAGAGACACACAAACAATTATTTACACTTTCATTCACACCTTTGGTGAATTTAGAGCGACCAATTAACTGTAGGTGGAAGCCAGAGAACCTGGACAGAACTCACGCAGACTCCGGGAGAACATGAAAACTCACCCCTGTGAGGTGACTGTGCTAACCACTGCACCACCGTGCCGTGTTTTCTTGTAATGTAACAGTTATGCTTTTTCTTCACCACACATTCACTCAGTTTCACATTCACAGCTGGAACCAGTACAACCACAGTCTCGTCTGTCCGTGATTCAGCAGCTCCAAGGTAGCAGGTGGGGATTAAAGCTTCGCTCAACGGTGCCTCAGTGGTGGTAATGAGGGGAGGAGGTAATAATCAGGAGCTAAACGCACATTCATACTTTTTTTTTTTTTTTTTTTGCTGCAGGTGGTTGGTAAAAAAATGCCTATGCAGTGCTTTCTTATTCGTCGCTCTTCTTAATTCCACAAATAATCAAGAAAGACCGTTACTAGCTCACGTTTGTTATTTAATATGCACTAAGACACACACGTCACAGTGAAGATATGTGCCAGCCAGCAGCCACACAGCTCTCTTTTTAACATCTGCCAACATCTGGGCTTATCAGCATTTGGACAAAGGACAGAAAAAGCACCCGCAGCCATTACTGTGTGGACTTAAATATTGACTCTATCAGTATCCACATCAGTACCTGGGGCTAGTGATAACCTTTAAAATTAGATTTCACCAGTGCATTTGGGTCTATAAGGACAACAGCAGCAGAAGCTGGCAACACAGATCCTGCCTAATGCTTTCAGCAGGATGAATCCAAGGGCTACAAAGTAAGAAGAAAATCTCACTCACTTAATTAAACCTCCACGGTATGCATGTGTGTGTGCGCGTTTGATGAGACGAGTCATCAAAAGCTATTGAGATGCAGGCAGCGGCACAGAACCACGATGACAGAGCTCATTGTGCTTTTTAACTCTCGACCTGGCTGACCTGATGTCTCCGGCATCAGACAATTAGTCCGACCACAGGTTACATAGAAAAAGGCTAAAACACCAGCAAAGATATTCAAATTGGGCCACAAATATCCACCGTTTGCTCGTTCTTTGTACTGGTAGAGAAGAAGTAATTACAGTAGCCGTAATTCTTTGAAGTAAAATCAATGTGCAGACTAAGTCCAGCTTTACCTCTGTCTCCTATAAACATCAGCAGACTGATGAGGGTAATTTAGATTGCCATCATGTCTCTCTCAAATAAGAAGGTAAGCATAAACAGTCTTAAGGCTCTGCTTTTAATTTTCAGCCTTTGCACAAGAGGAGAATGGATGGTGAACATGACTGACACTCCATCTCTTTAAAAACTCGCTTTACATGAATCATATGTGCTGAACTTTTGCTATCCATGTGCATCACTGCAGGAATGACCTCAGTGTGTTAAAAAAAAAAAAACAAAAAAAAAAAAAAAGGAAAAACAAATGCATCCCACTCCTCAGTACCTGCCTCGCTCCCTTTTGGCTCTTCTCCCCTAGCTATGACATCATCAATCATCACCTGCTGTTAAACAGATGGCGCCCCATTACTGACCCCGTACAGGTGGAGAAACCTGCTTTGCAAATATACCGATTAGGGTGACTTAAACACATACATACACTCAGAATACAATAACGTCCTCATCAATCACAGCTGCTTTTTTTGCCTTTAAACTGATCAGGATTTCAGGTTTGTAAGCAGCTTCCCTGCAGCATGCAAACCTTTAGCCGTGGGCTCCTAGCAGACACACACACACACACATCTCTTGCATCCAAATCTTCCTGCATTCAACCACAACCAACAGGTCAAATAACCTTGGTAAGAAGTGTTAGCTACAGGACCGTGTTTAATGATTGTATAGAAAAATGGCACAAGGTTGAACTACTTTTGATCAAGCTGAACACGAACCAGCGTGCATCTCCTCGTATAAAAGCTAACGACACAAAGAGGAAGTATAAATAATTCCTGTAAGTCTTGCCATCTGAGGACGGCATCTTCAGAGGAGTGTTCTTTTGCCAGTGAATAAAAGACTACAGTAAACAGAAACTCCTCAGACACTTTCAGTTTTTTTTCCATTTTAGCTTGTTTGTAACATTAGATGCTTTGATGTTCTGTGTACCAGTGGGATGCAACTATTCACTCCTTTATACTACGGCTACCTGAGGCGAGTAACCTTGGATCTATACACCCTTTCCTCTCCCACCTCTGTGCACCGAAGATAGATGATGAATGAAGCAATGAATCTGTCCTCCACCCACCCACTCCAGTAGCCATTTTAAGGTCCAGCCTCATTTGGCTTCCAGATAAATACACTCCAGTGCCACAGCAGTAATCTGCATTTAAAGGCTGTTCGTGTTACGTGCCTCATGCCTGCAACTCACAGAGTGGTGAATTTGCATTTTGAATGTCTGAAAATGCTTAAAACCCAAAAGCTCAAATTTCAGTTATAGGGGATAAACCAGGGAGCTCAAATCTTTCGGATTTAAGTGCTGTAATTACAAAAAAATGACAAGTTCATCAAGTTTAAAGTTTGTGGAGGAGACAGGGTACATTTAGGATAAAAATCTCTCTTGAGGTTTCACTATAGACATTAAAAACCTTTTATATTGGTTTGGAGACAGGTTTAAATCGAGTTTTACCAACAAGAGATTAAAGAAATCTGAATGTTCCTGCAAGTTCCTAGTTCAAATCCACTGGTCTTGCAAAGAGCGAGGCACAGATACACTGTTTGCTCTACTGCCCCCTGCTGACAAGGTCCTGCACATACCCTCAACTCAATTTAAAAACAAAACAAAACCACTTTTCTTGAGGTCAAAGGAGTGCAGCTAACGCTTTATTTTACCAGTGGTGTCTTATGTCCGATTCATTTCCTGACTATTTACTGAAAGTTTCCTGGAAAGAATAAAGGTCTGAGACTTTCTAGTTTGTCTTGTTAGTTGAGTTTAAAAGAAGTGGAGAAGTTCTTCTAAAAAAAAAAAAAGTTCCTCACACATGTTGAATTACACATGAAGTTTTGTTTGACCTGCACAGTTTTTCATATGCACTGACTAAAAATCCTATTTTAGATCTAAACTGAATATTTTAACTGTGCGTTTTACCAAAATAATAGGAATTTACTAAAATAAGAGCAGCATATTTTCTGCACTTACAAAGCTAAACTTTTATATAATTATGCAATTTTTCAAATCATTTTGTGACAATTACGTTTTTTGAATCTTGACCCGTGCAATGACTAATGCGGTATAATTTTGGTATTTCAAGATCTCACATACCACTGCACTCCTCACAGTGACCTCCACCTCAAGGTAACAACATCCTCCCTTATCTCTAAACTCATCGTTCTCCACCGTCACATCCCACATCACACCCCCACTGACGCCTGAAGTGAAGCTTAATGTAGCTTTTCCTTCCACATTGTTATCATGTTTGTCACCTCAGCCGTGGTCCCTGATCGACAGGAGACTAGGTGCTGGCTTTGCATGCTAACTAACCCACTGCTCATCAACATGTGTGGCCCATTTCCTCTCCATATGGGTGAAGCTCTTACGGTATTGGTCAGGATTGTTCTGCGCCACATGACACAGCTGCGAAGGGCTGGAGCTGTTGTAACTCGCTTCACATCATTTTATTTATGACTTTACAAGACAGCATGATGGCGGTAAAATGGATGAGAGGCATATCATGGCGTAACACAAAATAAGAGCCTGATATGAAATCACAATGCTGTGTTTACCGATCTTGATTGTCTCAAACTCCCTTTCTCCCCCCGGCGGGTTGTTTCAACTGTTTGTAACAATGTCACACTCCAAAAAATGCTGTACTCCATGACCGCTGTTGCTCACATTAAGGAGAGCGGAGTGCAAAGCCGAAGCTTACATACAGAGCTGAATGAGCCGGTGCCGTGGGACATAGGGGTTGTCTCTGTGAAAGAAAACTGCACAGCATATCAAACCGTAACTATTAGGCCTCACATTTTCTGAAATGATCCACTTCACCTCGGGTTAGGTGGAAAGAGACGGAGAGAAAGATGGTGGAAGGTGTGCAGAGGAGCAGACTGCATTTTACAGCCACTCTTTTGAAGTGATAAGCATGAAGTCAAAATCCCATCGCTCCCAGCTGACCCACTCTCCAGCCTTTGCTTTTTCTCCGTCTCCCAATGCTGCCATCAGAAACATTTTCTGCTGTTCCCCATCCTCCTCCACATCTTGCCTCTCTTTGCGTTCCATCTTCATCTACATTTTCCACCAACTCTCCATTTAGCCAAACCTCCTTCCAATCACTGCTCCAATCTTATACCACGCCCTGTCAATATTTGTCTGGTCAGCTCTTGCCGGTCTGTGCAGGCGGCTTTAAACAAATATCATTGGTAAAGAGCGGTGCTTCCACATGAAATGGCTCTGAAATTAGCTCTCAAGGAGGGAGCAGATGGTGATACTTTCCTGATGACATCTTTTGGCTCTTACAACAACTCTCCACTGCTTGTTCCATCCCTCCTTCTTTCATCACACTTGAAGCCTAACAACAAGTTCTTCAAAGTTTAGATACTCATCAGCTGCTTGCGCTTTATCAGCCCTGAGTCAGTGTGGTAGTTGTTGGCAACCGTCTATAAACATTATTATACATCATTAAACCACTAAATGGTGATTACATCTTCTTTTCACTTAGATAAGCATGCTATATTGCAAATTTCAGATGCATGAGTATCTATTTAGGATTTGTGAGAGATTACAGGGAGAAAAGACATCAACTAGCTAATAAGTAAGATATCAAATGTTTTCAGGAAAAGAGCCGTGTTAACATTTTTATGGAAACAGCATGTTTTACATTCTCCTCGTTCGTACAAAAGTGGCCTTTATCTGCAGCTAGGGTTTCAGCTGTCTGTTCAGCAGAGTAACTCAGCTACCTGGGAGATCAGCAGCGGTCTATATGTTTTGTATTCTGCCTGAGTGCTTTGAGTGGTCAATAGGATCAACGTATCAGATCATCTTCCACCATTGTCCTCGCTCAATTCTGTTTCATCACACATCTTTGTCTATCGTAGCGTAGCAGTTTCAGCTTTCAATCATGTGGCTGGCTTCGTTTGTGTATGTGTGTGTGCAAGTTGGATGACATACACACACACATATGCACGCACACACGCTGTGAGCACGCTCAACAGGTTTGCTGCCAATCCAAAAGAAAAATCCTTTTCCCTTGCATAAATCTGCACACTTCCTGGAGTCGGTGTGTGCAGCCTGAAACACGGGAGACTCTGTTTTGTGCGTCTGTGCATAACTGTCATCTCCATCACACAAACATACAATTTAAAATAAGCAAACACAAAAACTCAGAGAAAGTCTTAAGTGTGCACTCGACACTTCAGGCGACAGTTTGCCAACACCATTGGTCGTCACGGTTGACTGCACGTTTGCTTTGACATTGCTTAACGTGCTGCTTTAACAGATTCATAATGATGACAGTGATCTCAGAGTGAAGAGGAGAATATGTTCTCTCTCATAAACATCAAAACACTTTTTGTTCTCCAACTTTTGCCAAAAAAACAGATCCAACTGCATCCCTGACCTCAACTTGTTTGGTAGACAATGCTGAAACAAACAAGGGGCATATGTGCAAGTGTGTACAAAGCATTCCCTGACATCAGTGCTAATATAAGCAGCATGTGCGCTTCACCGCATGTGCCAAAAAAGCAATTATATTATAATTATAGTTTGTTAACCTTAATTGAGTAATGGCAATATAGAGATGGGGGTCTGTTCCTTGGAAACTTATTAAAAGGAGTCCTTGTGGTGTGAAATAATAAGACAAAATGCCACTGGTTTAGGTGGCAGCTTAAAAAAGTCCTTGGGAGGTGCTTTCTATCCATGAGGACTCATTCTCTTTGCCTGCTTGCCACCACCCTCCATACTTATCTTGTATAAGTTGCCTGAGATAATCATGTTTTACATATAGTACCATCATAATCTAATAACAAGCCTTAAAGGAGGCCACATCCAACAGAGATAGGAGGAGAGACGACGGGGAATAAAACGCGCTTGTGCAAACAAGCATTCAAAAAGACACAGCATAACTGCTGTCATCCCTGGCAGCGTGACCTGAGGCAACAGATATTGGAGTAGCCGGAAGCCTCCTTAAGCACGTGTGGATGGCGCAGTGGGTTCAAATAAACACGTCAATCAAAACGACGGAGGACTGACAGCGACTATCCACAGCTCATGCTCCTACAAATAGGCTTCACCTCAATTTCACACAAGACATTTCTTCTGATTCAGGTCGCCCTTGAAAACAGTTTGAGATCTGCAACAAGGGACATTGGTTTAGATGGCGGATGGTATTGGTCTTCACAGAGCTCACTACCTGAATACTCATTGAAGTAGCAAAGTGGGAAACCACAGCACTCAAGACACAAAGCATTTGACAGCTCTGACAGAAGAAAGCTGAGGCATGTTTGGAGTGAACAGTGGACTATTTCTCCACATTCTGCCTCTGCTGCTTGAATCCTGTCACTAGTACTTTTATTCAGTCTTTGCTCTGTTTCTACGGCAACAACACGCACCGCTCTCGCTTTCTTCATGTTGTTTACAACGGGCCGTAATTGTGCTCTCTTTCACCTTATCTTTATATTCTCTCACCTGGCCTTTCTCTCTGTGCTTGTTCAGTGTACTCTACGTGTACTCAATTTCTCCTCCTTGTAGATGGAGGTGAATGTCAACTCCAGGCAGCAGTCCTCTGCACTCTGCAGTGCTCAGTGAAGGCCTCATCAAGAGACAAGGTACTAGTGCAGTCGTGCAGTTGTACCATCCACAGGCTGAGGAGGGAGAGGGTAATTTCATGGGTTCAAGAGTGACTTACGACCCATGTTAGAAGTCATCATAATGCTCACTGTCTATTATTTTTATCGGTTGCTCTCATGTCTTGAACTGGTCCAGTGTATTAATGGAAAATAGTATGTTCACTTCCCACGGTCAAGAGGCAACATTCGTCTCAAACAAGCGATATCAGTTAATCTACATGAAAACCTCTGTCTAAAAAATGTATAAGCACAGATCAGCGATGAGACAGCAGATTTCATCTCTCTAAACAAGCCGTATAAGATGAATGTTTGTTGAGACACTTGCTGTATGCTTGCTGATGATGGATAGCAGGATTTTAAAATGTGCTCTGGGCTTCAAGCTGCAGACATTTCCAAGCAACAAACATCTGGTATTCTACTGTACCGATGGGAGCTCTTTGTGAATGCTGTCTTTCTTTTCAACATAACAAGAACAGATTGTCCCCCCTCCAGTAAGGTTAAAAAACAAAAGCAGAAAAAGCAGCATTAGTCCATTAGTTAAATGCTCCCACAGTGAACTCTCACCTTTGATTTAGAATAGCTGATGGGTTTCTACTGATCTGTCTGTCATCTGATTCAAAGATGAATTTTTGAAAGAAACACGATGTGGGATGAAAGCTTATTTGGCTCTTTAGAAGTTATACAACTGACACAGATGACGATCAGGTGGGCAACAAATATCCCTGAGAATCATCGTCATCTGGAGAGAAAAGACATTTTTCATAATTGTTTCAAGTCGCAGTTATGTATTACAATGATCCAGATCATTTTCTGCCAATTCCATTTGAATATCTATAATTTTCTTCATTACACAGCTGCACTGTGCACGCTCAGAAGGTGAAGGAATTAATTCGGCTTATTGAAGATGCTGCTGCTTCAAAATTGAATGAAAAAAAAAAGTGCTGCTTTTAAAGCTTTCTGGTTTAATTTTCTGGAACTCTATAAACCATGAAAATGTCATGGCAGTCACCAATATAAAAACAAAAAGCACAGATAATCCTTAACTCAGGCAAAATCTAACCTAAGCTCTACTCTCTGTACTGTTTTCCTTTATGGGAAACAATACCGCAGTTAGTGACCTGTGAGAGTCCTTCTCTCTTTCTTCTCATCATGCTGGCTTAAACACCACCAGTCCAGTAAACACTGGTTCTCCAATATTTACAATGGTTGGACTGCTTTCATTTTCCATTTTAAAATAGTTCCACTCTGAACAGATTTTAGCTGCACCTTAACTTTTAAAAACGCGTCCACCTATCAAGCTTATGTGGCAGTCTACAAAGACACGCTGCAATGTGGTAATTTAATCTAAGGACTGGAATTATGTCAGGCAAAATTTAACGGTTATCTGTAAATTAAAAAATGTCTAGATCAGGTCTTATTTCAGTCTCTGAGTCTCTGGACGTGCCTATTATACCATACATTCTTTGGCTCCCACAGTATAAACAACAGGACTAAATTGATCCCGTTTTGTTCTATCATGCCCTCAAAGCCTAAATCAAAATGTAATGACTGTTTACTCTATTGTGTCATCTAAGGCTCTCAGTACAGTGGAGCGAGGTCACAGTCAAGTCATTCTGGTCATACACAAAAACAGAGAGAGAAATACTGAGGCAGAAGGAGCAGTCTGTGCTCTGTGCAATACAGTGACACTGTACTGCACATGTTAAAAGGGATAATCCTGATTTATTACAGCTGGAGATTACTATTGGAATAGTTTTGGCCATCTTTCCTATCTGTAATAACAACATTGTAGGCTGCTCATCACTTTTAATTGTTGAGATCTGGAAAATGGATCACCAAAATAATAATACATCTTAGTTTAATGCGTTCTAACATTTGCTAATTAGCAGTAAATACTAAGTACATGTTAGAACACTGGTTCTCAAACTGTGGTATGTGTACCACTGGTGGTCGCTGTAGTGGTACTTGGAGGAAACCCTGAAATACTTTTTAAATGTGAAATAAATCAATTAAAAACCATATTATACTATCAAAACACAATACATTGTCAAATGAAAATGAACTCACAGGAACATCCTTTTTGTATTTCTTTTGTTTCAATATCAACCTGCTTCATAGTCACACTCATGCACATAGTGCTTAACACACACACATACATCTATGATAAGTTACGAGCTAAAATGTGATGGCAAGTTGCTAAGTGAAGGCAAAATGAAAACACTGCTCAAAAACACTGCAATTGTGGCTCCCATTGGAAATATTAGAGAAGTGTTGATCAGTACAGCATCTTTTCTACCAAATTGCCTCTGGTTCTTGAACCAGTTCTGTTCAAGATTCAATTAATGATCTTCTTGTTGGAAATACTGTAAACCTGCCGCCTGCTTAAACAGTCTGTATCTGGACAGGTTCGGCCTACGCTGCTGTATTTTTATATCAGTCATAATGGTGTTACTTGAATAGTCTAATATTTTCTGCCAAAGATAGACATAGAGATAGAAGAGATAGACATAAGTGTCTTCATCAGATTGCATGGCAGTCCATGCAACAGTTGTTGAGCCATTTCACTCAAAAGCACAAATATCAACATCATCACCAGAGGGACTAGGATCAATAAAATGACCTGCTGCTAGCTAGCTTCTTATTCACACACTGGTAAGGTTTCTTAAATGCAGCTTTTCACAACAAAAGCATACACCACAACTTGTTAACTTGAAGTGATAATCCCTCCATGTGTGCACTACAGGTCATAGTAGCAGAATTACAGTATAAGCAGTCACAGGACTTTATACTGACAAGTAAAAAAGTCGTCAATTGAATCAACATCTGCAGCTGTCGGGCATCTGCCTACCCAGACAGCCAGGCAGCAACAAGGAGGAGTGCACAGTGTGGTCACAACAGTGAATCCATAGGCAGAGAGAGATTAACTGCACTAATCTTCCAGTGGATAACACCATGAGAGGATGATGGAGGGGGATGAAAAAGAGGAGGTTGTGGGAGGAGGGAGAGGAGGAGAAGTTGGAGAAAGATAGACAAAGACATTTAGTGAGATGGGGATTGGACAAAAATAAGATGCAGCATCATGGTAAGAGACTCTGGTGATTTGTGCCTACAGGAGTTGATTTCATAAACGTCTTCCTCAAAATGATCGACAACTGGGAATTGCATTATCATATCTTACTGGAAAGAGTCTGACTGCCCACTATCTTTCACTTAATCCACAAGAGACTTATTATGTGCCTTTGTGCACACTACATACTGGTCACAACGATAGAGTAAGACAGAGCTGTGAGTCTTATCAGACTTTAATTATACAACTGGGATGTATAGCTCCATATGAACAGCATACATTAGGCAGCCATTGTGCGTCAGACTCCACAGAACCAGACGACAGGCTGCAACGAGGGAAACATCTGCAGTGTTTCCTCACGAAGATGAATTTAAGCGCTGTGAGAGGGCTCAGAGAGTCTCTGCCATTGATCCAGCTGGCAGTGGCTGAATGTTCAGGGGCCATGAGAGTCACAGGAGTCAAGTCAGCATGTCACAGGCAATTAAACGGTGTCCTCAGGCGCCCCGCGGAGACACCTTCCAGTGAACAGAAGTGCGACAGAAAGCTCTGGATGGAGAACAGAGCAGGGAGACTGAGGCGGCAGTGTCTCAAAGAGGAGAGAGGACCGGCAGATGCAGCCTTTCATGTGGTGATTTAATTTCTCCATCCTGGAAATAACTTCATTAACTCCATCTGTGTTTTATTCGTTCATCTCTGTCTGTCTCTGGTTATCTGCTGGCTCTTTACTTGTGTAAACCGCAGTCGCTCCTTTAAAAGAGATTTCAAAATGAACTGTTGGAGCAAAAACTACATTGGTTCCTTTAAATTTATTTTAGCTTTCACAGCTGAGGACTTCTTTGAGTTCAGGTGCGCTTTCTGTTCCTGCGGTGTGACAGGCTGAACAAATTTCTGTGGGTTAGTAGGTTAATAGCTATACATTTGTCAGATTAGGTTATACAACAGCCCACGTAATAAGTAAATCAGGAGATTAACACTTGAAAATGTGGCTTTCTTAAGTGAACACCTGAAAGCAGCTTAACGTATAGACATATTTACTTGCAGAATCTTCTTATTTAACAGTGAACTGAGCTGTGAATTGTCTGTCTGTGTTGGTGGAGCTGGGGGAAGGCTTGGGTTAGGTGGAGCTGGGGTTGGTTATCAGATATTGTCCCCTCTGAACATCTCTCTCTCTCTCTCTCTCTCTCTCTCTCTCTGCTAAAAGCTGCTCTTCTGAAACCAAGAGCTGAAATACATACAGTGAAAAGCACACCCCCTCACACTGGAGACAAAGCGACCTCTCTTTAGACTCTGTATCATACATTATTCCATGTCTACTTGAATATAGAGCAGCAAAAGGGACTGCAATTATTTCCTACCATGCCGCTCAAAGTCTATTTTTTGCTGCTACGGGTCAATTGTAATCGCATAAAACTTAAAACTTAATATAGCACCAGAACTACCAAAAGAGAGTAGAAGAACCCGTGGAGCCATCACATGGGCTAATCAAATGAAATCTTTAACAAAGTGAAGCAAAGTCCTTCCTCACAACAGTCAAGACACTCAAAGGCCCCCGTCACGTTGGCTCTTCTACATTTAATTATGTTTTTTAGCACTTGAACCTCAAGTGGCTCAGCACAGCCGGGTCCTCTGGGAGACTCGGGCTAGACCTGCACAGACGGGCTGACTAACAACACCAGCTGCTGGCGTGTGTTATGTGCGTTTGTGCTTACCTGCAACCTGAGTGTACGTATTCACATTTGTGTTTTCAGAGAGAGATCCTCAGAAAGTGAGACACAAGGCAGAAAAATAACCCTAACAACTTTACAGACTGCAGTAAATCTACTCTGGGTAATTAATCCTGCAAGTTAGAGCTCAAATGATGAGTGAATTAATCAAATACTCGGGCAATTAGGTAATTTGGCAAGCAAAAATGGCAAACATTTAGTGGCTGCAGCTTCGCAATTTGTTGGCAATCTCTGTAAATTAAGGTTTTTGGACTCCTTTTATACTATGCTTTGACATTAAATAGAATAAAATACGAATCAAAACCACTAATGAAATCCATCAAATCAAGTTAGCTAGAGCCCTACTGCTTACAACCAGAGCACAGAAGCACTACAGGAAAAATAAAACTTTACTTTCACTAATTTTTTTCAGTTCTCAGTCAGTAATGGTGTTGTATTTTACTGTATACCTGCAGCTAAAAGATGGGATGTTTGCAGAGTTTGTGAGATCTTTCATAAAGTACACTAGTTTGCTGATGCACAGTATTCATACCTTTATGAAAACTTCTGCCAGAATAGAGAGAATCCCATTTGGCCTACGTGTTATCTTCCCTCTCCAGCTCCTGCTTAAAAGACAGGCCGAGGGAACCTGTTTGGCCTCAGAACATCGACACCGGGATGAACATACAGGTGTGTGCTAGTGTATGTGTGTTTATATGTACAGTACATGAGTGTGCATGCGTGTTTTAATTTGTGTAATGTGACTATCGACTGGATTAACGTGTTTACAGTACAAACTGTGTGTGCACCTTTAAAGTCTGTGATAAACCGATCATATCGGACTATATGTGACCACCTTGAGGTAACTCCTTATATACTCAAGTTACACACGTGTAAACACTCCTTTTCCTGATAATTCAGCATTTCATGGCTAGTTTACCCAGCCCCAAGGTTTTCTGGGTGATTATCATGGCATTTCCATATGCAAGCCCCTGGGCACGGCAATCTGGAGGGGACTGATTTGGACAGTTTAGATCCATGAAATGTTTGGAAAATGTTTCCCTGCTTCAGGGCTGAGACACATATTTTCAAATATATTTTAAACACATTTGTAGAATTTAAATCAAACAGTATTTTTCTGAAGCATTTTTACAGATCAAGTAATGCTGAGTGGAAACAGGTTACCCTGCAGTCTGTCATCACAGCCCAAATGCTTCACATAGACCACCATTTCAAATATGAAATTCAAGGAACAAAAACAAGTTATGTCACTCTAAGTGCTTCATTAAATTAGTGAAGACAGCCTCTAGCCTTGAGACTGTGTTGAAGGTTTTAGCCATGGTGGTCAGTGTTTGATCGTGGTTTCTACAAAACCCAGTTCAGTGCCCAGGAGCTGTGTGGCGATGATTATTAAACCATCAAACATCAGAGGAGAGACGGGGAGTTTTCTCCGTCCTTGACTCCGACACACGCTTAACAAAAGGAGAAAGCTTCCAGCACTCTCCGTGCTTTCATAAAAAATACATGCAGCATCAAAAGGGCGGGTATCAAGTAACACAGTAGTCAGTGTGTGCACAGTCACAGAGATATACTGCTAAATATAATGATCGTGTGAGTGAGGCCCTGTACGTGGGTGTGAATACATGTGTGAATGCGAAAATAAAAGCAACAGCTGTGTCAGCTGCAGCCGTTTTTACAGTAGAAACACAAGTGGCATTGCAGATGGGGTTAAAGAGGCATGATATAATCAAAACAAGCAAGGACAGCTCAATATGCATTTCCTAGATACACCACCTTTTCTCCTTCCCCGACGACTAGACTGTGCCAGAGCTTACTTTATTGTCAACTCATGCATAATCCATTCGCTGCACACCTTATCAAAAACCCCAGACTCAAATAAATCTGACTGTATTATTCACCAAGGCTGAGAACTGTCAGGGAACTTTTCTTCTTTTCGTCCCTAGAAATAAAACTCTTGGCCTCTAAGCTTTTTGAGGC
The DNA here is from genome assembly GCA_033000465.1 of Sciaenops ocellatus. NCBI lineage: Eukaryota > Metazoa > Chordata > Actinopteri > Sciaenidae > Sciaenops > Sciaenops ocellatus. The sequence goes on along the minus strand of CP136872.1, from coordinate 14,669,302 downwards.
AGTGTTTAAAATATTTTTTGAACCTCAATTTATCCACCCAAACAAGAATTCCCAAGTGGAGGACCACAGTGCATGGATAAAGTGCCCACAAGCACATATCCAAAGAGGATTTCGAACAAGACAAATGAACTTGAGTGGAGCTGGAGGAGAGAGGCCAGAGAGGGGCCAGCAACAGTTAAAGATGTGTTGCTCTTTAAAGAAGCAGCTGACTAACCCTGAATCCTAAGTAGAGGAAAGTTCTGCTTTTTTTCTTGAGGCTCTAAAAGAGCAGTTGTGTTGTCTAAGAGGGCCAGATGGGCCTGCGCTCTGTGACTAAACTGCACACACACACGCACTTCCAGGACCTTCAAGCTGATCAGCATTCAAAATAAACACTTGCTGTTTTCCCTCTCCTCCTTTTCCTACACCCTGTTTCTCCTTTCTCCTCTCTGCTGATGGTTCCACAGGAGCTGCTACTGTTTATCCACTTATTCCTCAGGGGGAAAAAAAGGATGCACAACCAGCAGGAGACATACAGAAGCAGAGAGTGCTGCTGAGCAGAGAGATGCAGGGTTGGATCTTTACACTGTTAGCAAACATGGTGGTACACATAATACAGCTTACAGTTTCACGTTTATTTACAGACGCAGGTAACCTAGCTACGACTGCTCTCAAAATTTAACCCCTTTAACCCTGTTGACAATGCAATGTAGAAACGCACACCTTTATTTAACATGAAATGAAACTGACATGAAACCAGTTTTGAAATGAGTCCCAGTTCACCTTCACTTCTGCAATGACCAGGCACGACTTTGAGCAGTAAACACAGATTAGGCTGGGAATTAAATCCTAACTGAGCTGTGTGTGTGAAAAGTAAAACTACATAAGTCAGCGTCAGTTTACAGCTTGTGTGTACTATCACTTGAACAACATGAGAGGATGAAACACAACACCATATGCAGCATGAAGAAGCCTCTTAAGAACACCTGTGCTGCTGCACTTAACGCCCAGGATCTATTGTGATCCGATGAGGCAGAGGAGAAAGGGCACGCCACGGACATATTGTCTTAGCACCTCGCTTTGTTTCACAGTTTGAAAAAGCAACTGCGCTCTGAGAGCACTTCACTGTGGTGTTTGATGGTGTTGGAGTACAGGAACAGTGAAGGGGAACAGAGAGTAAAGATTGATAAGCAACATGTGAGACTGAGAACAAATTTTGGTCATGATGTATATCTGACTTCCTTCATTATTACCAGCAAATGAAAAGTGATAACAACTTTATAACAACACTATTTTGAGTCATCATCACTGAAGATTTGTAAATTTTTCTAGACACCTGTGTTTTTCTTGTATTTTGAGGTCCTGATAACTTTATATTTTGTTAAATTGACAAAACAATAGTCAGAGTTGTATGTTTGTGCTGAAATAGAGGATACTATGCATTTGAGATAGTTTAAAAGGTTCTAAGCAAAGACAAAAATAGATGCATGTTTGCAAAAGTTTACCAAAATTGGTAGTTTGGGGTAATTTTTGTCTGATAGATTGCTTGGGGCCTTTATTTTCTGAAAGCTGTAACTATCCTGACAAAGCAGCAGATGATGAATAAAAGTGCTCTGAGTTGGCGATTATACTGATTCTTCTAAAGTAGACAATGATTTACAAAGCAACATGAAAAAGGTACCAAATCCTGTATCTGGTACCTTTGAGAGTTCACTACTAAACTGCAAAACCAGATGGCCTCTGGGCAGTTTTAGGCACAAATGGAAAAGCAGACCAGACTTTAACCAGCCTCATTAGATGCAAAACCTCTGCTTAACCCACAGGCAGCACAGAAATAATTTGTTTCCAATGGAAATGTTATACAGAATTCGCTGTGTTCAGACTGACACCCTTGGCATTAAAAAAAAATAACTTCCTATTTGTTCCGTGATGAATGACCACAGGACATCGGTGATAGCTTCTCCATTTCATAACTCCCATAGCATTAACTTGGACTTAAAACCTTCTTGCTTTTGTCAACATCTAGTTGACATTTCCACCAAGCATTCAAGGTTCTTGTAACAAAGAGTTTAAAAAAGAACAAATTTCAGGCTGTCAAATCTAGTTAAAAACAATGACACTATAAACACAAAAGAAACAGACATGATGATAAAGATTTTAAGCCATCTGGCAAACATTTCTTTCTGTGGGTGTATGAGTGACAGTAACTTAATGTGGCGCTAATATGAAAACAGTCAACTCTGGCACTGGCAAACAACGATAAAACAAACACTGTGACAGAATCAAATTGATGGTTTGTTTGCTACGGTTAAAACTGCGGCAATCATTTTCATAGTGCATAAAAATGAATGGTAGTCAATGACTTTCTGACTAGAGGGAGAATAAATGGGCTGTCTTTATTAAATTTATGCATTCTTATGAATAGTGTATTTTGAGCAGACTCTAAGAGTAAGTAATGGTAATCATAGATATCAAAGCCTACTTCTTCATTAAGGTAAAGGGGCCTCCGTCATCACGGTTACAACAATAACCATGAGGTTAAGGTTCGGGAACAACTGCAATCATAGTAAAAAAGAAACCAATGATGACCGTCAGGACGAAACAGGAAACGAACGGCAGTCTCTTGTGTTAAAGTCTTACATTTAGTTGACCCATCCACCTCTACTTCCTCCCACTGTGTCTGACATTGTTGTTCTATTATAATGTCACACTACTTCCTCTTTTGCTCCCAGTCGACAAAACTTCCTACAGCACTTGTGGATTTTGTCACTAAACAAAAGTCATGTGCTGAAACAAGCGATGCTCTCCTTTTACTTGGCAAGACAGTCTCAGACTTTTTCTCTCTCTGCTCTGTTGGACTTGTTCGGGATCTGTGCAGATGTTGAGTCATAAATATCAAATGTGTGTGATATAAGATTAGTCAGTTAGTTGAGCTAAGAGCTATTGGAGAAGACAACTACACACTGGGGGATAAAACTACCCCATAATCCTCAGCTGTGTCTGCAGCCTTTGGAGCTTGTGACCTGATTTGGCCTGGTAAGTCTTCACATACCTGCTTGTCCTTGTCCTTTGCTTTCCCACTGCCTGACACCCGCGATGAGGTGACATCACGAGGGATGACAGAGATTTGGTGCAGTGGCATGTTCATCCCAGCAGAGCCAACCAGGGACGCTCACACACACACTTTCTGTCCCGCTGCCAAAGCAAAGGGCATGATGGTCTGAACTTTGACGCCTTACCCTCACTGCCCTACAGAAGACACACAGAGGACAGTTGGAGTTTAGCAATAACAAAATCACATCAAATGAGGTATTAAAAAAAACCAAAACATACTGTACAACACAGGTCCACAGTAAGAAAAAAAACAAAACAAGAAATTAAAGTCCAGAAGTGACACAGCTGCATTTTACAGCTGATCACTTGACTGACCTTTTCTACCAGTACTGTTCTTCAAATGTTTTTAGTTCAGAACCAAAAAATGATTTAGATTACATGAGGACAGGACGGCACTCGGCATCAGGCTCAACCTCTGGAGTCACTCTATTCATACACTCAGCATGTTTTATTTATAGTTACATAACTTGATTCATATATTAACTAAAGACAAGCAGAAAAAAACATTTCAAAGTGCTGATGTGGGTCTTTCACACAGTATCTCCTGTAGACCATAAAAACTCTTTGAAATATAATTTAAAAATGTAAAACTTGAATATTAATATTTTAGTGATTTACAGGCATACATAGACTTTCAGTATAAAAAGGGACAAAACCGAGTTGACTTTTTCACAAGCTGCAACCGCTGTGAAATGAAACTGATAGGCTGGCTACAAAACAAGTCAATCTCGATAAGCCCCCATATTTAAATGCTCAACTTCACAGCAGAAATAAACACGTTTACAGCCTGGTAGAAAATAATAAATAATAATAACCACACTCTGAGCATCACAACTCTTCAGACACCTGTGGGTGACGTCACGGATACAACATCCATGTTTAAACAGTGAAACAATGTTGTGAACTGTTCCATAATGATATTTTGAGTGATTATCACTAAAGGTTTGTACTGTGTCATTTGTCTTATATTTTGACTTTCTTGGCAGTTTTATACTTGAGTTAAACGCTTGTGCTCAAAAAGGATAACATGCATGAGGAAGATTTTAAAAGGCGCTAAACAGAGACAAAAATAAATGCATATGTCTACAAAAATTGGTTATTTAGGGTAATTTTCTTCACAGTTTTTTAAACCACAGAAGAACCCTACAAACGCAGGCTCATCAACTTTTACTGACTTCCAGTAGTGCCAGAAACTTCAGCCTATTCTCAAACCACTAAAGGCACAGTTGTCTCTTGTGATTTCTCAGAGAAGAGCAGAAGTTTGTCTCAGAATAGCACTAGAACAGAGTAATAAATGATCACAGAGGTGATCCCCGAAGTATGTAATAAATCACTACAGAGGTGATCCCATATGTGCAGCAATTCATAAGATCTGGAGATTCAGGGCCATGATTTCCACAAAAGAGAGCTGTGGTGCGAGTGGCTCCCTGTCTTTCTTGGATAGTTTCAGATAGAAAGAGTCATGAAAGCAGCAGCGGCAGCATGGGGCTGCCATAGACAGTTACGCAAGGGTTTACATATGGGTCATTTTAACTTCAGTTAATGCAGCCATCTGTACTGCCACTGACTGCAATTAAGCTTTAGCTCCTTCTCACCACTAGGTTGTGGGTGTGTGTGTTTCCCAAGCAAACCCTCAAGCTCTACAGTATGAAAATGACAGGATTAAGAAACCAAAAATCAAGCAGACAGATGGGAGGTCAGTGAAATGGCAGTAATCAGAAACCAGCGTTGATGGCGGAAAGGGAGGGGAGGGTGGCTGGTGGTGGTGGTGTAGCGTTTGGACTGAGAAAGCCTGACTGACGAGAAGCTTCAGAGCCAGAGATGCCACTTCAGTTCAACACTGCACTGTCTCTGTTAAGTATTTATCAAGATGGTGATTATGCTCATGCGAACTCACTAACACACAGTCAGTGGTCATATCAGCTTCTTGTGCAACAGCTGGCAGTATCAGCTCAGTGCCAAACAGGGTCGGGTGGCAGGTCATGTGTTAATAAAGCACCCAGTAATACGTTTCTCCAAGTTCTGGATGCAGTGGATGAATCAGGGACGCAGTGAAGAGCAAAGTGGAATCACAAACCTCATCACAGGAAAAACTAATTTCTAACAAATAGAACATTTATTGTTTATTCAGAACAATCTCATGTTTGATCAAATCACAAATAAAATTGTACTTCCACTGTTTATCTTGGACTGAAAACAACTCCTGCGTGATGATGGTGCCTTCAGATATCTGGTCATAAACTATGGTAACACTCTAAAGGAACAAAAATGTTATTACTATCAGCGGAAATCTCCTTTTAATGGATTATGGCTTCAACTACCTCATTTATTTATATTGAAATGATCAACTAATTTAATCCTATATTTTTTGATGAGAACTTGTTTACATAAATAAATGACATGGGACTTTAAACAGACATTGCATATACTGTACATATTCCTGGGTGTTTTATTTTACTCTAATTTAAATATTTGTATTTTATGTGTGTGTGAAATGAAGGGACTATAACTTAAAATGCATTGTGCAACCCTTTGTTGTAAAATGAGAAATAAATGAACCTTGATATCTTAATGTGGAAAGATGAGTTGTAAAAACAAAAAGACAAAAAAAAAAACAAAAAAAAAACCAATGTGGCTGTTTTTCAAGTTTTAATGAGCAGACTATAAAAAAGGGATTCAGATCAACGGTCAAAGTTTGACTAGTAACATTTTACTTTATACAAATGTTGTGGCCAGATTTCAAACCAACTGAATACCTATGGGAGATTTTGGACTTATATTAGACGATGCTCTGTACAGCCACCATCATCATTTTTTGGAAAAATGGTTTCAGAGACTTGGACAGTCTGTGCTCTAAAGCTCTTCTGGAGGCCTGCGGTCTTTTTAAAACTTTATTTGTTGTCAAATTGAGTTAATAAAAGTAGCAAGGTTAACTCAATACCACAATGTGGGAAGAAATATGTGCACAGAAAGAGAATACACTCAAGACTGACATTTCTGTCTTCAACGGCTGATTCACATGCCAGTAAAACCCCACAGTGTTTGTTTGTTTGTTGTGAAATACAAAAGAGAGTTACACAGCACAGTCTCCCAGAGGGAAAAAAAAAACAACATCACTGACAATTCACTGCTGGATTTACCGAGCTAATGCAGGAGGCAGTTTGCCCTTTACTGTATGCAGAGGTCAGGATGGTGGAGGACTGGAGTTCTTCAGATACTGGTGCAAAAGATGGCTCATCTTTTTTTCAACTAATGTTCAACCCAAACCTGAAAATCCATTATGCATTTTTAAAAGCCTGTTATGATGCAGCTGCATGTGGTAGATTTTGGCTAGCTTTGCTGCCAATGCACTGTAAACAGGAAACCAATAATAAAAACCTAGGATGGCTTGTTTGTATGCAGCCATCAATCAATCATTCAACTACTATTTGTCTGCACGACTTGATTCCTTTCTGAAGCCAGTCGTGGATTTTGTGACTTAAATGCAAGAGCAGTGAAGTAATTAAATATCCCGTTTGGCAATTTTATCTTCATCATGATCCATTATGTGACCTTGCTATGAGTCAATAGGCTATGGCTGACAAATACAGGTCGCTTTGATGGGTTGAGAGCATGCAAAGTCATATTTTGTGTGTGTGCGTGTGTGTGTGTGTGTGTGTGTGTGTGTGTGTGTGTGGCTAATGAGTTACAGTAAATGAGCCTCCTGAGGGTATCACATGGTAGCTCCTACTGCATCACTCATAAATGTCTGTATTAATTACAAAGCGGCCATTCTTGTGTCACTTCGAGAGACTATGTGCTGAAATAAAGTGGTGCATGTTGTGTATTCGCGCACCACATTTGCAGAGCTGCGGTTCGCTTAAACGTTTTTGCAGCAGTCCAGAGAAACAACCAGCAGAATTCATCACTGCAGCCACAACACAGCCTCCTGCCGCACCAGCGAGCTCGTTACTATACATCTAAAGAATAACAACTGCAGTAAAATCCTGCACTCCACTCTTAATTGGCATTGTATTTCAAGCCTCTGTTGGACTGAGGGGTTGCACTAATGGAGCGAGAGATGTGCAGGACAGACAGTGAGGATTACGCTCTCTAGCCATATACATGTAAACATTCAGTTCAGTGCCGTGGCGCAGATATTTTTAGGATTAATAAAGCTAAACTCAATCTGTCAATCAGGCTGTCAGAAGGTCCCTTCGATGTGAGATCAGGCCATTTCCAGTTGTGCATGTGTGTGTGTCCTCCGGGCCGACTGCCAGTCAAAGAGTTCACTGCAACAATATTAATAGCTACAAATCCTGCAGCACTCCAACCAATCACGGGCCTCATGTGGTTCCACTTTGATGCTCAACTGTTGCCATGGCAGCAGCTCCAAGGGTCAGTTTAAGATAAGGGGACGACAGCTTCGTACAAATGAATGTAGGTCTGACTCGTTATATATAAAACTGCTGGTTGATAACTAGATATTATCAATTACCAGCCAAGTTGTTGCATGTTATGTATTGCAGGAAGGTGACTTCTATCATCCCAATGACACTTACTAAGCTCTTATTGGCCAAATGTTCCTCTAACTGGAAGAAACAGCAAGCAAAGATATCAAACGTCAGGCTGAATTTTGGGGAATGTTTTTAAAATGAGACATCTAGAATATTTTCATTTGATGGAGTGCTTTGGCTTTCTTACAAGCCCCTTGCTGAGCGCTGCTGCGTTCTCCCCAGAGAACAAGAAGGTCGCCTCGATGCGACTGAGAGTTGCTGCAGGGAAGGCTCTGACTGTTTTATGTGCTTATGCACCAAACAGCAGTTTAGAGTATCCGGCTTTCTTGGAGTGGCTGGGTGGTGTCCTGGAAGGGATTTCATCCAGTGACTCTGTGGGTCTAATGGGTGACTTCAACACTCGCATGGGTAAAGATGGAGAAACCTGAAAGTGAGGGATTTGGACCATGTCCCCTGGAGTATTCATGCGGGGGGTACTGAAGGAGTATGTGGTACTGGGGCCATTGTTACAAGCCATCCAGTCTCTGTAGAACCAAAGTGAGCAGACTCTGCCAAGGTTGCCCCTTGTCTCTGATTCTGTTCATGATATTCATGGATAGGATATCAGGATGCAGCCGAGTTGAGGAAAGTGTTTTGTTTGGGGACCTTGGCATTGTGTTTCTGCTTTTTGCAGATTACATGGTTCTGTTGGTTACATCAGAGCATGACCTTCAACACTTACTAGGGGGGTTTGAAGTGTGAAGTGGCCGGGATGATAGTCAGCACCTCCAGGAAGGAGGCCGTGGTTCTCTGCCAGAAAACAGTGGAATGAGCACCTCCGGGATGGGAGTTAGTTGGTGCCCCAAACAAAGGAGTTTAAGTATCTTGGACATTGTACTGGACCATTGTGGGCGAGAGGAAGCTGAGCAGGAAGACAAAGCTCTGGATTTTCCGGTCCATCTACGTTCCAACCCTCACCTATGGTGATGAGCTTTGGGTAGTGACCAAAAGAATGAGATAGCGGAGTGACCAATATGAGTTGGGCTCAGCCTTAGAGATAGGGTGAGGAGCTCGGACACCCAGAGGAAGCTTAGAGAAGAGCTGCTGCTCCTTTGCCTCCAATAGGCGCTAGAGGTGGTTCGGGCATCTCATTAGGATGCCTCTCGGGTGCCTTCCTTTGGGCACGTCCAACTGGCAGGCCCAGAACTGGCTGAAGGGACTATATAGCCCATCTGGCCTGGGAAGGCCTCAGGACCCCCTAGAAGGAACTAGAACTCATTGCTGGGGAAAAGGACATCTGGAATGACCCGACCCTGAATAAGCGAAAGGAAAGTGGCTTTTAAGCAGATAATGTGATTTTGCACACATTTATTATATTATGATACTATAAGAAAAATAATCTCACACACAGAGACAAGGCCTTCAAAATATTACTGTAGCTTCTCCCACTAAAGTCTATTTATTATAAAGAAATACAATTCAGCTCCTTACCACTCTGCTCCTACGCCAGGTAAATCACAGTCCTGTCTCCTCCATGTTCTGCTCAGCTGAGCTCTGCTGTTATTCAGTTTGCCAAAAGGCCCCCTCTGTGTCCCTGCTGTCAGATCAGACTGAGATATGGCTGCCTGTGTGCAACCGGGCAGAAAAACCCGCCTGTGTATCAATCAATCCTGCCATTACTGTACTAAAGCTATAGTCTATATTTAAAGAGATGCCTTCCCCAAGGATTGGTGGGTTATAAAAGAGATGGGAAATTGGACAGATTAGTGTTAAAAATGTTAAATTAAACCAATATTACAGATATATTTTAGGTTGGAAGTGAGTGAAATTTGTGCGTTTGTTCTGTGACTTTATGCTGACAGTTTTGGAGAATAATTTGGAAACTAAAAGAAAAGATAAAGTACTGATTTGACGGTCGTAGCCACTGCAAAAATACAGTTGACTATGTGGTGTTCCTCATTAAGACAGTTCTCATAAATTTTACTTCCACAGAAATGTACTCAGTGTTCATTTGGCAGGTGGAGTTAAACGCTTAAAATTTTTATTTCTTGCTTTGATTGCTGTTCCCTCTGGGGATGTCACTGAATCATTTTATGAGAGGAATGATTTTATATTAAAAAAAAGAAAATGCCACAGATATGGCTGTACGTTGGATCGGTGACTGCTATTGTATAGTCTCGTAAGCAGGCCTGTGGTGCACTGAGCTTGAGGACTGGTGATTACAAGGACACTTTTTCATAACGTACATGGAATAAATTATCATAATGTTTTTTTTTTTTAAGCTCATTGTCATTTCAAATGTAGCTGCATCATTTATCAGCAACAGCACCGTCTAAATATTACTGCAGCTTCTTCTCTGCTGCCTAAATGTCTCCATGCCCGTCTACCCTACATGCAGGATTAATCAAAGGCATTCAAATATATTTAAATAAACTGCATTGCTTAATGCCTCTGTTAGCTGTCCCTTTTGATTATATCTTAATGAGTCCCAGTTTGCATGTGATTAATTGTGTGGTTGGTGAAATAAGTGCTACGTACATGTTTGGGATAAACAGAAAACACAAAGCTGACAAAATTCTGTGCGATTTTATCATTTTATAAATTACCTTAATTTTCCACATACTCTTTCTCAGTTGCTAATGAGACATGAAGTGCAGCCAGTGCAAAAGGCATACACAGTTTCGAGTAAGCACACATACTGATAAACACCGTGTGAAACTGTCTGGAAACTTCCTCTTCTGTAAAGGAAGGAGGATCTGTTAATTTACAGTAAGTGTTTCATGGTCAGTAACACTATGACCAGAATAGATACAGTGCCTTTCAATTAATCCTTGTTGAATTCCCCAGCTTAGTGTGTGTTAGAGACCCTGATGCCAGCCGCATGAAAAAAATCATTGAACTGCCTTCAACTTTCCCCTCAAATCAATTTCTCAAGAGGCACGAGAAGAGACGCTTCATTCATTCAGTTTCCAGGTAAAACGATGTGAAATGACTCTCTCACCTTGTTGCCAAATTCAACAAGTTAAAAAAGAAATGCCAAAAATGTTTAGCATTTTTACATCAAAATATGACTTTAACTTTTCAGAAATGCACTAATAAAACTAATCCAATAAAAACCACCAACAGTGGGGGGGTCGTTTAGCTCAGCTGGTAGAGCAACCGCCCCATGTACAAAGGCTCAGTCCTTGCAGCGGCGGCCCAGGGCCTCGAATCCGACTTGTGGCTCTTTCCTGCATGTCATTCCCCATCTCTCTCTCTCCACATTTCCTGTCACTCCTCAAGCTGTCTCTGTCAAATAAAGCTCAAAAAGGCCAAAAAAATATCTTTAAAAAACTACTAAGCTACTCCTCTATTTTAAGCCCCAAAATTAGATTATGCGTTTTTGTGTGTTAAACTCTAAAAAAACAAGTTTTCGTTTCTCCGAAGACACCACTTCCACTTTACTAGCTAGAATTAATTCCAAAGAATTCAAATGTCGTAACAGTTCATTGCATTTATGGCAATGTTCAGGACTGGTGGTTCCTGTCACTCATACATTAACAATTTAACAGTTACTTCCAGAAAGAAACTGCTTAGCAATGACATTTACTTCATTCACTTCCAGTAAAAACATTTTTAGACTTCCAGTTTTGTAAAGATTAAGCAAATGATATATAATGTGCAATTTAGTGAGCTTTAGAGATGCTGGCAGGTGAATTTGGTTACCTACCTCCAGTCTTTATGCTAAACTAAGCTAAGCTAATCTTCTTCTAAAGTGCATGTAGTGTTAAACTACATTATTGCACCAATAAAAAGTCTAACGCAAGCTTAAAAAAGGACAAATTGACTGTTTGAATTTGGTTCCAGGTTGGCAAAAACCCTAAATTCACTTAAGCTAGAACAAATCTCTGACTGAATCTTTTATCTCTTCCCACTTTTTTTATTAACAACAGAACAATGCAGAAAATATTCAGCTAGCGGGCCCTGAATTTCTATCTGGCAGTTTTACCAGTTGAAATGACAAACATTTCCAGCAGCCGATTATATCAGCTGTAGCCTCTAGTTAATTAACGGTAATTCCCTAAGTACCTTACCCAAAGGCCAACCTGACTCTCTGGTTATTGTCTATTGTTGTGTACATTAGCCCTAACCCTAACCCACTCAGAAATGCAGTATTTATGCCTTGTCATCCAACAAAAAGGTGAGCTCAAATGTGTTTTGATTAATGATAGCTTTGTTTATTGTCAACTCTGACCATGAATAGATTAGATAGGGGATTTGAAAGCATTTAGATTTAATTAAATGTGACATATGACCATAGTATGAAAGTAATGCAGCCAGACCAGGTGTAAGTCAAAGAGGAACTGTATGGTTCTTTAGGTGAGTGATTTTACTGGAGGGGAAAATTTATTCACATGCTGTTAACCCTGCAAGCTGTCATGACAAGGCAAAAAATAAACTCTAAATACCAGTAAGGGAAACGGAAAAACAACATACGGCGTCAATGCATGGCTGATTCAAAAGAGAACTTCAGAGTTTTGGCAGGATACAACTCTGTGTGTGTGTGAGTGTGTGTGATGGGAAGATAGGATAAAGAAAGAGTAAACGGAGAGCACGGGATGAGTAGTAATTTTTGCTGGAAGAGCGGAATCAAATATCTGTGGAGAAAAATGCAAACACATCAAAAATCCAGAATGTGGAGACAGGAACTGAAATTGTTAGACAGGGCAGCCACTTACACTGTAGACACACTGCACAAAACACACACACTGAGTATGCAGCTTTTGTAATCTCTTTGCTACAGCTGATACTGTGAAGGGGAAGTAGAACACACACACATAGAGGAAGTCAGAGCTACTGACTTTATTCTATGTTGGCAAATTTGAACATCAACCCTCAAACAGATGGAAAGATCTTCCTATCTGTCCCAATCAGAGTCATATCTAATCCCAATTAGCCTGTAGTTGGAGAATGTTTATGTCAAACCTGCTTACTTGTTTGACACAAATTGGATACAGATTTGATACACACAGGTACAGATTTGATACACACAGGTACAGATTCACATTTGCATTTTGGGAATCAAGCCAGAGCTGACATCCAGATTGAGTTACGGTAAGTGAGTAGCTGCATCCTCTAGATGTTGATTTTTTCTTTTACAGCCCCAGTGTTTCAATAAAAATCCCTTACAGCAACAAGAAAATACAATTTAATCAAAATAAAAAGCAACTGGCTTTCATTTCTGACATATTTGCAGCAGTATTGAGGTCTACACTGTACTGAGCTCCATCTTTGTCGATCTGCTGTATGCTTCTGGTCAAGTTTGAGGCTGGTGAGAAAAGTTGTGTGAAAACCTGCTGTTAATTTTAATGAGGTGCTGCCAAAATATGACAGATGCAACAGCGGGTGATGTGTGACACTACAGGACTTATGTTGTGGATTTCAGTTTGTGAAAATGGCATGAACATGGCATTAAACACATCCCTTCAGGTGCACTGCCTCGGTTTTCAAACTACCTTATATACAGGCACAAGCCAATTAACTGCTGATTATTTTCTCAATTCATTGTGAAAAGTGCTTAGGCCAAGACGGCGTCTTCAGATATTCAACATCCTATAATTCAAGACAAGGAAAAAGCATCAAATTCCCACCTATCGCCAGCTGGAACCACAAAATGTTGGGCATTCTTCACGATTAAGTGATTACTGAAACAGTTTCTGTCACCCAAGTTGCAGCTCTACAATCAATTAATTAGCTCAATTCTGAAGCAATAAGGACTCCATGACCCTAACACAACAAAGGTGTATTAGTTTAGTCAAGTATAAAACTGAAGCCACCGTCAACATCGTCACAAGTCAACTAACCATGAGGCAAAAAGCCAGCATAGCAACTATTTATACTTTCATGTAAGCTTGCTAAAACTTTTTGACGGTCTTGCAAAAATGTTAGGACTTGCTTCCTGTATTTCACATACTTCAAAATACTTTTTCTTATGCAGATGAAATTGCTTCACTCTGTTAAGCCCAAAGAAGCTGTCCACTCATATAAAATACCCAAGAAGTTAGAATTTCATATTGAATTAACCTTTTATTGGTCTAAAACACATTTTCTTCACAGATAAGCAATTCAAATCTGCAGTCAATGAAGGGGACATGACATGAACAGCAGGGACAGATGCATACTAACACACTGTGATATTCTGGAACTCAGGCCAAAGAAGCCATTTTTATTCATGGTTATTGGTGTGATGCCAGAATAAACATGTAGGACAGCATTTACTGTAGTTAGACTTCCATCCACCGACAAGCACAAGTCCTAAAATAGGATAAAGCAACAAAGACTAAATGCTTGGAGGTCATCACAAGACTTCTCACAGCAGTCAGTTGCTTTTCTGACAGTGGAAGGTTACTTCACACTGTTTACTTCATACCAAACATTTTAACCAAAGGGTTTCCACATTTCCTAGTATCATGCGTCAAAGCAGGCTTATCCTTAAAAAAAAAAAATGTCCCAACTTAGATGTGGAGCCATGAGGAATTCACCTACAGATTCAGGGAACCTTAATACTGCATCTGGTGGCAGAGACATATTTTCTCACTTATCTAATGGTATCTAGGCACTTTTTATAGTGTGTATTTCTTCGTTAGAAAGCAGTTTCAGGACGTCCTCATAGTCTTAAGGGTTAAAGGGCCTAACGTTCCTGCTTCAAGTCTGGCCGAGGACCTTTGTACCATATTGTCCACCTGCCCCCCTCGCTCTCTCTTTCTCTCTCCACCCTCATTTCCTGTTAACTCTCTATTCTTCTCTATCTAATAAAAAGGACAATATGCTCTCAAAATACTTTTAAAAAGTCAATAAACAACACCAAGGTCTGTGGATTATCTTGAGTAAGTGGGACATTTTTTCTGGAAGTTGCTCCTGAGTGTTTTTTCCAAGCTTTGGCACCGCACCTCACTACACAGACACTTTCATTTTGGGCTGCAACTAACAGTTATTTTCATCACCGATTAATCTGCTTTTGTCTCAATTAACAGGTTAATCATCATGTCAATAAATAAAACAGATCAGGAAACAATTACTAAGAGGCCACGATGATGAACTCAAAATGTTTGTTTTATCCAAACAAGATATTCAGTTTATTGGTTATGACAAAGAAAAGCATAAAATCCTCACTTGAGATGTTAGAACAGGAAGATTTAGATTTTGCCTAAGAATCACTAAAATGATTATTTAATTATCAAAATAGTTGCTGATTATTGTACATCCTGTTAACATGGCTAATTGATTAATAAGCCAATTGTTTCTGCTCTACTTCCACTGGATTACGAGAGAAAAGATTTCGAGTGTCTCTACAGATCAAACATTTGTGTTTGGGTTGATGAGTCATGGTGCACATATTGCGATGGGTTATTCATCACACAACATTTGACACATCAAGACACGTCCTGATTTAGACCCTCATTCTCCTCCTTTCGCTCACAGCAGCCATATTCAAGGTAATAGACCAAATGAAGCTGTCAGGCTGGTTTGACAAAGCAACGCAGCATCCTCCACACGCACCACTCATCCCTTCGTAATGGGGACAATCAGACCTACGTGGCTCCAAAATAACCCACCCTTGAGTCTGTACATCTGGACAATACTAAACACACACAGGTTACACAAGTTTAACTCACACAATGCTGTCGGTCAAATCTCCTAACAAAGCTACTGCCTTAATCCCTCCCTGGACAGCACACATCATGCTGAGCGTGGTCAATAAAACACAGTTATCCCATTTTGCCCATCACTCCAGCTGCTCACCTGAATGGTTTGAATGTAACCGCACACACACGCAGCAACTTGCACTCTTTCAACTGGATTAATATTTGTCAGACAAAGTCATTTGGTGCTCAAAAAACAAATTCAAATCTACTACACTACATTATGTCTACAAAATCAATTTGTACAAGCAATAACAGGATGAATTAATTATTTAAAACAAGATTAATGACTAATTCAAACACACTGAGGATTGAATTAAAATGATCAAAGGCACAGTAGAGATTTAGAGCTGGAATTATTTCTGCTGCTGTAACAGGGGACTGTCTCTGACACGTAATTTGATAAGATTTAAGTCATAAATACACTTACAAAAAGGCCTACCACTAGTCTGCACCAATCAATGTGGAACAACAGAGAAGTCATTCAGTTATAAAAACTCATTTCATATTCATCATGAAATGACAGTGGGGAGACAGGGACTCGTTCTGTTAGCACTAATCCACGTTAAGAGCAGTTGATTATATATTGCTAGTGTTTACAAACACTTGAGATAATTGCGCATGATAAAATTCCAAGAGAAGACCCCAAAGAATCTATAATAGCTGCACACCACTTCCCAAAGATCACGTGACAACCGGTGTTTAAAATACAATGACATCTAAAACCCTTTTCTTTGTCTGCACAGCCACAGTGGCTGCTGTTTCTTGGGCCAATTACCCATTTTTTCCCTCCAGTTAGTCCAAACAAAATCCTGCTGCTGATGTTGCAAGTTTGGGAGCAAATATAGAAACTTTCATGAAATGCCTAAGTCACTCCTGTGTAATATCAATGAGACAGACAGTGGTAGAAAAATAAGCATTGCATTTACAAGGAAAGGTCACAAACATACCACTCATACAAGATTTTCAAATGATACTTTCTTCAATCCAAGGGAGCTAAACCAGACAGACAAACTTGACTAGAAATGTGCTTGGCTGAAGTTTGGGAAGACCCCCAAATGGCCGATCCTTTCCCAAAAAAACGATGGGCAGTGCAGCTAAATGCATCAAGCTGATAACTGAGACGGTATAGGGCTGTATACCTTGGAGGTTGGTTGTTTGTGTCTCCAGATATTTTATTAAATTTTAAGAATTTCTAACTATTTTAGCACTCTATTGACTGACTGTATAGACATTTTGGTGCAGAAGTAACCAGTAGTTGGCGGTATACTGTATTGCAGCTCACCTAGATTTGCCTGGCCTGGTCTTGGTTTGATTCAGTGCAGTGGTGAGAGACTTATTCAAACTGAGGAGGCTGGTATCAGCAAGACATCCTGAAGTGTCTTCTCTTTATACCGCAAAAACTGTGTTAGTATTAAAATTACTGCCAAAAAATGTTCTGCTCGTGCCCTTTGAGCAGTCGCATAAAGGGCCTCTCCATCTCCAAGTCCCAGTACATCTGTGCTTGGGTTAGATAATACATTACACTGCACAGTGTGGTTAAATTAACTTGAACTTTACGGACGCACATGTTGATTTGAAAAAAGTCTAGCAGGATTAAATGCAGGGAGGAACTTTTGATCATGTATATTAGGAAAATGATGAATCTTACTTGTTCAAAAAAGTTGTAATATTTAAATTGAACGTGGCAAATGTTAGACTGTCACTACCACATGAGCACACAAGGAGACAAACACTTTTTAAATCAGTGTGTGTCTCCATAAATTTAAAGCTCTGACAAAGAATGATTTTGGGAAGCATGTGTGCGATGATGAATTGCCTATCATAAAAGTTTCTGCAAGTTGATTGTTTTTACTCCATCAAAAGTAATGAAAATGGATGCCTGACTGGCTTTCAGAAATCTAATTGAACATAATATGCTGTAGAAAATAGTGCATAGTGACGTAAAGCAGCAAACAGTATAGTGCATTAGTATAAAAGACTGGAGCTTGAAGAAGTTTTGCTCTTATGAATCTTTTGACGTTATACAAGTTATAAAGTCTTCACTAGCAGAAAGAGTTAACAGCATGCATGTTTTTCAAGGTATAATAATATATGTAGCAGTCTGAATAGATATGACCACAGAACATCAAAATATACCGTAGTCACGTTGCAACTGAACAGACTGTCGACAGATGCAGACTTCTATATAAATGAACTCCACAGACAGCGTCTGTTCTTAATGCAGAACAATTTTCATCCAATTTTCACACTGTTACACCATTCTGCTTTCAGTTGCTCCTGTTTCAAGATACCGCTGTCAACACTGCTGATCAGTAAAGTAATGCGTCAAGTCTGCAGTCAGTCCGCCAATCAGACACAGACAGGAAACAAATGAAAAAAAAGTTTAAAAAAATAAGAGGAGAGACATAATGCAGATTCTTCAATTCACCACATACGGGGTAACTGAATGGTTTGACAGCATATGCTATGACATTTACAGTCTACACGTCTCAACTTAATTGACTATTTGTCAAAATGTTTGCTCTCATGCAGCACATATGTGGTTAGTATTATAACGGATGCAGATGTACCACTCTATATCAATTTATAGTAATTTTGAACAATTGAGAATCCTGTAAAAGGGGTCTTGAATGTGCACTTGATGGCTACCTACATGATATGGTGCTAAAGGATTGAGGCTAAAGCTGCATGTCTCACACAAACAGTCAGCATCCTCACCAGAACATTGCAAGGATGGATAAACTGCAACATTAGCCGACACTCTAATAGCAACCAGGACAGGCTTCCACACAGTGGATGTGCTGATCACGGGCGGGCCTCTTTTTTTTTAATAACAAACTGTAACATCCCAAACTAATGTGTTTAGTTCATAATGTGCTCATTTCCAGTAATGCTGGAACTGTTCAATCCATTTCCAAACACTTTTGCTCTTGTAGGTTTATATTTTTGGTCTTGGAAAGACTAAAAAACAGATCCACACCTCCCTCTAAACTCTTTCAGTTTCATTCTTACTACAGTACCATGCAGACTGTTCCCAACTATGTAGAGATTTAAAACTTGGCAGTCCTGCTGTGCATTGTTCTGATTGCTAAGCTATGATTAGATATTTGCTGTTCAGGCGGTGTGGTTAGCAAAAGACCTAGAGACTTTTCAGACTGACCATTACCAAAACACCAAATGAGGGAATAAGTTTGATAAGAATGGTGTTTGATTCCTCCTGGGGAGCTGTGGAGACTGTGCAAAGGAGCACTGAAGCTGCTCTGGGACCTTGTGATGGTCTAACATGTTGCTTAGGCGCTTAGTTTTATGTTGTCATCCATCTATAACACAAGAGACTATTCCAACCCAGCTATAAGTTTAACAGCACATAAGCACAAAACAATGATACATACAGATATAAAAGCACAAACAGGATCAAATCTATACACTGTGTTCGCACAAACATGTGTTGTGTCTGGCTACAGTGACACACAGTAATGTACTATTGTGGCTCCTTGCCCACACCCTCTTCTGGATTTGTGGCCACGAGCAGACGCAAACCTTGAGAGGCCCGTGAAAGCTCTAATGACATCATCAACCATAGCCCACTACCTGCAGCAGTGCCATCCCACAGTCCGTTCAGCTGAGCCAGCACCTCTGCTCGGCTGATGTATAGCAACTGTCGAGCACTCCCTCCTCTTTCATCCCGTACATTATAATTTCATTGCACCCGTGCAACACACACACGAACACACACACACACACACACACACACACACACACACACATACACACAGTTAGTCTAAGTGAAGAAGGCTACTAAAGATCTATAAAACATATCAATAAACACCGTTCTATTCCCGCGTAACCTATGTTTTTTAATTACTGCCATTAGCATTACTCCTGTGAGGTTTTAATTCATAGGGGTGTATGACATCATTCATAGGAGGAAGTCATTAGATTGGATCAATACACTATTCCCCACAGACGAAGACAGGCCACAGTGGGACACAGAAGCAGGGCATGCCAGGATTGAGTTAGTGCAGGGGAGGCAAAGAGAAACGACACTGTATGATACCTTTATTATGTGATTACATTATAGCCCAGCCAGACGCTGATACAACAAAACTAAGAGGGGACGTATTCATACGATTATAGTCCAGGATCAGATAGCAGTATGGGCCGGCTGCGCGGGGACGAGGAACTTTGTGGTATGGTTGTAGCTGCCATATGGTGGTGATTTTGTTAATACACTTTTAATCAGTTCAACTGAAGATCAATTAAAAAAGTACACCTTGCTAAGCAGGAATTCCAGTAAAGAGAGGTAATAACAGACATCAGACATTACAGCCACAGGAGTCCAGGAAAACCCACATCCTGAAGAACACACGCATACTCCTGTAGCAGGGGACAGGATACGTATGTACGCTGCTTTTTGTTGGCTGGATCCATTTCCTGTCTCTTTGCAGAATCCAATCAATATTATTTTACAGATTAACCACCAGTGAGGAGACAGCAGGTGCAGCGTGAGTCAGAGAGTCGTATGGAGGTGCCATTTTGAAACAGGTTGACATTAAAACATAGAAATTCAAATGTACTTGGACTAAAGCAAAATGCAGCTAAGGGGTTATAATGCGAACCACACTTGGTGTGGTTAACTGGAACAAGATCACATCCTCAAACAACAAAAAAAAGGAAGTGTGTGTTAAAGATTGTGGGAAGAGCAAGCTACATTGTCTTGGTGATAACTTATCATATCACAAAAATCGATTAGTGTTTCAGATTAACCTCATTTTTTCAAATTAACTCATTTAAAATGGTACAGCTGAAACAACTAGTCAATTAATTGATTATTTGAACAACGGAAAATTAACTAGCAACTAAACTGAATTTATTTGTCTACGTGCATTAATCTTACATGAATTTGTTGCACAACTTCTTAAAGATTTTCTATTCTTTGTTCTCTACAGCTGTGGATTGTTGATTTTGGACTGTTATTTCAGACAAAACACGACATTTAAATATGTTGTTTTAATATGTTTTTGGTCTGGGAAACTCTGATGGGCATTTTTTTTTTCATGCAATAATTATGTATTTTTGTAGGCCAACCTGGAAGTTAGCATCTCCCTGGTTCCTTTGACGAAACACTTACTACAAAAAAAAGCTCTTTGGTAAACAAAGGTTTATGCTTACATGTTTGTCCAGCAAGATAATCACAAATGAACACCACTTTTATGTTTTTTGAAGCATAAATGCAGTAACCAGAAGTAAGAAGCTAACATTAGGCTATACTACACCATGTTCGCATTACCTCAATGTCACCACCACTAAGCCACATGTTAGAGACCGCTTTTTTGAACACGTAAAAGCTTTGTGTTGTAAAACAAAACATGAAAATCTCTTCAGTGTGTGTTAACCACAGACCTTATTTCAGGCATCTAACCAGAAACCCATTAAAAAAATAACACTTTGAGATGAGGGAATCGCAGGTGCAAAAATGCTAACTCAGTTCTGCAGCACTCTAAATAATCGACAGATTAAAATCGACGAAGGAAATAAGTATTAGCTGCGGCTCAATAAAGGAACACGCTCAGAGAAAATAAACAAACAAAAAGGCAGTTACGCTTGAAAAGTGAGTTGACACAAATATTTAATTTTTAGCTTTGTGCTCTTTTAAAAAAAACGCTGGATGTTAACAGTAAGAACAGACATCAGCTGCTGTACAGCTGGAGCAAACTAATTAACCAAAACAAAGATGAGGACTATGGCAGGAGAACCAGAACGAAAAACTCTGAAACTCTTCTGCAAGCCAAAATGTTTTCAGCTGTTGTTAAATTGAATTTGATTGAAACAGCCATAGAATAGCACAATAGGGGCTGTCAAACCCATCCGCTCCTCCATACTGTAAAATATGGTGGGAGGCACATTTCATCAACCAATTGTGTCAAACAATGACGGAAGTTAATTGGCAGAAAGCTACTATCAGAGCCTTCAGATACTTTTGATTGCATTCTATGCGCCCTCCAATTACTTCCCTCAGAACCTATCTCTGAAGGCAGAGTATGAGTTAATTTGCAAGCACACAATAGCACAGTCCATTAGGACTGCAGGCTCCTTCGCTCCCAGTTTTAGCAGCTTAACAGACAGTTTCAGTGACCCTGCTCCTTCTGTTTGAAATCATAATCATGGCTTTACTTTCTCATTTCTCCCTGTAGTCGGTCCTGTCAGGACGACTGACGACCTCAGGGTTGGGCAGAATCTCGGGCAGCTCAGGGTCTGGTATATAATAGATAGATGTGATTTCTTATACAGGGAGAATGCTAGTTGATACCAGCAAAATCCCTCATTGTCAGCTGGCACACAGTCGGCCGGTCATGAAGGAAAACAAGGCCAGGAAGAGGAAAGCCAAGGGTGTGGAGAAGACTGTTTTAAGTGTATGATGTGGTCATCTGGGAGGATTTTATACTGCAAACAACAAGTTGGTGCTAGTTCAGTCAAACATTTAGGAAAAATACAAAAACACCTGGAGTGTCACAATTCCTACCTTGACTTAGAAAAAGCAGACACCTAAGTGTAAAAGTCACCTGATATGGTTTCCTACAAATTACAGCCTGCTTTGAACAACCCTGAACATTTGATATCATTGCTGTAATTCAACTACTGATTTAAAATATCTGTGTGCTCAACGTGAAAACTGTGACAAGTTGAAAGAGGCTTGTGAATAAAAGGCTGACTTCTCTTTTTTGTTTTTTATATTTTCTGTAACTGTGAAATTAAAAGCGTTCCCGTTTACTTGTTTAAAATCAAAAGTCAAGACGTTTCTTTTGTTCAGCTCAAGCACCAACCAGAAGATTAGAGCTCCGACAGCTTGCCTACAAAAAGGCCACCATCCATCACTGTTGTTCAAACACTGAAAAGTGTCAGAAACTTTAACAGTGTTTGTGTGGTAAAGAAGCCAATCTATATGCAGTAATCCCATGAGAGGAGGCAGGATTAGTTACACAGCAGCAGAGAGAATAAGCATTGTGTTATCTGCAAGTTTATGCATGCACACTCCACAGATACCAATGGGACAATGAGGCTTCTTATCGCAACAAGACCTCAGCATTTCACAACACTGGTAAAGACATTACCAAAGGCTGCAGTAATGCAACACTGACACACATGGACAGAAACAGCTGGTTCTTACTCCGCCAGTAGCTGAACACCGCACATGCATCATGGTAAAGAATCTGTCTTTGACATGAAGCCAAAACTTGTCACGTTGGAACGAAGATGAGCAAAAAGGTTTGCCCTCCCACTGAAGAAAATAAATACCACACAAGTGAGACTAGAAAGCTGTTGAGTGCACAAGAGCACTTTGCTACATCTTCAAAAAGATTTAAACAAGCTGCAACTGCAATGGGTAGCATGGCACACAGCAGGACTGGAGTGTAAGGTGGCACAAACGGAGGAAAACTGATCCTGCAGCCTATAAGGAGACAGAGTGTAATGGGAGAGCCACTAAAACAATTAACTGATTATTAGGTCTGATGGCAGATAAAGGTCCAAACCCCACAGCTGAAGACAGACAACTAGAATCACCACTGATTTTCTACAGGCTGCTGTGGGAGCAGTGCAGAGGACTACATTCCTCTTGGCTTTAATATGGGTTATAATAAAGGGAACATCCAGCTGGACAGTGCGCCTTGGACCTCAAATATTGAATGTGAAAACACAGGAGCAAAAACTGAAGCTGCTGAGATGACATCTGTAGTCCATCATGCAAATTTGTCCATTAACATCGCCATCAATATCGATCCAGTGTGGTCAACTCAAAAGAGGACAGACAGGATACTACACCGCCCTGTGACCCCTGATTTCTTAATATGAAAATACAACTTAACAGCAACGATATGAGGAAATACTAAAATTGGTGTCGGAATGCAATAAATCAGATTTCCATGATCTGGTGTCCCGTCTCATTCCGCCGCAAACTGAGCGTTACAAAGGCGTCGGGGAAACTAACAAAGGCTGGCTCGGACACAGTCAACATCACGTCTCCTCTTGAGTCACAAACACATACTGAATGGACAAACCCGAGCAATAAATTTATTAAAACAGCAGTCATTTCAGCTGACACAAACGCGTTTTTTTTTTCTTTGCTGCAGAGCGCACCACATTAAAACTGAATTTTCATACCTTTAATCACAACAGGCTACGGTGACCGTCGCTGGGGGACACACTCTCGGCTTCTACAGCAGGTAATAATAAATAATAAAAAAGCAAATTCTCACACATTCACATCCCAGCACAGTCCAGACGTCCGTCCGTCCGACAGACCGACAGTCAGCCGCCTCCGGTTGGATTTAATAAAACGAGAGGCGCAGCAGAGACAGAGGAGCCTCAGTGTGGACGGACGCAGAGCTGCATTGGGACAAATGTTGCTCCATATTCCAACTAAGAGACAAAAAGAAGACACTCACCGCTGTGTTTGGCACCGAATGACGACGTTTTGTTTATTTCATTGCCCCCGCTGAGCAGCTGTGAGTAGTGGTGCGTCACTGACTTCCGCGTTAAGATGGAGTAAAAAAAAAAACCCAAAGGCAAATAATGAATTTAAAGGACAGGCGGCGCACGCGGGCACTGTGCACTACTAAAGAGATGAGGATGAAGATAATGAGGGTGATGAAGATGATGGAAAGTGTAGCCCATGAGGGTGGTGGTGATTAAATATGATATTTAAAACTTAAAGGTCCAGTGTGTCAGATTTAGGGGGCTTTATTTACAGAATAATATTCATAACTATGTTTTCATTAGTGTATAATCAACTGAAAATTAGAACCCTTATGTTTTTGTTACCTTAGAATGAACTGACAAACTAAACAGTGGCTCCACCATAGTTTCGGCAACCTTCGTAGCTGTGAAGTGAAGCCAATGCGGAAGTGCCAAAACCTGCAGTTCCTTAAACGACCACTTGAGGCTGGCTCCAGAAGTGAGCCCCATGTTAAAATGTCCAACTTTACAGCAGAAATAAACATGTTTACAGCCTGGTACAAAAAACTGTTTCGGTCTCGATAGCTAATTTCCTTGTTCATGACAACTGTACTGAGGGTGAATTTCTATTTAACTCACCTGTTCAAATTATATTAAGGCTCAAAGTTATGCATTATTAACAGCCTGATTGCTTTGATTGACAGGTGGGTGCTGTTACAGGTGGCTTGTTTGAGCACCCAGACTTCATTCAGACTGCCTCAGGTTCACTGATGATACACATCTTTGTCCATTTTTAGATTAGCCGGGAGGCAGAAGAAGAAGGACTGCCAAGAAAGACAAATCCATCATACTCTGAACTTCAAAAACTTATGGGTGACTTCACAGATACGACCTCCGTTCTTCATACTGTCAGTGTACCCAAATAGACCTGCTGCACATTGTGATTTTTGTTTCAAATTAAACAAACATCATATTAATTAATGAGCTTTGGAGATACTGTTAGATTGATTTGTTACCTTTAGACTGAGCTAGGCTAGCTGTTTCCCCCTGTTCCCAGTCTTATGCTAAGCTAACTGGCTGTAGCTTCATATATACAGACATGAAAGTGGGATCAATCTTGTCATGTAGCTAACTTGTTGCCATAAAGTGAATTCTTTCATATTTTTCAAACTGTCAAACTATTCCTTTAATGATGATGCTGTAATGATGAACAACTTTTTTTTATTATCATTTATTACAATAGACATTTCTTATGTCTTTTCTTTTCTGGACATTACATATGAGATTTGTTATTAGGAAAAACAGCTCTAATCTGTATTAATATATTCTGGCATCATGGTCATTATTTAAGATTATGAATGGCCTGTTTGACTCAAGTGACTCACACTATGTACTGTAACTCCACACCAAAAGACCCCCTCACTCACTGTGCAGTATGTTAGATGAGGGCGAGGCTCACTTATTAAACGAGGGAATGTATCCTCTGTTGACTCAAAGCCTCGGCTCTATCTCTGTGAAACCTGTCATTGTGTTTGGGCCTATTACTGATGCACAGTCCACCACTCCATCCTTGGGCTTGGACAACGGAGCCTCTGTGCTCTGTCTGGACAAAGTGGGCACCTCAGAAGTGAGTCTGCCAAATTGTCATGCATGTGTCTCTGCGTCAGAGGGATAGAGGCGTCTTGTTACGTGAAAAGATTAGAACATGGCTTGTGTTAAAGAGAGGCAGGAAAGTGTTGTGTTGATACAGCCTTTTCCCCACATTTAGAGAACTTTAGAAATACTATTTTTTACAAGCTTATACTCATTTACACTGAATCTGACCGGTGTAACCAACCCTATCAAAAAGGCCAACAGAAAACAGTTTGTCCTGTAAGGACTAAAAAGGGTGTGTGAATTTTACTGGCAGGCATAATAGCAGGAAGTTGACACGCCAAGTTCAGTTACAAGATAGGGTTCTTAAGAAAGGAGGAAGAATGGGGTGGTGAGTAAAAGACAAACAGGGCAGAGCTGTAGAAGAAGATGAGTTTATCCCAGGAGGTCAATGGCCCTGTCAATCGACAGGAGAGGAGGTGAGAGTGTGCAAGATGGATTGCCCAGAGATTTTCTTGGTGTGTCCATCCTGTTTTCTTACCTGACACACTGAACCTGTCAGACTGGTCATGTTTGATTGACTCATGTTTTGATCAGTCCGGCCCTGTGCACACATGACTCAGCAGAGTAAACAATCTTATTTAATATAGGCACAGATATAATTTAGAACAACACGCAAGTTTGTGTGGACGTGGTTTCTGTTTTGATTCCAGAAAAATTGGAATGAATACCACTTGATGAAAAAGGAATCGTATTTAGTTGCGTTCAAGTCAGCAGAAATCTGTGTAACTTCTGGGAGATTTATGTTTGTCACATTCCAGTTAGTTTCCGTTTGTGACTACTGTTCCTCATTATGTCAGTGCATGCAAACTTGAGCGAGATTAAACAACAGTGTAGTGGTTAATGATTGCTGATGCTGATTACAGCACTACATTATATGCATTATAGTATATATGTCGGGGATGTGGTGTTTATGGATTTTAGAGGCAGAAACCATACAAAAGCAACTGTAAACATTTCCTGGTATTTAACTGTCCTAATGGATTAATATTAAAAGGATAATCAGTAACCTGCAATTTATTCTGCTTTCAAAAAATCCTTTCCAGTCCTGTAAACATTTTGTTATTGTATATGTCTACTGCCACCATTGCTGAGCTTGATTCGTTCTCCTGAAAGCTATGTTAAGGCATTGTGATTTGGTCTGTGCAAAATATAGACTTGCAGCACTTGGCAGAGTTGCAGAGCTGCAAGAGGCAAGCCAAACAATCCTGAAACAGAAAATAGACATTTAGTTTGTTATGTTACTTACTGAGCAGGAACAGTGGAAGACTGTTCCACTGAAGAAAGCCAAATCAAAACTTGTGTATATCCCAAAAGGTTCACTACAAAAGGAAAATGACAACAAAATCCACTCATGAAAGAGTGGAAAGAGCAATTTAGTGTGGCACTTCAACAAACTTGGATGTATCACAGGACAGATTTGAACAAGAATGGTCAAACTTGATACAGCAGAAGCTGAGATGTGTGACCTTTAGTTTCCAATATGGACTGAAGCTTCAAAATCACTGGATCCTATACTTCCTTTAATGCTCATTCCCAGACCCACGTCTTTCAAACTCCACGCTTCGGTTTGCATCATTAGGGCTTGTTAAAAAACGTGCATTCTCCTCTGATAAACCAAGCGAAATACCTGGGTGATGTCACTTCACTTAACAAAGCTCCTCCAGAGTCACAGGAAAAACTATGCAACTCTTTTCACACAGTAACGGTGGCACAGAAATGTGGCGTGTTCACCTTCACCTTACATAACATAACCACCAAATGATAGAACAATCTCTGACTGTCATTAGTTCACAATTAGCAATGGTTAGAGGATGTTTGCGCCAACATTTTGGTATATTCTCAAAAATAATCTTGTGGTTCAAAGAAAACACACAGCTAACATGCTAACATGTTTATCAGGTGTAGTATTTACCATGGTCACCATCCTAGTTTAGCTTGATAGCATGCTAACAGTTGATAATTAGGACTAGAAGAAGTTACAGCATTGGCTGATAGAGCCAACAAACAATGAGTTTGTCAGAAAATGAAAGCCTTCTCCTGTTGCTACACTGGAGGAGTCTGAAATAAAATTATTGGGTTTTTTTTTTTGTTGTTCTGAAGTTCATCCAGATGCCTGTAAACTCCATCCTTTTGAAGAAGATGCACCTCTCCATGTTGAGGTGCCGTTATCTGCCCACAGAGACTAAGCAGTTTCCAGCAGTATATGCTGCAAAGCCCAATTATCTTGGATCAAAGCCAGACAACATGGAGGAGGAAAGTGAAGTTAAAAACACTGAGACGTGACTCAGGTCAGGGTTTGTCTGTTGCACAGGAACAGCAAAGTGAAAGCAAAGTGAATAATGAGAAGCCCCCCCCCCCCCTACACACACACACACTTTTTATATGAACCTTTCTACTGAGTGACTCACCAGCAATGAAAGAAAACAGATTCATGTTTTTGATTACACAGTCTTCTCATATTTACTGATTACAACATTATCTGTACTCCAGTCTTCAGGATTAGTTTATGTTTTGCACATAAACAAACTACAGCTTTGAAGCTTTGAAGAGACACTGCATTCGAAAATATGAATCAGTGTCAGAAGGCCCAGCGGGATCAGTCCATCTGCGGACGGTCCTATCAGAACCGGATCTGAATCGGTGATGAATCTGAATGTTAGTCTTTGTGTGAAACAAGATTTTGATGTTGTCATTGTATTTATAGGATAACAGGAACATTTACTGTTAATTGTTTATACAGAAACAATGAACTCATCAAAGAAAACACCAGCTCAAAACCAAACTTACGTTCTACGTCACAGATGTTTAAAATAAATAAAAATGTGTTCGCTTGCTGTGACACTCCTAACAACCAACCTAGTGAGTAAGATCGCAGGTTTATCCTGACATGGTGACACAGCGCTAATGAAGGATGACTTCAGAAGACTTTGTCCTTGTCTATATTTGTCCTAACTTCGTTTAGACTTAGTGAGTGAGGGGCTCTTGATGTGCAACAGGTTCAAAGCCATTTGGGCTTGTTGCTAAGGAACTAGCTGTGGGTCTGAGTCAGGACGACAGGGTACTGTGACAAGAATGAGTCAGTGAAACCAAACAGAAACTATTTCTCATCTACTCCACAGTAATATGAAAACTATTAAGGGTGAGCAGCAGGAAAGGTCAAACATTTATTGTGCAAATAATGAGGAACTGCAATGGCAAGACTTGACAACACTGTAGGGAAATGAGAGGGCATTACAGCAACTGAATCAATCGATTGGAAATATAAGAGTTGAATTTAAACACTTACGAGCCATCTACAGTATGTACGGAAAGAAACTTTATTAGATCAAACCCCTGTAGATACTATAACAGCATTTAAAGTTTTTGCAACAGCTGAGCAATAAAAAAGACTTACAAAAGATTTTTTTTTTTATGGCAACCACCTTACTTATAGACACATCATAAATATCATAACCCCCCCCCATCCTAATACACTTTACTTTATAGGATTACAGATTACAACTGACATTCACACCTACACACATTGCATACTTGCTATGTCAAACCAACCTTGAATTTAAATAAGTAGTATTCATTAATAAATATTAAGTATTTCATCAATAAGTGGGTGTACTGTACTGAAATATTTCATTAGTGATGTCGGTATGTATGTGCCCATGTAAGAAAGACGTATAGAGGTGCAGAATATAAAAATCTGGATGACGACAACATAAACACTTCATAAGACAAACACAGGAATAAGTATCCTTCCACCCGACAATAAGGAAATTCAAACGTATAAATATGATAGTTCTAAAGTGCATCTGTCAAAGACTTGTCGAGTGAAAATTCATCAGCTGTCCTATTAAAAAGAGGAAAAAAAAAGGCTGAAAATTAAAATTGATATTTCTGGACGTGCAGCAGATATATTTAGCGAAAACTACCTACATACATGCACAGGTTTTTTTTTTTGTTGGTTTTGTTTTTAGGCAATGGAAAAAGAACAAAAAGGATAAACATCTTCACATTGTCAAGATAAGTAGTTCTGTGCCATTTCAGTCTACTCTCGTTTGTTCACACTTGGCTTTACAGAATATTTTATTTAAATGTTTAAGCAAACTTGGCTGATTAAAAAAAAAAGCACACAGTGGTGAATAAGTTCCTCTTTTCTGCAAGAAATGACAGACTCTCTACCATTCAGTCAGATTAACCTGTACTTCTGCAGGCCATCCCTAATGAGGGGTGAGGGGTGAGGGTCGTCGGGTCTAGATCTTGGGCAGCTTGGGAGCACTGATAAGAGGGTTGGTCTCCTCCAGAAACCGTCGTCCGGCACTCTTGTAGTCGTAGGTGCACTCATGCGTCTCTGCATAGCGATGTGTGGCACAGAAGTTGTGACCACACCTGAAAGATTTAAATAAACAGATATTTTGGTATGTATGCAAAAAAAACAAAACAGACCTAGAAATAATACTTTATTTATAGTATGTTCCTCTCAAGGCCTAAAATGAAATTATTCTCCTACATTTCTCCATCAGCTAACTCAGGCTATTCTGCTGATGCAGAGTCACATTACTCCGTTTTTATTTTTACTCCTCCATAGAAATCCTCCTGCATGTGCTTTAATCTTTCTACTCTCATCATTTCATCGCTAAAAAGAGCAATGCCATTTCAGATGTCCTATTTATTTAATATGTGAGCACTAATAGTGAGAAAATCACTCATTTAATTGCAATAAGTTACCCGTTTGACAAAACTTATAACAGTCTCTGTTTAAAAAGCTCCACTTTAAGTGGCTGATGTAAGAGTTACACACTGTTACATCAGATTCGGTGTCTATGCCCTGGACAGTACCTGGGAAAGGGAAGTGATCCATATTGGTGTCATTGGGAGAAACTTTGATCATGTTAATAACGTGTGGCAGAACAAGTGGTGAACAGGGACGCGTTTCCACTGGAGAGATGGCTAAGAGACAAAATGATGAACTAGGAGGGGACCACTTTTTACTAAAAGGGATGCTTCAAGGACAAGAATGACAAATGGGCAGAGATTTGATTTAGAGTCAGGCAGTGAGTGAGTGAGTGTGAGAGTGCAGGTGGAAATGCTGGAGGCGCTTGTACCTGCACTCGTAGCTGGTGGCCAGGCCAGTCTTCTTGCCGCAGAGGAAGCAGTGCTTTGAGCTCTTCTTCTTGCTGCTGCCTGTGGGAGCCTTGACTGGAGGTAGGTGATATGTTGGAGTGCCTGAGAGTAGAGGAAACATTTTTTATTTACTTTAGAGAAACCAATGTGGAATAACTGATCCTGTAGTGAAAAGGCTTGTATCAGTGGTAATAATCTATACACAGTCGACTCATTCAGCTTGAGCCCTTTGCTTTAAATTGTGCGTGTTTAACATTTCACAGGCTTCAAATTTGCTCAAGCTAGACCCATCACAGTGATGATAAAGCCATAAAAGGTTGGATAAACAGAACCACATTAGAAAAAGAAATCACAGTCCTCTCTATTGACTACTTTCATGCATGTTTCACTTCTGACCAAACCCCAGCAGTGATGTCAAAGCAGCCATTTTCACCAGCTGTCAAACGGCAAAACACCTGCTGTGAAATCACACGCTGGAGTACGGCCAGAGAGGCAATATGCCTTTAAATCTTGCTGCACATTTCTGAAGAACTGTCAGTCTTCACCATTTCACTTGTTTATATTGTATTTGTGTGATTTCATATTATACGTTATGTCTGCTACCTGATACCCACAGGGAAAAAAAATCCATTAAAAACAGTGTTCAAACTGTCACATTCATTTTGTTTTATCCAGGGTTTCTTTGTTAGTTTTGACAATTGGTTTGAAGATTTGGTAAAATAATTGTAGTTAATTAAACTAGATGTAAACAGCAAACAAAAGTGAATTTGTGACTCTGCTATTCCAGAAATGATGCAGACAGCTGGCAATCATGTACGTTAACAATTGGGAAAAAAGGGCTTCAGGAAATTTTCAGGCTTTGTCACATGAACCGTCGCCCTGTCGTAATTTTAGAAAATATGTCAGAAAATAAACTGTTCATTTCCAAAGTCAGGGAACACTGGTTTCTGTCAGCATGTACCCACGATAATCGTGTGTGTGGAAGCATGAAGCTTGTCTAGGTTTGTGAGCCGTGGGGATACAGAAACATACAGATAAAACTGACAGCTCTGTGATGAAGGTACAGGAAGCTCGCTGTCAAGCAGCTGGGTGTGGGATTGGATTTTTATTTGTCTTGTGCACTTGAATCTCCCAACGTACAGGCTTACACAGGGTTAAAATATATTCAGACCGAAGCACATATTCCACATTCTCTTGGGAAACAGAACTTGAATTTAATTACATTTAATTAACAGTCACCCCAATTAAGCTTTCTTAGCTCCAAATCCTAATAATTTAAAACAGAGGATCTGATTTGTACAGTTTCTGCGCACACAGCAGCAGTACTGTAGAAACACGGTGCACTGAGAGACAAACGTCAAGTACATCAACTTGTCTCACTTGCTGTGAGTACTGATATCTTCAACTAGCTGCTGACTTTTTGTTTGTGTTGCTCTGCAGTTCAGTCACTGATGACAGCAGCAAAGGTTCCAATATTTTAATGGAGCATACAGACATGTTTGTGAAAACTGGTATAGCTGGAGCACAATGGGCTTCTATGAACAATAGATCAGCTTTACGAACCAATTAAGATAACGCTTTTTTTCCCAGGTCTGTACTTTCCGAATAATTTCCGAGGAAGTTTCCTTGAAATAACTATGAGGTAGTAATTATTATAAGGAAAATAGGTTTCCTCGAAACAGCTCAATTAAAAGACAAGTACATATTAATTCAGCATATCTTTATTACTGGAAACTCAAACAGAACAAAGTCTCCATTTTCCTTGTAATTAGTGCCGAATGACATTTCCTGTCCAGGAAACTCTGGAAAATGATCAGGAAATGACAGACTGAGCTATGTACTGGTTAGTTCAGATGTAGATTTTCCAGAGCAGTTAGTAGCTCACAACTAAACAACACATCCCTACAGTGACACATCTTCACAACATGCAATGAGGATGTCTCAATATAGAAAAAACACAGAGTAAAAAAAATGTTCGAGAGCACAATACCACAGTGGAGGGATGACTCACTTTTGAGCACAACATAATCAGAACAATAACAGAGTGGATTTAAGTTGGACTGTTCATAAGTGGTCTCTTCAGAGTCCAGACTTGTTCCCTGCTGAAAATATAATTTCCCAATTCCCTTTTTTTTCTTACAGTGCTTGAAGGCATGGACATGGATGAATGAGAAACGTCATGTGTTTAAAGCTGTTAAAGGTAAGCTAAAAGACCAAAAGCGGTAATTACTACCAGGGGTGTCTCCTGAATAATACATGTAAATGAGAAATTTCAGACTTCAGTTTTAATAAACTGACCCCATGAGTTCAATTAGGATTGAAAAAACAAAACAAGCTTGAGCAGATTAATAATTTTTGAATAAATCATGAGGTGTGAACATCAGAGTCAGCATACTTGGTGTCTCTGTTAAGACTGAATTTATTTTGGAAGCCCACTCAAATATGTTTGGCCCCAATGAGAAGATTTTTCAGTTTATTTTATTCATTTATTCTTTATTTATTCCTGCAACCGAATGTAGAGACGACTGAAAAGTCATTCAGATGTTGTTGGGTTGTTCAATGCCAACTGCAGTAGACTCTTTAACCGCCATTAGTAAATTCTCAGCCTACAGGAAACACTGATGCTGATGAAAAAATGTCCAGTAATGGAGGAAAATGCAGAACCTTGACTCATTTCTTGATGTATTGATCCATGCATATTCATTCATATTCTCTCTGAATAGTGCGAGCATATCAGTATCCGACATAAATAAGTGAGTGTGCTTGTGTGTGCTGCTTCTGCAGTTGGAGGAGTAATGAATATTTAAAAACCTTGCGGTGCTTTGTTGTAGCGCTCATACAACATGAACTGAAGATGTTCAAATCAACCCTTCTCTGTATGTTACTGCGGCTTTCAACAACTGCATCTTAGTTCAGAACAGTGTGTCTCCGATGAGTCTAACAGCATGTTGGAAATACAACAGGTGGCTGTAAATGCAGCAATTTCTTTACGAAATGAATGCTTTATGAAAACTAAAGTGTCTGTGAGTCTCACTTACCTATTCTCCCGAAAGAAGTCAAGACTCCCCCGGCTGACGCAAGAGTGTTGGTGGCCTGAGAAAACAGCAGCAACATGAAATATTTTTAGAGTAAATCAATAAACGTAAAAAAGACATTCCAAACAGAGGGGTAGAGATCATTACAAAATTGATTTTTGAACCTTGGCTATGAATTTTGCTTATGTGTGCTGTGTATGCTTTAAATATGATACACTTTGATATATTAAAATGGAATAAAATCATTTCACACTGCATTAATTAAACCTTACATACAGTATGTACCGTGTCACAGATGGGTAAACGCCTGACAAAGTCAAATTCAGTGTTGCATCTTAATTCAGTGTTTCGACAGAGAAGCAGTGTATGTGTTCTTTTCTAATTACACGTGCAATTAAGTGTGTGTAACGTGTGCTTAGGCTGGGAGATATTATCACCCACCTCGCTGATCATATTATGATAATTCTATGATCAGTGGCATCTTAGTAAAATCTGTCACAGCACGACATCTCATATACTTGACAATACAATATATGAATTTCACCTCACCTCTACTTTACTTTAAAGCATCTGCTACCTTTGTGGTATTGATGTGATGAGAATAGACCAAGTTCTGTCTGTCACTATTACTCTAACTTAAGTGAGAGCAATTTACAGAATACATTGTTTGAAGTCTCACATAAATGCTTCAGAACAAACAAATTGAGCAATAAAAACAGTCTCACAAATCCAATCTTGTCAGGAAACACTGACAGCTATCTGTGCTCACCATGTAAGAGGCTGCTGCTCGGTGTAACGGTGACATTTGTCTTAGGAGATCATCCTGAAGGAGCCTGTTAGTTGGGATAGATGGCAGCCTGGAGCTAAGGCCGCCCTGTCCTGAGGCAGTGGCAGGAGGCAATGCCAGTGCAAGTCCTAGACTCTCTCCAAGGCCGTCCCTGCTGTTGCTGCTGTCTGGAGCCCTTGTGGAAAGAGAAGCCAAGAGTTCAGAGTTGTTCAAGGACCCTAATGGCTCCTTACAGGCTTGGTTGGCCAACTTAGTGATGCCTCTTGCTTCCCTCTTGGAGATAAGCTCTGGCCTCTTGCCAGGTGACTCCACTTTGACGCCACGGAGGCGTGGTGGATGAGATGATGTGGTGGCGGAGGGGTGAGGGGACGTGTTGACTGGCTTCACTTGTGCTGAGGATTGTGCTTGAAGGTTGGGCTGTAAACAGGAGAGTGGAGAATCAAAAGGCTGAGGCAGCAGTCTGCTCGGAGTGGATGGTGAAGCAGAGGTGGGCAATGGAGAGGGAGGGCTAATATGAAAAGAAGTGCCAAGCTGTGTCCTATCAGCTCTGCTGGTGAGAGTATCACTTGACCCAAGTGTCCAGGTGCTGAGCGGGGAAGGGGAGAGTGGCAGCTGGTGCTGAGCCCCAACTTCGAGGGACCGACGGCCTCCCTCTGGCTGGGTGGACACATCAAGACTAAGTGGGTCTGACAGTTCCCCAAATGGAGCTCCAGTTTGTGTTGGCACCACCAGCCCAGCAGCTTCCTCCAACAAACCCAGCCCGACTGCCTCTGCTGCAGGTTCAGCTGGGTCAAAGGTAGCTTCAGGTGGCCCCCTGATACAAAGTGGAGGAAGCTGAGGGTACACACAATCCCTCATCAACCTGGTGCTGCCAATGTCCAACCGGGACACTTTGGGAGGGGGACGGATCTTTGCAAATGGTGGACATGTCTCCCATGGCTCCTCCTCCTGAAGCATATAACAAGAAGGTGAAGAGAACGAGGGAGGGGGTCGCCTCGGGATGGACAAATGGGCAGATGTTGCAGCAGCAGAGGGCGAGGAGGGGTTTACGGATTTATGGTCAGCGACTGGAGGTAGTTGTGCACTCGACTGCCGAGGCTGGTTGATCTGGGGAAGCGAACGAAAGAGGCGATGGTGGTGTCGTGTGCTGGAAGGTCCAAGAGAGCCACTGAAGGGATGTGGGCTGACGGGGGGCCGTGGTTTTATCTTTGCAGACTTCTTAGGCTGGAGGTTGGAGACATGGACAGAGAATCAGATAATACCACATCACCCTCTGAAAAGTACTTAAGTACTGTACATTTACACTATTTTCAATACAATATACAATTATAAAATCATAGTGGTTACACAACACTTGATTCAAGCTGCTTGTATTGATTAATTATGTACAGTTCTATGTAATGAAAAGCTCCATTCTCTTACAAACACATGAAAATTAGTGTGCGGTGCAGTACATCTGCAGTATGCAAAGTGCTTGCTGACTACTATATTTAGTCTATGATTATGATAGGCAGGACTCTATTTAATGACAATATCATGTGATTTCATTATTTTATTGATAAAAATTCAGCTAGAAACAAGAACATGCTTGAAGAAAACTTTCACATAAAAGGGCAAAATGCCTGATTTAATGGTATGTCTATGTGTAAATGTAATAGGCAGTACATTTTAATAGTTCTTGTAGATTCAAACCTTTTTGTTGAGGTTCATGTCCTCCATCTTGGCTTTGAGTAGCTTCATTTTGTTCATGGTGATGGAGTTCTCAAGGCTCTGCTGTGCAGCTGCATAACTCTCTCCATCCTCCTCCTCCTCCACGCACACATTATACACAGAGCCACCACTGGAAAATATGAGAGGCAAAACCATTCTGCCTATTAGTGATCTTACAAAGCCGTCTGCTAAACAGCCTTCAGTGGTCCTGTTCATTGCAACCTTTGTCACCACAATGGACATGAACTCAAATTCACCAACCAAGTACACCGACAACTACTGAATAATCAAAGGTATGTACTGAACTCCACACAGGCTGTACAATTATATAAGTTCACTTAAATAACTAATGTTTGTGCCACCATTCTTAATACTGAGAAGCTGATGCAATAATCTATGTTTGTATTTCTGATGGTACTGTTACTGTAGGTTTAATTATGACCAATGGGAGAAACTCGTGGTCCAGTTTCTTTTAAATGCATCATATCAGTATTTGTGCTTAAAAACATTACAGACACTGTGACAAAATACTGACCTCAGAGATTCAGACAGCGGGGTCAGGGTGCCATCTCCTCTGTCGACCACTCTGAAAAAGTTTAGCTGGTCGCCCTCGCGATAGACCACAAACGTGACCTGCTTGTTGGACAGGCTTTTCTCCCAACCCTCCTCCTTTGTGCTGTCCATCAGATCAGCCACCTCTTTTATAGGATCCTCCATGGTTACTGACAAAAGAAAAGAGAGGGTTCTGTGGTTCAATACCATATTTTAATTCCCTAATGGATTAAGGAATAGAATTTCATTTTTGTTTTATATAATGTCTGTACAGATGTCTAGCTACCATGTGAACGTACCTCTCCTGGTGTTAATAGGGCCGCCCCTCATAGCTAAGACCAGTTTTAATGTGCAGCCCTCTGCAATGCTGCAAAAACAGAGTGATGATCAAAACAGGAGTATAAGTGAACATTATTGTAACCCATTCACCAGTTCATGCAACTCTAATGGGATAGAAGGAAATAACAGTAGGCAACATATTTAGATTTGGGATAAAATGCCTAACTTCTGAGGCAGAGGAGAGAGCTCTGATCTAAAGTAAATAACACTTCAAGGGTCAGGATGATTTCCAGATGAACTTAAGTGCACAACTGGGAATTCCATTGGAACATTTGTTTCATATGAGCAGATGTTTCATTGCCTAATCTACCCCTCTGTTTCAAAAACTTCAAAAGCATGCTGCAGCTTGATAGGCAAGCCTTGCAAGATCTCACCAGAGGCTGTTCATGTGGAAAATTAAGTGACAAGCATTCATAACAATAACCACCATCTGCAGCCAGCAGAGCAGTGGAGGGGGAGGTCTGCATCTCATAAATTGACAAGAGTGGAGGAGCAAACTCTCTCTCTCGCTGTCTCTGTGACCAGTATGTCACTCGACTCATGCAGCTCTACATCTCTGGTCCATTTGCAACATGTCGAATTCAATTAAGACCGAATCCACAACGCTGCAGAAAGGCTTTTAAAGTGCACATGCAAATTATTCTAAATGTACACATTGTGTTCTCAAACATATTGTTCGTAATTGCTCTAATAACCCTCGCTGTCAGTGTGATTTTGCCTGGATGTCAGTGCTCTGAAGGACAGAAAGTGTCACGAGGAATGGATTTACCCATAGTCATGCAGACAATGTTCATCATCCAGCTCCAGACTGTTCCAGATAAGGTGTTGCTGGGCAACAGGGATACCTTTACAGACAGTCAGAGAGAGGGTAGGAGAGAAAACAACCAAAGTTAACAAGAACCTGTTCATATTTCAAAGTTGCTGACATACAGGTAAGATGGGAATGCTACCAAAAGAAGCATCCACACTACTGAAGATGATTCATGTCCACCCCCTAAAGACAAAACCATGTAATTACTGGAAAGGGGCCCAAGACAGACGCATTGTCAACTAATATAGTGCAAATATCTGATGTGCTTCAGTGTTATCTCACCACAAAGTGAGCTTATCTTACAGCTAAAACTTTCAAAACACAACTACATGTCTACACTGTATCAAATATTATTAAAACCAAGACCAAAATAATAAGACTCCAGTATGACAGCCTAATGAATACAACGGCTCTTAGAATGAGATGGAGTTTATGTGTAGTCAGGAAGCTCTCTGAGCCCACAATGAGTGAACTAGCTGACCCAGTGCTGGAGGTGAGCCAGTGTTAGTGAGCGAGCAGTGGCCCTTTCATTGCAGAGTGGTATGCTCCATCACAAACACACAGGCTTGGCTGACACACCTCCTCTCACACAGAGCACAGAGAGGCCTTTCTGAGCAAAACTGAAAACAGCAGCAAAGAATGTAGTTATGGAAGGTCATCTTGATCTACAAAAAAAATCTAGCTTAGAGGACAGAAAATACAAATACAAAAATACAAATATCAAGTTTGAATAAACATAATTCGTTCAAATGAATTCCTACAAAACCCACATAACCTCATCCTAACTACAGAACAGATGTAGACTAGACTACTAGAACAGATTTTGCTGTGCTCATTTGTGGTGCTTCCGCTGCCTCGAGTCAACAGGTGAGTCCACAGATTTGTTGTGGTAATGATGTGATTATAAAAAAGGTAGTTTCATGTTACAAAGTCAGCAAACAGCCTGACCCTTTTCAACAAGATGGTTTGATGTTGTGATTCAGCGCTGGCTCGCTACTTTCCTCCGTTGTGTATAAATGAAGAGAACAACAATGGCGATGCATGCAATGGGTGAAAGTGACATTTAATGAACACCCACTGCTGGAGCACATGGCGCGCCTTGCAGTGCAAGGACAAATAATAGACTGAATATTTTAATTTTTGGCAACAGAAAGGGTTGTTTCAATGACATGACAGTCCAACTCAACGCTGATCAATGTGTATAGTGACAATAAGTCTGCGGGCTTTAAACTTGAGTGTAACCATTTATTTTCTATCTATTAATCTAAGTTACATTAAAACTGGCAAGCAGCTCAACAGCACAACAGAATAAGTTGTGCACAACTGACTCCACAGAGCAGGTATACACAGTGCAGCACACCTCAGCAGACAGAACAGACTATACAAAATAGTCAAAGAAATGACAGGATGTAAATGTGCATTATTCCTGTAACTTATCTTCTCAGTCTATCAAATGAGTGATGCAGCTTGCTGGCTCAATCGGTGCAATATCCTAATATATAAAATATGGACAATATAACCTGACAGCACGCACACACACACAAAAAAAACTTGCAAATAAATGTGTGCTCTTTGTACCTTCCAGCCTCTGGATCTTTGCCTTGACTGAAATGACAGCCTCAAAGGGCAAGACGCGCAGCTCAAAACAGGTCCCTGTCAGGGTCTCTATGAAGAGCTCCATAGTGTCATAGAAAGGGAGTTTATAGTGAAAAGCTCCCACGCTGTCGTCATTAAAGAAGGGTGGCTCCTTCCTGTCGGTCATCTTGGGTGGTTGGCAGAGAGACTTCAAGGAGAGATGGTTAAATGGGAGGGATGGCCCAAGATGAGGGTGAGAGGGACAGGCACTGCTTACTGGCTTCACGACCGTCACACATTATGCAGGATGACCACAGCTGTGAGAGGAAACAAAAGCACTGCGTTATTATTGAAACTTTTTAGATAGGTTAACCACTTGCAATCCAGTGTCTGAAATGATACTGTATGTTCCCACAGGTCGAGTATTTCTTTGTTATAGTCCAGTCTTTGCAAGTCTGCTCAGCCTTCAAAAGCTAAAGCATTTTTAATTGTACATGAAAGCCTCATTTTCACACACTATTCAATCAATCCATGCTAAACAGACTTTTGAAAGGCAGACGCAAATTTTATGCATGAGAAACACTACACAACTGTGGGAATATTCACCTAGCAAAGTCGTCCTGCAGATAAACAGGATGGATCATTGGGAACATACTGTTATATGGAGTAAAAAAAAAAAAAAAGTCCTTGAGACGTTTTTGTAGTGTGTTTTATATTAAGGATGAGTTGTTTTAGAACAAGGGCGTGCATTAGTGGCAGCAGACACACGCAACCCTCTCATAAAACATTCAGCGCAGCATTTAAGGCCCTGGCCAAAATTCAAGAAGATCAGGTGTGTTATGTAAGCCCATCAGTGGTATGAGGTGTCCTGTGCCTGACCACAGACTTTGACGGATCACCTCTTGTGCCACTTGGCTGACCAGCATCTTACGTCATTTAATCTGCATCGGACACAAGCTAGGGCAATCATGTTTCTGAAAAAGGAAGACGAGCCGCATTCAGCAGACTTTTTTAATGGCTTAAAAGCAGAAATGCAAAAGAATGTTGTCTAATGAGATTAATACACAGCTAGTGTATATTATCTAGTCCCTATGTGTGTTTTGGAGTGCATCTGTCCACAAGCTACTGTCCAGTTAAGGGCACTTATACAAACAATGACCAGTTATTTGAGATCTTCCACTTTACTGGGGATGTTAATGGGGCCTGACGAGCTCAAGTAACCACTAATGCCCACAAATGAGGTTTAAACAGTGTCTCGGTGATTGCTGGCTCTATAGTGTTAGTATACGAGGCCTGAGGTGTACCCATCTGGGGGAGACTTGAGGATTGTTACGACAGGCCATTCTCTAAAGAAAACTATTTTATGTGCACATTGACTCCAGCTGCATTTAATCGTATATAAAACCCGTGGTTGACCGCAGCAGCACCACACTGTAAGCCACAGGCTAGATAGGCAAAAACAGATAAAGTGGGTTAGCAGCTGCCTGACAACGGAGATGAATGGTCTCAATACAATTTCAGCGGCTAACGTTAGCAGAGAAAGGTCACACAAACAACAACGTTATTTATACCTCACAGTCGCACAATGCAGATTAAAACATCACTCAACGTTGGTACTGTATCAATAAAAGCCGCTTACCAGTATCTTCTGCATTAACGCGGCAGTGAAGCCCGTCTAGCCGACGCTGCTAACGTTAGCTTTCGTTGCCATGTTAGCCAACAACTCAAACAATGGCCACCTTTCTCCGCGGCTGTCTAGCAGGCTGCTAGGCTACATTCAGCTCCAGTCCCGTCCCGTCCCGTCCGGTATGGCTGTCGAGGGTGACGTTATGTTCAAAACCAAGCCGCATTTCATCACGTTTAACCTTCACACGGAACAAACTAGACCGACGACCGTTGTCGGTCGCTGTGGTCGCTTTGTTGGCGACATCATACCTGTCAAAGACGTCTCAACAACACCTTTGTGACTTCGGTTGATTGACAGACGAGGGAACCAATTGGCGTTAGGGATGATAGTGAGGTGGGCGGGACAACAAATACTCTCTGGGTCAAGGACAGTCACTTTCACATCCTCCTAAACTGTGTCCCAAATTATTAATAAAAAATTATTTTATATGTATAATCACATGTATGCCCACAACACTCGTTATATCTGTAATTATCACAGGGTTAAATATCTGTCAAATATGTACATTTCACTGTGTCTTCAGCATCAGTTTGCATCGAGCCTGAAACAATTGCTACATCTTCATCATTTGTAGAAATGAATAGTGAATGTAAAAACACTTCAAATAAAATTAAAATGTATTTTAAAGCCGTTTCTAATATGTTCACACAAAGTCAAAACTTTTATTGTGCAATTGTTAATAAAATTAGATTTCCTTCCAAATGTCTGTTTTCAAATATGTGCCAATTTGTAGCCTCATATCAGCAAGAAGATCCCAATTAAATGAGGCAAAAAGGCTTCTAATGCTGTGTTCAAGGCACAAAAAGATGCAAGGACTTCACCCTTTCAGCTATGAATTATGCTTTATAGTTATTGGAGCTTTCACTCACTCACTAATGTGGAAAAGGTTACAAAAGTTTTTTGCAGCCAGGTGGATTCTTTTTAAAATGCTAATAAGGGAGCAGCTTCAATTCCTCCTTTTTCACTTTAATAATACTGACCTCATCGAAAACAGTATACCTTATTCATCCAAAAATGAAAAAGACACGGTGTTAATAATTACAGTTCCCTTTCTTTTGGAATAGCCTTCCTACTTGACTACTAGACACTGATCAATATTTAAGTCTAGACAGAAACAACGCACACGAAAACAAGCGACTTGGAAATAATCACACACATTTCAGATAGCATAAAATATGTTTCTTTTTAGTTATTAAAAATGAATTTCCTTTTTCATCACAGCCAAAGTTAAGAAACGGATGAATCTCTTATTAATAAAAACATTGTCAAAATGCCTAAGACAGTAAGTAAACACACTGATTTCTCATCACCATGATATGGCACAAATCCAAAGGAAACATGGAAAAGCCAAAAGGATAAACATCTTCAAAACAAAGAAAACAATTTACCGTTAATGTCTGCAGGCTTTGAGGCTAAGCATGTGGTATGCTTATAAAGTGCTATCATGTATAATAAAGATAAACAGTATAGAATAACTGTTACATAATATGATCTGATGCCGAGATGATTTTGGAATAATTTTCATTTAAGACTTTATCTGCCAAAAGTAAGCCACAGCATTTATATGACTTCATATGAATAAATACTCTGTCAACAGTGTATCCGATCTCCAATCTTTCAGCGATCCAAATGACAAAAGAATCAATCCACAATTGTACAAATCTGGCGACTCAGAAACAAGTTCAGTTCCCACCGAGAGCATTAAGTGGATCATCAAATATGTTGCTTGAATCCACTGCTGTACTGGTCTCCTGAGACACTGGCGTTTTCTTTGATTTATGGGGAGCCTTTGTGACTGCTTTTACTGTGCTTGGTGAGAAGATGTCAT
Organism: Sciaenops ocellatus; assembly: GCA_033000465.1. Lineage (NCBI taxonomy): Eukaryota > Metazoa > Chordata > Actinopteri > Sciaenidae > Sciaenops > Sciaenops ocellatus. Next base: position 14,626,500 of record CP136872.1, on the reverse strand, counting down.
CTTTAAAAAAGAACACAGAGATGGACAAAATATTTGGTTAAACGTGCCAAGGCCACGGGACACACAGTATCAAACGTGCATTTAAAAACATGAACCTGCATGTATTTTTATTGTTGCTTACCCATGTCATCATCAAATATTGACTTTGTCTCTCCCTTTGTCTTGGACTTCTGTTTTGGCTTTAAAGTGTCCGTCAGGTCAGCAAAAATGTCTATGTTGTCATCGAACAAGCTGGCATCAATGGTCTTCTCTTTGTGCTTCTTGTGAACTTTAGGCACAGCGGCTACTTCATCCTGAGAACATAGAAATTCAGCCGATAAGGAAATAAATGAAAGCACAGAAAACCTTGATAGTATTACCATCGATATCAAATGTATACGGTACCTGGAAGATGTCCTGCTTTGAAAAACTACTGCTGTTCTTGATTTCTTTACTGCTTGTGGATGTGGGTGTGGAGCTGTTGCTCACTCCAAAGATGTCCTCATCGTCGTCATCTTCTTCCAAAAAGGGCGAGGCCTTGGCTTTCTTAGCAGCTGACCTCGGCTTGACCTTTTGGAAAAGGTCGTCAGTGTTGTCATCAAAGATGGATGGGAGTGTGCTTTTGTCTTTGTCTTTGTCTTTGTCTTTGTCTTTGTCTTTCTTCATTCCCACATTGCTGCCAGCCTGAGGTTGTGTCGTCTTGGTAGTTTGTCTGGTGGAGGATGTGTTAGTGACTGAGATGGCCCCAAACAGACTGTCGGAGCCAAAAAGGTCATCCTCATCAGAAGGCGGCAGAACCTTGGTACTGCTGCTGTCTTTACTAGAGTCTTTCTTTCCAGCGTTTGTGGATACTGGCAGTGTCAGTGCAAAGGGCCTGGGAGAGGTATCAGGGAGAGAAGACTGCAAAGGTGATGGGGTGGGCAAGGCTGTGGGTGCAGCTGCATTAGGTAGTGTTGGACTGGCAAATGCCTGGATGGATTTGTCTGGTGCAGGTAAGACTAAACCAGACAGACTGGGGTTTGTCCCAGAAACATCTCCACCGTGGGTCTTTTCTTTGTCCTGTACAGATGTCTGGGCTGCTTGCTGCCTCGCTGCTCTGGATTGGGGTCTTCGTTGTGCAGAACCTTTGGCACGACCCTGCATGACAGAGGATTTAGAAATACAAGTAATAAAAAAAGCAACTAAAAGACTTTTAGGTAACAGTAATCAAAAACCCACCTTGTGTGTGCTCTGCAGTGTTGTAACCTGGACTGGGGTGTCGAAGCTCACTCCTCCTTCACTGTCTACCTGGGCTCCTATAGGGGTTGTGGCAGGGCTGGGACTCAGGCTGGAGCTAGACACCCCTGAGGAGGAACTAGGGCCCATCCCGGGGAATACAGGGGCAGCACCAGGGAGCAATGCAGCAGGGTTGATCATCAGATTGGCCTGAATATGATTAGATCAGATGCGCCAAAACAATCATTTATCCAGGAGAAACACACCATGGATCCTGAGCACTGACAAAGACTATTTAGGCTTTCCAGTCCGGTTACGAACATACTACATTTTAAGTTATTACATTTACAGCTACTCTGTGGTTCCAAGTAGCACATGATTCAGAGGAAAATGAGAAGCCAGGACTGTGGATGGAAATGAGGCAAGAGCAAGATGCAGCAACATCTTGTGAAGCTTAAAGAAAGAGTGAGCAAGTTCTTCCAGCTCCAAAATCAAATCAAGACAGAGCATTATCTTCATTCGTAGTCATGCTGTTGCATCGTAGCCAAGTTTGAATATGAAAAAGCCCAGAACCCAAAGAACCCGTAAGAGGCAATATGCAAGTGGGAATAGAAAAGTCTTTCCTCAGGAGGAATCAGAGTGAAATGTCAAGAATGAAGACATTTGATTCAATAAAAACAAAATTATTACTTGAAGCTTCCCAATCCTTGATGAGGAATCTTTAGGTTTTACAGGACTTGGTGCAGGTTTCTGTGTGGTCAGATTACAGCAGGTTCAGAATTTCACCCAATCAAGGCATTCCTTGTGTTCAACTTAAAACAACACTTTCAACAGGCTGGGATTTATGAGGTAGATTTGTATCACCAGATATCAAAATATATATTTAAAAAAAACAGCAAACACAAGCAAAAATAAACTCTAAATCAAAGCATGCCCACACAGGGATGTAAGAAATAAAACAGCTCATGATTTTATTGTATGCTTATGGTAAACTCACCTGAATCTCTGACACAGATTCTGGACTTGCCAGCGGTGCTCTGTCATTAGGTTTACTGGGCTTCTCTGCTACTTTCTGTAAAAAAAAGAGGAAAAAGAAACAAAAACAGAGACGTGAAAGTTCTCCTACTGATCTGCAATTTGGGGTAGATTTTTTTTTTTATATATAATTAATGTAAGATGCTAGTAAAGCAGGAATCCACAATCATTTTAATCACACACACACAAAAAATCTAATTTCTACCGGAGGAGGAGCTTTTGGCTTGATAGGGTTGAAGAGGTCATCCTCATCGTCATCTGCAAACAGACTTTGTGCTGCCGGCTTCACTGAGCTGAACTTGGAGCTCTAAAAAGTAAACACAGTAATGTATCCACTACCATCTAGTGAATGATATCTGCATTTAGACACTGCATGCAGCTGAGTAAAAGATGTTGTACGTACAGCTAAGAATATCTAAACATACTGACCGCAGCTTTCCCTGAGGTGGCAAAGAGGTCAACATCTGGGTCATTGTCCTTCTGCTGTGTCTGACTGAACAGCAGCTCCTCATCCTGGAACACACCTGTGCTCTTTGCTTGTGGTCGCTCCTCTGCAGGCTGTAAAAATACAAAGCACACATTAAACCAGAGCAACTAAATCTATTTTTCATGTTATTCTTTGATTTACTGGAAATCATACAAACCTTTAGTGTGTTTTTTGCTGCAGGTTTACTGGGCGTAAATATTGGTTCATTCCAATCTGACTCATCTTCCTCCTCATCATCAAACAGACTAACAGTGTTTGTTTTGACTTTCTCCTCCTTCTTCTCCTCCTCCTTCTTAATATTCGGTGGTGGGCTGTCTTTAGAGGGGAAGCTGTCATTGTCGGCTTCATCCAACGGGCTCTTTGTCTGCTTGCTGGCAAGAACGTTGATGCCTCCGAAAAGACTGACTGCTCCAGCAGGTTTCTTTTTACTTTCACTGATCTCTGGTGAGGGCGTTGAGGGGAGTGGATCAGGGGTCTTTGCTGCTGGTTTCTCCTGCTCTGAAGGTTTGTTCTCTGCTGCCATCCTAGAAACCACAACCTCCTCCGATTTCTCTAAGAGGGAGGATGACTGAGAGGCTGCAGCAGTTGTCTGAGGAATAGAAGATGAAATGGTGTCAATAACTTGACCTCAGAGCCTAATTTTACATGCCACCACAAAATTCTCGGACTCTCTGCAATGAATAAACTGCTTTAAAGCCGTCTGGAGGCAAGATTGTGTTTGTGTTTGTCTTGAAAAACAAAGTAAATAAGTTAGTGCACTCACTTTAGAAGCCGGAGCTGCGGTGTTTGCGTTGACAGCAGGTTTGATGCCGAAGAGTGACCCTTTATCTTCATCATCGCCCTCATCTTCAAACAACAGAGCAACTCTCTGAGGCTTCTTCTGACTATATGAAGAGCGACGGGACAAGAGGATAGGAACATAAGATAAGAATTCCTGGCAATACAAAAAGTATGTTTAAAGTATGATGGTAAAAGTGATTTTAATTTGTGTTGCTGCATTGTTTTTAATCATAATAAAATCCACCACTATCACACTTCTGCACCTAAAGGGGAGGAAACAGACTTCTTTATTCTATACAGCACAAAGACATACAAGAGGCTGATTGGGAAAGGGCGTGTTTTAAAAATGAAAAAAATATTGGAGAGAAGTTGTTTTGACTTTATCTGAGATCGTCAAAAAAAAAGGAAGTTAGAATTTAGAAAGTTATTTATATTAAAAGTGTCAGCTTCATGTTCTGCCTTTCAGAATGGGCCTGCTCCAGATGTTGGAGCCCCAGACCAGAGGCCTATATACTTGGTATATATCCAAAGAACTTCACAACTCCTAAAAAGTCAGCTTTAATTGACTTTGGACTCCTGCAAGCCAGGAGGATGATCAGTCTATCTTGGAGGAAAATGGATGTACCCTCGATACACGTGTGGATAAAGGAAATGGCATGTATTGTGCTGGAGAGACTAACTTATATAACCAGGGGAAAGACTGCAGAGTTTGACACTGTATGGAAACCTTCAATTGAGTTTCTTACACGTCAAAGTGCACAGTCATCTTAAAATTGCTGCGTGTTGATGTATGTTGTTGAGTGTGTGTTTTGTTTATTATATTTACTTGTTAAATGTGTAAAGTGTGTGAAATGTTTTATGGATTATTTTATTTTATTGTCGTCGTCTATTTGTATATGTGAATATACAAAAAGTTCAATAAAGATATTGTTGAAAAAAAAAATCCTGTGTACATACCTTGACTCTTTAGTTGGAGCAAACAGGTCATCATCGTCGTCGTCAAAGAGGCTGCTTTTGTGAGACATTTTGGCACTGGGGAGACTGGAGGGGGCACTGGCACTGGGCTTCATCCCTCCTGCACTACTTTTTGAACTCATCCACTGGTCCTGTCATTCAAAATATTCGGGAACGTAATGCATCATATTATACGTTCCATGAAACGTTGGTATGCAGCAGTGAAATATTACTTTTTGTATTCTCGTACCTCATCGTCGCTGAAGAGCGAGCTGGTCAAAGCCTTACTGGGCTGCGGCGTGGATGCTTTAGCTTGATTAGGTTTCGGTTTAGATTTAGCTGCAGACGCAAACAGATCCTGCAAGGTGAAGAACAACTATTGTCATGTACTCACAGCAAAAACAAGCTCGACCTGATTAAGTCTGTACAAGTGCGTGAAATATTAGTTCATTATTTTCACCTCTTCTTCTTCATCGTCAAATAGTGACAAAGGAGCCTTGCTGGTTTTGCTCTGACTTGTAGGTTCAGGCTTAGATTGGCTCTTAGGGATGGTTGGAAATGCCTGTGGAAGAAAAATACATACACAATGTCATGAAAATGTACTATAACTGTTATCACTTTTTTTTCAGTGACGTTTTTACTTTACCTGTGTGTCTTCATCATCAGAGAAGAGGCCTCTGGTCTGGGGCTCCAGAGTCTGCTTGACAACAGCCGTTCTACCATCTGGAGCAGGCCCATTCTGAAAGGCAACATGAAGCTGACACTTTAGTATAAATAAACTTCCTTTTTTTGAGTAGTTTCAGGCTTGACAGGAAAATACTGATACTGGTGAGCAGAACTGAAGAGAGAGAGAGAGAGACAGAGAGAGAGAGAGAGAGCGAGAGAGCGAGAGAGCGAGAGAGAGAGAGAGAGAGAGAGAGAGAGGACTGAACTGTGTAAACAGGAGTGAAGGCCAGCAGTGTACTCCAAACTAAATCAAATTTGGCATTTTCTCAGGCTGCACTTGAATATGAACTCTGAACAAAAACACCAATATACTGACTGCTACGAGGTTAGTCATTTAATGGCAGTTCTGTCTGTCTGTCTGGACTTTGGGTAATTGCAGAAGCAGACATTACTTCAAAACAAAAAGTAAACGTAGAGTTACACTAAAACTGTTATCATTTTGTAGATAAAAACTCAAAATACACTGTGACCTATAACCAGTTTATGGTGCATTAGGAGAGAGTGCTAAATGTTTGACAATTCAGGCTAGACAGCTTACACACTGTGGTTGTTAAGCCCAATTTTTGGTCAAAACCACTGCAATTTTGCATGTGAAAACACACCAAATTTGATTTAGTCAGGAGTATATTGTTAGACAATGATCTATTCAGACCTCTTCAGATTTCTCGGACTCCTCACTAGACGGCTGACGTTTTTTCAGGCCCTCATTGAGCAAGCTTTTAGTCCCAGGACCAAACATGGAGATGGCCCCTGCCGGCATCTAAACACATCGATTAATCATAAACTTTGGAACTCGTATACAGGCCACAGTAAACAACAACTACTAATACTGTGAGCCATCATGTTCAACTACACGTGTATGTTGAGTTTTACCTTTTTCTCAGGCTGTTTAACCTGCTCTTCCACTACCTCCTTCTTGCTCTGAGCTGGCGCACTGTACTTCTCACTGAATATGTCGCCATCCTCATCATCTTCATCGAAAAGGTCAAGAGCTTTCTTGGGTTTGGGTTTCTCCTGTGCAGCTGAAAAAGAAGAAAAAAAACAATCAGCACAGTGGTTTGAGGGGAGAGGATCCCACCTGATCTTGGATTGCAGTGCACTGAAGAGCCCATTCTCACAAACTTACCAGAGTCAGACTTTTTCAAGCTTTTACCACTGAAGAAGTCGTCATCCTCGTCCTCATCATCAAACAGCCCACCACCTCCTCCTCCTACACCGGCACCAGCTCCTGTAGGAACCTGTTTGGAGGCCGTTGGCGTTCCGTTCTCCTTGCTCTCCACTGAATCAGAGTCATTCCCTGAACTGAACAGGCTGTTATCTGTGGAGAGAACGGGATTTGGTTTAGTTGAGGATGATGAAGCAGACAAGAAGGTGATACCTGCTGTCATACGAGTAAATGCTACTACCTGGGAATATTGAAATGGCACCTGCTGGAATCTTCTTTGTAGGTTTGTCAGATTCTTGGATGGAAAAAGAAAAGCTACATTTTACTTCTGAATGTTTGTATCTATATGTCTTTGCACATTTGGCAAGAAAGTCTGTCTCACCTGCAGTTTGAGCTGCACTTTTTATGGTTTCATCCACCTTTTTCTGCTCGGACACAGGAGGTTTCGGTGCTTCCGAGAAAAGATCGCCCTGAATCGCATAACAAAATACAGCACAAATCAAATTCTGGCTGCCGCCCAGAGTCTGCATAGTGTGGAGCACGACTGAATAAGTGCATTTAGTTTAATATACCTCATCGTCGTCATCAAACAGGCCTCTCCCTCCACTGAAGAGGCCACTTTTTCCTCCAAATGGGGAGAAGTCGTCATCGTCCATCTTTGGTGGCTTAAACATGTCATCGCTGTCCTCTTCAGCTGCTGTTACAATGTACATAAATAGTTATCGAGCAGCATACCGGGGACAATGGGTCCACTGTGGAAATAACTAATGCAAAAATTAAACAAAAAAAAGTCTGATGATGAATGAAAGTCCTACCCTGTGGCTTTGCAGGCTTTGGTTCTTTCCTGACTTTACTTTTCTTCTTAGATGTCAATGCTTCAAAGACGTGGTAGAAACACAAAATCCATGAGCATGCACGTGCAACAATGGCAGCAATGACTTCAATCGCAGACATTTGGTTCTGTCTATTCATTAAATTAAATATGAAGAGTGGGAGGAACAAAAAAGTGAGATGATATATTACCAGTTGGTTGGTATTGTCAGTGACTTACATGCGCGATCTCCTTCTGGTTTGTTCACTGGTTCGCCTTTGATTCGGGCTGCAAGCTCATCGGCAAACGATGACGGACCTGTGGTCTGAATGTGACATAAAAACCAACCAAATGAGAATAACATCAACATCCCCAGAGATAGCAACAAATCTGAATGATTTCAGACAAATAATCCACACACAAAGACGTCTCTTCACTACTTAGGCATACCTTTGCGTCGTCGTCATCATCCCTGTCTGATTCTCCGAATATGTCAGAGTCCTCGTCCTCCTCCTCTTCGTCATCATCATAACTCAACATGGATGACTTCTAGGTGAACGTGAGAGGAGAATCCAAAATTATAAAGTCGTTAAATGACATCTTTGATTTGTTTAGCAGGCAGGCAGCTTACCTTCTTAATATTGTTGTGGCCTTCTTCCTCTTCCTGATCAAAGTCCTCATCTGACTGCTGTTAAATAAAAAAAAATCATGTAATAAGGTGTTTATTTTCTTGTGCCAGAAAGAGCTTGAAAAATGATGTTGAAGAAAAAAAAGAAATGTGTCTTACAACTACTTCTTTGCCATCTTCGCTGTCAATGACACTGTCTCTGTCACTGTCGACTGACATTTCTGGAAGGAGAATCATACACACACATGAGGACAACAAACACTACAATGTATGAGTGCCTGAAGAACCTGTCATGAGTCTATTACCATCACTTGAGAGGTCACCAAGTCCAACATCTTCTTGTTCCATGAAGGCCTGTGAACCAATCAGATATGGAAGTGGCCTGTCCACATAAAGATCCTAAAACACAAGGGCAAAAACGTTAATGTAAAGATTATCAAATCAATTTCTGCTGTCATTACTGTAATCCTGCTTCAAGATTAAGAGCTTGCCTTGGGCTCTAAGATGGCCTCCACTCTGTCTGTGATCTCCTCGTCCTCTGAGTCAGAGTTTCCTGCTTTGATGTCCAGATGCTCAAAGGCCGACTCTAGCACTCTCAGACCGTAGTTTACAGCTTCTTGCATCTTAGGGATCAACTCTGCCTCCTTCTGCTCTCGAGTTTTCTCCTTAAGGGAAAACATAAATGACTTTCACAGGGCAATACCAGACTGGTGGGTAATGTGTGCCGAATACTGTGGCCATGTTATTCTTGAAATAATAATACCACAAAACTTTATTAGTAGCAGATGTTAGGAGCGCGAAGGATGAAATTTTTATACCTGCTCAGGCTGCTTCTCCAGCGTTTCAGCCTTGGGGATAGTCTCTTCTACCTCTTCATCATACACTCTCTGTAGCAAATTTAAAAGACATATTTGTTAAGATAGATTATTGCATGAAAAGCTCACCATGAAACAATTTTAGTACCAAAAACACACAAACAAATAGACTGAATTGTCACAGTTATTCCATAAAAAGCTAAATGAAAGTTAAAAAAAAAAATCAATTATATACATTACATTTTCTATAAACTGCGTATTGGAGAGCATGAGAAAGTCGTTAAAGACAGAGTGCAAGCAGCTGTCCGTGGCCTTGGTGTCACGGATCAGACTGTCCAACTGCTTTTCAATGTCATGTGTCTTTGACAGCATTCTCTGGGAGAAGTCTTGGAGGAACAGGAAGAGCTGTGAGGAGAAAAAAAAAAGAACAAAAAAATGTCATGAAGACAGCAAAAGCAGAACACATTTCACAAACCTCTCAACTACTCAGATTTCTGCAGCATTTTTATGACCGCTTGGGAAAAGATGATGATGAATTACTGTTTTCGTAGCCTATTGCAGAGCTTAGGAAAAAAATTCCGACCTACCCCTGAGTCGGCTGCCAAGGACCAGTTGGCGCTGCTCTGCCGCATCTCTTCAAGAGTCCAGGGTCTCTCCCAAATCTGAGCATCTTTCTCTGAGTGTTCGCTCCTGCTGGGGCCATTTGCTATTCCCTCCAGCAACCCACTCATCTGCAATCAAATCACTTGTTGTTATTAATGAAATTAATAATTCAGAAGGGCTTTTAAACACATCATTAATAAATCATAGAGAAAAAAAAAAGAAGAATCCAACCTTTAAGAAAATTATTCTTCTTGCGTGATAATGTAGGTCATATATTAGTTTGAATTTGTATTGAACCAGTCTCTGCTCCAGTTAACAGCTGAGAGATGGTTTAAATATAAAAACTTTATATGGATGTTATTGCCAAAGCCCAAACCGTAAACTTAAGTGATGATATCATTGAGACACAAGCCATGGAGTGAAGTTTGGGACAACTCCTAGAACACTGTTTCACAGAGTACCACAGGGACATGCAGCACATATACTGGAAACTCTCTAAAAAAGAAACGTACATTTAAAGTATTGTAAAAGCTCAGTTTTGGCTCCTATTGTGCACAACCTGTATGACGCTCCAACATAAAAAAGCTGACATGGAGAGTAATGTCAGTGACTGACCTTACTGTCTGTGATTTTGGCATTCTTCCACAGACTCAGGGCAATCAGCAAAGGCCAAATAAAGCCTCCCACTAACTGAACAACCAGTGTGAAGTGCTGGCCCCTGATCAAAGGTTTAAAGCCCCTCTCTGTAAAGTAAATCAGGTACGAAGATCATTCATCCCGACGTTTGTGTATGTGTGCGGAGTTAGATTCAATGTCAACAGACCAAGACCAACAACTATCTCATGACACAGTGAATTCAAAGTGTCGATCCTCTGATTTCCTGCCCGTGTGTGTGAGCAGATACTGACACTGGTTACCAGAATCACCGAAACACCACAAGATCAGCTAAATTATCTTTATTGTGGCTAATGTAGTTTTACTGCTACGCTAGCGGTACAAGAAGCTAGCGTTGGCTTTGGCAATAACATTACACATTTTGCGGAAGGCAACTTGTTGGTTTCCACATAAAGTTGCCTAAAAGCCATTTCCTCATGCTAGCGTTCACACTCAAACAGACTTACTTCTGGAAGAGAGAGCGGGGACTGTTTGGTTAGCAGGCTAGCTCAACTTAGCAAACCAACACCAATGTCAGCTACAGCTGTTCCGAGCAACACAGAGTCGTGTATCCGATCAAATTTGAGCGCTCTTACGCTTACCTTGAATACCTCTGGTCAACTGCTGTCCACAACGATCAACCGTTGTCAGGAAGGACGTAAAAAATAAGATCGATTATGCTAAATTTGGCCTTTCCCTCATTGGTCTTCTGACAGGTCAGCCATGTTCTGTCTGCAGACAGTCACCTGACTATCGTTGCATAGCAACCCAGTGAAAGTGGGGCGGAGTGGAACAAACCAACAACCGAGGCGAGGAGGCAAAACTAATGTTTAAGTCGGCTCACATACCTCTCCGTGTCTGCTTTTAAATCAGTTATTTGAGCTCTGAGTGCCTAATGTGTGGGGCAAACACAGCCTGGGCTTTCTATTCAACTTTATGGATGTTTATGTCCACTAAATAGCTAATTACTGCCACACTATTTGGACTGTTTGACATTTATTTCAGACTGTCTGCATGTCAAGCCTAATGAAATCACATTGACGCTCATTATTACAGTCAAAGGGTTAAATAATCTACTTCACCTTATTGGTTTTTTTGCAAACAACAGTGCTCAGATGGGCCGACAGAACAGGAACTCTTCTGATTACAGGAATTGAGACTGTAATCTCTGGAGGTAATGTAAAAGACCACATCTGATATCTACATGACAACTCAAATAGCATTTTACGGTTCCTCCTCTTGCTTTGTAGCACAGGGGGCAACAAAAATGACTGACATGTGATTAAATGACAACAACCACTGCAGCTAAGCTGATTGCACTTAGCAGAAAGTTTGATAAAAACCTAGAGACTCTGCAAGATGAGCTGATCCAGATGCTTCACTTGATACAAAGATTAAAATGAGCCCATCCATAAAGTCCATAAATAAAATCTTACATTTACTTAGATTCATGTCTGACCATTCACCTCAAGAGATTTCAGAAATCACCTCAAACCATTTGGTAATATGAATACTGTATATAGAAAATAGTTGTACCTAAAGATACTGTGCACATACTTCAAGATCAGGGCAAAATCCAGTTTGACAGTATTCTTAATTCAAATTTCATGTCACTTCAAATGTGTTTATCAATATTTACCCTACAGACTACAAAACCATCAGTTAAAAACCATCACGACAAATTCTGTGGCGTATCTGAACAAGTATTTGGACTCAGGGGTTTGCAAAGTCGTGGATGCCATCATAAATACATTGGCTGTTATTGTGTATCATTATAAATATATTAATATTGCTAAATAGTGGGAACATTTTGCCTGAGATGTTTTATGAAAGAAAACAAATAATGTTCACATGTAAATAAAGTTTATTTTCTGTATTTGGCAACAGCTATAAAAAAAGTCATTAAAAAAATATTTTAAAAAAGGAAAATTTAACAACAAGCACACATTCAACACAACAGTGAAATTATAACAATGAATCAACAAATAACAATGTATATCTGCAAATTGCTCCTGACCATGTTTCATGCCACAGATGCTGCCAACACTGAAGGCCGACACATCTGGGATCAAGGTAAACATGGATCAGTTATTCTGAATCACATGACACATATGGTCAGCTTTCAGTTACTCAGACAGGCTAAAGTAAACATTAACGCCAATAAATTATGAACTATTTTTTAAAAAAATTACTAAATCTTAAACACGTGAACATGACTGGAGAAACACACTGAGGCAGTCAACTGCAGTATGTATATGTACCACGGACATACATATCCACATTTTTACACATTGCACACAACTTAAGAAATTTACTTAAGTCTTTAACAAGATACACTAAATCAATATTTTGTTTCTTGTGCATTACTAACCAAAAAGTAGAAAAGCCCTCACGAAACTTTGCGATCTCTTCTAGAATGGTTTAATTGATAAATATACAATTAATATTTGTACTGACAATGAAACTTGGAGGTTACAGATATGCAAAATAGTGCAAATTGAGCTCAGCATTAAGGCAACGGCTACTGAAGTCCTGAAAAATCTCTATGACACTGAATCACATGCTGCTACCTGCTCATGTTGACAAGTTTCTCTTGTTTCAGCCAGATTTTCAGTCTCTGCTTTATTATGCTCTATGTTTCCAGCCGTTATTTGCTCTTCCATCGCTTCAGACTCCTTGTGTACTTGAGGCTCCATCTCTGGCGTCTCATGGCTCGACTCCCCAAGTGCCAATTCTGTCGCGTCCTCAGTTTCATTTGAGTCATCCATCATATCGTCTCCCTCCATTTCTTCCGACTTTGTGTCGTCCACTGTCTCGTTTTTGTCATCCATCATATTGTCGCCCTCTTTGTTCTCTTCAGAGATCATAAGAGCCTCATTATCTTCTGTTCCACTGGTTTCTTCTTCATCCTCCACCATCACAGGCCCCTCATCATCAACACGGTTGTCAATCTCAATCTCCTGCTCTTCTTGGCTGGATGTCAGTGTATCCACAGGCAAAGGCTGCCAATAATCATACAACTTGCCCTGCAGGAGGAATATTGTAAATCAGAATTATAAAATCACTGGAGAACTTTAACTTTTAACTTTCACAAGGAAAAGACGGTGTAAATAAAATTGTGTGTGTGTGTGTGTGTGTGTGTGACTACTGTACATGGAGAGGCCTGGTTCTCTGAAGGAGCATCTGCCACTTGGTGTAGATCCTAGCCACCAGATCCTTTACCTGGAGGGAGAGGAAGGGGGACGTTGTTTAATGTAGCACACTGCTCCTAAGAGCGCACCCAAATTTAAATGATCGCATCTTGAAATCAGCATCATTGCTATTGACAGTAATTATGAAAATCAATCACTTTTACATATTCAAATGAGTAAGTATAGCAAAAGTCTCTGAGAGGATAAAAAGCTGCACACAAACATGCAACTGTGTCAGAACAGGAGAAAAACAACATTTAGAGCTGAAACAATTAGGCCATTAAGTCGGTCAACATAAGATGTATCAGTGACAGTTATGTTAATCGATTAATTAAGTCATTATGTAAGGAATAATAGCAGAACTCCACTGGTTCCAGCTGCTCAAGTGTAGATATTTGCTGGTTTTCTAAATCTACTCCAATATTAATTTGAATATCTTTATGTTTTTGACTTTTTGACTTCTATAAAGAAACAAATATTTAGTTGCACTAACTTTATTACAAATGGATATTTTCTGTGAAAATGATTCTGAGGTAGCCGCCTTGTGTTTTCCAGTCTAACTAAGAAATTAAGATGAACAACATGGGACAAACCCTGAAGCACCTTGTGCTAGCACAGCACTAATTAATATGTGCTCCCATATGCAACTTCCTTAAATGGTCAATAGCCATTTTTATGAAAAAAAATAGTTTACCGTATCAGTAAGACCTTCCCTACCTGCTGAGAAAATTTCCCCAAATATTGCCAACGGTGTAGATATTCTACACCCCTGAAGCAGTGCTTTGCTTGTGTTATGGCAGCTGGTTAGTGACGCATACAGCTTTTATGTGTCATTTAACAAATAAGATTTCTGTGATAAACCCGACAACTGCTGCTGCTTCTGACATTGATGTCAGATTAGAAAGGTTTTTAAACTGAATGATCTCAGATTTGCTCATGAAAAGCTTTGAGAAACTGGTTAAACAAGGGATACTGAGGCACCGGTAGCTCAACTTCATCTTGCTTGAGTGGCAGGTTGAAGGGTCGAGGAAGACACACTCACATACGTATTTTAGGAATGTGGAGGCCACAGAAAGTAATGCTGAGCTCTTATTCATCGACTTTTCCTCAGCAGTTGCCACAATCCAGCCGTAGTAACTTGCTAAGAAACTTCTTTCTAACTCCAATCTAAATTTAAATCTCATTGATTGGATAGTCCCAGTGTGTCAGGGTCAATAGTATTAGCCCAGACTCTCCCCAGGGTTGTATTCTGTCTCAAATTCTTATTATCGTGTACACAAAAATCACAAATCCTGTCTGGTGAAAAAAAAAACAGAAAGTTGACTATAGATTTTTGCCATCTGATGTATCCCTGTGATTTATGTGCATTATGTTTGGCTGCAAACCAAATTTCCTTCAGGACAATCACAAAGTTTAAACTTTAAAACATACAGAAGGAGCAGGAGCAGATACACACAAATATCTGCAGCTCTTTTTGAAGTCACACCCACCTTGCTACGGTAAAGACATTTCTCGCTCTCTCTGATGTCACATTTGACGTGCGTTTCCAGCTCAGAGCACATATACAGCAGTTGCTCCTAAGTGCCAGAAGAAACAGGCAAGACAATATTAACACACTCTCACAGGCAAAAGGATATTTAATACACCCATGATCAATTAGCTGATGAATAACAATCACCAAACATTTGAGATCAGAAAAAAAAGGGGGGAAGGAATTGAAGTGCTACCTTTTGATGAGCTGGGAAGAACTGAAAATTTGAAGCTTCATTTGCCAGCGTCAGAAGGCTATAGCAGAGGTAGTAGGACTGAAACACATGATACACATTCAGTTATAACTTGGTAAATACAAGACTCTTTTACATGCACGTGCTAAGAAAACTAGACGTGAAAAACAAGACAAGAAAAAAAAAAAATGAATTTTGAGGTCGGAACATTTTAAAGTGCACGGCATTAACCACATGCTCACCTGTTGGTCTAAGATGGTCATGTCATCTCTATCTTTCTGACCCCTGCTGGAGGAGCTCAGCATGCCTCGCAGAAGGGTGGAAGGTTGCATGCGGGGCAGATACGGCCTCAGTTCAGAAAGCTGAGCATCACAGAAAACAAGGGGGAGGGGGAGAACTACAGATTACTGAAGATGATCATTACATTGTGATTGTCAGTTAAATAATCTAAAGGAAATAAAGGATATAAAAGGAAACTGTGTTTACACCCTGAAACATATTACCTGAATCTCTTTTTCTGTAGGTCTGTAAGTACAATTTCCATCCAACAGTTTCGAGATCATGGACAGGCTCAGATGGCGACGTAGTTGCCTATATAAACAAAGGTGAATGAATACTTTTTAATGTGAACCATTTAAACAATACAACTGATGAAAAAACAAACAAACATTACTTCTGAGGGGAAAAACACTTACTTTCCACGTGTGTTGTCAGGCAGCAGTTGAACTAGCAGGCACATGTTGTGATGATCATCTGTCAGATCAGTGAGGGCCAGACAGATTCTGGGCAGCTGGAAATGTGTTTACAGAAATAATGAATAATTAACTAAGTAAAAACATATAATGGTAAATCATGATTCTCACTAGTCCTCTGAAACTTCGAAAACAAACAACTAGTGACATGCATGAACTGACCATGGTGCTCCAGTCCCTGATGTTGTTGACAATTTTGTACTGTAACGGGTAGAGCTCCACGCTGGACTGAAGCATGAGCCGTGTGTCCAGGCCCACCCTTCCCACCACAGTTAGCAGCAAAAGCAGCTCACTGTCGCTGTACGCCCGAGGACAGAGGTCCATGCAGTAAGACAGGTACTGCAGACGAGAACACGAGAGAAACAACCAAGTGGTGAACGATCTGCGTGGTGAAATTGTGCTTTCTCTACCAAACGTTCTCACAGACACACTGCACATAGCATACATACATAGCATACGTAGCATAGCATAGCATACATAGCATAGCACACTGTTCTATCAGACATCAGTGGACTATTGTGTCTCACCTTCAAGATGTTGTTGCAGTTGTGTTCAGGGAAAGTGCTCTGTTCCCCGTTACTGGAGGGACTCTCACTTTTGATGTAGATGTCCTCCCTACACGAACACACAGAAAGTCAGCTGCATGAAATTAAGAAGGCATCAAATAAACAACGTTCAGCTCCCATCTTAAGGTTTGAGGAAATCCAAATAAACAGAACGTTACTTACAGCAAATCTCCCTCTGTGAATGGAGGCTGCAGATTCTCAAAAGGGAAGAGAGTAACAAACGCAACTCCCATATTCATCAGGACCAGAGACACATCGGCCAAACTGGGCACCCACACTTTAAATTGCTGGTTTCCATTTTTCACTGAGGAAGCATACACACAGAAACATGTTAGCATGTCTTAATAGTAGTAAGGAAATATCAAAAGCTAGTGGAGGAGGAAAAAAAGAAGACACTGACCTATCTGATAAGCAGCAGTGCAGGCGATGTCACAGAGAGACTGTAGTAGCTTTTCGGATACCATCCTCTCATTATGGACTGACATCATCTGACAAGATCAACAAGGAATTACTGCCGAAGCTCAGGCATCTGGACAAAAATCACTACTGACAGTTTACAACTGTGTGTGCAACCTACCTTGAATAGGAAACGGGTAACCTGAGTTGGACAGGGTGAGCGACAGTCGTAAGCTTCCTGGAACAATCCAATATTTACGTGCAATCTTAGCTGAGCAGGGCTGGACCTAATGGAGGGCAGGGAAGCATACATGGACAGAGCAAGATTAGCGGAATTGATTATTTAGCTAAACTAACAACCTTAAGCTTTATGAATGATGAATGGTCCATATGACGTCCCACTTTATAGAGTGCTGGGACCAGAACTAACAACACACTCGAGTTTTACCTTTCCTGTAAGGAGGCTAAAGGTTTAGTTTTGTCTTGAGGATGGCCAGTGAGGAATGAGGATGAGGAAAAGCCATAGTGCCATTCAAAAAAAAAAAAGAGTTCATCCCCTTGTGAACATTAACATGCTCAGAAATTTTAATTACAATTAGCTGGGTAGATTATGAGACATCTTGTGTGCAAAGTTCACATATTGTTCTTTAGGTTGTGAAAAACATCAGTTCACCTTCTGGGCAGCGTGACATTACTGTGCCTCATGATTCTTCATCATTTTGTTGATTACCCACATCAAACTTCATGGCACTGTAGTCTTCAGTTACCAAGATATGTTGCTCTGAAGCGTCATGTGTATATGCAGACACATAAGCACAACTCACCAAAGGAGCGTTTTCTGTGCTGTCCCCTGTGGATTGACCATGCATTGTCTGAGCTGCAGTGTATTCTGGTTGAAGATTTGGCCAAATTTCTCCAGGTTGAACACCACCTCTCCTGGAGGCACTTCCCTGATGGCGCTGGACATCAACGAGTAGCGCTGCAGGAATTCCCTAAGAAACACATTACAGCAAAACCTTAAATGCAATACGGCGTGCAAGGACTGTGTTTCAGTGACAAAGTGCTTCTGCATGACTTACTGGTGTTCAGAGGAGATGCCCTCCTCCCGGTTCTCCTCAGCCTCCTCATATTCAGCTATTCTCAACAGGTCCTCTTTACATGCAGTTAGAAGTTGTATCTCAATCTCTTTCGCTCTGGTGGAAGAAAATAGAGAAAGTTAACTCCTCTACTGTGCAGCTACAGTAGCTCAAATTTAAAAAAGGTAACAGGAGTGAAGTTCAGCACACTTTTTATTGTTGTTTATTTCCTTCAGCATCTGATCGAGATTGTTCTTGTAGATGCCCGTCTTTGTAGTGGATGGCAATGGCAGCTGTGGGAAACACAATAGACAAAACAAACAGACAAACACAATGAGTTTTACAGCCTTTAGCTCAAACATTCCAAGCGATTAAAGCAAGCAATGTGGAGCTTACAGCTTTTGACTGGCTGCTGTGATGTCCTGGCGTACTAGGCTCCGAGAAGGCTCCCTTCTCCGGTGTATCTGGAGGCTTGGTAACACGCTCCATCATCTCCTGTAGGGAAAGCAACTGCTCTTCCTCACTGCTTTGGGAGCTCTGTGTTAGATCCAAATCTAATGCAAAGCTCAGGCCCAGGTCCAGCTCCACATCTATAGGATCCTCTTCATTCACCTGCTTTCTGCTCCCTTCACTTGCCTGCCTCTCTAGCAGAGGAGACTGAGAACAATGAGACGTAGAAGTTCGTTCAGAGGCAGCAGTGTTGGTTGTCTCTATAGCGCATGGTCTCACATTGTTGGGGAGAAGGGACGTGTGTTTGTCATGAGATTTAACACTCTCATCTTTAAGCTGCCTGCTCGAAGAAGTGTTCGGACTGTTTTTGAGTTCACTGTCTTTAGGGAAAAATGTTCTCAAGTTTTCAAGTTTTACCCGCTCTAAAGCTACAGTTGGCATGGAGACTTGAGGAGGAGGTGCCACTTTGGCGTCCACTGCATGAGGAGAACCAGTTACTGCTGAGTTTTGTGTTTTGCGACACAAGGATCCAGTAACTGTGGTACTGGAGCTGGACACAGTGCTGGATGAACAACCTTTCTCTGAAGTGGGTACTTTGCTTGTTACCGCATCTACCCTGGGCTTTGGAACCTTTTGGCCATGGCTGACCACAAAGGTCATGGGATCAGGGGTGAAAAGTGCAGCTATATCATCAGGGATTGCGACAGGTCTCCGTGAGCGGGCAGTTTTGTTCCTTTCTCCAGTGCGACAACCTGAGTTTGATTTTGAGACTGGTTTGGGAGTGCGACTGTCTGACTTTCTGCTCTCCTCCACCTGAGTACCTTTGCTCGGGGTCTTCGGTTGTAGGCCTGAGGTACTACGGTGAGGATGTCCAGAGAGGGAGCTGCCTAACTGTAAATCAGGTGCGCTACCAGCGTCCTTCTGGGGAACCTCGGTGGATAACAAAGAGCTTGATTTATCCTTTTTATCGTTTTCCTCGCTTCTTTTCTTCAAACTTTCTTCACCTGGCTTTGAAGACAGCTTCAACTCTATTACCTTCATAGTTTGATTCTGAGAGGAATTTAAATAAGGTTGCTTGTCGCCTGCGCCCACTGATGATTGTCTCTTTAAACAAGGTTTGGGTGACAGTGATGCACAGGATGACTGGGTGGGTTTAAATGTGGATGATAGTTCCAAGTAAGTTGATTGGCCAAATGCTGGTTCTGTGCACAGATGGCTATTTGTGGTTTTGGGTGACAGTTCCAAGCCTAAAGAATGCCCCGATGATGGCTGAGACACCAGTGAAGTGCTGAGTGAGTTGCCAACAGTGAGGTTTGGTGTCTGTACTTTACCAGAGTTTGCACTCTGGAGACACAGTTTCTTGGCAGTGTTTTCACAGTCTTCAAACTCCATGTGCCTCTTCTGGGAGGAGTAATTCAAGTCCACTGCTGGAGACAGAAAAACAAATATTCAATGTCTGCTAATGTCTTCCAATGTCCAACAACATGTGAGGCTCACATTCATGTTTTCAGATGAGTGCAAGTGCCAGGAAGCAATTCCTGTGAACACTGTAGCAAAAAAAAAACATGAATATAAGTGAGACTAAATGGTTATGGTTTGAGGAGGAATTTTTATTCCACCCGGACACGCCAGAGCACAATCCCAGTGTCATCCGTCTTCATCAGCCAAGTGAAATTAATTCACTTTACAAGTCAAATATTTTCATTTTATTCAAACTAAGATATAAGCTACTTTACAAACTCAACACCTGATGCTTGTTCACTTCAGTGTAAACAGGATAATAAGGTTAAAGAAGAGGAAAATTGGCTGTTAAAATCTGCATGTAGCAGCAGTAAAACCTCCAGGGCCTATATCTGAATTCAATGTTCATTTTTCAAAGCAAACTAACTGTGTAACTATCAAAGCAAAACAAATGCACCAACAAAGTTTAGCAGAAATTTAAATATTGCAGTCATTTACTTTGACAATATTACCTGGAATTAATTTTTCACTTGAAGGTGTTCGTTTATGTTGTTGGTCCTAAAAAAGAAAAGAAAAAAAAATGACTTCCTTTAGTGAATTTTCAACAGCAATAACAGCATTACCATGCATCCGTAATATCAAAGACTGAAGTCCACCTGGGTCATATATGTGAAATATTTATGTCAAAATACCTAGCTGTTCCACACGGGCAAGTGTCCGAGAGAGAACCAGTTAAACATGAACAGCAGTGAACAGACTTGCAAAACAAATTATCTTTAAGTTGGCTAAGACTAGCTAGCTGATAACATCTCCAGAAGGTTTCCTGTTGTGCCAAAAAAAAAAAAAAAGGCAACAAGCCTGTTAACATACAGAAATAAAGAGTGTCATAATTCTCTGACTGATTTGAAAAACAACTGACTGACTGCACACAGCACTCTGACCTTAGTCTTCAGGTTTGAGACTGGGCTTGAACAGTAAAAGACAAACAGCTCAATATCTATGACAAAAACAACAAACTTGGAACTTTAATTAAACATACAATAGACTTTACCTGGAAAGGAGCTACAGCGCTGTGCATGGTGGTTAAACTGGAACTAACACTCCTGTCAAAGGACTGGTTATTCGGAGATGGCTGGTAGCCCCTCGAGGGCCACTGGTTGTTACCAGGACTCCAGTGTACTGAGTCTGAGCGGGGCAGTGGGCAAACTTCTTGAGCTGCTCTGGTGTTGAATGGTGAGGTCATAGGGGGTCTGTGGAGCTGGACAGTAGGTGTGGCGCTCCTCACATCGCTGGACTGCACCTAAAAGTAAATATCATCATAAGTAAACATCATATGAGCGCTATGGTACAGGTCACAAACAAAACACTTTTTTTATGAATCTAGGTTTCAGTAATGGTCATGTTAAAAAACAAATACCTTGTATGATTCTTGTCTTTGTGCAATTACATTTTTACTTCCTGAGTAGGACAAAGTGACCTTGGACTCAGGCACTTGATCTCTCCGGATGTGGGAGGAAAGGGAATGAGAGGATTGTAACTTATTAGCTGTAGGTCCACTGTTAATTGGGTTGACTGAAGCAAGCCGTGAGCAATAAGACCCTGGAGGTTGCGCAGAGTGATGCAGAGAACCAAGTTTGTCCCTTGGCGTAGGATGAAGTCTATTCACTGCGGGACCAGTGTTAGTTGGACTGCTTGGAACAAAACCTGCTGAATGGATTGGTCCCAGATGATGAGGAGGCTGCCGTGGTGGACCCAGTCTGTCCCTGTGGCACACCTCGGGACTTTGAAGTGGCAACATTCTCCTCGGTGGTGGGTAAGGAAGTTGATTAGGGACCTGAGAGGGCTTCATTGGAGTCTCCTGGAGAAAAGACGCAAAGTGGGGTAGGGAGCGCTGCTGGAGTGCATGGTCCTTCGCTGAAACAGAGAAGATGCATCACGGTTTTAAGTCTCCTAAAATATTAGGTGCCACTGAATGCTCAAGTGTGAACAGGGCTGACATGTCGGACAGGCAAGGCCCATAAAGTACAACTATGGCTTATCAGTCATGTGACATTTCTCTTTGTCATGCAGCCTGAAAACGACAACGTTCTTCTTGTTACATTTAAGCACACACAGTCCTAAAAGGTGTCACTACTAATAAATGTTCAGGTATCATTTTACGTCTTCTTTGAAGATCCTGTCTTAATTAGAGCTTGTTTTTTACAGTGTTGTTTGAGGTGGCTGAGGCTGAGCAGTTTTGTATGTTTGATCACAGCACACCATTACCTTTAATCACAACCGGTTCTGCAACTGAAAATGTTTTTTTGCATCCACTCCAAATTTAACGGATTGTTCCTTGGCTCATGTTTAATCCTCCCACCAGGGTTCAATAAAACTGGGCAAGCTGTGAACTGCAAACTAATAATTACACATATTGCCATAAGGTAAAGAAGCCCGAGCATCAGGTCAGGCAACTTTGCAAATGTCAGTTGCGTGATTAGAACTAGGGTTGCACAAAAAATAATGAAAATATTATTGAAAGAGCGTTGTGGCCAAGTGCAATATCCAAATTGGAGAAGTTGCATTTTTTTGATAAAGGTGTGACAAACAGAGTTATGATGAAACACTGTAGTGCTGTGGAGATGTCCTGGCCTACATGTTGTTCTCCAGATGGAAGAAAACATGCTTGTTTTTACAGACCCCAACAAATGTCACATCATCATGATTTTAATTGTTTTTTCACTGAAATTAAATTTCATGCAAAAATGTTCATTGCAACTAATCACGAGTCTTATCACAATCATAATATCTGTCAATGTAATGTGTTTTTTATAAACTACATTGTGAAGCCATAATTAACAATAACAACATATCATATCCTCTATGATCCTCTGTAACTGAGAGCTTTGAACAAAGTTGTAAATTTTCTAATCCTACAGAGGCTTTTTCTTCTTTTAAGAATTAACCAACAGACTCACGATTTAACATCACGTGCATGGTTAATGTAATACTTCAATGAAGACGGCTTACAGCACTAGAACGAGAAAACGAGGTATCGCCAATGCAAATATTAATCCTGACAGCAAATATAACAAAGCCAACTAACATATATACAGCGCCACAAACTACATATGTCCAGAAAGAGCCAGAAAAGCAAGTTAAATCAAAATTACTTGCAATACTTTAACCTGTAAACATACATGTCTAATACTCTGTCAACAAACTAAACAGTATAACTTTCATGGAGGTATTAGACTGCATTTTATGTATTTTGATTAAAGGTAAGAATTAAAAACAACTTGTTATGTTTAGAAAAAAAAATGAAATGTGCACAATGAAAAAAAAAACAGCGTTATTTTCAGAGACATCAACACATGACACATGTAAGATCCGACCCACCTTTACTCCTCGGAGAAAAGAAATCTGAAAATGCTCTGCAAGAAAGGAAAGGGAGAAGAAACTCATCATGTTTCGAAACATAAAAGTTTGGTCACCAAGACGACAGGCATGCAAGTTAGCAGAAGAAGGAGAAGAAGAAGAAGAAGAAGACCATCAATCCACAACACGAGTCGTAACCGAAACGAGGAAGGCACCTGCCAGCCAGCGTCTGCCTGTCTACCAATCACAGGACACTACGTGAAGTCACAACACGGGTCCACAAACTCACAAACAACAACAACGTAATTAAGTGACTTTGAACAGACAGTGGCGTTAACACGACGTTTATATTAGCAGTGCTTATGCTACCGCTAACGCTAGCCGCAGAGACACACTAAAAAGGACGTTGTTTACACAGTTGACAACATGGCAGCGTTATTTGTAAGCGTCACGTAGCTCGGCATTACGTCTTTTTCATACCGCACAAGGCCGTCTTCCTTACAGTTCCTTGCTAACTGTGCCATAAAACTGCTGACTAGCTGTAAAATTGAATATAAGCTAGTTGCTATTTCAGGAAGTACTTGTTCAGCTAGCTAGCTAGCTAACGTGCCAACAGCTCAGCCGTGCAGTGTAAACAACGCAGTTTTTTTTATTACCGGGCGTTTCCTTGATTTTCCGTTGCTCTTTTCATTATGAGGATTTGACAGGGTGTCTGTAACCACAGACAGACTAAATAACGGACTCAGGGCTCCGGTACTAAAATCATCTCATCATCATCATCATGAGCTTCTCCCGCCTGTAGCCGGATTGTGGAACTTGGAGTCTTCCTCTTCTTCTTCTTCGTCTTCTTCGTCTTCGTCTTTGAGTGGACGTCCATGATGTTACATTACTGCCACCTCCAGGTCTGATTCTCCATCACTGTCCATGCAGTTTTAAAGCAGTCCTTACAGCCCAGTGGTCCTCCTCTGATGAACACTGAACACATTACAATAATAATAATAATAATAATAATAATAATAATAATAATAATAATGTTATTTAACATTAATTAACATTACCATCATATCATCGTATTCAAATATACCGGACTGCTATGACGACCCTATTTCCCTTTGGGATTAATAAAGTCATCTATCTATCTATCTATCTGTTATGGAATTTTCTATCCTTAGGTTACACGAGGTCACGTGTGGGCCTTGAGGTCCTCAGCAGTATTAATTGTTTGGCTTTGATTGGGAACAGGAGGTGCCAGTCTATCTCAACACTGTGGTGGCCAGGGTCGAAGAGACCTATTGCTGCCTTAGACATAATAGATAGCTGGCTGTTGACGTTCCAATCTGCGTAAACAGACATCTGTGTCTCCAGACTAGAATATGTTGACAATAACAACTCCATGGGTAAAAACATTCTCTTTGACTAATTCTGGGCGTATAATATTTGTGGTGTTATCTGTAGGGGTTTAAAGTCTATCCACCAGGATGAGTTGGGCAGAATGTGAGACCAACTCAGACACTTCTGATGTACTTTGAGAGTGTCTCTAATTCTCCTTGGCCAAGTGTCAATAAATATTACAGCATAAGACATCAGAGGCTCCTGAACACTTTCTTCCCTCCTGACCTCAACATTGACCTTTGACTTCAGCAATTTCTCCACAACACTATCTATCTATCTATCTATCTATCTATCTATCGATCTATCTATCTATCTATCTATCTATCTATCTATCTATCTATCTATCTGTCTAATAATAATAATAATGTAGAAATGTTAAATTACTCAATTACTTTTTCCTGTGTATTGTGTGAGTATATTTACTGTTATATATAGATATATATGTGCATGATACAAATGATCCAACATGCATATCCATACACTTGAAAAGTGTACATAGTGTATATAACTTCTGTATTTTTTATTTGCTATTTTATTTTTTTCTATTTTCAGTATATCTTAGATTTAGTGTGGGATCATTAAAGTCTTCTTAACATACCTACTCTGTTTCGAATTTTATTTTGATCCATCTGTTGAAATCTGAGCACACTGTCTTTTTACGGTCTGGCTATATAACCACACTTTTTTTAGCATGTACAGCACTCTTTTTTATTGGATTGCTCTCTCCATGCCCCCTTAGGTTGACCCAGTGCACACACTAAACGCCCAAACAATATGCAGGTCTGCTTGCACAGATTTTGCTGCTTATTTTTGTATGATACTTCCATTCTCTAATCCTGATCTTATAGAGGCTACATAAATATATTTCATTGATGCAACATGAACTCCTCACTCAAATCCTGCAATGTATGACTTCTCTTTTTACTATGCCTTATGAATATTTACAAATATGAAATGTGGAGTCCAGCTGTATTCCAGTTTAAAGGGAGATTCTGTGGTTCATATTCACACAGAAGAAAATATTTTTAAAAATGTTTTATTGTGTTCAGGTATTTTATATAATCAGTGTTCACTTCCACTGACCAGAGGAAAATAATTCCCTATCATAGGTTATCTCCTTGAGGTGGTTGGGAGAAGTTGTCTATGGGTAAATAAACATAACAAAGTACATTTATATTTTTGCAAAGTTTTCCTTTTGTTGATTTTAGAGGGGCGGTAAACATTTCTTTAAAATCTGTATTATTATAACATTATTTGTTAAAAAACGATATCAGCTTAGAAAAACATGCCTAAATTTAGTCAGTAAGTAAACATGAAAATATGAATCAAGGCAAATAAATAATAGTAGACCACAAGCTAGACATAATGTTGGAATGTAACTCCAAACACTATATGAAATAATATATATTAACGTCTGACAACTACACAATAGGAACTAAAATAAGACAAGTACACACAGAAGCATTAATACACAGTTGTCCATGTATTACATCAGAGCTTTCAGGGTACATTTAACCAACGAATGGCAACACTGTGAAACATAATGGGATGTTGCAAACAAAATCCTAGCACCACTGTTGCTTCATTAGTCTGCGAGGCCAATTGTAGGTGTTTACTGTAGGAACAGGAGCTGGAGGCACATAAATACAATGACACCAAGAGGCAAAGACGGACCAAAGACAATCATAGAGATACAAAGATAATGACTAAATGTAGACCTATTATCTTCAGTAATCATGCTTCACACTGTGAAGTACTGGGGGGTACTGAGGGACTATAATCCAAATAATGGATTTATCACAGTGCAATATTGATAGCAATGCGGGCACCTTTAAAATTGGTCTTGATGAAACACAAAGGGAAAAACTGTCACAACACAGATATCAACAACATACAAAGACACTGCACAAATAGCATCCATAGACAGAGAAAGTAAGAGAAAAGGACTGTCTGACTGTCCCATCCTGCTCTCAAGAGATTGCAAACTGACTTCCCTTTATCAGTTTAATGCTTTGAAGACTAAGACGTCCATCCTTTGCAGTGGTCCCTTTTATGTTAAGAAAGTCTCAGACAAAATCTGTGTGATTGAGTGAGTGTAAATAAAATTAAGGTGTTAAAATCAAGTTAGAATACACTACAATATCTCATTATTATAGTCAAGTCATCTCTCATAAATAATACTGTCCTGGTCACAACAAGAGGAGTCCTGTCTCCCCTCACATGTGTGTAGCACCAAAACACTAAAGATTGTAGCCTGAATTTTTATAACTGACTGTGTGAGTGACCACAGCCATGAATTAACTGTTTTTTTTATGTAATTGGTATAATTATCTTTAACCCTGATGTTAAATATCCCAGCCACAACAACTAAAGACCTCTGCCCCCCCCAAAAAAAACATCAAAACTATGTTATGTTAGAAGTGGCAATGTTTTATGTTTTAATTACTTAAATATTCAAGTACACAGATAAGAAACTTTATCATTACTTTATACTATTTCTGTCTTTATCAGCAGTACTTAAAGGTTGTAATATTAATGGATTATTTTGGCAAAATGTATTTACAATCTCTTGAGGCTCCGCTGGTCTTAATGTACTGTACTGTGCAAGTAGAGTGAGGTTGCCTTTGACAGCAATCTACAGTGAACCCGTCGTGTATTACAACCCAAAATAAACTAATCTGAGGCCAGCCATTAGGATTTACGCTGTCATACACACAGACAGCTTTTTTTTCACTACTGCTTTACTTCTTGGCCTTTCCCTGAGCGGCCACGGCCTCCATGGCTTTGCGTACAGTCTCCTCGTCTCCCAGGAACTGCATCGGCTTCAAGGGCTTCAGGTTCTTGTCGAGCTCGTAGAGGATGGGGATGCCTGTCGGCAGGTTCAGCTCCATGATGGCTTCATCTGACATTCCTACAGGTGGCAGCAGATACAAACAGAACAGTTACATTCAGACTTAAGGCAGATTGCAGTTTACCACTCAATCACCACAACTGTTTGTGGTTATATATGTATGCATGCATTAGTCATACCAAGATTCTTGATAATATCTGTCTTCCTCACAGAATTAGGAACAAAGTAAACATTGTGACAAAGGATTTCAAAAGTATAAATTTGTGTCTGTATAATGTTACAATATTGTTTTCCACAAACTTTAATAAAATATATAACTACCCAGCCACAGATTATTTATTGCAACAATTAAGTGCACACTGGTCTCAATCAACATTTAAACATTGTGGACAGTCCCTACCTAAACAGATTTGTTTGGCAGTAAAAGACGTCAGTTAGTATGAACTATGAAAACCCAGCATCACCATCTAAGTCTGTGGTCAGAAGTATTTCCAACAAGAATGAATCATGTAAACTCTAAAGCACCACCCACCCTCCAGGTGCTTAACGATCCCCCTCAGACTGTTTCCGTGGGCTGCGATGAGCACCCTCTTTCCCTTTTTGATCTGAGGGGCGATCTCCTCGTTCCAGTATGGCAGCGCACGTGCGATGGTGTCCTTAAGGCTCTCGCAGGAAGGAAGCTGGTCGTCTGTCAGGTCTGCATAGCGACGATCCTGCAGGGAACACAATCTCAATGTGTAAATACTGTACATACTACTGTACGTACTGGATCTCTTTGTCTTTAATTCTTACTTCCATAGAAACCTATTGTATAATTATTGGGAATAGAGAGGGCAAACTAGCATTTTGTGTCACAGTGAGTGATTCAAAATATAAATGAACATCTGAATGTGGGAAAAGCTGTCTATGTGACCTTGTACAATACGCAAGACTGTCTCTTAGAGCAGTATGGCATGAAAGAATCTGTTACCTCCTGTTACTACAGCTTAATTTCTGTCTACACAGACTTCTGATCAGTTTGTTTCCGCTTTGACTGAACTTTGAACTTGAACCTAGGAGACGTCATTCTCGCCAGTCATATATTAACTCACCTTGGACATGCTGTTAGGTAACAACAATGGGGCACATGCGACCAAGTAGTAAGGGACTATATCCCCAGTGTGTGGTGAGGCTGTCGGATTACATTTGTATTGTTGTATGTGTTATTCAAGATGATTGTGCCGTGCACAAAAAGACCTTAAATCTACTATTTTCACTGCAGTCTTTTCTGCTGATTTCACTCATTCATGGAGACACATCTGGTTATAGGGCCTGACTGCAGATCAGTTCTAGTCATGCGTCTTCTTTGTTATACCCGTGTGCAGTTAGTTGGTCAATATGTACAAAAGCATTTCTTTCCTCACAGGCCAACAAAGCTCCTTGGTTGTGTGTATGTACTGTAGATATCATATCTTACCTTGCTGATGATAGTGTAGTAGTCATGGTCTGGGCCCATGGGGGGAGGAGGGATATCAAACGAGCGCCTCCAGATCTTCACCTGAGCCTCTCCGTGCTTGGCGGCCGTCTCAGCCTTGTTTAACCCGGTCAGGCCTCCGTAGTGGCGCTCATTGAGCCGCCAGGTCCGATGCACTGGCACCCACATCTGGTCAATGCTGTCCAGGACCAGCCACAGTGTCCTAGTGGCCCGCTTCAGCACAGAGGTGTAGCAAATGTCAAACTCAAAGCCGGCATCTGTGAGAGTGAGAAACACAGGAGTTTAATGCACTACCACACTAACATTGACACAAAAAGAAAAATCCATGGATACTTTCTGCGCCTTTGTTTAGTTAGAAATGTTTCCACGATGTCTAGTTAGATGAATTATATAGACAAAGAGTTCAAGATGCTTTTATTAGATCAAGAAAAAAAAGCCACATTAAGTATTTGCAGTATTATTACAAATGATACTAATCTGAATACAATTATTATAATACATTTTTGTTAAATATTTGAACAGCTTTTGTTTATGTCAAACATCAATGACTATTTTCTGCTCTAGCCCCACTACAGTGTGGTTTATTGAGGCTACTCTCAGTGTTAGTGGGCCTGAGTATCTCCACTGTGATTTCTCCAGATGCATAAGTCCGTTTAACAAAACCTAAAAGTGCAATCTCCTTTGCTCTACAGTGGACTTTTCGTCTCATTTCTGCAGACTGTGCATTTTTATAAACCTGCTCGATGGCCCTGTCATAACACTGCAGCCACGTAAGGGCATCACTTCTGCACGTTTCTTCCACATACTACTGACACGCTCGGGTGGGCGGTCTGTGGTCTGATGCAGAGGCTGTTATGCAATCGTAGCCGTGCATTGGCCCACAGTATGTCAGAGAGATATTACAGTGGATGATGGGAACAAATTAAATGAGTTCCTCCTCACCTTTTAGGGCCTGTCCACCTCTCTTCGCCTCCTTTTCTCCGGTTTCGCTCAAATCTGCATCGAACCACCCACAGAACCGATTCTCCTGGTTCCAGTTGCTCTCTCCGTGACGAATCAGCACCAATTTATATGCAGCCATGGTTGATTATAATATATCCGAGGTAAATTAATGAATGAAAATCAATACACGATTTAAAAAACGGATGCAGAGGATGTTAAAGTGAGAAGTCCGGACTCCGGAGAAGAGGAAAGGTCCACTCTGTTGCTGTCAAACCGGTGAGGACTTTTATCCTGTTGATTGGTTACTCCCCTACTTCCTGGTTTTCACAACCAATGAGATTTCACCAAAGTGCGTGTCATTTATTTTTCGACCAATGACAGCGGTGGGCGTCAGCGGCGGGGACTGTTCCCTGACCTTCATATTGCACGTTGTACTTTATTGACTTTTCATTGTGTTTCTTTATTACATCATATCTATCTATCTATCTATCTATCTATCTATCTATCTATCTATCAAAATCAGAGGGACTTTCTGACTCCACAATAACTCCTTAAAAAGGTATAAATACACAAAGTATGCAGGCAATGTCCTATGTTAAGAACCAGAAGTCCGATATTTGTATCCTGTAACAGTCTTTCCTGCTTTTATTGTGTGTTTGGTCCTCAAGCTGGACTTCCTGTCAGAGGTCGAAGCAAGCAAGAAATCTGAATAGAGAATTCTTTGCACCACATTATATCTAAATGATCAATGAATCATCGCTTCAATAGATTTTCTGTACTTTTTATCTCCTCTCTTTCTGTCCAGCTGTTGCTTTTGTCCGTTTTGATCTATAGGTGGTGACCTCGGCCACAGAACTGTTGTTACTATTGCCCAGTGACTTTAATAGGTTTAAAGGTCCAATAATGTTTAGTAAGATCTATTTAGAGAATAGGAACTATTATAATATTCATAAGTATGTTTTTATTTGTGTATAATAATCTGAAAATAAGAATTGTTGTGTTTTCATTGCCTTAGAAAGAAGCGCAGGGAGTTTCTGTGCAGTCCGCCATGTTGCACCGTGATGTTTCTACATGATCCCAGAACAGATAAACCAAACATTGGCGCCAGTCCTCTCACATTTTCGTGTTGGCGAGTGTTGTGTGTAGTTTTTCCTACTTGATGGTTGCAACCTGAAATCTCACAGCTAGATGCCTAAATCCTCCACACCGGACCTTTAAAGCACCAAAAAAACCTGTAAAACTAATGTATCTTTAGAGAGATACTAAAGAAATGAAGGGCTGAGGAGAAACTGTGTTTGCAAGATGGGAGGTGTGATGTATAAAATAAAACATTACCGAGTACAGTAGAAGTGGTTGATATGTGAGAGATGTGTAAGTCTACATTACAGTATATTTATATTTGCATTACTATTTTACCCTGCTGGACATTCAAATACAGCTTATAAGGAGAGGACTGCTCCATTTACTCCATCCTCTGACCTCATCCATTTCATAAAAGTTGTTTTTACCATGATGATTTTTGTTGTTGTTGTTGGTTTATCTCTCACCCAGAATGTGAAGCGATTCTCTGCATGGGACAGTCACATGCATCACATGAGACTGAACTCCAAGAGAGGGTAAAACAGGGGGCATTCTCAGCTCTGCACAGCTGTTTGGAGCCATTTTCATTGTCTTAGGAAAAGCACAGTGTTACTGATAACATCAACAGTGGCTTTGTTCTTTTCAAATGTCCCAGTAAGTCATGACAGTGTGGCAGTATGCACAATCACAGGAACCTGAAAACAAATTGAATTCATTCATGTTATTATTTGTACCTGTGCTTTTCCTACTGAGATATAACAAAATGTCTTCCGCTTTCAGATTTGTCAGTTTATATTCAGAAAACAGAATTAACGTTATCTCTGCTGACATGTTGTCTCCACAGACTCAGGTTACACTTACTAGCTTATTTCCAGAATATTTAACCAGACTTTATCACCTTCATGCTTATCTTTTAAGTCAAAAGCGACCATAAGTCCTAAACGTGCAGTGCATGTGTCTCCATGACCACTGAGCAATGTCTATCATCTGATGAAGACCGAGTGAAACTGTTGAAAGCTCCAGAAAAAGCTTGTAAGTGAGCCTAGAGTTGTGATTGTTTTGTTAAGACTCATATAAATCAGCTTATGCACAGCTGAATAAGCAAAATGGGGGAAACACACAGCAAATCAACCATGTCAGTGCCTCTTTCAGTTAAAATTCATTAGAAAAAAAAGTGTCCGCCTTTGTGTCTGGCCTTAGTGTGAACTTCAGTTATTCTTATTGACATTAAATCACGTCAGAGATTCATTATCTAAATTCTATTGACACATTACCACATCTTGTTCAACCTATTGCGCAGAAGCTGCTTTATGACATGACACACACTTTTTTTTGCCTGCTGTGTCACCTTTATGCAGATTATGAACATTTTTAACACTAAAAGATTTGTGTCATTACTTCATCTGACACAAAGGCATTATAATAGCTACATACTCGTGTGCTGTGGCTAAAGATGGACTGTTTTGGTCTTGGTATAGTTGATCCGTTTCATGCAGGCCAGGTGACAAAGCGGTTGCTTTAAGAAGTTGTGATTAAGCTGCATCATGCAGTTTTTGTTATTAAATCTATTATGTTATTTATTTTTATATTGAAACCGGTGGCAGAGGGGCATGTATTTAATATATATACATATATGTGCAGTAGCATCCCTTTCTTTGAAGGATAGTAAAGAATCACAGCATTAGAGCCTGGAATGACATGAAAAACAAACTTTGAGCAACTTTCTTTAAAGCAATGAACCAAATTGGAAATAGTCAACATGGTTTGTGAAGCCCTACTACACCTCCTAGTGGGTGAATGAAATCATTGTTTCTAATCTTCAGTAGCCAGGAGTGACGTCTTTAAATATGTGGAGATTTTCTAACCACTCAGTGCATCAGAAATATCTGTGGCTTCATATCTTTATTTGTTTTTCCCCAAACAATATTTTTTCAGAACACTGGACCTTGTCAGTTTGCTGCTTTTGCTACCAAACTGCTGTGCCTAAATTACAAATAGTGCAAATACATATTTTTTACAATATCATGGTCTTAGATACATTTAAATTGAGTAAATTGAGGGGGTATATTTTGAATTTGAAGAGAAAATCTACTTTTAAATGTGCTGTCTTTCCTCACAGCAGCAGCAGGGTGATGTAACAGAGAGAATTTGGACTTCTGTGTGTGAAAACTGTGGGAAAAGTGATGCTGGGAAAAAGTTTGGAGCCATGTGAGCTATTATCAGGAACGAATGGAAGGAATGTTTGTTTTACTTCCCAGTGTGTGTCTGCTTAATCTGCACTAGAGATGCAGCTTTCGTAAAGAGTTTTCCTTTTTGAGAGAGCCTCACCTTGGATTGTGTCATCGGGAAAGTAATCACTGATTACTGGTTCACTTCTAATTCCTCTCTAACATGTATTAGGGAAGTAAAAATAACAGGTGATAGATGACGGAGGTGTTGCTAATGTAAGTTTAAAGGATCTGCCCAGTAGCACTGAGTAAATGTCAGACAGGAAATTAGTGAATTCATCCACCCAGTGACTAAAAAAACTCTCCCCCTCCCTGTCTCTCTTACTTTCTCATTCAGTCTGTAACACACTCTGAACATCTTGGCTAAAGATTGGCAGAGCAAAGGAAGCAGTGGTATTTTCAAGGCTCTATAAATAGCATCATTTCCCACCACTGGCTGCCATTTCCCTCACGCAACACATGAACACTGTGCCCATTCAGAAGTATTGTGCTGTAACAGATGTGGAATCAGTGAGCCCAGTCATTATGTTAGGAAACTATAAACTGGTGAGTGACAGAGTCAAACTACACACACTGGGACAGTGTGCCGATTCATGCCTTACACAGACAGGAAATGTCAATCTCAGATTCCTGCTTGGGCCTTTACATACACCTTCCCCCTCTCACTTATTACTTTTTTCTGCTCATTCACTTGTTCTGTCAGTCTCCATCTATTTTCCCAGTTCTCTTTCCCTCTCCTCTGCAGAGGAATGTGCATCTCAGCAGTATTTGATGAAAGTGTGGTTAACGGGGCGCTGTGTCTTTTGTGCATGTCTGTGTTTTTGTGTTTCATGTGCCTACATGTAGTCTACCAAAATGAGACAGAAGGCAAGAACTGTCAGCAGGAAAAACAGAGGCAGACACACTTTGGTAGTGCACATCCACTGGGAATTACCCGCCCAGAATTTGGGAGGGTAAGCTCTTGACAGCTGCTAGGTGGGTTATAACTAACCAAGTATACACACCTGGTT
This sequence comes from Sciaenops ocellatus, assembly GCA_033000465.1. NCBI lineage: Eukaryota > Metazoa > Chordata > Actinopteri > Sciaenidae > Sciaenops > Sciaenops ocellatus. The sequence goes on along the minus strand of CP136872.1, from coordinate 14,592,698 downwards.
CAGTAAACTCTCTGTGAGAATGTCCTGCAAAAACAAGGCTACTTAGATGAATGTCAGGACTGCACACAGTAATATGATGTGGGTTATAGCAAGTGTTATTTTTTCAAATCTGTCTTACAGTACTGACATTAACAAAAGTGCATTAAAGGTTTTAACTGTTCCTCCAGAAATTCCTTCTTATAAATTATTCCAATGTAAGAGATTGGGGACCAACTCCACAGTCCTCATTCTGTGCAAAACATTTATTCCTAATTTCATCTGAAGCAAATATGAGGCTTCAGCCGTTAGTCAAGTCTTTATTGCAAAACTCCCTTGTACTGTGACACCACTTCCTTGCAGAGCTTCGATGGAGGGATTAATACAGAAAGAGAAAGTTTTGTATAAAAAAGTTTTGGAATTACCCACTTCATTTGACTAACTCAGACTGCTTAAGCTCCATATTAGCTTCGGTTGAACTTCAAAAAACAATTTCACGCACGAGAACTGTGGATTTTTGTCCCTCGTCACTTACACTGAAATCACTTTAGAAACAGATCTCTCATCTTCACAGCCAGTATGAAAAGGAGGAACAATTACGGCGAACAAAATGTACATAATGTCAGTATTGTTTTAAGATTTGAAAAAAGGTGAACATTTACTTTAAGATCAGGAAGCTTTTCTTTTTTTTTGCTTTATGAATATTTGGACAAGTGTATTATGTGTTTGTTGTTTATGACAGACTCAAATAAACTTGTGCATTTTAGCAAGACAACCTGAATTGAATACCTTTTATGGCAATCATCTGGCCTGGTAAAATAGATCTGAACAAGACATGTGTTTCCTGCCAGCTCCATTGATGCTCTTCTGCAGCTCACATTGTGTTTTGTACACCACTGTGTTGGTAGACGTGAGAAGGTAAAAGATGCATTTTTGCAAGTTTAAAATTGCACGTTTTTTCTGATTTTTTTCTCGAGAGAGACACAAAAACATTCTTACAATTTCTCTATGGTAATCTTGCCAGTGATTTAATTATAACCATGAGTCACAGTCATGTCATTGTTATCCATTCGGACTTTTCTGGCAGAGAACTCTATCAGTTTTTCAGTAAATTGACATCAGTCTGTGGAAACAGCATGCATGATGCTGTGCTTTCAGGGAGGGCCAGAGGAACCATTTGGAGGGGTTATGATGACTACTGGACGCTTGGTCTCTTGCAGACGGGTGGGAGAGCGCATACAGGAAATGTCTCTTTGGTTGAGTAGCCAATATAAATATCACACAGTTGGCACTCCGGAGAAGTGCCTGGCTCTATATGTCCTTAGACCAAGTTGTCTAGGTTTTCTTTACTGTTTGTGTAGCTGGAAAGAAATACAACAACCCCACTCTTGTGGTGCCCACACCATTCTAATACTGTAAGGAGGTAACATAGGACTCCAAATTTGCGTTATTAGCTTTGATAACAAGGGTTTTCTGTTCAAACACGGATGTGATGATTAAGGATTAAGTTCAAAAACAAGCTCATACACAAAATCTGAACAGATGTGACATCTAAGAGTGGGGTATGTTATAATAAGGAGGCTGTTAATGTGATAAGGTGAAAAAGATTTTCAGGATAAATGAGGAGAATCCTTTTCTGGCCTTAATTGTCAGCATATGCTATAGTTGTGAGTCATACAAAAACTTAAATGACTCACCATGGTTACTTTCAATATCAAACCAAACCTTGGATTCAGCGCTTTGTTTATGCAGCACACAGATTTGTTGTGTACGGCCTCCATTTGGTTGTATACAACAGTGTGTTTCCACAGGCGCCGACACGTGGACAGGACAACACTTCTGTGGAAATCTCAGAGGGGGAGAAGCTGGGTGGGGATGTGTGTGTGGAGGGGGCTCCTCTCCTCCTTTAGAAGTGCTAGATTTATAACCCAGTGCTGCATCTGGTTAACATTAACCCTTCCACTCCTGTATCTCTGGCCACAGATGTCACCTCAACACACGTGTACACACTTAATTTTGCCAACTGACACTACACAAAAAGGTCCAAAGGGTGATATACTGTGTGGCTGTTCTTTCTGAGTAATTTATCATGGAAGGACAAACAAAATAAAATACCCAAATTAAGGAAAAAAATGTTCCGAGTTTCCCTGTTTGTCTTTATATGGTCACATTTTTGTGCCTCTGAAATCTAGGCTAAGATTTTTCTGCACATATCACCTTCCATCGTGTCACTTTTATTGTGTTGCTGCCGCTTTTATGGTCTAATCTCTGAATTTTTGTTGCCTTTGTTTTGACTCTCGTGAAACCGGAGCTGTGACAATACGTTTTATCTCTAATCCTCTCCAAGAATGACTCCTCACATTCAACAGCGCCTAAATAGGAGAATTGTGTGTTCATGTGTGAGCTATCTGCACCCTTTCACATGTCCCGTGCCAGCAGCAAGTGTGCAACGTTAAAATATACAATTGAGAATTACACAGCTGTTCACTCAGAGTGCTGGTGATTGTTTGCTGACTGTTAAAGGCAACCAAAAGCAACTTGTCTGCAGCATGTTTTTTAAGAACTGCATGCTGACTGGATTAGATGAGACACTGAATCATCTTCCACTGCTTGGCTTCATTTTCATTGGCTGAATGTTAGCCCACCTCCAGAACCCCAACAGACAGTTCCGGTAAGAACAAGCCTCTTTCCAGATTAGTACGCACACACACACACACACACACTTCGTTTCCAACAGTGGATAACTCTCAGGCAACACACACATTCTCTCGGCTTGTCTTTTAGAGATCCAGATAAGGATGTATGTCTTTCATGCGGGCAAGTGGCATAGCATACTGCTGATTGGCCAAGGCTTTTATCTCCCAACAGGAAGTTCCTGAGGGCTTCTGTCACTAGTCCCTCTAAATCTGTGTTTCATTTGGGAAAAGCCACCCTACAGCACAATATGTGCACACGGCACAGCTCTTTCAAAGCACTCAGATTAACAAAGCACTTTACAACATTTTCCTCAAGCAGCTTGTCTAAACACTTCTTTGTACCAATGCATGATGACAACCAAAGAAACATATCACTGGCTCTCACTTTCTGCTCTTTATTTGTTCGCTTTTTGCTCTTTGGCTTTACATAATGAACACTTGTAGCACCAATCACATCCATATTGTGTTGTATGTGTTGCTGTTTGTTCAGTGTACAACATTCGGACAGAAGGCACTGATAAAACAAAAAAAAAAACAAAACTGTTTGAGTCAGACAAAACAAAAAACTGGTTAAAAGAGTGTTTTAGTCTGTCACGCTTCAGTAACTGCTCAGTATAGCTTGCTGTTGTACAAAAACACATAAAAATATATACTTTAAAAAAAAAGGCAATGAAAAGAATCCCTTGAGAAAAAAACTGTGGTGATCCTATGAGACGTTTTACAACCCCGATTCTAAAAAAAAGTTATGACGCTGTGTGAAATGTAAACAAAAACAGAAAGCATCAAATTGAAAATGAATGTATATTTACAAAAAAACAATAAAGTTTATCTGTTTGAACATTAAATATCTTGTCTTTGTGCTTTATTCAATTGAATATAGGTCAAAAAGGATTTGCAAATCACTGCATCCTGTTTTCATTTACACAGCGTCCCAACATTTTTGGCATCTGGGTTGTAGATGGATGGTTACCAGTATCAACACAAATCTACAAAACACATGTTAAGGCCACGTAACACTGAATACACTGCTAGCACACTATAATAAGTCCACACAGAAATATTATAATGATTCTTTATGAGGGGAAATTGCATTAAATTACTGTGAAGCAAACTTAAGAGACTTATGCCTTCATAAAGGGTTACAATACTTCGCCCTCCCAACATATTTCCAATCAGATTCCCACCCTGGCCTCTGTATCAGGGTGTTTTCATGTTAAACACACTTGGAGTGATTTGGGATGATTCTGGGGAGACAATGCAGATAAACCTGTGTCTAGAGTAGCTGTTGAGTTAAATTACAGTGAAGTTAACTATTCCTCATCTTGCTGTGGATACCCACCCTCAAAGACCCCCCATATCCTCCTGTCTCCCTGTTGCCATCACCACCCCAGCCTCCCACAATCTCAGTCTCATCAGATGACCGTTTGTTCTCCTCGACACTTCCTGCACGCCCCATAAATAACCGACAGGAAGTAAGCCAAGCAGCACAGGCAGGCGAACACGGCGGCCGCCAGGTAGACCTTGTACAGACAGAGGTGCTTGTACTGCTCCAGGTTGCAGAAAGAGTTGCGATGCGTCTTGTAGATCGTGACACCTATGGCCGGCAGGTAGAGCACGGCGGCGGCCACGTCATGCGCCAGGTTGGTGGACAACCAGCGCTCCCCTCCCAGGAACGGGACGAGGTCCTGCTTGTCCAGGAGGGTGAAGAAGAAAAGATCGAGGGTGAGGAGCCAGAAGAGGACTGCGACGAACAGGACGAAGTGGATGGATCCTTCGTATTTGTTGGCGGCGATGGTGACCCACAGCCCGGCACCGAACACAATCTGCAGGATCCGGATGATTCCCAAAAAACTCTGGAGGAACTTCAGGATATTCTCCTTCACCTGCGGCTGGGGAGATTCGGGTGGCATCTCTCTCCTCCTCCGGTCACTCTCGGTCCCTTTTTCCCGGACAGGGCGGGTGCTTTCTGCCAGCTGCAGACAGCTGGGGAAAAAGATGGGCAAAAAGTGGAAATAACTGGGTGGGAGGCCGGGTTTGTGGTCCAACAATGAAGCCAAAAGTGGACAAGTTAAGGTTTAAAAAAAAAGGAACTCTCTGTTCTTTCCACAGCCCCGGGGTTTTGAAATGAAAAACTTTCTTGTATGTTTCGTCTTTTCCGTTTCCTCTGCTGAATGTAGAGTCTGTGTTGGGGGGCTGGGTGATGGAGTGGGGGCGGCCTGTAATTCAAATCCTGCTCCTCCTCTGCTGGTCTGGGCTGCTGGATTCATCCACGACCACTCATCTGCTGATGCATTTCCCCATGGTGCAGTTTTCCCCGGGGTGTGTGACCTTTTGCCCTGCCTTTCCAGGCTTTTATTATTCGTGATGATGAAGTCAGACATGCTCTGTGGAGATGTGAAGTATGGAGAAATGTAAATATGTATGATTTGGACAAAGAGAAGCAATGCAGATAATATTTTATTTTTCTCACTTGAAGCCAATGTTAAATATTTTCCCATTAAAAAGTGACACAAACACAGTGTTTGTCTGTGTAATGTTGTCTCTTCATATATACTCCATGCGTCATCCTGTTTGCGTGCCTGAGCGCAGGATGCTCACATGTTACCTCCCTCTCGCATAATTGACAGACGCTTCTCGTGCCAGCCAAGCTCATTGACGTCAATGGATTTCAGTGTACACACCCTACGTGGCTAGGAGGAGGAGCCAACCCTCCCCCTCCTCATCGTCATCATCCTCCCCCAAAGCGGTGATTGGTCGAAGTAAAGCTCTTTCAGTAGGGGATAGAAAATCTCTCCACCCTCATTGGTCGTTTGACGACATTTGTTTATGATTGACATTCCGTTCAAGGACACAAATTGATTACAGGTGAAGCTGGACAAACAAGACTGCAAGTCCTGCGACGGTACAGCAACTGTGGCAGCCTTCATTGCAAAGAGACAGCGATGCGCACAGCGCAGAGGGAGATGCTGTAGGAGCAGGGTGCAGTGAACATATCAGCCAGACCTCGGGTAAGCCTGATGTCCTTTGATTTTTCACATGACTCTCACATGATTGCTGTTTACTGACACAACATAATGAAACCACTGAACAGTCAGTCGCTGCATGCTTTGTCTTATGAGTTAGGATCACCAACGATGATGCATCATCCATTTGAAGAAAGTCTGCTTCCTTTTGCACAGAGGCTGTTTATAGCATTGGCAAACCTTTGCATGAGATCCGGCATTTCTACCTCTGAGAACCGAAACTGTTTATGTAAACAGACTGGCAGGGTGAGGGAGATCATGAAACCTGTGAGGTTAACTTGACTTAACCTACTTATGATTTAAAAAAAAAATGTTTGCCTGTGTACAGCCGCATTTTATAATAATGACAGTCAGACAGCTCATTGTCCTCAAATGCTCTACTTACTGTAGGAGTTACGCATATAAGTTTATTATGTAATGCATTGTTTAACTTTGTTTTCCTGGGCAGACCTGTAACAAAAATTATTACAAAATGCTAATAGATGTTAAAAGTTTATGAAATATAAAGGACTCTGTAGCCAGAATGAAGATTAACTTCAATGTGAACCTTTTCTTCCTGACTTTGGAAATAACAGATTTGACAAAATGATCTTAACCTCCTAAAGTTGATCTGCTGTTGAAGGCTCTGGAGGACGTTAGTGAGTGATTATTCTGTCAAGCTAAAAGAAAGTCATGTTAGTGCTGCTGACCCACATGCAGTCGTGATCTTGGTCACTCAGCTAATACTTTTCTGTTAGCGTCCCACTTAAAAACATATGTGACTAAAGAGAGATAAGTTGCCATCTGCAGTTTAATGGGCTTTAACATACAGCTCATCACTCACTTCCAAAGTAGGATTAAAGAATAAAGACTCACAGCTTGACTTGTGACGCAGTCTGTGCTCATTTGTTTGTACTGTATGTTGTGTTCTGCTTTGTTGTTGTCTTTCACAACCACAAATCTTAAGCATCTTTTACTTACTTAAGTGGAAACTTGCACTGGCTTCTCCACAGAGTTGAGCCAGTATATGCCACCTTTTCCTGTCTTTCTTGGGATGGATACCAGACCGTCCCCGCCTGCTACCTCCATGATGGCGCGCCCGTCCCCACTGTGGCGGCTGGCCGAGAGGAGGAGCAGAAAGGCTGGCTCCGGGAACATTTTCAGCGATGTGAATCTATGGCAGCTCCAGAGACTTTTCAAGGCAGCGGGGGACCAGGATGCTGAACAGAGGGCCCAGCTGGTTTGGGGCCATGGAGATGAGGCTGAACTGGCTCAGGCTTTGATAGGACTGAGGGCCCGTAGTCACAGGAGAGGGCTGAGGAATAATGGGAGGGACGCTCTGGGCTCACACTGGCTACGAGCCTTCAATCATCTCAGGTAGAAACACTGCTAATCTGATATGACTTCATATACATTCATATACAACATCATCACAGTGACTTTTTAAATGCTTAGGATCTGCATTGTTTTTTTTTTACAAAACTAATTCATGTTGTTCAGGATTGGGGAGAGCTCGCAAGGCGGCCAGGGGAAGGACCCCGGAGAGGAGAGTGACTCTGAGGAAGGAGCACAAAGCAGTGCAGAGGCACACCGACACATAGGAACAACAGGAAGAGGTACAGGGGCCACGGCGGTACCTACAGAGAGCCAGGGCCCTGCAGGGACGTCTGAGAGACCAGTTAGAACCAGCTCAGGACTGCGGAGAGGAGGAGCGAATAACCCAGAGAGGTACCTCCACAGAATACTCCACTGACTTCACCCAAACCTCAGAAACTGGAGAGCTAGGTTGGATTGACACAATGAGCTTGACTAACACTTTTTTTTACAGTCACACATGAAACTGTATTGTATGTTTCTCATAATGCCATAATGTCTGACCTTTTTAATGGCACTGATCAGATGACAGTATACTGGCACTGCACTGTTTGTTGCAGACACATATCCACCAGATCTGCCTATAATCAAGGCAGCACAAACCTCTGACTAGCTCTTGGTATCTCAACTTTATGTAGTGGTTGCCTCTCAAGAACTGCCTTAAGCATTTTCCTAAATTCATTCCACCTCTTGAACTAAACACTGATAATTACGGACAGTGAGGTGACTTTAAGTAGTTTTGTTTTACTGATATTATAATGTGTGGATTACTTGAACTGTCCTGTCCACGTCCTGTACTACAGAAAGCTATATGTGTAGATATACTGTACACGTGTGAGATGATATACTGGATTTATATTAGCTTAGAAAGATGTTAACTTCTTGAGTCTGTATTCACAGTATGGTATGTTGCACTATAAACACTAAAAATGGGTATGTTGGGTATCATGAGATGTAGAAATACATGTCCAAACATACACATTATTCTGACTCCACATGTAACAGTTGTGCCGTGAATTGAAGCCAGCCACTGGTCTGTAATTGACAATGTCAGTGTCAAGTCTGCCTAGAGACCAGAAATGATAAATAATAGCTTCAGGGCAAAACCCTCACTGTGCAGGGAATGAGTGAATTAATATCATATTAAAATGTTCATGGTAACAGTGTGAAAACCTGCTGTGCCTATGAAAGACTGTATGTCACCAACTTTATCAGATTGCTGTAAAGTTTTTGATACTGTTTGTGTGTTTTTGTTAGATTTATGGTAATAAATAAAAGTGAGTCTTTGTACTGTTTGTCTTTTTCTTCTTTGTTTCGTCACAATAATATGATACAATCAACATTTTTACCTTTCAGAAGCATGTTGGCTTAAAACACTTAAGGTGAACATTTCATAATAGAATTCTCCATCTTCATTTAGTTTAAGAGTCTGTTTTTCAGATGCTCATTTCACTGTTATTGTACACAATATGTGCATGCAGTTTAAACACATTCACACCCAAGAACTGCACCTTACACCCACATTGCAATAGCATTGCACATTTTCTTTCCCTATCCGTGCATTACAAGCTGCTGTGATGACTGAAATTACAGAGCATTTGTTTAAAAAGCTGTTTTTAGCCCTTAACTTACAGTATATTCATATGCATTGCTTCTCACACAAACAGAAACAAATGCTGCCTTCCAGTGGTTATATCTAGTAATGGTGCTATCATGTAGATCACTTTGCAGTCACTAGATGGCACAAAAGCTTTTGTTTTGGGAGAGCAAACCAATCAGGAAGGAGTCGTAGTTGTCATGCATGGCACAGATTTCCCCACAGAAAACTTAAAAATTCAGTGTACGCTATCGTGATCTTAAAGGGCAGACTAATTTTAATGGACAAATAGGTAGTCATGTTGATCCTAGCTTGTCATGTTTAACTTGTCTTTCCTGCCAGGTCTGAGAAATTACTTTAATACGTGGCAATGACTAATGAGTTGTAGAGTTTTCACCTCTAACATGAAGGCTACGTAACACCATGACAGAACAACTTGTTAGACTGAATGGACCTGCTGAGTTGGTTTATTTCAACAAGACTCTAAAATGGTGGCTGACAGTACCAGTCAAAAGTTTGGACATACCTTTTGCTGTGAGATTTCCACACTTTTGACATTCTCTCAGTCAGCTTCATGTGCCTTGTCAAAAGTTAATCGGTGATATTTCTTCTCTTCTTAATGTGTCTGAGATCATCAGATATGTTGTTCAGTGATAATGTTGGCATCCAGTAGATAGCCCTATTCAACTGCTGTAGTAATCCATATTATGGCAAGAACTGTTAAACTAAGTAAAGAGAAACAATGATCCATCATTACTTTGGGAAAGGCTTTAAATGTGTCTTCAAGTGCAGTTGAAAAACCATCAAACGCTATGATGAAACTGGCTCTCATGAGGGCCGCCCAAGGAAAGGAAGACTAAGACCTCTGCTGCAGAGGAGACGTTCATTACAGTTACCAGCCTCAGAAATCGCCAATTAAGGGTACTTTAGATTAGAGCCCACATAAATGCTTCACAGAGTTCAAGTAGCAGGCACATCACTACATCAACTGTTCAGAGGAGACTCCATGAGTCAGGCCTTCATGGTTGAATTGCTGCAAAGACACCACTACTGAGACAGACCATGGAGAAGAAGAGAAGTGCTCGGGCCAAGAAACACAAGGAATGGACATTAGACCAGTGGAAAACTGTGGTCTGATGAGTCGAATTGATATTTTTGGCTGTCTATTTGTAATATTTGGACTAGGTTTACCCAGCATCCGCCAGATGTCCTCTTCCCCATCACTCTCCTCCAGCTTCCCCTGGGTGATGCCAAGGGATTCACAGGTCATCACTTCTTTCTGTGTATCCTGGCTCTACTCAGTAGTGCCTTGCTAGTGTAATGGCAAAGTGAGGCATCTGTAGGACTGCTTTATAAGGTGCAGAGACCCCAGCTGACTCCAGCAGCAGATTGAGGTATTTCTCAATTTGCTGAGCTTCTTACCTTGCTGTGTGAAATAAATTCATTGCAAGAAAACCTCATTTTACTGCCTATAGGTTATTTCAAGTTTTCATTCACTCCATGAATTTTATGACTATAGATGAAATATGGAACGATGGTCGCTTAATATTATAGCTGCCGCTAGATTTAATAGTTTTCTTTGTGAGTATATAATATATAGTATATAATTATAACATATCATACTCATAATATCCATAATATGCTAGTTTAGTCTTCTAATTTACTACATTTCAGTGGGAAATGTATCGTACTCCTCTACATTTATTTGGCAGTGGTTACTAAATTAAGATTTACATAAAACAAATGGTCTGATAACTTTACAATGCAATGTTAAAGATGACCCCTTACAAAAAAGCATCTACAAAAGTGTCTACTTAGGGTCCCGTGTTAAGCTTCAGGTGTCTATGAGTTGTTAACAGTTCCTTCAAAGAGTGACAGCCCCTCTAAACTTTGCAGATGGTTTCCTTTAAATAACTGTTTGAGGTTCAAAGATTAGAAAAGAGAATTTCATAAAGATAAAACACAAATTGGAGGAAAAGCTCTGCTTTGTTTTTTCTTATTTCCTATAGCCTACCATTAATCATATTACAACCACTGGACTAAACTACCAGACTATAGAGATAAATGAGCTACCTAACCAGCTAACAAAGATAGCACACACAGTAACTTAAGACTTGTCTTGATACTTGTCCTCAAAAGACTTGAGACTCAAGTCAGACTTAAGATTTAGGAACTGTGAACTACATTTACAACACAGTGAGCACACCTGCTGCTACTGTGCCATTTGTCACAACTTGGCTATAATAACTTCACACGAGACAAAAAAAAAAATCACTAAATGCAGCGTCTGCAGAATCACAATAAAAGATGCTGAAACGACCACATCAAACTTTAACAAGCACTTAAAAGTGTATCCGGATAAGTGAGTCACCTGGACAGTTAGCAAGCATGATTAGCTCAGCACCAGCTATCTAATGTTAGCTTGCTACTAGCTTTGCAGATAAGAGAGGTTAGCTTAATTTGGTTGGTGTTCGCTGAATATTTTCAAAAGATTAGTGTTTGTTTGCTTCTCACACTTGTTCTTTGACATGATTATAAAAATAGTTGTTTCCTTACCAACATCTGCTGGCTAACGTTAAACCAAGAGAAAGGCTGTGTTAACGCCGGCTACAGGTTTATTTTGACCATGTGATGTTTTATTCTATTTTCAGGTTTAATTGATTACCAATACACTGTATTTGAACAGCTAGAGGGACGTCTTAATTTACAGTAGATTATAAGATTCATTAGTTGGAGATTCAGTGTAATTATACAATGCGGTTATACTCCCTGAGTTACATAAGTCAATATCTGTACTGTAGCTGTTCATGTTACAAGCCAAAACACAGTAACTTTAAAGAAAACCTTATATTGCATTGACAACAAATCAATGCTGATACTGTATGCTAATAGCAGTTTGGGCCAGAAAGTTACACGATCTGAACTGAGATCAGATTTCACGTTTCTAAAGATTTCATAGACGCCTTGGTTTTTCTGACTGAGCTGCTGTAACTCTGATATGTTTTTCTACCCAGTCGACAGCAGTGAATAGCTCTGCTTATGTGCCAGCATCCTTGTTTCCTGTTTAAAGTACCTCAATAGCTCCACTTCAATATACCTTCGAAATACCCAAACTACCCCTTTAAGAACATTTTGCTAAAAATGCTTCTGTACTTTGAATGTAGGGGCTTTCCTTGTAATGGAGTATTATTACATTGCTGTACTCATAGTTTTACTTCAGTAAAGAATATGAAAACTTCTCCCCCGACTGGTAATGGTGGTGAGGCTTGTGGGCCTCAGTAAGGCTGTATATGATAAGGAGACACGTCTTGGATGAGGGCTCAGACAAAGAGTGACTGTAAGACTCCAGTTATGATCTTAGTTTAACGAAAATTTGACCTACAGCCAGTAAAGAACACCAGGACACCCTTCTTGACCCAGACTCTTGGTTAGATGTTTAGTGATCTTAAATTCAGCCTAAAGCCATAATAGTGGACTAATCATCATCATGATGGTTATTATTGATAATAATCACTTTATTGGTCAGATGTGGAATTAAATAAAAACCTTGCACTGAGGTATGAATGCTCTAAATCTAGGTTAAATTATACCAGAGTTGCAGAAAGAATCGTGCTGTACTTGTAGCTATTATAGTTCTGTACACTGGTGGCAAACCGAGATTCCTTTGTGGTATACTGTTGCCTCTCAGGCAACATGCACATCTTAGCAGTTTTCTAAGTTATGTGCATATAAATGAATGTCTTTATGCTTCCAAAATTATGAACCCAATTTAGTAGTTAATAAAAAAATGACATTGGTAAGCTTTTCTCTGCAATGGTTTTGTAAATGGCATGTATTTCTGGCACTCATTGCTCAGTCATTTGTAATCATCATGGAGCAAAGGAGGTAAAAATAAACCAAACAAAGTATTTGCAGATTTTTTGCAGGTCTTTTTTCTGTTCACACATACTAATAGAGGGACATAAAATGCAACCTTTTTCCCTTTTTTGTGGAGATATTTGCATTTCTGGGGTCCATTCATAATCTGGGCTGTTCAGAAGCTATGAATTGTCAAACGTTTCACTTAGCTCTCTCAAGGTATTTGTTATGATACATTTCTGTTGCCCAATTTCTCTGGTCAGCACAGCTTCTTCAGAATAAAATGTACAGATGGCTGGTTGCCCAGTTTACAGTTTATCCCTTAAAAACTGCAGTGGACCATCAATTTTGCATCTTGATTAAATCCTCTTTTGTGGCGACCATAAATTAGATTTCCCCTGTCGCCTGTCTTCTAAATCAGCCCAATAACAACTTTTTGTGATGTTTCTTTATCTGAGACTAACCCTCAGATTTCAGATATGCCTGTCTCATTTTTTGGTATTGCTTTCCAGACATTTTTGCAGGGATGAGTCAAGGCAAAGCTGACAAAGGATGAAGAAAGTGAGGAGTGACAGCTGTATAGAGAACACGGGGAGCTGATCGGATTTTCAAAAGGCATGCAGGAGAAGAAACAAGCTTTTTTTTCCAGTGTATGTCTGCGTACGTGTGATTGACACTGAAGCCATATAGAGATTTTACATAAGCTAGGATCTGAGAGTTGAACATGTCCCTGCTGCATTGTAATTAGAGCACGGAGCAGTAATTAGTGAAATGATATATACAGTACATGCTCCCTGTGCTCTGATAATAATCCCAAACCCTCACGCATGCACACACACAACGCCTGTGCCACACTCTGCGTCTTTGTTCATGGTAGAATCACATAACACTGCGGCACGGCACTCATTGTTATTCCTTCCTCTGTGTCATTGAGTGCTTTGTTCTTATTCTCTGTACTGTACAGCTCAGACTCTCGCTCGCTTTTGCAGTCTCTACACACGGCCATTGGACTTCCTCCCCTGCCCCCTTTTGAGGTGAACGGAGAACATCAAACATGATTCAACAAGAGTGTCCCACTGAGCTGGGGCCAGCACCTTTTCAGTTTACTCAATTTAAAGGTACTCAAGCAAAGAACCTTTTATGGGACCTTCAGAATTGAAAACTTTGTTATTGATGTCAAAGAAAAATCATTTTCTTCAATCTACAACAGAAGACTTGGAAGATAAAATGGTTGCACTTGTCATGACATGAAAGGTGAAACTTGTCTCTCTGATATAAAATGGACTCCAGTCCACATACACAAGGTCAAACTGCTTTCCACATTTGAGACCTTTCTGCCTGCCCTCATGCTTTACTGCCTTCAGGACATAGAGCCAAACTAACATCACATCATATTAAATTGCATTGCCCATTCCAGCAGTCTGAGCCATTCACAGAGGCAGAGGAGGAAGGGATTTTAAAAGCAGCCTCCCTGTACCTTAATACGTAGGGTCGCATGTCAAATGACTGTGTCGCTCCTTTGTTCTTTGTCCTTTCTCTGAACCCACACTAGAGAAACTCTTGTTATTTTTGTTACAGTACTATTCTGTTTTTCCAAATCACAGAGGAGCAATATATGTTTTCCAAAGCCCAGCTGGGTTTATGTTGTTGCTCACCTGGTTTGTAAATTAATATGCACCGAGTATTATCAACAATTAAATAAGCAGAAAAATTAGATTTTAAAACAACTAATAAACTGGGAGCAAAAACACCTACAGTATTCACTAGGTTCTGGTAAATTTGCAGCCTGATAAAGAGCTGGTGTTCTCTAAAAACATAACAGAGATTATTGAAGATTAATCTTTACCTATTATTTCCATATATAGAGAGAGGGATTGTGATAGTCAGTGTATTGGTAAAACAAAGCAAAGACCCTTAATAAATGTATTGTGCCACTGTGAACCAATCAGATTCCTGACATATTTTATAAGAGGAAAAGATATAACGGCAGCACAAAAAAGGGAAGGGTTTCAATCTCTCTGATTTACAGCTGGGGTTACACTGCTGGAAAAGAGCACAACAAAGCCTTCAATGACATAGTGCCTGAGCCTCAGCACCTTTAGTTAAAGGTAGGTTTAACAAGAGGCTCTCACTCAGCTTGTCTTTGTGTGTACTGTACTTTTAGTTTTTATTAAATATATAAAATTGCAGTGCAGAATGCAGTGAAGGAAGCCCACTGTGATATTTTAGTTTAATTCACACTACATTTCTTGGTGTTGGTTTTTTTGTGGTATTTTCAACCACAAAATAGTGAACAGTTAAAGCAGCGCTGAGTAGAAATTGGTATTTTTTGTGATTTACTGCCCCCAGTTTCACTGTAATATCACCGTCGTTATGATTATACTATTTTGCAACTTTGCTAACCAACCACCACAACCAAACATTAAGCAAGTGCAACAACACAAGACATAGCAGCCAGCTAATGTTACTTTTATTGTTATTAATGTTACTTAATACCAAAGCGTCTGTGGTACAAACACCAACACCCCCCCGGTGGTCTGAGCTCACATTCTGGGCAGCATGGCTAACAAGCTGAGCTAACAGCAACTACAGTTTGCAACAGTTTACTTTGCTGTCCATTAGGAGAAGCAGCTGGAGGACATCAGAGGGAAACTATACAATATTTCTTTCATAAAATATTATCCAGTTTTCACCAAAATCAGTCAAACAGTCGGTGGTGTGTGTACAGACTGCAGAGTGGGAATGACAGAGGCATCACAGCGGTTTAAAATCTGTTATTTTATGGTAGAAAAGTTACATAATGTTACTTTAACATACTTCACTGCATGTGTACAAACATGTCAATGCAGCATGCCAGCACACTCTAATGTCCCAATGACTTACACAACTTGACAAGATACAACTTTGATTTATTCAGAGATCACGGCTTTGCACGGCTGATTTATTGTGATATATAATAACAGTGTGTACACGTAAAGATCAGCAGGGCAAAGTGGGACTAATTTCACATTAACATGTACCAGTGGGTTGGAACTAAGAGGGAAAGCACATCTGAATAATTCAATTCAAAACAGACCTTGGACATGTCACACATCCGTGTATGCAGACTCAGTGCTTTTGCCTGCACGCATGCAGCAACGTGCATGGGTGCACAGACTTAACGCTCCAGTACTATGTTCAATCTTCCTCAAGCTTTGTTTTCTCCTGTAGAGGAGGATGATACCTGTTATGTGACAGAGAAAAGGACAGCAGCTTGTTCAGTGACCTTTTTGAATTTCACAGAGCCTGTCACTGCTAGAAAACAAAACCTCAGGGATGGGTGCATTTTATAACATAAAATGCACAAAGATACACTCGTATATCATATATATGAGGATGGTTGCATGCAGACCTAACCACGAAGTGACACAAATTCACCCAAACATAAACATGAACTCTCATGAGTGCAAAAACAGCTCTGCAGTGGTTCAGTGGGTGTGATGATTTAGGTCCTTTTGAGAGGGAAAAGTGCTGCTGAATAGTTGAAACTGAAAGTGCTTACTGGCAGACATAAGTGATATAGTGGGGTGTCTCATTTTCATTGCTTCTTCTACTTTTTCTTTTTTCTTTTTTTGCAATATACAGTATTTTTATAGAAAAAGAATGGAGTACATAAAGAGCAGTTCCTCAGAGAATTTTGTTTTTCATTTATCCGCCTTCTCCCCCTAAACTATTTCCATACACAGTCAGACAAAGCAAGGAACCAGTGCATCAGATATTTATATCCAGCCCACACTTTAAACATCCCCATCCTGGTCTAAACATCAAAGTTGGAAATCCATTATGACAAACATTAAAGAGACAAAAATGTAGAAACAAAAAAACGAAAAGATTAATGGCATAATTTTCATCTCATAATTCCTCTGTAGTATACCCGTGAGCTACAGCTGTTAAATGTGCCACTGAAAGTCTGGGACAAAACTAACACAGCGGCAAGACTGCAACCACATAAAAGAATAAATCTAAATAGATAAATGAAAATACAAGGAGATAGGTTAAACGGAAAAAAAAAGAAATGTTTTTATGTGATTTCAAATGATTTATTATGGTCACTCCCAAATCTCTGCTGTGCAGAGCTTGATGTATAGAAATACATAGTAAATGTATAAACATAGCAAAATGTGTATTTTTTAGCCATGTGTGATCACTTTGGTCCAGACTGAAATATCTTAACTACTGGATGAATTGCCATGAAATTTTTGTACAGACGTTCGTGGTCCCCAGAGGGACTGAGCTGAAGCCTAAACTCTAGCACCACCATGAAGTTGACAACTTTGATCACCTGACTTTTCATCCTGCACCATAATCATGGCAAATTTCCAATTTTCTAATACTTCATGACTAAAAACTTACAAAAATAATTATATTACCACCAGCCTCAGATGAATTTTACAATTTGTGCTAACTAGCAAATATTCGTGTAACCCAGGCCACAATGGGTTAATAACATGAAAGAGCCCTAGCCAGTCAAAATGCAGGTCCACAACACCATATGCCGTAGGTGGGCGTGACAGCACGCACTAGTCAGACACTGGGTTTTAACATATTTGTTCAAACTCATCAAAGTCACACAATAACACAAAAGAACTGACCAATTGAGTTAGTGGTAGACCAGCAACTCATGTGGCCTCTTTGAACAGTATATTATATGATTGGTGGTTAAATATCTGTCTCTGCAGGGTCCTTTGAAAGGACTCCTAATGTTGTCAGTCTGAGCCTGTCAGGGGCCAAAACAGTTTAGTGGATGTACACTGTCGGTGCACAGTTTCCCAAAGGATTACACATTGCACAGCCTGTTTCACAGCTGCCAGTGATACAGTGAGTTTGGTGACTCATCAGATTCTGTGACCTGCAGTCTTGGTTAGGTTGGTTTGATTAAGGCAGGTGCTCTCGCTCAATACTGGACTAGTTTAAAAATGTGTTCTTCCCATTAGACACAAATACATGGAAAAATAGGATCCACATTGAAAAATAGTTTCCCATATAATTTAAATGTTATTTTATTCAAAACAATCTTTTGTTTAAAAAGTTAATGTAATATTGTCACATACGGTATTTGTATTTTTGCTGAATTAACTTTTCCTGGCAATCAACAAGGCTAATAAATTCAAACCATGTTCGAGCCAATAACTGCATATCAGGCTTTTTGAGTTGAATTTAATGGTGAGACAACCCCAGACTGAGACCTCGAGATCCATCGATTCTTGAATTGAAGATCCTAGAGCCAAGATCTGTCCTCCTGCTGACATAACCGTCACTGGTTAAGTGAATAGACTGAGTATTAACTAATTATTGAGTATGGTGTATTATCGTGCCTTGCATACAGTGATCCTTTTGTTTTTTATATTCTAAATAATAAACTGTAAGGTTCGATTGATTTATGATAGTTGTCACTGAATATAGGATAATTTATTAGAATAGATGTTTTTTAGATTGTTACATACCGTGCCTTGGATCCAGAATGAAGAGTTGAGATTCCAGATAATAAGGTGCACAAGACAGAAAACTCATTTAAATAAGTCAGAGGCTGAATACTAAGAAAAACAGTAGCAATAGAAACAGTTGTTGCTGAGAACAATTGATCTTTGTTTTTGTATAATAGGTTTTTTAACTTTCTAAAGTACAAAGTACTGTAACAGTTCTTTGTCTCTGGTGTGGTCATTAAATATTGCAAATAGCCTTTTCTACTCCTGTTGAAATCTATCTTTTAAATCTGGCTCAGTGCAAGCTCTCAATAGCAATTTATAATACTATTAATAACAGATTACATTTATATAGCACTTTATCTTGATGCCCAAAGTGCTTTAGAGTGAAGGAGGGGAAACAGTGGCCATTTTGCAGCACAACGCTCACCACACATCAGTTTGAGGTAACCAGATGGAGAGAGCCAGGTAGGGAATTTTGCCAGGACACTGAGGAACCCCCTACTTTTTGGATTAAGTGCAATAAGACCTTGGTTTAATATTATATCCGTGGGACTGCTCCCTACTGGCACCACTGGTCTGCCATCCAGGTACTAGTCAAGCCCACACATGAGATGGATAAATAGACTGTATTAAGTCCACTACCAGCAACATTAGCATGCTAACATGTTAAACAAATATGGTAAACTAGTCTAACAGTTGCATGTTACTATGAACATGTTTGGCTCACAGAGTTGCTGTCATGGCTGCAGACTCTTCTTGTGTCCTAAGAAGTAAATTCCCCACATGCAGGTAGCTACATAATAATGAACGCTCTGCTTGTCACATGCAGGACACACTTTATAATAATTTTAGAAATTAGAACAAATGCAAAAGGTTTGAGTGTTTTGTGTGACATGCTAAAGCAGAACTTGAAAGGATGGAGGTCCAAGAATAGATCCCTGTTAACTTTCCACCAACACCTTTGAAGTCAGTCAGTACCTCCCAGGGAGGACGTGACAGAGGGTTAAAACGAATCAGATCCTAAATGGAAAACGACCCCTGAAGCCCTCTCTGATCTGATGTGAGGACACAAAAAACGTGTGTGGCAGATAAAACCCTGCACCTTCAGACATCTTCTTCTCCATCACTTTGCATTCACATTACTTTCTTCAAAGGGGCTAATTCAAACACTACAAATGCAAATATGTCTGAACACAGTTCCCCGCAGGCATTGTCACTTTGAGAAAGAGAGTTTATTTGAGAGGCTGTGCAGAAGACAAGTTAGTGGCTGGTGCCAAAAATTGCTTTTAAACAACAGTGAAGGGCCTAGGTTGGCAGGATGTCACATATTACACAGGAGATGCAATTGGCTGAGAGTGGTCTGATGTGTTACGAGGAGAAAAAAGTGGTCAGCATGATAAATGGCCATCGGAGAAGGGCTGGAACAGAGCAGCCTTGTTAGAAAGTCAGACATTAGTTTTATCAGGATTTAGATCTGGAGGACTTTCAGGAAGGTTGGACAGCGAGTCATGTCCCAATTAAACCCGTCTCACATTTAGTGGGACCCCATTTAATGCATCAAATCTCTGGACTGTCATAATGTGTTATGACAGTTTAGATGGCCCTAATGGATCCCTGCATTAGTCATGATTATTACTTTATCATTCAGTAGCTATTAGAGACCTGCATCAATCAATTATTAGACTCTGATATCAGGACATTAGCAGGAGATGTACAGTGTGAGATGAGGACTAAAGAGGAGGGAGGCTGTCATCTCGCAGTGCTTTCAAGGTTAACAGACTTTCCCCATACACCGTTATCAGCCCCTCTCATCTCTATTCACCCCGGACAGCTTTGCAGCATTTATTTGAGTTTATCGTGAAAATGTCTCTTTATTGTGTTCAGACCAACTCGAGCAATAACTGTGCCTCACTCCAAACAGCTCTAAAATTTTATTTCTGTTGAAAAGTAATCAGATTCCCCCCTTTCTCAAAGACATTCAAAAATCCAATCATGTTTAATTCAGTCTGTCAAACATACAAAGAGAACCTTTTCTGATGGTTATTGAATGTTTTTGAATTGCCCTGTGAAACACAATGGTGTGCGACTGATGGCCTTATTCACACAGTAACAAGTAGGCGGCTGATGAGCAGAAAACAATTACAGAAAATGACATGTTGCATTGATTAGTTAATAGCAAGTTTACTTAGGACTTCATAATTGTTGATTTTTACACGTCACTTGACAAAAAAGAAAAGAAGAGGCATGAAGTGAGGGACGGTGCTCTTTGCCTGAAGAGAATTAAAAATAATATAATGGGATTATATAGTGACTCTGTAGTCAGAAAGACTTGCATAACTCAAATGTCGCAGGTTCAATGCCAGTCAGTTTATTAAAAAAAACTACTGGTGAAGTGTACTTGAGCATGAGCGGCAGTCAACTCTCAGTCTGCATGTTAGAAATATTAGCTAGTCTGCCAACATTGCTGTGTACTATGAATAAATCATTTAAAACAGTAGTTCCCAACTATTTTTTATCTGGTGCACCCCTGCAGAGCTATAAACACAAGCCACCATGCACACAATGTGAATGAATTTTAAACTGAATGTTTTGTAACAGTGCTAATTATATAAGCAATGCGACAAAAATTTATAAAAGCTTGTGATCCTGGATTTGTCACTATCCATTTCAACCTCCCTGCTTACTACAAAATACAGTCACGCACTCTCATTTGCATCACAGTGTGTTCAGGTACTGATTCTGGTTGGTGGGATGTGTGTCCTCTGTGTCCTAATTTTTCAAATTAGTTGAGCTACTCCACAAGCTTTCCCTGTAACCCCCTAAAAACTATACTACCCACCCCCAGGGTACAAGTTCTCCTGTTGGGAATCACTGATTTAGCGCATTATTCATTCAAAACACGAGTGTCAAGAGTGTCTTCGGTCCAACTGGAAACCCACCACATAATTACACTCTGTATAGCTTGAAGAGCAGTTTCAGCGTAATTACTGTGGCTGTCACGTCACACCATGCTAACACCATGTAATGAATGATGATCAAGTGCAGTGTCACATATATCAGGATAAGGAAACACACAAACAGACATAATGTTTGAACTTTTAAGGACATTTTACAATGTCACAAACTGAAGAATATTCACCAGCATGTTTTGACAATAAAACATCTTTATGTTTTGGCAGGGAGCTTGTTTTATAAGTAGTAGTAACTGTGTCTGAGTGGCTTCGCATTTGCAGAGTCAAAGGCAGGATATCAAATGAGTGTGCCACCATTCCCACTTCTCTCTCTATCTCTCTGTTTCACTGTCCTTCTCTTAAATCTCCGTCATGACACCTTCCCATTACTGTGGCACTGCGCACCAGATCTGCTCTAATTATGCTGAAAGATACAGCTGTACCACACATTAGTGCATGTGCATGTGAGTGATTTAGTGTTTCGACTGTGCTTCATTAAGCCCTGTGAAACTTCAGAAGGAACAGGGTGAAACGAAGTGTGTTAATCTGGTTTTCACACTGTGTTTGTGTATTTGTGTGTGTGTGTGTGTGTGTGTGTGTGTGTGTTTCATCCTCGGCCTGTGTGGTTGTGAATTAGACTCAGGGGACTGAACTTTGATCGTGGGTTTTTGTGTGGAGTAGAGGAGGGTATAGTCAGAGGGGAGGAGACAGAGGGGTTGAAGGAGAGGAACAGAGTCGACAAATATATCAGCAAATGTGTGGCAAGATGTTTGCCCTCTCTCTCTCTCTCTACACGCTGTCCCTTCTGTTTCTTTTTTAACCTTTCTTCAACTTATTTGTTCCCCGTCTCTCTCAATTCGTCTCTCATAATCACTGTTTTTTTTTTCTCTCTCAGCAGTGAAAAGAACAAGAATAAAGCTGTATGTCATTGTCAACATGGGAATATGTTCCCTGTATTATGTTTCCCTGATGTATCCTTTAACAGCTGCAGATTGTCCTACATGCACATGCAATTTGATTTCTTTATTCTATTATATTTCAGTTTATATTTGCATAAACAAGCAGCATCACTGTTCTGTCACAAGCAGACAACATCCTGCTACATAGCACATTAAACAACAACCCATATTAGCTTTTCTGGTCAAGTCCCCTTCTTATCTAAGTTACAGACATGAACACGTGTTTTGTCCTGTTAAACAAATGCTTGGAAAAAGTGATGCTAACACCGCTAACCTCAGTTTGCAGGACAGACAGCTAATTAGCTACTCAGCTGTAGTACATTAAACAGCAACATGTAAAGATACCTGTCACCAAATGTCACTTCTGCCCGTGTCGATGCCTTTTTTTTTTTGTCTTCCCTCTATTAATGAAAGGCTATTGACAAACTAAACAAAACAAAAAAACCCACTGACATTATTTCTGAAAGCAAAAATGGATGACTAAGTGTGACTAAGTAAATGTGGCAGAGGAAGGTTAAATCCTTGGGTCGGATATTCTCATCACTGAGCATACAGACAGATCCCACCAAAACAGGCACACACAAAACACAACAAAGTTTTCACTCTTTCTGCGAGTGTACCGTTCCATCATCTTGTCACCTTCTGTGTGAATGGTGTATGAATCGAATTGAATTTAGCTCTCCATGGTGGAGAGGTGGTCACGTGGCCCAGGTTTTGAGGTTCTCATATTTTTAGATCCATATTCTTGATATATGTTTGCAGTCAATCTATAATATTGTTATCCAGACACACAAACACAACATCTATCTATTGCATCTATCTATTATTGCATATCAAAAGGGATTCTTATCCGATATGATGGTCTAAGGATAAGGAGGGTGTCATATGCTGTGGATTAAAAATATAATATATACTATACATAATATGTCTTATTCTTTGTTTTTGGCAAAAGTTGACAGAAGAGTTGATAGAAGTTGACACTACAGTGACATACTGTAAAGTCTCTATTTAGACATTTTGCATACTTGAGTTTTTCCTGTCATTTTTCCTTTGTTTCAAGACCCATTGTGTAACTTTTTTACCATAAAATTAATCTGATGATACACTGACGTATCTCTGACGTATCAGACGTGTGTCTGTTGTTGCAGTATGCAACAGGGTGCTCCTGGTACGATCACCCATGAGAAGTACGTAATGTTTTACAGTCACACATCACCAACTATTTCACTGATTTTAATGAAAATGGACCATATTTTATGGAGATAATGTTTTCTGCTTTCCTTTCGACGTCCTCTGCTGTGCATCTCTTGGTGATTTTCTGCTGGACATTAAAGTAAAGAGCTCAGAGCACTGAGGGGTGTTAGTGTTTATACCACGGGCATTTTGGACCACTGGGAAGAGAGGATGTTTTCAGCCCTGAGGAGCGAGGGAATGCTGATAAGGAGAGGAGCTGGTGTCGTGCCAGAACCAGAGCTGGGCAATCGGACGATGTAACTGGGCTCAGCAGCCTCTATGGGCATAATGACAGAGGCAAAGAGACCGAAGGGGTGTTAAAGGAAGAAGCTGAGAAAAGAAAAGGAGAGAGGAGAGAGTGACTGAGCAAGAGGCTGCTGGACAAGAGTAAATCTTGGACTGATTTTTTGTTGCTAGCAAGACTTTCATAAAATAAAAGGCTGAAAGGCAGATGCTGTGTTTTGCTGTTGGAACAGTAAGTAATATTAGCTGGCTGCTATGTCTTGTTGTTGCACTTGCTTGACATTTGGCTGTCAGCAAAATTGTCGACTTGCTAGTTTTTGATCATAAGCAATATAATCATAACAAAACCATGTGTGCAGCTGTCCATATTTACAGTGGTATTACATTCTGAAATTG
This sequence comes from Sciaenops ocellatus, assembly GCA_033000465.1. Classification (NCBI taxonomy): domain Eukaryota; kingdom Metazoa; phylum Chordata; class Actinopteri; family Sciaenidae; genus Sciaenops; species Sciaenops ocellatus. Next base: position 14,568,948 of record CP136872.1, on the reverse strand, counting down.
GGGGCACTAAATCGCAAAAATACAAAGTTTTACATAACTTTTACATAGGCCTACTGTTAATGTCAATCAGGCATTTTTAGTTACACAATTTGAAATTGAACTCCAAGGCAACCACAGCCTTATTTTATTTTTATTAGGATGCACCTGTATGTTCACAGGAGCCTCCCTCACAGCTTCTGGATATTTATGTTGAGCATCAGGCCCCAGGAGCAAATCTTTTCATGACTCTTCTGTTCAGTGTTCAATTATTCAATCCGGTTTCACGCTGGAGAGGCAATGATAGGCTGAGAGGACGGAGAGATGGATGTAGGGGAGAACCCCCAAGTAAATCACAAGCGGGGGATATTTTAGTGTCTGAGGTGGTGGTGAGAAAAGTGCAGGTGAGAGGTCAGGAAGCATGACAGAAAATGTGGCTGAGGTTAGATGTCTAAAGGAAAACTTTGCTGACTTACTTCTCTTACTTCTCTTGCTCTGTGCTTGCTTGTCTTGATAGTTAATGTGGGAAGCACTGAACCCCTGTGAGCTACATGCATATTGATGTTGTGATTAAAAGCTTGCGCTCATATGACAGCTGTTATTTATGTTCGCAAGGATTAATAACTTCTTGCCAGGTTTGGTTTCTCTCCTGTTCCGAGCACACAAAGTTCTCATACGCTTGAACTGGATCCAGTATGGTAATTCTTCCAGAGGAGTGGGTTTAAATGACTCCTTCACACTCGTGGCTTATGTTCACTACGTCAGTGATGTGAGTTCACCGGTTTGCTCATGCATGCGTGCATGCAGGCTGGTTCTTTTTTACACAAACGCACACTTGCACACTGTGTCAACCTCACTCAGTGGGAAGTTTTTCCACATGAGTTTTCATTTCCGAAATGGAGAGAGGTGATGCTGCAGAGAGAGATGGGGACACGACACACACCAGCAGGAGGGAAATGAAGATTAATTAAATCTCCAGTGTTTCTAGGACGTTTTTTTGGGCAGAGCAGGAAATTTAAACGCCCCCCCCCCCATCTGGGTTATGGTACAGATGTCGTTAAATGATGGACGAGGGGCACACATCATCACGGGTCTTCGAGCAAACACGAATACTCAACTTTTTTTTTATCATTACTGCTCTCAGAGGAGCTGGCTTCATTCATTCACAACTTAATCACAGAGGAGGACACAACAAACACAATGTGGATGACGTCATTATCAAGACAAACAAAAGTGGTTACAAAAAGAAAGAAAAGATAAAAAGAAGCAGGTTTATATATCAGTCAGGGACACAGTGCCATGACAAAAGTCATTGTATCTGATGTCTGTTAGTCTTACTATGAGAGTGACACCAGCAGAGCACATCCAGCAGTTTCCATTCACCAGCATGCGATTGCATTGCAGCAGGACCCGTTGCCTCATTTCAGACCCTCACATTCTGAATAGTCAGCACAACAGCTGATGCTCTCCTCTCCCCTCTGCCCCCTCCGCTCTCTATCTTTGATCAGTTTCTATCCATCTTCCTGTCTTTCTCTCGAACTCCAGCTCAGTCTCCTTTTCTCACTGTCAGAGGTATGATTGACAGCTGTAAGCTTTCATATAATTGCATCATAATTTCACAACCTTGCACTTTTTGACTGCTAAGCCTATTATAAATACTGTAGATGTACACTTAACTCTCAGCAGATTTATTTTAACCTCTGGCTCAGATCTCATAATTTAGGACTTAAAGTTGAGTTTTCAGTGCAAAATTAAATTTAAAGATAAGGCATTAATCACTTAATTCAGTTATAGTACTCATTCAGAGTATATGTGGGTGTCCTTTTGCTTCAATGCAAATTTACTCTGTCATGAATACTGTAAAAGTCCTCCTCTCCACTCATAACCGTGTTTTGTTACCTCACTTGGGAATTTGAACATCCCAGTGTGGAAAAGTATGTGCAAAGTTGCGAAATTTAAAACTAAAAGTTTGCCTTCACATTTATCCACCGAGGAGGTAGGGGAATGTTTCTCTGCACTTACTTTAAGTCTCACTTTAACGTGAGCACATACAAGCATGATTTTGGGACTAACCCAACTAAAATAAATATGGTATCTTGCAGTCAAACCTTTTGATGAAATGAAAAATATTGTAATGTATATAAATATTCATAGATTCTAGAGAGAGGGAGATGGGGAAGATGTGCTTTTAATTTGTAGTTTATTGAACTTCTGGTGAAAAATCGGTGACAAATTATTTAAGATTCAAAACTTGAGGCACTCATACAGAGTGTTATTAGGTATATTACACTATTGTGTCATTACAGCAGCATTATACTGTTGCAGTTGGTTGAGGAGGAGTTAATTATAACTACTTTATACTCTTTATCATATTTTAGAGGCTGATTATAGCTTTCATGTAATATCTGCAAAGTAACTGGTAACTATACCTGTCCGATAGATGTAGTGGAGTATAAATACAATGTATAAACTATAATCAAATGGACGATACAACGGTTTTATTTTGTTTGACTTTGGCCTCTGTCTCCTGGTGTGCAGCAGCAGAGGCTGATACCTCTGGCCTGTCCTTGTGGACAGAGCTGGACTGCTCATCATCAGCGGAACAGAGGGGTTGTTAAATGTGACCGCTCCGCTGTTTCCCCTTTAACTCAGTGCCATCAGATTCAATGTGACACGCACAGTGCTGCTATGCAGATCTGAACTGGCTTCTCACTTCACACCAATCTGCATGGCCCCGTCACAGGGCAAATGCTGCTGTCTCTTGTGGCACTGGCATGACACACACACACTTGCCCACATAAAGACACAAATAAACTACCCACACAACACACACACGGAGCTAAATGACCAATATTTCTCAGTGCAAAGATGATTCATCTCTGGGTGTCTGTGAATTTCCCCTGCGGTCTCATCCCTTGTCTCTCCGTCTACTCTCCTGCCTTTGACACTCCTCCGTTCTCCCTCCTGCTGCTCGGCTCTCTCTGGGGACTGTGATTTTAAATTAAGAAAGTGGAAACCAACAGGGAGCCTGCACATCTGTCAAAAATTTAATGAACAGTAGCATGGTTTGTGTTATTCCTGGTATGGAGATTGGAGTTTGGTTTTCAAAATGGGCTGAGGCCACATGGTGTTATATACGTTCTATTTATTCACATTAATATTATTCCTTCTGTTTTAATATGTGATGCAGACTTTAAGATTTTAAGTCTACAGTAAAGTACTGACACACCCTTTGCTTTGAAATTTGCTATGTACTGTATGTGCCCTCGTTTTACTGTATAACAGCAGCTGATTCACTTTAATTGTTTGCCTGTTTTCCTTTCTATTCATGATAACATGGTTAGACTGTAACAATAGTTTAGCCTGAGTGCAGAGGAAAGCATCAGCTGAAGTGTTTGTACTTATTGTTCTTCTGTACTGTCAGTGAATAAAGAGAGCAAATGATTTGTGATATCTTTAAGCACTGATGCTGATTGGCATTATAATCACATGCAAATTCATTGACGCTAATGTACTGAATAAAAGATGCAGTGAATGAGGGCTCTGCATTAGGATTTAATGCATTATGGTAGTTCTAACTAATGAAGTGTAACTATCATCATAATGAGCTTATTCACAGTTAAACTTGAGTTTTACTGCATATGCTTTTTTTCATTGCAGACATTTTCACTTGTCATAGGTGACACAGAGGTGGACTGATAGCTAGAGAGGTGCCAGTTCACCTCAGGTGCGTTGCGGAGGTGCCCTTGAGCAAGGCGCTGAACACCTAACAGCTCAGGCTGGCATGCTGTGGCAACATCATTCTGATATCTCTCCACATCAGTTGCATGTAAAGGTTTTTGCAAGACCTGCATGTGTAATAAAAATGATTGATTAAATTTATAATAATTAATACACTTCTTGTCTCAATAACATGAATCCATTCCATTTACGTGTTTGTGTCACGGTTTTGAGTTTCTTGTTTAGTGTTTCCTGTTTTATTTTGTAATTCTCTGTGTCTTATGTTACTTTATTTCCTACCTTTTTGTTTCCCACCAACTTTGAGTATATTCCAGCGTGATTAGTTTCACCTGTCTCTGATTAGTTTTCATCTGTGACTTCGTGTCATCATGTCTTCACTTGTGTGTTTAGTCCCTGTGTTCCTTGGTTTCTCTCTTCAGTTGTGGACTTTTCTTTATGGACTTTGTTGGATTTCAGTTTGTTTTTGACTTCACAGCCGCCTTATATTTTGTGTTTACCTGCCTTTTCCGTGAGTTATTAAAGTACATTTTTGTTTACTCTTCTTTACCCTTCACGTCTGCATTGGGGTCCACTTCTTGAACAAAACGTGACAGTCTGCACAACACACACAACACGAACAGCATACACAACACCACAATCCTGAAACCGGCACACTCAATTAGAATGCAGCCATCGTTTACATCACTAATTACACCTCTGCTTGATACTTATATGCATGCTTTGATAGTCAAGATGTGTGCTGTAAAAAAAAAAGTGCTGTTAGATAATAAAATGAAAATAAATAAAAGAGATTAAACATACCTCCACAGCCTTTAATTTATTATATACCTCATAACTCACAAGCTGCTGCACACTATAACGAATATTGACAGATAATAAAAAGCATTGTGTGTTATGTTTGCTTGATTAAAGGCGTTAAAACCCCTCTTTTAATGTTCTTTTTCTCAGCATACATTTTAACTCATCATAGTAGGAAAAGCACAGGTGTTAATAATAACATTAATGATGACTACACTCTATTAAAATGTCACAGTTAGCCATTTAGAGTAATGGAAATCAGCCATCAGCCATAATTTAATTATTTACACCTGTGTTTTTTTTTTTTTTCCAAGCGGCAACATCTGTGGCTGTGAAGTGAAGCCAATACAAAAGAGTCAAAGACTGCAGTTCCACAAATGGCCACTTGAGGCCGGCTACAGAATAAGTCAATCTCCATGAGCTCCCATGTTAAAATGTCAAACTTCACAGCAGAAATAAACATGTTTACAACCTGGTACAAAAAAAAAAATGGGTTTGGTCTCTATAGCTAATGTCCCCATTCATGACAACTGTACTATAACTCACATGTTCAAATTATATTAATTGTGGCTGCTTTTATTGACAGGTGGATGCCGCGACATGTGGCGTATTTGAGCACCCAGGCTTCATTCAGGTGCATGCTGGGAGGCGACAGAGGCAGGATTGCCAAGATGGCGGCGGCCGCCACACTCTGAGCTTCACAACATCTAAAAAAACGTATGGGTGACGTCATGGATACAACGTCCATATTTTATCTTGTCAGTGACTGTGGCATGTCTGCTTTTACTCTCCTCACCAGAGGGCGGCGCTGCTGCACATACACAGAGCAAAAACACACAGCTTGTTCTGCTCTAACCAAAACCAAGTTGGTGGAAACATGCTAGCTACAAAATGAGCTTGTTTATTGTGAGAAAGAGAAAAAAAAAAAAAAAGAAGAAAGAACCATGTACAAAAATAACACAGAGGAGGATGGTGACAGTGCAGACACTTGAAGAAAGCAGCAAGGTGGAGGAAGTGACACTGACTGTGGAGCTGACTTCTGGTGATGCTGGCTAACCTTAGCTCTGCTGGTGATGGCTGGCTGGGATGACACACACACACAACTGTCCAAGCTCATCAAACACCTTGTTTCAGGTAAGACAGCTGCTTCTGTTGCAGTGTGTTTCTGTGTATTTTTGTTTTTTATGATCATTGCAAGTCTGCGTCTGTGATGAATGCTGTTCTGATTGGTAGTCTGAGCATTTTGTTGTTGTTGTTGTTGTTGTGAAAAACAGATTTAGGTGATTGATTCACTAATGTGCATAGAGGAAGCTCTCTTTGATGTTCCCCTGCAGCTGAAGTCATTAAAGCCTGCATTAAATATAAGTGCATCAGTGAAACTTTGCTTAAACTTATATAATACACTCATCTAGTATTACAGGATGTGTGTGTGTGTGTGTGTGTGTATGTTGGTTAATGGCAACCTCGTCTCTTATATCTGAGTGTGAGAAATGGACACAGCAGAGATGAAGTGGACATTAGAGGAGCTGGAGTTGGTGTGTAGATTTTCGGTACTCTTCACTTGCTGCAGATGTGAATGATTACTATTTCAAGATGTTTTATGGTTAATTGATATGCTACTTATTCATGTTTCAAGGGTAGGCTGGATATGCATATTTACAGTGCGTGGGTGTTTTTTTTATTTATTTCCTCTGGAAGGTTTTATGAGATTAAACGGGTCTTCATCTCGTTAAAAGACTGAGTTATAGTATTTAGCGGGATAATTTGAATTAAACTGATAATCAATATCTTAAAGTTCTGTGTAAACAGAGGTCTATGAAAGATTGTGGATCACTTTAACATCGTAATAATATAAGTCTGTCACGGTTTGGTTCAAAAAGTAGACCCAGATGCAGATGAGGAGGAGGTTTGTGAAGAAACGGTAGCTTTAATAATTTATGGAACAGGAAAACAAAAAGCGTCTGATGAGTCCAGGCAGAAACAAAGTCCAATAATCCAAGATAAGTCCAAACAAACAAACGGAGAGAGAGAACAGTTGGAGCAGGAAACAGAACTTAAACAGAACTATAGTACAGAATAGACCTTTTTCACAGCAGCCATTTTGACATGAAATAGTAGTCCATTTACTCATTCATTTATTGCAGCAGAGACTTTCCAGTGAGCCAACATATGCCACAGCAGCGCCCTGACTCTGTTTGACCTGAATAGAACAGGACCTTAATTAGTATCATTGGTAACACCTGTGTGTACCTACTATTTCATGTCAGAATGGCTGCTGTGAAAAAGGTCTATACAGACGACCTGACATGGGAAACCACAACTGAAGGCACGATGATGAGACAGTAATCAGGATGGAACAGACACACAACAACAACAACAAAGGCAGGAAGCGAAGCCACAGACACGAAGAGAGGGCAGAGATACAAGATAAAACAGGAAATATTAAACCATAAACCAAAACCATGACACACGTCATTCTCCGTTTGAGCTGAAATATATATATATATATATGACTCAATGTGTTATTGCTGTCATTGTTTATAGTTAGTCTGTCTTCTCCTTCTGGCCACCCCGTAGCCACTTAAGTCAAAAAACAGCCCAGAGCTGCCACTGAATGAGCCAAATGTTAAAAAGCTTCCAGTATGTTTTTGCCAGCATTTCTCTGGAAACATGTCAGCGTTCTGGATTCATTAATGACTGCAGCTGATATTGACAGTCAAGACACACACTGAACATGAATCATGTGGGAATCAGTGTTTCTAATATAATCATGATATTCAAATGAATATTGATGGTTTGCTGATGGGACTTGACGATGTATGTGAGATGTTTTGACACGCTGTGTTACTGTTATCAGAGGGATATTTAATTTAATGTACAGTGTATGACAGTCAATCAATTGTGTCGGTGCTATCTGTCAGTGTATTAAGAAGAGCGCTGAATCTTCCCGTGAGTTGTGGCCATATGTAAGTGTTATGCAGTAGTGATTTACATAATGGTCACATTCAGTTTCGAAGCAGGAAGTAGGCTGACATTAATATAGAAATGTGAAAAGTGAGAGTTCGTGCTTGGTTTGACTGGTGGATATGATCATGGTGATAAAATATGCATTTCTCCCTAAACATATTTTTCTTGGAAATGAAGGTTGTTGCATACTGTTTTTCTTTTTTAAAACTTCTCTACCTCTTTCCTAGCTGCGTATACTGTAAAGTATTAAATCAGAAATTCAATTTTTTCCCCACATTTTTAAAAACTGTAAACTCCTCTTAGTAGCCATCTTGTGAAATCTCCTTCAGTACTTAAAAGCGACTGCTAAAAGAGTCCAGGAAATAATTTATTTCTCTGCAAGTGGGTCACTAAGCAGCCGCAGAAGGTGAAATATTGAGATGCATTAAATCATTGGTAGCTTAAAGGTGGAATGTTGTGAGCTCAAAGGAAGTGTGTGAGTACATCAGCCTGTCCGTGTGTGTGTGTGTGTGTGTGTGTGTATGTGTGTGTATGTGTGTGGGTGGGTGGTTGTTGCATACTCTTGGTCTTTAATAAGTTAGGGCCACTGGAGCCCAGGGTTTAATTAAGAGTTGGAGACAGATTTAGGCCTCCGCAGCACGATGCTGGTCTTCTCCTTGGACACACACACACACACACACACACACACACACACACACACATTGCAGAAACAGGGATGTCCTTGGATGTTTTATGAATCACACTCTTAATACCTCTGAAATAAGATGGACGCTTTGCAAGAGTGTACAGAGAAAAGTTCCTAGAGATGAAAAGAAAGAGACATGAGTTAATGAATTGCAGTGGAGAAAATACAGATGTGAAATCATATCAGCAACCTCCACATTCAAAGATTTGCACATCTGGCCTATTCAGTTGTGATGGTTTATGAAAGCATAATGAGGAGTGGTGAGAGGAGCACAGGCATGATGCACTGGATTTATTTATTTACCCACAGGGAGAGGACTGAGACCTGAAATATACTTGTTTTAAAATAATAAAAGTGAAACTGCTTTTCTGCATAAATGTTAAATATGGAAAATATCTCCACTGCCACTGCTGCTGCCTCTTTTCAGCTGAAATTTTATTTTGTTCTCGCTTCGCTCTGTTTTTTTAAAGCAATAAATGTGAGGTAAAAAGGTGGAGATCAAAGTAGGAACACAAAATAAATTGCATGGCAGAGAGTGTGGGGATAAAGCTAAAATTAAAGCTGCTCCTCTCATACCAGAATCAGAAACCCCTTTATTCACTCGCATTGAAATTCAGGAGGTTGGTATACTTTGGAGCTCTTTTCAAAAACATTTAATCAAATATTAAAAGCAAAATGCTTTACATTTCAACATTTCTTCTTCTGTATATATAATCTGTCTTTCCTCACTGTTGAGCAGAGCTTGTTCTTGACAGTGTTAACTAGAGTGGGGAGCTTGATGTCTGTTGCCTCATCCAAAGTCAAGTTTTTTCAAATATAAAGTAAAGGCATATAAAGTGGTGTAACAAGTCAGTGCAACTCTTTCTTTCCCTTTCCTTTCTTACACAAACACAGAGACACCGCAGTGCACAATGAACTTTGTTTGTCAAAAAAACTTCCTGAAAGCTGCAGCAGTTTTTGGCTGCATCAGTGATCCAGTGCTTCATAACCATAACAAATCATTTTAGCACTAAAAACAAATCTTTACATCACATCTTTATGGCTTGTGACAGAGAATGTGGCTGAGCTGAGATGTATCTTTAGGGCTCCTTTACTCAGCTCAGAGACTTTCTTCAGGCAAACTGGCAAAAGGAGACAAAGAGATTTAAAGTGAAACAGAAATTTAGTACAGCCCTGACACAAAACTTCGAGCTGATTGATACTGTGCCGCAACAGAAGAGTTGTTTTGTGTTGGTTATTGTGCTGAAACGATTTGTTAATCGATTAATTTGTCAGCAGAAAATTGGTTTAGTTACTTTTGTTGTATTATTCAAGAATTGCTCATTGATCAAGCAGAAATGTAAGTGTGATTTACCGATTTTTGCTGCTTTCTCTTTTTTTTTGACTGGCTTTTGACTGTTGGTTGGACAAAACAAACAATGTGAAGATGTTTAGAGTATTTTTTTTCACTATTTTCTTAATAGATGATTACTGTTTTTTAAAAAAATAATTGACATGTTAACCAGTTATGAAAATAACGATCATTTGCAGCCCTAGTTGTTCATGTCTTATCTGTATGTCTTCACATCTGTTCCTCACACATTCAAAAACAAAACTAGGGGACCGAGGAGTATGTCGTAACCAATCAAGGCTGTGCTGACTGTGCTGTAAAATATGTGGGATGTTGTGGTCAGCTGACAGGATTTACAGTATATTAAAGCCCTAATCCTCTTGACATGCAATTGATGCACACAAAAATGTTTGGGCAATGTTTTGATTAGTTTTTTAAAGTTGAAACTGTCCTTGTATTTTAGTTAAGCATGGCTGTCAGAGAAAAGTAACAAAAAGAGAGATAGCTCTGTGTCCTTGTGCACGACACAGACTGGACATGACCCCAATCGAAACCTAGCAGACTGTTCATAGCCTGAGAGATTTATGAGGGGTGAGTTTTCATCTAAAACTCTCTAACCCCGCTAAGCAGTGAGGGCGTTCACTCAGGGCTACCTTTACAACAAAGTGAGATTAATGCTGTAAAGTCAATCAGTGGTATGTGGGGTGCAAATTTGATTTCACTGATTAGGCTCCTCTGCCTTCTCTCCCTTACTCCATCCCTCATCTTCATTCCTCATCACATCCATTTACTTCACGAGAAGATTTTTTTTTTTTTCCCCAAAAAGGGAAGAGCTTCTCGTTAGTATGCAGAGCGAGCGGAAGTACAAACGGCACACTTCTGAATGAAATATTCATGACTATAGAGACAGCTATCTTTGAGTGTGTGTGTGTGTGTGTGTGTGTGTGTGTGTGTGTGTGTGTGTGTGTGTGTGTGTGTGTGTGTGTGTGTGTGTGTGTGTGTGTGTGTGTGTGTGTGTGTGTGAGAGAGAGAGAGACAGAGAAATGAGGATGGAGAACAGTCATCATGAAACCTCCATCCAAATTTCTACACCCTCTTTCGGGACAGTTGCACTCTTCTTGCACCTATTGGCTCTTTGAACCTGAAGAACAGAGAGGGAAAAAATAGAAAAATAGTTCATCTTATCCCTCCCCCTCTTTCAAACTGTCTGTCTTTTGCTATTTCTCTCCTCCTCTGTTCTCTCTTTACGCTGTTCCTCAGGCGCCTGTCACTTCAGCACTGTTGGCGATATCTCTATGGCAGGGAGTAAAAAAGACTTGGCACCATCCCAGCTGACAAACTGAAGGTGAATGAAATGCAAAATAGCTTTGAAGTCGTGGCGCTGCTGCATTACCGGGTGATGCTACTTGTGCGTTTTAAGTGTTTGAACGAGTGGATCAGTTGTGTAAGTTTCAGGGACAAATAACAACTGAAAAAAAGCTTTGAAACACCAAGAAAGGAAGCTTAATTATCCACAGAAAGACTATATATAATTTTACTAGTACAATACTAATGAGGGGTGGCATGGTGGTGCAGTGGTTAGCAGTCTCTCCTCAGAGCAAAAAGGTTTGAACCTCAGCTGGGGCCTTTCTGTGTGGAGTTTGCATGCTCTCCTTGTGTTTGCATCGGTTCTCTCCGGGTACTACGACTTCCTCCCACAGTCCAAAGACATGCACTTAATGGGTTAATTGGTGACTCTAAATTGCTCGTAGGTATGAATGGTTGTTTGTCTCTATGTGCCCTGCGATGAACTGGTGACTTGTCCAGGGTGTACCCCGGTTCTTGCCCTAAGTCAGCTGGGATAGGCTCCAGCTCCACCATGACCCTGATGAGGACAAGCAGTTACAGATGTTTGATGGGTGGATGGATGGAATAGTGAGTGAAGGACAATTGCTTAATATGTTTTTTGTTGTCTTTACAAATAATTCAGATAGTAGAGGTCAATTATGATTCCTGTACTATGGTATACATCAGTGCATTTACATGCACTTTAATAATTTGCTTATAATATAACACAATGCTTCTATTATTAAAACTGTCATGTAAACAACCAGGATATATTATTGGTAGTTATAATGTAATGTCAATGAACACCCAGCCATAACTTCATCTAGTCCAGAGTTGGATGACTTTCAGTCTTTTGAATAACTCTTGGCATGTTTACACCTCGGTCTGGTTTATTTTAGTGTTTTAGTTTGGAAATCCTGTCTCTGCCTCTGGCAGTTGTCAGTCAAAACAACTGTCTTCCTTTTCATGGACGACAGTTTGACATGTCACTGTCGGGAAAGCACAGGTGTAAATAATAAAAATTAATGATGGTTAAATTCCATTTAGCTGCTTCAGTTCCAGGCACATTGTACATGCCACACTGTCATGACTTACGGGGATGCTTGGGATGAAAAGGTTTGAGTTTCACAACAGCTGATCTCCTGAGTTAAGAGCGTGTGTGGTAAATGAAAAAAAGCCATCATCAATGGCATCATGATATTACAGTTCACCTTGGCATCTGGTAAATAAAGAACAGAGCCGCCTTTTGAATCCAGTGGAGCTAGAAATGATTAATGTGTGGTTATGTGGACTGTGACATTTATCTTTAAAACACAGCAACAGCAGTGAAAGAGAGAGAGTTGGAGGTGGAGAAAAGAGTCAGTGAGTTCACAAATGTTTGAGAAGTTTTTTTATGTAATGCAGTGCAATCATTCATCATTTATCAGACCTAAATTCTCTTAATGGATGATTAAGTAGCAGAATCTAATTATATTATACATTAAATGTTTGAATATATTGGTTCAGCTGTAACTTTGTTTGTTTCAGTAATAAGGATTTTGGTGATGTGCAGTTAAAATGTTATTTCTTTGGCTTTTATTTTACATAAATGTCATTGTTTTAGCTTTATGGTTTCCTGTTTTATTTTGTATTTCTCGCTTCTCCTTATGTCTGTGGCTACTCATTTTCGGCTTCAAAACAACGCTTCGGAAACCTACGGGTGACGTCACTCAGGCTATGTCCATTCTTTATACTGTCATTGGTTGTTTCAGTCTGTGCGTCTCCCTGTGTTCCTGCTCCTGCATCATGATGTTGTTGTTTGGACTTCTGTTTATTGGACTTCTCATGGATGGATGAATTATAGTTTGTCATTGCCTGGACTTCCCCACCGTTTTGTGTTTAACTGCTTTTTTTCTGTAAGTTATTGAAGTCTCCTTTTGTTCACCTTAACGTCCTGCCTACATTTAGGTTCACTTCTTGAACTGAAACGTGACAAAAGTTCAACTGTATTCAATGACTGTGTTTGAACGTGACTCAAATGCTGTTAAAACACGTTGTAAATACTGTATATCTATCCCATATTCAAAATACTGCACTTATTCCAGCCTTTTCAGCTGCACCACAAGCATCTACTTTAAAATAATTACATAGTTTCCAATATGATATTATAACTACGATATGAATGCTGTTCCTTCAATGGGACTAATCGCACCATGATGTGAGATGACAGATAATTTTAAATTCGTACTGCAGTAATGTGTGTTAAACTTTTCAGAGCAAAGGAGCTGTTCTTATATCCTGACAGCTACCTTATCAACGTGCACAGAAAACTTTGGCTTTCAAAAAAAGGAGGACAATAAATACATTTTATACTGAGCTGAGACTGAATCTATGATGTGTAATATTTCAATGTGAGGCCAAAGCTCACTCTTCAAAGATATGAATGATTGTGCAAAAAAAGTGGTAATGTTAGTCATAAAAGTCCTTGGGTAACGAACTGAGATTTTTATCTCCCTCTCCTGACGTAAACCCCTGCAAATGAATGTGCTTTGATACTGACTGTAGCAGTGAGGAAATGAAACAGCGTGTCCGACAGCTCCTTTAGGCTTGACAAGAGGGGAGGAGACAGAGAGAAACTCATGGGTTGTTGAAGAAAATCTTCCAGCGAGCAGGTTAGGTCCATAGAGTAAATTACCAGAGTTAGATCCAGAGTTAAAATGATCTCTTTTTTCTGGAACTGAAAACTCAGTCTTCCTTATTTCAGGGTTTTAGGGGCAATGTGTAATCTCTAGGCACATGCTCTAAAACACTGGGGGCAGCATTTCACCTTGTCTCACCCTTGATGTGATGACGCTCTTCAAGATATACCGAACCTTGCAAGGAATGTATAGCAAACCTCTTCTTACTTATAAAACTATTAACATTACAGCAGTATGAACACACAGTAAACAGATTTTGATCGCACTAAACAGGATACAGAAATAACTACATCATGATGGCGATTTGTAAAAATTCATACTTTGTCAGGTGTGTCTGCAAGATGACAAGCAATGAATTTTAAAGTGTGTTTTCTGAACAGAGTTCGGATCAATCAGAGTTATGCTAACTTAGTTCATAGGAAAGTAAGGCTGGAATCAAGTATCAGGCCCATATTTTCAGACCTTGCCAGGAAGACCATCTTTCTTCGCTTAGTTTTCTCCAAGCGGTCTCCTTTTTTGTCTGGTCTCTGTATGAATATGAAGTAGCATCACAGAGCTCTGGGTGCCCACAAAACAGTGGATGTCTGCACCAAGAGTGAAAGTTTGAAAAATAAAGTATGAGCTCCCCTTCCGGCTGCGGGTAAACACCTCCAGATCAGAGCAGAATCCGACGTGACTCTGGGTGTTTATTTTTCAAGAAGCTCCAACTCTGCCCCTGCCGTCTCTTCTTATAGCTCCCCCAGGCTGCTAAGACAGTCTGTCGGCCAACAGCAGCTGTCTGTCCCTCTGCTCTGCCCGGTTCCCTACTTCTTTGTCCTCATGTTGGACTGAGGGCAGGCTGAACGCTACAGTGATTCACTGTCACCTCTCGTGGCGCAAGCGGTATTACCAAGCTGCATCCTCTGTGGCTGTGAAGTGAAGCCGATGCAGCAGTGCCAAAAACTGCTGTTCCTCGAACGGCCACTTGAGGCTGGCTACGGAACAAGTCAATCTCAACCTTCATTCAGCCCACCTCAGCTACCTATGATCCGAGCCTCTGCCCATTTTTAGATTAGCCAGGAGGAGGCAGAGACAGTACTGCCAAGATGGCAGCAGCCAGAGCAACCATGCTCAGAGCTTAGAAACCTGTGGGTGACGTCACGGATACGACATCCATTCTTTATACTGTCAATGGGGCAGAGTGAACGCTACAGTGACTCACTGCCGCCCCTCGAGGCACAGGGGGTATTACAAGAAAGTATGGGCCGAAAGCTACGAAGATGGATAGCATGCTAATATAGTACTACAGTAGATATCACTCTATATATTCACAGACATATTTGACATAACCTCATTGCTGTTACCTCTTTACCTTCTGTTGATGTTCCATTCAGGTCAGGGTGCTGTTGTGGTGCATGTTGGCTCACTGGAAAGGCTCTGCTGCAATAAGTGGAACTGAACCTTAATAAGTATCACTGGGAAACACCTGTGTTTACCTACTATTTCATGTCAAAATGGCTGCTGTGAAAAAAAGGTTGTTCGTTTTTGATTGTTCTTAAACTATGATTCTGACAGAGCCTTTAAAAACAGTAAACAGTATACTTATTTTTGTTGGTGTATGCACTGAAGTATACGTGCGGTATGTAATCCCAGCTTTGTTTAACAGATCATCTTGTTCAGCTACCTGCAAAGTTTGATTAAAATTTAAAGTAATCTGATTTTAAATCTTAATGAAGAACATTATTCCCATTGAGAAAATACCTCCATATCGACAAGTTGTCATCGGGACAACAGGAGCCTGCTTTATCTTGGAGGATTTTGACCTGGAAAATAAAATTTCTCTCACACTCTCTTATGAGTATGAATGTGTTTATATGCAAGCATGTATATGGATGTGTTGTGTATCTTGGATGATTGTGTAGCCTCAGTACTCTTCACAGAGGGTAGATGACTTATTGATTAAAAGGACTCATTTATTCAGATGAGGCATCTGGAGAGGCCTGGGGCCTTGATTCAGTCATGAAATCAGCCCCCCTCTCTCCTCCGTCCCACTCCCTGAGAAACATCTCACACATGGTACGACAGCCGCTCTGGAAACTCTGTAATTCATAATGTGGGAAAAAACAAGGAGAACAGAAGTTTTGGAAATTCTTCTTTGTCATTTGATTCTTTGAAATGCTATATAATATGCCAGTTTGGCAGGCTGATAACCCTGATTTCAATCCTTCTTGTAATGAGACCCTTCTGTTAATTACCCCTAGCATGCAAAATGAATATCACCTCTGGGTTTTTACAAATAATAAATGAGTTTTCTCCTCACATCTCCGCTGAGTTGACTATGCGTGTCAGACTACTAGGCCATCTGAAATTAGTCTTCTAACATCAGTTCATGTCCAGATGTGCGAGCTCTGGGTTTTACTCAGAAGGCTATGCAGCTTTTTGGAACAGGTTTCTCCAGAAGAAAATTAGCCATGTTAACTGAGTTTTCTCTTGGCGCAATGTAACCTTGATATAATGAAAAGCGGATTTTTCATTTACCTGACATTTAAGAAATCAGATTACACCTGACAATAACCAGGTTGCAATTTAACCTGTTAAAAGCTGAATTTCTTTATATATGTGACATATAAAAAAAAATCAGCTGACAATAACAAGGTTGCTTAACTGTACTTAAACACACTGCATGTCTTCTGCAGCCTTTAAACTCTTTCTGTTGGCTCACCTATCCTGCACTCTTCCCTTGAGCTCTGTCAAATGCAGGGGCTCATGGGGAGAGAGCAACAAAGCACAGTAGTCCCCGTCACTGTTGCTTGTTGCAATGCCAGGCCATGATTCACTC
The DNA here is from genome assembly GCA_033000465.1 of Sciaenops ocellatus. Lineage (NCBI taxonomy): Eukaryota > Metazoa > Chordata > Actinopteri > Sciaenidae > Sciaenops > Sciaenops ocellatus. The sequence continues at coordinate 14,552,629 of CP136872.1, read as the reverse complement.
ATGGCTGACAGACTAAATCTCGTGCTAGGCCGAGCCTGATATGACTTATAGACATGTGCCAGCTGGGTTGTGACTGCCTCGGATTTACTGTGCCTTTCTGCCAAATTGCCAACATCACCTGCTGCTGATCTGCCCCAAAGCCCAGGATTTGCCCCATGTTTGCAGAGGGTTCTGCACACACAACTTCCTGGGGTTAGTGGATGAGACATGGACTATTGGAAATAAAGGTGTCAGTACTTTTTCATGAGGTGAGAACACACCACATGTCGTAGAAAATAAAAGTGATGCCACAGGGCTCGACAGCAACGGTTGCCGGGTTGCCATTGGCAACAATCTTGAGAAATGGTTGCCAAGTCTTGGCCTTAACATATAAAAAATAGGGACAGCAAAACGTAGATCTTAAAACAAAAACATGCTTTTGTTGCATTTGTGATATTTTAATGTTACAGTCAGAACCAGAACCAGACGATGTTTGTACGTTTACTCGTGTGCACACATGGTGAAGCTAATTAAGTTATTTCACTGTGGGGTGAAAAATTCAACTAACATGACAGCAGCTGGTATTGATTGAGGTGGACATTGTTCCTGAACACTCAAGATTTAAATTCTGTATTTGAAACATTCTTCCATGTTACATCTTCATTATTAAGATGACGTATAGTGCATACTATCTTAATTACTCAAAATATAATTTGACTAAAAATGGCAACCATATCTTCAGTTTTGGCCAAAAGCTGATACCGCTGGCTACCACCACTTTAAAAAGGTAGTAACTCTGTAGCCCCAAGATGTGAATCCATGTTATCTCATTCTCTGTACGACAAAGCCTTTAATCTTAGGCCTGTGTCTTTTAGTGTGCTAGCCTTTATCTTGGTTGAGTAAGTATGCAGCGGCCTCCATGCACCTCCTGTGTGCGATTTCAAGTTCACGTGAAAACGCCTGTTTTGACAGGTGCTTGAATGAGGGATTAGAATCGGGATGAGAGTTGCATTAATCAGAGGATTCATCCTCTGCTGCGTCTCTCATCCCACTGACTAAATATACTGCACCAAGCTCTGCAAGCCAGAGAGGGGTGGAGGGAGACTGAGATGGTGTGAATGTGGTTTCTGAGCTGTCAGATAGAGGCTTATTACTCGTGGGCTGGACATGATTTCATAGGTCTTTCAGTGTCTGTGTGTGTCTGTGTGTGTGTGTGTTTGTGTGTGTGTGAGTCTTTGTCGACGTGGACAGGGGGCTCAGTTGAGAGTGATGAGTGTGTGAGATTTGTTTTATCTTCAAGCTCCGTTCTCTTGGAGCCAGCCTGCAGTTCTTAATGCACGAATGCAAGAGGCAGATGGCTCTTTCCGTCTCTTTCCCTCTTAATGCTTTCATCTATCCCTCCTACTCGGTTCACCTCTATTTCTTACAACATACCACTGAGTGTGTGTGTGTGTGTATGCGTGTGCATGCGAGGTGCTGAGTTCATCTCACGGTCTAATTGAGATGACATTTCTGCTCTCCAAATTAAATTATTCAGCTCCTCTGTTCATTTGTTCTCCTGTTCCTTTGTTCCTCGTCCACCAACTGACTCTCTTTCTCTCCGGGCCAAAAACCTGTGCTCATAAAAGCGCTGACCCCAAAAATAGAGAAACCATAACTTGTGTCTTTATTTGGGGGCTTTGTGAGGTGGCTGAAACTCATTCTGAGCGCCATGACCTTCGGTGGAAGTCAGGAAATAATGGCATAAGTATAGCTGGGAGGACTCCCCCAGCTGTGGCCAGAGGTAGAAAGCAATTGTCAAGCTTTGTTCGCTACAATAATGTGAAGGTGCAAAATCAAAGGTACAGGACAACCTTGAGAAAGAACGTTTTCGAGGTCTCATCCTGCTCTCTAATCAAAAATGCTGTTTGTTCTGCCTGTAATACAAAAAGGGTTCCTCACCTTTATATTGAACTTGAACTGTTCTTCAAAAAACTATTAAGGAAAATCTTTATTCTATTAGTAAACCACGGTTACATTGACCTTGAGGATAGAGCAAAACTGTATTTGTCTTGTCTTTTCTTGGCAGTAGTAACAGGAGCAAGTTATCTTTCCCCATTTTTTTCTCTGTCTGTTTTGCAGTTTGGCTCTTGTCCCTATCCTCTCATGCGTTTGTTCTCCTTGACTTGTCTTTGATGCAAGAAGGTGCGGGACAAGAAGCCAGCATGATCCTTTTGAGGAAGGCAGCTTCCGTTACATCCTGCTTGCATCACATACTCACACTCTAAACTCGTTCACTTTCACATAGTGATAGGGCTGGATGAAAAAATGACATGCAATTTGTTCAAATAAATTCAAATGCGCACCTCCCCACCAGTAATCTCAAAACACACAATTTCATGACGCCACACTGGAAAATATACAGGCTGTATTAAAGGATAAGACACACGCTCGCTAGTGTCCTCCATTTTCATGGCAAACTGCCTAAAATTACTAGCTTAGTTTACTGATAGATCAGTAGGGCATAGTTTAAGCTAATAGTGCAGGATCACAAAACAAACTACTTCAAACAGTCTGTTGCACTTATAGACAATACATTTGAAGAGGTCATTACAGTTCAATGATAGATGTACATCGTGATCAGGCCTAAGTCTTTGGCAGAGTTTGTCCATACCTTCCTCCTCAGTTGAGTTTTATTTGTGCTTACAAGCGCTACGTTTACATTCTCATCCCTTCATGTTGGCCTAAAAGATCTTTTTTTTTTAAATTTCCACTACCTGGTTATCTTTTCCAGAGCCATTACTATTGTGCTGCATTTGTGTGTTTGGGAAAAAAGTTGAACATGAGAGGATTTCTAGTCTGCTGCTAAGGGTCAGAAAGTTTGTCAGAAAGTCAAACAATGAACACATGAATTGTTATCATGGGATGCTGCGTTAAAGAATTTTTTTTAATGTTGGTTTACACTTTATCTAGTGCCTACTAATTTGTATTGAATGTGTGGGCTGAGTGTGGAATATGTGGGTGTTGATATTAGCATGTGTGAGCGGTACAATGGAAATCAGACTGTAACAGTACTTTGAAAAGAATGACATACGCCAACATTTTGTACATATTTTATTTAAATGCAATAAATTATTCCTAATTTATAGGCAGGCTGTTGTTTTGGGTGAGGGCGCAGCAGGATGAAGAACATTTCTGACAACCAGTACACCTTTTTAACTGTCCATATAGACGATAACAGACTGACAGTGACAGTGAAGGAAGTACAGCTCCTTTACTCCTTTGCACACATCTGAATGAATCTTTTGGTAACAGTTAATATCAGAAAGGATTTTGTAAACCGTGCTGCTGTTGCTTCAGGAGATAGAACAGAGACTCAGTCCAAAAGAAAGAGTTGTAACATTGTCAAATTACTCATATATAGGTCACATGAGTTTGTGTTTATGTGAAGATGGTGTATGTGCCTCCCTCTCTGTGTGACTGACAGTTTTATAGGGTGAATCTCCAGCACTGTGAAGTGAACGCAGTAAACAAACATCATGCCACAGTGAAGGCATGCAGCAGCCTATAGCCGTGAATCTGCTGGAAACCTCTGAAATTGGTTTTTGATTATTAAAATGAAAACAATTTCCTCTGATCAAATTAGCGAGGGGACAGATGACTGACTGATGCTGTCTACTTAGGCAAAAGAATTAATGAACAAGAACAGATGGAATTTGAAATTGTGCAAATAAGTTGAAATAATACTCAAACAGCTAACACAAGTTTCTAAATGTTTGAGGATTTTCATGTGCTGCCTGGTAAATATTGATTAGATGGTATGTATTGGAATTCTTTATCAGCTGATGTCACTGCAAATGATACCGCTTGGATTAAATAATAAAATAATTCAGTATTTATTCCAAGTTATGGCTATGGAGTGACTTGAGCCGTCCATGTCTTTTGCAGCTTGTCTTGACAAGTTATTCATGTATATGTAATGCATAGTTCTTACAAGTCCCAAGTTCAAGACTCAGATGTGACATCTACAAAGTCAGTCTAGATGTTAATGACGATGTTTCTCTTTGTTTGCCTTTTTCATAGTCTGTGAAGCTGTTCACTGATAACATCACAAAGAACAAATAAAGCTGTAATGATTAATTTACATTAAGCTATAAATCTCAGAAAATGATGAAAGATGCCCGTCACAATTTCTAGCCAATTTATTTTTTTTCCTTAAAGAATCATTATTGGTGATTTATTTATTTATTTTTTGTCAGTCAACTAAACAATCAGAGAGGTAAAATTCAAAACTTAAAAATAAAGATCATAAAGATATTCACATTGTAGAAGGTGGAACCAGTAAATTATTGCTTATAAATTGACTCAGATGATTAGCAAAATAGTTGGAGATACATTTTCAATCAACTAATCATACTGTAATACGGTAATCGTCTTAGCTCTAAATGTTTTGTTATGTAAGAGAGTTACTGTATTTAATCTTAAAATGACCATGGTACGTCATCAGAGATGAAGAAAACATGCATGATTGAAATACTGGCTTCTTGAGAACAATACTACACCCAGTATGTTCTCATTTTCCAGTCTGGCATGTCTGTGTGATCCCACCCACTGAATGTGTTGACACCCCAGGATGCCAGATATGAAACAAATTTGACTCAAACATGGTGTGTTACAGCCATGGACGCAAGCAAGCAAGCAAGCAAGCAAAGGGGATCAACAGAGACAACATTAGATTCTGAAAAGCTCCATGACCAGATTCGGATAATATACGGGTAAATATTGGCGATGCAGACATGAATGCAAAGATGGAGACAGCTTAGAGCCCAGAAGGACCCAGAGTGCCTGTCTTATATTTCACTATATTTAATTTTACAATCATTCTTATTGTATTAAAACACGGAAAATAAAGTCATGAACTTGACTGTATTTTACATTATTTAAGTTGTCACCAATAACCGTAAATATACATCACTGGTCTCCACCTGGTTTCCTCTTGTAAATCAAAAATATCTTCACCATTATCGACCTGTCTTTTTAATCTTATGGATGCTGTAGTATTCTGTTGTGAGAGAGGTCCTCGGTGCATCACGGAAAGAGACAAAGACATTGTGAAAGTTACCGACGTATACCCGGCCCTCACTGCGGGAGATGGACTCTGCTTTCTGACGGGGGAGTGTGCCTGTTGGTACGGAGGCCTGACCAGGTCATGGTGACTTTTGCACATATAAATTCATCAGTTCTTTTCCCAAAGACACTACCTACAACAACACTGCAGAAAGCTACAAAGACATTGAGTTCAAGTTTCGTAATCGTCGGTAAACAGCTGGACCTACTAGGCTCTTAATGCCAGAGACGGACGCTGTTTCTCCCTGGAGGGAAGTGCCCAAAAGAGTCTGTAAGGAGGACTGACGAGGTCACGATGACTTTTCCATTTGGGCTCTAAATGCATTTTTTCCCCTCATAAGTTGTCATAAACACTACCTACCCTCCCACATTACTGTTGTGTGGGATGTTTCCATTTTCTAGAATACTAGAGGGGAGTGTATTCGTGCTGAGCATAACCACTGTGAAACATTCAGAAAGTAACATTTTATTACTCTGATTCAATGGCTTTCTGACAACTTTCTGACTAGTCTCTCTCTCTCTCTCTCTCTCTCTCTCTCTCTCTCTCTCAAAAGGGCACAGACCAAAGGAAGCTTCTTGGTGTCACTATTTTTCAGTATAGACTGTAAGCCAGACACAGACATAGAAGCTGGGCGGTACATTAAATAAACCATGTTGCACTCTTCTTGCTCTTATGAACGTTCAGTTTCTCCAATCTTGCAACTTGCATGAGCTTTGAGCCTGAATTTGGACTGCAGTGCCCATTTAACCACTAGCTAATGTGAAACAAAGAAATTAGATTAAAAAGTCCTCTCAATAAAACAAATTTCACAATTCCTTCCACTTTATCTCTAACATGGTGCTGAAAGTAATTACTGAAAATCTCTCCAATATCTACCTGTTAGCCAAAAAATCCTGGTCCTTTTATCTCTCATCGTGGCAGTCATATGTGCCTCTGTGCTTGGTGCTGAGTGGGTCATTTCAGGGGTCATGGTTTTTTAATTGGATAATCCAGTCCAGAGCCAACTGAGATTAGCAGCTACTCAAACCCAGGGAATTGGTATGATAGTGTTTGACCTGCGTGACCATACTGGGTTAAGCTTCCTCATGCAGGAGCACACAGCTCTGCCTCAGGGAAACACAGGAAGTATCAAAAATGTCTCCAATTGCAAAACCTGTCTACAGGACACCGGTGCTAATCACATCGCAGCCTTCTTGAAGTGTCTACAGTAAGTCATTGCCGTCAAATTGTCCCACTCTGTGTAATAAACTGTCTTTGTCTTCACTTCAGATCCTGCAGTGGAGCCATCAACAAGAGTTGTTAAATGTGCTCATCATTTCTACAGCCATGTGCCCGTGTGCACAGTCTTTGAACACACCCCCAGTTTTGAATGTGCCTCAGAGTCTGGCACCGCGTTAAGCCCGAGAATGTGCATGTGTTGGAGCTGTCCTCTTAATCCTAACAGCAAATAAAGGGAGGCTTACTCAGTCTGGTGCACACACACAGCAGAGCAGGCGAGCGAGCGCGGATGCACACACTGCACATGCACTCGCATGTGCATGCATGCTCTCTCTTCCTGTTCATATCTTTTTCTTCTCTCTCCTTTCCATCTGGCTCATGCCTCATCCTTCTATTATTCCTCTCTAAGATTCTCTCACTTTCGTTCTTCTGCAGCCAATGCTTCATTCTCCATCCCTCTGCCGCTTCTCCTCCCTGTCCTCTTCTCCTTGCCTTCATGTGCAGACTCGCACACAATCCCTTCTACTAACAGTGTCTCTATCTCTTTGCCAAGCCAATTGAGGTTTTGGAAGTTATCTCAAAAGCACAAGGCTTACCCCACACACCCACAACAATTACCCTCAGCCTTCCTGAGCAGGGCGCAACAACCGCTAGTGTCCCATAATGAGAGAGCTGCTGAGGTGGGATTTGTGATTAGTGATGGTGTACTCAGCCTCTTGGAGCAGCACAGGAAAACGATCGTCATTGTTGTTAGTTGTGCTGCGGTGGTCATAACTGAGCTTAGGAAAAGGGCTCTCTGGTCCTACACCCACGGTGTCTCAACCACATTTATTTCCATGACATCAGGTTTGGGCAGGTGTTTATATTTTTGAATCGTCATTATATTTAATCGCTGATAGTGGATATGATTGAGCAGTGGCTGAGCTGTGCTGCATTGTTAGGTTAGTGGTGTTTGTATTCAGTCTGCAGCATCATTTGCAAAGTACAGTTTCAATCATACTTTTCATACCTAAACCATGTCCATGCGACAGAATTAACCCCACTTTTAGGTACAGTCTTGGTCGGAGTCCTTCTCCTGTTCTGAATTACCCCGTTCTGTCACATTCATTCTCCTCCATGTTTGTTTATGTTGCCTTCATGCAAATTTCCTGCCTGCATGTGTGCCGTGTGATGCAAACATTATGAATATTTTGCCGTAAAGAGATGTGATTTGACTATATAAATAAATGAAACGATAGAGCAGAATATGAAACTAAAGGCATGTTTCGCTCACCACTCAATATATATTATATCGCACAGCCCTGTGCAAGGACATTGATGAACAAGACACAGCAATCATGTTTTCAATTGTCAACATGATTGTCATTCTGCACAACCCTAACATGCTTACTAAAACTTTAATAAATATCACAAATCTTAACATGTTTTCATGACATTTTCTATGTGGATTTTGAAAGTCATCCTTGTGTTTGCATTGAATTCCTCTAAGTGGTTGTACAGCAGCTTGACTTAACTCAAAGCTAAATCACTCATGGAGAATAGAATATAAATGTATTATTCATCATATCATACTGGGATCTGTTCAGGGTGTACTCTGTTGCCTATCACCCAGCTGCATGCTGAGATAGGTGAGGTCTACCACCCTGCATAAGATGATAGCTTTAAAGAATACATGTCTTCTGTATCAAGTCAGCTTTGAAAGCCTGTGTTCAAAATAGTAGTGTACACAAGTGAGGCGTGCGTGTGTGTGTGTGTGTGTGTCCTCTTGTTAAATCTTTCAGCTCTGTTTGTTTCCTCTCAACACAGCACTGATCTTTTCCCTACCTTTATTCAAGTGTTTTAGATGTTTAAATCTCACCATATTATAACCACAGGGCGGCATAGAAAAAAGCTTGTGTTGTTCCTAATGCACAAACAACAACAAGCTATTTTAGGTATGAGGAGTAATACTGCATTGCACAATCTGCAATGGCTGGGTATTGTTTTCCCACACAACTAAAATATGTTCCAAATTTAGATCACTGAATTTGATTCAATCCATCCTGCTCTGCCTTATTTCCATGAACTGACTTTGCACTTTAAATGATGATTTTGCAGAAACTTTTGCAGAAAGACTTCTGCTATCTCATATTAAGCCAAAAGGAGAAAGTGATGAGGTGTGCAATGAGATGACGTTGCGCTAGCAAGAGCATCTGGAACTTGTCATTACCCACTGGGCCACTAAGAAATCCGAATGATCATTATTTCCTTTTCCTTTATTTTTATTTTTTGCTTGGGTTTGTTGGAAGGCACGATCTGCCATGGCACGCTCGTCAGAAATCACTGATCCTCTACATTAAAAGCCAATCTTGATACTTGTTGTCTAATATTAACTCTAAACTGCAAACCCTTACACTAATTTAACCAACCCCTAAATTATCTAAACCACCAAGATGAGAGGACTGGGCTCACTGGACCTCATTAACCAAAATCTTATTAAATTTGTTGAGAAAGATCCGATGAAAAGTTTAAGTGAGAATCCTAAAATTGTTCTTACACTGCATAATTATTTGCATCTCTGTTCTTATAATGATGCATCACATTGTCCTTGTAAGTTGAACGGATGTGTCAGATCAATATTAGCACAGGAATTGCTCCGCCAATCCCCCCCAAAAAAGGATACGAGACTGCAGAACCACGTCGACACACAGAAATCACCCCCAGAAACTGAGAAGAAAAGCTGAGTGTTCAGTAATGCTCAAACAAAAATGACAGTGGAGCACCAGATTGAGAAAAAATTTAGTAGTTCTCAAATCGAGGTACTGCTGCAGGAAGTGAACAGCAAGTCATATTGCACCAAGTCCTATAACTAACCTAACTATATGTTGAGATTAACTGATTAATCACTGATTATTGGATGGCATCGTTCCAATTAATATAACTGCTGTGAATTGAAGTACAGTGTTTATTTATTATGGTTTAATAAACCATAATGCTTTGTAAAGGCTTCAATTATTTGAAGAAAAAGTAATAATCAATTATTTTACATAAAATTATGATAATATCCATCCATCCATTTTCTGTAACTGCTTATCCTAGTTGCAGGCAGCTGAAGCCTCACAGGGCTGACACAAGAACCATTCATGACACGTGTGCATGAACTGCACGTCTATAATAATGTGTAGATAAGGTATAAGAAATGTAAATAAAAAAACACTGAGTGAGTTTTAAGATGAATGAGACCCGATGTCCTTGAAATATCAAGATAGTGTGCACACAGAAAGAATAAGTCTCTGCGTAATGTGTGTGTGTCGTGAGGTGCCTGTGTTAATGAAGAATAAGGAACTGACATGTTGAAAAGTCCTGTGAAGTCAGTGTTCCTGACTTGTCTCCCTAATTTAAGCCTGTCACAGTTTTGTATGCATGATTAAGCCGTCAGAAGGTTGCAGCTAACGCCATCGCCTGCAGGAATATGCACAGAAAGACAGGCTACTGTTAGAAAGTAGGAGATAAATGTGTTTCTGAGAAAAAGGGGGGAGTGTTGAAGTCTGGACACTCTGTCTTTATCTGTTGTTTGTTGGTAAAAATATACTGTCACAAAGAGCATAATTCTCCTTCACAAAATCCTGTAATTGTTTGTAGGGGTTTGAAATGATGTGATTTATTCTTGTGAATGAGTATGTGAATTCCATCTGAATGCTAATGTGTTATGTCTTTTAATGTGCGACAAACACAAGTGTGTACCTGCCATCAACGTCTGAGTGTGTGTATGTTTGTGTGCGTTTGTGTGCTGTAATGCGACTTGAATGAACAAAACCTTGAGGACAAAGTTGTATGTGTCAGTCATCTTCATCCTTCCCCTCCAAAAGAAACTCTATATTAGGTGGCATGATATCCAGCTGTGTTCCTATTTCCCATGTCGCTTTCTCTCTAAATCTCTGTGCTTTGACAGTCCAACTGGCACTATTGTGATTAGCTGAATACACAGACAGGACCAAACTCCTCAGTAGATTACCACTGCTGTATTTACCCCTCTGAGACCAGAGTTAATCCAGGCTCTCTTGTGCAGTATAAAAAGGGATTGGGTGAGAAGTTCAAAAGGAAATGAACGTTAAAAAATATAAATATTCTCCTTCTCTCATCCAGCTTGTAGGTCTCTTGAAAGTTTTAAAGCTTTAAGTTGAAGACAAACAAACTGGACTGAATTGGAACCAGTTGCTGAACTGAAACTGACCTTCGCTACATGCTGAAGCTAATGTAGAATTTTTACATCATTGGATGCTGCCCTCAAGAAACAAGAACGTTTTTTTTATGTTTGCCTGATGGTACGATTCACACAGCACTCACACTCACAACTGCACTAAAACCCTTTAGAGGAATGGGGTCTTGATCCGTTGTTGGTGGGAATGTGATCTGGCCTTCATCTAATCCAACAACAATGTGAACTGCGAGTTTGAGCTAAATGGCTGCAGGTGCACATTGCATCCTGGGGGGAGTGAAATGAACTTGCAGCATACTGGAGAATGAATTAAAGAGAAGCTGGAGTGTTTTCTTCTTAATATTTGCACAGATACAACCCTCTGTCTTTACGTTCTACTAATGAGCAGAGTAAACATTGTCACATGACCTTTAATGAGGTGTTTTGGTTTACTTGAATTTTCTGTATGTCCTGTAGAAACCAAACCAAGAGGAATATGCAACAAGTTTACCAAATTATTCACTGATTGAGCAAATTAACTACAGCTTTGAAAATGCTGTAGCAGTGTGCTGAAGTCTCTCTTGATATAGATCCATTTATCCATTTTTTTTTGCTGAATCCAGGTCATGGTAATAGCAGGCTAAGTTGGGAAGCCTAGATCTCTCTCTTGCCAGCTCTTTCTGCAGGATCCCGAGGTGTTCCCAGGCTAAATGAGATATCTAATCCCTCCACTGTTCATTTGGGCCTACCCCGGGGACTCATTCTGTTGCCAGGAATACACCCGGAGGGAGGCATCTGATAGATGTCTTTATCAGATGTCCAAATCACCTCAACTGGCACCTTTCAGTGCAAAGGAGCAGCAGTTTTTTTTCTCCCTGACCTTGTCCCTAAGAGGGAGCCAAGGCACCATGTGCAGTAAGATCATTATGCTTGTATCCATGATTTCTTTTAGTCGTTACCTTAGCCTCATGATCATAGGTGAGGACTGGAGCTTATTTTAACTGAACCTTGAGTCAAAATCAAGTTGTGATTTCGATTCAAGTTGTTCTTTTCCTACTTACAAGTCAAAATTCCTGCCATGAAAAGGCCTAATGTACTATGAAATATACAGAACCTTGAATCGAAATTACATTGTGAGGTAATGTACCTTCACCACAACAATGCGTCCATTGATCTTGTGTTGATCGCTCATGCAGCAACTCTCTCCAAACCCAAAAAGGATTCAACTGGCAAAAAGGATGTGGGCTATCTGTAGATATTCAAGTTAACAGAGATATATTTTTCAGCTGAAAAAAAACTCAGGAGTGGTTGAGTGTCTTGAAAATTCAGGATGTGTTTAGTTTGACGGATAGAAGTCACTCACATTCATCTATTCCTGCTATTTGGCTGAGTCAGGCAATTCCCAAATGTGGATCTGTCAGACTTCCTTATTCAAGATGGATGCTACATCCATGCTTTGCTACTTTTCTAGGTTTCATTTCACACTTTTCCCAAATGGGAAAAGAAATGTTCCTTACACTTCTTCAGACATCTCATATTTTGTAGCTTAGCTAAGCATTTTGTACAATATCTGTTTCATATATTTCCTCAGTATAGCATCAGTTTAAGACACTTTGATTAAATAGCACTATTTATTGCTTATGAACTTCAATGGACTTGAATATATCCTGGGGGAGGGTAGATAGTAAACATTTAACTACATTTTACTTTTAGTGAAGTGTAATCTTTTGTTCTTTTTGCTAAAGTCCTGTGTGTAGCTATAAGCACACAGCATCTGGGCTCTTGGTGACTGTAATAACTTATTCAAATGAAAGTGAAAGCTTTCTCCTTCACGTCTTCTCTAATTTTGCTCCTGTTAAGGTTGTCCTTGTGCTCAGCCACGCTACTGCCCCCTTTGATTATGTGTAAAGGGACATACATGGCCTCTGAAAGTAAATGCATATTCATTGTGATTAAATCAAGAGCAAGAATGTTGTGTTGCTCCCATTTTCAGCACTGAAGTGAATACGGCACGTGTTGTAAGGAGCAGATTCCACGTATATAAATAAAAAAAAAAAAAAAAGAAATGGGCTTTTTGTCAAATTGTCTTTAGTGATGCATCTCAGTGTGCTCATTGCTCTGTACACAGAGAAGCACTACATCAGAAAAACACAGAAGGAGCAAAGATTGAGGCAGCTATGCAACCGTCTGTTTCTTTGTATTTGAATCCCCTTGACATTTTTTATCTACTGACTGGCCGCATTGGTCAGACTTTGGTCATCTGTCTCGAACACTGAGAGATCAAGAAGCTTTAGAGAGATAGCAGCTTCACAGTGATTCAGCCTATCAGTGCTTCTCCAAATGCTCATATCTATTTTGTATCACAAGCCTTTGCCAGTTTTAGTCACAAGTTACTGCCTTTTCTAATACATTGTAATATGCAGTTTGAACTTAGACTCGAAATAAATGTTTTAGTGCGCACACATTTTTCACATGTATTTATGACTGTGGCTGTTTTGTCTGCTCCATTTGTGTGGTTGACCCTGGACTTTTCTTGTTCTTTTATATTTTTGGTGAAGCATTTCTTTTTAACAATGTGTGTTATTAATCGATTTTTTTTTTTTTTTTTTTTTTTTTTTTTTGGGATAGAAAAGCACAATGGAGCATGAACATTGAATCTGCTACTCCATCACACTTTAAACTAGTTTTGCCGACAAGAAACTGTTGGTATTTTTTGAAATGTTGCAGAGAATGATGGCTGCTTTCAAAAAGTCATAGAAGGTAAAGCCCAAGTGTAAATAATAACATAATGATGGCTGAATTTCTTTCAGCTGCTTCAGTTTCAGGGTCTTGATTCTGGCACACTGTCACACTGCTCACTGAAGAGAACAGAGCCGTTGTTAATGTTATCAGTAACACCTTTTTTCTACTTCTCTACAGGTTGAAATGTCTGTTGTGAGAAAAGACCTATTGCATTATAAAACAGAAATAAGGCAGTGATTGCCAGCTTTAATCTTTTCATTTAAAAAAATAAAGAAATGATTAAAGATTAGTATGTAAACTTCCCTGATAAGTAAAATCATTACGAGGGAAGAAGCAGAGAACAAACCATGAATTAACTGATTCCTCCTTTCTTTAATCCAAATTCTTATAACAGCTGCACAAGAAATGGTAAATGGACAGTACTTATTTAGCACTTTTTTAATCATCCGACCACTCAAGGTGCGTTTCACTACATATCTCATTCACCCAGTCTCACACACATACATGAATACATTGGCTGCCATGCAAGGTGCCAACTGCTCATCAGTTTTTGGGAGCTGACCATTCATACACAGATGGTGCAGCCTTTGGGGTTCAGTATCTTGCTCAAGGACACTTCGAACCGCAGAGCCGGGGATCGAACCACCGATCATCCGATTAGTAGATGACCTCTACGTCCTGAGCCACAGCCGCCCAAGAGTTCCTGTCGATTTCCAATAATAACGATGGCTGCTGCTCACAATTATAAATACGACTGATAGATTTGTATTAAAGATTCACATGATAATCTGGTCCACATGAGTTTAAGGACAGAAATGACAGAATTTTAGTATTTTAGTGTGAAGGTAGACACCCTTTAATTTACATGTAAAAAACACACCTGGAAAACCATGAGACAGCGCTTGAAATCTAAAGTGCTCATGGTCCTTGCAATGTTTGATTTACTCTCTCGCTCTCTCTGTCTCCTGGCCTGTCAGATTAATCTTTGTCTGTTTAAGCAGTGTAGCATCATTAATGATAGGTGGTATTATGTGAGATGCTTAGAGATGAATGAGGGTGTTTGCCTTGGCTATTACTCCCTCTATTAGAGCGAAGCAGCACAAGCACCTCACAGCTCATCTAGATCAGTCTAAATTTGCCTCGGGCAGGAAGGACCAAGGTCACGGAAGCCTTGCCATCACATTCACATACTGTGTACTACATATAAAAGCTGAGGTCATGTGTTACTGAGTGCTACAGTATAAACATGACTTTGTGGGTGGATAAAATGTATCCTTTACTAATGTGTCAATAGCTGAGTAATCTGTTTGCTTTTTGCACATGTGTGATGAGCAAAGACTTGTCCACGTATTTAGGAGTTGCTAGTATCCTTGTCTCTTATATCTAAGCCTGGTGTCAGTGCCTATTTATTCCAACTATTGATCCTACTCCTGCTCTTCTCTCTCGTACACACCCGCGCCCACACAATGAATTCCCACAGGGAATCTGCTGCTCCTTCCCTGACCTTCATAGAGCTCCCAGGTCTCTCTTCCCTTCTCTCTCTCTTACTGTGTGTGTGCTGGCATGAGCCTGGGAGAACAGTCCACTAATAGAAAGTCTATTGACTAGGCCAGTCACTCATTGCTGCTATAATAGCTGCCGGGACCCTCTGGACTCAAGTCGATAAAAGTGGCTTGTCTTGGTGAGAGGCCTTTGTCAGCACTGGAGGAAAATTAAATGTTTGATTGACCACCTTGAACACCAGATGTGTTTGTGTGTGTGTGTGTGTATGTGTGAGGATGCATATGAACCACATGTGTGAAAGATGAGAAAAAGGGGAAATCAGGAGAGAAGGTTCAACACGGCAACACTAAATCCTCTTTGACTGTCTGTCTCAGACTCTGCTGAGAGGTGAAGGTCTGTGTGTGTGTGCGTAGAGAATACCAGTGTGACCACCAATTCCCGGGAAGCCTGTTCTTCTGTATCTTTGGACTGCAAACAGCTGGCACCACTGTCTCGCTGTTTGTTGCTGCAGATCCACAAACACACACTCATGCCAAGTCTTCCTGAAGAACTTTTGGCAGTCGTGAAGTCTTGAAGGAGGCAAAATGACAACAAATTAAACTTTGCATGGTTAAAAATGGACAGCTGAGATGAGTGTTTACCTGCAGTGTGCAGGACAGGCTATCGATGTATGACCCAAATGTATTCGGAGCATGAAGTGAAAACTGTCAACTACTCAGAGCAGATAGATAACGACACCCAGCTCTTGCATTATGCTCTGTACTGCACTGCTACTATAAAAAACCTTGGTTATCTAGCAAACAGCTGGACTAAAGCTGCTCTCACATCTCTGTTTTCTCTGCACACATGGTAATGGCTGTTCTTGTATTAAACAGTCTCACAGGCAGCCTTTTGTCCCATAATGCCAACATTCACCTCATTAGAATAGTCCCTACGGTGGCGCTGGGAGGAGGTGAGGAAGCTGTTTGATTGGCAGCACTGGCATTCAGAAATAGCGGGGTGGAGACAGTGTGGAGACAGCGCAGCAAGGTCACTGTCAGGGTAGAATAAATATGGAGAGATCTGCTACTGCTGTGGCACATAGTGAACTGCCTCAGTCATGTCCATAACCACTCACAGTGGGGACCAAGGCCACGGGGTGAAGGACCATGGTGAGACAATGGTATGCATTTTGGACGTGTTGGTGACTTGTGAGTGGGTGAAATATGTATCACCCTTTTCTCTGGGCCACATGATCCTCAGTGGGAATCCCTCTTAGCAACAGCAGCACGGTGGAGTTAATGCCACTGTCTCGACACTAACCTCTGACACCTGGTTCATGTCATTACTGAGCAGCTACCGTGACAATCTGACCCAAGGCGATCGAATTTGAGATTTGTGTCAGCCACAGAGCCTTTAAGAAGTGTTCTTTGTCAACATTTAAGCGACAGCCATCGTCAGGATAGTTGATCATGGGCGTGAGACAACTGGGAAGAAAACTTGCTGCTAATTCGGTCCCACATTTATGCTCGCGGCAGACGGAGGGAGAGCGGCTAATATGATTATGGATAATTTCTGCCAAACTGCTGGTAATGCGGCTGAGGGAGAAGAACGCGTCCAAACACACAAACAAAACACACACACACACACACACACACACATCTCGTGTCCCTGCATGCACATGCACACACACAACAAAAAGACAGACAACTGCTGATTGAATTAAGGTAAAATTAACTGGGAGCTTTGAGATAGTTGTGCTGCTTCCCCACAGGCGACAATCCGATTAACTTCATTAACATACCTGGCTCGAGATTCAATGCTGGAAAAGAAGACACACTGACAGAGAAATAGACAATGTATGGATGTATGTAGGGGGGGATGGTGGTGGTGGTGGTGGTGGTGGTGGGCAGGGGGGTAACATTTGGATGAGGCAGTAGCCAGATGGAGAGGTGAGGGAGAAAGGATGGAGGAGGAGGAGGTAAGGGCTGTGCTGAGTGATATCTGCAGTGTGCAGGGTGTGAAGCGTGTCATCTGTCATCTAATAGAAAACCTGTGTGTGGTCGAAACTGAAATATGAAAACATACTTTCCCTTCTCACGCTCGCTCACTGCTGCTATTTGTACCCACAGGGTAACCAGTCCAATCAGCAACAGTTCCTCTGCAGTCGCCGTCTGTCCATCTGCCCGCCGTGTCTCTCCGTCGGTCTGTCACCTGTCACATATGCAGTTGTGACGCAATTTCTAACAATTGTGTGTGCAGAATTTTAAGTAAGCGGCGACTGAGAAGTTGATTGGAGGTTGTGTTGGTGATTGAGTTGATGCAGATTTCCAGACGGGGCTGATTTGCGAAGCCAGAATAATGAGCAGCTCACTTTGCTTCCAGATGAATGCATCTGTTTACTGCTTGTTGGCAAACAGTTATCTTTAAATGAAAGGCCTGATTGGCAAAAGATGCTCGCAATTAGTCCTGCGTGTGCCGGAAAGGGGATGTAATCACAAACATGCTGTCGCTGATGAGCTCTTTTACTATTGTTATGGTACACATGATAGTAAGAAACTAGTTAATCCTCTATTATCTTACAAGAGAAGTTGAAATCAGTCACACATGAGATTCAGTTCCACTTTGATGTTGCTGCAGCTGTTGTTCAAGGTCAGACTGACCTTGTTGGCTTTGTTCACTGAGGTAGCTGTAATGCCTGTAAGCTGACGTGTTCAGATTTAGTCTCTGAGAATCTTTTTACTTAGAAAGATGGCACCTGTCACGGAGTGTGTTTGTGTGTGTGTCTTTATCTGTTGACAGGAGTGTGAATGCCAGTGCATGAGCAATATGTTTATCATTCTGCAGGTTTTCAGTCATCTCACTTGTCATTGTTTTGAAAGAAGAGGAAAAATCTTATGCAAACTTTTCCAGGTGGTTTAATAAAGTCATTTACATTTTGATTAGTCCAAAAACAGAATCATCATTCTTGTTTTGGTTTGTTGTGTTGACAAGCAAGAAGTGACGCTTGTGACTCACATGTGCAGACTGTCAACTGCCTTCGCACAGACGTCAAAACAGCCACAGATTTTGGGAATGACATCATCCACCCAAAGGGATCTGAGATATATTAGCAGTCTATTCAAATCCTTGCAGTGATTTTCATCCCACAGTGATTGTGATGACAGCCGCCCTCTGGTGTGTGACCTAAAAGATTATATATCTCTCCTCATGGGGAACACAGCCCAGTTAACTCCCCGGCCTTTTACTTTTACTTGCACAAAAGATGAGCCTGCTTGCAGACACGCAGTCACTTCCCACTTTTTCCTCCTCTAATGAAGGCTAAGTGCGTTTTAGTGTTCTAATGGCTGTGCATTATACTCCGTCTCTTCAGTTCACTTAAACATTGGCTGATTAAGGCCAAGACCCATTGATATTCAGCTTTAAACAGGAGAGGGGTTGTGTATCATTAGAGGGTGACTAGTATTCATCCATTTCAGTGTTTAATTATTCATTTCATGCAACTTTTAAGGGCTTACACACATGAACCATATATTAAAGGGCTTTACACCCACCGTAGTGAGTCACTGGAGTGAGTCACCGTGATGATTTATTTTCTAAATTTGTTATGGACATTACAGTGTGCTCCAGAGAATGGTTTCATTATTGCTTCAGTCTTAGTAAAAAGTTAAGTTGCAGTCTGTAAGCAGTAGAGACAGTGACACCAAAATTAGAACAACCCAACTATAAGCCAACTATAAAAGGTTAAATTGTACTTTCAGCTATAAATTAAAGGGTGTTTACATTCACTTTAGATGAGTTTGGATCATGGCCATTTTTAATATACTGTATCCGGTTTTAGATCACCAATATGTTTACATTACATTTACATTTATATATATAAAAAACTAATTACAATTTTGGTTGCAAAACATGTGGCGCAACCATTTTGCTTCTTGCTTTTTCCAGGGTCTTTTCATTCAGTCTTCAGCGAAGTGAAACGCGTTTGTTTGAGGTCAGGTGACTGATTGACCAATCATGAATATTCCACAGTTCAGCCTTGAAAGCGGCTTGGTTGCTTTCGTTGTATGAAATAAATAGAAATTGACAGAATAAAAAAATGTATAAAAATGCTCTGTTCACACAGTAAGGTCGTCAGCATCCTTAAAACTGAAAGACGGCACTTTATTTCAAGGTTTTTCTTCAACTTCAAATGTAACATGCTGGAGGACAAAAACCAAACAATAGAAAATGTATTACTGACAGTGTATTTGTTAATGAGAAGTCTTAGATGCTTCTCTTTCCTTTCCTTTCTCTTCCAGGCAGCTCCCCTTTTCTCCTTTTCTCTCCCACATATTGCTGACGTTAAAAAAGCGTGTGCCTTGATCTGTTACTGTGCACACCTTTTTATTTGGTCTGCGTGCATAATTGTAAGTTAATTTTCTGCTTAGCTGAAACTCTTAATTGAAACTGTGGTTTCTTGGTGCTTTTGTCTGATTTGTCTGACATCTTCCACAATTTGCATCAAAAAAGCATCAAACCCAGACATGGATGCACTAATGATTGCACATGTAATCATCATTAGGTAGATGTGGCATGTGTAATTTGTACTAGGTATATAAAGTATGAACGTATAGCATCTTTGACATCACTTGTATGTTTCTGAAGGGATGTTTCAGTGTTGGAGCTGTGTCCCAGTTTTAGCTTTCAGTGTGTTAACACTTGGAAATTGACAACATTAAGCGTACTTAAAGATGGCAGTAAGCATACTGACTGTTGATTGATGCTATTCTCCCATGATGTGATTAAGACTGGAAGTGGTGCAGCTGCTTACGGCTAAAGGATTAGCACAGTGGTGAGAGCTCCAGAAAGATCAGAAAAAATTAAAGGCTCAACCATCATGTCTTTGGAAAAACATTTGCTTTTCCTTTAAGTCAAATTCACAGCACATTTGCAAAAATAACGTTTGATTGGAGTCTCTTGTTGCACATACTGGTAAGATACTAACTGCTAGAACATTAAACCTCAGAGATTGGTATGTCTGGATGTGATACACAGTCTTGCTGCCGTCTTGTCAGAAAGCTGAAGACAGAAAGCTAAATTTAGGAAACAATGTGTAAACTAAATGGAGCTGAAGAGTGGTGAGTAAACAAACAGTCAAAGCAAAAAAAGCCCCCAAACATAGTTTTCTTGAAGTCTTCTACTCAACAGAAAGACAGATATTTTTAAAAATGGAAAACAAAAATAAATTTAACAAATCTTGACTTTGTGTCTTAGGAGATGAATTTGATTTCCCCCTCTGCATTCATAGACGTATTTAGGCCATTGCACTTTGGCTTCGGTAATGTTGGTTATTGATTCTTCATCTATGACAAATGGAAATGAAGGGACGGTTGGCTGACAGAGAGACAAAGCACCTGACTAACTGCCTGTTAGCTTTGACAACCTAATTTCAGCAGCAGACAGGCTGTCTGTGCATGTATGTGTGTGTACGTCTGCATGCTGGTTACAGATTTAGATCCTTGGTTTGGGGTGTGCTGTGCAGGCTGGGAGCAGGATGTTGAGATGACAGCAGTCACAGGGGGGAAACCATCAGATGTAGCCGTCAGCTGACAGACAGACTTATTACACTGTCTGTGCCCCTCCGGATTCGAGGCCCAGATACATACAGTATTAGGCCAAATGCTGCCTCACTGGCCCAGTTTATGCACAGCCTAGTTTGAGAGGGGTATTGTGGGACATCCCTGTGACATTCCTACACTCTGTCCCTTTTGTTTATTGGTGCCAGAATGTGCCAACTTTAACATGGAGCAAAGCAGCAACGAATACATTTCAGTATTTTTTTGCATTAAATGTTAAGTCGTCTGCAGTTTGTGAAGAGTTTCTGTTTTATTTCAACTGAATGACTTTTCCTGTGAAAGAGCAAGATTGATTTGTCATGAGTCCAGATGGTGAAATAGAATTTAGATAGAGCGTGCATCTTGTAATGAATTTTTTAGGGTGCACACACATTGCAAACGCTATTTGCCAAAACACTCACATAAATCTCTCTCTCTCTCTCTCTCTCTCTCTCTCTCTCTCTCTCTCTCTCTCTCTCTCTCTCTCTCTCTCTCTCTCACTCACACACACACACACACACACACACACACACAAATAAATAAACCTGCAAATTTAGTCAATACATAGATATGCAAAAAAAAACAAAAAAAACACCTGTATATATACACACATTCATATATGTATAGATATGTAGTTTGCGGTAATGCATACACACACGTGCGCATGCACACACACACACACATATATGCAGTCAGGGGCTGAAACACTGAATCAGATCAGCGTTTTAATTAAAGCTTCTCTGACCAGCCGGGGAGCAGAAACAGCAAAAAGCTTTTTACTGGAGGAGCTTTTGGCACTTGGCAAAGCTTTCTCATTTGAAAAACGACAAGCGACAGATTTGGATTATAGCCGAAGCCAAAACAATGTCTTTGCTTGACTGAAGCTACAGCCTTGTTGTCTTTAGCTTAAAACAAGTCTAAAAATACTAGACTAATCTGTCAGGGTTACTCATAATAGAATTTTATTATTATGTAACTATTGGCCTTTGTCATAAAAGCAGATAGATAAATTTTCAACAGGGGCGTCTGCATAAAGCACTAGTAGTATTTGACATTTGGTTTTACTTTACACAACATTAATGTTTCATTTGGATACAGCTGGAATGTAAATGTAGGAATCAAACGATTGAGATGGAGAATTTTTGCACCCTAATATTTTAAGATTTTAGTTTTGGGCTAGAGGTGCTATATTCAAAATGTGATACTGTGACAAATACTGGCTTGAAATCCATTTTTAGTCATGCTAGCAGCATGGCTCTTGGGATGGCAATGTTGGCCTCTCCACTTGAACTGAAACTGAAATATCTTTTGGATTGGCATGAAATTTTAGTTTATTCATGGTCCTCAAAGGATGAACCCTGACTTTTCCTCCAGCGCCACAATCTGTTTGAACATGTGTGTTCAACTGCTGGATAGATTGTCATAAAACATGGTACACACATTGTTCTTGGATAAACTATAATCACTTTAGTGATCCCTTAAAATTTTCATCTGGCTCTCAGACAAAATCTTTATTAGTCCAGTGCTTCAATTTATGACAAAATATCTGCAAAACTAATTATATTCCCATCAGCCTCAGCTGTACTTTTTGACAGGCTAAACTAAGATGGTGAACATGGAAACCTCATATCTGCTTAACATCAGCATATTAACATCAGTTTAAAGTAGCGCTGTGCTATGGCCGAGATACATTGCACGGATTTGACCAAACACTGCAGCTGCAGCACACCCACAACACAGCGTGTCCATTATAACCAGCTGAAGATGCTACACGGACATGTGGCTCATCTCTATTTTTACACGGCTTTTTTTTTTTTTTGGTCTATGTGTGGCTACATGCCCTCCCACAGGGAGTACAAATTGTTTAAAAATGATAAAAATAAATACCTCATTGTACCACAGGCAATGTAATGCAACAGAGCAACCTTGTGGGTGTTTTTACATTTCATATTAAAATAAATCAATGTGTATTCATGTGTATTCATGATCCTGTAGTTAAAACGATCCAGTTAATTAATTCAGTACCAATTAATATGGCTTTCGCTATTATTTGCTTCCAAACCCTGCATTACCAACCGCATTATCACAAAACTCATAATGCACATAGTGAAGCTGGTCTGTGTAGCAGGTAAAAAACTCCAGATGTACGGCTTCAGAGAGCTTCTAGCATGGCTGTAGACTCTTTATATTGTCTTATTAGATTGATTACAAAGATAAATACACATGTCCACCTGTCCATATTTACAAAGCAGTCTATATTTGCACAATCTGGGGGCACCACATTGCCAAAAAAATCAATAATTACAGATAATATTTTAGCAGACTTTCTCCATTTGTCCGTGACGTTGAAATCTTCCAGGTCACGTGGACACCAACAGATACCAAATATTCAGTTTAATAAGGTTTAATCTGTGATCCAGAACTGCACATTTCATTCTTTCTGTCTCTGTGCAAGCATGGTTTGGTTTGGTCCTTCTTACGTGGTCTAGCTGTTTTGACCTTTAAAAGGACAGTTAATGTGTGCCAGGTCTAAGGTCAGCCTGCAGCCCTGCAAGAGTAAATCAGTCTGGACAGGTCATGTATCTATGGAGAGATGTTAGATTGCTGCTGTCTGACACCCCATCTCTGTCTTCAAGAATTAGCACCACTGGTACTTTGGTGTTGATGCAGATGCATTCATATGCTGTGTGCTGCGTATGTGTGTTGCTTTCACCCGCCAGCCTGTGATCCACTGTCTAAAAATGCCAGCGGGGGATGCAGGGCTGAATATTGTGATAGCGACAATGATTTTTGACAGGGAAGCACTGACAGGCTCGACAATGAACAGGCTGCTGCATGGAGCAGAGCACTGGAGTGGAAATCTGCTGCTGCTGGGCTGTCTGGGGTCACATCACCACTGCTGATGGAAACAGCCAGTTAGGAGCATGCAGTCACAACATGTGACAGGTTAAGTGAGAGAAGCTTAAATTATAAATCTGCTCTTTTGATTTCTGTATTTTTTTTTAAGTTAAAAGGCTTTAATATTTTGTGTATTTATGCAGTGAGATCAAAAGAAAAAATCTCCTGTTCTTGTTATCTGTCCTTGTTTGTGATTATTGTTAGAGGTTTTTATAAATTAATATCGCTCTTGCTACACCTACACCACCAGTGTGACCTTTTCCATCAGGCAGACATTGTTATTACTAAATGAAAGAACATTTGAATCAAAGAGAAGTTCAGAAATTTTAACAGCTAGCGTTGTTTCTCCCGTGCAAGTCATTTTTGTTTGTTCATTTACCAGTTGTCAGGAGGCGAGACTCAGTGTTTACAATAGCTTCACACTCTGAGAGAGGCAGTGCTGTACAATAATGAAATCCTCACTCTCTGGAGACAGATTTTGCTTTGTGTGACCTCTTTGCCTCATATGTCCTTTCAAATGTCAACTGAAGACGTATCTCCATCTTGACATTTTCAATAAACGCTTCTCTAATGATGCAGTTGGACGAGGTCACACAGAGGAAACTGTAACTTCCATTCCGCTGGTTCTCTGGATACCATTACAGCGACTCGCTGATCCGTCGGTTACACAATAAATTACCACCGCTAATTCAGTGTAACGGTAAAGCGGAGCCACGCTAACATTTCAAATGAAGGAGTTCATGAAGCCGAGCTGTGAACTGCACCTACAGTAGTGAGATTACCTTTGCAGAAACACCTCTCAGTAGAACATGGGGTTACAGTGATAGGGTCATGAATATGGATGAGCCAAGATAACATGCCCTACAGAGGGGTAAGTGGAGTGGTGGCTTAGTATTCTCACACCCACTGACTTATGGTACACAGAGGTTGGATGGTGCAGTGGAAATGACATAATACCAGCTTTAATGTTTTATTTAGCTCCTCTCCTGTTGACTACAGCGCGCCATTAAGAGCCCACAGCGTCTCCCATTCGCAGTGATTTCCTCTCCCTCCTGTCGCGTTCTCTTTTCTTCTCTCTCCCTCTTGTTTTTTCATGCGTTTACTGCACTGCACTGCTCTTTGTAAATAACGAGTTTGGTTTTCATCTGAGGAAATGACTGGAAAGGTGATAAACATTTTTCTGGAGAGATACAGTCGCAGCTCAGTCTAACTGTATCCATGCACTCGCTGGGCAAGCCGGTGGGTTATTATACTCATTTATTTCAACAAGATTTTAAGGGAGGTGTGCGTGTGTGTTTCGCGATGGTGCTCTTAGTTTACCCCAAACTTTCTGCCTCTCTTTTCCACATCTTGCAGGCACAGGAATGTTACTATGGAAACTTTGTTGAGAGAACTAAGCTCTGAAGCTAATTGCTTAATCATAACAAATGGTCTGTTTTTCCTTTTTTTTTTTTTTTTTTTCATTTTTGCTGCTTATTCCACACAAGTTCACAGAACAACACTCGCGCACAGTTCAGATCACACCTCTGTGCTTTTCACATTTCATGTGCTACTTCTGTACGAGTTAATGACAAATTGTTGCCATGGTAAAACTGTATATTGTGTGTGCATGTGTGTGTGTGTGTGTGTAGCATGGTACAATAGGTTTATGAACATAGCTGGGAGTGCCTGCAGCAGTAACCCTAAAGAAACATCAAGTATGTTTGCTGTGCTCTATGTAAGAGTGTGACTGATGCATCAGCATGCTCGGTATTATCAGCAGATTTTAGGTTGTTACAGATATATATATTAACTCCAAAAATATGTTTGAGGTCATTGAAACTGTCTTGTCATTATATAGTTTGTTCACCACTGACAAGAATGCTCTTACCTTTAATAAATCTTTAATAAAAGACAACTAATGAAGGGTTTCATCCAGGAAATGTGTTGTCTCTGCTTCTCACTTGCAAGAATTTGGAAGGTTTCTTTTAATTGTAATGTGCTGCTCTGATGCATTACCATGAAGCAAACGTACGATGTGATCGATCAATCACTGTCCCCTGCTGAGATGAATCAGACTGATCCTGATGCATCTTGTCTTGTTATCAGTTTATCTACCAGATGATGGTACATGATGGTGTGTGCCCTTTTCTGCGTGAAGCAGTGCCTTGTGTTTGTTTTCCTTGAAGCTTAATTTAATTTTTTTTATAAAAGCACAATAACATCTTCAGTTTGTATCTGTGCACCTCTACTTTTATACACAGCAGGAAAACATGTCATTCCTAAATGCATTAGTTATTAAATAACCAAATTATAAATCAACTGTCAAATATCCATATATGGCTATTGATCTCAAAAAGTGTTCTGATTTTCATAACATTAATACATTACAGCAATTTGTACTGTTACTATATCTCATTCTGCATCTGTATGTATGTTACATTTTGGCTGTAGTGCTACATAATGCATCACAGCCCTGCTTTTTTAAACAATGATGGAAAAATCTGAAGGCCAATTGACACTGAGAGTGATCTGCCATAAAGTTACGCAATTCACAATACAACACAATAACCTTGATCACCTGTAGGAGACTCCCTTGTGCAGTTGTTGGTGGTTAATTAGTTAGTAACTCTCATGCATGACCTCGTTTGGCTTTAGCCAGCCAGACAGTTTGGAAAGGTACGGTAGGGTACATTTCCTGTGTCGCTGTCGTGGGTTTAGCCACTGCAGCTGCCCTTTAGGTCCCAGTAGGTCCTGAGTCTTCTCACACTAGTGGGAGATGTGAACGTGAGTACAGATTATGACCAATTCTTTTGTCCCAAAGTCACTAAAGTAAATATTGGACCCATTTTTCACAAGCCGCACGTCTTCTGAACATTCTGACAGTAAAATGTCATTTTTCAGACACACACATCACGAGAAAATTAAATTTGTTCAAACCTGTCTCTGTCTCGGCAGAAACACATTCTCATGAGATCTGGCAACACAGACATCTCTTCTCTGTGCCGGTGCTGAATTGTCAATCTAGTTTCACCAAAGATGATCTATTACAATTTTACTAAAACTTTCTGAAAAGTCTCTGGCTCAACACAATCTGCTTTCATTCATTCACACGACGTTTACAACACTTCCAAATGAGGTGGGAGATGGATGTCAAGGAGACAGGAATTATATACCATTTCATATCATTGGCGCAGCTTGTAATATAGTATCTTCTGTTACAGAGCAATGCTTTAGCCATCACACTGGTAAGCTATATTGCCACATAGCCCTGCTGTGGCAGAATGTCATGGCAGTGTTTGTAGTTTCTTTGAAAACTGAATAATTGCGATGTGGTTAATAAACGAGAGATTGGTGAGGTGAAGCGAGCGGTAGCTGCTGCTACAGGAGGAGTTTGTGGCAGCAGGGAGGTAAAAATGATTTATCTGCTTCATGTGGTGTTACCATGAAAAGTCACCATGCTTTCACTGCGTCTCTGTTCGCAGTTTTGAAATGTTTTATGTCACAGCGTGGCCTTAGTCTGTTTGTTACCGAACACAGATATCACAGATGCAGAAAAGTGGGAATAAGATGTTTATCTCAGCACGTGGGCATCGTTCCAAGCGTGAAAAGAAAACCTCTGGATATTGTTGTTTTATAAAATTAAATGCTGTTTCATTGTCATTAAAAAATGAAAGTTAGTGGCAGCCTGATAGCTAACCTGGCAGAGCAACACGCCATGCACTAAGGCCTAGTCTTTGCCCCAGCAGCCAGGGTTCGATTCCAACCAAAATCCAAAAACAATAAAAGTTAAACGATTACAACAAATTTTTCCAACCTGGAAAAGTCTGTCCAAACGCTGGACAACAAGAAACGGAGATAAATTAATATCATGTGGGCGCTGCTACAAACTCAAAGTTGTGCATGTGTGGAAACAGATGATCGCCTCCAGTAAAAAATTATTTCACACATCTACACGGTGGTGCAAACAAACAGAAATGAAAAACACAGGTCTGGATTTTGCAAAAGAAAATAGATATAGTTGTTGTCTTCATTGTATTCATCATCAGGTGTGTTTTACAAATGTGCTCACAGTACACAGTCCACAGCGAGTCTCCCACTGCCGGTGCAGTTGACAGTTTCACATACACAGACACCCACCCGCAAGCATCATATCACAGAATTCCTACCCATAGATACGTCTCTGTCATATATTATGTAACATCTGCTAAAATACGTGACTCATGGCACAGTCATCCCCTGCACACGCTGTGATGTCAACACACACAAACACTGCTTCTATTGTGAATACATCAGTGCTGGAGAGAGAGAGGAGTCAGTGTAAATAGTCATCAAAACAGTCATGATGCACAACAAACAGCCAAATGACGTTTTCGTGTTTTTCGTATGGCATTGCCGACAACAGAGGCGTTGGTCATTTTAGACGTCATGTTAAAATCCAACAGTTTGTAGTCCCCGCGTCGTCGTTTTAAATCCACTCACACAACAGTCACATTTCAGATGTTTCTCTGAGGGGACGGTCGGGGTTGTCCTCACCAAAACTGCTGTCAAAATCCCTCTTAGTGAGTACGATCACTCACTGTCTTCCATACGCTGCTGGATTTTGGTCCGTCATCACTGACTCGACGATTTTCACTCATGGTTATCCATTCAAAAACACAGCCCACCAAAAGACAGACAGTTTATCCTCATTTCAGTGCCAGATTATTTGTATTTATCAATAATATCTATGAGAAATATATTTCTCTTATCACCCTGTAGCTCAGTGCAGATAAACACTACGAATACAAAACTTTTGTACTTCTTCAAACACAAACTTCACTTATTTACACAAACCACTTTTTTTTTTGTTGCTTCGTTAAACTATTTCACTTCAAACCCACATTGTATGGTTGCTAATATTACAGTGCGATTGCATAAAACCATTGCTCATCCATATGTCTGCAGAAGAAAAACAATTTTTAATCAGGTCGTTTGTAGTTCACTCTCTTCACCATGAAATAAACAAAGCACAAAATCATTTTTTTTAATGTGTTTACACACAAAAAACAGCTCGAACGAACCAGAAACTAACAGAGGATAGCGAAGCACTGAGTGCTGTGCTTTTCAGTCCTTTCTCCAGCTTACAGAGAAACACTGCTCAGGGCTGATCTCAGTGCCAGCACAGGAAAAGTGGAGCGTGTCTTCTCTTTGCCCATCCTATGATGCTACAAACCATTGTTTTAGACTCACTTTACAGACACTCTGAAGACACTACAGACGAGGGGTGTTATACGGAGGTGACTGGTCTAATTTCTAGGTATAAAAAGGTTTTCCTCTTTTGATGAATAAATTATACGTTGAAAAGAAGCCAGTTCAGTACTAAAAGATGACCTCTTTCAGGTACAAGCATGTGCAGTAATGCATTACGAAGCTATCACTAGAAAGCAGCGCTATTGCCAAAATGCGCAAGCAATAGGTTTCAAAAAGGCAAGTGAATGCAACGTTTTACATTGTGCATGCATTGAATTATATCCCAGTTGTATTGTACATTGCTGCTACATGGACTGGGAAGTTTTTTTTTTCTCTGGTCATAGCAACAGAAAAATAAAAAAATATTATCTACATGTCACCCATCTCAACAGAGAAGAGGATTTTTTTTGTCACCTTCAGACTGCACCTGACATCAGTATTCAGTGCTGTGGGAATGTTTTCAACAGTAGATGATTCACAAAGTTGCACAGACCCTCACTTCAGAGCAGGAGTTTAAAAGTCTTTGTGCTGCTTTTCTCCACTGCCTTCTGTCCTGTAACCATGCCACATCTCCACGCTTTGACTATATGGAATATATGAAGAGATGAGAAAAAGATTGATACCAATCCACTACATTTATAGTCAACAAAAGAGTCTAAACAAAAATATATATATTTTTTTTAAAGTTATGGAAACTCATGCAATCTGTAATGGCTGAGGTCGTTCGGGAGTTTTCTAATCCTTGGATTTGAAAGTCTGGGCCTGAGTAGGTGTCAAGTGGTCTGAAAGTGAGCCATGCATTCGCCACAATCAGTATTACAGTATATGAAATGAATGTAGAAACGGACCACTGTCTTCAGACTTGGATCACTGTCAGAGCACTTGGGGGACGGCTAGTTACAGAGTTATTATTACTGCTGCTCTATGACGATCATTGTAATGGTTATTACCACTCTGGGCAACACATTGACATCAGTTCAATTTTAGGATTGTGGTTCACACAGGAGTTATATGGCAATATGCACCCGCAAGTCTTCTGACGGCTGTTGGTGTCGAACTCATATCAAACACTTAGGCGCTGAATAAATCTCAGAGATACATTTTTAGATCAAATATAGAAATAAACACACTCACAATGACGCACACATGCATACTGCAGATGCGTGCATGGATGCCCATGACACTCCTACACTCACACACACACACCCACACACACACACACACGCACACATACTAAAGTTACTCTGCACTACTTTCTCATATTCTCTAGTTTCTGATACAAGTCCTCTTTTCTGAAGTTGTTTATTCCAATAATCTCCTCTTCCTTCCAGAGTGGCCTGTCTCCGTGGCTTACTGCTGGTGTTGCTTCAGGCTGAAAACAAAACACAGGAAAGAATTTGTTAGTCTTGTTTTGTCTCTGACACAGGCAGATCTGACAAGACAGGGCTCTTTAACCACAGGGAACATCAAGCCCACTGGGGGAAAGATAATCTGTTTCCGCCATGCTTGGTCCCCGGGAAGTAATCTCATTTACCTGTAAATCTATGTCTAATTCCATTCTTAATATAGAATATATAGCACAATAAACAAAGTCCTCATTGGTAATGTATCAAGACAAATGCGCAGAGATGTAATACTGTAACCCTGCACTGCTTTTATGCCTCCGCTGCACTGAAAACAATTTCATTTTACCGAGAATGGCAGCTCTACTGTATGTGAAGCATTAACCAATAATCCTGTTTCACAATCTTCTCATAATTACAGCCATCTATTATGCCTTGTATCTGGCTGCTCCCCAAATTAAAACAAATGAGAAAGATAGGAGCATAAACCCTCGTGTTTAAGGTGCAATAATTACTGTGGATTTGGTCTTTATCTGGAGCTGCTGATTGTTTTTCACGATGACAGGCGCTGTGGCTGCATTCTGCAGCTTTATCGCCATGAAACAAAGCAACTCCCGAGGCAAACACACCACATTTAATTAAAACAAAAAGATAAGTTGAGCTGAAGCTCATCTGAAGCAACACCCATCAAAAAGAGCATTTTTTTCTTTTTTTTTTCTTTTTTTTTTTTTTTAGTAATCCTGCAGCTGATCTTTGTGTATAACTGAAATGACAAAATCGAATTAGCATTCAGAGTCGGTCACAGTTATTCAATTTCCTGAGTGTCACAACAGAAAGTAATACAATACCTCTTTCATCTCTGCAGCTTTTTGGATAATTGTTCCTCTTGTCAGTTTGAGGAGCTTTTAAACTTTGTTTCACGGCGCAGTTTTGAAAGGTTTTTTGTCTCGCTTTGACCATAGCCCTGTCTGCTTTTACTGTTTGTTCAGAGGAACAAACACAATGAGACACACATACAGTAAAGTGGGAATTATCTTCGTGCATGGCCATCGCTCTCAGTCTGATGCCGATCAGTCTCATGCCTGAAACCCGTCCCCAAAACAGCACAACAAATTCCACCATTTTCATCACAGCCCTTGTTAAAGTGCCACTCCTCCACCATGTCCTAATTGGAGCGTTGCCACACACACACACACACACACACACACACACACACACACACACACACACACACACTGAGACAGAGATGGAGATGGGAGGGAGGGATGCACAGGCACCCTGGCTGTCAGCACCTATCCTGGTAATGGCTGTTAAAACTGTGGCCTCTACACCCTGTCTGCTCAGTCAGGACTCATCGAGAAATCTTTGGACTCTCTGAGGAGTGGGAGGGCACGTCTCTGGTTGCCTGTATTGTTGTTGTATTGGGACAGGTAGCAGCGAGGAGGAAGGCTAAGAGCAACAAGATGAGTGAGGGGCAGAGAGACGGGTCCAGGCAACCAGGATGTCCATTCTGGGGAGCATGGGGCAGTTCTGACTGTGTAGTGAGCATATATACCCAATATTTTCTTTTCTTTTTGATACTTTGCACACAGATTTGTGCACTGACACTGCACATACATACTATTATTAGCCTAGTATTTGGAAGCAGTCAGTCCAGTAGTTGTAGCTGAATAATTAATACATTCTACATTTAATGTAGTTTGTGTATGACATTACAGTTTATTGGGGCAGAATGCAGTATATGTTCCTGGGCATCTTTAAACAGACTTTCATACAGAAATAAAGCTGCAACTAAAGATTATTTTCAGTATTTTTTTTTTTTTTTTTTTTGAGAGGTTCCTATCTTTCTTGTTTTATAACCGCGACTTGTGACCCTTAATGAGAGGTGGTGGCTTTAGCATCAGCATGAATTGTGATTGGTGGGGCTGCAACTAATGATTATTTTCATTGTCAATCAGTCCATTATCTTTTTACAAATAGTTGTTTTGTCTGTGAAATAATCCAGGGTAAAATGGCTTTTTTGACCTACCAACTGTCCAAAACTAAATTATATTGAGTACATAATAATATGAAAAGGCACCAAACTGTCATATTTGAGAAGTTGCAACCAATGAATGAATGCTTCTTCTCATGAGAGAAAAAAATATATAGTTCGTGTTTATTATCGTTTGACTTGAAACTTTTCAATTTGCTCGATGGACCCCTTGGGTTAGGAACCAGAGGTTTGGACTTTAAAATGTCAAAACAAAGTGCGACATGCCCAGGACAATTTTCTAGAGCCCATGAGGATCTTTTCAAATTGCTTGTTTAGAACAACCAACAGTCGACGATATCAGATGGTAAATTGACTGTATTCTAACGCCTTTCTGGTCTACCGACCACTCAAAGCACTTTTACAACACTTGTCACATTCACCCATTCACACACACACACACACACACACACACACACACACACATTCACACACGGATGGTAGAGGCTGCAAAGTACCAATGGCTCATCAGGAGCAATACAGTGCTTCCTATCCAAAGCACACTTATCATGATACTAAGCTCAGCCATGTTCGGTACACCGACTGCACAGCCATTAGGTGCAATTTGGGGTTCAGTATCTTGCTGAAGGACACTGTGTTACCTTTATATTCAGCTGAACCATATGTTTGTCACGAAGTGGTTGAAAAACATAACTTTAACAAAATGGTATAAAACATCATGACAGTTCTGACTGTGTAGGCAGCGTACATCTACAATATTTTCTTTTCTTTTTTATATTTTTCACACAAATGTGTACACCAACACTGCACATACAGTAAAGCATCATATGTACTATTATTAGCCTAGTATTTTGATGTCTGAGCAAGGACATACAAGGTGAGGATTAGTGGGACGAGGACAGGAAAGGTGACAGAGCCAAGGGAAGGGAAAGTAGAAGGTGAGGCAGCGGATGCGGTAAAAAAACAGGTCATGGTCGGTGAGTGAAGGAGGTTGTAAATAGACTAATCCAATAATCTCTCCCACGGTCACACATGTGGGATGTGAGATATATGAGGACCAGCATGTGTGTGAGAGAGAGGGTGCAGAGAGAGCGCATGGTGCATGTGCCTCTGTGTCCGAGGGAAGTGTTTGTGAGGATGCGAAGGTCACCTTGGCACGCTGTGTGTGTTCATGCGCCAGGTAAACGCAGTCCGGCAGTGGCAGTTGCTAAGGGAGTGGAGCTGTGAGTCATGATTCAGGCATGACCCCTCCCCACCTCCCCCATCGCCCTCACCGCCCTCACCTTATTACCATCACAGACAGCGATGCCCAGGGCAGGCAGGATGTGTGTATGTGTGTAAACACAAGACTGTCTGTGACTGTGTGTTTGTGCGATTTTTAGGAGGAAGGTGTGAGGAAAGACAAGGACAAGTGCCTTCGGGGGAGATGAGGAGAGCCTAAGGCATTAGCCGGCATGTGTGTGTGTGTTCAAGTGTGACAGAGGAGGCATGTTAGTAAGAGGAGAACTCCCGGCTTCAGTCCTGAATTAACCTTTCACCTTGCCTCAAGCATGGAGAGGATACACACACATACATGCAGCAAGTATGTTGACAGCTCAACCATTTTCATTCAGAGTTCCTTCACACTAAGTCCCGTAATATCTCACACTCTATGCAACCATCTCTGCGCTTTTCCTTCTTGAACGTGCATCAGTTTCTTTTGTAGTTTGTGTGTTCTCTGTGACACTGATGCTGAACCAGTGTGAGTAAGCTAAATGGGTTGTCTCTGACCTCACCATCATGCCCTTGGGGCCTACGTTAACATCGGCATCAACATCACACACACTCTCATACACATGAACACACATGAACGCACATAAAGCGAGGTCAGAGGTCGTAACTGTGCAATGAAAAACAGCCCACAAAGCAAAGGGCGTACAATGTGAGCGATGTGAACATGAATAGTATTATATGGGTAGTTGAAGCAGCGTGGTGTCGTTAGTTAGAGATGCACCCCTGCTGACAGGTCCCATCAAGTAAACTGTGCTTTACTGGTTGCTTTGTTTACTCTTGTGGATTCCACGGGGCTAATTAGAGCCCATTCTACTTTTATTTTGTTTTTATTATTATTTTTTTATTTGAATACTTCTACACTTGGACCAAAATTTTTAGGCTGCATAAAAGCCATCATAGCCTTGAGGGATATTCTGTACTGTGACTACTGTCTCTAACAGCACTTTTTCTGGTTTAGACTGCTGGGTTTTGTTAATAGGAACAATATTGAACCAGAAAGAGAAGGAACTATGTAATAGAGCCTGACTGATAAATCAGCATACCAATAAGCAGATATTAATGACATAATGTTGGCAAATGTACTAAAAGCAATTGTAGTACATAAATGTTTTATAGACTCGGCGAGGTGCACTATTTAAAAATATTCTCTATAATCCCTCTATAGTTGCTGCTACTGCCATTTTTATTAAGAGATTCCTGTCTCGTTTGTCTTATGTTTACATCAAAACTGCAAAATAATATATTACTTACCTAAGTTGAATAAATGTTCAAGTAATGTCAGTACAGTAACAAGCTACACCACAACATAACACATCAAGTTCGTTGTTTGGTTATTGCACTATTGCTGTGCTGCTAAGCTTAAACACAAAACTTTTGAAACTTATTAGAAATTACCTCACCGCTGTGAGCAGCATGCCATCATGAGAACACTTGCCAGCTGTATATAACTGTAGGGCACAGCTCCTGTCTGTCACGGCCTTATGTTCATTCTTTAATTTTTTAAAGGAGAGATGTGTTAGAACTAGGCCAAAAATAGAGGGCCACATCCCCCCACTGTCGATGTAATGACACTATTCAAAATAGTTTACAGTTAGACATGTACGAAGCCTTACAATGTCCTCAAAAGTGTATAGTGAACTTTCACGAACAGTAATGCCAAGTGGTTACAATATGGGTGCAAGATGATTTGTGTTTATTTGTAACTACAGCTGTATGAACTACGTCATGATGCCAATACTTTGGAAGGTCTGTCCACAAGACAAGATAGCTGGAATGTACATATTTTCAGCATTTACCGGGTAGTCCAACTTACTCGCTTACTTTTCTTCAAGCAATTTCCTTTTTTGACCAGTCTGTATATAAATATGAAGTGCTATGCGTCTGCTGCAGACAGGTTGAGAAGTGAGAGTGAAATAAATCTACATTTAATCCCAAAAAGTTTTCTAGCTTCGGATCACCCTCTGGGTCTCTTCATGGGTACTTCCCAGTCCTCATGTTAGACTGAGGGCAGACTGAATGCTGCAGTGACTCATTATCGCCTCATAAAGCACACGTGGTATTACAAGAAAGTCTAGGCAGAAGCTAGCATGCTGATTTCAGTAAATCTCTCTGACAGCACGATGCACAGACGTCTTTGACATTACGTCTTACCTCTTCACCTTCTGTTGATAATGTTAATTTTTTTAATGTATTAACATTTATGAAATACCGTTCTGTCCATGTCTTACATGTTGCCCTGTTTTAAGAGTACTTGAGTCAGGGAAAAAAAAACATGGGACTTTAATCTTCATCTATCTGGTTCACTTTTGTCTGCTGATTGTGAATGAGAAATACTGCTATGTAGTTTAACATAGTAACTTACACTTACTGTACGGTTGAAGGAGTGATGCTGACTGTGAGTTATGAGAATATAATACTGTTGTACTCCAGTGGATCACCTGATAGTACTATTCAGACCAGACGAGCTCTGAAGTCAGTCACTGCCCACTTGTGTCCCTGTCTGCTGGCCAGCTAAGTGCATTGACTTAATTGCAACACAGTGTAAACTGTGAAAATGTTCTGCCACGTTTTTCTAGTTATATCTCTGCTGTTATCTTCCTATACAGGTCCAATTATAGCAGCCGGTCTGCAGCGTTTCAAATGACCTGCAGCTGACTGTGTTTATAGCAGATGTACGAACAGATAAGGAAAGCTGGCAGATAGATGCATCCAGCTGTTTAAAGAATAGAAAAATCTGTTGTTGTTTTATGATGACACATTTCTAATGCCAAGCATCACGCACACATGCACACAAATAGACATAGATACACATACACAGTTTTCATGGAGATTTTTTTTCGGTGAGGGCTAATCCCCTGCCGCTGTCAGCCATGCAGTCTCCTCCTGAAAGCTCCTTACACAAGCCAAAGCTCATCCTGAGTGTGAAAGAACACACACATGACCCAGAAAAATACACACACACACACACACACACACACACACACACACACACACACACACACACACACACACACACTCAGTCAAAGTTAGGGTGGAAGATCTTATGTCACTTTGGCAAAGCCCTGTCCACACTATAAAT
Source organism: Sciaenops ocellatus (assembly GCA_033000465.1). Classification (NCBI taxonomy): domain Eukaryota; kingdom Metazoa; phylum Chordata; class Actinopteri; family Sciaenidae; genus Sciaenops; species Sciaenops ocellatus. The sequence goes on along the minus strand of CP136872.1, from coordinate 14,516,531 downwards.
GACCGTGAGATATGAACAGATCTCAGTAGCCTCTCTTACACACATGCACACACACACATATATACAGCTATACACAAATGTAAATGCAACACTATATAATCAGACAGCTTTTTTTTAAAGGAAGTAGATTGGTTAAAAAATATTTGTACTCATGGCATGTGCTGCAAAAATAAACCGACGCTAATTTGGGAGCACACACACAGATACACACACACAGAGGCATAGCCCTCATTCATTGGCCCTTATGCCCTCTTATTTCTAAACTTGCTATGCCTTAGAGGTTGTCTAGACTCATATTTGTGCTGCAGCCAAAGTGTGTGCGTCTGTGTGTGTGCATGAGAGTGTTTACACTCCCATGTCAGCATAAAAGTGACACTTTGCAGAATGTGCTGCCCAACACAATGTGACAGGGACATTATTTGCTATCATATCATGCCCCCATGCCAGTTTGTGTTGCAAAGGCTAAAATATAATGCACACTGATGTTGGATGTGGTGAGTGAGGGAGAGAGACTTGGCCTAAAGTGGTTTCCAACACACATTCATGTACACGTATTGTGTTTCACCTGAGTGACTGGGTGAAGGCAGAGGAAGTAAGGTCGATGAGGTGGAACCTTCGGTCTTGTTCAATGTTTCCCAGAGGATCGATACAGCAGTGCAACAGAGCTGGCAAGACTTATTTCCAGTACCAGTGTTCACTCTCACGGAATTCAGTGCGCGTCCGCAATAAGTCTGCGAGGGCTCAGAGCTGTCACACCGTAAAATCGCTTATGCTTTGAGGTCTCTCTCGTAGACTTTTTCCCACTTCCCACAGGAATCCTGCAGACGCCACTTAAGGGAATTTATTGCAATCCACTGCACTGTAGCATTAAAAATAAAAAATAAAAAATCAAATCTAATTGGGTTAACAAACTTATTATTCCACGAGCTCTTTAGAAATTTGAAATTTAGAGAAGCTTGTGAGACTTCAGGGTTTAGAGCTTAGGGTGGACTTCCTGCGGCCCTCTCTCTTCAGTAAACCATTACCTGTTACCTTACCTTATATAAACGTCTCGGAGAAACGACTCTACAAAATGTCAGTGTTACATCCTCTCCTTCTGTTGACAACAATCCTGAGTAAATTCCACTGATATAAAACAAGCCCAGCTCTGCACACTCCACCTCCAAACTTCCTCCACTTCAGACCACTTCCTGTAAGCCTGTCTGATAAGGTGGATGAGGCACTTTCTCCCCTTCTATCCAGTGACCTATCAGTACTACCCCTGTAAATCTCCCCTGGTAGCTCTCTCTAAGTCTGCCTCTCACTGCCCTCTGTCCGTCGATACCCTGTCAATCCATCCTGTCAATCCTCAGCAGTGAAGCCCTGCAGCTGTCAGCAACACTGGGTTAACCTCAGTGTAAACGCCAAATCTGCTCCTTATCTCACTGGCTCCACCTTTGAATTCAATTTAAGGTGATTTTTTTTTCTGTAATTTTGTTTTACTCTCTTCTGCTCTTTGCACCTTTCCCTCTCCATTTCTGTCCGTATTACATATTTTCTCCACGTCCACTCCTCCTGTCTCTCATTATCAATTTCATCCCTGTCTTTTGACATCTCTATGCCCTTTGTTATTTGTTTTGCTTGTGTCTCAACCACGATTTGTCTTTCTGTCTCTCGACATCTCTCTTCCCATCTGTCTCTCTGTGTCTGCATTGCTGCCTCTTGTGTCGATCAGTCTGGCTCGCTGCTCTCTCTTTCTCTCTCATAAAGACGACTCTTTCAGTGTGCCTGCCCTCTTTTCCGCTTTACAACAGAAAAACTGACAGAAAGAGAGAGTTATGAGCCGCCATTTTTCAATGATTTACAGCTTCTGTAGATGATATACATCTCAACAATGACACTTTTAGGAGTTTAGCTGATGCTCCTATTCAGGCTGACTTAGAGTGAGTGAAGAGCTGTATTTAGACTTCCAGTATCTTGCTTAGTGGCATGTAGTAGTTAATGGCCTTCTTGTCTCATCCAAAAACACAATAAAACATATTTCCCTCTTACTAAACAACATCCCATTCCAGATATAATGGTGCAGTTGCTTATAGTAATTCCCAAATTAAAAGTTTTGCTGAAAATTTTCTACCAAACTAAGAAGGAAAAACAACTTAGATCAGCCTTTGTTCATTTTCAGTTTCCTGATGTTTAAAGTCCAGTGTGTAAGATTTAGGTGGCTCTAATTACAGAATTTGGATATAATATTGAGCCTTCTATGTCTACAGACACTGCATATTGAACCATTGTGTTTCTACAGTAGCCAAGAAGGGACAAACTATGTTTGCGGCCACTGTAGCGTTCTTTCACATTAAAAAGGGGATGGTGAGGCGAGCAGGTTGCCATCATGAACTACACCACTAGATGCCACTTAATCCTACTCGCTGGCCCTTTAAATCGTATATCAGGAATTGTCTTTAATCAAACCATTTTTCATAATACTCTTGAACAAAGCAACTGTTTTTTTTGTCCTTGACCTCGTGTTGCATATTAACTGGATATTGTGTTCATTTGCAGTGTGAGACAGTTAAATTTGCATGTTTGTATTGTTTGGGTTTATCGTTTTAACGATGTTTATGCTGCTCTCTTGGCCAGGTCACTCTTTAAAAAAGCTTTTAATCTCAATGAGTCTGAAATAAAGGATGTATGTCAAACAATGCTAATTAATCTACATGAATCCCACAAATGCTGTTAAAGGTACAGTGTGTAGAATTTAGTTGCATTTAGTGGTCCAATCACTGCATTGTAATCTCCTCACATCACCCTCACCTTCCTAATGTAAAGGAGAAACAACACTTTAAGGACCCTGTTTAGAGTCAGTATTTAGTTTGTCTGTTCTGGACTACTGTATAAATAAGGTGTTTCAACATGAAAGGGGACCCTCTCCCACTGTAGATATAAAAGGGTATTTTTTAAGTAACAAACATAAAAAGATTCTTATTTTCAGGTGATTATACATGCATCAAAACATAGTTACGAATATTATATTCCATGTTTGCCTTATTCTGAAAATAGAGGCCCCAAATCTTACACACTGGACCTTTAAAAGGGAAAGTAAACTTGACCATCAAAATAATTAGATTTAGAATTTAAATTTTTATTTTCAGTAAGAATCAAGATATTAACCTTTTTGTTTTATTAACAATAACCATTGAAACTGACTATATGACGAGTGTCTTGTTTGATGGCTGCTTGTGTAGTACTTAATTATTAATTAATTGCTTAGATAAGAGTGCTATTCAGGAGAAACATGAACATTGTAACTAGTGTCCATACTGTATATAGCACACACTGTATAGTCTACATAGCTTACACAGCATATATGAGGATTCCCATGAAAATAATAGAAATATCTTCTACTTTTTAGAGTCACCGCTGGACATAAGCATGAATTTACCCTTGGCCAAAAGAAAATCTTTCCTATTATTTACTTTCTGTTTTTGTCTCGTCCTCCTTCTCTCTCTGCCTTTCTCATCCTTGTTATTGCCGTTGTTTTTCTCACTACACCCACCACTTTCTGTCTAAGAGTTAACTTGTTTGCAGAAGTTTGGTGTGTGCAGCCCAGACAAGTTATGCTCTAGGGGGGATAAATACAGACATTTCGGCTGAAGTCTCTCTCTCTTAAAAACAGAAAGGGAAAGTAAAAACAGCCGCAACAACAAAGTTATGTCCTCAAGCGACGTTTTATCTTACAAATACTCCATTCATAACACACTTAATTTCCATTATAGTGCTTTAAATACAACGACACACACACACTCACCCACACCGCCTATAGCCATGCTTACAGCCATCTCATGGTAAATGCATGAAATGCATCTCTTCCATATCACACTCGCTTCCTGCTGGTGGATATAATTTCCCTCACATTTGATTAGATCTTCTAAAATCAGTAATGAAAATGACCAAGCCTCAGTGCAGGATTGTCATTCTTTACTATAAATAACTCTGTTTCCAATAAACTGTCTCAGTCTGCTCTTTATAGCTTTGCATGGCTTATATGTGCATTATGAATTAATTTCATCCAGCATATGTCGCCTGTGCCATTTCACACAACCGGTTATTTAAAATTTTAAAGCCCCTATACATCCAACACATTAAAATACAAACATTATCTTCTGCAAATTGCCAATGGTGCTGTCAATCATTCTTCTTCTTGTGTTAACATCCGCCAAACAATGTGGTGGAAATGCTTAGCCTACGCCACCTGGATCATCCTATTGATAAACCACATATCAGCCATGCTGTGTCTTTAGCGCTCAGCGGTCTGTACAGAACTTAGACTTTCATTCTGGCTCAGCCTGTTTGTGCAGTTGATTGCAAGGCAGATTTTTACCTTTATAGTTTTGATTTTTTTCATGTGAACACACACTGGGGGACAATGATAGTGGGAACTTCTACATAGCGCGACATCATATACATCACCTTTATAGGAAAAGAAAAGGGCTGTGCTTCAGTTCAAAGGTGTTTATACATATTTCAAATGGCTGTCATAGCCACCTCCTTCCTGCACCACACTGCCGCCCTTATCTATCTCGCAGAGAGTGCTTGCCTTTGTGTGTCTTTATAGTCTCAATGCAATGAGTTGTACAAGTGCTGATAATGGTTCACACTTTTGGACCGTCCTCAAAGGTATTTATGGTGCTGCACTCATTTGTAAACACGAGGAGTGTTTAAATGAAAGAAAAGAAAACCTGCCTACTCTCACACCTCCACACACCTTGCCAATCGCTGCATGAAGTGGCTGTCAAATTGTCTGTTTGAGGTTTTACTCGCTTAGTTTTTCTTTTTTTTTCGAATTTTAGGAAATGCAAAGTTGTTGCACTCACTTGTTCTGGTGCTTGGAGCCCTGGAGGTGTGCATGGTACTGCTCGATGGAGTTGAGGACCACACTGCAGACACTGCAGGAGTAACTGCTACGCAGACCTGGAGAGACACAAACACACAGATACAGCGGTTCCTGTGAGGACACTCTCCATAAGTACGGTTCATAAAAATCCTTTAAAGATGGCAGCAGCAGCAGCAGCAGTAGCAGTGAGGCCAACATGAGCAACAATAAAAATTTGAACTGACACCAAGTAACTGTCTTATTTTATACTCTGAAGTGCAGGGTAATTTTCCTAATTAGAGTGCATCTGGAAAAAGATTTGATTAGACTAATCATTAGCAGGAAAGCCAGTTACATTTTTAGATCTTTAGATCACTGCCTTCTTCTTTCTTCCTTCAAATGTGTGTGCATATGTGTGCGTGAAGGTGCCTTTTAAAACATGAACAGGGTGAGAAGAATTATGACACGACGGGTAAGAAAAGAACAGTGTGTACATGTGTAGTACTGTGGATAGCAGTGCATGCGTGCACATTTGTATTGTACTGGTGAATGCATGCTTGAGATGGTGGGGCTCAGACACAGATGTTAACTAATTAGAGGGTTTGCAGGTGGTCGAGATGAACACCCAAAAATAGATGGATGAGGATGGAGATACTGACAGAGTGGGGTGAAGAGGCTCTTACACGTGTGGTAACTAACGGCACGGCAGCACTGATTTTTAAAATCTTTCTTTCACGAGGGCGGAGGAAATGCTCTCTGTGTCGACAAGGATAGAGAATTCAGCAGCATGACATAATTGGCTGTGTATTCTCTGTCAGTGATGCAATGAAATGCTATTTTTATTTTTTCACATTTCGCACACTGCAGAGCTGTCACTGCAGAACTGAGATGAACAACCTTGACGCTTCAGGGTTGCATGACAAAACAGTCAAAAATGAATTAATTTGCCCCCCACCCATCCACCCAAGCCTCTCCATGCTCTTCCCCTCCATGTCTGTGATTTTTTTTTTGCGTTTTCATTTTCATATTTTGTCAAACAATGTATAATTCTGGGAGTGGTGACTGAAATCATTTGATGCTTGCTTGTGTGCGGGTGCCCTTTTCTTTGCTGTCATTACTGTCCTTGAGATTTATGAGTTGTCTGTGTTTTCCATCACCTTTTGACCTTCCGTGGCGGTAATTGGTGAAGTATGTTGTGAGATGAAGTTGTAATATAGTTAGGAGTGGTGGGAGGTCATTTATACTGGGCTAGAGCTGCATAATGTGGCATATCTACTCCCCGTTGTCTCACAGTCGCTCTGTCTGCTTCAGGGGTGATTAAGGACAAGCAGTCATTTACAAGAAAGCCACGACTGAATTAGTTGCCTGGAGTAAGCACTGTCTTGGCTTAAATGTTGATGTTTTGCATCTATTAGGCGCTAATAACTAAGTCTGTGTGAAAAAGAGAGAAAAAGAGATAGTACATCCTCTTCTGCCAAAATGTCATTACTTCTGTTCTCCCTTAATGAAAACGCTATTAATTGGAGAGGAGATAATTTGGAAAAGAAAGGAATGATAAGTCGCTCATTCTCCTTCCTTTTTTCTTCCTCGTAATTCTATACTGCTGCAAGGATTACACAAAAAAGTCTTTTCTTGTGGACACGATTAAGTGTGTTTTATGTGCATGCCTGCATGTGCACGCACACAAAAGCATCCTCCCTGCTTTTAGCCTGATTGATGTCACCTCCCAACTGCCTGGCCGAGTAGCACTGATGCACAGTATGCTGCAGTTTGTGCCCGTGCCAGAAAATGTTCTTTCAAACACACACAAACGTACATGCACACGGCCGCATGCACACACACTGTTTTGGTAATAAAGCAGTTCTGGCACAAGACACAACACTGTGCCCTAATCCATGTTAATTACATGCAGGGAAAGTGTGTGCAATGTGAGTGACAGCATGCAGCTCAGGGTTGTGAATGTGTTTTGTGAGCATGAGCAGTATTTGTGAGGGTGTTCTAAGCCTTGTTAATTACACAAGAAGATATGCCAGGGAGAGAGAAAAGAGGGGGTGAGATGAGCTAAGGCAGTGGGTGTGGAGCTGTTTGTGGCTGTCGTTTAATGCACAGAGTCTTCTGGTGTTGCTGGCACCCCTGGTATGGAAACGCCTAAATGCTTGTCAGAAATGTAATGAGAGAGAAAATTATGTTCTTTTCAGGAGCATTTAACATCTTCCTGCAGTTTCAGAGTCTGATATATTTTAACTTGGGCTCAGTTAAAGCGATATTTCATGACCCATTTGGAGTGTGATGTTCATGGCTCATTCTATTAGGACGCTCTGCCAAGCTCTAACTGCAACTTCTTTTATTTGTGAGTCTCCGAGGAATTGCAGGTAGTGGTCAGTGCTGAAGATTGCAAAGTCTAGTGTTGCATGAGCATTGTTGGTTACACAGTTGGATGGTTTTAAGATGCATAGGGAGGAAATGAGCCATAAGCATGCTTTACAACCACAGCTGAACATTAGGTTACTTATGGACCATTTCAAGGTAGAGTTTCCTCTATTTTCCAGTACCTTCCTATGGGACGACTGCAACAGAGAATCTCACTGTAAGGTATTCATCTATAATTGTATTCACCATGGAGGCAAGGTAATAGTTTACAGAGCTCTTACTACCCCAGAGCCTTTGTGCACTGGTACACCATTAGTTTATCATGCGCTTTGCAAGATTAAAAAGGAACTGGATCCAAAAAGAAGCCCATTGAGATGCAATCAAACCAACAGTCTGCAGCAAAGGCTTGACAGTACGTCTCTCAGGAATATATCACAAATACCATAGCAGAGAGGGGTTGAGCACTGGGTGAGAGTCATATTGAATCCAAATGGAATTTTACCAAGCAACACACTTTGAAGGACTTATAGAGAGACTAATTAGTTTTGCAGTGAATGTGACAGTAATTGGAAAGACCATCTGTTTTAGACGAACAATAATCATACGCAGGAAACAAAATATCTTTCGGAACTATTGTTTTTAAATAAAATGTTGCTTATTTTGCATTTTTTTTAGCTTACCTCATTAGTTTGTGCTTTCTGTTCTCTGTCTCATCTTAACCAATCATGTAAATTAACTGTAGTTTATAATGCATTGATATTCAGGCTGGGTATTGTTTGAACATGTTTGATATCAGTGCCAAAATGATACCTTTCAGGACTCATAAAAAACCTTTCAATAAAACTCGGGGGCCGCATAAACAAGGTGTAAACACAAAATAGATGTAAGAAAAGTCAAATTGTTAGCAAACCGCTGCTTATTAAAACATGTAGCAGACACAATGCAACATTAGCACTGATTTCTACTTGTTTCTACCAACCTGACGACGACAACATTCCCAATTCCTGGGGCATATATCCACCGCTGAATGTTAAGTGGGTTTAGCAAAGCTATTTTGCTCCTGGAAACAACAGCCACAAGGGCATTATACCAAAACAATGAGCTGAAAGATGCTAAAAGAGGAGAGGAACTCCAGAGTAGGGTGATAATTCCCTATAAATTCTGTGTTTTTTTAAACTTAAATCAGGAAATATCTGATCAAAGAGTAAATACAGAGTAAAGTCTTGGCACTTTTCAGTACTTAGTTCTTATGTTGGTACTACATATGTGGATTAACAGTGCCTAGAGTATATCTTGTTTATGTGTGCATATACAGTATGCTTGCTTGTGCGACTGTGTCACAGTGTGCTGTCTCATGAGAGGAGGTCAGCTCTGTCTACCAACACAGGCACAGTCATCAATTACACACTCTTTTCTCTGCTTTGGTACTTCACCCTCTCTTGGGTCCTCACGCAGACAGACACACACATACATACACACAAACTCCAGTCCTAGACGCTTATCTCATTGGCTCTAATTCCCTACCGAGTTTCCAGGGAGAAGAGACAGTGCGGCGGCTCTGTCTTGAGGGGTTTCTACCCCTGTTGTGATTTATGTAAAGACTCAGCTGAGTCAGGCGGGCTCCATCCCTCGTCAGTAGCCACCCCCACTGCAACTCCCTTGTCCACCTCTGTAATCCATCTCTGAGGGTTTTGTCTGGCACCTAGCCGTGGAAAATAACGACATTTTCCCTTGTGCCCTGTCTGCACAATTACACTAGAAAAATCCAAGAGTAAGAAACGGTGGCGATATAAATGTCAGGAGGATTTTGTGATATGTTTCGGTATTGAGGGTGTGAAAGGGGGGGCAGGAGGAGGTGGTAACTAAGAGAAAATATGCAAGAACAAGCAAAGGTCACTATCATCAATAGGACCAGACAATACACAAAAGGGAGACTGTGCGGCCATAGTTTGGAGAGAGAGAGAGGGAATATTGGTGTGTAAATAATTCACCTGTGCCTCATGGGGAGCTAATGAGGATGACAGATGAGACATGATGAGAAATCAGAGCCCCTGGTGGTGTACGCTCACACACATTTACACAGAAAACAACCAGAGCAACAACAAACAAGGACACAAGACAGAGTACAGCGGTGGGAAGGGGGTTAGAAAAGATAAAAAGAATGTAAAGAGGAAACAGTTCTACAAAGCTGAAAGAAGGACAAAAGGCAGAGATTAATCTGCACTTGGCTGAGACTTAATTCCTCTTTTTTGTCTCTTCCTCTCAGCTGCCGCCTCGTGTTCGATCCTCCCTATGAGATTACACCTGGTACACCTGTGACTTCACACCTGAAGTGGTGATAAAAGCCAATCAAATGTGAGAAACTTGCACCAATGGAAATGTGTCTAAATGAGGAGCAAACAACTTGTGACAATGGAGTGGTATTGTCATGAACAAAGTGTTTCAGGCTGAAGGCACTGGAACAAACACATGATTGATGGCACATATAATAGATCACGTCAGCCACGAGCTCACTTAGAAAACGTATACCAGTTGCCCTTGAAGAGAAGGCGGGTAATAGATTTTGCAGTAGAGTGTCACTGCACTGTAATTTACTTTGAACAAAAGGAAAATCTGACACATATATAGGTCTATTGCACACTTCTAATCTTAAATACGTTTTGTAGTTTCATGCTGATATTCGTAGTCCAAATCTCCCCAAAAAAGCTGAGGTTGTGGGATCTGGGTCACAGTGTGTGGATGCGCGACGATATCTAACATGACACCTCTTAAAGCCTCTGAGCCAGTGTAGGCTGCAACATGACTCATGCTTTTAATATGATTGGCTTCTTGAGATGATGGTTTGTGTCATGGCACCTGGAGCATAAAGTGAACAGCGCGGCTACGGCTCTAGAGGATTTGCATGTGTGTGTGTGTGTACGGTAGAGGTGTTGTGTGGCACTCGTGCGCATGCTGGTGGGATGATGTTGGACTATATCACTCATAGGAGCCAGAAAAGGAAAAAACACTTTGAGTGCCAAATACTATTAATAATTTCATTAGAATACCCTTCTGGCAGAAATGTGTGTGCGAGCATGTGAATCAGTGTCCTCTTACTGCTACATTTGTGCGTGGAAGTGTTTGCGTGGGAGAGGGGAGGAATAAAAGGGGAGAGAAACACGTAGTAATTACCCAGGCAGTAATTTTATCTCACTTTTGCCAATTAATAATACATAGTATGTTTCTTAAGTTCCTGATTGACCCTTTAGTCTGAGTGGGACTTATGTTTCAACCCTCAGCAGAAATATTATCATATAACATGTTTTTATTAAGCTGCCTGAGCTCCTGCACTGTGTAATTTTCTCTTTAGTATGCTATATGCAGCATGCCAACAGAGGTCCCATTACTTTTGTTTGACAGTTTTACACATTGCAATGCTTGCACTAACAAGTGTTAAAGCTATGCTGTAACACGAGGAGGCTGTGACCTCGGATAAACCGACATGGAAAGGTTAGACTGTGGCAAACAGGCGATGAATACGATGTGTCAAGATTTCACTTGGGCTGAGATACACAGCTAATTAGTGAGAGACTGAGAGACAAATATTTGCTTTGAATGATGAATGAGCTAAGTCTTTCGCTGTCCTGAAGTCTTACCCTTAAGATTTTTCACCCAGTAAACACCTTTGAAAGAGTGCTCTAGTGATTTAGTTTACGTTACCATAAAGTTGGGGACTGATTAGAAAAAGCAATGGTCAGAGTTAACTCAGCAGAGACACCTAGATTTAGTTCTTAGTATCTCTACTGTGGGTCAAGCTCCAAAAACACTGCCTGCTGCTGTTGCAACCCCCTAACCCTAATGCAACTGGATATCTTAACACCTCAGTTTGTAATTTAAAATCTGTAGCCTACAAGCTGATATATCTGTATAATGTGACATCAGTCATTTTCTCACACTTGACAAAACTCCTTTAAAGCCTCAAATGACATTAAAAAACTGGTTTAACAGGCTGACCTTATGGACAGGCTTTGGCGTATAAAAGTGGTGGAGTGCCCCTTTAATTCAGGATATTTTATGTCATTGTAGCTCTCCTGCAGAACTATAAAACTTTATAATAATTCTGGATCTGGATTTGATTAAAAGAAGGTATTCCTGCTATCTGTGGAACATGAATTGTTTACTGTATATTTAAGCAGTACAGGGGGTTGATCCAGATTAAATGGAACTATGTATGCTTCAGAGAGACAGGTAGTCAGTCAGTAGAGCCCACATTTGTGTCAACATCTAAGGCGAATGTGAATAAGCCGATCTAAACAGTAACAGGCAGATGGGGCTAATTTTATCCGTGAGTAACTGGTGTAGCTTACTTCAGTATAATATCTGTGAAATGCACACTGCATTGAAAGGCATATGAGCATTTCAGTAGAAGTCCACCCTCACTGCCACAGATCTTGAATGTGATCTCCCCCTTATCGTCTTTCCTCGTACAAAGTCGTAACACCCCCGCTGCCCTTCACTTGTCACTTCTGTCGGGCTCGGTGCCAAGAAGCTGACCTGTGCTCTCCGTGGCATCCAGACTGCCTGCTAGCTGCTCCAGGAGGCGTGCCCTGGCTGCATTCCTGCGGTGTTTCTTGCCCTCGTAGTGCTGCTGGGCCATCAGCGGGTTGTTGAACCAGGCTCCGCACAGGCAGCAGTACTTCCCTGCCTCTCTTCCGCCGTTTCCGCCGACCACCGCCATAGGCCAGGGCAGGGCAGGGGGAGGAGGGGGGCACACAGCGGGGTCTGCAGGAACTGGGGTGGAAGGGGAGGAATCTGGGGGGAAGAAGTTGACAGGAGCAGAGGCGAGGGATTACAGATGGAAGATTGGAGAATAGAGTCAGGACGCTTATTAACATAATTTCAAATGCAAATAGAGCTTTGAGGTGAAAATGACTTGAACTGAAAATATTTTCCCAAAATTACATTAACATAAAACAGTCTCTCTCACAGACACAGATGTCAAATACACACACACGTGCGTGCACACACACACACACACACACACACGTGTCCATTTAAAAGCCAGATTTAGATTGCTTTTGGCCACATGTGTGGAGCATAGATGAGGGTCAGGAGGAAGCCGTTAGCACTCAAGGGACCAGTCAGCAGGTGCTAGAAACTAGCTTTCTACTCACATCTACTGTACTCCTGAACCTTTATCATTTTTACCTAAATCCTCTCCTCTCCTCTTTCCTCCCCCTTCATCCCTCGTCTCCTCTTCTCTCCTCTGAGGGAAATGAAAAAAACAAAAAACAAAAAAGAAATGGCAGACTTCCAGGTGACCTGCTACTCGTGACATGACACTGGTTACCATGGTGATTGCCCATTAATAGCCAACAGCCACTGACACGTCCACAGGACACGGTTGTGGCTCACGCTGCGAAGACTGCGTGTGGCTACACGTGTGTCTGTGTGTGCGCGCATATGGGTGTTTGGGTGGCGGGTTGAATGTATAATCCACGCTTAAGTGTGTGCATGAATGAAGCTCCAGAATAGGCTGCGTGTGTGTGTGTGTGTGTACAAGGTACAGATAAATCATCTCTGCTCGAACTGTTTATTTGAACACAGGGAGGAGGTGTTAGGTCCACAGCCAAATTGCGCGAGAAAGCTTCTAATGCCAGATGGCATGTCCAAATGTGCCGATTCGCCATCTACAATGTGTCAATGACTCTAGAGTTATACCGACTACGACTACACAGCCACAATGCCGCACGTTTAAAACATTTCATCACGAACAAAAGCCCACTCAGGCATGCTTTTAAGCCAAAATGAGTCATCTGACTTCTTTCACAACAACTCAAATGAAGAGCGTGCATGAATTGACCAGTGACCATGACAGTGAGGTGTCTTAGTTCATGTGTGTTTTTTGTGTGTGCGCCTGTGACTCGACACTAGCTGATTGGCTGCTCGTACCTTTATGTGTCTTCAGGCTCTGTTCACATAGTTACTGTATCTATGGCTGTGTCTCCGCTCATCTCACCAACCACACCTACTCATATTCTCTTCGCCTGCGTTCGCCTTTGCCACACTATCATATGACTTACAAAACGCAACCCTGTTCTACTGTCATTAATCTCAAAGATAAGGCCATCGTGTAATCTCTGGTGTACCATTCGTGTGTAGTTGTGTGTGTCTCTTTGCATGCGGCTGTGCATGAGTGAAACTCCTGAGCTCTGAAGGCTCTCTGGAAGAAGGTCACGTGCCGAGCAGCAACAGGGAGAGATCCTCAGATGTGTTTTTCCTCTCCGTCCCTTGTTCTCCCACCCTTTCTTTTTTCATGACTGTGATCTCTGCACACTGGAGCAGAAGTAAGTGTTTTTCACGGAATGGGGAACAAGGAGTGTGTGTGATGGTGTATGTGCAGGAGGAGGAGGAGGAGGAGGAGGAGGAGACCGTGGTGGTGGTGGTGGTTTGGAGTGTGTTGGGATGTGATGTGAGAAAGGGGAGGAAACACAGGTCTGCTCTCCACCTCTCAAGGGCTTTACCAACACACATGGCCTTTGCTTTCTCTGTCCTCGTTCAGCGGTTCGTGTGAGTGTGTTTCTGTATGTATGTATGTGTCTTCAGATGCCAGCGAATGTCTAACACGAACATGCAGGCATCAGTCACTGTGCTTATGTGTACTTCTGATGATTGTGTGTGCATGTGCGCTCAAGCTTGTCAGCTTGGATGTGCATCTTCTGCGGAGCGCTCATCTCAGAGTGATCATGAAGGCTACTTTTGACTTTAATCTCTCCTGAAATCTTGTTCTTCTCTCCCAGGTCACTCTTTGATCTCGCTCGCTCTTGTTCACTTGTTTCCTTTCCTCCAGGTCCCACTGTCACAAAACCGCGGAAACTCCACAGCAACGGCTGTACAGAAGCGACACTTTTCAGAAAGTAGGCCAAAGTTTAACAAAAGTCACACCAGGGGTTTGATTATAAGACTCCATTTTGCAGCGATTGTGTGTTTACGGCTCTTTTGAATTTTCACGTTGAATTCAATTTGAATCACATTATGTAAAGCTCCCATGGAGACCACACAGCAGTACTGACAAATGCTCATCTTAAACAATCATGGGCACAAACAAAAATCATTTAACAATTTTTCCTCTCTGATATCCAGGCTAGACGTTTTGACTGAAGCATGACTAAAGCTTTCCAAATCCACTTCAGATAAAAATATATGCTTTGAACTAAAAATAAGTCTCAGTTCAGTGATACATGTCACAAAAAAGTGGATGTCTGGATGATGTGGGCGTTTTGGAGCAGAGGTGAGAGTGTGGATTTACAACCAAGTTAATTACCTTAGTCTTTAGTGAGGACAGGCTCTCTGAACAAGCATTAAGATTGGAATCCAATAGAGGTATTAATCAGCTGGGGCTGAAAGGACTGATTACCAGAGTACCAGTTCATGGTTAGAAAATTGATATATTGGATTTGTCAAGCTTTCACTTTCAAGTCTGAAACTGAAGACAGACCAGCTATCTCAAAGAATCAGTTTAATACTTTATTCTCTCTGTTAGCACTCAGTTACTCCTTTGACTTCTTTACCTGCTCTACCATGAAAACATTGCAGTATTGTGAGACACATGGCTCCAGCAGTGTATGTTTGGATGTGTGAGTTTGATCTGCTAAAATCAAAGCCAGATAGTGAGTCATGCACTCAAGGTGAGAGATACCTGTGTTTGTCGGGCTGGTCATGGCTGTGGGTAAGTTGGGCGGCTCCCCCAGCACCAGGCGGACTCTCTTAGCGTGGGTTTTGCCCTGGTAGTGGGACTGGGCCACAATGGCGGAGGTGAAGAACATGTTACACAAGGTACAGCACTTGTTCCGGTCCACCTCTGTCTCTGCACAATCCTACAGGGGGAGAGGAAGGAGAGATGGTAAAAGAGAGTAGTCGATGGGAGAGGAGAGGTGTTGTAAGAGAAAAAAATAGATCACAGGGGAGTGGAGGGTAAGGGATGTGAAAAGGAAAAGAGAGGCAGGGAGAGGTGAAGGTGAGAAAAGAGGAGGAGAGAGGCAGAGGGAGATGAGATGATGATCTCTCTCTCTCTCACACACAAACACACACACACACAGACACACAGAAGCAAAGAGAGGGCTGATCAAATATTCATCTGTCTCTCTGGGCTGAGACTGTGGCTTGGCCCTTTCACCGCTGCTGGTTCATTACTAATGATGAGGGAGAGTTGCTCCCCACGGGAGAGAGGGAACACAAACAAAAAGACCAACCGCCTGATTGACACAAATGTATAAACACCCACACGCACGCACGCACACACAAGATACACAATCACACACATACATGCACACACACACACAGAATACAAACAATATAACTCCTTCTTCATAGCGTGTTTATGTTTGTTTGTGCCCATCGGTATGGGACAAATAACTAAACTAAAGGAAAAACTAAAATACACTGTAGTCTGCACGTCAGAAAAATGACTCCAATCCAGTTTTAGAAAACATCCAAAATCTCACCAAGTTGGTGAGATTGTGGCACTGAACCCTTGTAAGTGTGTCCACATACTTTAGTGTCTTTGCTGCAATAATATATTGTCTGCTTTCAGCATTGTGGCAACAATTTGGAGAAGGTCCCATCCTTGTTTCAACCAAGCAGCAACCTCCATGGCTGTGAAGTGAAGCCAAAAACGTGCCAAAAACTGCAGTTCCTTGAGCGGCCACTTGAGGCCGGCTACAGAATGAGCCAATCTCTACAAGCCCCCATATTAAAATGTCCAACTTCACAGTAAAAATAAACCCTGTCACGGGTGGCTTGTCTGAGCACCCAAGGTTTCGTTCAGCCCGCCTCAGCACCACCTACGATCCACGTCTTTGCCCATTTTTGGATAAGTGGGCATCCGGCAGAGGCAGAACTGCCAAGATGACGGCAGCCAATCTGAGCTTCACAACAGCTCATCAGAAACCTATGAGTGACGTCACGTATTCTATGCCCATGTTTTATACAGTCTATAGTTTCAACAGTGCACACGGAGCAAGTTAGAAACACATGCTTTTCTGACTTTGGTAAGGCCGCACAAAGACCTGACCTCAACACCCTCCAACACGTTTGGGGTGAAGTTGGACTGTGAGCCAAGCCTTATCATGGAACATCAGCCCCTGACCTCACTAATGCTCTTGAAACTGAATGCGATCAAATTCCTGTATCCAGGTTTGTGGACAGGCTTGCCAGAAGAGAGAAAACTGTTACAGCAGTGTATTAATGTCCATAGTTTTGGAGTGAGATCTTATTCAATCACATATGGGTGTGATGTTGGGCAGCCCACATATTTAAATAGATCAAATATGTTTCAGTGTCGTCTTAAGAGTAGTAATATTTCATGCTTTCAGTGCAGCTGTAAATTCTACACTTTCACAACTTTGTCCCCAGTTTCTTTCTTCCACTCGCTGCTCACACTGAACCTCCACCTTCGCACTGTCTGTTCATCCACACTTTTATTCTCTCTGCCTCCTCTGAACTCTCTTTCTACTCGTTCGCACATCTCCTCTCTCCCTCTCTTTCTTCCTTTCTCTTCACACCAGAGCTCTCTGTAGTCCAGGTGTCAAGTCGAGTTGGAGGAGAGAAACCTCCATCTCTGCGAGAGGGAGGACAATAATAGAAAAGTGTCTGCGACACCATATCTGAGAGTGTGGGCGTGTGCTGTGTTTCTCTGTGGATACGTGTGTGTGTGTGTGTGTCTTGTGTCAGCCCTGGTTAGCATCACAGACAGTGGATGTGAGAGTTAAGGACACCTTTACCTTCCAGGCTTAGCTTTGTCTCTCAGCTGTCCCATCTCTCTCTCTCTCTCTCTCTCTCTCTCTCCCCCTCTCTCTTTTCTCCCTCTCTCCCTCTCTTGCTTTTTGTATTTTTGCCTTGCCTTCACTCTCAGCCTTTTACTCTTCCTCCCTCCGCCCTCTGGGCACCAGTCTCAGTGACTGTGTGTGTGTTGTAGGATGAAATATTTATCTGTATTGGCAGGCCCTCGCCACCCCCTCTCCTCCTCCCCCTCTATCGCCTCGCCTCCACTCCTCCCCCGTGTCTGTCCCTGCTGTGATCATGTTAACGGCTTTCTCTGAACTGTCCATACCCCGCACCCCCCATCTCCATCTCCAACAGTAACTCACTTCCTTCTCCTTCTGAGTTTGGTGCTTTCATTTCGTTGAGCTTCATTAGTGCACGAAGCTTTGTCTCATGTTGCCAAAGGATGAGAAATGGACGTGTGTCCATATTCGTGTGTGTGTGTCGTTTGTGTAAAGCAACCACAGCTTATTTATATTTATCACATGATCTTTATTCATGATTGTGTCACAGGAGACACATTGGAACACAGACAAGTCTCCCTTCCACTCCTCTCCTCCTCACTCCATCCATCCCTCTTACCTAAATTTCCCCCGCTCCCTCATTACCACCTCTTCTCATTCTGGTCCTCCCTAATGTGTACTTGCTGCTCCTCCTCTCGTCTCCTCCACTACTCATCCTCATTGTTCTTTCCCTCCGCTTCCCGCCTCGCCTGCTTTGTCTGCGTCTTTCCTCCCTATGGGTAGCGCTGCTGAGATCTTGTTCTACCCAAACCTTGTTGTACCGAGATGAGGAAAATCAACCGCAGTGAGCCGATGTCCCACGGTTGCGTGGTTTTTGACTTAGGACAAAAAGGCTGGAATGACTCTCTGTGGCAGCTTAGTTGCGGTCTCACCTTTCAAAACACACCGGAAAGTGAAGGAAGCAGTCGACAGAAATGGGACTGAAACACAAAGAAGCACATACTTCAAAGAGGAAGGCAAATCCTCTCCCTCAGTGACGCATGTTTCACTGGGGATTTAGTGACAGCGCGGGGAAAGTTTTATACAATCTCAAGTGTATTTGTGTGTGGGTATCTGACATATGAATAATTGTCAGCTCATTACAGCTGCCACTCTGCTGAACCACCTTAAACAATAAACAGCATCTCTGTCTCACTGCCTTCCTCCATCGTCTGTCTCCGCTGAAAGTCAGCAACCTTTCTGTTTCTTCGCTTTTGATTCCTAGATTCGTCGTTCATTTCAATATTCCTCTCTGTCTGGTGTTTTATCCCTCGCCGTCTCAACCTGTCGAACCTCACACCTTACGTGCGACCTAATTGTCGTGAGTGTTTCTGTTTGTGTGTGCACATGCTGCATGTGGGCCTGACAGTGACGTCTGTATCGCAGAATATTTTGTGTTTGGGTGGCTTCATTCTGCTCATGCACCTAACAATAGACTCCTAATTAGCTGTGTTAATCTTTCTCTCCTTCTGTTTTGCTTTCTCTCTGCTCCTCCTTACTTCTCCTACTGCTCTGTGTCGAGGCGCTGTGGGAAACATTGCTAAATATACACATGAAGCAGCACAGAGAAACAGACACTCTCATTTGGAGTTTGAAGAAATGCTGAAAATGTAAATTGAAAGGAGCAACGGTGCAAATATAGCATTAGAAGAGAATAAAAGGCAGTTAGTAGTTTTGTTATCTCTTGGCCTTTGTGCAGAAAACTGCTCAGACGGAGAGAAAGAGCAGGGTGGAGAATAAAGGATAAAGTCCCTTCCCCTTTCATCTGGGAGCACCTTTACGACCTACTTTCACTATGTTTGTTCTGTGACAAACACTTTCACCTACACACAAACAGACAAACCTCAAGGCGATGGCATAGCATTTTACAATGAGTAGACGCTGGCATGTGATTCACTTTGAGAAAAACCTTCTCTGCTGTTCCCATTGGACTGCACCATGTCAGTCAGTACGAGAACAGAGGGGCAAAAACACTATGATGAAGTGCAGAGAAAAGATGAGCAAAACTTCCCCTGAGAGACAAAAAGAAAATCAAAGATATGAAAGAAACAAAGTTTATCTCAAATTGAATGGTGAGAATTTCATCTCTGGAGAAATTCTCCTATCTTAAGTACGTTTTCCAGCATTGTCAGATAATCAATGTCACATCTCTGTGTGAAAGGTTATGAACTAAGTGCGAGCTGTGGTGTTCACAGTGCGACAGATGAGGTGAGTGCGTGTGCACGGTCTTTTTGTGTGTATTCAGTGTCCCACATGAGGTGAGAGCCAGTAGGGGCTGAGTCACGTCTTATTCACTTAGCGAGACAGATGGAGATGCAGGTGTGTACATTTCTACAGTATGTGTGAGCGTGTTTGCAAACCCATGCGACTATGACATACCTACAGTATTTCCTGAGTGTCTGCAGTGTGATGCACATTTATCACCTTTTAAAATTGTATCCTGCAGCTTGCATAAAGAAACATGGTTCAGCTTGTTGAATAAGAGACATTCATCATTTGAAGAGAATTAAATGATTCCCAGTTTGGTATAGTTTTGTGGTGGGAATTGCCCAATTTCTGTCATATTTGATGTGTACATCACTATAAATACTTTCCAGGGCTGTCTAAACATGAGCACCATCATTCTTGTGTTTAGGGAATTAACGCATTTCTCTCCTTTCTGTCTGTCAGCTTTTCACTGCCATGTCACACTCGTCTATTAACTCCTCCCTTTATTTCTCCCAGTTTAATACTGAACATTGCAAGGGAGTACACGTGACTGTGAACAACAATGGGACTAACCCATCCATAGACAGAAGGAATTTCTGGTTTGTAAAGCAGACAAGGTATCAAAGGACATCAATAGGTCAGTACACATGATTTTAAAGCAGTTATTGGTCCGCAAAGATGTGACTGATACAGATAACTTCTCCCCCACTTGGTTGTTCTGGCTCCTTATATTTGAAATGTGCTTATCCTGATTAGCCCTGCTGGATTTATGGATTTGATCTATAGTCTGTTTCCTCTGAAGATGTCTGCTCTCTGCCCCAGACATTTTTTATTTTTTTTCAGGGTTTTAAGCTTTGCATTGCTCATTCATCAAGTGTAACCTGGAATCAGATACACCGGGGACTTAAGTTCAGTTCCTTTATTTTCATTAAGAATTTTTTGTCAGTGGAGGACAGAGGGTTATTGCCGTACAGAACTAATTGGCTCTGCACTACGTATCAGGGTCTTGGCTGTGACACTACACTGTTTTTGGAGCCTCTCCACCTCTTCTCCTCCTTCTCTGCCTTCTCTCTCTCTCGCTCTCTCTGGCACAGCTAGATTTGTCAGTTAGTTTGATAGGCTTTATTTTTCCACCAGCTGTGTCCTCGAGTGTGTACTGTATGTATTCATTATGTGTGTGTGTGTGTATGCGTGTATTGTCCCATGTGGGACCTATAGATTTTGCCGGATGAATTGGGCATACAATGTACTATAGTAAAGCTCCCCCTTCACAATAGTTACATGTACATTTCTTTTCATAGACACACGTGCACAAAAACAAACACAACACACACACACACACACACACGACCCACAAACACAAAGAGAAAATGTAATCAACAGCAAAATAGCTGTGCTTCATGTTCAACGCCCAACAATTCACTGTGGATGCAAATGCAACCTCAGCATTTGCTACAAATGCAGAACATGGCCATGTAACTGTACAGACACAATGGGCCAACTATGGCATACACATACAGAGAGACACACACATATATAATGTTCTAAACTCTCTAACCATGGCCTGCAATAGTCAGATATAGAGCTGCTTGGTGGTGTCTATCTTACCAGAAACACCACAGCTAAGACACATCATCTCTTGGGAGAATTATAGCCCAACAGCTGCACACAACAGATCAAAACAAATATTCCCGTGAGCAGTGCAATGGCCAAGCCCTGAGAGTGGACAGGCCTAATAAAAGATTAGACTGAGGCAAGTCAACTCAGGTTTTTCAGTCATCAACTGGCATAAAAACTCTCTGCAAATTCGCACATTTCCGCATTCACACAAATCCTCACCTCACAGATACTTAAGTCATTTATATATTAATCAATCTTAAAAGCTTGAAAGTTAGAATGAGGTGAGTAAATCTGCAACACACACATACACACACACACACACACACACAGAGTGAGAGCATACTGGGTTATCTGGCCTCAGTCTCTTGGAAGGAGGTCCTCCATCTTCAGGGTGAAGCATGTAGAACAGGCGTACCTTGTTGGCATGTTTCTTACTCTGAGAGAGAGAGAGAGAGAGAGAGAGAGAGACAGAAAGAAAGAGAAAGTAAGAGTGTCAGCAAGTGAGTTTTATTTTATCAATTGAGCCAAGTGGAGAAAAAAAAAATCAATGACTGTCACTCCACATGGCAACTCGCTCCAAGCTCTTATCTCTGTTTCAGCTGATGATGCTAGAAGACATTTTGCCCTCAGCTAGGTGACTAATGGCCCGGGCCAGCCTCAGCTTTCTGGAAGCCCTGAGTAAGATGTTAGGCTGGGGAAGTGGTGCAGGGTTAAAGGCTTAACTTCATTTGTACACACTGGCACCGTAAAGTGCTGAAGGAATAATGAGGGAATCATTTAGTTTGGCTCAAATTGGAGTAAAACTGTAATGATGATATCCTGGTTCCTTAGTCTTTTTGTGGGATTAATAAAATTCATTCATTCTTTGATTTTTCCATAACCACTTATCCTTATCATGGTCACAATAGGCTGGAGCCAATCCCAGCTGGCAGTATTACAAGGCTAACACATAAGTGTTATGGAATTTTCTATCCTTAGGTTACACGAGGTCACGTGTGGGCCTTGAGGTCCTCAGCAGTATTAATTGTTTGGCTTTGATTGGGAACAGTAGGTGCCAGTCTATCTCAACACTGTGGTGGGCAGGGTCGAAGAGACCTATTGCTGCCTTCCATATACATAATAGATAGCTGGCCGTTGACATTCCATTCTGCATAAACAGACATCTGTGTCTCCAGACTAGAATATGTTGACAATAACACCTCCATGGGTAAAGACATTCTCTTTGGCTAATTCTGGGTGTATAGTATTTGTGGTGTTATCTTGGGGTTTAAAGTCTGAACACCAGCATGAGTTGGGCAGAATGTGAGACCGACTCAGACACTTCTGATGTACTTTGAGAGTGTCTCTAATTCTCCTTGGCCAAGCATCAATAAATATTACAGCATAAGACATCAGAGGCTCCTGAACACTTTCTTCCCTCCCGACCTCACCATTGACCTTTGACTTCAGCAATTTCTCCACAACAATAGGGACAAACAACCATTCATGGTCACATTCACACCTATGGGCAATTTAGAGTCAAACCTCCATGTCTTTGGACTGTGGGAGGAAGCTGAAGTATCAGGAGAGAACCCACACAGACTCGGGAAAAACATGCAAACTCAACACAGAAAGGTACCAGCTCCAGCCACAGAAAGGCCTACTGCCAACCACTACACCACCGTGCTGCCATTAATAAAATTAGATATTAATATATTATCAAAAAAGCAGGTAATAGATTGGGATTCATCTGCATAATATGTATAGCTTTTGGAAAAACGAAGGTTCATGTGACATAATGTAATGTTTTTGTGCTGCTTTCTCATTTGTTGTATTGTTATCACTCCACCTGACTAAGCTATAATAAGCAGACACATACAATATTGTTTATATGACAGTGGGCTGTCCTTGGAAGCTGCTAACAGTCACTTTAATGGAGAACAATAAAAGTCAGTGGACATACTGGAGAGTAAAGATTAGTGCATGTGTATGTGTTTAGACAGACTGTGTGTTAAGGCTGACACAGCTTCAAGCACATAGCATTTTATTGCCATTCTCTGACCTTCACTCCTTTCTACTACACAATATCTATTATTGTCTATAAATTTAACCGCTGCTGCAATTTCCCAGAGGAAAGTGTTGACGGTCTGAGTCTTTACTGCCATATATGCAGTCAAATACACGCTATCGTACCAGAATAGAGAGTTCGGGGATGCGAGTCAAGCTTGTGATTGTGAAAAGCATCATGGGAGAAAAATGTTGAGTGATGAGAGATGGAGGTGATTAAATTAGAGTGAGACTATTTGTGAAATGTGTTCAGGTGTCTCTTTCCAGTATTCTCTGTGGAGGAATCACTTTAATTTTTAATCCATATGACTTGTGGAATTACGTTTTGTAGATGAAAATGTACTTGTAAGTTTGAGTCGCTATCATTGCTGCTCAACAAGACAAAACGAGAGTGAATAGGAGACTCTGACAAGACACTGTACTTGCTGCTCCAGTGCTTAGATTGGATCCTCTGCCCCTGGGACAAGACCCCCCCTCAGCTCCGTCCCTCTACCTCACATGCCTCCTCACTTGTCAGACTACTTTAATGCATTTTGTCAGTGCTTGTGTGTGCGTGCGTATTTGTGTGTCTCAGTGTATACTTGTGTTTATAGGTGTATAAATGGTCATGCAGTAGATTGGCTCGGGGATATGGGCTAAAAGCAGAACCTTGTGTCACCATGGTTACCCTGCACTGACCCTCAGTGCTCACCCTACTCTAATGGACTATGCATGTCTCTCTGTCTCTTCTTTCTCTGTTTTTTTTTCCAGCGTCAAATCAAGTTACAGACAGAGCAGAGGAAGACTGCCCACCAAACTGCCCGCCACATCATCCTTGTGTGTTTGTGTATACATGCAGAATGTATCTCACTCACAAGTGCTCAGATTTACATCCTTGACAAGCAAACTCACTACTTTGTTGCAACTACTACTTTGTGCTGTGCAGTGACTGTCGATGGGGCTGGGGTGTAAACTGCATTTATCTGAACTGATCCCTGAACAATTTGGAGGCTAAAACTTTTGTCTTGCTCGTAATCAACCTATATGAGTCATCCATGTTTTTATGGATAGTTAGAAAGGTGTTATTACTTACTGTTAAGCGGGGTAGGGATGGATTCCAATCCGATTTGTGATCTAGATGCATATATGTGTAAACTCAAAGTGTACATGAAGCTGTATTAAATCTGTGGACCACCCCTTTTAACTCTGGACTCCTTAATAATTCATCCCTATAATAATACTCCTTTCTTTAGCCTGTTGTTGTCGTCTTTGTGTCTTATGTGAAAGCCCTTTCAGTTAATCCAGGTGTGAATACACAAGTTAAGTTGCCTTTTCTTGTCTTCTATCTTTATTGAATCTACCACATAAAAACAGCCTGCCTCCAACTTATTTATCTTGTCTCCTTGATCTACTGACTTCTACAGAGACCTTTTGTAAAGGGTGACAGTCAGGACACGCCGTGAATCAACTTGCCCGTTTGTCTGCACAACTCAAGGCTGTGTGTTTTTGTCAGACTGCGAGACAGAAATAGATTATTTTCAAGTGAATGTAGTTGGCACACATGCATGCAGACACACACTGTCGTTGTCCTTGCTTGATTCTCTTCAGATAAGGGCCTTGTCCTCATTAGTCTACTTGTTAATCCCAGTTGTGTCTTGTAATCAAAGACGACCTCAATGCAGTACATGCATATGTGCTTGTGCACACACATGCACACACATTCTAGTTAAATAATGCACAAGGCTGATTATTTAATGGCCATTCATTAAATTACTCTCAGGGAGTCTGCTGAGAGGTGCACAAGTGTGTTTGTTTGTGTGCAACTGAGTAGCATTACCATGCTGCATTAAGTCTATGTATAATGGATGAGCACTGTTTTGAACGGCACAAGCACAAATTGGTACAAATAAGGCTGATGCAAAGTGTACAGTGCAGGGATCTGCTTGTCAGAGGAGTGATCGTAGCGTCGGAACATTTTTTTTTGTTCTTTTGTTTTGTGCGAACATTCCTGTGTGAGCAGAGACGGACTCACCTCATAGTGAGCGGTGCGCTGGGACTCGGAGATGAGCTGGGCATTGCAGATGTTACAATAGCTCTCTGTGAACAAGCCTCCATCCACGACGCCCGCCGACTTCATCTTCATCTGAGACTACACAAACACACACCCCCAAACATACGCAAATATGAATATGATTAAAATGCAGAACGGAATAAAATATCAGCGAACCTCACAGTGTTTGTTAGAGGTGCATGAGCATGCATGTCTCTCATCTCATTTTAGGAAATGTCTTCCTTCTGACTGATGGATTCATCATGACAGTTCAGCCCACAATATGTTGATCTTCTCTGTCAGAACATCCATTTATAGATAATTTTGACTCCTATCTTTTTATTAATCTGCAGCTCTGGCTGAAGTATCTGCATTTTACTTGGAAATAAACTGTTAAAGATATATATTTGCAGATGTGTAACTATATATCAACACGCAGATAGATACATAAGGATTACTGTAGTTTTTCAAGGTGGTCCTAATCTTAACTATATAATGCACCATTGGGAGTTTAATTAATAGGAATACATCACTTTTCAGCAATGTATATGTTTGGAATGTAAAATCATAATTTCTAATATAATTAGTGTAACTGTACGTACTGTGCTGTGGTAGAGTAAAAAAAATATATAATATGCAAGACGTTAGAAACATTCCACCTTCAGTAATAAGTTAAAGTGCAGAAACGTTGTTTGAAAGTTTAGGAACATTTAGGAGACTTGGATTTTTTGGCCATCTTATAAGACCAAATATTGTCAGCCATCTTTATTTAGCTGTCTGGACAACCTATAAGACCAAATATCATCAGCCAACTTTATCAGATGCTGCTATGCTTTCTAAGTTGGAAATAGGCAGGAGCAGTTGAAGTATTAGTTTTCCTTGTCTTTTTTTACACTCATTGTATGTACTGAAATTATTCTCAACATAAGTGAATAAAACAGGTTATATTGTTTCGTTTTCCCTTTTTTGTGCTAAACATATTCATCTCTTCTACTCCAAACTGTTTGTATATCTCTACTCTGTGGGTCCACTCATAACTTTAGTTAGCAACCAAAATCCGAAGATGTGAATATTGACATTCACTTTCGTAAGCTAAGAAATACTTGAGCAGGAACCTGTTTAAAACTTTACATAAACTTTCAAGAATTTCTGAACACTGGCAGGAAAGCGAACAGCATAGCCAAGAGCAACTTGGTGAGGATTACAGTCTCTGAAGTAAACTGTTAAGAGGTCTACAGCAAGATTCCCTGGTGAGAAACAGTGTCTTAAAACCTTGTCAGTGCTGGGATTGCCCAACCAGTAAAACCATAGAGACCTGAGCATCCCACTGGGAGCTGTGGCTCCGGGTTCTTAACAACCTGGCAGCAGTGTTTTCTTTCACTTTTATACTGAGTACTGTAATAAAAAATGGTTTAATGATGTGCTCTGGGGTCTTGTGTTCAATTTTCTATTCTCTTCATTATGTGTGCTCTGTAGGTACCGCTCTGACAGGGCTAGGGTGAGTAACGGGTCTCCAGGGAATGGCCCAGGAACATCAACCATTAAACTGGATGAGCATCTTGCCCCAAGGAAGTGACAGGAGACAGGGTGCTTGTAGGGGCCAAGTGTTTCATAGACACATGGATGCTGCAGAGGTCAGCTCTAATAACTTTTGTCCAGCGTGATTTCCTAAGTATAGCAACATTAGTGAGATCAAACACAGTCTACCCCAAAGGGAAAAGCAGTGACAGGAATTGGTATTCTTTATTTCACATCCAGGCTGTAATTACCTTTAGCCAGTGCGCTTGCATGCATTTTCAATGCATGTGTTTACACACACTTAAACACATGTCTGGTAATTACTCCTGTCTGTTCTCCTTGTCTGTTTCGTGAAACCTGGACTTTCACATTAACTAATTATCTACATGCTGGACAGACAGTTGCTCCATTATCTAATTGAATTTACAGTATGACCTCAAACATTAAAATGAAATGGCATTGCAGGTACATTTAATGTAGATTACGCTATGTTAATTTATTCGTGTCTGTGAGGTATAATATTCATTTTCAAATGTCATTGGTGACAAGCTGGAAACTTGTTTTGTCTAAAGGCATGGACGCATTATTACATGCACTATGTGAAGTGTACTATGAGACACGATGAAGCAGATTTTGCAAACTGACACATTAGATTTGCTCCTCCTGGACTTTTGTGGCAAGAAAAAGACCTTGCGCTATCAGTCTGGATGTCAGCCAGGCAGAAGCGAGTCTATCTTTTAATCTTCAGGCTAATTAAAAGTGATTTTGACTGCAGAAATATCCTTATCTTCCTAATATCTCTATTACCTCTGATTATTATATGCAAGATGGGAGATGTAGGCTAATTAATAGAGACAATCTGTTGGTGAGATTAATGGAATGGCAGGCCCAACGAAGCAAAAAGATGGAGAGACAGATAGTGGCGAAAAATAATGAAAGAGGGAAGGAGAGAGGAAAAAGGAGAGGGTGTGGAGTGAGGGGGGGATTTATAATTGTTGCACTGAACGTGATATTCTGATGTTACTTGGGTTTAATAGAAAAGTAGTTTCCCATTCCCACTGTATCAGACCACAGCTATCGACTCTTACCGTATGTTATGTTTCATGAAAATCTAATTTATTTCAACTTTGGCATCAATTTCAAACCAGCAGGAACCACAAATAAGCAGAGTTATATTTAGTATCAGCGGACAGTTCAACTTCAGTTCATCTTTCGATTCCTTCATTATAGCTCAACATTCTAGAGTTACAGTATAATTTGCATCTTATTTTTCACTCACATGCACTTGGAGGTCACTGGGAACTATGTAATCAATGATGATGGAAGCGTGTAACAAGTAAAGGGAGTTTATATATAGAAAATGTGCGTGGAGGCTGATCAAAGTTCTGAGAAACTTGTTTTCTAAATCAGCTTTTTACTATGAGTCTGCCAAAGTTGGAACAGTAAATTCAGAGATGATTACGTCAAGGAGTTGGCCATTTATACCAAAGATGATATTTAGATTTGGCAGAAAATGGTTCTGCTTCTTGAGGGATCTCTTGGGGATCTTTTAAAATTCACTTTTATCTTGTGGCTTTTTATTAACTCATTTTATTTGTTGTAATTGTGTAAACTACAAAAATGTATCTTATTTAATATTTTTTGTTTTGGATTTAATCTATTATTATTTAATCTTGGATTTTATTCCTAGTTTGCACATGTGGGATTAACAGAGACTGATATGTATCAATTCCATTGGGGGTGAACGACAGACAGTAACAGACTCGCAGCCGTCGCATCATGGATACTTTGGATTTGTCTAAACTGCACTGTAACAGAGCCACTGAGTTAAACTAGAAGATGAACGGTGGAAGCCCAGTCGTGAAGAAAGTCTTTTGGCTTTATTCAAACAAAGAAAAGAAAACAATTTGATCTTTTTTCCACAACAGAAAGTTTAATAATGGTTTAGACTTGTGATGCTAATTATGCTTATAATGTAACACACCTGTTCCCTTCAAAATGTATTATATTGAAGGAGGGCTTTGCTGCTTTGATCACATGAATATTGGACCTTTTCACTTCTGGACACTATAACTGTCTGACCATCTGATTCCATCAAGTGAACAGCTCTGCTGTGTTTCAAGGGTCACATCCAGAAAAACAAAAAATAGCAGAGCATGTTGTGCATTCAGTGATGAGAATCCAGACTTCAATCTGGGATTCTGCTTCTCCTCTCCACGTAATACACATACATGACTATTAAATGGTCAGTTATAGCAAAAATATGCACATATGGGTGGTGGGGGGAGCTACAGCAGCAGCAGGTGGTGTTGGTGTGTCAGGTTATATTGACCATGTTGTACGCCTTCATGAATATGACTGGACATTACTAGCCACACAGCTGTGCATAAACCAACTGTGAAGAACGCTTCACCGCACAGCCGATGTCAATCAGTCAATCTTGGAAAAATAAAAAATGGTAATTTTACATACAGCGCCAATCACAATATTTGATTCACAATCTGATGACAGTTGGTGGGTTGTCTGCTTATGTGGCCAAGCCGTTGTCAATCAAATTAAACTACACCCACGCAGTCTTCATGACGCAGATTAGCATAGTCTTTAAACGCCAGTGTTAATAAATGCCAGTTTAATAAATCATAATTAAGGATATTCTTCTGAGTAGTAGTACAGAAGAATAAGTGAGGTGGAGAAAATATATATGCAAGAGAGGTGAATATATATATATTCCATATAATATGCAAACTGTAGCTCTAATATAAAATGAAGAGAGCTGACATAAACCCAATAAAAAAGTAGATACGTCTTAGGAAGAGCATGAAAGCCTGAGGCATCTGAAGACAGAATGAACCTTAAGGGGATTCCCTTTTAAGACCACATCAAGTATTTAACATGGATGTGAACTCTGAGCGCTCCCTCAAATCTCAGCCTCTGGCCCACCTTTCATTAAAAAGCTGTCATTGAATTGGATATAGCTTGTTCCTTTCTAATAAATGCAGCCACTTAGACTGTTTTCTGTCGCCTGGGCTTAGAATATTAATTAGTTTGTAATATTACTTGTAACTAGATAGCGCTGTACTAAATGAAAGCTCTGTTGTACAGACAAAGATATATTGTAATGTTTTACCCGAATGGGGAGCTTCAGAGACAGCACTTCTGTTACAAATACATTCTCAGTTCTCTTATGGCCTGAAAACACACACATTATTGGTAAGATATATACTGAAGATGAACTGGTGAAAGTTCACTAGATGTGAAACGAGAGGATGAAAAATGTTCCGCACTTAATATAGGACAAAATAGAGAGAGAGAGAGAGACGGAGGAATAAAGAGAGAGAACAGCAGGTGGTTGGGGCAGCAGGGATTCTTTTAAGTCTCTTCCTTCCTTTTCCTCCCTCTGCAGTCTTTCTATTTGTTCTCCATGAGGATGGTGTCTGCTGTGAACTGGACTGTCTCTACCCCTTTCTTCACTTGCATTTTTTATAGTCCTTATTTCATTTGAAATAAAGTGCTGCTCTAATTTAACTGTCACATTATGCATACAGATGATGAAATATTGACATCAGCGTGTGAGCCAATGACCTGCCTAATGAGTCCCTAGCGTGAATAACATGAGAAAAGGTTGCCGGGTTAATAATATGGAACCCTATATCGCAAAGGCACTCTGCCGTGTCACTCTGATGTTCCACATTATATTTTTTTCCCTGTTTCACTCTTGGTAATGTAATCTCTCTGAACACGGTCGGTCTTCCCTTCACCTCTCCCCCCCTCAAACTCACTCCAAGATTAACAACACTCCCCTTTGTACAGTAGCAATCAAAGGTACTAGACTGAGGGAATAAAGTTTTTAAAGGAGCTGGAACCCGAGTTTGACTCGCTTTGTGCTATTTTTGTTCAATACTGCGAACTGCAAACATACACAAACTCAAATGCAGCCAGGGTACAAACAGTCTCGCTGTGGAATATAAAACTAAGAGCTAAAAGCTAAAGATCCCAAAATGAGTGACACAAATATGTGATTAGGGTAGCGTCTGTTCCCCGTTGTACATTTCAACGTAGTCAAACCAGGAGGGAAGATTTTCCTGGGAAGAGACAAACAGTGCGGTACAGAAAAATATACAATTAATGCCGAGGTCAGGTCACACACTCCTCCCCTTGAGTCAGTGTATGCGTGTCTGTGTTTTTATGACTCTTTCTCTCCCTTCTCTTACCAGCTTATTTTGTCCAAAATTCTGTTTTGGACCAAATTCTGCTCTCTGAGTTATGTGTGGAGCATCTTGATACTGACAGAAAAATAGAAAAGCATAGTGTGAATATGTGTGCCTGTTTTTTACCCTGTCTCCCTTTCCCGATCTTTTCTACTATTCTTTCCAAATGGTGAAAATACGGCCTTGAGGGCAGGGATTACTCATAAGGGATGGTGTAGACAGACTTATTTACTGTTGGGAAAGCAGTGCAGATAAGCTACTGTATTATGCACCTTTCTGTTGGAATAAATTGCAAAGAAACAGACACTCATTCCTCTTAAGGATAGAATCAGCTCTCCTCTCTTTCGCCAAGAACACTCAGCTGTTCTATTTTTGACGAAAGCCATGGCCAGCCAGGTCAATCAGCACAGAGCAGATCATGAAACAGCTAAAAGGGAAACAATTTAACTACATAGCATATTTACTCATGGTGGAAGCACATAAACCAAGTCAAATTGACCAAATCTGAGCAAGTTAACAAAGTCTTGCGGGAAAAACATGAAATATCTTAAAAATTATTGGATGGATTACTATGCATTTTTAGTACACGCATTCAGGTCCCACTCAGGATGAATTGTGATAACTCTGCTCATCATCTGACTTTTGATCTCACCAGGTATAAATGTTCATTTGTCCAATATTTTGGTGTATGACATTCCTATCAACTTCAGCTGTACTGCCAACTGGTATAACATGGCTGTGGACTTAACTTGCTGCTGCCCAACCAATTATCCTTGAGAACAAATGAAGTGATTGATTGAGATGAGATACATTAGTGTTCGAGTCGCTTATAACCTCAGCTGAACAGTTTTCTGGCTGAAATCTTGACTAGCATTTCTTTTGTTCTGTCCTAGTCATATTTATAGGGGATACTGCAGTGACATAACACAGAAAATAAAAAAAGATGAAATTGAAACAAGTTTTTTTTTTTTTCTTTAAGTTTCCACAGTTCAGAGGAACATTTGTCCACCAGGACAGATGAAATTTAACATGAGGTCCCTGCTAGTGCTCTCTGTAGACTTTACAACCTCTCCGCCTTTAACAGACCTTTTTATTCATGAGGGTACTGTGGTACTTTTATCTCTGAGAATCTCTCTCTCTGGGCCATTACTTGTTAATGGTATTAATAGCAGATCTACCGCTTAAGGCCACAATATGGATTCATTAGAGGGTGAATGAAGACTATTATCCCGGGCAAAGTTAGGTTTTCCCAGTTTAACCGAGCACATCTTCCTATGTCTCGGAGTGTGTGCGCGCGTGCATGTGTGTGTTCAGTAACAGACTCTTAGGCAAACCGAGTTAATGGTGGGAAACAAAAGGCGACCTGACGTTTGAATGGGGGTCGTTATGTTACTGTAACATATGGAGGATGCTATGCTGGATGGCAACAAAACTGTTGGGGTCGATCTGTTCCATTAGCAACTAATTGCACTGTTTTTATACTTTGGCACAATTTGTCCAAATGTTCTTGTCCTCTTTAGTATAACTTTCCCAGCACTGTTTTCATCTCCATATTTTCCACTTGAAAGCAAGAGAGCAATTATAGATTGAACACTGTCTTGGTTTTTGCACTAAACACCCAGATTTAATACAAAGTGAATTCGACTGCACTGATGTCACAGCATGGTTTGAGTAACAATGTGATCAATAAAAGGGGAGAATTTAAACTTTTTATCGTACTAAGCACAAAAGCTTCAAGGATTCAGGCTGTTTGAAGCACATGGTTGTCTCAGTATAATAAACATATAGACCGCTTATGGTAGGGAGGCGGTGCATCTAAAAATATGATTATAATTCAATATTTTCATTAATGTTTCCTTGATGCAAACAAAAACTTCACACATGAGCAATATTATACTGTATTTCCAAGTACAATATGTGTCAGCAGATTAGAGCAATCATCCTAAACATGAAAGACTGCATTACCTAAAGCGAGAGTGTGAGCTGAGACATACAAATAATACATTCAAAATATAATGAAAAGAAAAATAAGAAGTGTAAAAGAAATCAGGCATAAAATTGCAATAAGTGTAGCAACTGAAGTGACACAAGCCAAATAATGCTTTGTAATGACTTTCCCCTCACCAAATCTCTCAGTCCTCTCTCACTTGCTTTCTCTTTGTCTTCATTATTGGACTGATAGGACTGCAAACAGCTAATTAACCATATGACAGTTTCCCTCTTACTAATTAGTAAAATAAACTCCTTGTTCTGTGGAACAAAAGGCTCGACCAATACGAATATTACAGATTGTAGTGGTTTGACTAAAAAGCATGCGTATAAACAGTTTTAGCACAATACGGCTGGGAGTTGATGATGTATTTTGGTCCTGAGGGGACATGAACACAAATATCCTTGTAGGATCAACTGTCAATCACAGGGCGCCTAGACTATATATGTGTGTCAGTGTTTAGGTTTCTGTCAGTGTGTGTGCGTGTGTGCGTGTGTGCGTTTGCTTGAGTAAATGTAAGTTGCCATGCCTGCAGGGATCCCCGCAATAAGCCAGAGGTAAAAAAAACAGCTTGTTAATGCAGTTTTTGTACGAGGTGTGTGTGTGTGTGTGTGTCTCTGCAGGTGTGTGAGTAAAATATTTCCTTTCAGTGTTTCTATGAACGCTTACACATGCCAGCTGCATAACCTATACTGTGTAACTGTGCAAGAGTAATTACGCAGGTCAGGTTCAGGGTAAAGTAAAGCAACTGTAACAATGTTACAGGACAATTCTGGTTGCTGTCATGCTGGACTGACTACATGATCCTTAGCATTGATTGCACTGTAGAGATTTTTGTTTTCTCAGTTTGCCGGCAGCTCTGTTCTCTAAGACAGTGTGAGTGTTTTTACATTCAAATGATTGATTTTAGCTTTTGGGTTCAACTGGCCCTTGAGTGTGTGTTAGAGAACAGTGCTTCCAGCAAAGTGGAGCTACAAGAACAAGGAAGCAGTCGATGGTATTGATCGTGGCAATTGACTTGTAAACGATCAAACAAAGGAAAAGTCCATGTTGAAGAAAAGTAACTAAAACTCTTAGCTGTTTTTTTGATTACGCTTACATTAAATCAAATCAGATCAAACAAGAAAGAATCGTCTGAAAGTACTCGCAACTTGCAGAGCTAGTAAAAGTTTCAAATAGTAGTATTCACCGACATACCGCCCTACAAATTACTTCCTGTTTCAGTCACATGAACTATGCCTCCTTTGCTGTTTGACTCATAGAATATAATATATATATATTTGTACACAAGTATGAGTTTGATAAGGGAATTGAAAATGAGAAGGCAGCGTTTGTTTATTTTCTCTTCCAGAAATATTTCTAAGAAAAGCTAGAGATGCCGACAGCCTGCAATAGAGAGGTTACTTATTTGTTATGCGAGTTACATAGTCTCCACATGCACACACTACCCCCATCTCCAAAGATAGCATGCGAGCATATAAACCTCGTACTGTGCTGTGTTCACGTGCTGTGTAAATTATGACTAAATGCAGGCACAAAGGAATATGCTATTGATATATATGACTGCCTGCTGTGATAGTGGATCACACATGCACACACTCATACACACACAGGCATGGACTAAATAGGGCATGACCTTGCAGCTCCTAGCCTATATAAATAGGAAGCTGTGATCAAGTGCCTGTGCTGCTTCTTCTTCTTCTTAATCTATTCTTTGGTGTGTGTGTGTGTGTGAGAGAGAGGGAATGTTTATGAAGTTTTGCGAAGGACAATAACTTATTTTGACCAATTCAAAGACATAAAAAAATGAATTCTGCATCTGATAAGCATATTTTTCCCCCCCTCATTCACTAATGCACCCACAATATCGCCCTCTCCTTCCGTCATTCCCTCCCCATCTGGCAGCAGGCCAGTTTCCGAACATGGTGATGGAGCAAAACAAAATTGATTTCTAAAGAGCTCTGTCTGCTATTCCCGGATATGAAATATGCAACCAGTTATTAGTCTAACAGTGATATTAACATAACACGACAACTGTGTCAAGATATATATTAAAGATGTCTCTTGTCTCTTGTTCCTGCTAAAAGATACATGAAATTGGGTAAAAATGATAAACTGCCACTTGTTCAAAGCATGCCATATCATTATCAATACTGCACAACTGTTATGATATCTGCTTTCTTGAGAGAGAAAAAAGGGCAAAAAGCTCTTTGGAAAAGGTTGGCACTGCGCTGATGCCGCTATGAGACAGACAGATTCAATATCTTGATCATGTAGAGAGCGGATGGTTCCATATTAGTTATTATGCAGCTATTAATGAATGTACACTAAGAAAGGTCAAATGGCCCGTACACTGATGCACGGACACACACACACACACATTAACACAGAGGCAGATGCATCCATGCAAAGACTCGCATACACACAGTCAGTACAAAGGTCACAGTATACAGTGTGTGAGAAAAAGACATTTGAAGAGGATATGTTGCCTGTTGCTAAGGAGCACAGAGAAAACATACACACACACACACACAAAGACACACACCTACACATGACGCTCTATCAATCTTTAAGAAAGTAGAGCAAACATACACACACGACATACGCACTCACAATCCATCTTGTCTTATTAAGAAAAAGAAGGTTGCAGCTACTTTCCAACAGCATCACTGCCTCAGTTACTGCCCTTAGACTGTGTGCATGTGTGTCAGTGTGTGTTTTTTTTGTCTGTGAGAGTGTATATGCTTAATTTGTGCATATATAAAAAGAAAGCAGGCACTTTTCAAGAACAAAATCGCCTCTGTTTATCCCTTTAGGACCGGGCTAAATTATGGCAGTCGGTTAATCAGATTCTCCCCCAGATGCAGTTCGGCTCCTTATGAGAGCTGAAAGAAGGAGAATAAAATTGGCTCTTGTACTTCTAGATAGCTCTGACCTGCCAAGATCTATACTGCATATGTTCCACATTATGAACATGCTAATGAACTTGTTCATTTTATATTCTTTCTTTTTTTTTTCTTCTTTTTTTTTTACTCCTCTTAAAATTTGCTTATAGTGCTCTGTAGTTGCATACAGTGCAGTGCATGGTATATTACAAGCTACAGTTATGTTTATAACATTACCTTTTTTGTGTTAATACATTGCAATGATGAGGTCGCCGTTACCTAATATATGTTTGATAGGTAATATAATAACAGTAAATTGTGTAATCGAAACTCATCAGTTCATTTAAATTCAATTAAAACTTAATGGAATGTGGTGTCGAGTCAGTTGATGTACTGATACATACCCAGCAACAATAATTAAATGGTTGTATAGTCATTTTTCAGAGAAAATGTTCAAAGTTTGCAGGTTCAAGCCTCCTAAATATGATTTTTTAACCATTTTTGAGGTTCAGGATATGGCTGCAATCAATGATTATTTTCATTATCAATCAATGTGCGAATATTTAATGTCATTTGACAAATTGTTTGATAATGTCAGAAATGAGTGTAAAATGCCAATCACAGTTTCCTGAAGTCCAAGATGACGTCTTCAAATATTTTGTTGTCTATGACTGCACTCCAAAACCCAAAGACATTCAGTTTATGATCGAACGTGACAAAAAAAAGAAGAAAATCAAAATAGATTATTAATTTTCTCTTTGTTGACTAATCAATTCATCATTCTTGCTCTAGTTTAAAGCTGTTGTCTGGACAAAACAAGCATTTTGGAGAAGTCATCTTGCCTGGAAACCCTTTGTTGGGCATTGTCACTAATTTCTGCCAGTTTATAGACCAAACTATTATCAATTGTTCAGATTCACAATAATGAAAATAATCATCTGTTCTCAACAGTTCTAATATGGTGTGTAAGGAGCATTAACTACTACTACTACAGTGACCTGAAGTACAGTAGAAGTCAGCGCATACTGATCAATAACTGTATGTAAACAGAGCGTGAAGTCTCAGCTCAGACGGTTGGCTACATGTGGAAAAATAGACCCAGTGCAAATAAAATGCCAGTTTAGACTGCAGCGAGTGCTGCTCGGGGTAAATAAAATGTCCTTTTCAGAGAAAGGAAATGATGGCTGCATGTGTGACATATTGAACTGTTTAACTTTATGACATGAATGAGTGATATCTGGGGATAGCCTGCACTCTGGGTGTGTGGGTGGGTGTCAGTCTTGGTGACAGGCAGGCGAGTGCTGTGTAAAGGCATTAAGCTGGTATCATCCTGCCTCAGATGTCCAGTACGAAGCTGACTGGACATTCCTCCCAAAGTGACAAATACTTGCAATGAGAAGGCTCTCAAAGAGATGGAGAGGAGCCAGAGAAACTAGACGCAGCAAGTATCAGAGCTAATCCATATTTTATCTGACATGTGTCTCATTTTCATATTTCACACAGAGTCGTTATTGAAGGTGGATTTGAAAAGTTTAGAAATCATCTCAGCCTCTGCTTCACACTATAGCAGGTTGCCAACTTTCTGTAAATTCATGCATACTACACTAGAGCTGAATTGATTTTAATACAAAATGAATCTGCATCTATTTTGAGGTCATTTAATAAGCAGAAACACCAACCATTCTCTGGTTTCACCTTTTCCAGTGAGCTCTGTCTTTGCGTCAGTGTAACGTTAAATTGAATATCCTTGCACTGTTGACAGAACAACATATTTAGGAACCCCACCTTGGACTCAGGGATACTATAATGGACATTTTTCACTATTTTCTGACATTTGATGAACCAAACAATTAGGCACTGACCTAATAGATAACTTAAGTTATTGTTCTATAAAATATTAGGATATTATAAGCATTATAGGAAAACTAGAATATCATGCAGCAGGTAGACACTGTGCATAAGGAAATGAAGATCAATACCTTGCCCCTGATTTATCTACAGATAAAAAATATTACCACAAAGTTTGTAGAAACTCTACTGACACTCACTGTCCCAGCAGAAATCCCATAGAAATATTGAGTGATTTAAGGTGGCCAAACTTTCAGGATGATGGAAAAATGATCCAGACGTGAAATTACGAGGTCGATCATATCGATGTCAATAAATCATCTGTTGAACAAACTCGACAGTCAGTATATCCCATCCAGTTCGGAGTCCATCACTCACCTTGCGCAGAGGCACTGACTCCTCTCCACGAAACCGACAACCATCCGCCAACTGCCTGTTTTTAATCCTTTAACGCACCTGTGCAGTAAAATCCCTCAAAACGTAAGTGGAGTCTTGGCAGCAACGCTGCTGTTCAAAACAGATATATTTTTTTAATTTCTTATTTTTAATCACGCCGTCCCCTCCAAGAATAACAACAACAACAAAAAAAACTCCCTCGCGCTGCTTCTTCTCCGTCGTGATGCGCGTGTCCTCTAGCGACTCCTCTCTGCTCCGTAGTATCGCCGAGGTAAGAAGAAGAAACGTACGAAGCTCTGTTGATATCATCCACTACTACTCCGACCGAAAGGCACCGCGGAGGGGAAAACAAAGTGAGCTTATTCCGGCGTGAAGGAGGGGTGGAAGAGAAGGAGAAGAAAGTGTGAGCAACCTTCACGAGGATGAA
The DNA here is from genome assembly GCA_033000465.1 of Sciaenops ocellatus. NCBI lineage: Eukaryota > Metazoa > Chordata > Actinopteri > Sciaenidae > Sciaenops > Sciaenops ocellatus. The sequence continues at coordinate 14,478,334 of CP136872.1, read as the reverse complement.
TGAAAGACAGAAATCTGCTCACACTGTGCGTGTGCATGCGTGTGCACACTGAATGCTGGGTTTGCAGAGTGAGTGAGTGAGTGAGTGGGAGCACTGGTCGAGTGAGTAGGTTTCCGCACAGTGCACCCACATGAATATCATCTTACATAAAAATGAACAGAGACGGAAAGAGCGGCCAAATTCATTGTGGTGATAATTGATGTCGTGTAGTAGCCTAAGCAAGTGTTTGTGCAACTCAGGTGTGCTGCAGCCACCTTGTCACACTCTCCTTTTGTATGTCCACGCTGTAAATGATGGTTCCCAGCCATGGGGTCGGGATCAGTCACCCACATAAAGATTAGGAAACACTGTGATAGTTTATCCCTTGTCAATAAGATCATTCTGCAGCAGTACTTCTTGTGGATGCGATGGTGTAGGTATTGTATGTTTCTCCACCTTTTTTCCCCAGCATGCATTTGACCTAAGAAGGTAAACACCTGCACAGGTTGCCAGAGACTCTTATAATATTCCTACAGGGATTTATATGAAGAATTATCCTGCGTTGTTTTTCTTCAACATTTGGGTCAACAGTACAATTAATGTTTAAGACTCTTATAAAGTGTTCATCAGCGCGGCTCCAGAGGTAGAGAAGGGTTAGGGTTAGTCTACTAATTACAGAGTTGTTGGTCTCCTAAAGATGCTCCCAGTGGTTAGGACAGCACCTTGTTGGGTGTGTGACTGTGTGTTTGAATAATGGATTCAACATTTTGCTGTTTCTATGTTGTAAAATGTGAGAATTGGTTGATTTTCTCAATTTTGTGTCACTGTACATCAAATGGCTTTGGACAGTTCGCCAGACAAGATGTCACATTGGGCTCAGGGAAGTTGTGATTGGCCATTTTCACTTTTTCCTGACTTTTTATAGATTTTACAAAATAAGCATTAGTTGCAGCAGCTTATTGTACCGAGCCAAAGCTATATGAACATTTGCAAAGTTCACATTTCCTATGGCTTCAATTTTTCCTCTTCATACTTATTCTACTGGAGACATGTCAATGTCACACTCAGGAGCTGACAGCAAGATGCTGACTAGTCAACAGACAAGCTACAATATGAGGATGATTGCAGTATATTGCTGTAGGTCTAATTCCAACCACACACCCACAGGAGCAGAGCACACTCCTGTTAAAACTGGCAGATTCTACAAATCATTATCTCAGCAAAACCAAATTGCTGCAAATAAACCCATATTTCAGGAGGTAGAAGTATTTCTAAGGAATTTGAATAAACAAACAATTGCCCTTGAATCCCAATCAAACCAAGACAACATTACACAACCACAATTCAGAGTCCAACTCACAGAAACCTCATGTTTGGAGCCAGATTGCTTTCCATAGCCAACAAAAAACACCCTTGATCAATTAAAAATGGCATTAATTCACTGTGGTCCGCAAACACTTCTCAAAGCAATCACATGCACCAAATTTAGAGCTTAGCTGAAAAGAATGACTTTGCTATGCCCCTTTTTATAATTTTTCTGTTCGATTATCCCGAGTCTTTTTGAAATGCCACATTTTCTCGCCAGTGTATGGATGTGTATTCATTCCGGCAGAATGGGCGCCTATTACACGCTTTCAGAGGCTGTGACAGCAGCCTTCAGTGAGGAAGCCAAACACTTCACAGCTCAGACAATGTACCCAGGCGGACGCACACACACACACACACACACACACACTCACACACACACACACACAAGCATGCACTTGCAGATCCAAATGCACACAAACCCACTGACACAATGCACATCGACGAGATGAAAGGGCCAATTTATCAAACCACCAGCCGAGGCAGGCCTGAGGACGTATAGTGCCAGCATTGGTCTGGAGAAAGAGGGCAGGATGTGCTCTGTGTTTGTTTGTGTGTGTGTGTGTGTGTGTGTGTGTGTGTGTGTGTGTGTGTGTGTGTGTGTATATGACTTTTTTTTTTTTTTTTTTTTTTTTTTACTTTGTCTTGACAGTAAATTTGTTTCTCCTAACAAAACGTGCATGTTTGCCTTTAGGTAATTTTCCCAAGTCAAGAGCATCACCTTCAACGCTGATGTCGGCTGACGTGGCTGCACAACAGAAAAATGTATAGTTTTTTGTGATTGTCAGGTGCTTTGGTGTAAAGAAGAGTGTGTGTGTTAGTTTGTCAGAAAGTGGTGGAGTGCGAAAGAGAAGTGGGAAAGATGGTGCTGGATTCCCGTGTTATTTCTCATTAAACTGAAAGATCAATGTTCATTCTCAGAGCTTTACAGCATTTACAAGCCCAAACTAATCCACTATTAGAGAGCTGCATGACAGAGCCACAGAGCAGTGCTTAAATGATAAAAAGAACAACAGTAAAATGTGTCTAACATCTGTATATATTGTCTCTGAACATCTCACAGGGTTAACACAGCATGTAGTTGTGTAAGTACATTCTCTTTACATGGCATTTATCAGTTGTGGGATGTTGTGTTGAAACTATTTGTCTTTAGGGCGAGGCAGAGATGGAGACAGACACAAAGATATAAAAATCCAATTTGAACTTGATATTTGACTGTGACAGATGTGTTGCACAAGCCAATATTATGTAATATATTAGCCAATATTGAAATATTGTATGGTGATGTGATGGAGGGTTTTTCTGGATGACAGCTGCAGCAAAAACAGGATGCAGTGACCTTTCATCCTCTTTGGTTCACTCATTTAAGCATTGATTATTTTGTAGATTAATAATTGATTTTCATGAATTAGTTTGTACAGATTTTCAGTGCTGAGGAAATAGTGTGATCTGGATCACAATGACTTGAAGAGCTGCTCATCCACCAGAAATTATTTTTTGAATATAAAATAATGAAGTGTAACACACTGCTGACAGGGAAAAAAATCCTGGGGATACACTGAATTATTAATAAAACACAAAGCATGCTACGCCTCCAAATACCAGCATAAAATATCAGCTTTTTGCAAATGCAAACTTTAAATATAATGATAATATTACTACTTACTACTACTACTGGCCTTCCAAGACTCGTACAGTACTGTATAGGGCCCTTTCCTGCTCCATTACAAAGGATGGAAAGTAAAGCCGTGCAGAAAGAGACACTACAAGGACAAAGAGAAATCAACAGAGATTAAATTAATACACCAGATTTTATTTCCACTCATCCGCTAACTCCCAAGCTGATGGAGTGTTTATATTTAGATGTGAATATGTGCGTGTTTATGTGTGAGGGAGAACATTTCAAATGTTAGTCCCCTGATTTTTTTTTTGTGATGTCGGCTTGAATACGGTGCATCTGTTGGGTTTTGGCTGCTGGGATACTGGCCCGGTCTGCTTGATAGTGCTCCAAGGTCTGGGGGCAGCCTGCTGGCGCTGCCAGTTGGTGGCTAGCCCAAGCGGGTGGTTTGCCCATTATAGTTTGTAAAAAAAAAAAAAGAAAAAAAAAAAAGTAAAGCCAGCTCCAAGAATCACGGTCCCAAAAGTATTTACAAAACTGATATGTCTTTGTTTGTCCATCACACGTCAGAGACACAGAAATAGACCTGGACCACTGGGACACAGACAGTGCCTGAATGTGTGAAGCACATGTTTGTGTAATGAGTTAAGAGAACATGGACCCATGAGGATACGGACAAATATGGGTCCATGTTCTCTCCAATAAAGTGTTTATTAGTAACAGGTGAGGGGTAATCCAGAGATAGAGATTTGATTTCAGGAGTATCAGCAACTCTTACACTTACAGCGCAGATCACTTACAAACAGCCGCATATAGAGGACAGCTGACATTGAGAGCATACAGAAGCAGCTAAATCAAAATTAATGTGATCTTGTCACCACCCTGAACACCAGAAGAGGAAGAAGGAGCGAGGACAGAAGTGTAATTGATATCTACAGCGTCGACTCCAACACTAATTCATCCATGTGATTGATGCCTTCTTCCTTTTTTTTTTTTTTTTTTATCAAAACCTCATTAAAACAACTCAAACATGAAGCCCTGCTATTTTTTTTATTACAAAATGGCATGGAATCTATGTTCTTTATGCCTTACAAAACCAAAATTCAAACCTGGGACATTTCTATCCACAAACGGCTCTTCTTAAACTCGATTTCATTCCACATACAATGTCAGTACATTTATGCAAACACCTGCAGGTAGTTAATTAATTTCTGAAGTCATTATCTTTTAACCTTTCCATTTCCATATTATGAAAAAACAAGAAATTGTAGACAAGAGTGACTTTGTGTGACTGCTTTACTGTGAACATGATTTATGGAGAGGTTGCAGACAGAGCTATGTCAGCCTCACTCTACAAACGTGATACTTGTCATCAGATGTCTGGGACTGTATTTTTTGCACAAACAACACCTGCAGAATTTGAATATGCATGAGATTAGATGTGATCAGTTATGTGGTTGATGTGTGAGAAACAAATTATTTGGAGAGTTGTGAAAGAATGTTTATCTTAATATTTTTGTAACACAACTTGATTATAGTTCAAACTCTACACATTTCATGGCAACATTTAGCATGTCACTGCAACATATCTTGTTTAATGTTTTTTTCTTTTCCTTCATTAAATATTGGGACCATTCTGCAGTCACAATGCTCTGAATGCTCCACTTTCCTCATCAGCTGATTTTGGAGAGTGATGACTTTTGTTTGGTTAACCTCTGAGCATTTTAAATGTATCCTGCTGCGCTATAAATATCGTCCTCCCTTCTCTGATCCTCTGGTGTGCAGCTGGTAGCTATGGCCATCTAGAGGAAAAATGAACACAGTGCAATGTCCAGTGCCTCATTCCAATGGTACCCAAACTTAATTAGCTAGTGACCCTCTTAAAGGAAGCTATGTCTACTTCCAACCCCTTGTTGCAGGATATATATTTCTACAAGCTGTTACATGGTTTATAAATGACTCTTCCCTCTCTGATATTAATTCTTTTTAGAGGCCATAAAAGATTAAGTGATGTAAAAGAAAAAAAGATTAGAACAGCCTTAAAAAAGATGCAGTCTGCCACCCTGGTAGCTCAGCAGTGCAGCAGCCTGCATGGGCTTGCGTCTGGTCCGTGCCCTTTGCTTCATGTCATCCCCCCCCTTTTCCCCTGCCTTCCCTGTCTCTCTCTGCTGACACTGTCAAAATAAAACCTACGAAAAACATGTAGCTAAAAACAGAATTGTGTACCATCTTTAAGATCTTGTTAATTCTCACGTAACGTTAAATTTATCTCTCCTGACGACCTCTTGAAGGGGTCCTGACCTACAGGCTGGGAACCACTGCCTTAGGGCACGGTCGTTATATCTTGTCGCGTTAAATGTGGGTAGTGCAAGTGGGGTCAACAACAGACACTTCTTTGCTATTGGTTGAGGCTGCAACTCTGGCAGTCAAAGTTCACCAGAGTTGAAATCCATGCAAAGACGATGCCAGTGGAAGCAAATATTTTATTCACTTGTTCTCTTGCATAGAATTGAAGTGAACAGGAGTATTTTGCCCCATTGCAGTCTTTATACCGGTTGCTCCACTTGGAAACAGTTTTGGATTTGATTGGCATATTAAATAATGATATTTAATTAATATAACTATCATTAGGATAATCCAAACATACTTCACATTTTACTTAAATATAAACTATATCAAATAACTGTGTAACATTTGTAAAACTCGACACAAGATGGCACTAGAGCGCCGCTATTTCACTCCATACTTGTGGGTTGAGATAAGAGGAGAGAGAGAGAGAGAGAATGAAGTCGAAACCTCAGTGATGTTTTATGACACACAATCAACTGAATGCTTCCATTTAAACCAACATTAATTAAATTTATGGCGAATTGAGTTTACACACTGGAATAGAGTTTTCTTTCCTGAAATCACTTGAGTTGATTTACTCCATCTTTTCCACTTGGTTGCCCATAATTAGATCCAAATGACTCAGTCCTCATTACAGATGTCTCCCTGGAATTTAAACACTTGTGTTGACTTGCTGCATCTTCGTGTGCTTGTTTGTGTGTGTGTGTGTGCCTGGAGGAATTTAATTATGTTACAGTACATACATGCATTTACATTGTGTGTGCATTGTGGTATATCTTTTTCTCCGTGCTGGTTGCTGAGCATGTTTTACAGTGTGTCACTAATGTTCTCAGCCATGAATGGCACTTTGCACCCAGGCCAACACTGTGTGACTCATAATTGAGCTCCTTCTCTGGCTCTTGCTGGAAGGTGGGGTCATCCTAATCCCTTAAACCTCACTTTCTACCAAATCACATCCCAGCCTTCCACTCAACGAAGAACTCTCCCAAGATTTCCCTTCGCTCCAGAGGATCAAGATCTTTTTGGTATATTTCAGCAGGAATACTGTATCGAGGCTATGCATTTTCCCACAAGGATCAGATTATAATATGCCCATGTACACGCACACGCGCACACACTGAAATAGATGTATTTGCATGGTACAACATGTACATCTGCATGCCTACAGTTGACTTTGACTTAAAATATTAATCACTTCATCATTATTTCCAAACATCTTGAACTATAAGCTCTACCTAAGTTCTGTGAATTTCCATTCCCTGTGTATCCATGCTGCTCTGAACAATGACATGATCCTCAAATGGCTTTATTCTAAATCCCCAGAAATCCGTAACAACCACCGGCATGAAAGTAAAGCAGGGTGACCCTTTTCCAACAAGCCATTATTCTCTTTCTTCTAAACAAAAGGGACTCGGCTTTCCAGCTAACGAGACTGAACTCATGGTCTTGCGGTTGGAACAGAACAAAAACATTTACAGGGACCGTATCCTGCAGAGTCTGTGTAGTCACAGCCATGTATGTGTGCATGTGTGTGTGACCATGGATGTCCGTATGCAGGGTACGGATGTGTGAGGTTTTGACTTGTGTTCAGTATTTCCTCTCTAGCAGGGCCTCGGTCCAGTAGATGATAAGATTACAGTACTGGTTACAGGATCTACCTATGGCCTACACCAGGGCTTTCAGGGGCCAAGTGTCTATGTGTATATGGTGTTTGTGTGTGTGTTAGGGGGATGGGGACTTGTGTAATCTAAATCAAAACAATGGAAAAAAGTCAATAAATTCATGTTACGAAGCCACCCACTAACTTGTGCTCACAACCAACAACAACAGCATACTGACAGATGCAGCTGCAAGCAGTAATATTTAGGCAAAGTGCATCAAGGAGAACACAATGCACAGGTGAAAACTGTGTTTCTGCACTCACTCACTCACCTTTGCAGATTAATGGCTTACTTCCTGTGTCTATCTTTGTGCCAAGTTCATGTGCGCAGTTTAAAGTCAGCCAGTTTAAAGTATCCAAATTGTATCGATAACCTGGATCCACAAGATGCTTCCTGTCACATCTGGTGTAGATTGAATTAATTGTTTAGGACAAAAAAACAAAACAAAACATGTTTTTGACTAAATTCAGAATGTTGGACACATTTTGAACTACTTTGAATTAAAGTGGGAAAATGTGTTTTGTGGGACGGTTCAAGAGTAACAGTCAAAACTATGAGATGAATGTTTTAATGGTGGTATTACAGGAATGAAATGTGCTTTGTGTTTGTGGAGTAGTGAAGAATATTGATTTTGGAGAAAAAAAAGCTTCATCTTTCAGCAATGCGCAGCTGGATCAGATGTTATTCAGATTAGTTACAAGAGGTAAAAGACTGAAGCGCACTAATTGATTTGACTTCATTTGGCTCTGATGGAGACATAGTAGTGCACTATTAGCGGCAAATCAGTCTCTATCCTCCAATATCGATCAGACAAATCAGGGAACAAAGAAATTGCAATTTTTCAGCAATTGTCTTCAATTTTGCTGCCAGTTCATTTGCCTGTCGCAGATTACTTGACTGTAGATCTGAACATAAGCTCAAAAATCAATCAATCAAACAATCAACGTTTAATGTGCTTTTTTTGGGGGTGGGTCATGAGAGATGAAGTTTTTTAGGACAAAAAGCAAAAATTTGTTCTTGATGAAAAGAAATTTGATATGTAGAAATCTGTTAGACACACGGACCAACTGAAATGAACGCTGAATTGAAGGCACTAAAGGAACTACTGTAATAAAACTAAAATATCCATGCAGGCACAGTTTTTTAGTTTATTTTAATCACAAGCGCTCAATCTTTCTTCTTCCATCACTCCTCAAATATTCATACTGTAAATGTGACAATATCACTCCTGAGGAGTGCTCCACCCTGCTCTGCACATTGGGATTGGCGGTGCATACTTCTTACCTCGTTCCTATAGGTTGGCCAGCCAAATGGCCAATTTGGCCTGAACAAACAGAAAACTTAATATTACACCGCAAGTGTTTAAACAGACAGTCTAAGAGAAATGGAAGTGGTGGGTTGTTAAAGCCATCAAACAGAATTACCTGTGAGGGCTATGCTAACCTCACTGTATGTGTACTTTGTGTGAATAGTGTGTACCTGTCTGGTTGTGTGAGTGCGAAGACTGTTATTCCCCTAATTCAATATCCATCATTTCCTACAGTTTTCTCCTCCAGTTCTGGTGTGTTTTGCCAAGACATGATTGACAGCTGTGCCAAGGCGGGTCTGTCTGATGTGTGTTTGTGTGTTTGGCCCCGGCTCAATAGGTCCGATGTCAGTGATTTATGTCTCTCACATGGACACACACTTAGGCATCCTGGGGAAAATGTCAGATGATACAGAGATCAGCAATGTAATTTCTGTGTGTGTGTTATGCTTCAATGATGTCTCTCAGGTGAGTGTGGATCTAAGGTGTCCAGGGGAAAGGCCTGCCTTCCTGCTACTCTGCTGTACATCCATCATAGCTGCTGATAACGAGCTGTTTGCTTAATTGCACCTGGAGATCCATCATGCAGCAGAGTGCCCCGTCACATGAGCTCTCTGGGCTTGGCTGCTGCCCTGTGTCTCCCGTTGCTTCACATCTGCCCCTCTGAGACTGTTCCCAGTGCATTTTATATAACGGAGCAGAAGGCCTTGTTTGTCTGTCCACCCTGAATTTTCCTCTAACTGTGGGACTACTGTGTAGCAACTTCTGTAAAAAGTTGATTACATAAAGAAGGGATTTTCAGATTTTACCTATTATGCTTTGTTTCCCTGTATTGTGTGTTCTCATGCATGCATGTGTGTCATGAGCACATGGACATGTTCTGTGTGTGCCTTTGTGTGGGTATACTGTATATATAAGCAAAGTGCTACGTGTGTGTTCTGGTCTGTTAATGAAAATGTGTTCCTTACTGACGTGGCATTTGGAACAAGTAACGCTTTGGAACAAGATGCTTAGCGAGACAGAGACATGTGTCATCAGCCAGGGACAGGGTGGGGAGGAGATTTATGGGGTGCTGAGACTGACACAAGACTTACTCATGTTGCTAATGCTCATGTAGGCTTTGAGATAAAGAATAACCATAAACACTTATAGCCAAGAACCTCCCAACACACACATATATATGATACACAGGCCAGTACATACATACTGTATGCATGTGCATGCAAATTATACAGCTTTCACACACTCGTCTTGGACCACACACACATAGACACATCATTTCCCAAATACTTAGAGAAGACAGTCTTGCCATTCTTCTGTCTACACAACACTAACACTTTTTAAATTAACGAACAGGGAGAGGGAGGTTTGAAATATATTTAATAAATTTATTAGCCACAGATGGATGATTAAATGTTACCAGTCTGATCAGAACAGTTAGGATGTAGATTGAAACATCACTTTGTATCGTGTCCTGCGCCTGCAGGCTTTGGGATCTGGTATCCAGAGCCCAGGTGCTTTAGCTGTTCTGCCGCAGCATGTGTTGACCATGACGGGCTGCACTCTGGATCGCCTCAGGCCTGCAGGCCTTGGTTAGCTCCAGATGTGGTCTTTGGACCCCGGATGATTAGGTACGTAATGGAGGGCCAACTGGAATTGGCTAATGTCTACCCAGGGGGCCCCACTGGGCTTGAAGTGAGGGCTGGGCAAGGTCAAATGATTTAGATAGACCAGGATGTCGTTGATGATGCAATGGGCAGTTCTGCCATGCAAGTGAATTGGTCCGATGGGTGTTCCGACTATGCTTTATGTGTCTGTAAAATGCACTGAAGTGTGTTTTATGGATTGTTTTTAAGCTACCTTGCGGTAACCAAGGAACTAGTTAGCTTCATTTCTAATCCTTTTTTTATGTTCTCATTTATGTGTCGTACATAAAAAGAAAACATGCAGCTCACATATGCTGCAAAAGCCGTAAATCTCTTAAAGGTGTTCTTTATCATCGTCGCTGTATGTTGATGAAGCTGACATTTTTAAAGTATATGATATTCATGTAAGTTTAAGGACGGCTGGCATAAGAACTGGGACTTTAGAAAATTGAGGAGATTAAGAGAGCTGAAATGAAAAAGTTTGAAACGGAGGCCAAGTTAAATTAAAGATTATTTCAGCTGAAACCTTAGTGTTTGGCAGAATGTTTTTATACTGCAACATCTCAAATTAGCAAAATCCCTAGAAGACCAGACGTTTTTTTTTTTTTTTTTCATTTGCAGTGCTGAGTTCCATCAATCACTGGTTTATACTGTATGCAGTATGCAATAACAAAGCCATGGGACCACATCACTGTATAGTATGCTCATGTGATGTATGTACTATAAACACACACACTGTGTGTACAGTTCAGTAACATACTGTACTTATACATGCACACATAAATATAAATGCACGTGCATGCATGTACACGCATAGAGTAGCGCCAACTAAAACAGGGATATATCAAGAAACTCCAGCAAGATTTAGTGCTGGGCTATGTGATATGCAACCAGTGGGAGTGAGGGGTGGCAGGAGGGTCCGCAGGTTACGGTATGTTCTCCAAGTCTGAGACTGAAAGATGGAACCCATAGTGGATACGTCCGGACCAAACTTTCACTTAGTCCTACATTCCTCTATTCGTGTCTCTCATTGGTGTCTAATTGGCATTTAGCTGCTTCAGTGCTGCTGTGTGTGTGTGTGTGTATTCATTAATGTGTGTCTTTGTGAGGACCAGTTTGAATTTTGGACCTAGTGTGGACTGTAAGGAGTGTGGTTTAAGTCTGTAGTGAGTGTGGAAAGTGTGGAGACTTTACAGCTTTCTTAATAGGGGACCACACAGATATAGAAGTACAAATATGTGTGTGTTTGAGTATACACGGATTTGTCCCTGTCTGCTTACTGCTGCACTACTTCACCCTCATCATAATTTCCCAACAAATGTTCTCAGAATCATCAGAAGTTTAAGTATCCCTGCCTCAGACTAGCGATGTGAACCTGTGTGCCTGCCTGTGTCTTTGTTTAGATGCATCATAATTAGTGATTACCTGATGCTGACTCACAACCTGTTTCTGGACAACTGGACGCTCCAAGCTACTTTTATTTTAAGCGGTGTAGCATTTGGAGGAAATTAAAAGGAAAATGACGAACCAGACTAAACGTGCTTTACCTTTGCGTGTCAGACTAAACAAGATGAACAGTCAGAAACAGTAGATGTGGTTTATTTCAGATCTACAAGTTGCTGCTCTGTAAACAAACATGAGGAAATGTGCAATTAGAGTAATAAGCACATGTGGCTCAGTTACAGTGGTGAGTAGTGAGCATCTGCAGACCACTGACACCACCTAACTGAACATTTGTGGTGGACATGAGCAAAATGTGTGCGTACGTATGCACTTCTTGATGTATACATGAAGGTGTGTGTGCGCGCGCATATGTTTGTGTGTGGCAGGGGCCGCAGGGCTGACTTAAGTTAAGACGTCAGTATGTGTTTGCACAGACCATAATGATTCTGCCAGGCAGCTCTCCCATGGCAGCAGTACAGTGGCAAAGAGACACACACACACACACACACCTGCCCCCCGCCGCATTCAGCACTCCCTTCCTCTAAGGACATTATTTCCCTTTGCTCTTATTTACTCAGGCCAGGAGCACTGCCATGGCAACCAGCAGTGTTTTGGAGAGTGCTTGTTTAGGGAATGTGTGTCAAGGGACAGATGAACGAACACATGGGACCCTCTCTCCTTCTGCAGGCACCTGAGAGGGGAGGAAGTCATATGAGGGAGGGGGTGAGGAGGAAAAGCCAAAGGCCAGTGAGTGCACAAGTAGAGGGGCAGCAGTTTTTCATAGCACTTGATCTTTTATGTACACCTGAAGTGTCTGTGATCTATGACATGCACAGGTTACCAGCCTGTTCAGCCCTACATCATCCTCAAATATACAGCATCTGTGCAACATAGCCGGGTTTTCCTAAGTAATCCAAAACACTGTAGCCTACAGCTTAGTTGTGTTATTGTAATAAAAATCATGTTTTTCTTAATAATCACCAAATCAGTTCTGTATCCTCTGATGGCAGGGAGGAGAGCACAATTTTAAAATTCAAAACATTTCCTGTTGGGAGTGGAGTGGAGCAACAGCACAGATCTGCAGCGCACCGGTGCACTGTTGCATGTAATGGCTACAGTGAAAAATAGGATTTCTGGGCTGGTGTCACTGAATGCCTGACCTAGTCCCTGCAGTCAGAGCAGTAGCACTTGTTCCCTCTTAGAGCTTAAAGAGCTGGGAGCCTTTTGGAGCCACTGGGCTGCAGTTTTAGGCCTGACGAAGATTAAAAAAAAGAAAAAAAAAAAAAAAAGCTCTTCCCTCCCTCTCATGAAACCCAAATCTTTCATCTCACCTCATCACAAAATCTGGAACTACCTATTGCTGGCTTTCCCTTTAGCTCCAACTAACTAAACTGTCAAATAATGAAATTCTGATCAAGAAATGATTGAATTAATTACTTTTCTGGATTGAAACTGTCATGCATCATAATAAATAATTGAGTTGATTTGAGGTTTGAGATTTAATGCTTAAAAATCAAAAATTAAATCATACACTTTAGAATTCCCCTAAAAGGACTTAGACCAGAAGAGGGCGGTCATGTGCAGGATAAATAAATACTGACTGGCACCCATGTACCTCTTTAGATAAAGTTATTATATGTACTGTCTTATTTTGTATTATGTATTTGTAGGTGTCACCAATATTTGCACATTCTCCGTCTGTTGTGGGAAGTCTTCATGCAGTGGGTTTTCCCCATCCAGCAAAGAATCTGAGGAACGTGTATGACCTGATGAGTGAACTTATCCAGAAGTCAGGGTGTAAATCAGATACATATCAGATACACAGAGGCTCTTTTGCGCTCAAACGGCCTGATTCAACTATTTTTGCTCATCCTTGTTGGATCGAGTCCATTGCACACAGCGAAGGAGTTCTAATTAGATTAGCAGTAGTTAGACATCCTGCAGATAGACATGCAGTTAGCACGAACGCAGACCTGATGCTGACTATAACTCGACTTCAAAGGGAGCGGCCGCTTCGTGTGGTTGGAGTGATAAAACTGCCCTTCAATGTAAGAATGTTAATGATCAGGGCTGCACTGCTTTTGATGGAAGAATATATATAGAGCCAAGTGAGAGCGTGTGAAAGAGCCTAAGTGGGTGTATGGGTGTCTATGGTATTTCACAATAAAGGCCCCATAAAACAGTACTTGAACATAGTACTTAACATAGTAATACATGACAGAATCACAGAGATAAATGGTACTGTTGGAACTTAATGAAGTATTAGTAGAGACAGTCCAGTGTGGCTGCTCTGAGTGCTGGACAAGCCTGGAGGTTACTGCAGGTTTAGAGTGTGTGACTGCAGACGCTGATGAATAGAGACCGTGTGAAAGTGAGGCCTGCTAAGCTGTGTGAGGGTCTAATTCAGAGAGCCACTCATGGGAAATTATGAATCACATTGTTTTCGACACTACAACTGGATTTTGGACTCAGTGAGGGAGAGATGCAGAGAGAGAAAGTGAGAGGGGCATGGAAAGAATCGCAGAGGATTTATGATGTCTGAGCCCTCCTGTGAGAGGGCCTTTCCTCTGACAGGCAAGGAAATACTTCTCCAATCTGTCTCCCTGCTGACACCAGTGCGTAACAGACACAAACATGCCCCCCTTAACCCACCCATGCCCCCTCACTTTCCCTGTGTTGCTGTTCATCTGCTCTGTCTTTAAATCTGCTGGTAATGATGCAGCTCATTGAAAGTGGTGAGAGCAGGGGGAAAGAGAGACCAGAAGGGGAAAAAAATGAAGAGAAAAAGAGGGATACGTCCAGTCCCCGGAGCTTCTGGGATTCCCGAGCTGTGGAAAATGTGCGCTCGTTGTCTCTTCATCCTCCTCCAGAGAGCACAGTTTCCAGGAAGTGTAGAGGTTAAGCACACACAGTTTCGCACTGACCTCTCACCTCTGATTAGCCTAGCGTAGCCGCTAAGTGGTTCTCTGTGACTCCTCCACTCAGCCTGCCAGCTTTTCCGCCATTTTCACACAGTAGCAGCAGGCATGATGTATTTCATATGTCACGTGGCTCCGGCTATTGTGGTTAATGAATAACCAGTCCAGCATGACCAGCTTTTTAGTGTAGCTTGGTTTAACTTAGGGTGCAAATATGCATGTCCACTTTGCCACTGATGTGCACGCATCCCAGTGTAGCTGAGCCATGCTAACTAACAACAGGATTTGGTTCTGTTTCTGTACATGAATGCCTGCAGGCAGTAAGGCCGACTTGTTTGTGGCTTTGCATTGTGTGATTTTAACGCTGCGCTGCTGTGAGCATAACCACTGGCTTTGGTCTTGTTTTTTCCTCCTCTCCCACAGCTGACCCATTTATGACCCGTTTTTTCTCGTCATGCCAGATATTAGAAAAGTTTAATCATTGCTGGGAGACATACAAAGAGGATTAACATTCCTGGGTCTCCTACACTCAGACGTTGCCCTTCTCCCTCCCGTTTCTCCTCTGTTTGGTCCCCCCCCCCTCTCTTTCTTCCTCACTTCTCTACACTTTCATTGCTTTGCTCGTTACTTCAGCCTGTTGCTCCTTTCATAAGCGTGCTAATAGTCCTGTTAGCAATCAAATATCTCACTGACTGCAGTCCTTTCACCTCTCTCTTATTTATTCAACTGTAAATGTAAAAGTACAAGTGGACTGGTGTAATACTGACGCTAGAAAGTCGTAGTTGTAATGACAGCATCAGATATTTAATGTTGCTCTTGTATTGGTCTTACCCTTCCTTTGTTTATTTGCATCTGTGCAGGATATGACCAAATTGTTTGTGTTTGTGCTGGACAGTTAAGCTCCAATTACAGCATTTCACCATGGAGGCCTGAAGGCTGAAGACTGTGTGTGGTGTGTGGGCTCCCTGGTGCCATGTCCTCTGTAATACATACAGGATGTGTCTGCTGTCTGTGTATACTGTATCAACAGTGCATCTGTATGCTGTCACCTACTGTACACAGTGCTCTCTGTATGGACAGTAATAGCGGGGCTGTATTTCACTTCATAATGAGTTTGAAGAGAGATTAGTGTGGTTAAAGTGTACAGCTCTGTGTCTCCAATCAGCACCACGTTTCTTCTATCTATAACTGATCATGTGTGCTTGCCTCTGCCCTCCACTCCACTACCACACACACACACACACACACACACACACACACACACACACACACACACACACACACAGAAACCACAGTTTGCAGACATTTTCTTCTTAACATTAGATAAGATCTGTCAGATCAGCTCCAAACAGCTCTTATCAGGTGTAATTGAGTAAGGGGATGACCACCACGGCTCTCACACTTTTTGGGTGTAGCACTGACTCCCTTCCAACACACTCTCCAACTATGTGGAATAAATGCACATCAAGATAGAGGAGTACTGAATGTTTCACACATTATTACTAGCACCAGGTGCACATCTGACCTTTGAGTTTTATTGAAAACTATACCCCTGTAATTTGAACAACCAATATATATGTTCTGTCTGTTGATTGTGACATGAGGTTGTAACACTGATTTTAATACTGTGAGTCCACAGTTTAAAAAACACCAAATTGTTAGTGTATTTAAGCTTCCCACATCACATGTATGTTTTCCATGTGAGGCCATGTGTGGGCTAAAACCAGATTGCTTTCTGCCGCAGCCGAAGAAGAGGCTAGTATTTCCAGAGTTTGTTTGATGTATGATGCTATCTACTGGATGTATAGCACCACCTCAGTGCTGTCTCCAGATTGATGAGTAGTCCGCCTGAGGCTATACAGTAGAGACTCGGCCGGGCCTTTGAAGTTTTTTGTTGATGAAGTCAGCCATCATCAGTCACAGCCTTGTTTCGGCTGTCCAACATCATGCTTCAAGAGTTTAAGTGTTTTCTGGACTGTAGTCCCAGATCCAACTAATTTGGGTCAAATAAATATTTTTATAAGCTATATTATTAAAACCAAGTGCTATACAGGTAGCCAAAATACAAAGTAGAACTAATATTAAGCTTTATTACTGTGTGGAACCTCTCCTGAGCCATTAGAACTGTTTTAACTCTGGCATTTCATTCTATGAGTGTCTGCAACTCTGCTGGAAGGATATGACAACGTTCTTCCATGAGAGATTACATTATTGGGTTTTTAATTGCTGTTGGTAGTTGGTGGAAAGCACCGCTTCAGGCGCCAATCCAACATGTCCCATTTAATAAGTGCTAAGATGTGACTGACATGGCTATGGCATGTGGTTCACATCATTTCTATGCTCATCAAAATGTTTTAGTGACCACTAGGGACCAATGGATATGGGCGGCCAATGTCATCCTGCAGGCGACCACTCCCGTTGAACTCAGGGGACAAATGGGATCACCCAGATTGCCTTTGCATGCATTGATATTTCCCATGACCTGTGGCAACTTCAGTGGATATAAAACATGCAGCCTAGATCAGAAGAGAGCTGCCAAAACTGCCTTTAAAGCCCCAGAAGACTTGGTTTTTAAGTATTTTGCTATAAATTCAAACATTTACCACAGATTTCCTTCTTTTTTATTCATTAAATTCAGCAAGTCTGGTTGGGTGCCAGCATGTCTAGCAAGGAGCTGTTTTAGAAAATACATTTTCAGGGTCTTTAAAGTCAAATTTGTGCAGTTTTTATTTCAGCAGCTGCCATCATTGTCAGCGGGCTGGCCAAGCAAGTGTTAAATGGTGAAATAGCTGTGTCATTAGCGTTATCTTTTGTGTGCCACGGTCCACCCCGTCACAATCTGACCCCTTTCTCTGCCTCAGCGTTGCAGCAGCTTTCATCAGTCATATAGCCGTTCTTCTCAGCCTATCATCAGCTGTCATTAGTGCTCTTAGAGGCCCCTGCTCTTACTCACACACACATACAGCACAAGCTATCCTTCAAGGTTAGATGACAGCGGCCTAAATGCTTCGCCACATGACAACCTTTGGTAATATTTCAGCTGCAAATTTTGGAGAATGAGAGGCATTTCATCCTTTACTCATTTATTTTTTGGAAAGTTTATTGTAATCTGATGATTTGTGACACCCGCCTTATGTTTGTCTTATGTTTTTGACCTTGTCAAGGAGAAGAAACCTTTAACCAGAAACCACAGCACACACCCTGATTGATTGCTATTTGTCATTGACCGTGACCGATTGTAACACACACAAAGACACAAACACATACACATGCACAAACACCCCTTTCTGATACGATATCTTCTCCAAAGGCATTGCTTTGCTGACAGGTAGCCAATAAAGCCATCATTTTCTGGAGCGACAGGATGAATTATTGCAACCATTCTGTCTCTGTCTCACTGAACACACACATCCATCTCCCCTGAAGTTACTTTGACAAAGACATGACCCAGTTTTCACCCTTAAGGCCCGTAAGAGGCCTTTATCATTTCTAGTTTTTTCATGGTACATGCATATCGTTTCCACCCTGTTAACAGACACTGCAAGCATTTTCACATAGTCTTATGGAAGTATTTTTAATCCTTGGGAAAAGGTTATTTGGGAGTTCTCTTTTAACATTTGGCTTGGCTAATAAAACACGAGTGGTTACATGTGCTGCCCACTGATTAAATACATCAGACATTTATATGCCACATGATAGAGGGATTGCTTTGAGGGAGTAGGCTGCTGCTGTTCCTCAGGCTGTAGGTTTTTTCGCACCATACTACAATTTACTTTTCAGAAAGTAAAGAGAAAAAAAACGATAATACAGAGAATCATATTTTATTTGTGTTTAACAATCTCCCTGCTTGCTGCTAGAAACTGATACAGTTAGCTCTGGCCCCTTCTGGGGCGCCGTCTCTGGCTGATCTGACTAACTCTCAGAGCCCCTGTTGTTGATGTGAAAGTGTTGGTGTTTGCTTTGGCGTGGGGGAAAACCTGTAAAAGTCTATTCTTAGCCTTTGAAAAATTAAATCAGGCAGCCGCCAAGCTGCTGGCTGTGAACTGAGTGACTGTATCATGTTAGCGCCCAGTAAACATAGATAAATCATGCACACACATCAGTGACAAACCTGTGTGTTTCAAGTGTAACCATGAGGTTAATTACAGGTGTGTACAAGTGCATGAATGTGTTTGCGCTGCAGGTATGTTCATCGTATGTGTGCAAATTCCCTGTCTATGTCTGTCTATGTGTGGATGAGCCTGTGCAGCACAGTTCAAGCGTTGTTTGATGAGTTTGGCATAGGAAGCCATTGATTTGTTGACTTGTCCCTCTACATCAACAGAGCTGCCAGCAGTAGGTCTGCACTCAGTGAAATGGCAGAGCGAGAAGAGAAGGTGCAGGATGTCGAGGCTGGACTTGGACCACAGAGGTGATCATATTCTCCTGTAAACTGTGGCCTGAGGATAGATACACACACCTATTGTCAACAGGCACAATTGATTGTCAGATAGCAAAAAGGTAATGACATAAAATGGCTTATGCAAACTGTCATCAGTCAGTTGAACAATCATTTCAACTGTAGATTCATGCAAAGGGTTAATTCACAACGTTTATTCTTATCTTTCTGAGCACTTACAGATATTTAAGGAACATTCTAGATGTATTTGTTTACATGTAGAGAGAAAATCAAATGCTAAATATCTTGCACCACCGTGTAATCCTATTCTAACCATGGTTTTTGCTGTGCTGCAATTTCCCATACACTTAGTGACAGAGCTTTTCCGTATTTATTATATTTATGTATGTATTTCTATTTTTTTTTTACATTTTCCTTTCAAATAAAGAGCAGGGCAAAGAGTATTTCATGTAAAAAGGTTTGGAGACAAAGATTTAACTCAGTGAACTGTAAAATGTTATTCACAAGAAACTTGTAGCATGCAGAGGACAAAAACACATGAAAGAAGCTTCTCATAGCAGTGACATTTCTAAGAGTTGGGCCACAGCATCTGAATGTTTGGGCGGTGAGTGTTAGCGTGGATCAAAACCTGACGCCATGCCTTCCAGGCAAAGGGTTGGTCCCCTGGGTAGCGCCAATGACACATCCAGCAAGGACAGCTCATCCAAGGCACGGGGTGGTGAGTAAACAGAGACTTACTGGTCCATGCCCGGTGGTTAGTCTGATGAATGAAAGGTGGATGGATGGGGCCTAGTTGATGAATGTCTGTTAGGAGGGGGAATGCGTTTCCAGGAAAAGGGACAATACTGGACAAGAAGGGATGAGGTGGTGGCGTGGTAGCATGGGTTCAGCGTTCAGAACAGATCAACACTGTCCTCTTTCACACGCCGCACACATTCATAACACAAGAATCCCCCTTTTGTTGTCTGCCCGCCATCATGTATCAAAGCAAGTGCTCCACTTGAAAAGTGGTGCCATTCAGCTGTAGCAACACATACCCACTCTGCAACTGCTGAGCTAGCTGCTCGTGTGTCACATTTTAAGGTATTGCTGTGTGTGTCCGCAGATTTGTGTATGTTTGTGTGTGCTGTCGGTGATGTCTCTTTCTTTATAAGCTGGTGTTGACAGGCAGAGACAGAGGTTGTGTAGAGTGTGATGAAGGAGCCAGGGGAGTTCTCTCAGATAGCTGAAGGTCAAAAGTACCAAGGGTTTCATCATCACTCACTCGCATCGACTGCCATGACCAGAAGAGGACTGTGCAGGTTGACATGACAGCAACATCCCAGCAACCTTAGGCTTTGTATGAGTCATGTCTTTATTGATTTTACAATGTGAAGAAAAGTGCAGATTATCTAATGAGCAAAATAACACGAGGAAAAAACACCTCTGGGCTTAATACCCCTATATGCATGCAGGAAACATACGTATAAGTGTGTGAGCTACTGTGGATTGGAATGCTAATTTATTTTACTTAATCTGGATTTGTATGTTTTTCATTTTGCCATTGTGTTGTACAGGAGGGCCTCTTTACAGGAGCAAAAAAGCGTAAAAAGGAGCAGAAGCTATATGTACATATGCATTATGTAAGTGAGAGGATTATAGTCTGTTGTATGGGCTTTAAAAAAAGATCCCTTGATCATGTTGATCCCATGATCCCTTTGGCTCATAACACCCTTTAAGCCCTTTAGAGAACCACAAAGACACATGGTGGTCCGTAGGCCGTTTCTCTTACATCCTGAAAAATCAACATGTAACTGTACAGTGATAACATATGACATATGAGTTGATATGTACAATTTGTGTGCAGCTACCACATGCTGCAACTTCTGGCACTCTCACTAACACGCCACTTGGATTCCACTTAGTGGAAAGTTTCCCATTCTTTATGTAGGAAGTTGTTTGCTGCCCTTGTGAGACTGTTTTAGCTGTAACCTCATATTTACTGTCTCTCT
Source organism: Sciaenops ocellatus (assembly GCA_033000465.1). Lineage (NCBI taxonomy): Eukaryota > Metazoa > Chordata > Actinopteri > Sciaenidae > Sciaenops > Sciaenops ocellatus. The sequence continues at coordinate 14,457,659 of CP136872.1, read as the reverse complement.
ACATGATGAATAAACCTGCTACTGTTCTGCAGTCATAGCACATGTAATGTAGATAATGGGGCATGCTTGGATCCCAGCGTAATTTACATTGTGTGGTGCAGTGTAATTAAAAAGCAGTGTAATGTCCCGCTGTGTGGTTTGGATAGCTGCAGCCCGCTCCCTCTTAGTGACTGTGATCTCACTGAGGCTGCCTAAACAAATACTTCATCCCTCTGAGGAGGAGGAGGGGTGCGGTGCAAACACTGTGAGAGGGTGAGAATATCTGTACCATGCAGTGTAATGAAATATGTATTAAAGGAGAGAAAAAGGAGACACGATCATCAAGAAAAGACGCACATATATATAGTACCCGGCCTCCAGGGCTTCACCTTTTCATTATATATAAGCTATAAAATCCTTGCTGCCCATTTAGCTTCATCCTGACCCACCTGAAGACATAGCATGATATGATACCAGAAAATCCAGTAAGATGGTGTTAGTTAAAGCGCTGCATGGTGATTTAAGTGAGATTGCAATATGTTGAAGTATTCGAGAAGCTTTTCCTCATCCTGATACACAGTCCAAATGAACCCTGTCACCATGTGCCGACTTCAGTGCTTTTGCATATCATTTAAGTTATTTAAGCAATCCACGGAGCAATGACTTCATCGTTATATGATTTCTATAAGTGCTTTCAGCTGCACTCTTCTTTTCTGTATCTACACGTGGACATGCTGAGGGTACGTTCCACCATATTAGTTTCATCTGGTGTGTTTTTCACACGTGAGGGTTTTCAGTTGTTAACCCAAAGAAATCATGTCATTTCTCGGTTAGATATATGAGAAATGTGTGCATATATATATATATATATATATATATATATATATATATATATATATATATATATATATATATATATATATATATATATATATATATATATACACACACACACAAATGAATACAAATAAATAGTTTTTGGAAGTGAAGGTTGCGCTCAGATGCAATATAGGGCCGTGTAGTGTGAATGTGTGTCATCACTGCAACATGCAGAATACATCACAGAGCCAGAGGTCAGGGTGTATCCCTGTCAGCCCTCTCTCCGTTTGTTTATTGTATTGTCTTGCATGCCCCATTTTGATTATTTTTATGTCCAAAAAATATATTCACAAACAGAATGTTGCGTGACTTTTCCATGTTTGAAACACAACCTCCAGCTCTCACATAGTTTCAGCGTGGACTCATGGAGGCTGATGGACGTGTGGTGAAAACGTGTCCTCTCCGTCTTTCTTAAAGGTCTCCGTGAAGCTCTGCTGTGTGTCTGTCAGCTGTTAAACTCTGATCTCTGAAACAGAGACAGAGATACAGCGATGTATAGATAAACAGACAGGAATTTAGATGAGACAAACATAGAGTGACAGAGACAGGAAAATAAATAAAGCTCTGGAGTAAAACGACGGTGGATAGACGAAGGATTGGTCCGCTGAACTGACTGACCTCGTGCTTGTCTTGGCCAGAGATCAGTATGCAGAGCATGTGAGAAACACTCCATCTATGGCTGATAGTGAGCAGTGTTCATTCCCTTTCATTCGGTACATGTTCAAGAGGATCACAAGTTTCCAAAATCATGTAAGCTGAGCAGAGAACAAAAAAGCAGCGTAAATCATTTACATCTGGATCGGGCCTGCTAGACGGCCACAAGAGCTGCGTGGTGGGATACAGAGCTGTGTTTTCCCTGTGCCCTGTGTGTTTACTCGTCTGCTTACTCTTTGTCCTTCTATGTTTACAAAGGTTTAAGCCTGGAAATAATTATTTTCATTGTCATTTAATCTGTTGATTACATTTTTAATCATTTGATTCTAAAAATGTCAGAAAATAATGAGAAAAGTGGCCATCACCATTTCCCAGGGCCTGAGGAGGTGACATCAAACTTTCAAAATTTCCCTTTGTCCAAGCAACGCTTCCAAAGAAATTAAACTCACAATAATGAAGAGAAAAACAATAAATCCTCACATTTGAGAAGCTGGAACTAGCCACTTTTGAACATGTTTTGCCTGACAAAAGACTTAAACGATTAAATGATTATCTAAATTGTTGTATATAATGGTGGGAGGTTATGATTCAGTAGCCTAATGCTCGACACTGAAATAAGATATGTGTTTGTGGCATTTTATCTGTGTTGTTAATTACAATTCACTGTATTAGAGCTGAAAAGATTAATGGATTAGTAAATCATCAGAAAAATAATTGGCAGCTATTTTAATAATGTTCCAGTCCTTATTTTTTTAAGCAAAACATTTACTGGTTTCACCTTCTCAAATATGAAAAAGTGCTGCTTCTTTCTGTTTTATATAATTTTAAATGGATTATGTTTGGGTTTTGGACTGTCGGTCATACAAAACAAGCATTTTTAATATGTCACCTCATGCTCTGGGGACATTGTATCTGCATTTTCATTCATTTCATAGACTAAACAATTTTGTTCAATCAAGAAAAAAATGACAGACTGATTGATGATGGAGATACAGTAATTGTCAGTTGCAGCCCTACACTATATATCACCTGAAAGTGCAGACAGGAGCGTGGTATGACATCTGACATCTGAATTCACTGCCAAGATGCTCTCACTTCTACTGAAACACCTGTTTTTCATCGCACGTCTTAGATGTCTCTGCGGTCGGACAGTTGATGTTTTGACATCCCAGGGGTCCTTGCCGAAAACAGACCACACAACCCTCACATCCCACACAAAAAAAACAACACAACTCTTCTGATGAAACATTTTCCATTGAAACATGCTTTCCCCTCTTGCCCGAGTGCTCCGCTATGCCAAACATGTGCTGCTCTTTTGAAATGTTGGATCATTAATGTCCATAAACACTTCAAACGCTGAAGAGCGATTGCTCTGAAGCTGGCTTGGTGGAGCTGCATTTGGTGGGGTTATTGTTTTAGGCAGCGGGGTAAAGTACAGACCGTTTTTTGGGCGAGCAATCTGCTCATGGAAGGGAATCAGATGATTAAGCTTGTGCAGTCTGTATTCACACCAAGGACAAATACCAGTGGGGAACATTTAAGAACTTTTGTTATAGCAGATTTGTGTGGATATTTATTGCAGTAGGCCTGATTGTAAAAATTCTCACAAATTTTTCGCTCTTTCTGATTGTTAAATTCAGTGCATCATTTACGTATTTAAAATTTTAGATGCAGTCAAAAGAAATCCTGCATCATCACTGGAGATATTGAGCTGTGCTTAAGCCAAACCATTAAAATCTAATTTCCCTTGTGTTGTCAACCTGAAAGACAGCCGTAATGCAGTAATTGCATGATTTCAGCTTCTGTGCCAAACAAGCATATTATTTTTCAAGTGGTTGCTAATTGAATGCTGTAGATGTATCCAACTGCGAGGAGTACCTCCAGTTCTGTAGTTACAGGACAAATGTGTGTTTTATTATCTCCGTGGCCTGTGTGACGATGTCCTGGGATTTATTATAAGCAAAGCCGAGCAGAGGAGATGCGGTGAGGTGCAGAAAGGGGTCAGTGATAATGAAACAATGAGCAAAGTTATTGTCTGAGACTGAGTAAAGCCTGAACTACGGCTTGTCAACAGAGCAAGGGGTAAATAAAAAGATGAGAAGAGTGAGCGGTCTGTTAGCCTGAGGCTAAAGAGGTGTAGAGGATTGGAAGGCAAAGCAGAAGGCAAAAACAGGCTTAAGTAAAGCTTTAAGACTTCTTCTTAAATAGTGCCCAGCAAGGCCGATTAACAAAAAAACACTTGTGTAAGTAAATACAGATTTTCTGTCAAAGTGGGATATAGTGTTGAAATGATTAATTGATGAGTTGCTCAACAGAGTAATTTATCAATTAAGAAGACCAAATATTTGCTGGTTCCAGCATCTCAATTTTTCTCTCTTTTTTATATCACTGTGAATGCAGTATATTTGTGTTTTGGACTGTTTGCCAATCAAAACAAGCAGTTTGAAGAGCTTTGGATCTGGGAAATCGTGGCATTTTGGCAGAAAGGGCTCAATCAATAAATCAGATAATTCGATAACTCATTAGTTACTTATAGGAACTCATTAGTTTCAAAACCAGAGGTATAGAAGAGGTACAGAAGTAAATATTGAGTATGACAAAGAAAGTTGACACGTGACTCATATCTACATTTCAACTACAACTACACTTCATTTTTTCTCAAGAAAAAACAGGGTCTTTACGCCTGTGTTTCACATTGATTATACAGTGTTTACCTCTCCAGAACTCCTCGTGGTGGTACGGTGCCACCTTAGCTACAATGCTAATGTTTCTACCAGTAGTTCTCTTTTGTTATTATTGAACAATTTTGCATATTCAGAAACACAAGTAATTCGTTTTTGCTTCCATCTTTCAGTTCAGTAGCTGTTGGCTGTGCCGACAAAGGTCAACGTTCAACAAATCTGAACTTTCAGTGCACCCGGCATGGAGCCATTGCAACACAAGCTGTTTTTCTGCGTTAATCTAAATACACCTACATTCTCTGGATTTGCAACTACTCAGGACAGAAAAGGAAAGGCTTTTGTTACAAACAAAACAAACTTTTTATTTTCTTTCTTTTTTTTCCTCCACAGTTGTCAGAGTTTTGAGTTTTGAGTTGTTCAGAATTGTAAAATGAATCAAAGTCTTTTGTTTTCAACAGTCTCTCACTACAAAATAATCTGAATCTACAACGCTGGTCCTCAATGCATCAAATGTAAAATTCATTTAAGACCCTAAATAGTGGATTTGTGTATCTTTGAAGAACTCATTGTGTTCAGTTCTCTTAGGCAGGCACTTGAGGGGAGAGCTAGCAATGGCACAGGGCTTATTTCCACCTAACAATAGCAGAATGCCACCCAAACACACACCCTCTGAGCCACACTGATTATTCTGGTCTGTTTGAAAAGAGACCGACAAGTAGGAGATTAGGGATTGTGTCAATTAGTGACCACTGTCCACCTGATGAGAGCACCTCGCCTCTCAGGGCCTGATGGGGTCAGAGTTCACGACCTGACTGACAAAACATGGAGGCTGCTAACCTCCAGCCACAGAGTAAGGCTTTGACTCTGTGCACAGTTTTATCAGCCTGCATGGCCACACACACACACACCACTTTCACCTCCCTCTGACCTTCCGCTCATCCCTGTCTGACCTTGACCTCTGCAATAGAAAGCGAGAGATGGAGGTCAACAGGTCTCCAGGAAAACGGATTTATTTATTGGCTGATGCTTGTCTTTCCAAACGGGTGTAAATCTCTGCGCCAGCCAAGTGTTTGTTCATGCACGTGGGTGTGTGAAGAGTACGAACTTTTGTTTCCGCTCATGTGTTTGTGCCAGTATTTGTTTTGTCTGTGCTTTTGCATCGTGGCACATTTCTGTAGAAATACTTGTGGATGCGTGTTTGGCTGCACCTATGAGTATGAGTATATCCCCTTTGATGTCTGTGTGTGCGAGGGTGTCTGTGCGTGGGCGTGTGTTTGTGTGCGTGCTTTCCGTGCAGCTGTAAATCTCCGGACTGACATGTTGGTTCAGTAGGGAAACAGCAGGTTTGGGACACACTGATGGCCTTCACAGATGGCTTCAGGACCCTGCCCATGGGAGGCCTTCTACTCCACCTATTAATTTATTCATTTTCCACTGCAGAGGAGACACTGAGGCCAATGTGATTGTTTCCAAGAGCCAAAGTCCCTCGAGAGCAGCTTGGGTGTTTTCTTATCCAGTCACTTCTCCCCCCCCCCCCACCTCCACCCCCTCATTCTTTCCCTTAACCTCTTCTGCCCCCCTGCCCTCTTTTTCCTCAGGTTGGTGTTGTTGTGCATGTGTGTGTGTTCTGTGGATCTAACCCTGTCACCTCGGTGCAACAGGCAAGCTGACAGGCTTTAAATGTCGCTGTCACAGTGTCGTTGTGCCACTGAGTCAGTGTGGGACACAGATCTGTACGCAATTTGACTTCTTGTCACTCATTTGCCATTTATTACTCCTCTCATACTTAGCCACTTCACGTGTCCTTGGTCGATGTGATAGCTGTGTAATTCCAGATAAATGTAGATGCAACCGAGAGGCAATAGAAAGAGACTGCAGTCCAATTGCTCAGAGTTGGTTAGAGCAATCAGTTTGCAATTTGTCTTCATTCCATATCACAATCTGTCTCCACTTCAGGAGGTGGCTTGAGACACTCTTTAGCCAGATGTTGAAAGGTGTAAATTGATCCATTTAAACAATATTTACATATCCCAAGTAACTACTATGTTAAGCCTTCTGTTGAAGTAGTCATTTACAGGGTTTTCTTCAAGTGTAAACCTACTGTGACGTCATGCATTGGTTTGTGGACAACCGCTTTGAAGCCTCAAGTTCGGCAGCATGGACAATTTGACTCTATTTTCAAGCAGGAGGCAACCAACCTGCTCACACACTTTTTTGTATTACAGCTAAACAGCACAATAGTGCTGAAGAAGCCTTTTGGGTGAGAGGTGAAACCTCTCCACCAATCTACAAACAAGTACAGTTACCCCAGATTTAACCCTTCCCAAAGAGCCCGGTGTGTTGCCCCAGAAGTGTACTCTGTTCACGTCTGTTTTACTCTAAATGGGGCCATCATTTACAAAATGAAACATCATGCTGCACACAGAAAGACTTAAAACTAGCGATCAGCATAAACTCATTGGGAAACTCTTTTTGAGGTAATAAATCAAGTGAGAAGTAGGGCCATTTTTCTATAAAGCTCATTACAAACAGACTTTCTTTTGCAGCCAGTAGAGCTACCCTCTGCCATTAGTACAAATGCAGGAAGTGTGTGAAGGAGGCTATCTATGTGAAAGTAGAGAAACCATCCTTCAACAGAGGAGGCCTCAGACACCACCAACAATGCCGTCCTTTCATCCCTTCACAGCAGACTGAACAGCAATTCACACTTGGCCTCATGTGACTCCAATGATTGTCGTCCACACTGGAGCTCAGGTGACCCGAACAACTCTGACAACAGTCATCAACAGTCGTCAACGAAGCACTAACGAACCAGGTGGAAACAATGGACTGGTTAACACCAAGGCCATATACCTGGGTTTCCCCACTGGTCAGTTGAAACTGAAGAAGTCTCTCGGATGAGAGGTGAAACGCCTTTATGGATCTACAACCAAGTCCAGTTGTCCCAGATTTAACAATTCTCTAATGCACGTTTAAGACTCTGTCAGGTTGGCTTCACTTCACAAATCTAGAAGTTCTCTCCACTGAGCTGATCTCAGATGAAGTGACACTGATCTTAGCCATCTTCCCTTTTAAATCTAAGTGACAATAAGAAAGCGACTCCAGTGATTTCAACACTGTGGTGTTTATCTGATCCTAATGTTTGTGTTGAGGTGTCAGGGTGTCATTCAATAAATGATATAACACAAATAGAAAGAGCAGAATGGAATGGAAGTGAACAAGCAATAACAACTACTATAAATGCCTTAGTCATTTGTGAAAGCTCGTCGTTACAGTAAGTCAGACGTCCTTTTCAGGCTCAGGGTGAAATTAAAGTGATCAAATCAATAAACACATTTTGGTGTGTTGCCATTCTCAAAAAACACGTCCACATAGTGTACACCTGTGGAGCGAGGAAGAGGGGAAGAATAATTAGCAGAGTGGAAAACACTCACTCATTTATACATTCCCCAGTATGAAATCATTTAAGATGTAAAATGGCGCATTAGTGTGAATGTGAGGGTGACACAGAGAGAACAGAAATGTATCCATCTGGCTCTGAAGAGCGGTGATTTCATGTTCCACATGTATTGTCAAATGGTTCAGACTACACGTTGCAGCGGTTTAGAGATGACATTACAGAAACAATCCTGCTTTTTCATTCATATTCATCATGACCGAGGAAATTAGTCACCTAGCTGAAACTGGCTTTTTAGCTTGAGCAAGTATGCATGTAAATGAGAGCAATGTTGTGGAAAGCAGGCTTCACATCATTGTGTGTGTGCCACATGAAGAAAGTCTCTCTGACTTTATTATAGGAGAAAATGATTCCCTGGCTCGCTCTAGGCCTTTTAAAGGGGAGTCTACACGGCACACTTATGCACATCAGCACACACACACACACACACACACGCACACACAACAAAACACAACATCTTTAATGCATTTTACTGAGCAAGGCAGGCCAAGGCTCGGAGCCAGCACAGTCCTTCTGCCCGTGTGCTGCTGTTTCCACCCTCTCTCACTCTCTTCTTCTAAATGAATGTACAACTCTGCCTGTCCTCCCTTCCTGTAGACAGGTGGTCTAGTGGTTCAGACCAGAAGGATGTCTGGCTTACCGTCTAATGCTGTTTTAATGGTACCTTGTGTGGTGGGTAGAGAGAGGCATGCTGCAACTAATAGAAATTCTTCTGACTCTCCAGAACGTTATATAATGGTCTCTTTCTGTTGAGGTAGACTCAAGTCAAATCTGATTAACGTGTGTATGAGCGCGTGTGCATGTGTGTATTAATGTTTTAGTTAAGACAGAAAATCTAACTGAATGCTTCAACTTGCCCAGATAAAGTCACATTATCTCAAAAGTAGTAAAATGATCTTTTTGAATTTGCCATGTTTTTATAACAGAACTGGTAACAGTTTTAGCCTTTTTACTTGTTTTAGGAAAAATGTAATTTGTTGCCAACGCACAATACTTTCTCCAAAGTCAATGAAGTTAAAAACATCAGAAGTAAATGCTGTTTTTTTGTTTTTTTTTTGTTGTCGGTTGCCCAGAGTCAAAGAGTGATGGCGTCCTTGCAGACTCAGATTTCTGTAATGCTCTCTCCACCCATCCTGAAAACTGCAGTGAAGTAACATAATCTGATATTGAATATTAGATCACGGGAAATTTGTTGTTCTTTTATTGTCCATAACTTATAAAGAAATCAAATAAGACCTCAATTGATAAAGGGATCACTGGAAGCATTTTTACAGCCACTGTGTCAATATGTCTAAAAATATACTGTATATATAAATCTGATACAGTACACAAGTTCAGGTTTCATTAGCTCATTTCCCAAATGAACTTCATCACACAGGAAAATATTTTCTCAAATACTGAAAAAAAAGTCGATCACACCCATCACTCTGGGTTTAGTCAAAAGAAATTGTGGAAAATGTAGAAAATTGCCTACTTAAGTAACAAGTGGGTGAGTGCGGGAAAGTATGTTTAATAAATGAAAAAGCAAATTACAACATCAACTCCTGGAATGCACAATATACACTATGACTTATTATATTTTCTACAGTGTGTGTGTGTGTGTGTGTGTGTGTGTGTGTGTGTGTGTGCGCAGGTGACAGCCAGACAGGCTGCCACTATTCAACTGTGAAAAAGGTGCCGCTTATCAGCGCAGTGCAATAAAAACAGACAATGTCGCCATTCTTCTGCGGTTTGTGTGTGTGCGCATGGTATCGACGCCCTTTCTGCGCTACCTTTCTGTCATTCTAGCTCATGTATGTTTGATGGTGCTGATGTTTGTTTAATTTGAGGTTTCACTGGAGGAAAGTGAGAAAATCTGAGCTCGTCGTCATATATATTCTCAACATGTGTGTGTGTGTCTTTTGAGCATACAGTATGTGTGCGAGTGTGTTTCTTTGTGTGTCACTGGTCCCTCATCAGGCCCTTATTAACTACGTACACTAAGTGACCTTTGAGGAGGTGCTGATGGGTGTCTGTGGGACCCAGCCAAGTTTCTCCTCCATCTCCTTTTTCACGTTCCCCCCTTTTTTTTTGTCTCCCTCCACTTTCCAGTTCACTGACTTACTATATCTTGTTTTATGAAAGCTGCTCATCATTAATGTAATCTACTGCATGGGATCTGAAAGAGGGGGTCAACACTTTCCAATTCCATGGAATTTGAATATCTAGCTCCGTGTTTATCGTGTTTGATCACTTGCAGAGAATTTGCTGGTTTTGAAGTCTCCCATAAAGGCAGTCCTATCCAACACGGTTGTACCCATTAACCCTGTCCCCTCCGGTCTGGTCATTCCACAGTCAACGAGTGTGCACTATCTCCACAATCATCTGGAAATAGGTCATCACTCTACTGGCGTTCACGCTTCGAACATTCTCCAGGAGTCTCCACATTTCGGGAAATCTGGGCGGAAGACAATAAACATTGTACAGTGTCACAATTGATCTGTCTTGCATTTGAGAGAACAAAGACACCGAAATCTTTCTGTTGCAGTGAATTAGTTATGTGTGCGTCAGGAGTGATTAGGCCCTGGATGGTTTTGATAAAGTTGGTCGGTTACATTACAGCCTGCTGTCTGTCTGCGTCACCCTCTTTAACATTAAATACTGGTGGTGTTGTAGCCCAGGCTTTGTGTAAAGCAGAAAGCCCAGTGAGGATCAGCAAGATTTTGGCATTGCATAGAGCGTAATTAAGGTTTCACCTCTTTTTTCCATTTTGAAAGGAAAAAATAAGGTGCAAGGCAGGCCATGTGCAATCCTTTATGTACCCTCATATTTCTGGAAAAATCTTAGATTAGGTGCTTAATGCTTGGCTCAGCTTAATTTTCCACTTAAAAATCAGTAATAGAACTTTAGTTATAGTAATAGTAAATTAAATTGTATTTATTGTTCATTAGATTAATGTAGAGGGAATAGTGCAAATAAAGAGTTGGGACGTGTTTTTAATTTTCTCTGTTTGGTCTCAGATTGATAAATAGAAAAATTAAAAAATGGAATGTTTCCTTTTCTATCCATGCCATAGGTTGACTGCATCCAATTGGCTGTCGTCAATCCGATGCTGTTCGATTTAATTTAATCTGATAAACTTGAAAAATGCAGAAAACTTTCTATTCTAAACTATTAAGCATTACACAGACCCAGGTGGGGATCTAGCTCTGTTTGTAATGAAATAAGAATGTGGTGATGTGTTTTCTCAACCAAGCAAACATTTTGTCGTGGTGATAAAGGCAGAAAAGGAGTGTGCACTTTATGGTTTAATGGTAAAGAAATGGCACATTTCAAAGACATATTCTTTATAAAAATTTCAAATATATTTTATTCATTTACTTTTTTTGTAAAACAAAGATGTATTTCAGTAACAGAACTACTTACAGGTTAACTGATTAGAAAATATTGTCAAAGTTAAATTTTCATCCTTTATTGCTACAGCGACAGTGAATTCAGGTGCTATGTCTGTATGTATGATTTCTGCTTTCATACAATATATGTTTAACTGAAGCAAATTCAAAAAAATGTAAGTACAAAAAAAGAAACATTTGAAGAGTGATAGTGAAAAACGGCGAGTACCAGAGACTTATCAACCCAACATTGTTGGTTCTGTCCAGAGTCTCTTTCTCTCTCTTTCTTTCTCTTTTATTCTCCACTTGTTTTCAGGAAGATGCCTCCTCTGCCTTAACCTCCTTCTCTCTCCAATTGAAAAAGCAAAAAATATTCAAGTTTCCCTCTTTCAGGCCACAAAAAACGGTGCTGTACAAAGTCAGTGGAAGCATCATCATCCAGTCCGTTAGTCTGTCTCGTTCCATCGGTCTTCTTTCCCAGCAGGGATAAAAGAAAAAAGCCCAGTTTTCTAATCATCTAGTATTCATCTGAATTACCTACTTTTTACATTATTAAAACATACAGTTAAGTGGATCATCTACATTTCTCTGCTTTGATGTTGTTCCTGGGAGCTCTGTGCCAGTGTGTGCACTGGCCCATTGTACAGCCCACACACACTGTTAGCGTATCATCTCTCTCAGCTCTTTTTACACTGAAACAAACCCTGTCTGTCTATAATCATTACATTATCAAACATCATTTCCCTCCAATAGTTGCCTCATATCTTTAGGTTCCCATTTATTAACGCTACTGTCTAATTGACAAAGTTGTTGTAAGATATCATACAAGTGATTGGTTCTACTATATCAGAAGAGGAAAGTAGAGTTGTTAAAGAAGATTGTATTAAATTGCAGGGGAAAGATCAAAATGTTTGGTTTTCTTTGGAAAATAAAATCACTCTAATTCTTATAAAATCTGTGGTTTCTTTGGGGGTTTTATTAATCAGAGGGGAGCTGCAGAGTGTGCAATGTTTAAAGCTGAGAAAATAAAAGCTTGACCACCCTGTGACCCCTTGTAGGACTATGTAGTGGGCTGGTAACAGATTTTTGCAGGGATCTGGGGTTCAGGGGTGGATTATTGAAACGAGAATTAGGATCTACATGGAACAGGGTGGAACGTGGGGGGGCCATCGTGGACTCCGCAAACACCACAGTGAGTTGCGTCACTGGAAGACAGTGTGGTAGGTGGGACACTGATGGGACTTCATGTACTTGATGGCATACTTGAGCTCCTTGCTCTTCTTGTCCCACTTGTGAATGGACATGAGCAGCAGTTGCTGGTCCACTTTGCGGCCCATGATGAGGAAGTTGGAGCCCAGGCTGTCCAGCTGGGAGCATGGGCAGTTGGCGCCATTCTTGATGTACAGGGTCAATTTCTTCAGGTCCTTCTTCCTTAGCACACCCTGCTTCAACACTTTCTTTTTCTTTTGTGCTGCAATCAGCTTCCGGTCACCCTTCTCCTTCTTCACCTCCTTGATTTTCATCTTGAGGGCTGAGAAAGAAGAGAGGGTGAGATACTTTAACTCAGCTGAACTTTTATTCTATCAAACACAGACATTCACATCCAGAAGCTGTTTATGTGTCACTGTGAGCAGATGTGACATTTCTTCTTTCTGCAAGACCAGCACTGAGCTCTGTGCTCTGCCAAAGAAGCAGCTATTTTACACCTCTCCTGAGTGTCATCATTTAATGTCTCCTGCAGCGTATAAAAACTGCATCCTGTGTGTGTGTATGTTTGTATGTCTGACCTGGGGAAAACCCATAAACGAGAAGGAGGACATGTTTTTGGAGTTAAAACCAAAGTCTTTTGAAGCAAGTTCAAGTCAAGTCTTAAACTGCTAAGGGTGAGTCCAAGTCTTTAAAGGCAAATTGCAAGTCAAGATGCAAGTCTTTCACATATCTGAAGGATGACCATTAAATGACAAATCATTTTCCTTTCACAACTGGGTTAAATGTATCGTTTTTACATAACTGAGACCTGAGTCCTTTGAGTGCAAAGGCCTAGTTATGTGACTATGCTAAGGTCTGTCTGGTGCCATCTTATTTTTTGGATTGTTATTATGTCAAATAATGTCCTCAATTTTAGGACCTAGCTCTTTTTCAAGGCAAAGTTGTAAGCGCACGGTTCTGATTATACAGTAACATCAGTAATGTTCCAACATAGGACCACAATCACTTTGTCATAAGATGTAATCAGTGTTTTTGTCTCATGCTCCTCTACTCTACTTTGTTCTTATAGTCCTGTATTTTTCAAACAAAAAATACAGGACAGATAACCTTTTGTACACCGTTTTCTGTATATGTGGAGTTTGGTTACAGCCAACTCCAGTTTATCAGACTAATGAAGTACTGACTTGTATCTCCTGCCGAGTCCCATGTTTATAAGTTCATATTTTAACATGTGAGAGATTAAAATTGAACTGCCAAGCATTTGAGAGAGGAATTCTCTGGGTGAACATTTTGACAGGTGAAATTAATCACGGGCTGGGTAAAGGCGCAGGGTCGGTATGAAGCATCGCTATGTACCCAAGCCTGTTGGAAGATCGCCATTTCACTTCTCGCCTGCTTGTCTACGGTTGCATAAACATCCCTCGGTACACTCTGATACGTATACACTACATGTGAAGTGATAGCATGTTCAAGAAGGAATGTGTGTGTTGAGTTGCCTCTCATCCACATCCTGATCACATGCTCCTTCACTGACAGCGCATGTGTTTGTGTGCTGCATTTGCCTACATGCCTGAGCATGTGAGTGTTTTTGTGAATGAATGCATTCATGTATGTGTGTGTTCAGTAAAGATAGGGAGGATAAAATCATTTCTCTCCCTGCGTCACTTTGAATTCCCACTCGTATTCAGTCATAAGTGAGGCAGCCGGGGCCCAGTGTGCAGCCTGGCTAGTGTCCATGTGACAAGCTGTGCCCACATCTTTATACAAACTCACTTTCTTTAAGAGCGAGCAGAGGCGGGCGTAGAGGTGTAGACGCAGATGGAAAGAGAAGGAGAGAGAAGTGTGCCGTCATTTTGAGAAGAAACAGATTTTCAGCTCCTTTACTAACCAGGTGTCGGCTTCATGTCCGTACCTTGCCAGACTCACTTCCCGCCCCATTTCTTTTCTAGTCTTGTCATTTTCGCGCTATGCTGCTTGCTGGATGGTACAACAAGGAATGTGGCTAGATCAGACATCAAAAGTAGACTGTAATAAAATACGAAGTGCAAAATGCTCTGAGGGTGAACAGTGTCCAAAGATGAATAAGTAACAACATTCATGAGGCGTGAGATCAAGCTTTAATCAGTTATCGCTCTATAGAATAACACTGTGGAGTCAGTCTTGCCTTGATCTCCAAATCCATACATCACGGTTATCTGGCTGCTCTGCTCATCCTTGTGTCTCATCCAGCCACATACATTAATAACCAATGAAATGTGTGTGTATAGCTGGCTATCTGCTTTCATATGTAATCATGTTTCATTCTAATGAACAAAAAGAATCTCTGCGCTGCTTTCTGATCCCTGAAACGCTCTCATGTTGTAAGACTGATATGTAATCCTGAAATGAATCACCCAAATAAATATCTGTGATTTGGTAACGTCATAATTTAGCTGCAGCTCAGTGTGTGCAAAGACATATTCTGTTGTTGATGTTGGACGTGATGTCTTGGGTGTTTATGATTGATAATGGGTCATGTTCTGTATATTCAGGCCACTTTGTAGGTGTGGGCAGTTTCCTGAAGTTAGATTACGAAACTTGGTCTCTTTTAAAGTGCAGACATTTCTTCTGTGGGATACTACAGTGTAGAAATATGATTTTCAGCACCAGTCTGGCCGCATTTCATTTTCAATTACACAATTCTCACTAATCTGTTCAGAAATGTAAGCTATATTCATCAGGAGTCTCCCAAGGTTAGGATTTTTTTGGTCAACATTTCTAGTTCAGTGCTCAGAATCGTATGACCAGTGAAAGACAGCAGTATATCATTAACTCTAGACTGGGGCAAGAGTCCATGCAAGCAGAAATTCAGCTGCTGTGAGGTATGATGGGCCAAAAGCCTCAATGAGCAGAAATAATGGAATAATTATGTCCTGGCTTTGTGTGCAGGTCATTACTGTGGTGAAACTGGAATATTGGGAAGTAGAAAGTTGAGAAAATAGTGTTGAGTGGACATTGGGGACTGAAAGCTGTTAAATTAATTTATCAGAAGAGAAGAAAAGGATTATGCTAGCAGAGGGAATAGTGCAAAATTAATATGCTCCGCTTGTTTATGTCTGTGTTCATTTTGACCATTTTCTATGAAGACTTGCAAATGTAACAGAACGTATGTTCTTTATGGAAGAGAGGAAGGTCAAAACTGAAACAATAAATATGTAAAACCTAATTATTTTTCATGTTGACCAACAAAGTAACTAAACTGAAAGTGAAAACCAAAATATGGTTAGCTGGTGTTTATATAATTTTTAAATCTATGGCTTTTGGCAGTCTTTTTACACTGATAAAAAAAAAAAAGCAGTGTGCATAACATTTTAATGTTGATGGATGTTTTTACTCGATCTGACTGTGTGTGTGTGTACATGTGTACGAGAGTTATTTCGCAGTAGCCTTGTTATTATAGTGCAATATTATTAGAATACCTGTGGTAGACATGTAACATATACTGCTGCTTTTAATGTAATGTGGTCAAAACCAAAACAAATTTAAATATTCATGATGGCCATAACGGTGCCTTTAATCAAATTCTTTCATTTTGTACTTTCTTCATTGTATTATTACCTTATGACACATTCATGTAACTCATAATTAAGTCTGTGGTGGAACGTTTTGCTCACACAGTTGTACTTGTGAATTAATAAATATGAAACTGTGAATGGTGTGCACAACGCAGTCCCACTTTGTAGCTTTATACCCACAAACTGACTTATTCACGTTAAGCATGCTGCAGATTATCCACACGGGGGCGCAGTAATTTCCAGATCAGTTTCACACAAGCTAACCTGCTGCTTACAGGAAAGAAAAGTTTCAGTGGTACAGTAGTTTAGCCATCAGTGTCGCCTCCTACAAACTATAAATGCAATAGCTGCTGCAGTTTTGACTTTTGTGCCACCTTCGGGCAATAAACAGCTCTGTTGTGCATTAAAGTGCCCCCGCTCACCTGTACTGTATGTGTCTATGTGCAGGTCTCTCTTTTTTAAAATTGCTGGTACTTACCGAAGTCACTTGCGCAGTAATGCTCCATAATGTTGTCTGCTTTCAGCTCATTGTCACATGGAGGGCACACCTTCGACACTGAGGGGGACAGAAAATGATTTCTCATTAACAACTACACCTTTCATATTCTGTTAAGGCCAGATTAGCTGAAATCTAACAGCTGAGTTGAGGTAATTGTTTGTCAAGTGCAGTGAGCAAAACCAAAGGCATGTCAGGATGAAATCGTTAAGCCCTGAGCACTTTTCAGGCACTTATTTGCGGCCCCCCTCCTCTTGTCAGAGACTATTTGCTGCGGTGCGAATATACAGTCCAGCAGGCTGACTGATGTTTGCCCTGCAATTACACTGGACAAAATGTTTTTATTCTGGCCCTTGTATATTTTGGTGGTGCGGGCGTGGTCTTGGCTGTGCAGAAAGGTAAACGCTGCAGCAGGAGCAGCTGAACATGGTGAAAAGTGATTCAGTATACAGACACAACCAGCCAGCAGTTAGGCCACACAGCAACCACACATTGTGAAACAGCGAGGGGAAACCAAAGCAACAAGTTCAGTTTATTTTTAACCCAAAATTTATGGTCATGCCTGCTTTGCTCAAAGCTTGTTTAGCCTTGCTAACTTTGATTTGGGAGTTAGTGATTGTTGTTAGTGTGTACCCACACAGAGGAGAATCAACATGACAGGAAATACAGGCCTTACGTGAAGTCTTTTTTTATTTGTTTACTGAAAAGTCTTGCTTGTTTTTACACTTTTACACTTTCAATATGTGTACAGCATAAAACTGACAAAATATACTTGGAAATATGATGAATTATCATAACATTCTGACTTAAATATTCACCCATGCCACTTACAAAACTTGCTTTCAAAGCCCTCAAACTGTTCCTTCTCAGACACACAAACATGCTTCATAATCCCTTTCAATTTTCTCCAAAGGCTCTTCAATATAAAACTTTATTATGACAATCACTACATAAACTCCATGTAATCCCAGTGGCTGGTTAGAGCTGCACATCTAATATCAGGCAACTTATCCACAAAACAGAGCCTTGTGTCAAACGAGAGAACGAGGTCTAATATTAGAAAGGGTCAGGGAGAGAAGGATGTGGTATAGAAGTCTTCCCCACACCACACACCTACAGGGCAGAGAAATATCATGAGAGAAAACTTGTGTGGACAGACAACAGCACTGACCTGCTGCTGAGTAAGCAGCCATTTTCAGGTCGACTGCTTATAGGGGAGCTAAATTTTTTCTGTCAGTCACCCACCGCAATATCCAAAATATGTTTGGATCTCTTGCCCCAAAAACTTGCTGTTCTCTCTCTTTTCCTGTGAGTCTCACACTTACAAACATATACTCATGCAAACACACACAGGATTATCCTACTGTGGTCCAGCCCAGGCCCCTGGGTTAAAAGTCAGGGTTCAGAGGTTATCACCCCAGCCCGAACCTCAGCGTCTGGGCAGATAATGAAAGGGGTCAAAGTTTAGCATGCTTGGCTGCTTGGGTCGTGGGGAGGTGAACCCCCTTAACTACCACCGAGCGTATGTATGTGTGTATGCACTCGTATGTGTGTATGTCGGAGAGAGTTGAACCATGTTCTTGAAGAGTAGCTGCCAGTTTTTCCTCCTGTGAGGGTTCCCATGCTTTCACAGGCGGGAGACCTGCGAGGACTACATGGGTCAGGCCTCTAATTGTCTGGTGCTGACATGAAGACTGAGACAAGAGCACGGAAACATGCTCACACACACACACACACACACACACACACACACACACACACACACACACACAGATCAAGAGATGCCAAAACTCTAGATTTGTCTGTTTTGAATGATTCCCTTGAAGCTGTTACGTCTTATTCAGACTCCACAGTAATTCACTCTGGTTTCACAGGGGTGGTACAGTATGTTGGCAGGAAGCCCAGTTGCGTGGATGCCAGAGCATGTGTCAGGAGAAAGCAGTCCCTCCATGAAACTTAGTTGAGCTTGGACCGAAAACCACCATTTGGATGCCGCTGAGAAATCAATTAAGCGACGACTGCCCTCATCACAGTCTGGTCTCTGTCGGGGGAATCACCGTCATGTTCTGATGGGAATCACTGCTGCGTGCCTTGGTGTGTTTTTTTTTTTCCTCCTGGACACATTTCTACTCAGCAAATATTTTGACATTAGGTCATTAATGTATTTTGCCATCATCTCAAAGAAGGTTAGAATTCTTTACCACGCCATGTGATTAAATTGTGAGAATAATGTTCTTGCTTTGGTTGACTTTGGACTTGCCTACGCCTTGTGCGCTGCTTTTCGTCATTTGCACGCAGAGTTATTACAGAAACTTTAATGTTCACAGAGACAAATGTTGCAATATTGTCTCTCAGAGCTGTTGTTGCAGAGGATGAAGAGGTTTGGAGTTGATGATTGAAGATAAGATGAAAAGGATGATGGGAGCAGGGTGAGCGGGGAGGTGGTCTGTTGGAAAGTCCTGCTGTTAATCTTCAAAAAGCAAGCCAGAGTGGAAATGACGTGCGGCAGGAGTCCAGCAATTTAACTGCACAACTTCACTTAGTCATAGCTCTGAGGTTAATATCACTTTCTCCATTCCAGTCTCTCTCCCTGGCTGTATCTTTTGTCTTACCCCCCTCTTTCACCCTTCTCCTCACTTTAACATAACCTGTTTTTCCATCAATTCTTTTATTTTAACAAATTTGAGAGGCTTATTTCATTTTATCTAGTCATCTCTTACTGTCAAACAGAACAGAAACGCCTTACCCAATCACAGTTTATTCCTAAAAGACTTCTCTCATTTCTCATTACATGACATTCAAGAATCCCTCTCATTCACTTCAAACGTTTTGTTGAAAACACAAACACTGTAAATCACATTTTATGTTTTCAACATTTCACATATTTGCTCAAAATCAATTTTACAGTTGGCTGAAATCTGAAAAATGATCCATATATCTGCTCACTATCTCTGTCTCTCCTCTCTCTTACAAACACATATCTTCACACAAAAGTTAACCAGATCAGACGATATTGTCATCCGATCCCCTGACACGTCTTCCACCTCATCCCCTGCAGCCTGAGCATCACAGTGACTTTAATGGGAAGAACTTTCCATTTAAAGTATGTGCGGGGTCACTATCTCATGCCTCATTTGGGCCCTTTAAGTTACGAGCAGCAACACTTATTATAAAACGGTACTGTGCCGGAGATGAAATGCAGCGTGTGATTTATGTCGGAGGGCCTAACATCTGTTTTAATGCGGCATGCAGACAGACAGAGGAGGACTTAAATATGGCCCACAGGCAGCCCCCGGGGCCCCTAAAACACAGCACGCTCCTTGCATCTGTAGGAATCCTATACAGAAGAGAAAATACATTCTCAAAAGGCCGAGGCAGTCTTCCATGCACAGAGCATTGGATCACATTTTCCCTTTCATATAGCAGCCAGGGCCACATGAGTAGCACCCATTGTGCTGCTGGGGACCTGACAGTGCGGCCTGTCTCCTTTAGCACAGTTGTAACTTACACTAGCCGCATCAATGAGTACGGCGAGGACAGACAATATCTTTCACACCATGCAATTTCAACGACTTTCACAGGACAACGTGCATATTGTCTTGGAAGAACATTTACTGTGGAAACATGCAATTTGAGTTATGGAGTTTACCCCATGCACTTAAACAGACAGCGCAGAATCCTACCTCCACTTGGAATACCTGATTGATTTGCTGATGCTGACAGTAGCTAAAGGTAGCATCATTAAAAAAAGGTGGAGTTGATGGGTGGAATTAACTGTGCTCTGTCTGACAGCCTGAGCTCAGCTGGCCTTTTTTGCTCCCTGGATGCCTGGGCTCTCTTTTGTCAGCAGTCTGCTTGTCTTCCCTGGTATAATATCTACAGACTTGTGTTTCACATAATCACACCCCATGGGCCCCTGTTACACACACACACACATACATACTCACAGACACAAATGCCAACACATGCCAAAAATCATCCACGCACACACACGGACACACACACAACCTGAGCTCAGGTGGTACTGGTGTTCCTCTCAGTTTTGGCTATGACAGAGAGGTGGAAAGTGAATCTAACTCTGTACTGTTAGTTTCCACAGGAGCTCTCGAACCGTGCTATATCATGTAATTGCAGAATAGCTCAGATAGCATCGGGGCCTCCCGGACAGGGAGAGCAGCACTTAATTCCTGTGATTGATCCAACTCCCCAAGATTCACCTGGATTACCACGAGAGTCCTCATATGATCTTGTGTGTGAAGAGGATCCTTCGTGTTCTTTGACATGGAGGATTCCCAGGAAACTCACATCTAAGATTTCTTAGCTGAAAAAGTTTTTCTTTTTATTATTTCTGGCGGTATGTGTGTGTGTGTGTGTGTGCGTGTGTGTGTGCGTGTGTGTGTGTATGTGTGTGGTTTAGAGCCAAAAGCTTGTCCTTAGGATGGCCTCATCGGCACATCTGAGAATCTCTGGTTCTTAACAAAATGTCAGTGACTGAGCCTTCGGGCTACAAGTGATATGGGTTCACTCTCAGTTTCAAAAAAAAACACACACACACACACACACACACACACACACACACACACACACACGCCCACACATGTAAGTACAAGCACACACTCACATTTAATTGTTAAACTCACTGTAACCAATATATATATTTTTTTATTAATTCCATAAACATTTAATTCAACATTTACTTTCATGATTTTTCTCTCTGTATAAAATTGCTTAATAACAATTTTTTACACTGACAGCACCTCTGATCATTATTTTATTAGATAGTATCAACAAACAGTTGCCTGTTTGAAGAGGCGACAGACGAAGTTTAAGCTTCCTCCTTCTCAGGGAGCATGTAAAAGAGTGAGTTATGGCCCTGCAAAGCCAAGATGTCACATAGTTGATACCAGTCCTACGAAAACAGAACAGCCATTTTCCCTGATGGAATAAGTCAGCTCTGCATGAATTCACCAGGGAATCATTTCCCACTTTTTAAAAATCCGAGTAGATAATTAGATACCAGCATGCTGTGAACTTTATTGATAAAAAGCAATGATATGTCGCACGACTTGTTATGACTGACAGGACTAAAATGATGTTGGCTTTCATTTTTAGTGCCTTAATAAATCAGTATGATATATCAAAGAACAACACACAAGTTAAGGAAAACACATTTACTACATACATCAAATCAAATAATAACGTGCAGGAACATTTCACCCTAAGTAGATAAGAAATGGCAATAAACGGTTAAAGGCAAGAAGTGGAATAATGGGAATAATAAAGCATTGTCTTCGGGTCTTTATTGAAAGCAGAGAGCCAGACACTTTTTTATGCTGCAGGAAGCGGCTTTTCTCCTATTCTATGCACTGTCTGCCTCTCTTTACTCTCCCGCTTCCCTCTCCTTTCACTCCTCTCCATTCGGCTCTCTCAGGGACAATCAGACTTCAGCCATTCCCATTCTCTGCTTGCCTCTCTTGTCCTGTCATGTCGACTAATTAGTGGGGAGCTCAGTAATTGGCCTTCTAGCTAATTGGCCTGGTGGCTGCCAGACCCAAACAAAGGCCTAGCAGGCTGGGACACAGTGGGGACTGTCCCCCTCCACTGTCTAAAGACTCTCATCAACTCCCTCGCTCCCCCTCTCAGCACTGACTGCTTTTGTGAAAAGGCTGCTTAAGTAGTCGCAGTGCATACACACACACACACACACATGCACACACACACCTATTTCTCTCTATTTAGTTCCCACTCGTCCTCTCAGAGCTCACTATTGAGCTCACAGAGCTCACTATTGGCCAATCTGTCTGTTCTCTTACTCATTGCAAGCAATATTTTCCATTTTTTGTGTGAATCAGATCTCTCTCAGAAACCTCAGAGTAGTGAGTTTCCTTTATTATTTCCTCCATCTTGGGTTTATTTCTTCCTTTACTGACACTCTGCAGACCAACCTGTGAGTTGCATGCATGACAGCTTGAAGTCAGACATTCTCCATTCACTCAGTAGATTGACTGATTAGCTGTTGATGGATGTCTGCTGATAAAGGTGTGTGTCTGTATGCATGTGTGTGTGTGTCACCTTTTCAGTTAAGATGTATTTAACATAACAGCCCATTAATCTTAACTCAGTGAGCGATCTGGCCGCCGGAGTCTCTCAGTCTCCTGTCTGTCTGTCTCTCTCAGTCTGTCTCTGTCCCTCCCTGAGGCGTATGTAGATGGCAGGGACCTGTCCTCAACTGTCCACTTAGTCCACAACTTTGCCCCCGTAGCCTTTCCCTGCTTTTCTCTCTCTCACTGACCTCCTCTGGATATTCTCTCAATTAAACTTTCGTCTGTCATCATTGCTGTGCGGGGAAACCATAGGAGCCTCACAGCCGTTTTCAAGCTTTCACTGTTTCTGGCTCAGCATTCTCTTGAACGTTCATCTGTCTTAGTAATGTCGTTACTTCAATTAATCAAAGCCCTCACATTTCCAGAGACACACTATATTTCCTCAGTTTGATTTACCTTTAATAGTGTTTTAGTTTTGCATTCATGTCTGCACAACACAACTCACAGTATAACAATAATTTCAACTTTTATGACATTTTAAACCAATTTAGAATACTTGCTAATATGTGTATTAATATTGCTTACCAAAATGCATGTTATACCTCATCATTACCCACTAGAATTTTTACAATATAAACCATGCTGAACAGAATATTAACTTTTATTAGCTTTTCAATGTTTTTCTCAAGATTTATTCAACTTTACAACTTTATTGCAATGTGGTTACTGAGATTGTCAACTGACTTTTTATATTTTTAACAGTGAAATTAGAGTTGGTGCAAAATGTCATGTTTATATGTTGTTCAGAAAACACATTTTACCTGCTGTAAAAGCCATAATTCAAACTTCTGACCAGTGACTTCATTAGGAGCCATACTAAAATAAAAATTATCTACACTTTTAACTTGTTTGTGGGACTACATGGTGCTGTGTGTGAATATGCTTGAATGAGGGTGTGTGTTGGAGTGGGTGTAGGTGCACATAGCTTGCTTACCTGGTGGCTGGGTCGCATGGTTCCCAGTGAACTGCATGGGGATGCAGAGGTCATTATCAATGGGAAACTTATCGCAGGTCAGCATCTCTGGCCAGGGGAAGCCGTAGGTCTCCATCACAGGAGCACAGCTGTCCCTCACGGCCTCACACAGCGAGCGGCAGGGATAGATGGGCCTGTCCAGACACACTGGTGCAAACAGCGAGCACAGGAACACCTGGGTATCAGCATGGCACCGTTTGGCCAGGAGGGGCACCCAGCTGCCCGCCTGCTGCTTGACTTCTGGCATGGTCTCGTGATCCAGTAGGTTGGGCAGCCTCATCTTCTTGTAGCCCACATTGTGGCACAGGCGCAGGTCAGCTGGTATGTCCACACACTGGGGCTGCTTGGTGTAGAAGCGGCCATTGTGGAAGTTGTCCGACTGCCAGCTGTAGTAGTCGTACTCATCTGCAGCCGAGACGGTGAGGAGGAGGAGGAAGAGAGAGAAGAGCGACAGGCCCAGTGCCAAGCTGAAGGAGCCCTGGGTTAATGCCCACCTGGGGCTCTTTTGTCCGTGTGCCATGCCTCTCTGAGCTCGAAACAACAATTCAAGAAGGTTGTATCCAAAGTCTCCAAAGTAAGTCAGTGAAGACAAAATGCAGAGAGAAGAGAGAGAAACAAGTGGGCAGGCGTACAAGCTGTAATCCCTTTTTGTGTCCTGAGTATAGACGCGGTGGATTGAAAACAAAAGTGTTTAATTCCCTTCTTCCCTGGAGAGTCAGCCCTCTAAGCCTCCCTGAATCACCTCCCTGTGTGTGTGTGTATGTGAGCCTCAGGTAGTGGAGTGGGGAGGCAGCATTAAAGGAAGGGTGAGCACACAAGTAGGACTGCTTATTTTCTAACTTTCCCTGTTTCACAATTTCTCACTCTCCTTCCCTCTCCCTCTCTTAGCACTGTCTACAGCTCTCCCCTGCTCTCTGTCTATCAGTTTGTAGCTGTAATGAGGAGTACCTAAGGTTTTAAGAGGCAGTGGTGGTTGCTCTCAGTGGCTGCCTGCCCCCTAGCAGGCTCCAAGACCACTCACCTTCCTACTGGCCTCCCCTGCACTCACTCACAACAGTCTGAGCCAATCATAACCCTGGGGGCAGGCTCCCACTTGCCTTCAGACACTCCTCCTACCTCTTCTCCTCCACAAAACCCCTCCTCTACAGCAAGTTAACATGAGAGAGAGAGAGAGAGAGAGAGAGAGAGAGAGAGAAAGAGAAAGAGAAAGAGAACAAACTATGGCAAGTTTCTCCAGCTGTATTTTTAAATTCATCTCTCTAATATGAACAAGATTCTTTGGTTAG
The DNA here is from genome assembly GCA_033000465.1 of Sciaenops ocellatus. Classification (NCBI taxonomy): domain Eukaryota; kingdom Metazoa; phylum Chordata; class Actinopteri; family Sciaenidae; genus Sciaenops; species Sciaenops ocellatus. The sequence goes on along the minus strand of CP136872.1, from coordinate 14,433,016 downwards.
AAGCACATCCACAAACACAAACACAGAGACATCATCACCCTCTTTGTCATGCTGTTTTTGTCACACATTTAAAGACTTTCTATCCCTCTTACATTTACTCATGGGGGGCTCAACAAGCTCACTGCACATTGCTCCACACGTTAACAAATGATGTCTGCTTGCCATTCAAGCCTTCTCACTTCATTAGTTCAAAACAGTCTGGCAGAACGGGAATCGGCTGGCATCAGCAGTGAGGAAACTTACTCACACACACATGAACAAGCACGAATGTAAATGCAGGAGAAAGAAGAAAGTGAATGAAGTGGGTGGGAGAGAGCTGCAGAGAGTGGGTTTGTGCAGCTTACAGGTGGTTAGGTGGTTTACCCGCACTATGGGAGTTATGCTAATGTGTATGTTGGCGGTGAAAAGAGGCACGCTGCCCCTCTGTCTCTTTCTATCAGTGCCACTGACACAGTGAGGTCCTGCGCCTTGGCAGCAAATTCACTAGAAGGGTCACGTTCGGATTCAAAAGGCTGTAGCATTGTGAGCAGGATGCGGGATCGGTGGCTCACAGGGAGTGTGTTCCTGCATCTTGCATTTGATCTACGTCACGCATTAATGCTCGTCCTCATGTGAATGGTCTCTAAATGCAGGTTCATGCAAAGACAGCAAATTGTTTGTTAGCTGGTGCAAGCTGACATTTTATCACGATGTAGCAGGATTGTCAGGACACGATCTGTGGCCGGATACTAAGATGAAGTAAAAAGACATGTGATTTTGGATTATTATTATTATCTGTATGTGGCAGTACAAACAAGAAGACTAGGAAAGCGTGTCTGTGTGTGTGTGTGTGTGTGTTTTGCAAACAGTTGGAGGTGTACTTGGATGAGAATCAGGGACAGTATTGTTCTTCGCCTGTAGCGTGGAAGATAAAATTCCAGAAACAGCAGTCGGTCCATAAAATCTAATTCAATAAGATGAAATCAAATAGATAAAAATGTGGTTCAATATCAGGAGAGCAGGGACATCAATAAAACTCCATATTATCCAAGCACTTGTATAGTTTTATAGTACCTTGACCAAAATTTCACTTATTTCCAAAGCCAGAGTATTATAAATAAGATTACTGCAGCATCTAATCATTTTTTACTTGAGAATGAAGTTGAACATGTTTCAGGCTTATCGTCCAGAGCCTCAGTTCAAATCCCTCTTGACGTATTGGTGCACGCAGACACTGCAGAGTGATTTTTCTGGGAATCGAAACGCTGCCAGCAAAGCAAACAAGCTCAATCTTCTCTTAGAGAAGTTTTCGTAACCTGCAATGTGGAAAGATGAGATGGCGGGGAGCTGAAATCACCCCTGAAATGTCGTCATCGTTATTAAAAGCATCGTTGAGTGGATATAAAGCACCGTTTTGGTTTTATGCATTTATTGCCAAGGCTAATTGACCATATTTCCTCACCTCTTTTCTTCCATCACTCTGCTCCTGCTTTCATTCTTTAAAGTGTTTTGTTATTCACAGATAGTAACAAGCCTACTAACCTTTGCACCGCAGCTAATCAATATTACTCACAGCTAATAACTTGTGGACCTTACACTCTCATGAAGAGGTGGTGCGATTGTCTTGTGCACACCTCGCAATCTCGGTGACGTATCTTGTATACACGTTAGTGTGGTGGTGACCTATTTTAAGACTGCTAGCGTTTCCTCTTGATACAGGCACAGTGTACTGCCTTCAAGTCTGTAACAAAAGTGTCTTTCATGGTAATCAATCAACAATGGTTGTCTCCTCTTGTTCTCCTTCCCCTAACTGGCCCCTGTGTCCACCAGCCAATCAATTCCACTCTTCAGTTTCCAGCCCTCTGATTGGACAAGGGCTGTAAGATTAGGTCCAGTCTGTATTGTTGGGCCTAAAGGTTTAGCATGGTTTGAAAAGAGTGTCTCAGCAATTGTATGAGTGTGTGTGTGTGTGTGTGTGTGTGTGTGTGTGTGTGTCTAGAGATGGTGGTGGTGGTGGGTATGGACGGTTGTGTGTGTGTGTGCGTGTGTCAGGGAGATTCTAAAGAGGAAAGCCCGGGGTGGGTGAGGTGGCCCGCCGCCCAGATATGCCCTCCAAGCAGAGTCTGAATTCCAAACCACACAAGAAGATGGAGGGGATGATGTGAAAGACGACAGACACATCCGCACGTTGTCTTTCTCTGACTCAACCTGAACACAAACTGCAGAAAGTACAGAAAATAAGCTAAGTAATCTATAACTTCAATTTTACTCATGTCAGAGTAAAAGCTTAACAGCTTACTGAATGCTTCTTAGATACTGTATACTGCAGTGCAGCTGGGTTTTTTTTTAAGGAATTCCTTCACATTTCAAAAATAAAATTTTCAGAAAGCTCACAGATTCAAAACAGATGCAAAGTTATGTAACTACAGTGTCCAACAAGAACATGTATCAGGAGGCTATACAGAGGATTTATCCATGCAGTAACAGGTTTTCTCCAAGAGTAAACCCCCACCTCTTCACCGCACACACTCACAGACACCTCCCAGCCTTGCAACGCAACAATAGGGATTAGCTTGCACAACTGTCAAAACATGTGTGAAACACACAGACCAGTGTCTCCCACAAATAGTTTTTCCTTCTTTCTCTCTTTATCTCTCTCTCTCTCTCTCTGTCTGTCTCTCTCTCACACACACACACACACACACACACTGAGGCTGTAACGGCAAACTGTGGTAGAGGCATAACCGCTGAAGAAGCCACTGCAATAATACCACAAGAGGAATTATTTGAGCATTTTAATTAGTCTAGTCATTTTTCTCACGATGCAAAAGCAACAGTTTTATAGTCGTAAAGTGCCTTCTCAGTTCACAGTGTAGATTATACCTGTCACTGTGCTCCATTAAAGGATCATCAGTTCAGGATAAATGCAAGGTGAGGAACACCTAAAGTAGCTGCAGCAGTTTGATTATATTTCCTTTTTAATCATTTTCTTGAAAACTGCTTTGACCCCTTAAACTAAGGAATGAGAATGAGCTGTATAATCTGTAAAGTCTATGATCTGAAAATCAGCATGAGCAATTAAGGCTTGTTGAGTAATCTGCCTCCTTATCCTGCTTGTTTGCAAATAGCAGGGTTAGTCAGTCCACAGACACACAAACAAACAGAGATTTAGCTCTCCGAGAATGTCACAGGCTGGCAACTTGAATGACACCAGGAAATGGATAGCTTGTACAACATGACTGATTTCTGCCTCAGTTCGGCTCTGTTCACCGAGCTGTAGGCCAGGAATGACTTCGTCACGGGGGACTGTTGCACGTAGTTGCTGAAATGTGATGAAATTATGTAGGAAGACTTTAGCACCACACAGTCACATAGTGTTACGCCCATAGATGTCCGTCACGCTGGGCAGTGGTGAGGAGATATGCTGACAAGTGTTTGCTCTCTCCTGTCTTTGGCCCTCTTGTGCACAAATTCACTATCAGCCAAAATATTTTTTTTTTCTTTTGATAATTTTCTCTTCTGCTTCTCTTGTTTCTTGTTCTTGTTGTAGCGTCGGATGCTTCTTCTTTAGCCATCAGGGCTCACACACGGGGTCAGAAGGTACATTCAGTCACACAAACAGACAATGTGACAGTCCTCCATCTGCCGGCCCACCACACACACTCAGACACACACACACACGCACACACACACACACACCTCCCTTCACTGTCAACTTAAACCCTTACAAATGGCTTCAGCTTCCCCCAATCGGAGTCTTTGTAAAGGCGCTTTGACCAGATCACCGTCATGGAACCCAATGTAAAGAGACAGAGAGGAGAAAGGGATACCAAAACTGGGGCGGAGGGCTTTTTTGTGTGTGTGTGTGTGTGAATGTGTGTGTGTGGCCACCAGCTAGTCGGCTTCCAGTAAAAGTGATGGGAGACCTCTGAATCTTGTGACACACATAAATGCATATAAACACAAGCAGCAGCCACCTCCAACAGACTGTTATTGTAATGCGGCCGGAGATGATGGCTCTTGTCAGCATTTTGGGTAAAACTTCCTACCACGGTGCTAGAATTCACACAATCGGTACATGTGTGTAAGTGTGAGCATACTTGCATATCCAGTTCAATATCTCTAACATGGAAAAAATGTGTTTCCTCCAACTGTGGTATGTGCAGTAAGTGTCAGCTCCAGTCTACGTCAGTCAGCTCATTTCAGGCAGTACATTTCAAATGTTTGATGTTTGTCCACGTGTCGCACACGGTACTTAACTGCGTAGTCAGCTAGTACGACAGGAAGCCAGACGGGAGAGGAGAACAGGAGAGGAGGTGAAAAAGGTGAAGAGAGCAATGGCCACAAGAATCTCTTCACAAAGCAGTCGTGGCACATTTAGTCGACTTTGTTTGTCAGAAATCAGAAACTTTTATTGACTGAGCTCACTAACTTCGTTACAAGCTGGACAAAGTTAAGAGTAACCTCTGTTTTTACTACTTGATTGGTATATTTTTAAGAAAATAGGATGGGATTACTTCAAAGTGGAGTTTTTTTTATTAGTTTTGAAGATTCAACAGAGGTTTAGCAAAGTGCCAGGCAGTGAAACTTCACTGTATTGGATTTTTTTTTTTTTTTTTTTTTTTTTTTTTTGGAGGGGAGTTAACCTAAAGTTAAATGCTCAAACAAACCACGAGTCCGGCTGAGCACCAGCAATTCCAGCTACACTCACATAATTGGATATGTAGAATAAATAAATGTAGGGCTTTTTGAAACGCTGATTTATTTAAATAAAGGATGTTGCCTCTTTTTGAAGCTCACCAGATTCCTCTTTGACCCCTCCATTTGACTCACAACCTGTATGTGAGCTACTGTATAGCTGAGTATTTTAGTAGAGCTCTTAGATTGAGTCTTTGGTGTTGTTCCAAGTGTTACTGTTCGTAATGTGAACCCAACTGTGAGCAAGTTGTGGGTTTAGGCTGTTACTCCAAGATCTGCTGTGATTTATGAACTGTGGACTTCATTGTTAAGCACTTTCCTGTCACTTGATCTGTTTGCTGCTTGTGTGTGTGTGTGTGTGTGTGTGTGTGTGTGTGTGAGTTTATCGATCCATCTGCTCGTCTTTCAACATGCAATCCCAAATATGTTAGCGAGGACAGTGAGAACCCATTTTTCCTCTTCACACTATCTCTTCATCTTTTTGTTTATGTGTGTGTGATGTGCATGTGTGTGTCCACATGCCCTCTCCGCTCGTCTCTCTGTAATGGCCGGGGTCATCAGTTAAGGATCGTACCTCACCTCTGTTGAGAAATAGAGAGATAGGAGTTTCAACAAACAGGGAAGGATTTCCCGTATCTCAGTGAAAGATCACATGATAACATTTTTGGCTGATGAGAGAAAAGGTCTTGGCATTTATGTCAGCCTTCAGCAGTCATTATTTTAAAACTTTGACTTCCCACTCGCTGGCTTACTGAAAGCCAAACACTCTTTCACAGTTTTGTAAAATAGATTTGCAGAGATTTATAGTCCCTTCTGTCCACCTAGGGCCTGCTATACCACAGCAATGTGAGCTACAGCAATTGAGAGGCAGCATATAAATGCATCTGATATAGCAAAGCTGATGGTCGAAATGAGTTTCATGTGGTTTTACAATGCTGGCTCAAATAAGACTCCAGCGTCACTTAAACATCATGTTGGAAATTGTCTGATACATTATCCAGACCAGTGCCATTGTGTAACTGCACATTTCTACTTTCTTCCTGCACTGTTTTAGGAGTAATTTATTATTCAAATTGTTAGTTCTCTGCAGAGCAGTCTACACAAGGTTATTTTCATGACCTTCTACATTTATCAACAGGAACAATTCTGACACAAAGTTAAAAAACAAGAGAGTAAGGGCTCTTTTTTATGGTGCCATCACAATAAAAAATTCTGGATGTACTCCAGTTATCAATTTTATGGACTTGGTGACAGCACTCAGGGTCCTTTGAGTTCAAGATGGAAGTGAAACGAAGCTCACTTAGATGGAAAATATAAACCAAGTCTCCAACTCATTTCGGCCATCCAGTTTTTATCTCTAGCAGGCAGAAGAGAAAGTTTATTTATTCATGATGTAAAACTGACTAAAATGTTTTTATTTAGCATTTATAAACAGTATATAAACCATTAATAAGCTACGTGCTATTACATTAATTTGCCAGACACTTAGAATAACAAGTGCATTATAAAGCAACAAGAGCTAGATGTTAAAAGTTGGAAGTGCAACCCTCCCAAATAAAGTGCATATTATTGTCTTTGTTAACGACTATAACATAACACCTTTATGGCTGGGGTATACATTTGAGGAATGTCTCATGCACATTATATATATATAGTGGTCAACCTAGACTGGAATGAATCCATTACTAATGTTCTTCCATAGCAACTACTGTATATTTTAGCTGTCCTTGAGCAAAGCACATAATTGGAGCCGTTAGAGGCCAGCAGCAGTAGACGACTGGGAGGTACAAGTAAATTGTGCATAACTGAAAAAATGTGACATATTGCATAAGACCAGAACAAACCCTGCCCAGATAAATGAAGGTAAGAACAAACTAGTTAATTGTTAAGTACAATGGTGCTTTTCACTAATCCACTGGGCAGACATGCTACTGTACTGTGTTAATGGAAGAACAGCAGTCTCACATTGGCAGGGAGGCCACTGTTCCAAACCACTTCATCTGTCCTCTTCCAGTCTGGTTACCATACACCTATGCTAGTTTTGGACAACACAAACTTTGGAATAGGAAAAGCATAATTCTCTCCTCTCTCTCACTTGCTCACTGTGTCTCTCTCTCATTCACATTACCCCACACATACCAATTTGCACAGACGAAAAATGTCAAGGGCAGACCACCTGGCTATTCCATGCCTGGTCAGAGGAAAATCTTCCCGTCTTCATCAATGAGGCGCAGTGTGCGGAGCGTGCTCTGTCCCACTCACATATCACAGCCATTAGAAAGGCATGTGTTGGGCTGGCTCCAGGGCAGTGCCTGCTGCTCTGCTCACTGAAGTCCCATTCAAGGTAATCTACACCAACCCAACCAATTTCACAGGTGCAAAAATGTGTAACAAGGAGAACTTGAAACATTATTGCACTGTTCAGACGATCCTTGGGTGAATTCAGCAGCGCAGAAAGGTCTATTTTACCTGCCCAAAGGCTGTTGTGTCGAGTATGAAAAAGCAATAAAGTACATCAGGGGTTCTTAAACTTTTCCACTCGATGACCTGGCACCCGGCCTCATTCACATATACTGTCATATAGTTGCCTCCAGGAAACAGTAGAATAGTAATAAGAGAAACAGCTATTTCTCATATTTTCATCCAAATAACATTTTATTACATTCATTGATTCAATATTGAATTTATTTTTGCCATTCTGGTCCCCGAGAATTTCATGAAATGTCTCCCCACAAAACAAACATAAAAAAAGAAAGGAAAGTTGTAACAGGATGCACCTGACAAACTATATCTATCTATCTATCTATCTATCTATCTATCTATCTCTCTCTCTCTCTCTCTCTCTCTCTCTATATATATATATATATATATATATATATATATATATATATATGTTACAGAGACAAAAACCTTTCCATAACTAGGGAACACACAGGTAGGAGTGCTTTGTTCTCCAATGGCTGTGCATACTTGTAGGCTTGTGATATGCTAGCTTTACCTACCGTTTCTGATGTTTGGCCCTGAACCATTGTCTCGCGTAGCTAGACCTATCCTCACACTTCGTGTTAGCGTTGTGCCAGTGCTGGAAAAACTGAACGGCATAGCTTTCTTTGTAATTAATTTAGCCTGGTTCGTAGCTGGTAACTAGCATAGCGGTCCGGACTGTTGATGAAGGGCAGTAGTGAGACATTGTGGTGGCATTCATAAACAGGAACTTGGCAAAAACTAAACTGCCCTTGTGCAGAAAAAAGCTGAACTGATCGTGCCAAACGATGTGAATGCAATATGTCATAAGACAAAACAATAAATATATAACTATTAAACTATTTGATTTTTTTGTAATTGAATGACTATTTGAATTTTTGAAAATCGTGTTAATCAGCAAATGCTTGCTTGCCATATCAACTTAAAAGGAGATTATAGAGAAAGACAGGTTTGCAGGTGCATGTTTAAACCATTGTCCAGAGAATGGGCGGATGATGATGCCTGAGTGCTCAAACAAGCCATCTGTAACGACACCCACGTATCAATCAATGCGGCCACTCTGTTAATTCTGCATAACTTTAAGCCTTAATATAATTCTATAAGAATTCACCCTCAGTACAGTTAATGGGGAAATTATCTATAGAGACCAAAACTGTTTTTTGTACCAGGCTGTAAACACGTGTATTTCTGCTGTGAAGTTGGACATTTTAACATGGGAGCTTATAGAAACTGATTCGTTCTGTAGCCAGCCTCAAGTGGCCGTTGAATGGAACTGCAGTTTTTGGCACTTCTCCATAGGCTTCATTTGCAGCCACAGAGGTTGCTGCTTGGTTTAAACCTTTATCCAAAGGTTAAAAAATGTTTGTTGCCAGAAATACCTTCTGTTTCCTTCCTGTCTAGCTTGTGCCACTGTCACATAATTCAGTTTGTGTTGGAGGATCTTAATCTGCACATGATTTGCCTTCAAAAGATAATCTGTATTTCGTATTAAAGTTAACTTTATGAGATCTTGATTTCCTCCATGTGGCCCCTCCATCAGTGAGCTGCTCTTTGTTTCAGGGCTTAAACCAGTTTAGAAATTAATGTCACGCAAAACTTTGCAAAAATTACATTTTTTATTTATTTATCGTACCCAATGAGGATATTACAGTATATTTTGTCCTGTGAGTCACGCTGCATCTGTCAGGGTATGATTGCCTTTTTTTTGTGGCCACACACAGATACTCATGCAAACAGACACACTAACATTTTCCTTTCCCTGCACTCATTTTGATCTTCATCATGGGTGACCTGAATAAGAAGGGAACACAAAGAATAACCACCTAGAAAATAATGAAAACAGTTTATCTTGGCACAAAAGTGTGACATGACTGAAGTGACGTACTTCGTATGATGTTCTATTTCTGAGCCTTTACAGTCATGAAAGTCACTACAGCGTGTCCATACAGAGCGTGTAGATGTAGAGAAAGGGTTGCAGGCTCTAATGTGTGTTAGCCAGAAGTCCTGGTTGTAAACAGACCTGTCCCAGCAAGGTGAGAAAACAACCTGAGCAGCTGTGGTTCCCTCTACAGTAGAAACAGACTCTCCAAAGTGCCAAAGATCATACAATATAAGCTGTTTTTGGATGGAATTACAATATAGCTTCTATTGTGGCACTGTTGGCATTTCCTAGACAAAAGTTTAAGAATTTTTCTCTCTTTTTCTGTCTCTCTGTGCTGTGTCATTTTAGATTAGCAGGCTAAACTCTGTACTTACAGTAATTAATCTAAATCCATCCAGATGGGGAATGGTTTCAGTTTCATCTACTACAAGGAAGAGCTATTAGATGCCGTATCCTTTGGGTCTTTTCTCTCATTCTCTCTGTCTTTTTTGGTGACAGTACAAGTGTCCTTCTCGTGACAGCAGATTTGAGGACAGGCTCTGAATCACCAGACAGCTGTTCTTCCCCCCTCCATTTATTTAGGTCCACACTGGGTGCTGACAGATACTCTTTCTGTCACTCTGTCTCTCTTTTGATCTTTCTCTTCTCCTTCATCCCTGACCCCCATCTTCTGTGATTGTCTCTGTCTCCATGTCCGTTTCCTGCGTCACTGTACTGATTATTGTTGCAGTCTGGTTACACTTTGTGCCCTTTGACAGTTATAATTTCTAAAAAACAGACTCCTCCCTTCCTGAATTTGACTGCTGTCATCCTGTATGTATAGCTTTTTTATAGCACTAATCGTTTCCATTGGATATGGTGTTTTATGCATTAGCCATGGTGCTGTGGAGCTATGAACATATAGTAACCACTTTGTCCTGTCTTTACAAAATTCAATATGTTCAGAACCAAATATACCTATTAATAAATTAAGGTTAAAATTCCTCTGCCTGGAAATGAAGCAGAAATAAATTCAAGTATGGATTCTGTTCTTTTTCTTGCTTGTTTTCCCATTGAACAATTTCAAAAAGATGATTTGATTCTGACTGTCTGGAAAACTTCATCGATTAGATCGATCAACGCTGCTGGAAACTGAGCATTCCTCTCTATAAAACTTGTTCTTTCACTGCAGACCTTTCAAAGTGGAATCTTGGCACAATGTGAACCCCTGTACAGCTACAGAACCAAGTTCAATAACCTCTTTTCATATTCTGCAAGATCCCAGACAAATTTATTAAGGTCTCTGTATGAGTTTATGCTTCCAGATGAAGCGTTGGCTCCTATAGTCAAACCATCCCACAGTTTTCTTTGCATTATATTGCCACTCTTGTCCATAAAATGCAAACCAGCTTTTCTAACATGTGGACACTGACGCTGTGCTGCCAAAATATTTTTGCACAAATCTGTCTCCTCCTCGCTAGAGTTCCCTTCCTTTCTGCTCTCACCCTCGCACTCCCACTGTGGTCTCACCTCTCTTTTCCCTTCCTTTACTCCTCGAAAATGTCAAGTGGATTTCTGCTGATGGCTGACGATTGCGTTAGTTTGTCTCCATCACTGCTAGGAGGTGATGGGACATTTGGAGGACAGTTAGAGCTCATGTTCCTTTGAGTCAGAGAACAGGAGAAGGTGTAATTTCCTGAGTCTAAGACCCAGGTGGGCTCTAAAAATAATCTAGGCTCACTCTTACAGTTTGGAAAATGACTGGTTGATTAAAGGTACCTGAGCCAAGAAATTCTGTGATCTGGTCCGGGGCCACCCTGTGTAGCTCGGTGGGTAGACCATGGCATTAGACTGCCAGGTTTCTGTATCATCATAACCCAGAAAAAAAAAAAAAGAAAAACATGGCATACTAAGAGCATAAAAATACATTTCTACAATGATCCAGCAATCAGAAGAAGTGGTGAGTGACGGGAGAAAACATGATATTGTGTTGTTAGACGTAGCATGGCTGGGGAACCGATGATCGTACACATGCACACAAACACACTCTGCTGTAATTAGCAGCGTTTCTGCGTTTGGCCCTTCTCTGTCAGGCCCAGGCCAGAGCTCAGCACAGGGCAGGAAGGCTGTCTGAGTGTGGAAAGCACAAAGCACTTCAAAGCAACAGAAGGCTGGCAAAGACAGCAAGATGGCTGGGGAGATAGAGAGGGAGAGGCAGCACATGCAGAGAAACAAGGGAAGAAGAATATCTCTCTAAATCACACTCCAGGGAGAGAAAGAAAGAGAGAGACAGTCAGAAGAGAAGACAGAGGAAGGGAGGAAAATTGAATTGCAGTACATGCTGAAGTTATTATCTCCTTTCTTTCCCTTTTTCGTTTCCCCACATCATGTTTGTTCACGTTTGTGCTCTGTGAGAAATGGTGTTCATATGATTAAGGGACGCTTTCTGGTAAATTATTCTCGCATCCTTAGAGACTTTAATAAAAAAACAAAAAAACATCTGAAATTACTGTAAATGTTAATGTGAATATCTGTCCGCCTCTGCTGTCTCTCTCACACACTCTCTCACAGACTTCAGCTCCTCTGATTAAGCTCAAATAAAGTAGCCAGCAGTTCTGGGAAGAAGTGGGCACAGTTCTGCTCCGTGTGGCTGCTTCCAAGTACCTGTGATAATAAAAACCCAGTGTGTATCTGAGTCTTTGCGGGTGTTCATGTGCGTTGTGTGTCTGTGTGTGCACGTATTCATTCATTCATTTGTGCTCACAAGCTTGTCTGTGTGTGTGTGTGTGTGTGTGTGTGTGTGTGTAATGAGGCCTGGCATTCATCTCCCAACAGAGAGTGCAGCTAGTGTTCATTATTTCATTTTTAAAAGCCTGCAAGCTGTCAGGAGTTGCTGTTGTTGTGCTTGTCGTCTTCGGTTTCTCCCTGTCTTCTGAATGAGTCTTTATCTGTTGTTTTTTCCATTAGTTTTTTTCACCACTCTGATAAGAGCTTCCTCAGTGGTAGCTCTCCAAGCAGGGGTACAACAGAACAACATTTAAAATGTATCATCCTGAAACCTTTCAGAACAAGTTTGATAACACAAATGGTGCTGACTTGTCAAACAAAGTATTGGGTATCATAGGCTCTCATTCTTTGGCCTCGTTCTCCTCAAAACTGAGGCACAGTTTCCCTTTAATTGTTCAAAATGTATGTTTTGATTAAACCATTAAAACATTAATTGTGGTGCTGAAACAGAAGATGGTGGTTTATTAAAAACAGGCAAAAACAATCCTGTTGGATATATTAGGTTCCTTCTGCATTTTTGCCCAGATGATAGAATAATATGAGCCCTTCTGTTCTTTCCGTTATTAGTCTCAAGTTCTGCTCTTTTTATGTTGCTCATTTCCCAAACGCTGATGCATGGAAAAAGAATTACAGATATTGCGTATCAGATAATCAATCACTGATTAAGTTTCTCTTTATCTGAGCTATTGTTTTAATAAACACCCAAACCACAGATCTAAATATTAGTGTTGCTCTAAGGGATAATCTTGCATTTATTGTATTCTGTTGTCCCCTTTTTCCAACTTTTGTCAATTTTCATTACTCTGCCTTTATCTGTGGGTGTCCACTAGAGGGGGGCAGTGGACACGGTTGATCTTTGGCCTCTGGCTAACCTGTCCTGCTTGGAAGACCCTGGATCTGAGCTGCTGCTCCTTCTAACAATGCAAGATTACCTCGATACCTCTGTAATAGTGGAAGGGATTTAGTTAAACCCGCCAGTACTTGAGTTTCATTCCTGGTGTTTTATGAAGCAAACAGACCTTGACCAGAGTGGTATCGCATGTGTTTTGTGTATTTTTAATCAGAAAACACCTTGCACTCCATGTAAGTAGTGCTAAGACATACCTGCTACAAGTAAATTATGAGGAAGTGAATGCTGCTGATCTAGAGTTGGATGACAGGCTGTACCATCGGCCCTCAGGACTCTGCCATCTGCTCTGCCATCTGAAGGCAGGAAACTGGCTGGCTTCATCTTACCTTCTACTAGAGACTCCTCCATCCTGCTCTGTACCTTAGCCACAGCACGAAATAAGCTTCCCAACAGCCTGAAATTCTGCTCTCACTGTGGGCAACAACAAGGCACACTTGGCAAGCGGCCTTAACCCTCACTTTCATTTATGATTACAGTCATTTTCATATGGTGAGTGTGAGGGCGGTGTTACTGTCAAATTTAATGCAGGAGATGTACATTAGTCTATTTCTCCGGAATCTGATTGCTCGCAATAATGAGGCATTTTGTGAAAGTTAAGGAGCATTACCGTGACAGTGATAAAAAGTGTCTTCTGGTCTACCAGCTGCACACCTGGTGTTTCTTGTTGCATGCATGCCACAGCTCCTCACCAGCACATCATCACAGCCATGCTCTCAGCCTTCATTCGGTAAGAGCTGGATCCTTCCACCATGTAAATAAACAGCAGCCAGATAACTGGCAAGCCGCTTTGCTGGATGTTCGATGAAATAAGTGCATTTTAATCTGTGCAGAGACTTGGCTGCGAAAAGCAGGTCTACAGCCAAACAGCACATCAGAACTTTGAGGGGGTATTTTTTTTTTCTTCTGTCTTTTTCTTTTCTTTCCCCTGACAGGCTCATTTTTCTTCTCTCAGTAGGACGGCTGCTGGTGGTGGTATCATTACACTCCACTACATTACAGAGCACTCTATCATGGGGCTCAATCCAACAGCTTTCACGCTCGATGCTGTCAGTATCACTGACAGGGCTTTACTGTGCAAAGTCCTGAAAGCTCATAAATTCTGTATGTTTAATAAGTCAACCTTTTGTGTCTGGTGTCTCGCTGTGTGCTGCCAATATTTTCAGAGCACCATACCAGGACAGGAGCTCTATGTACACAAAATGCTTTAAAGCCACTGTCATCGACTGAGTGAGAACTCTTTCATTTCTGTTGTGGGTGTCCTCTTCTCACCCCAGCATTCATTCAAGATAAAGTGGACATGGGAGTCTCGATGCTGTTAAAATCTATTATGTAAGAAGAAGAGAGTCTTCTGTCTTTTCCTCCCTCTCACTCTCTGCCCCATCTCTCCTTCCTGGCAGTAAAGACTAATGCAGCGTCATCTGCCTCCTGGCAGGACCCTCTCTCTTCATTACTGGAGTATGGCCTTTTTTTCTGGTCATGTTTTCACTTCACTGTGAGTGGAGCTGCGTGTGTGTGGATGTGTGCATAATTTACTCACTTCCTCTCTTCATAATCAATACTGCTGAGTATAATCTGGGTTAATAGCAGCAGGTGAAAAATCATAGATGTAGCAAGGAAGAGGGGAAAAAAAAGGAGGTCTATTGAAATTACTCATATCTACTCTTAATCTGTGAAGTAATTGTAAAAAATATTGATACAGTGTAACAAGCTGTATTTTGTTGGGATGTATTTCGTAAATCTTTTTTAATACACTCTTTCTTTTGTGTCTCAAAACCAACTATTTATAGTCTTAGTTGTCTGATCCAGAACAAACAACAGAGAAATTCAAAACGATCCAGCCTGACTAATTTGAATATAAGAGCTTCTTCAGATTGCATCACTTTGTAAATAAGAAGCAGACTTAGCCGACATCATCTGAGTAGCAGGCAAATACAAATGTAGTTCAAGCTTCATTTAGCACTTACAAGCTTAAGAAGCAAAACATGAAATCACACCACTGCATTATAGACATTAATGTGGCTTTTTGTGAGCCAGTGGTTGCTTTTTAATAATTATGCACCGTAGTTTTGATGCTTGGCTCTGAGGGATGTTGGTGTTGTGTTTGATCAAGCAGCTCTATGCAAGCATAGTCACACACAGACACAAATCATTTATTTTAGTTCTTGTGGCTCAAATCAAACAGTGCTGAAAATAGTGTGACTTAATAGACAGAACAGACAGAAACATTGTACGTGGGAAGTTGCAGAGCAACACCGGAGTGAATGTTTTTCCTGAAAAGTTAACTCATTGATTATTCATTAATATATTTCCACTGCAATGTTTCTAAAAGGAAAAATCCCCTCATGCCTTAGTAATAAGTTTTATTTTTGGGACTTTTTCTTTTCTTTCTTTTTTTTTTACAAGACACAGTAGCAGGCGCTAAGGTGAGTGAAACCATGGCAACGAACCAGACATACGTATGTATGCGTGCTGTGAGTTCCACTAGCTCAGTGGGAAGATATGTGTGTCTCAGTGCACCAACATACTGGGATGTTTTCTTTGCTATAAAAGCCTTTCCACGTGTCCATCTCAAACCTGCAGGAGAGACCTGTCGGCCGCATTACAGAGCTGCTTTCTGAACAAAGTCGCAAGAGAAAATACAAGTCTTTTATCATTTCTGCAGCTATAGCACGGTCATCATTTAATTGGAACCTAAAGTGGGAAAACAAGCCCTGTGGATTTTGGGTTTCACTGTACTGTAAGCTTGTTTACAAATCTATCTTTATGATTTTACAAAGCTACAGATTAAAGCTGGATAAACACTGAATAACGATGAGCCAAGACTTGAGGGTTGACATTGTGTCTGTGTGTTTTAGCAGGGAGGGGACAGCTATTCTCTGTCTTTTTAAACAAAGCTGAATGTGTCTTTATATGGCAGTGCAGCAGTGTGCATATGAACCATCCAGGCAGGAATCTGTTGGCTCACATCATTTCTCTCATCCCCTTCCCCCCTGGCAGTGGGTATACAGAAGGACCACAGTTGTCACCACAGCATACAGTGAGAATATTATTATTCAGTAAGACAGTAAGAAGCCTGTGAACCATCATTCTAATGGAATTGCATGAATACAATGGGTGGCATTTTAAAGAGGGAATAAGATGAAGTGTTTGTGTCAGTCTTTATGAAGATACAGTCATAACCAATGCATGTCATCTGTCATTATTAAAGCGAGAATGCCAAACTTATAAATCATGCCTTCACGGTGCAGTGAGCAACAGAAGCTACAGTAATATTTCTACGCTTACAACTGAGGTCAGCTCATGACAAAAGCATTAGAATTTGCTCCTAAACTACTCTGTCTATTCCTACAAAATGTGCATAATGTCAGTCCCTCCTAGAGCGACAAACTACCTCGAAACTGGCAGGGGGCATTTCATTTGTTGCGTGTTATTATCTTCTTCACCACTAAATTAACATTATTGTCACTCACAAGGGATTTCATGCGCACAAGTCACATCCCTTTTCCCCTTTCTTTGCAACCTCTGCCTGTGATAGCTCAGAGGAACTAAATCCTGCTGATGTCTCTCCCTTGATCTGAAATTTATTAGAGGAAGATCTGTTTTGCCTGTGGCGTGTCACTCTGCCATTCCAGCTGTCTCATTCAGTGTCACTGTGATATTTTCAGCCTGGCTTGAAATGAATGCATATTTCAATACAGCTGGAATAATATGCAATTAAGGTTGGTATTGCCCCTTTCTTGCTTGTGAGTGCCTTTTTTCCAGCTATTTTGCAGAAAGGTCATGAAATCCTATGTAGATTATTACAAAAAGGAAGTTTTTAATTTCTTCTGATTGTGTTTTGGCTCGTGGAAGACATAATAGCAAACATAAAGAGATGGCGGCCTCTTTGGTTTGTCCGTCTGTCTTGACTGCAGCCAGCCTGTTTCTGCTTTCATGTAAGGTCTTCTTCCTCTCTGCGTGTGTCCTACATCTCTTTTTCTTTCAGATATCCTATAATTAGCCTCTTATTTTCTTGCCATTTATCCATCCTTTTCATCAAATCCTTTGTTTGACTTTGCAGCTGTGGATAAGGCTCTTCAATCAGTTTAATCAGATTATTTTCCTTTAAATGTCTTCCTCTGATTTCTTCAGAGAGGTTTGTTCGTGTCATGACGTGTGAATCGAGATGATGAAGTTGCTTTGTGTCTTGTACAAACTGGACCAATATCACAGCTGGTATGCAGCATTTAACCAGCCAGCTCTGATATCAGATACGGGAACATCCACTGGCTCTAAATGAAAAGTCTTCAACTCAGATTTGATTGCCAGCAAGAGGGACAGATCAACATTCCTGTAGGACCAGGCCAACTGTTGACAGGCCACACAGATGCACCAAATAAACTAGCCTGTACTTACGAAAGATGGAGGATGTGTGGCAGACACTTCTAAATGCAGACTCACTGAAAAAGATGACATGTGGAGTTTTATTTAGTTCGACTTTGGTATCCAAAACGTTGGAAGGCATTTGAGGAGATGTTTATTTCCTTTTAAAGGTTCCAAGTTAATATATTTTTTGGGGTTTGAGAGTTCTCATTTCCTGTCATGTTGGAAGAGAACAAGATCTCTTTCAATGTGCTCCTCTGACAGTATCTGCGTATTTGTGTGTGTGTGAGAGATTCTCAACTTGTGGTTAAGTCAATAGGAGAAGAGGGTGTTTGCTATGGCACAAAGCCCAGGCAACTTGGAGGTAGAAAACACGGTATGCATGAACACAAATCTCATGCATCACTCTCTTTTACAGGTAGCATGTGCATGCAAAAGAAGCTGATGACTCTGTATGACATATACAAGCTGCACTACATAAACAAATCTGCTCCAGTGCTCAGATCTCACCAGCAGAGGATAATTTAGACTGTCTGCTTTAGGAATGCAAACCTCCCAGGAAATATAATCTGCTCTTTTCAGCTCTGATTTGATTGCCAAGAAAGGGGACAACATACCATGACGGCATAGTCACACACAAACTCACACACAAAGCCACAAATGAAGACGAGACTTTTCATGATGGCAACTGAACACACAAACAAACATACTTGCTTTATTGTGAGGAATGTGATATCACAGGGCTTTTATTTCTAAATATCTATTAAGTAAACTTAATCCTCTTGCACACATGTGAACCAACACACATATGCAGATACATAACGTAGGTGCGGGATCATTAAAACTGTCCCAGTGTCTCTGCTCTGTTCTTTGTAAAGGGCCAAAATATCTGGGATATGTTGTTTGGCATCACAAACAACTAGAACAAACCTGATACTGACATTGAACAGGAATATAATAGTCCATTTATGAGCTCAAGTGGATTTATTTCAAAAGGTTTCCTGCTCACAGAAACACAAACCTCCTCAAATATACATATAAAAAGATTTTATTGCAACATTTGTTGTTTGTTTGTTTGTTTGAGAGTATGTCTTTAATAATAAAAAGCTAAGAAAGAAAAGAAAAATCAAAAACTTACCATCAGTACCAAATGTAGACATTGCCTTTATTACTTTTGTCCATACTCTGGACTGGTCAAGTGAACACTCTTCCAAAGCACAGGTGATGATTTGATTAACCTGACAAGTCAAAACCACATTAACCTAGAAACCCTGACAAAGTGCTTAATGCTACTTTAACACTGCAAGTCTAAGGACATGAGAGCAGAGAAACCACAGTAATAGTGTTTTCTTTAGTTCTGTTTTTCTTTTCATTGCAGGGTCAGTATCACCATCTTCGACATTTCACAGCCCAAGCTTCAAATAGAAACTGGCAGTTTTGGAGTGAAGCGGAAACCAAGACTGTTTTGCTGAAATAAATATTTCATGAAGTTCGAAATGTGAAAAAGGCAATATTTGTGTGGTGTGTGTGTGTGTGTGTGTGTGTGTGTGTGTATGCACAGTGCTATGGGTCATTATGATAATTTAAGGCTGTGGCAAAGTTATTATTTTCTGCTGAAGTGCAGATTCAGACACACACACACACAGACACACGAAGACCAGAATGAGATGTAATATGAAGGCTTCTTCTTTCATTACATTCTCAATATGAATAGGAATGCATATGTTCAGCCATGATGGAAGTCTGAATGTAACAACCCGGTCATTTTCTTCACTCTGCTTATATCCGCTGGTAACCCAAAAGACAATCAACCCAAAACCAAGACCCAATATCTTTCCTATTTCAGTCAGCGCACTGTATAACTTAATATACATTTATGTGTCAGTCTTGTGACCAAATATAAATATCTGTGACAAGCCTACACACTAACTAGCTGACACAGAGCTGTGTCATACCACTGTGCTACAATATACTTCCTTATTAGCTACGCCAGGAGCGTGGCTTCAGGGATGATGACGTTAGTCGATCAGTTCAACTCTCCGGTCCAAAATGAAATAGCTCAACAACTACTGGATGGATGATATAGAATTAGGTACAAAGTGGTCTGCAGTGGTCAAATCCTAATTTCTTCATTTAATGATAGGACACATCTAAAGTGAATGATTGCATTCTTGTCCGATTCAGCTGCTTTGAGATTACTGCTAACATAACATGCTGAAATGCTTACAGCATAGCATGCATGAACAAATGTAAAAGCTTTGTTAGGCCTTAAAAAGAGCTGAGACTGCCCTCCAAGAAAAATAACAGAATTTGTACTTGATTCAAATGCCTAAATTGACTTACAGTTTGTTTACATTTACCTGACAAGGACCTGTAGGGTGATTAATTAGTCTGTCTGTCTGTCTGTCTGTCTGTCAGGAGCAAATGCGAATGCAGCATGACATCATACTTCTTGGTTTAGGTTTTGGAAACATTGTGAAACATGTTGACTGTTGGTCGGAAACCAGGATGTGTGTTGTCCTGTATCAGAAGCTGCATTTACACAATCTGGAACTTTTAGTCCCAGGAACTACTTTTCAAGTAACCAAAATCTTGCTTCATCCCATTGTTGTCTCTGTTTCCACCACGTTCTAAAGACTAGCCAAAAAAATCAGTCCGCTGATGAATGAAAAAGTACTGGCTGTTTGCACTGCTCTTTGCACATCAATTTTTTGTGCATTACCATCCAACATTGGTCCATCTTTCTTCTGTAACTTGATGTTGTGTAGAAGCACAATGAACAAAACAAAAAAAACAAAAACTGGTTTGCGGCCACAGATTTTTTAAAATTGTGGCTAAAAGAAAATGTTGCAAGTACTCGACCAGTCACAGATGTTCAGCCCTGCAAGCCCCACCCCCAAAATTCCTGTATTTTTGGAAAGTACTATCCCCTGAGCAGAGAATTTTTTGTAGAATAAAGTAAAGTCCCCAGAATTCAATTTAGACCCTGATAATGAAAAAGTTTGTCCAAATGCTCCTGGACCCTGGGGAAAGGTGCTGTAGTGGCTAAAGTCAAACTCTTTGACCCATCCATCCCAGACCGTCTCCTGACAAGGTTTTGCAGCAGTGTGTCATGCTCTCCTTGTAACCATGATGACAAACATTTACTCATCTTAACTACGTAGTTTTTGTGGCTTCATCTTAACCTAGTGCTGACAGATCAGAAAATACTCATATTTTATTTTGTAATATTTTCGAAAGGCACTGACAGATGAGATGTTGTCCTGCTGATGTGGGCATCACATCAGAAAATATTTAAATTGGTCTTTTTGGAAGGAAATTCTGTTGTTTTATTTTTAGGATTTGTTTTCAATAGTGGTTAGAATCTAAGCTTATTGTTTAACATCAATTCAACAGTTTTGTTTTTGCTTGTATTTAATGAGCATTACAGCCTCATATGATAGTTAGAGGTTTTTAGTCTCATTGTATTGCGTTCCACTTCCTACACATCATGCACATATAATAAACAGTGATCCACTGAACAGGTTCCTCAAGCTTAGGCTTATGTAATGCAGTGAGTGTGTACTATATATGTGTGTGTGTGTGTGTGTCTGAAAGCCTTGAGGAAAAGATACACTGGAGAAAACCGAATGGGAATACACACACTCACATGCATACAAAAACACGTAAATGTGAATATAAATACACACACCCCAAAGGAATCTCTGCCAGTATGTGATTAGATACGCATCTTTTCAAGCAATCTGGAGCAAGCAGCAGGATCCTGGCAAATAATATTAGTTCTGCATAATTCTCATTTTGTTAAAGCTCTTCGATCTTATTTTTGGATTCTGTTTCCATTCACAAGAGTTGGATGCTGCCATATCTTTGTGGATATATTTGTGTGTGTGTTTACGAGCCTCTCTGATCTGAGCATACCTCAGGAAATGTGTATTGTTGTTTCAGCATATGTCATGACTCGTGGTGTCAAAAGAAAACAAGAGTTTTACCCAGAAATAGCCTCATCAAAGTGATTTCACTCACTGTCTTTCCTCCAAGTCCTTTTCATCTCATCAAAAACATTTTTTTGTCCTCAGGAATGCACAAAAACGTTAGCTTTTATGTGGCTTCCGCATTTTTAGTCAACATTGTAAAAAATTCAAACCAAGTAAGAAACCCAAGCAAGACCTTGATCTCCTCGTGAACTGGAAGAATTTGCAATTTTTAAAAGTAAAAGAAAAGTGGCAATACAGTCCTCTCAAGTGGTCTCTGATAAATGTTTAATATGAGCACTTTCTTACGGTGCATTAAACATATGGGCTACAGAATGAGTCACTGCTGCATGACCACTTTGCACCAGAACCAGCCTGCTTCTGGAGGATAGCAGCGTTGGCTACAGTGAACACCTACTGGATGATTATAGAGCTTGAAAACAGGCTTTCATTTAAATAAACCAGAGCCGGACTTCATGCTGGCAGTAACAAGTGATTCATACTCAACAATAAATCCACTGTAATATTTCCCTGTGGACTCACTGGTGACTTAATACTGATCCGATATATTTTTATCTCATGGGTATCAGTTTAGCTACAGTTCTACTTAGTTCAGCTTAGCACTGTAATAGCAATGTAGAGTTTGGTTTGATGCTACTCCTATAAAACTTGTTACAGCACTAACAGCAGCCATTTTGACATGAACTAGTAAACACAGGTGTTACCAATGATACTAATTAAGGTCCAGTTCCAGTCAGGTTAAACAGAGTCAGGGTGCTGCTGTGGTGCATGTTGGCTCACTGGAAAGGCTCTGCTGCAATAAATGGAAGGGAGCCTTGTGTTGACCCTACTATTTCATGTCAAAATTGCTGCTGTGAAAAGGGTCTATAAAGCTATTTTTAACATAAATAGAAGCAATATGCAATATACAATGTGCATATGATCAAAACATTCATTTCTGTCTGAAATAAGCAGCTGTTTCACCATCCTGGTGTGAAGCTCTTGCCTTCAGGTGAGGAAATGCACGTTGTCCTGCAAATGGAAACGGAAACCACTTTATTTGAATTATTGATAACTAATGAAATTATTAATAACGACACTAAAAGAAATACTAACCTCAAAAAAAAATCTCATTTTCGTTTTTCTTTGACCTTGAGGACTAACTCGAGAGTGAATTATTCTCGCTTTATGCATTAAATTCTTAGCTCATGTAATTAGCATATCCCCCCCCCCGCATCCCGCGATAACAGTCGCAAGCATGCGCGCGAGGCTCCACGCGCGCTCACACGCACGCACTCACGCGAGCTCGTGCCTCCAGCTCTCCTGCCAGGCTCTACAGTCGCGTTGTCCCACACAGCTCGAGAAAACGGCTGTCGATTTCAGCACGGGACAGATCCTGCACCCTCTCACTGCAATATGGCGACAGAGGTAAGGTATTCGACTCTTTGGCTGTATTTTCTTTAAACAAAATGATTCAGTACCTCCGTTTGTTTGTTGTTATTGTTGTTGTTGTTTTTTTTTTTAAAAAAAAAGAAATGCAGGTAGAGAAACGCAGTCTTGCAAACTGAATGTCTTGCTTGTTGTGCCTCCGATATCTGTATCTTATCTGGTTTCGGCTGATTGTTGCCTTGATTTAATCAGATGGCTGCCTTATTCTCAATTTGAAGTCGAGTCATGTAACGTTGTCTTAACGCAAGGCAACATTTTTCCATCCAGGAGCTTCAATTTCACTTAGTTTCATCACTGTTGATGAGCAGACGTCCTCAGACAGAGAACAGTTTTTTTTTCATAAATACTTCTTTTATGATTTGTGTGATAAGACACAGAAACCAATGTCATTCAGGTGGAGCATATCCAGTGGGCTCAAAGCTTTGGAGAGTGGTGATGATGATGATGATGATGATGATGGAGTAGTCAGCACCATGGACAGGGACAGTCTCTCTCTCTCTCTCTCTCTCTTTCTTTCTGTCATACTTCTAAATTAGCTTGACATGGCTTGGTCCTTGCATTAAATGAGCCCCACATACTGCTACTTCCACTTTCTGCTCTCTCGTGTCACACTCTCTGCATGCCTGTAATGAATGTAGTTAACATGATTGCCAACTCTACACAGCTCTAAGCAGAAAATGCAGAGAATCCATGACAGAAATGGTCTTGTTCACACAATGTCACATAGTACAACTAGTTACTCCAGACAGCATCAACAGTGTCCGTGGATGTATTTTTAGCCTCAGTAATGCCTGGTAGCTCTCAGGCCAGCAGCACGTCTTTCTCTCTCCCCCCTTTCTGTGTCCTTGGTGATGTCACCATAACGCTGAACACATAGCTGCCTTACTTATCATGATAACGATCTCATTAGAGGAGACAGACATTACTTTGGTGCAAATTCTGGACAGCTTACACTCATGCATGCAATATGTGCTTGAATGCAAGTTTATATGTGTGCTCATGTGTATTTGAGTGCTAGATATACTGACAGCATCCAATTTATGAGACAGTGAAGTTGTATTTCAAGCCTAATGGTGCTGCAGGTAAAGGTGCAGTGGACAGTAAGCTGGGAAGGATGTTTTTTTGTTTTTTTATTCCTGAGCCTGCAAGACATTGGCAGAGTGGCTCTGATTTCCTCTGGTGGTTTGCCAGTATCCCTGTCCAAGCCCCACACAGTCACACACACACATGCATGCATGCATGCACACAAACACATACAGTGTGTGGAGACAGGACAGATTTTTATGTCCAAGGCCCATCAATTATCCATGGCATATTTAATGTGAACAGGCTGCAGCAGTTTGTAACCATCAGCAATTGGAGTTTGAGATGAGCAGCACAGTTTACATCCTATCTATCCTTCCGCCTCTCTCTCTCTCTCTCTCTCTCTCTCTCTCTCTCTCTCTCTCCCCCTCCCTTCCCCTGTCTCATTTTATCTTACAACTCATTCTATGACATTTACTGTATGCCAAGTCAGCAAATGACCACATCAAGTGACTGAGTAATGATCAGCTCTTACTGCAGACTGTTTGTGCTGCATGGACGGTCTCTGGATCCATTAAGTCCACCACTGCCAGATCCTCCTCTCGGTCTGTAGGCTAGCCCTGGCTCAAGTGTTACTCTGTTGACGAATAATGTGTCGAAGAACAGTAATCATCTCAGAGGTTGGCAAAGCCTGAGCTCTCTACTGAAACAATGCTCCACCTCTATCCAAAAAAAGATTTTGTCTTCCAGCTTCGGTCCCACAGTCAGTGATCTTCCACCTAGATGTCATGGAAATCTGACTGTTTTGTCAACACTGTCTAAACCTCAATGATTTATAGACCTCTGGCTTGCGAAGCTTGGCAGTAAACATAAAAAATTAAGCTCCCAATGGCAGAAAATCAGTTATATTACGAAGGGATGAAAAGAGAGAGCTGACAGTAAGAAAAATGCTGAAAAAAGCTATGAGATGACAATGAAACATCTAACTCTGAGTGCAGTTACTGTGCGTGCTGTAATTGTGCCCTTTGCAGGTTCTGCCCACTGGCAGAATTTACCCATACTGTCAGAGTGACATAAGCTGGAACAAATATATATGGGGAGGATATCAGGAACAAAATGAAATGACAAAGAAAATTTAATCTAATTTTGTAGCAGTTTGGTTCTTTACCTTTTATTTGTCTGCTCTGCCCATGGCTACTTCCAGTCATAAAATATGAAATGCCTATTTTTTTGTGTACCACTATCCATGTCTTCTTGTACTGTACAGGTATTCAACCTCTGTGCAGTTTACATTTACAATTTATATGTATTTATTTAATTTTTTCTGCATCTTTACCTTATGTTTATTTCGCCTCTGCATCTAATTAATTTATCTATTATTGTAAACTAAACTAAAAAAAATAAATGTGTGGGTGGAGGTCAGACGGTGCAGAACAATGCAGAGCTTCTTAATAGAGTCCTGTGTGATCGGTATGACACTTTAACATTGCTGTCTGCTTGTGTACTATATTTAGACACAGTAATAGACTGGATTTGAACCCCCGATCTCCCACGCAGGAAAGTAAACATCAGCATTCTGCCAACAGAAAACATTTATCTTAAAGGCTTAAATGGACACAGACAAGGCCACTCTGCCAGTAAGATCAACAACAAGTGAGTAAAAAAAAAATTTCATGAGGTCCTCTAGTTTCAAAGCAGAATAGATTTTGGAACACTTTGTGAGTCACTTGTAAGGGGGTAAAAGCTTCCTGGTTATTCATGGAGAGAGAGAGGGGTTGCTGAAGTGTAAACATTTGATATGAAGCTTCAGGGAAGTACATATTTACATATTACATATAAAACAGTGAATGGGATGTTGATATGTAGATTTATTGTTTCTTCCGCAGTGTGTGCATGTTGCATAATTGTGTGATTGCCCCTTTACACTGTGCAGCTTGGGCTGTCCGAGATGAAAGTCGACAGTGACCAAAGACCACATGCTGCAACTGTCAGAAATGTAGGGCCAAATTCTAGGAATGATTTCATTAGACCTGCCTTGCACAGTGTGATGTGCAATAAACTTACATGATCGGACAGAGATGTTAGGGGAGTCACAATACTCCAGTCCTCCAGCGCTCCTGGACCTCTGTTGTCAGATGTATCAATTTTGACCTTTAACCACAACATCCCCATCAGGCCAATCAGTTTTAAACTCTGGAACACTAAGTTTCCAAGTTCATAAAAATCAGAGGAGAGATATCCTCTGAGATCCTGTGTCTGGATAAATAAATGGACTGATTGGTGGCCTCGTAGACACTTCACTCCTGTCTGCTTTGCTCAGCTGCAAGGGACACGTAGCACTGAGATGTAAGGCAGAGATCAGCAGGTCAGCAACGACAGGCCAAAACACACCAAGACGTCCCACTGGCCTGAATGCAGTACATGTGGCTCGTTTCACTCACTGGGCCCTTGATAACAAAAACGTCAGCATCCTTTCTTCTCTTTCCTTCTCTCCTTCTTTCTCTATCTTTTTCCACCTTTCTTTTGTTCCTTAGGTCTTTCCTTATTCATCTCATTAATTTCCCTGTTTTCTTCTGTGGTTACTTCCATATTTATTATCTTCCAATGCTTTATATTTTTCTTTTCATCCTTCTTATTTCTTTCTTCTTTCTCTCCTTTTCCCCTTCCCTTTCCATTCCATTTTCCCTTCTTTCATTTTTTAACAAACCTGAAAGCATACAAATCCACAAAACATGAGGTTTACATTTGGCAACTCTTACCTTACGTACTTGAGTACTTTGAGTACTTTGAGCACTTTTTACTGCTAAGATCAGTTTGAAGTTAATAACTTTAACCTACACAAGTAGAAATTTGATTTCTTTTATCTTGTCAAAAGGACCTGTGTAATCTTAATGAACCTGACTCTCGGCCCAACTGATTCTAACTTGGATAAATGATGCTCAATCGTGTCCTGATAATTGCTTCTATTAATAGAGTGACTTGTTGTGCATCATGATGGCCTGAAGATATCGCAGGGAGGAGGAGGAGGAGGAGGAGGAGGAGGGCAGTGTTAGAGAGACAAAGAAGGCAAAAAAAAAAGGATATTTAAAGCTCTGGCAGACAGAAAGATCTAGTGGCTGTGAGATGATTTTGGCTTTTAGCTGACAAAAATAGCAGCTTGGATGCTATTCCCGGTTGTGAGTGATCTACCCAATATAGAGATGAAAGCCTGGCACTGTACTGTGTCTGCTTACATGCAAATGACTCTCTCGGGCTTGTACATGCAGGTAATCTCATAAACAGAGACTTTCAATAATAACAACAGTGCACTAGAGAGACAAACTTTGTCTGTGATTGCCAAAGAATAACATTTAGTTAATATTCTATTATATAAACGTATTTGAGGCTCTTGAATGAATACAACCCTTGTGCCTCTTTCTCTGTTTGTCACTCTGTTTCCTCATCCCCTTTTTGTTCATCCCTCTCTCCCTCCCTCCACACGCCTACTGTATCTGTAATTACCATCCTCTGGAGAGGAGTAATTTAGATCAGCGGGGAACAACTTACACTGGCCCACTTGCTTGCTGCTGTACGCTTCTCAGGGGATTGACTGTTTGGGTGTAAAACACACCACTCAGCACCAAAGTGCTGTAAAGGGGGGTCTTTCAAAGTGTTTCGTTATTACTGCAGTTGGGCCTATTGATGCAGGAGGAATGCAATGAGAGTGCTAACTACTGTAAGTCTGCACTGCTGTTGATGTAGTAACATAGTACCATTCACTCACTGTGTAGCCCTGTTACACCTGTGTTGCAGGGAATATTGGATAGCTTTATGTAAATATTGTCTGATCCGTGAACAGCTGCTGTGAACAAGTTGATTTCAAACTATAACATTTTGATAATGAGATAGGCCTAAACATTTGACTGTAGAGTGGAAGCCTTTTTACACACTCGCCTTTTTTTGTACTTGTGTATCAGAGCGATGATTTTTGGTTATACTGGAATTTTCTGTAAAGAAAATTTTAAAACCCTTTTTACCATAAAATAACCGATTTTAAAAGTCTGATGCTGCACTGACGTGTAATCAGGTGAATGGTATCTCTGTCATTCCAACTCTGCGCCCAGTATGTCTGTTCCTGTAACTTTGTGCTCCGGGTACATTCACCTGTGTGAAGTATGTAATGCTTTATAGCGCTCAGTCATACACTACCCACTATTTCATTTATTTTGTTGAAACTGCATCATATTTTATGGAGAAAATGTTTTCTGGTTTTCCATCTGATGTCCTCTGGCTGCTACGCATCAACTCTCTATGATTTACAGAGTTTCCTGATGGACAGTGAAGTAAACCGCAAACTGCAAACAAACCATAGCTGCCTTTTGCTAATGCTATCTCAGTTTATTGGCCGGGCTGCCGGGACTATCAGCTCGGATCACCAGGGGAGCGTTTTCACCACAGACGTTTAGAACCATCGGGAAGACGAGGGAGGGAGAGGTGTCATGCCAGAATCAGAGCCAGGGAAGTGTGCAATGTAACCTGGCTCAGCAGCCTCTATGGGCATAATGTCAGAGACAAAAAGACCGAACAAGGCGTTGATGAAGGAAGCGATGGAGTAAATCTGGGGTTGACTTTCAGCTATTGGTGAGAGCTTTGTGAAATAAAAGGCTGAGTTGGTGTTGAAAGTTTTTGTTGTTGGACTAATTAGTAATATTAGCTAGCTGCTATATCTTGTGTTGTTGTACTTGCTTAATGTTTGGCTGTTACTGTTACTTTTGGATCATGTGTGACATAATCATAACAAATATACGTGTACAACTTTATGACAGTGGTATTGCACTCTGAGACTGACGGTAAATTGCAAAAAGACCAGTTTCTACATAATGCTGCTTTAATACTCAGTATTTGCAAAACACAAGTAAAAGAGAGATCTGCTACTCTTGTACCTACATGAGTTTAAATGTATTTTGGACCATAAATTTAACATGAGTGCTTTTCCCATGTTGTGTGCTTAGTTCCATAACCTTCAGGAGCTGAGGCACAGCGCATCGCTGGTCACAAAGGTGTTTATACAGAGAGATTACAGCGAAGGAACCGTCTGCCGCTTCCTGACCAAGTTCCCCTCAGAGCTCGACAACAGGGTGAGCACAAATACAAACACACACTCGCCAACTCCACAACTCACCTGAAACAGCCCGCACACTCTCCATGACAGAATGAGTTATGGCTCAATATAGCATAATAAGATCACTAGAATGATGAGTGCATCCTAGATGGCAGAACACATATGAAAGATGGATATCTAAACATAGCACCTAATCCGGCAAATTAAATCCCTAAAATCATAAAATTCATATACAAAGTAAGTAATAAGTAATCCAAACATAAAGTATGATGACATTGAAAGATGTACTCGCCATCCATAGGTGGATATAAACTTTTGCAGCATGACCTCTAATATCCTGCAGTTCAGTGGACAAAAGCAGAATAAATGTGTCACATCTATATAAAAACTCTTCTGTGTGTGCTCAGAAGAAAGGTACAGCCAAAGACAGAGGTTATTTTCACACTGTACACTTACTTTGGGCAGTGGGAGAGAATGTGTTGTTTATTTGAGATGCAAATTTACTCTTTTTACCTTCAGCATCTGTGAATAACATTATGCAGGGATATTATTGTAGACAAATGTCTAGCAATTAGCATCTGAAGCAGACAGTCCACACACACACACACACACAGAGCAAGAAACACAGAGTGAGTCAGTGTTAAGGAAAAACATTATTTTAAATCTGCATCACTTCACTATAAATGCTGTCTGTCAGATGCTCAAACCAATACCAATACCAATTCATTCTGTAAATGAGGTGTCTTTCTAAGTTGTTTGACAAAGTCTGAGTATTTTTCGGTTGAACAGAATGCAGCTGGTATGTTTGGAAAGCTGTTTTATAGCTGAACAGCTTGTTCTCACAGTTATGCCAAAGCACTTTTTACTTTCACAGTCCTTATGGTGTGTGCAGGCCTCCATATCTCTACCTGGACGTTTGTTTGTGTCTGTAAGTAGATTGAGCGAACATTGCTTGAAGAGACGGTGAAGACCCTGAACTCATACTATGTGGAGGCAGAAAAAATTGGAGGTCAGTCGTACTTGGAAGGATGTCTGGCTTGTGCTACAGCTTATATCATCTTCCTCTGCATGGAGACTCGCTATGAGAAGGTAATAAACCTATCCACACCTAAATTCTAGCACACAAGATGGCCACATAATTCCAGTAGATCAAATAGTTAGTGGAAATACGCTTATTTGCTTTCTTTCAGAGAGTTAGATGAGATCACACCCCTCTCACATTTGTGTGTTTTATAGGGAGATAGAACCTGTAAGCAATTAACTTTGATTTGCTTGTCATAAAAAGCCAAAGCATGAGGAAACAGCTACCCTGGCTCAAAAGTTCAAAACCTCTAAAACTTTCATATCAACACTTTGTATCTCATTTGTTCAGTCTGTACACAAACAAACTAAAACAACAAGTTATGGTTTTACTGGGAGTTATGTGCTGTAACAATGAATAGATAAACTGTCTTTGTTGGGAAATAGTTACACAGCATAACACAGCACATTCTCAGACAGCTTTAGAGGTGCTGGGAGGGATATTTTTTCAACTTAACCAGACTAGCTGTTCTCCCTGCTTTCAGTCTTTACACTGAGATCTTTTTTTCATTTAAGTGGTGTTAATGATAACATTTATGATGACTAAATTTCATGTAGCTGCTAGTTTAGACTTGTTTCAGAGGCCTGGTGTTGTGCATGTTGCCTCACACTGTCACACTGTCATGGCTTATTGGGACACTCGGGTCTGTTGCTGTAATCAACGTGCAGATATGAGAGTGGTATCAACCCTTTTTTCATCCATTTCGGAAATGCAGCAAATAGGCATATTTCCAAACAGTGTTTAGCTGCTCTTTAAAACCTCGACAGTTTTTATAACTGCAATATTTACTTAGAGCACACCAAGCATGACTTCTTAGAGAGCTTGTTTCAGTATCTTTAGTAATCTTTATTCCACAGTGTCACAACACAGCCTGTTAGGATAGCATTGGTATATTATGGATCACAAAGCAAACTTGATGAAGGCCTATGTGAACACACACTGTCTCTGTGCTGTAAATATGGAAAAAATAATAAAGATATATTCATCCTTTTTCTAACCTGTGTGTCCTCTTGAGGATCTGTCCTAGCAAAAAGGGGTGAAAGGGAGAGTACACCTTGGTCAGCTTGCCAATCAGTTCACGCAAATAATGCATAAAAGCAAACAACTACTCACACCCAAAGGCATTTCGCCAACGCTACAGCTGGTTATTATAAACTCCACTGCGAATCCACATGATTTATTTACTGCCATATTTGTCCATTTTTATGGAAGTCATCTTTCTCTCTCACACACACGCACACACACACACACACACACAAAAGCATTCAGTTGTGTGCTCTAATGCACTATGGCTCTCTGAGGTCAGAGCACACAGGGCAGCAGAGCCAAAAAAACATGAGATACGATCTGATTCTCTTTTGCACAATGTTCCCCACAGCTGTCTGTCCACTATTAAACCCTGCTTTAAAAGCCCACACCTGTGTGCCGGTGGGCAAGGCATGGCACACCTGTGACATGACATTTATCTTCAGCGCAACCAACATGTCCATCTTGAGAAAAGGCAGGTGATTAAATTGTGTTGCTGCTTGTCGCTTGATGAGATGGAACAAGAACACACGCATACGTAACACAATTACATACACAGACACATACACAGGGGGTTTGATTAAACCTCTTGTGACTCCGTTGGGTACCTGCCGGTCTTTTAGATGAAACTGGAGTGGCGTGACGTCCCAGCATGCCTCTCTGTTCTGATCTCTGTCACCCACAACATTCATCTCCATAGTCTTGTTGCGTTTTGTAAACATTTCTTTATCAAAGCAGTGCAAAGGTACTGGGAGCTTGACCAAGAAGCACAAAAGGACTTATTGCTAGGTTGAAGCCATGCAGAAATGGCTTGGTCTGAGGCTCCTTTCATCTCCCTGTCAGCTGGGTGCCGCTCCATTGAGACACTGAGACGCTATCAGCCCCACAGGAGAGTTGTTTATTTACTTGTTTAACTTAATCATCTTGGCTGAATGACGTTATGACTGGCAATGATCAAATATACCCACCCAAGTTGATGCCGTGTGCGCGTACGCGTGTGTGTGCTGATAAAGAGGCCACACATCAGTGAGCATGGATCAGTGTTCAGATTCATTGGAGCACCCAGAGCCCTTGAAGCTTATATCTCACCCTATCAAAAGACACTGATTACTCCCAGCATGTCAGAACAGATACATGTGCACACAAGCATTCATAAAGCTTCCCTCACGCATAGTATGTGCCCTCCATCTCCTGTTTTTCTTCTTCTCTTATTCACAAGAATGTGGCTGCATGTATGGGACTCACTCAGACACATGTATACACACATCGTTTGCGTTATATTGCACTTGGTGACATAAACAAGAAGAAGCAAGAAGTTTCATTCTTGCAGAAGAGTACACACTCATAACATGAATGTTAATCAGACTGCAACACCTTTGCTTCTTAGGCATTATACAGAGACACTCACAAAGCTTTTCACTGAAGGGCTGTCACACACATGCCAGTACAACAGAGGCACAGCTTATATACTTGACTGTCATATTGTTACACTGGAGAGGATTGAGCTGCCCTCAGAGCTAGCTTGCAGTGAAGGGAATGGCCTTTTCCCTCCACCACAGTAAACCTATTAGTCAGGGCTCTGCTGTGTGTGTGTCTCTGCTTCCTCTCTATGATATTTGATTCTCTTTGATGGGATTTTTAACAAAAGACACAGTTTGTGTTAAGAAATTTGTGGACATACTGTCATTGTTCCAAGCCAAATACTGATTGCTTTCTGCATAAGTATACTTGACAAAGATCTGCCTGATTTAAAGCAGCGCAATGAAGCAAACCACTGCCGTTTGATGTCTTCTTCAATGGCTTTTCACTTAGGAAATTTCGTGTATGTTGTTTGCTACTCGATTGTAACATTATCCAGACATTACACTGCAAAAGCCTCTTCTTCCTCTTCCAGAGAAATATCCTTATGTGGTTTACTAGCACTAGCAGGGGTCACTATATAAGCAGCTGTGCCTGCAGCTGTAACAGGCCTTTGACATCCCAGAGGAGCGCTGCTCAGTGTGTTGCTCAGTCTCTATTGTTTTAATCTCTTAAGGCTGAGAGTGCTGCAGTGACCTTTAGTTAACTTACAAAAAAGGATGTGAAGCTGTCGTGTTGAATAAATCAGTCAAGGTTAAAACACAAGTTACATTCCAATATAGCGTACTTCAAAGGATAATTGTAGCTCGTAACTTGAATCCTATTTTTGTAGTTTTAACATTGTAATTACAATATCCAGTTTATTCATAATGAGGTAACCTTACTAAAAAGAAGGTACAGTCAGTTTCAGTTTTGCCTCCTAATAACGTTGTCAATAATATGACTAAACCATCTGAATTCTCATGTTTCTTGCTAAATTGGACTTCATTTTAGCAATGATCCATGATCCCAGATCTCTAGAATAAACTCAGTGAGTAGAAATTAAAACTAAAGCTACGAAAATAAGACCAAAGTTGTAACAAACCTTCAATATACAAAATGTAATGTTATTATAGACATACAGATGTGCTAAAGATTGCACATCCTTTTTGTGTACATAAGGCCTAGTGGAGCATAGTTTAGCTGATTGACATGGTTAGGCAGAGTTTAGGAGAGGCATGGCACATCAGCTTTGTTGGTGTCCACAGAGGCATAGCCGAGGCTTAATAAGCTGCTCTAATGATGCTACTTTAGCTAATATGTGTGCATTTAGCGTCACTGGCAGTCATTTGGTTGCTATCAGCAGCAACCTGGGATGACATCACAGTGCTTAGGTTTTCTTGAACACTCTCTCAGTCTCCTGGGCAAACTGTGTGTGTAGATGTACAGACATGCTTGTTTGAATTTGTGTGCCAAGGCATGGTCTGAACTTAGTGCTCAGCTTCACTCCACTGCTCTCTTCACTCTGTGGTTTTTGCACAGTTGATGCAATACGCACTTGCAAAACTGAGAAAAAGGACCAATGCCAATGCAATCTAAATAAACTGTCCACCTCACATTTTAGAGTGTTTCCAAAATGCCATGACAGTTAACCAAGGCATGACATTTAGCCTCAGAGAGCCATCTTTGGAATTAGGAACCAAATCTTCCAAATGGAAAACTTCAAAAAGAGAAAAGCTCAAGATCGTCAATTTTAGTAATTCAATTCATTCAGCCTTGCTTGACATGAGTGGCTTGGAACTATGTATAAAAATAACTGCTGTACTTAGAGCATAATGGAATTACTTTGAGTTTAGATTATAATGTTCAGGAAAAATAAAGACAGCCAATGACTCGAGAGAGTCGGTATCATATGCCGTATGGTAACTATGCACAGAAGGACTGCAAACTCATTTCTTCCATTTTTCATTTTTTCCACCCAAAGACAGTACAGGGGGAGGTTAAAGTTGCTGCAGCCCTGCCCATGTTTAGCCTCTTTTAGGTACATTGTTGTTACATGTAACACACCGTGAACTTTGAAAAGCAATATGCAGGTAATGGATCTCCAGTTGGAAGGTCTGCACAGATTATTTTCTGCTAGACTACATGTTTTCATCATGCCTCCAATGGTTTCTAATCAAATCTGGATTATCTCCAAATGTACCTCTGTTCATTTTTAACCCCACTCAACCTTCCTATTTTATTCTAGGTGCTGAAGAAGATATCATGCTACATCCAGGAGCAGAATGAGAAGATCTACGCTCCTAGAGGTCTGCTGCTCACAGACCCCATAGAGAGAGGAATGAGAGTTGTATCCTTTGCTCATCTCCTGCTGTCCTTGCTAAAATAAAGTATGATAAAGACCCTGACAGGACAGGGAGACATATAAAAGACTGATAGGAGGTGGTGGTAGTTGAGCGGTTGGAGAAACCGGGCTTGTGTGTGGAACGTCACCAGTTAGAATCACTGGAACTGTTTGAAACATCTGGGTTGGATAAATGAATAAGAATTACCTCCTCTTACTCATATATTACCATCAAGGTGTCCTTGAATGAAGCACTTAAACTGCAGCTGCTGCAGAGGAGCTGTTCAATGGCCAACTATTGTTCCCAGGAGTGAATTTGAAGCAGGGCAGGGCTGAAAAAAGCATGCATGCTCTGTCAAATGTCCTTTGAAAACAAAAGGTGAAAAAAAAAAACAAGGTGAGGTGATGAATCAGCAGCATGAGATGTGTATGCACTTGTGATGTTATGGTTTCTTTGCTCCAGCCATCTTGTTTTATCATTCCAATACAAAATATCACAATCTTTTCAAGTGTTTCTAACTCTTCACAAGGCTCATCTTATGTTCTATGGTTGAGTTGCTACGTTTTCAGGAGTGTGTCTCTCTTTGTCAGTCGGAGTGATCCCAGCACAGTTCCTTATGTAGTTAAAAGGGAGAAGGAGAAAGAGAGAATGTGTCCAGTAGACCATCACACAGGCCTGGCCCAGGTGGCTCAAAGAACAGGCTCCAAGACATAGGGCCAACCTATTACCAACACTTATTAGTCAATACACTCCTCTACAATATAGTCTCTGTTCGTGAAGGTTAGTTAGAGACCTCATTCTCCCAAAGAACAGTAAAGCAGATGTCTCACTTGTATCACTATATTTTTGGTTTGCATGATCTCTTAGCCTGAACCTCCATAAGGACCAATTTGAGTGAATGAATTCTTTCCTTTTAGCTGGTCTTGTTGCCCATCATATTTGGACCCATAAGACTAGGGCCAATGTTCCATCTTGGCCCAGTGCAGACAACATTACTTTGGAATTGATTTGCCTTTCTCAAATGATATTTATTTTATATTTTGAGATGTGAGTGAAAAACCCCCGGCACATCTCACATCTAGTCTATCAGCACATCTAGTTTGAGCGATATTGAGATATATTTTGACCTTGTCATGAGCTGTTCCAGATGCTATGTGCTTTCTTTTTAGAGATGTAATAAGTTCATCACAGCCAAAAACAAGATGCATTGGTATTTCAAGCACCTTGGGGACAAGTCTGAAATGGGAAATAGTCAGTATCCAATGAGAAAGCAACAGGAAACCAAGGAGGAGAAGGTGGAAATATTCACGCCAGTCACTGATCTCTCCAAATAGATAAATCTCATGAGTATCAGTTGTTTAGTTTGTACACCTCAACATTAGCATGACAACACTTTGGGATGAAAAATTTAGTGTGAGCAGAACATAAATTTGTAGATTTGGAAAGTCTTTCTCCCCTTCATGATGATCCTTGACATCCTTCATGTCCTCAGCTAGAGATCAGTGTGTTTGAAGACCGGGGCTCGGGCAGCTCCAGTCCCAGCAGCAGCATTTCATCGGCAGGCAGCAGCGCTCGGTGACTGGAGGGGCAGCGCCAGGCTTACGGGTACCACCACAGGGGCAGCGGGACACTTACCAACATCCGCATGCTGAAACATGAGAGCACCAGGTTCTAAGACAAGTGGAGAGAAAAAGGCGAGGAGGTGATCCACAGCATTCACACTCTCCCTGCTGGGACCCACGACGTACCACCTCGGGGCAACAGGAGCTGGCTTACACAAACACTGGATACGCAACAGAATAAACACAAGGGCAACAGAACCCACACAGAGGCAGTAGACACATGTAGAAGCCAATATCCAGAGTGTCTGTGAGGGAATATCTTTCACTCCAGCAGCTATCCAAACCAAAATAATCATAATTTCTTTTGTTCCAATTTTTCCATTCACATTTTCTCTCATTCCATCACGTCTGTTTCCATGACTCACACCATCCCTGTCATATAGTTGATTCAGCAGGCTTACCCTTGATTAGACTGGACGTCAGTGCTTGATTGTTTTCAGGGGGGGTCACTGTCACCATGTCTATCTGCTGACGTCTGCTGCTGTAGTCTGTGCAGCAGCTCTGAAATCTGGAAGGAGGAAAACTACCAGCCTCCTGGGAGACTCAATGTTCTCCGATCTCGCTGAATGATTGCATTCATGTCAGGTGGGCTAGGGTCAAACTGCTTTGAATGCTGGCAAATTGGGCCTGCTGTGGGACCGCTTGGTTCTATGCTGTGTTCACATGCATTTGGCTTCAGTATCAAACAGCTAACAGAGAGCACCTTGGATTATTTATTCTTCTCATTCACTGCAGTGGATACTGGTGATCCACATCACAGCTGTAGGTCACCACACTCCTACGCACGCACCCACACATGCATGCTTACAAGCGTGCCCAAGTACTCAAACAGACACATACTAGTAAGAGTCATGCACGCACATGGATATACACATACGCACAATTGTGGCTAGTTGCCATACGTTCCTGCACACACACAGATTTTGACAGACATGAAATTATGGCAGACAATATTCTCTGTGGTCTCAGCTCATTGGGAACGCAAGCAAACCCAGGTCCTGTAAGACCGTGCTAGTTTCCCTGGTGTGTGGTGTGTTGTGGGTGTGCATGTGTCTGTGCCATCAGTCCCAGACTTAGCTAGTTTGAGATGAAAGCTTGCTGATCATTAAGTAGACATCAGAGAACAAGGACTGGTGCCCTGAATGAGAACCAAACACACATTGGACACATTCTGTTTGATGTTTGGCAGTATAGGTGTTGATGGTGGTGTGTGTTTGTGTGTAGGAAAATCAGTTAAATACCTGAATCTCTTTTAGTCTGTCTGCAGATTATTTTAATAAAATGTAGATTTAAGTATTTAACACGCACACAACAGCAATAAGAAATGAAAAGTTTTAAAATTTCTCTGCCGTCTTTCAGTTCAGTGTCATCTGCCAGTTTTGTATTATAAAAATGACAGGGGTCAGTTTAAATGTCATTTTGTGAGTGAAACAGTTGTAGCTCCCTCTAGGGTTAGACTGAGGAAGTCCTGACAGTATGATTCAAACATCTTTAATGACACAGGACATAATTATCTAACACCGCTTATTCACTGAGTGCAGTGTGCAGGTACCTTATTAATACAATATCTTTCATTCACACAAGGCAATTCAGCCTGAGGAGCATAAATTCTCTCTTTCTTTGGGTAATAATGCATCCTGTCTGACTAACATGCATGTGTGTGAGGAGGCTGATGAGATAAAAGATGATCATTATGTTGCAAAGATGTTGATGCCAGTTGACAGGACACCCACACAATGTCTAAAAAAGGACAAGACCACCTGAAAAAACATAAGCCGTTTCCATTTCTGCATATTCTATTTATGTTGCCGCAGTTTCTGTCTTCTTTCTTTGACCATTTTCTGTTTTGTTTTCTTTAAACTCAACTCTTAACATGATCTCTTGATTAACTCTGGGAGCGTAGCCCTTTTCCTCTTCTTTAGCCACATAGTAAGCAATGAGCAAAACTCTGAGCAGAGCCCCTGCCTTGCAACCAGCCTTGTGTACTTAAACAGAGCAGTGTCAAGTTGGAGTTAAACTACTTACTGGAAAGTCTTTTGCACAGCTGAAGACATTTTGCTTCAGTCCAGTGGGTAGTTTAATTTCAAGTGGACATTTCAATACCTAAGATGAACCTACAAAAACATCCGACCACAGCAGTTGAGTTAAGTTGTGCTTGTGTTCAGCCTCCTGTGCTTTTTGATGCCTTCATGTTTCATCCCAGTGGAATGGATACCCAACCTGGGGCTGATGGACTGACTAATTTATAAATGACTCAACACTGCCAATAAGCGAATAAAGGAGCTCATTGGACAATGTATAAATGAAAAAACAATGAGTGTGAACTGTACAGGAGAACAACTGTACTGTACATGCTTGTCAATGATTATCCATGCTGAGTTTTTGAAGTGTGAAGAAGTAGATGGAAATGCCATAATGCTATTTAATTCTAAAACATCACTGTTGCCCAGTATTAGTAAATCTATTATAAATCACTTTATAATGTTTTGATACCCTCTCTAATTTGGGCATCAAGTGACAGAGCAGCTATGAAAGCATATCGTCTGTACAGCTCTCAGCTGCTTTGTAGTATCTTCTGGAAAATGAAGATAACATTTTGTTTTGTCCAAAATAGTTTGAAGTTGATAATGTAGCTTATGTTATTGGTAATGACAATAGCATTGTCAGTTATTTTAGTGGAGGTAAATGGGGGTGATGATGCTGATCCTCAGGGGAAAGTGTAAAAAGTGCCAAATTCAAAGGCTCGAGTAAAGGATAGGTTCACATGTTGAGCCATGCTGGCAGCTTTAGGGGTGGCAATGTTGCTGTGTTGGTTGGTCCACCATGATTAACTGTAATAACTTTGGTGAACTTTTCATTTAGCGCCATCATCAGGGCAAACTTTTAATTTGTCCAAAACTCACCAAAACGACCAAATTCCTACAAACTAATGACATTCCCATCAGCCTCAGCTGTACTTTGGATTTACTGCCAGTCAGTAAATGTTAAAATGCTAATATGCTAAACCATGATGGTGAATACATCCTATAATAGCGTGTTCCGTGTTGTCATTGTGAGCATGTTAGCATTTAGCTTAAAGCACCACTGTGCCTAAGTACAGCGTCACAGAGCTGCAAGCATGACTGCAGACTCTCTCTGTTGTTTTAAAGGTCCAGTGTGAAGGATTTAGTGGCACCTAGTGGTGAAGTTGAAAATTGCAACCAAATAAATACTCTTTCAAGCGTGTTAGAAAAACTTCACAAATTCACATAAAAAGCAAAAGTTCATAACTAGATCAGTGTTTGGTTTGTATATTCTAGGCTACTGTAGAAAAACGGCAGCTCAACATGGCGGACTCCATGGAAGAGGACCCGCTCTCACTGTAGATATAAAGGGCTCATTTTAAGACAACAACAACACAATTATTCTTATTTCCAGGTGATAATACACTATGGAAACATACTAATGAATGTTATATTCCATTCCTGCAAAGAAATACTCCTAAAAATTACACACTGGACCTTTAGATATGTCTGAAACAACATGTCATATGTACATTGAAAGAGCAGAAAGAAATACAGGAGCAATGTTTACAGCAATCGATAACTCTTTGAGTGACTAATTAATGAACACATGGACATATGAGTAGTGTATTTATATAGGCTTGAAAAACTCTGAACCTATCCTTTAAGACTGAGGTAAAAAAAAAAAAAAAAGAAGCACTGTGTGCCATATATAATAAGGCGTTATGTAGCTTGTTCTTCTTCTTGACTTCTTTCATCATTGAAGACAGAGTGAAGATTATGAGATGGTATTAAATGTATTATCATTAAAAGATGTGTTTTGAGTTATAAGTACATTATCATGGAGCAGAATAAACTTTAGGTCCTTTGAACCTCTATCATGCTGAATATGGAGCTAACCTCTGTGCCAACACGTCTTTGGAAGATGAACAGAGATTTAAAACTTGTGGACCAAGTAATTATGTATAGTCCATTTCACTATGTAAATTCCCACGTCATATATTTATCCTGTACTGTATTTCAGAGTGCAGCAAGTATGTTCAGACACGTGGAGTCATTCAGTAAATCCAGATAATGTATGTATGTTATGCTGTTAAAAGAGCAAGATTATTCATAGTGCAATATGATGTCTACCTGAAAATGTAAAACATGATGTGTAGAGTTTTGGTTCCAGACTCTTTGAGTTGCTTTGGGTTCTTAGCCGTTCTGCCTCGGGGAGACTAATTCTGCATTGATGTTTAATG
Source organism: Sciaenops ocellatus (assembly GCA_033000465.1). Lineage (NCBI taxonomy): Eukaryota > Metazoa > Chordata > Actinopteri > Sciaenidae > Sciaenops > Sciaenops ocellatus. Next base: position 14,392,733 of record CP136872.1, on the reverse strand, counting down.
CTGCATGATGTGTGTGTGTGTATAAACAAAGTGAGTACCAGATGACAAGAACCGAATCCCTGATCAACAAAGTCCCTCAGTTGTGCTGCTACAAGAGAGGAATTTCTATCTTATCTTGGTGTTATCTACGTGTTTACATCAGATTATTTACATATTTATTGAAATGGATTCATGTTTTGTTTTTTTTCCTCAAAGCTGATTATTATTCAAAAACTGGGAGAAGAGTTTCAACTGAGATGAATAAAGTGTCTGATGAAGCTGAAAGAGAATTATTGTGACTGCTGGCTGCTGTTGGTATCCAACATGGTTCAATTCAGGCTGTTGTTTGGAAACTCGACCCATGCTGTGTCTCTGCTCTGAGTTCATGTTAGGTAGAGGTGGGGCTCTCACTCTCTCCCTCTTAGACACATTTCTCAGCATATCTCTTGGTTGAATATTATAACAGGCTATGCAGAGATGTAAAGCGATTTTGCTCCAACAAACATATGTTAAGTCACTTAATCTAGTTATTTAATATTAAAATCATATTAATATGAAGGAAGTGGAACAAGTCTGTCTGTAAGATAAAATAATTAGGTGTTTTGGCCACTTGGGGGCAGCGGAACGAGTTGTAAACGCCACACATATCATCAGTGTTGATATTATTAGGTGTTATGGTGACAATATATCCTTATCTGCACAAAGCAGACATGGAACAAACATTAACATTCTTTTCATGTCATGTTTTTGGCCACCTGACACATTTAAAACACTCCAACACTCACTCTCCTCACAGCTCAGGGAAAATATTTATCTCTTTAGCTGCTTAAGCCTCCACTATTCAACATCTAGTCCTTAACTTTGTCTGTCTGACATTTGGTGCAAGGAAGTTGGTGTACAGTGGGTCTAGCAGAGCTTTTTGCTGGAAACAGCTGCCTGGTGTTGTGAGAAATGATGCTGATGACAGCACTGAGAATGAATCAAAACAGTGAAGTTGCCCAAAGGTTGTAAAACCAAAACAATGAGGTGAAAGATGCTGAAATGCTCTGTAGAGCTGAAGGGAACTGCAGAGTAGTTGATAATTCTCTGCGGCTTTGTCACTAGGAGCAATCCCTTTCACATACACTTAATCATATGACCCACTGATAAAATAAAAATAGTGTTTATAGCGATGATACATGAAGGAGGGAAGCAGTTTTTGTGTGTATTGTGGGTTATATGCAAAGTCATTGCAGTATCACAGTAGTAACAATTACAGTTACAGTATCCTACAGTGTCCTAAGAGAGGCAGTGTAAGTAAAAACTGTGACCAGCTGACTTGGTGCACATGTTCCAGTTTAGATGTTCTTCAATTTTGCCTTGAGGATGATCAAAATTTAAGATATAAAAACAACAACAGTTTTTTGGTTTTTCAGTTTTGTATTAAGTACCACCAAACCCAGAACCCAACTACAAAAATGGATCAATTTCTCTAAACACAATGACTTCCACTAACCAAGGAATTTTGCATAGGGTGTGTGACTAATACATAATTGTCCATAACTAATCATCCCTTCTTCATCACAGCAGTTGTTTTGTAAGTTCAGTATGTGGACAATGTGATGTCTGCAGACGGTTTAATGAACACCAAGGAGAGCATGAAATGTGCATAATGAGAATTTCTCATTTTTCCTCTTCACTGATGGTTTTAATACAATTTTAGGGAACTAAAGGTCTAAATATTATGGTCTAGCAAATAATTATTTTGCTAATAAAGTCATTTTATGATGTGTTATATGTTTGAAATGTCAAGTTAACCATCCTTTTGGACAGCGTTATTGTTTCATGACAGTTTTTAGCTAAAGTCAGGATACAGGATGAGACAACTTGTTTACATTGTAGAAAATTGGCACCATTAAAATATACCAAATTAGCTGTTAGTAGGTTCTGTTTATAATATATCAGTGTACAGACAAGTATCACTAGATTACTTTGATACCAAAGAAACAATGATTCTCAGGCACGTTCTGGAGTTATAGAGTGTATTTCTTTCTATGATTTCTAAGTGCATTTTTGGACATTCATTCGCATTGCAGATGATTATATCATTGGAAAGTGTAAGTCACACTGAATTTAAAAATATGTGTAGTGTATCTGTGTTCAGATTTAACTCAGTTATGACTCAGAGAAAGAGTATGATTTTCACTGCTGGCCTGTATGTCTCATGGCTCTCCCTTCCACCTCCTTCCATACCGGCAGACAGAGACAGTTAGTGACTAGTTGGTGAATACTGTGGAGCTAAAAATCCAGATATTTCCCTCAGGAGTTGGCGGAGACCAAAAACAGAGCTATAAGAATGAGTGATAATGTTGTTCCATATTTGCTAACGCTACTGCCACACCAGCTTCGTAAGGTGATAACATGTCAGTGTTGCGTGTGCAGCTTGTTGCACTGCACCCAAGTGTCCAACAAATCATCTAATGTAGGCTTAAAGGAACATTTTTGAGACAGAGATGTAGAGCGACTTGTTTCATTGAACATTTTTTTTTGCAGCAAACTGTTTTTTTTTTTTTTGTTGTTTTTTTTTTGTATATGTGTGTGTGTGTATGTGTGAGCATGTGTGTGTATAGTAGATCTATCATAGCCTGCTCATAAGGCTAAAAATTAGCGATAACGTTCTGGCAGAGGCTTAGTGAAGATCACAGGAGTAAAGACAGAGGAGGAGCGGTGAGAGTGAACTGATATTTTCTCAAAGACAGCAGAAGAGTGAAGAAACGTCTCAACACCTGTGGGGAAAGGTCACTCTGACACTAACAAGCTTCTGTCTCCCTCTACACAGACCTCTTTTGTTCCTTAAAATCATTTTCCCCCTACCTTCTGCTACAGGTTGTTGCTGCAATTGTTTTGAGTTTCCAAGTTTTAAAATTCCTCGTTCTTTGGCTGCACGACACTTTCTCTGTCCAATCTACTTCCTCCACTCCCTTCCTGTTCTTTCATTCCTTGTTCTCTAAACAGGAAAAAAAAAGTAGCCTGCTTTACCTTTTCCACAATTTCTTTGCTGTCTGAGTCACGAATGGCCAGAAGGGGGGAAAAAAGCACTTTCTGGTATTGATTGGTTAAAATGTTTATTCCTACAAATGACAGAAAAATCAGTATCCCACCACTGCCTCTGTGTTCCACAAATGTTTTGACTGGCAGTGGTGCCTGGCAAACGCAGAGCAGTCATTATAGTGAACTTTACAATTATGTGCTTGCATGTAACGCACCAAACATGGAGTCCCACAGGAGAAGCATCCGATTAAAATCAGGCCTGTAGTGACATTAGAGGAAGGATGCTCACTTACACATAAACAGACAATAACTTAAATTCCTTGAACAAAAACTAATAACACAACATGGATTTAGTCTAATGCATTTGTTCACTCGGCAGTCTACCACAGAGTGTCATGAGGGATCAAAACTGCGCTTACTCGTGCCTTGCCAAACATTTATCCACATCAGCCCAAATTCAAGATCACGGTGACTTATGATTGTGCATTAAACCGCTGTTTTGCAACAAACAGAGATATTCAGTGCTACTGCTTCCTTCAAAATGGAGACAGTGTGGGTACAATGCACACACATAGACACACAGACTCTTTTTAGCTCATAGTTTGAACATGTGCGTGGATGTTGTATCTGATTTTGAACATTTGTTTTGAAATTCTGCTGTGAAAACCACCGTGCTGAGATGCTCTTTGAAGAGGTTAAACATGGTGGAAACTGTAGGATTTGTCTCTCTGTGTTTTGGCCGCACTTGATTTATTGTGCTTAGCCCTGTTTTGGAGACTCTCTTTTAAATCGATCCCCCCCCCCCGCTTTACCGCTGCCCTGCATGTTGGCTTTGGCATGAATATCCGCTCAGTTTATTTAACCTCAGTGTGATTGACAGCCCTTGTGTTTGCCGCTGGACCTCCCCCAAGTGTAGCCCAGAATACTACATAAAAACACAATGTTAAGCGTCTGATGCTGGAAACGTGTGGTTCCAGTTAAAATGTCACTTCTGATCACCTCGGTTAATTGCGAGACAGAGGTTATTGTGTGTCGTTCTCCTTAGATCTGTTGTTAAAGGCAAATCAATGGTGCTGGGTCAGTCTCTGCCCTTCTAACCACTTTTAAATGTTTAACAGAAACAGGGATGAAACAGGGATAAATGCTGACAGAGGAAAAGCTTTGAAACATGTTCTCTGTTTTGACAACAAGCACAAAGCCAAAAGCGGGGATTAGCAAAAAAAAGATACATAAATTAGAGAACAAACATCATCGACAACGTCCACTGAGACTACTTACTGGACATTATGTGTCCATTTTGACTCTTATCAAAACTTTCCATGAGCAAACCAAAAAAAAATTCTGTGTAGCTCTACTGTATATGTGCATGTGTGTCTATAACATTACATTTGTGTGTGCATGTTTCCATACAGCATGTGTGTTCAGTATTACACAAAGCATGGAGAAGGAGAAGGAGAATATTTGGTAACACTTTATTTGGATAGTCCTACAGATTAAGTTTATAAAGTATTTGTAACATTTCAACAGTTCATTAGTTGAGATTCAACAATTAAACAACTAATAAAACCACACCACCACTGTTTAAGGTTAACCCACAAAAAACATCTTGGTTCAGGTATGTTAATGAATTGTCACATATATTCTTTAGATCAGTGGCTCCCAATCTGAGGTCTGGGCCCCCTCAGGAGGGCACCAACGATCACAGGTGGTGTGAGGCTTTGTCTATTCTGAGGTCATCATTAGTTTTGCACTAACTAACAAATCATAATAACACATTTACTAGATAATTTGCACAAAAGTCTGTATAAAACATATCATATAGTAGGCCACACCTCTGCAACCTCTCAACCTTTGTGACCTTCGCTCTCAGTTTCATCAGTTTAGCTAGTTCATCGTAATTTTTCCTGCAGTTAGAGCTTCACTACTTTATGAATGTAACATGTCTGAAATTGCTAACAGCTAAGATTAAAGAATGGACAGGTCTCGGTGAGAATGTGTCATTTGTGGCAAAAAGCTAGCTAATGACAGCATGAAGTCAAGCAGCTTTTCTTAAAACTCAGTAGGGGTGACTCCAAAAAAAAAAAAAAAAGAGAGAGTCAAAATAGGTTTGGAACAGCTGCTATAGAAAATCAGTTACAAAGTGAAATTTACAGATGAAATGTTACAAATATTCTATAAACTATCTGTACGCAGATTATCAAAATGAAGTGTTACTGAGTACTTACATTACGCTCACTTCTTCCAAAACAACTTTATCTATTTTTTAGAATTAGGTTAGAATAAAATAAAATTTAAAAAATGTGGCTCGGTGGTTAGCGCTGCTGCCTCGCTTCTGATCCATGTGCTTCAACTGCAGCTTGTTTGTGCAGAGTTCATGTCTGTGTAAGCCAGGTGAATGAGACACTTCTTATTTTGGTAAGAGTAATAATGATGTTGTTTTGACCAAATTCATTGCCGAGATCTAGGAACACGGACACATTTCTAAAAAGTCTGACAGGGAAAGAAAAATGATGGGTCAGACGACCATACAGATTTAAAACAATCCCTTAAGTTCACACAACTTGTTTGGAAGAGAACTTAAAGGCAAATTGTAAAATGAATATTCTTGGTTTAACTCAGACGTACTGACACAGTTTTTCTGTGCTATGATTGGATAGTCTGCCCAAGCTGTCTGATCATCTGACTACTCCTTCAGACTTTTTTGTAGCAGTGTTGCCATGCTCCCAAGTTTCAGCAGTTACTTTAGTCAGTACAACATATTTGATAATGTGTTATAAGTTATTCAATTATTTTTGACATGCTGAAAAAATGGCTTGAAATTAGCAGCAATTACAATAATCTACAACCTGCTTAACAACCAGCTGCTGTGTGAGACGTCATTCATGCTCAAGCGCCTGCTGAAGTAGCTTCATTTGCAATGTCATTGACTTGTTTAAATGTTTGGGCACAGCACGGTGAAATTAGTCAAATAAATTGAAATCAATTGACTTGAGGTGTGCTCGGTCAATTATAAACAGGGATGATGAAGCGTTCATTTAATCTCAGGCTGCAGCAAACGCCAATGCATCCTTACTGGAATTAGTCGTGCACTGGAGAGAGGAGTTTGCACACAGCAATACTCTGCTCATAAAGCTCTGAAAAGCCTTTTCGGTTGTTTGAATCAGGGACAAGCTCATTTTTAGAAAACTAAAGAGAAAATAAACATCCATACTCTCTGGCTGAAGCTAAAAATCCACATTAATGCAGTCTTTACTTCAAGTCTCCTTCCGCTCTTTTTACCGGTCATTTCTGTACAACACAAATATTTTCTTAACATATCCTTCTATATCTGATCTTCTGTCATTCCCTGTTCATGGTGTGTGTACACTGTGCAAATGCCTTTTTTCGGACATTTTGTGATTAGTGGTCTGAAGCACAAAAAAAGACATTTGGATTATTTTTCCACATGGAGCACATGCCCACACGCAAACAGGCAGCACACACACACACACACACACACACAGACAGATCCACACACACTGGTCCAAACTTCCCTGAAACATGCAAATTGAGCATGGCGTTCCAGGTTTTATTTATCACGGGGACATCTCCATTTGCACTTCATTTCAGCACAGAGAAACACAGCTGGAGTTTCAAGAACGCAAACAATGCTGTGGCAGTGACCATGCCAAACACACACACACACACACACACACACACACACAAACATCTTTCCCGCAGGTTGTTGGACATCATTCAATGCATGTTCAGCTACATTGCACAGTTTAATTCCTTTTAATGCTTACCTTATCCTTAGTTGAGTCACTGTGAATACTGTATTTTTATTTATTTTCTTCAGCATTATCTCATAATGTGAATAAACTCCAGTTTCACTGGACACAGCAAAGCTTTGTACGTGAATTTAGTCAGTCTATAACTGTGATTTTCAGACACCTTCTGCATGTTTGAATGGCCAGAGTGGATACAGTAAATACTGTACACAGCATGTTCAGTTGCATATTGCATGTACATATATTTAAGAGTTATCAAATAGCCAACAATCTTCAGTGGTACCCTTTCTCAGGTCAAACTTCACATCCCATTTCAACACATTTATATGAAGCAAACTGGATTCACACACCCATGTCTTTGACAATGAATAAATAATGGAGATTAACTCGGATAATGTGAGCAAAAGGGTTAAAAACGACTGTGTCCTTTGAAAGCGTGCAATTTTGTTAAACAACTTGTGGATCATATTGTTCATGCAAACTGTGAGCTTACACTATCAGTCCTTGGTGATACAAAAGTTTCCATTCTGTCCTTACAATGACTTTACAGCAACCTCAGTTAAACCCCTCGGACGAAAATGTCTGAGCTAATATATTCAAATATTTAACTTGAGTGGACATGATCTTGCTGAACCCTTCGTAACTCTCACTCTCCACAGATTCTTTGGCGTACACAGAGAGCATGACAACATCGTCAGTGTGGATCCAACAGAGATCCGTGGTGAGTAATTTTAATTGCTTTAACACATCCATCATCGTTTGTTTATTAGTTTTTCATGCTCCGATGCCTCTTAGTTTTCATTAAAAATGTCTCAGAGAGAAATAAGTTCAGTCTCTAAATCTCAGCTGAAATGTTTGATATTTACAGGTGGCATCTGTGGTTTGGGTCCAACTCCAATTAGCAGGCTCAGGGACTGATGTCAAGGGCCTGAGTTTGGAGCTGTATCTTAATGGAATGTGTGAGGTTTTTGGCTAAAAATGTCCAAAATATAACACTTGCCTCAGCGAGTGAATAGGGAGAAATCTATGAATCACACACACACCGGCAAACACACACACACACACACATACGCAGTACTCTGGAGGACTGTACAGGCCAACACTCGATGAATCTATCCCTCTGCTATGACTGATTGTGGTCTAAAACTGGATAAGTTGGGAGTTGTGTTGCGTAGTTTCTGCACTGGGATGGCTGAGATGCTCGGCGGCTGCAGAATATCTGTTAGTCAACATGCTGTCAGCGTCTTGTAGAGGACGATGTTTTCACTGTTTGTTCATCTTTTCTGCCAAAATGTTTATGAATTTTTAAAAAGTTTCAAGAAGTGTGTTGCAACGAGTGTTGAATAAAATAAATGGTTTATGTGCTTTACTGCAGGATATTTTTTGTTTTAGATATCCACAAAAATTTCCTTTTGTCTTTGTGTCTTTTTGCCTTGATCTTAAATGGGAAGGGTTGTCATGTTATTATTAACTTTAAATATTGTGAGTTGATTTTTATTTAAGATTCATATTCATAAGTCTGGTGATATTTTAGATTTTTTGTACAGTCATCATATCCCTTGAAGGATCAGCGTGTAGATAGCCGTGTAGTTGCTGATTGCAACCCAGTCACCTCACCCTCGACTTCCAAACGTGAAGGAGAAACTACAGCAGGTGAGAAACATGCAAAAATTGTGAAAGGTCTAGAGACAGTGTTTAGTTTGTACTTTGGCGTCTGTAGATATAAAAGGTTCATTCTTAGGTAACAAAAATAGAACAATTCTGATTTTCAGGTGATTATACACTAATGAAAACAAAAGTTCTGAATATTATATTCCATTTCTGTGATGGTAGAGTTAGATAGAGTCACCTAACACTGGACCTTTTAAAAAGACTAAAATCCACAATGAATTGACCCGACTAACAAAAACTGCCTGTGTATCCAAAGCCTGATATGATGTATTCCACTGTGCCATAGACCTCAATTGTTTTTCAAACATTATTCAAAACACATTAACCAGCACACTGATGCACTTAGTGACATGTTAATTCACGACAGTGACCATGAGCGCTGTAGTTTATTTTAAATCAATCCCACCATCATCATCCTTCAGCTGTAAACACAGCACCCAACAGAAACATAAATAACTCCTGTCTAAGTAACATTTGCTAAAAACTACACTTCCCAATGATTTAGGTTTAATAATTTATTAAGAAATCAATTTTTAAAAATGAAAGTATACTGTGTATTTGTAAAGCGTTAAGTAGTGACCACAGATAGAGTGCCTCAGACAGTGTAGAGAAATTATAAAGTATTAAGAGACTGACCAATGCATCATTGATCTGATTTTTTTCATGTGTTTTCTTGACAATAACAAAAATATAAAGCATCACCAGACTTCTGCTTTAGAGTCTTATATTATGTGGCAAATGGTTTAAAAACTGTCTAATGAATTATGAAGTCCAGTAGACTTTCCAGCTATTGTACTGTCAATTAAATTCATAAATAAATTCATCTACACTATATTAAGGCTTTTTATCATGTGTTCATCATGTGTGAGTGTAAAACATCACAAGCGACATTAAATGAACTGGTGAATTTATTTTAAGTGTTTTTCAAAAATATGAATTTGTCTCTATCTTTTTCCTTTTGTCTTAATGTTCTTGTCCATTATTTTATTTAAATGGAAAAATAAGAAATAAATACTTAGCTGTGGTAAATATTGTAATCTAATGCTCATTCAAAAGTGGCAAATTATTTAAAAATTTAAAAATAAAAAGGACAGGTTTAAGTACACCTTCTGGATACTATACTTAAAAAAAAATTATTTTCTCCTTCCCATTCTTGTGCTCTATCACACACACACTTACATGTGTGTTAATATTCTCCACTGTGCTGTTATTCATAGGTAACAAAATGTAACCTACCATCAGAGACAGATGGTCTGGCATATGTTCCTCTACCCGACTGCCTCTTTGGAAACACACACACACCCACACATGCACATAGGACCTAAAGCTTGGAGACCTGGTGTTCCTCAGCATCCCAGTAAGCCCATAATAAGAATGAGGGTGACATCGTAAGGATTAACATGGTGGCATTGTGGAGATACAGATGGGGCCTCAGCGTGTCTCTAATGAATGTGGTCTGTGGAGCCAGTAGATCTGTCTGCTGTACAGTATGTGCAGTGGTTTATATGCTGCAGCTCCACTTATTGACTTGGCCTCAGTTCAGGTCCCACTCAGATAAGTGCCAGGTGATGACGTGAGGGCTCTGCGGGTGTGACACAGTTAGTTCTGAACCCCGTAGCTCCCAGCGGGCATGCTCCCTTTGTTTCTTCATAGTCCAGAGGGGGCCGGGAGCCAAGAGGTGACACATAGCAGCAGTAAGGAGGGGGGGGGGGCAAGACTGTAAGTAACTGGTGGAAAAAGATAGCAGAGGTCCACAGAAGAAGAGGAGAAGAAGAAGTAGATGTTTCAGTGAAAGTTTTCTCAGAGAGTTTCTGTACATCCCGTTTAGCAATGGACGGTGTTATGAAGGGGAGAAGTTAGTGACAGCTACAGTAGTCCAGTCTGGAGATGAGTAGAGATGAGTGGTAGCACAGAGATCGAGAGCAGCCAGAAAGAAAAGCCCGACCACTTGGGTTCGCCAGAGGAGCGTGCCCCCCCAAAGTAAGCCACTTGGGCTGCAGAGAAAGAGGCGAAACAGAGGACAGGGAAAAGTTAGCCAACATCTGTGTCTTTATGGCTGAAAAATAGCTCATTCACATGGGGGAGTTAGTCATGCAAGACAGCGGGGTGCAGAGAGGGGACACGGCCAGAGGAATGTTAGCACCTTTAAGCCTTTACTCAAAACCAGAGTAATTAAGTAAGCTTAAGGCATCTTGTTCCCTGGCAGTGCTTCCTTTGTTCTCCTGATCTTGGTAATCCAGCTAAGTCTACCCTGACTCTGCTAGGACCACTCACCCACACAGGCTGACCCATCATCATTGGGCTCAAAGCCCTGGTTGCATCTCCTCTTGGCACGGCACTTATAGCTGCCATAGGTGTTGGTGCAGACAGGGCGGTCAGAGGGGCACACAGAGGGGAACTGGGTACACTCATCTTCATCTGAGGGAGGGCGGAGGTGAGGGAGGGAAAGACACTTTTTGTCTTGATTTCAAACAAGAACACAAACACCGAACGAGTAACAGATAAATCTTTGCAACTTGCCTGTGCAGCGGCCATTCTCATTCAGGGCAAATCCATGGCCACACTGTAAGACACAGTCAGTCTAATTAGAAACAAGGACGTTTTTGGATGAAAAATCCTTCAAACCCGAATGTGATTATACAGACAGGTGATGAACAAAAGAAAAAACCTGATGAAATGAGTGCAGAAACACAAATTTTGCAGATGCTTCCACTGAGATGGCGGCATTTTGCTGGCATGATTTGGTAATTGCTAATTAACGAAAGTTATTCTGAGTGATCATTTAATTTATTCCATAAAGAAAACATTTGGAAGAACACTATTCATCCCTTTGGTAGACTCCCTGAGACCTGGATAATCCATGCCAATAAACACCAAAGCTATTGTGGAGGCTCGTAGAGCCCCTACACCTGGTTTTTGCCTTCAATTTGTCGCTCAGCTGTAGAATTTTGAAGTTATTGTGATGGCATAAGGTTTTTGTTTGTAGAAAAATAGTAAAAAAAAATGTGAGGCCACATACTTTTTCTGTCCAATGTCCTTCTATGCTGGAATACTAACAAACATTGTGAGTTTTTCATTAGAAAATCTACTTCTTTCACTGGATCCACCAAAGAAGAACATTTTAGTTCTGCAAGTAGAACTCTCCAAAGCCTAACACTCTTTTAGATAATGAGAATTTGTGATTACTATAAAGTACTCATGTACCTCTATTTCCACAGTAGGAGTGACTTCCTCCTCATCTCTTGGATAGTGGATCTCCAGCACTGAGTTGATGTCTGAAGGTTCCAGGGGTCGGGCCGATGAACGGCCGTCTGGCCAGTACACCTCAACATTGGTGGCCACATCCTTACCTGGTTAGACATACAGCACAGACACAAACACACACAGAGGAATATTCATATGTCCTTTTAGTGATTCTCGAGGCATCTCAAAGTTTAGTACATACTGTTGGTTATCGTGTGTTGGCTCCTTCCTTCCCTTTGGACAGAGTGGCACTCCCCTCTTCTCTCTCCATTAACTATTTTAATCAGGCATAGAGAAAGCCCCTCTCCAGAGGGCCTCAGCAGCCCTTAATTAAAGTGGCATTTCTAATGTAAACAGATCTTGACTTACCTTGCCAGACAATGATCTACTCAACAGGTGTGCTGCCTGAGAGCCAAAGAATAATTCACCTGTTCTGCACCCACATGACACCCTCTCATTTAATGCTGGGGAGTCACATGTCTACTAGTGGTGCTTTTTGCAAGTATGTTTTAAAGTCACAGTGGTGTGGAAAGTGTGTTATGATTAATCATTCATTAAAATGACAGCCTCTAGAGACGATCTGTGCTTGGACTCGGTCCCAGGTACCAGGACTGGATAACCACCAGCTGACAGTCCTATGGGGGCAGAAGGAGGTGGTTCCAGGCCGGCTTCCAGCTGCAGCACCTGTCCCCGATCTTTCTCTACTTTGTCCACTCAGCTCCCTGCCACAGAAAACTTCCCATGGGTGACTAATCAGGCTGGAGGTATTACAACAATGCTTTCCACATGGAGCTTTCATTTCCTTCTCACTTCTCTGAAAAGCTTTTCTGTTCATTTCTCTTTGTTTGTTTTTACCCAGCTGTAGCAAAGAGTGTGGTTAGTCAGTCATCAATCAACAGAGACTAAATCAACAACAACAAGTCTGTTATTAAGCAAAAATGCCAAACATTTGCTGGTTTCATTAATACTTCCATTTAACTTTGTGTTGCTTAACTGTTGAAATAAAAACCTACCAAGGCCAAAGTGGGCGACAGGCTCCATCTCACACAGGTACCCTGATCCACCATCGATGATCCGTGTGTGGGGGCCGCTCTTTTTGGTGTACACCACCACTTTAGCTCCTCTGGCGAAAGCACCAAATTTGGTCCGGGGAATCACTCGCAGCCAGGAGTTAGTGGTTCCCTGAGATGCAGACAGAATGAGAAAAGAGAGGGTTTGGTTAAGATTACACCATCAAGCTGATGCTGAGGCTTTTAAGTGGTCTCTCAAACACTCACCAGGTTGACTTTGTAGATAGAGAGCGGCTGTGCTGCACTTTCACCATGAGACACCAGCAGTTCCAGACGCCCATCACCATCAAAGTCTGTGGCTACAGCTCCTGAAGAGCCATCACAGTAATGATGCAAGTAAACACTTCAGGAAACAGCCTGCATAGCAATCATTATCCTCATGCAGGGAAACATGGACATAATGTTTCAACAGTCATGGCATAATTATGTAGAACAAGTCTTTTTTTCTTTGATGAGGCGCGTGAGAAAACTCAGATCCCTAGTGGAGCTCTGGTGCCACCTAATGGTAAAATTTTGGAGTAGCAGATACAGACAGCTGTCTGTTCTGCCACACTCACCGGTTCCTCGTCCGTCAGGCTCTGACGCCTCGCCAACATTAAGTTCTTCTATTTGGGGGTCTCCATGTTCTCTCCTGCTCACCCTATCAAATCAACATCATGGCAGTTACCCATCAAATCACTGTAAAGCATTAATACCATGGCCACTATAAATATAGAAGCAGTGTTGGAAAGCAACTGTTCATTTATTAAGTATTGTGCTTAAGCATAAATTTGTGTGTCCTTGTATGTTATACTTTTACTACATTTCAGAGAGAAATATTGTACATTTTACTCCACTACATTTACTATATTTGGCAAATATAAGTACAAGTTACACCACAGATTAAGATTGTACATACTAAACATATGGTTAGCTAATAAAATGATTTTTAATATGACATTATTATGAAGTAAACTACTCAACGGTACATAAAGTAGGCAAAATTATATTCTCTCCAGCTACAACATTAAAATGTTGTTTACATGTTAATGCATCAGTGATAATGATGTAAAATATAGCAACATAACACCAAAGAGGGGGATCGTTCACATTTTCACTTTTGATATTGTATTTTATCTATCTATCTATCTATATATCTATCTATCTATCTATCTATCTATCTATCTATCTATCTATCATCGCTTCCACATCAAAATATACATACAGTACATAATCCATTATCCCTTCTAAAATCAAATATCTGTTGATTTTAATTGTCTGTCGATTTACTTACTGGTTATTTTGTAGCTTTATCTGATTGTAAATTGCATCTTTTTGTGAAGCACTTTGGTCAAAATGTGTTGCTTTTTAATGCCTTATAAATAAATCTGCAGAAGGATATTGTTTGGAAGATGTATGCACCTTTAGTGACAAAGCCTTTCTATCTATTTCCAAGTTTCTTGAAGTTATAATTTCATTTCACAGTGCACTAATTTGCTGATCTGGCAGTTAAACCTCTCAGCTCAGCTAAATATTGATTAGTTTTATTGAATTAATTAGCTTGGGTACAATAGTTTGCGCTTGTTTTTTTTTCAGTGCCAGAGTTAAATTAGCTGATTCATCTTCATACAAGACAATAGTAGAGCCAAGAGCTGTGGAGCAATGACCCCTGTCAGACCTTCATCGTGTCCAGAAAGACAAATTCTCTTCCAGTGACCTGGCGTGCAGGAATATTCTGATCCAGGAAATCTCTGAGGCTTACACTGATTATTGATATTCAGTATGAATTGACCCACCAGCTCATGGAAACATTCATCAAGACTTCTGCATCCTGTTCAGAGAAATATGCCAGATCAGATTTTTATTCAGACAGGATGGGTTTATTCTACTATTAAGTCCTAACAATTGATATGTATCATATATTGCATTTTGAGAGCTACCTCATTAATATTATCTAGAGAGGAAGCCAAACCACGAGCCAAAAAGAGACCTAAAACTGTCCTAATGAAAGATTCATTCATGTGTGGAGGAGGAGGCGGGATGCCAGACTAGATAAGTATCCTTGGCTGGGAATTTTAAATTCTTCTCAGCTTCCAAGCCCAGTTTTAGAATATTAAATCAAGACACAAGAGTAGTTCATTAAGCTCATCATCAAACTGCTATTAAAACTTACTATCATACTTGTACAACATATGTGTATGTTTATGTGTGTATTTCTGTGTGAGTACCTAAAGAGCCTGTTAGCCGAGGGGCCCCTGTAGGCGATGTTATTGAAAAAGACCTCCAGCTCGTTGTCATTGTCGAAGTCTGCAGCAATAACGGTGCGAACTGGGGACGGCATGGAAAACTTCTGGGATGCTATGTCCTGAGAAAAACACATGGTACGTCAAACACACTTTCTTTTGTTTTGATGTTGTTGTTTGTTGTTTGATGTTGAAATTAGAAAATTCAGCACAACCAATTCATTATGTTATAGCACTATAGCATATTGGCTCTAAGAAAATATCGGTCTGCATCATTGCAACAGCCGACCACACGGCTGACCACACACAAAGCATGAAGCAGCACAGTGCTAACAAATGCAAACTTTATTACGATGTTTATACTCGTATAATAAGAGTGGTCAGTGTACATTTGAAGCTACAGATGTCTCCACAGTCTTTTAAGAAATTAAGAAGAAAATAAGAAAACTGATGAAAAAATAGCTGTATAAAAACAGATGAGGTTGATACACAAAGGTGTGTTTTTGTCTTATCTGTTGGTCATCTCCACAGAGCAGTCAAGGGGTCTCAGTCCAAGTGTCTCAAGGGTACTACATTTATTTATCATTGTTTTTTCAGTGAAACCTGTTAGTTATTGCAGCTTGCATCCTGTATGTGTTCAGTCCAACATGTGGACAGATGGTGCAAGCTGAGCCAAAGGGACAGTTCCATAACATGAAGGTCACAAGTTCAGTCTCCACAACATGTCCATCAATAATCCAGCCCTTGAGTTTGACACTGATCTGTCATCTCACGGTCAGTCACCCCAGTTTCATCTAAAGTCTAAAGACAAAAACAAAGACTCTGTTTAACATCCTCTGGCTTCAGAAAGGTAGACTGCAGCTGTCCTGACCCCAAAAGAAGTCTCCTCAGCAGAGGAGTTTTTGCACGAGAAAGTAACGGATATCTCCTCGCTTCACTGACACGGTGATAAGTCGAGGAAGAGTTATAGAGCAGCCCTTCACTCCCTCCAGTATTTACTCCCTGTTTTAATTATAAGGCTCATAAAGTCGGTGGGGGGAGGGCGAACAGTGACCTTCTGCTTCTCAGGTGAAGGAGAGGGGATGGCCAACTGAGGCCATGAGGGAGGTGGGGGGGGGACAGTTCTAAATTTACTATATTATTCGGTGGATGAATAGATGTGCTATAAGGGGGGAAAAAAAGGACTCTGACCAAAACAAATATGGAGCAAAGAAACATGAGATTTAAAGAAAAATAGGTTCAATAATTTTTTGTTAAAAATTTTAAAATGGAAGATAACTTTTGTTAGATTTCATGGAATTCATTATTTTTTTTATATGAAATAAATATTATAAATAATATCCTGACAGTTTTACTTAGTCAACTTAGTATCATAGTATTTTACTACACTATTTCTATTAAAAGATAAAACTAACTAACTTCCAACTAAGCATATAAATATGCTTAGTTGGAATAATAGTGTAAATAATTGATTATTATTATTATTATTATAATGAGATTGTTTCTTCCACCTGTTTATAGGGTAAAATATACATTTATTATAAAATTGCTGTTCTGATTTCGGTATACAAAGCAAAGCAAAACTTCTAGTTAGGCCCTTTTCCTTCTCTTTAAATACATATTCGATATGTGTGGGTATGTTTTTGCATGTGTCTGTATGTTTAACCTATTGCAAGGAAAATCTCTGCAATAGATTTTAATTAAAGCACAAACAGGCCTAATCGGCACTTTCCACTACCCAGGCAAGCTGCTGTTTCAGCCCAATTTAATTAGCGGTGTACTGGAGTGATACAACAGCTTCATTATGCATGCCAAAGGTCAACACGGCTAGTAGGAGTGTCAGCTTGTGTGGAGGAAAGGGGTCTTAAATGTGTTGTGGGCTCGTGATTTAACAATCTCGGTTTAAAAAAACGTCAGCTAGCTAATTCAATTTGTCTTATGTGTGTGTATTAGAGCGCATTGCGTGTGTGTGCATGTTTGTGTGTGTGAGCCACGCTGATGGAATTGTCTTTGAGCTAAGCATCACACATTAACCCCTTATTTGACCCCTATAAAGATGTCTCCCGTGACGTTTATCTCTTTGGTAAAAGATGCAGCCGCAGGTCCTGGCAGATAGATCACCGAGCACGAAACCTCCGCAGATTTACGCACAGCAGAGCTCGTCTCTGTCTCTGCTGCTATTTACTGTACTACACAAACACATGTACACTGCTGGCTCTCTCACAGGACTCGTCAATAGTCGTTGATTCAGTAAATCACTGCCCGTCTGTTTTTAAATCCCACTCAATTCCAAAGTGAAGCAGCGCTGACAAGTGCTAATTCAATAGCCATTCGTTAGCATTGATAACTCTGTGATTCACAGAGTTAATGGGTGAGATTTGCTGCCTTTGTGCTGCTTGTTCATTAGTCATTGATTCTGGAGAGAGAAGAAGAAAAAGAGAGAACCACAACCTTGCTCTGAAACTCTCCTACATCATTTGCCGTGCCTGATATTCTGATGGGGCAATCATTCGACACAAATACTGTAGAATCTTTCTTCCAAAGAAATACATCCAGCCAAACTGCTTGACACCTATCTACATGGTTAGATACCACTAAAGACATCCATCCATCCATCCATCCATCCGTCCATCCATCCATTTCCTGTAAACACTTCTCCTTATCAGGGTCGCAGGGAGCTGGAGCCTATCCCAGCTGGCATTAGGCGAGAGGTGGAGCACACTCCGGATAAGTCGCCAGTTCACTACAGACATCTGACAACATATTTATTTTGTAATTTGGGTCAATTGGCCCCTTGATAAATAACTGAAGGCCTCAGTACTGTTTAAACAAAGTGCTTGTCAGATTGTGTCACAGCATATGAAAACCCCTGGGTGAAGGTTTCATCCGACTACATCTGATGTTTTTTGAACTTTCCAAAACCAATCATGCCACTTTTTGCAACGTTTGGCCAGGTGTGCAGAGGTGTAAAAGTTATTAGAGTTTATACTTTCCTCTAAAGCATTTTTTTCCCCCACTCCTTATGTTTCCATCACTTTTTGCATGTACAATCATAACCCCAATCATTTTGTCTTTTCACTTTATACTCCAGTGTACTGGAACATACTGAGATCTTAAAACCAACATTGATACAAAATGTTTTTGTGTAACTATTTGCATTAAGAGTTGTTAAATGCTCAGGAAACTCATTTGGACCTACCTTGAACTTATGTTTGCGGTTATTCAGCTGCATGTACAGGCGATGAGGTCCATTCCAGTTCCCGTAGACGATGTCTGTCTTGCCGTCACGGTTGAAATCTGCCAGAGCGACCCCTCTGCCATGCTGCATGGGGTCCTCCACACCTAAAGGAATATGGTAATACACTCTGTTCTACAATAAAGGCTGTATTGTTTTTGCACCACATTCACATAAACTGATCTACAAGGTTGTTAAACTGTATGTTCCTCTCACCCGCCTGCTGCGCCACATCAGTAAAAGTTCCATCTCCGTTGTTCCTGAACAGGAAGTTGGGTCCGTACTCGTTGTCGCAAAACACATCGGACAGGCTTTGACTGACAATGGGCCCCACCACGACACCTCGCCCTCCTGCTCAGACAGAGAGACAAGGTGCAGAGAATTGGGCAGTTAAAAAAGAGGGAGAATAGAGAATTTTAGAAAGTAAAAAGGAGGCATGATTGGTAAAACAACAGAGAGAACAGAGGGAGAGCAATCAGCTCCATAACAAAAGTGAATGGTGAGAGATCATTACTGTCTTTCCGGGCCATTTCTTCTAAGCAGGGCAGGTCTTTCTGCTGACACAGACACTGAATCTGATGGGCTACACACACATAAACACACCTAGGCACGAGCACAAACAAATACAAAAAACCCAAAGATGCGACACATGCTGACAATTGTTTGCATTAACCAAAAACTAACAGCAATTTTCTCCTGATGAAAAGATCTTTTTGACTGTTCACTTTCTGAATATCACGCCAGGATTTTCCAATGACATTCTAGAAAGTGAAGTGTCTCAATAAAGTGTCTCATCTGAGACCAGTGGAGTCTAATTATGGAGTTGAAAGGGCTTTGATTGCCCTTCTAGTATGCAGAGTCAGTGCTGTGAGTCAGGACTCGCTCCTGATTTACTGGCCCGCTCCATCAGCCCAGACAAATATCACTCGCCCCCTATGGCCATAAACCACTAATGTCTCTCCAGAGATATGTAACCATTAGATATACAACTCCACTGACTGTCCCTCTGTTCTGATTAACGGCAGTTTGATGACAAAGCCATCTACCCTACATCATTCACAGTGATTCTGGTCCAGCCCACTCTGCCCCCACCCGTGGCTTAGATGACATCCTGCATGCAAAAAGATCCTCCGATGATGAAGACTGATTCAGTTATGCTCATACAAAGTCATCCCCCGTTTCTAAAACTTACTTGGACATCACCGTCAAGGACTTTTTCAATGGTTACAATAAAGTATCAGAGAGGCGGCATTTTTCTTACTTATGATGATCTCTATTATCAAAGACACAGATCACAGTGAAATTATTCATTTTGGCATTTACTGTTATCCTCTTCAATATCAATCCATCCAAGCAAGGGAAGTGAGCTGAGGTGTGGCGAATTTTAGTGCCGTTTTTGAAGTAAATAATCAATCTCAAGGTCATTCATTCGGTTTCACAAGCATTTAAATGGCAATGTTATTCAAAGTAATTCCTCTGCTCAGTTCAGGGGAGATCATTATTGTCCCGTAAGAGCAAGAGCAGTTTAAGAAACAATAAAAAACACCCTCAAATTTAAAACGAGTAGAGGCATTGAAATAGTGAACACGATGCACACCACAAAAATGCAAAAGATTAGAGATTAAAACTGCAGCAAATAAGTGCTCCATGGTATAAATTTGAATTATTGCAGATGGAATAAAGGAAAATTTGACCTATATATACACCTAATTTCTAGAAGCCCATATCTTTTTTACAGAGAGGATGATTTGGGTGATCTGTCAACTAATGTCTCACAAGGGGTGCCCTAGTAGCTCACCTGGTAGAGCGTGCGTCCCATGTATCAAGGCCTTACTGTAGCGACTTCCAGCCTGGGTCCTTTGCTGCATATCATCCTCTCTCTCTCTCTCTCTCTCTCGCCTAAATTTCCTGTCTATCTCTTCAGCTGTCACTGTCTAATAAACAAAATCTTAAAAATGTCTGACAAAGGAAGGCTGCTACTCACCTTTTTTTTTTTTTTTTTTAACCAGCAACTTGTTGCTGTCTGTTTTGCATACTTAAATTTTTCAGTAGGAGGGTCAGGAGTGATTCTATAAAAACAGTAACCTTATGTCAACATTAAAAATATGTAACCTTAATAATCTTGCAGTCTTTCACGTTCTGGCATGTACAGTGACGCTTTAATCAGACTGACTCTGACTGAGATGGTTGCACATAAAATACACTGTGCTGTAGTGGAGTCCACATACTCATATTACCAGCTTCAGAAGTCTGGGGAAACCACTCCAGGCTGTGATAGATGCCATCTCCGAGCTGTTGAGCTGGTCTGATGTATGTGTGCGTCGCCCTTCGCTTCCCTGTGACTTTGACTGGAGTAAACAGCTGACAGGGCCAAAAGAGCCCACAAACACTTCTCCCTCTCTCTCCAGTCCTCTCTTTCTTCTTCCATGCTTTCACTTGTCATGTCCTCTTTCTCTCGCTTTTTATTTTTATTTTTCTTGCCTGGCACCTGTCCAGCTCTCCCTTACCCGCCTCACATCTAGCATCCGCTCTGAACTAAAGTCTTATATTTCAGACTCCATGGGTACAAGCAACAAGCACATGCTCCTCTGCAGATGTCTGTATAAATCAGACTGAAGGTCCAGTGGTTGATGTTAAAGCAGAGGTGTACGTCACACACACACACATACACACACACCTACCAGTGAACTTGTTGACTCCAGCCTGCTCTGCCACGTTGGAGAGAGCGATGACGCCCTGTGAAAGGTCACTCGCTGCCTCATCCATTTCTATGAGAGCATGAGGACCCACGCTGCCACTGGCATAGTTAGCTATGTAGATAGCATAAAGGCCTGTACCCTGTGAAAAAACAAAGATTTACACTTATCATCAATAATGCTCTGCTTAAATATTTAATATACTTAGCACTGTAGTACTTTAGATCGATCTTTGTCATAAGACCACTTTTTGAGGGTCTCGTCTAGGAACCAGCTGCATTTTTACACAGTCTTGTCTCAGTCTCCTCTTGGAGGAGATGACAGCCAAATCTCCTGTTATATAATTTGGCTACCTAACCCACAAAGAGTTTAGTCTGTAAATCCTGCAATGCAGTGCATACTGAGAGAGCTGGGACCACTCCTCACCCAAAGAGATTTGGTGAATAGTTACATATTAGCTACCTAAGTAGACTATACAGTATAATTGTCTTGTCTTGGTCTTAATACACTCTGGTCTTGGTCAAGACTTGGTTTCGGTTTAGGTGGTCTTGACAACAACATTGATACTTTGCATAATAAGAAACTATAACTGGCATGTGTAGCTAGATGTGAATTGATTTAATAATTCAGCAAAACTCTTAAATGGTCAATTTACCTGATTTACAGAAAACATGTGGTGTTCAACCTTGCACAGGTGTGTCTTAGATTTCTGCTGCCACCCACATACAATGGAGATGAATAGAATTTAATTAGTGGTGCTCACAGCATTTAACCATCCGTCTTTTCTTTTATAGGAGATCCTTTTACCACAGTAATTGGTGTAGAGGCAGAGAGCAGTGACAAAACTACTCTCTGAAAAAACATGTTAGTCTGTCTCTAAATACTTACCAAGTTCCCCGCACTGTCTGTGGTTTTTAAATCCCATTGATGTATTGCATAGGTATATTGATGTATAATATATTT
The DNA here is from genome assembly GCA_033000465.1 of Sciaenops ocellatus. Taxonomy (NCBI): domain Eukaryota; kingdom Metazoa; phylum Chordata; class Actinopteri; family Sciaenidae; genus Sciaenops; species Sciaenops ocellatus. The sequence goes on along the minus strand of CP136872.1, from coordinate 14,370,854 downwards.
TTTTCTTTTTTTGGCCATGTAAGTTGATTCCCCTGTGTAAGTTTGGTCTCTTCCAATTCCTGAGGGAAATATTTGGATCTTTAGCTGCTAAATGCTTTACCATGTTTACCAGCTTGTCTCTAACTGTGTCTATCAGCTGTTTGGTGCTGAGCATGTTGTGTACATTGATTTTTTTAGCTGAAAACAGCTGCCTGCTGTTGCTGAAAATGACGCTATTAAAAGTGTAAAGTCAGTAAAGCTGAAACTCACTATAAAGCTCTATAAAATCGAGGAAAGATGCAGATTCAGGTGATAATTTGCAATAGGTTCACGAATGAGCGATCCCTTTCACATTGTCATTATATCCTAAATAAATCAATTATAACTTTTTAGGATTAAAGAGGTCAGCTCTAACCATCTTATTTCATTATTTTGCTATTTTTGTCAATATCGTTCACAGGTTCCCCCAGTCGAACCTTTTCTCGCCCCTTTATCTCCCTTTACCCTGTACCTACCCTTTACCCCCTTTCCCTCAGCCTCTCTCCCTCTACTTCTTCCTCTGCTTCCCTTTGGAGATTAATTTCACACTCCATTATCAGTCAGAGTCCCTGCAGACACAAACTCACAGATGGAACCACACTAATAGACTACACACTCAATTCCAATGAGCTTTCCCACCAGGCCTAACATATTTCAATCAATACAAAGACATGCACGTATGCAAGCGCACACACACGCACATACACACACAGACACAGACACACACACGCACACACACAAGCCACTTCACCATTTGTGTTAACTTTACTATATTTTCACAAGACAAGAAAAGTAAATGAGTCTAGTTGATGTAAATGTCATGAAGCGTCACGTTATGGCCTACTGAGGTGGGAGGAGTGTGTTGTACTTACACACACACACACACACACACACACACACACACACACACACACTTATTGAACTACAATGAAAGACCTGAAGGCCACTGGCAGTTACTTAACAAACTTAAAAGTCAACGATTTTTCAATAAGCCTTCACCCAAGGCCAATTTCTGCCACTGTGATTGGCGTTTTGAATAGTCTGACATGCATGCCTGCATTGTGTGTGTTGGTGCCCTTTACATACATCAGTGTTCACAGCGATCACAAGGAAGCCTGGATAAGCTCTCACCCCTAATCTAATTTATTTTCAAAGGAAATGTATAGTGTTCTTTTTATCAAACATATTTTAATTATTCTGCCTTTTAAAATCCACCTTTTTTCTGAAGCCCCATCCTGTCTGCCAGTGCAAAGTGAACCAATCCATCAGTTCAACGTGAGACCCCTCAATATGTCTCCTTCATCAGTTTGGATAAGAATAATGATGGGATGTCACTTTCAAGGAGACTGGGAGGGATGAAACAGTTGGATGACTAATTATCCCTCTTTTCTTCTGAATGATAACGCTTTATTTATGAGTAAACAACACCAAGCATATGAGCTACCCAGCCGACCACACAACATGCTTTGATTTTGGCCTGTGTAACGTTCTGCTGTCGTTACAAATCTGTTGTAATAAATCCTGCTCAGCAATAGGAAAATATTTCCTCTCTCTCTGTGTCAGTCTGCTGGAACCAGCATGGAAGAGCACACATCAGGGTTTTGGCTTCCTCTAAAAGCATTATGCCATTAAAAGCAGATATCTTTCAAATCGGTTTGGCAGCTGCACAACCTATCAGTGCTCAGTGAGATGGGACTGTGGTTAAAAAAGTGTATTGTAATCCCTACTGTCCTCTTTTCTCTATTACTTTCTTTATCCCGTCCCCTGATTGGAAGTGAGAATTGTACTTGTGTGTGTGTATGTGTGTGTGTGAGATAAGAGACAAAGAAAGAGTGTGAGCGTATCAGTCAAAGAGAGAAAAAAAGGGAGTAAAGGAGGTAGAAACAGGGGAAAAAACAATAAGAAATGGACTGAGAGAAGGAGAGAAAATGCTACGGGCAGAAAGCAGTAGTGTGCAGTCATCACTCCTCCCCTCGTACGATGTTCTATAAAACAAACGAGCCCTGGCTTCTGTAATTACACTGGTGCGATGGACAGAAGAGAGAAAATGGCACACCATTCCCCCAAATGAACTGTCATAGCACATGCTGAGAAGGGCGGCGTAGGCAGGGCATGAGTTATCACTGGTAAACAAACAGAAGCACCCATGCATGTACGCAGAAGACACTCTGGGGAGTTTGTATATGTGTGTGTGTGTGTGTGTTGTGGATCTGCATATACTCTGGGTTTGTCCGTGTGTGTGTCTAGTACCTTTCTGTCCACACAGGCCACTGAGCGCCCAGCCATACGGTTGGCTACATCTCTGTGTTCGTTAATGTCATCGTTCAGCAGATCTTCAAAGCGTCCATTACGGAACTTAAACAGCTTGTCAGAATATGTTGCCCGACCTTGATGTGGAGAGACGTAGAGTTCAGGTGAGGCAAAGATTGTGCGCAGAGTAAAGAGGCATTATGCAATACAAGAACCGTGGGTGATTTGAAACAGAAGAGCAAGTCACTGTGGCTGCAAGTGACCTCTATCATTTTTATAAAAATGATAGAGGTGAGGTGTTGCAGTTTTGGCTGTGTGCGCTCTATAGCTCTCAGATTGATTAATAGCATCACAAAGCTTATCTGTTATCTGATGATGACTAAGATGAGATAAACTTAATATCTGCATACTGATTCTCCTGCTTTGTCTCTGTACAAGAATACAAGAGGTACAACCTCTGGGTTAGCGTGTGCACATATGCATTCATCACTGTATTTTTTTTTATGAAAGTGTATCTGAGCGTGGAAAAGAATATACTGTACCAGAGAAGGCGTTATTGGTGTTAAGGACATAAATCTCCTCCCGGCCATCTCCATCGATGTCGCACGCTGTCACCCCGATGGCGTTGCCTTGACGGTCTCTCAGGGCGTAGAATGGGGAGCTACGGTTGTCAACCGCGATGTTGACAAGCCTTTTCTTCTCCTTGTCGTACTTTAGCACCAGGTTTGGGCCATTGTAGCTGTCAACAGGCACCAGTGGAAAGATGTTACATCTTCATTACAAGACTGGAAGCAGGAATCTAAGTCATAAAGCGCTAGTTTTTTGTCCTACAAGCCATGAGTTGTACCAAGATTTTTATAATTGCTGTAGCTATAACCTAGAATTGACTACAAAGTCTACATTTTCTTCAGGGTGCCAATTAAATCAATCATCCTTTTATTGCACCAGGATGATGTGAAGCAGCTGCTTGTTGTAGTTGTAAAGTTCCACACATATTTGGATACATTACCAAAGCTTTTCAAACTTCGTTAATGGCAATTAAGGCCACAAAAATATGACCTATCAGCACTTTAAAAACTCTAAAGTCTAAAGGGAACAATGCCAATGTCATATAAACTGAAAGACTTCATCCTAAGATTCTTCTAATGTCCAATGAAATTACATCCTCTATAAGGTTTTGTGATGCCCTCTTGTGATACCTGCTGAATAGGATGTCTTGGCTAAATGACATTTATTAAGCTGGGTCATTTTGGTCCATCTATATTCTGTTAAGCAGTGGGAAATTCATTACTGCTTCACTGAATATAGGCAGGCTTGCCAAACTCTTCCCATCAATGGTGCTTTATCCAATCATATTCATTTTTATCAGCTGAGTGAGCCTCAGGGCACCCTTCTTTTGTCTTTTAGTCATTTGCCTTTGTCTCCAACCTTTTAGCTTGGAAAATGACAGTGCAGTTTTATTTTGACTCCATTGTAAAGTTAGATATCACTCAACAGCTAACTAATTGCTCTAATTGTGCATAATGAAAAAAAATTGCTTGTAACACTGTAAGAGGGACTTTAGGGAGTTAGGATTCATGAAGCTTGAATTAATGTAACGTTGAGGAACACACACACACGCATAACCTGTCTCCCCTTTTCTCACCCAGCTACAAACATCTCCAGGTCTCCATCACCGTCCACATCAGTGACGGCCACGCCATAGTTGAGCTGGGTGGGGTTGTTGTCGTAATCGTGTGGAAGGACGGTCTTCGTTATAGCTGAGAACATGGGCTCCGATCGCTGAGCCGAGGACAGGGCGGGCAGGGACAATAGCAGCCACAACAACATCCTCACCTAAAGGAAAAAAAACACACCAAAAACCTGAATATGAATAATGCTACCATGCGGTTCATCTTGTGGCAGCTTCAAAAACCTCTCGCACTTTTTCTGTCTCGAAAGAATTTTCCAAAAATTTGCAAAAGTGCAGCAAATAGTACCAGGCTGAAAAAAAAAGTAGAACAATTCTGCTGAGAACATCACAATTCCCATCCTACAAATTCACACACAACTCTCTTCGATTGGACTACAACACACATTGGTCCTGGCAGCCAAGCCAAATGAGAATCACATAAAAAGTGTAAGTCATACACTTGCAAACTGCAACACATGCCCTTGTTGCTAATTCTTCAAATCCATTGCGAGGCAAACATCAGCAGATCGTTGGCAGAGCTTTCTGCTATACTCAGACATATGAAGATATACCACCGCAATCAGCAGCGTTCTGCAGGGTTAGATCTGAACAACCCATCACAGGCAGACAGGCTGAGGAAATACAGGACAGAAAATCCATACATGGAGCCAGGCATTAGCCAGAGGCCAAGTGAGCACAGAGGAAACCAATATGACCTGATATAACTGACTTGAGGCACTGTTTCACAGACAGTGACCAACTCTAAATTGGGAAAGCTCTTTTTTTTAATAGAAGGGTTGGCTGATGTATAAGTGTCCTTTTAGTGGTCAGTAGATAAAAGGTGAACATCGAGAAATTGATCCAATCGACTTGTGAAGTGCAGGCAGGTAGAAAGGTGGTTTCTGATGCTCAAACTGAGAAGACAGAAGAGAAACATGACTGAGGGGAGAAAGGAACGAGGAAGGTCACCTCCTTAAGGCTCAAATAAAACGTTCATCATCAACAGCGCTGCAAAAACTTTACACACACACACACACACACACACACACACACACACACACACTAAATGGTGTTTACAAGCTGACAACTTGATTTGCTCAGGCTGTGGATTTATGAACGCCGCCTCCGCCATAGTCCTCATTGCACCTGTAATGCCACTGAGCTGTTCCCATCTATGCTTCCAGACTGCTGCAGATTCTTCCCTTTTGCTGCAAGTGTCCGGATGATGTATGGCTCTTTAACATCTCCTTCAACAAACCGCATTGCTGTTTGAGTAATACTCTCAAAAGCACATTGGCAGGGAGAGGATGCACCTTTTCTGACACCTGCAGAAATATGGCCAGGGTTAATGCTAGCTCTCGTGGCAGGCAGCGCAGTGATAATGCTGGCTGGTGGCGATGTAGACTGTGGCTGTTAGCAAGAAGGGTAAATTAACAACACAGCGAGCTCAAGATGAGGCAGTTTCAAGATTAGAGCAGGATGTAATGACAAATGAGCTGAGCAGTTCCAGACTAGGCAGCTTTACAGACTTGCTCATATACTCCATGTCAGATAGGGCCAGTGATCCTTAAATTAAAAAGAGGAGGGTGAGTAAACTTGAAAAGTATAAATAAAAGTGTTGACACTGGTACACTCTTTAAAACAGACAATTTCAGCACAAAGCAAGAACTTTTAGATGATCCAGTCTCCACTACACACCCACAAGTCAGCAACTGAACTTTAATGTCCACACAAATGATAAAATATAAAATGGGGCTTTATTCCTGTGGAGCTGCAACAGGACAGTGGGCGCATTTCAATGTATCATCAGTCTGAAAACAAAGAAAAAGCCAAGTATTCCCGATAATTCAATCTTACTAAGCGATAGCAAGATAGAAGAGGAATGTAAAAAAAGGGACAGATGAGTGCTTGAAAACCGTTGGGGACGGGCCTGATAAAATGGTGGGGTACTACATTATCTGTTCAAGGACATACAGTCACTTTGCCCCGCTTTCACTGCGGTAAAGACTTCCCACTTGAGTCGCCAAGTAAAGTTGCAATGTGACTTTTCTACAATCAAACAATTCACAAAACAATTGACGCACTCATTCGGATTTAACATCTGAAGGGTCAATAACAAGCCATTCCACTATAAGAAGAGGAAGCAGCATCAAATGGAGTAATTTGTAGTAAAACAGTCAAAGACCCTGAAATAGCCCTGGAAAAAAAAAATGTTGTTTGAAGCAGAGAAATGTTTTCAATGTGGTTATTTATGTTGGCATTAAGAGGCCATTACCACAGCGTGCAACATCAGCATGTGCTTTCTGAAGCGTTCAAGCCCAGCTCTGATCCTGATAACACTGCGACAAAGAGCCAGCAACATCTTCACTTTCAAACACACACTTCCAGAAGCTCTTCTCTGTGAAGGACACACTGACTGCAGAACACACACACACACACACACACAATTTGCTATAGCAGTGCCTGTGAATTACACTTAACAGTCACTCTGAACAATCAACAATTGCCATTAATGTTAAGCTCCAGTTCATCCATCATTTACCTCAGTGAATATCAGACAATAACACCTCATTCCAGCAGAGACACACAGTGCAACAACTCACTACAACACCTCTCCGCTTCACAACAAAACACTAGTTTAAAACATTTTATATGTCATGAAGAAAACAGTTTTGATCATTTTTGTATAAAATTACACTCTTGAATTTAACACCCTTATGATGGATGGACACTGAATAACTTTTAAATTTATGATAATGAATAATAATAGCATCTATCTATAGTCTTTAATAAATGCACAACTCTAAATTAATATACCAAGCACGAAAGCAAAGAGCAACTCATTAAAAATAAGAAATCTTACTAAAACTGGCATAATTGCTGCAATAACGAGCCGTCTTTTCTTTCTGCTCATCGGCAGTTTTTTTCCTTATTTTAATGAACCCACTTTGTGTGAAGCAGCACTTAATCCGTTTCAGTTACTGCAGGTGATGATAAAACAGTATCACGAGCTATCAAACTGATAAGTAAACTGATCTCACTCGGGACTCATGATTTGCTCTGACAAGAAAGTTGCGTTCAAACCAGGTCGGAGATCAACTTTTTTTTTTCTTTTTTTTTTTCTATCGGCTCTCTCTGCAGCAAATCCCAGCGGAGCGCTTCCAGTCATCCTGAAGCCGGAGGAAGGCAGGAGCCTTCAACAGCTCCAACAGCAAGCAAAACTCAGGTACTCACAGATGCAGAGACGCTCGGAAACTCCCGACAAAATCCTGCAGCGACTGACACCGGAGGAGAGAGAGAGACAAGTCGGCTAATTGTGCTGTGGATGCCGCAGTTATCTCATGGGTTTTCCCATTTATCCCCTTTACACAACTTCCAAAAGATTTGCTTTATGAAATCACTGTGTGATATTTGAGCCAATCGCCGGACAGCTTGCGAGATATTTAAACACGTAACCAATAACAGAGCTGGGAACCGCTGGGTGGGCGTGTCCCCAGGTGTTCATTATGATTCGGCAGTGGGGCGCAGCTGGGATGAGGATGCGGAGCTACCTCGGTCCAGTTAGGATGCTCTGAGTCCTGCCCCATCCACGTGCGACCATGTTTTTTTTTTTTTTTAATTTATTTATTGCACTTTTTTTTTCTTCTTTTTGAACATCAGTAAGGAACCATCAGTGGATTAGATTAGATTAGATTAGATTAGATTATACTTTATTTATCCCACAACGTGGAAATTCTCTTGTTACAGCAACAAGGGTGTAATATACACTGAATTAAAAACTATCTGAGCAATATATGTCAGGTGTAAAAAACAATGTTGCTACAGTTAAAGAAGTATTTATAAAACTCAGTTTTATAAATAACAAGGTTTTCTGGGGTAATATCGTGATGCATGTGCAGTTGTGTGGTCTCAACCTGCTTTTAGGTGCTGTTTAGCATCAATAATGTGGATAATCACCTCTCTTGAACTCTGGCCCCACCCTATACAAACTGCAGATGCAAGCAAAGCAAAATTTTCAATAACAATCAGTTCATGAACACAATGTAGTTGTGTAATTGATATTTTTATATGTATAGGTTTTAATTTACCTCTGGCTTCCTCCCACACTCCAAAGACATGCACTTAATAGGTTAACTGGTGACTAAATTGCCTGTTTTGACTCTGATGTAACAACGTGATTGAAGAAAATGAGGTAATTAAATGAATTAAATGCACACTTACAAATGAAACGGTGGGTTCCCAAATGACCTCTTTGACGTTATCTTTAGAAGACCCCAGAGAGCTGTTTCAGCGCTCCTCGAGGAATACAAGTAATAAAACAAAAGCATCACATTTGCAGAGTCACAACCATCAATAGCAACGATCCTCAGAAATAATAAATAACTCTTTCACCGAGTGATGGGCAAAAAGTTAGTGTTCTCTCTCGTAACAGTCACAAGTGTGTGTGTGCGTGTGTGCAGGTGTGTGTGTGAGGGAGAGAGAGAGAGAAAGAAAGGGAGAGAGAGCAAGAGAGGGAGAGTTTGCAGGTTTACTGCTGCCAGATGTATAATTCTTATGTCATGCTCCACTGAGTCCAGCTTCCCAGAGACCCTCAATGAAATGAGTTGTGTGTGTAGGCCTATAGGTGTGTGTGCGAATGTGTGTGTGTGTGGTTGCGCACAGCCTGGTGAAATGAGATGTTCACATCCCAAGGACGTCTCCCACCATAATTTAAACTCACTGGTGCTGGAAGACTTCAAACTGAAAGTGCTGAAGTCATAAACCAGTGCACTTCTGTCTTTACTGTTATTGTCCGTGATCTACTGGTGTAAATCTGCGGGCAGGTGGCTGTGACTCAAACAATGCAAATACCAGGACAGAAGCGTTAAGCTTTTCCATGCCGTGATTAAGGCATGTTGGCTCCAGGCTATAAAATTAAGTTAAAGATCCAAAGTCAACACTGCTTTTATTTCTTTTGATTGCTCTTATGTTGCAGTTTATCTGCTCCATTTGATTTACAGGTTGCAGAGTTCTCTGACACGAAAAATACAAAAAATACAAGGGGTAAGAAGAAAGAGAAAATCCTCGAGGCTTGACGTACTGCAGTGCATGATACCTTCAGCTATTTACTCCCTGATCTACAGTCTCTCACAGCAGAGACCAGAGTGTTTTTATTTATGAGGGGACAAAGAGACATCTATCAGCACTCAGCTGAAGCCAGTGACAGCGTATAGTGTGACTTTGAGGCAGAAAGTGAATTGTATTTCTTCCCCTGGGGCACACTGGGACAAATCACAGACAAGATGTTGTGGTTTCTGACTGTCTCCAATGGCTACACACACTCACCCAGCGCTTCCCAGCACCTTACTTCACCCTCACTCATTGGCAAGGTTGTGCCCCCCCCCCCCCCCTTCCACCGTAGACGCGATGATCTTAAAATAGAGCTTCTTTAAGTGAAGATGAGGAGTGTAGAAAGCTCAAGGGGAAGGGAGGGGCTTTTACTACAGCATGAAGAAATGTCCCCGTTCCTCTTTAAGGGCTGTTGAAAGATGTATAGTGCTACAGCATCATGATGAATCCCCTCCGTGGTGGATAGGAGAACACTTCTCATATCATTAAGCTTTAGTAATGGTCCCACTGCCGCGTCCCCTCTGGCAGGGTTGCCTGGCGTTCACTCCTCTGGCTAACAGGCCTGCTGGCTACCTACAATCCCACCGCTTCACTGCTGCTGCTGCTGCTGCTGCTGCTGCTACCTCAGATACTGTTGAAGAGCTTCCTGGAGCAATGTTTAGTGAAGCTGCCAGATCCAGAATGTTTTCTCATCAATTTAATATTATTCTTGAAGCTTTAATTCCCCTATGAATATGAACTTTTTCAGTTTTTTTATTATTTTGAGAATATATTATTCTATACTCTCAAATGGCACAAAATGAAAGTATATATATTTTTTACTATCATAATGAGCAGCTCGAACACTTGGTTGACAAATTAGTTAAGTCAAATATAGTAGTTATTGATGGATTAAAGGAGAGTTTGAACAACAACACAGACAGATTCCCTTTGATATGTCTTAATGCTTATTCTACCAAAAGTCTCAGTCTAAGTCTACCTGTCTCAAAAAAGCCAAGATGTAGATTTTAATTAATTGATAGTTCTAATTATACTTTATTTTGCTATTTGTTATAGACATGAATTGATATATTTAAACTGACACCCTGTTGTTGGACTTCATCATTCATTCATGCTCTCCATTTCAGCGTGATAAAACTATAACTTTAAACTAAACTACTACTTTTATTACATATACACTTTTTTTTGCCAGAAAACATATATTTCTTTGCACCTGAACAGTTTCTGTCTCCCTCCTGTTTTTTATTCTCTCTTTTAGTTTATGCTCAGAATGAAAACATTTGAGTTTCTGTGTGGATGAGCTCCAGCTCTGATCTTTGAACCTGTGCATCGAGACTCTACTGTACTTTAGCCTCCGGGGTGTGACTGTGTCTTTCCCGAGCTCACACATACGCACACACACATACGCTCATGTTGGGATATAGGTTTAGCCAACAGGGTCCTTCATAGATCAGCCTCCCTTGACAGCTCTCTTAAATGTCCTTGGCAGCCCCCCAACCCCCAGCTTTCATTCCCTCTCTGTTCTTGCACCTTTTTCTCTCTGGCCGAGCCTCTGATGGATGCTGCCATATTTCTATGCCTCTCTCCCGTGGAAAGCTCCCATAACCACTGGGCCCTGTAATGCATGACACAATCTGTATATATCCCATTAAGTGTCACTTTGTGAATGAACCTGTTTCTCCACACCCGGTTCACTTTGCAGAATGACATGCAGAGGCTAGAAGTTGGAAGCTGACCAGCTCCTTTAAAGGCAAGATAAATGTCTCTTGGACTCTGAGTTAGCCTTTTAGAGGTAGTGTTTCTATTGTGAGAACTGTTCAGTAACACTGAGTTTCTATTTTATGCTTAATTATTTACACGATCTGCTTCTGTAGCTACAGTTTTCCCAAATGTCACTTTCCTTTTTCCTAAAGCAGCAACCCATCTCCTGAACTTGGACGTCCTCACAAGACTATGAAGAATTACACTTGAAAAAAAAATGTTTGTTTTCTCTTCACCCTCCGCAGTCCCCAACTAATATTTGTTTTTGTTTTTTTACATCATGAGGTTTTGTACACACTCTCTGCGTTGCTATCAATCACATTTTTAATTTAATGTATGAATATGTGATTTATGTTTCTCAGGCAGAAGATATAAATCTATTTTGCAGAGAGGGGAGGGGGGATAACAGTGCTGATGTTCCCTTATTGATTGGCTGGCTTAATAGTGTTTGTTCTTTATAGCTGATCTCAGGAAATAAAGCAAATAAATAGTTGAGAATGAGTTCAGTCACTGCGATGCTCCCAAGGATGGGAGAGAGAGGCAGAGTGAGGAGGAAAGAACACAAATAGAAAGCAACAGAAAAAGAATGATACAGCAGTTGACTGTCATATGCATATTGTCAGATCTGAGGTGACACTGACAGTTAATTCAGATCATCTGCACTGAAATAATTGATTACTAGAGTTAACTTTTCACCTTTGTATCCTTTGAGTTTAAATCAGGGCACAACAAGTCACGTGATGTTTCCATCATGTTAAAATGAAGCTCGTGGCTGCATTGAGCTATAATACACTTTGCTTCCAGGTATTGCTGTACTTTGTGTGTTCAAAATGATAACTTTTATCGACATCTTACCACGACGTCATAAGTAACAGAACACAGTGTTTCTTCGCAAACCCAGAAGCCACACGGTTAGATGTCAGTCTTGAGTCATATCTTTTCTTCTAATGCACACTGTCAGGCCATTATTTGCTCTAAGACTGTTTTACAATTCTCTGAGGATTTGTCAAATTGATTTGAAAACCTAACTGTGGTTACTGCCCAGGACCAGGCTCCTTGTAGTGATGAATAATTTGTCTTGACATGTCGAGTTAGGGGAAAGGAAAGAAATGACTTCAGGTTAAGTGTTTGAGCATGTTATGTAAATGCATTTAAGTCATAGCCATTCTGAATTTAAGCTCAGATTTCATAACTTATCATAGGAACAACCATAAGAAAACATTAAAAAGACCTCATATCAGTGACTTCATCTTATTCCAACTTGGTCCACACTCAGAGGAGGAGAGGAGCGCATAAATCCAGACCATTAGCCCTCAGGTCTCTTGATGACAGTTCCCGCCCCATGGCTGATGTAAACCAAACTTCCTGTTCGGAGATGAAGAAGCCTGTCAAGCAGCAGCAGCCACCTCGACCTCTTGTCACCCCCCCCCTCTGTAATGCTTTGGCATTAATAGCAAATCGATTCTAAATGAGGGACAAGGGAAACAAGTGAGAAACAAACGGAAGCATACATCTCCAGTGGAGGGATGTGCAGAGACGAAGATGCTGGAAGGCAGAGGCTGGTTTAAGAGTGCTCCACAAGGTATCTTAAAAGCATGAAAACATTTCCCCTGACATCCCCGTCTTCTCTCCAACTCCATGTCATTTGCTGAGGACAAATAGCAACTGGTTTGGATGTTGACAGTCCTAAAACTAAGAGAGCTGCATGTTTCATATTGTATTGTGCTTCACAAAACGTCACAAAACACCTTTTTTCTGCACCTTTCTAACAAACTTTCTACAATGCTCTTCCATCTATGGTTTTCTTCTATGTAAATCTCACCTTTTTAATGTATTTGCCATGTGACCAAAGTCTCCCGGTCTGCAAGCTTTTCATCTCATCAGACCTTATATTGTGAAGAAATCACCTTCTTAGTTGGCCAGTGTGGTCATGAACAGCCTGGACATTTTACATTACGGACATTTAGCGCTAAATGCAAAATCTAAGCGATGTTGACCATGTAACAAATATCTTTAAAGGCACAGTTTCTACTTGTAGGATGTAATTAGATCCTAATACAACAATCCTGATGTTTTGTTGTGTTAAAATTGGTGTTGGCTTCGTTAAACAAAGTTTGAACATCTATGCAATGTATTCCGTGATCTGTAGCTGTAAAAGCAGTAAAACTGTCCTTGCTGCCATTGCCTTCAGCCTCAGTCAAGCACCATCCCTCCTCCTGTGTTTCTGCTGCTGTCTCCTCAGTGGGATAATCAGCCACTCTCCTGCGATGTAATTCCTGCTCAGGAGTGCATGTGGCCGACACTGCGGAAATTCATTTTTTGGTTTAATTTCAGGCCTATTGATCGTAGAGCGCTTTACGGCTGCATGACATCCATAATCACAACAATGGTGTGACAGCGGAGATAAATAATGTGGCAAAGGCACGGAGAGAAGGAGGGATGTAGGGATGAAAGGGACGCAGAATTGAAAAAATAAAAGAGAAAGAGCCAGGTTCCATCGCTTACTGCATTCTGTATTAATTACTGAACCCCACCCTATTACACCCTCTCATCCTCAAACCCACCTGATTGATCTCCCTTCAGAGGCCATAAATTAGTTTTCTTCCCAAACTTATCTGAAATCTGTTTGTTTAAGCATCCATTAAAGGATAGGAGCCAGTGCACTACAGTAATTACCAAGGCTACTGTAATATATGTAATTATTATGATTAGTGGAGCAGAATTAAGTCACTGCTATAGAAACCACAAGGGGCCAAAGCCACATCCTGATTATGAGGTTTTGCATATACTAATGCTGTAGATGAGTGCAAGCTGGAGCGATGTTGCTCATATGTTGATTCAGGCAACAGTGGATTCATACTGAAAGGCAAAGAGACCAAACATTTAGACTGTAAACTTAGGAGCATGAAATTAATTTGTCCTGGTGGAGCATGTTGACCAATAATACAACATGCCACTGTTTTAAAATTAGATACTTTCACATTATTTTACACTTTTATTTTGATATTTGTGGAGATATGCACACATTCCCAGCACACTATTGAGTCATTTTCTCCTCAGTAAGTATAAACGCCTATTTCACAAACAGAAAGGGCCAGTGCGGTTAGTGTTTGTGTGGGCAGAGACTTTAAGAGAGTCCAGAGAGCTGGTTTAAGCCGGCAGAAGAGGCCACAGCAGGTCTAGGTGTGTACACATAACCGTGTTTATGTGTAACTTCCCCACAACTTTGCTCAATTTCGCCTGCCACCAGCTCAGAAAGAGCTTTAAATTTACATTATATATATATCAAATAATGAGATGTGATAAATTGCTGTCCAAAATGTGACCTTTCATGGTGTACATGCAGTTAAATGATAATGGTGTCTAGTAAACAGTGATGCAGCAGTGCGTAAAGTATGCCTCTTCTTGTTGTTGGAGCCTGAAAGGGGCTGACAACTCCTGCTCATAAAATGTCTCAAGTCAGAAAGGTGATAAGGATGCAGGGTTAATGCGGCTTGGCACGCGGTTTTATTTGTGCAGAGGTGGAGAAGTCCCGCTCTTCTCCCCCTTCCACAGAAGAGTAGAGCGGATGGATACTGTTGCAGGGCGGGAAGCAGTGATGCGTTATGGGAGCTGAGACAGAACAAGTAGGCGGGAGAGAGAGAGAGAGAGAGAGAGAGAGAGAGAGAGAGGGGAAATGACCATTTTTATTACGTCCATATCAGAAGTACAATGCAGGACTGACTTACTTGATATATGACTTAAAGCTTGTCAAAATTACACTATTATATTTATATAATATATAATATCATATTAAGCCATTTACTGGACTTTCTTTGATTTCCAAAATAAATTGCCATTAAAAACTAACAACCTGGGTTATTGAAGTTTTAGTATTTTTTGAAAAATATGATAATTTAAGGGACTCTCCACCAATTTTACACATAAATAATACTTTGGTAGTCATGTGGAGTACTACATAATGTCTTCTTTGACACATTTCAGGTAGACTGCTCACAGAAAGAAGTAGGCTGTTGGTATGTGTTAAGTCTGCCATTTGCCTACTATTTCAGTCATTTTCATTTGTTCATTTTCATTCTCTGTTCCCGCGGTTGCTGTTTGTTGAATTTCTCTTTCACTATGTGAAATAACAACAACCTCTGAGCTAACAATCTACACACGGATAATGGCAAGTTACCCTAACTCTAACCTGGTCAGTAATGGTACAAATGTAAACAAGCTAGCAGCTGTTACCCTGCTTTGCTGGGGATTTAGCCATTTACGCACAGGTTTTACAACAGCACTGTCATCCTGCCCAAGGAGTCCAAGAAATACGAACAAGGCATAACATTTTTACCTCTATAGCAGAATGATAACTGGTTGAGCCAGACCTTTCTCCAGGGCTGGCACAGGCTGTGAGACTACCTTTCAGTTAAACCTTCTCACTGAGGGTTGCCATCTCAATTTTTCTCTGGATAGCCTCAGCAAAAATACCAAACAAAGAATGAACTCCATTAGCCATAAAATCTATTCTCCAACAGAACAAGTTTCTTAGAAAACAATGTGTTTGTAGTTACGTTTTGTAGTGGTGGCTGAAAAATACTGTGGAAAATGAAAGCATTTGATCAACTAGAAAGTTTTGGAAAGTACTGCTCTTCAAGCAGGAACTTTTTTGGGGGTAGAACAATCGCCAAGGAACTGTATTTAGACCCTGGTTCCTGCAGTGAAAATACAGGTTAAGTACCTCAAAAGGTTCTTTCTCCCCCCTTTTGTCGAGCCTCATAGCGATGTCATCAGAGTTGTCTCAGCTAGGGCTTGGAAAACAGTAATCCTGCAAGGCATGGGCATTTATCTGGCAGAGAGAGTCTAATGAAAAATGTTGTTGCATTATGGGAAATGTAGGATCCAGTGTTTTTTGGAACTAGTAGGGACCATCAGTGAGGAGGATCTCGGCTTTTGCTGCTGCTTCACTTTTTGGAATCTGTCCATTGCAAACCCCCATATTTTACAGAAGCCAACGCTAAATCAATGGAGTATTATTTTGATGTTGTGATATTGATTTCAAAAATGTTGCCCAGCCCTGGTAAAAGTGTACCAATGTCTTATTGCACTTGTGCAGTGCGACAGTTCAAGGTAGTTACAGAACTACAACATGCAGGGCTCTTTATGGTGTAATGTGACATCAAAAAGCAGCAAGTTATCGAGCAACTTACTTTTCATAAGAATTGATTTTCAGTCATGTTGCATGATGTAAAACTCTCACCACTTGGTTTCTTTGAGCTGGAGGGTTTCTCTGCTGCTATACATGCATACAAGATGAGACAAGGCTTAGTAACAAAACAGTTTCTTGTTGGTGTGTCAGGGATTAGCGCCAATGGGAGTGAATTGTACTACAAGGCTCCACACCACTGATCAGCTATAGCTATTTGTATGTGAGTCAACACCCAGCCTGCTGTCTTTTTAGGGAGGGCAAGTGACCCTATCATGGACACAACCTGTTAAGAGAAGCAGCCTTTTCTTATCTGCATGCCCTTGGAGTACGCACCCATTGATATGCCACCTTGACTCTATCTTCATGCCAAGATGCTTCCAATTATGCGAGCCGCTGGAGTGAGGCAGAGCGTAGGTTTCTGTGCGATGAAAACTGGTCCATGGGTAATGTGATCCTGTTATTTTCTCCCCACAGGGATGGTTTCTACTCATGGAGGGGGGGATTAAAAGAACAGCCATTTCTCTACTCAACACTTCCCAGTTCACCACTTTTCCCACAGTCTCATGACCCCATAAGGTAGACTGATCTATTTAGCAAATGGTTCATCACTGGGGCCTGGGCTCCGCAGCAACCTGCATCTATTACATCTGGCAGTTCTATACATCATGTGTGGGGATTTTTGCTGTGACATCAGTTCCTGTGCTATCAGTCTTTCTTTAAATGCTTTTTTTTTTTAAATTTTTTTAGGCAGCCTGTCGCCAGGCAGCTGGATGGACGTGACGGCACAGTCAGGGCAGCTCTTTGACAGACAGCAGGCTGTCACTCAGCTGAAGTGACAAGCTCAGTGTTGGACAGCCACCGGCAAAGTGAGGAATGAATGGAGAAGAGGTACGTATGCTGACTGTTTATAGCCTTTGGAAGCTTCTTCACCCACCAGGATGGTTGTGTCAAACATTATTCTCTTCTTTTATGTCTATTTTCTTGTCAGGCTTCCAGAAATCTCTTTCTATTTGCACTGTGGACAATGTATGCAAGACTTCCAGAAGAGGGCAGCACTTCTTTACCAAATGTTATTGTAACCTCGGCCATATACAGTATTCCTGCACTGAAAGCTCTGCTGTGTAATTTATTTAGGAGAAGCATGCAGACAGAGGTCATCATCTTGACTTTTCCTGCTCATTCCCTACATGTTTCTTGTCCCTTTAATCTCATCTTCACTATTTTGAAACGGAAGCTTTTCAGACTAAAACATAGCTTGCCTTATACACTGTGATTTATGAAAGATACACAATACAATTTGCAGCAGACTTCAGTCACTTCCACTTGCCTGTCTCGCTTCTCCTCTTTTCCTTTCTTCCTCTCTCTCTCTCCCCTTCTCTCTTAACTTGCCTCACTCTTTCGTTCCCCCCCTCTCCCTCTTTGCTTCTGCTCCACCCTATAATCACGCCGGTTCATGGCTCTCATTTGGAGTGGTATATATAGCAGTAATTGTCAGGGTGCAGTACGGAGACTGGGCAGAGCATGTGTACTCTCTCACAGGGCTGTTTTGCCATAAATCTGGTAGTGGAGAGGATTGGGGTGGGGTGGAGGGGGGGTATGTACGTGCACGTAAGCACATGCACACACATAAAGACAAATTTACTTATACACAATGCTCAAACAATACAGTAAGCACATAGAGAAGCAGATAAAACTGCTCAAGCACCTAAGAAAAGACATTGTACTAATTTGCAAGCACTCTCTTTGCCTCTGTAAGTCATTATATCTCACTGCCTATTCATTTACTCTCTCAATGGGCCAGACATGGAAATTGAATGTGTCTCATAATGTGTTTTTCACTTGACAGGATGGGACAATTATGCAAATGCATTCATTATTCAGGAAAGCATAATCCTTATCAGTAAATATTAACAAGCCCAGGTGATGAGTTAGGGCCTGTATGTCAGGTGGCCTGCTTATGATCCATGAGCACATGAAAACACACTCACATACTGTACATATATAAAATAATGAAAACAAGTAAATCAAGTACAAGTGCAATGCTAATGAGCCTTCTCATCAGCTTCTTAGATTATACAGTAGCAGCTGAATGTGCTGAAAAGCAAGTTATCATGAGGGCCGCACAAAACCAGACAGTTCCTATTATCAAATCTGCCACGTGGCTTTCAGAGGAAACATTCCTGCTCAGTAATCTAAAGTTTGATCACTAAAACACCTTCGTCATGTCTGTCTGTGCTATGAACCATGGATGAATTCTTCCAAAAGAGAAAATCTGTTATGCAGTTCAGTTGTTGTGTGTGTGTGTGTGTGTGTGTGTGTGTGTGTGTGTGTGTGTGTGTGTGTGTGTGTGTGTGTGTGTGTGTGTGTGTGTGTGCGTGTGTGAGACAGAGTGAGGGGGGAGGGAGGGTATCCTTGTAGCTTGTATAGACAGGTCTGTCATTCAGAGAGCGCACACAGTCTCCATTGTGGAGCTGTCTGTGGTCCCCATCAGGTCAGGGTGGGGTGGCAAGGGGGCCCCTCGAATAAAAACACGTGCTGCAAACAGGAAGTGGGTCTGTAAGGATAAAATGAGAACTGCTCGGCCAAGCGTTTATAAATGGAGTTTGGTCATAATATTTCCTTATCTCTTTTTTACCTCAAATTGCTTTCTTTCTTTCTCCTGGTTCGATTCATCTTGATGGAATGATTCAGTGTTCTTGTGTTTAATATCCACACGTCCACGCTGGACAAGAATGAGCTTTTCCCTGAGATGTAATCAAGTTCTGACTGAAATCATATTCTCTCAAAGCGAGTTCCAGACACTAAAATCTGGTGTCTGCAAGCGTGATGAGATAATTTGAGCTCTTTTCAGAGGAGTGACATGTTTCCAGTGAACAAATGAAACTACACAAGGGCCAAGTGGATTTATCTCTAACTTGCACTTTCAAAGGTTAAAACATAATAAAGATTTTAAGACCTATAATAATCTATGACGACTATACTTGCTTACAGTATTTGTGTATTTGCATGAGTGTTTATAGGACTAAAGTATCCTAAAATTGCATGAAAGGATGCTGAATGTGTGTGAGTACACTCCGTGAACCCAGGTGCTTTGCTTTCAAGTATCCCTTTCCTGTTTGCCCAGCAGCTGTTTCATCCCAGCAAGTGACCACTTCACAGCGCCGCTATTTTCTTTTTGGGTGGACTTGTCAGCTCTGATCAAATCAGACTTTTGTTAAGAGTAAATTTCCCTTCCAGACATGGCTGATTACTCCACCCCCTTTCTGCCAGATTTGATATGCTTGAATTTAGTCATTAATTCCTCAACACTTTTGTGTATTTTTGTTACTGAAATAGTTAGCTTATTTCTCAGTTTCCATCAGGGGCAGTGTTTGCAAAGGATTAAGTCACAGAAAATCTAACGGCTTGAAAGGCTCTTGGGCAGCCTAGTCATTTTAGGGGAAACCTCATAAAATAAAGTTCCAGTATTCCACCAGCCTTTAAGTGTCTTAAATCCAAGAACCCAGAGTGCTTGGGTAATCAGTCTGGACAGATCAGATTTCTTATATCAGAGCAGGTGGAAGGAAAATACTGCTTCTTGATGCAGAGAAAACATACAATTCGAGCCACTTTCTCATCTACAAATATTCTGCAGCGTCATGAATTAACAGCAAGAAGGAGGCAGAGAGCAGAGGACATTTTAGTATGTGATGAAGTTTTATTGATTCACAGTAATGATGAATGAATGGCTTGTGATTTGTTCTGTAACTGAAATTTGCTTCTGACTCAGCCAGTGTCTATCCACAGTTATCCTAACTTTTCTCATGGAAAAAAAGAAAAAAAGAAAAAAACAAAGCTTATCACTTTCATACCTTATAATTTTAACTGTAAAATAAACACGTGGGCACAGATAAGGTTTTGTAAGAAAGTAACAAAAAATCACAACAACACATCAAAAGACATGTTATTTTTACTATTTAGATAAAGTTCAAAGTCCCTGAGAGCACAGCGTTCTCTGAATGTGATTGTAGATAAGCACCACGTAGCTCACACTCTCAGCTTTAAAGACAAAATAAAAGCATGACTGGCCATGGAAAACAATGTCCCAGTGCTATGCCTACAGCATGGGTACAAATACAGTAATGTGATGAGTGGTGAATGTGAACCAACTATGGAATAATATATCATTTTAAATAACACACAGAACAGACCATGGTAACATGTCAATAGCGACTGTAAACAAGCACAAAACAACAGATAAGCATATCAGAAAACACTTATTTTAGACGCTTAGGTCTCCAACTGTTTTAAGTAATATTGATGACTGGTTTGCCAGGTGTGCATGATTATAAAAGGTTATTCTTAAAAGGTACAAATTCTTCGTGGAGTCAAAATCATGAAGGCCCAGTGAGGAGGAGGACAATCTGCTAAAGAAACTAATGAAGTCTATGTTTGTTTAAGGAGTGGCGTGTCCTTTCCATGTGTTCTGGAAGCTGTCCATTAGAAAACCACCTTAACAGGTTTAACCACTCAGACAATAAGCCAAACACATCAAACACATTAATGGGCCAAAACAACATGATTAACACAAGTTCCATGTTGTAAAGAAAATGGACTTGCATCATTGTTTCGTGTGGAGCTAAAAAGTTAGCAAAGAAAGTATACAGTATATTTTAGTGGGCCCAGCTTTAGTAAAAACAAGGCCACTGTTTACTGTGCTGAAGCATGAATTGAGGAGTTTATTTTTTCTCCCAGACAAACATGTTGTTCTCGTTGGGGAGCTGAAAATGCCAGCTTGTGGTCTCTGTATGGCTGCCTACAAAAAGACAGCATTGGTAGTAAAAACTGTATGTCTGCATAAGTCTTTCTCCAAACTTCATCCCTTTCTCTCTTTCTGTCTTACTTTCTCATTCTTTCTTATAATCACCATCTCCCTCACTAAATCTCTCAGGAACTCTTTTTCTTTTCTGTACTTTGTGTAAGGATCGAAATCCTGATTTTTGCTCTTTCCCTGGTTCCATAACTAACAATTCCATAGTGTTTCTTTATAAAGCACATGCTATAGCCCTAACCTTAACCGTAACCTTAAGTCTAACCCAAACCGACGTAATTAAAAGGCTTTTTATATGCTCTCAAAACCCAGCCTGCCTGCCTGCCTACCACAATACTGTGGTTTTGTCAGGCCGGTTCTCCCTCCCATTACAGAGGCTGAAAGAGAAAAAACGTACAGTTACAGTTGTTTTACTAACTAAAATAAAATAAATCAATTATTCATCTGCATCATGGGAATGTTCTAAAAATATGTCTTGTAACCAATGTATGAAATCATTTTCCTCCCTGGTTAATTATGTCAAAAAAAAAAGAAAAAAAAGAAAAAAATTCAGTATTGTTAATTAAATGCTAGCTAACAAACTCTTCACTGAGCATGTTGTGTATGTGTTAAGTCCATGAATAAATAAAGTTACAGCATAAATAGTACATTGTATATGAAAACTAAACACAAACCTTATATTTCACTTGAAAAGAAATGCAAAACACAATAGAGATTTTTTTCAGATAATCACCCTGAAAAGCCAATTTAGAAGCTAATTTAACAAAGTATGGGGGCAAAACGAGAATACTGATGTTTAAAAGATAAAGTGCTTTGTTCTGTAAAAATCATTTGACCTCTTCTGACCTACTCTAGTTGAGAAGCAAAACTTTGTAGCACGACTACTCTTTTATACAACAATGATTTTGTTAAAACCAAAGCGATGATAAAATATCTAACTGTAAAAGAAAACTATCCAAAATGCATTGTACAACACTGTTCACCTGAAACATAGTGAGGTTAATATAATGACATACAGTATTGTTAAAGAGCACCAATATTTAAGTAATGTAAAAGCGCAACAGTTACAAACGATTCCATGAGTAAAGAATTTGGTTGAAATAATGCCAACAGAGCCAATCATAGTATTTTTTGCTACATGTGCATTAAATCAACCTTTTGCGACAGATATTACACAAACTCACAATATTTTTTTCTCAGATTTTCATATCTTCTAGTTTGGGAATGACATTTCCCAACAGCATCGGCTTGAATCATTATCCAATATCTTTTTACCTAACTAAAGTAAAAAAACATGTTGAGCTGTCTGGCATCTGTTCCACTCTTGTTGTCAATGGATTCTCTGCAATGGTCACTGCTGTGATATGATGTGCTGATGAATATTTTATCCACATCTGCCAAGGAGATGAACAGGTGCAATTTTGTGTGTTTCTCTGTTATTGTGGGTCCTAAGGTCCAGAGGGCCATCAACCTCAGCCCACCCTGAGTAGTCTCTGGGCCCCACTGGAAGGCCTTCGTACTGGGCCCTGGGATGGGCTACACAAAGTTGTTGGTGATTTGCCTCTGGTGCTCAAACAGGTCTTCAGTCTCTGCACTGTATGCATCACCTGTAAGGGGAAAAAGAACATAAGTATGAGTGACGGAGGAGGGGAGAAATTAAGATAAGACAGAAAGAGAAAGAGGATTTTCTGTCCTCACCTGCATGACATCCATACATATAAACTCTGTGGCCATCATATTTGCACCGACATCTCATGACATTGTTCATAAAGTCAGACTCAGCCATGTCCATTGAGGGGTTGACTTCCACCTGTAAAAAACAACATAATCATACTCAACCTGTTGACAGTAAGCACTTATTCAATATCACAACAGCACATGTTTCTTGCAGACTTGCAGCTCATTGTGACAAACATTTATTAGGAAACAGGGAGAGTTTATTACTTTGTTGTTCTCATTTTCACCTACAGTAATACTGTATCTCCAGCTGGCCAGACACATGGTCAAACAAAGAGTAAGTCTCCTCTCTGCACACACTGAGAAAGCCATTTCAATAAAGAGCAGTTGGATGTAAAATTGTTAGAGGGCCTGTTATTAAACAGCACTCATGGCTGGTATTGTTTTTATAGTCAATCTCCTTCTCATCTATAAAAAGCTGGATTACTTTTCCATACAGTATTCCTATTTGGAAAAGATAAATACACTACGAACCATGTTCTCATGGACTTCCACATTTGCTTTTATAATGTGTTATACAAGCATGAAACATACTAGTAGATCTTTAAGGAAAGCCCATCGTAAAATACTTTATAACTTGTATGAAAACATCACAAAACAAAGGCACTTCTGCCCACACAAAACATGATAACTGCATCAGAGCTTTTGCAACTTTCCGGCTGGAGCTCATGGAATGTGGTAATACCACAGTATAGCTTCTGCAGAGGAGAAATATGTTCCTCATACCAACATAGGTATGCAATAATAAGGGCTGAATTAGCCTGAAATTGACATCTGTTGCAATAGAGTAGTTACGCATTGGCTTGTTTATATGTCTGAAATCAGTCTTATTCTGAGTGCTGCCATACACTGTACTAATAGTCTGTCATTTGCAGAGCAGCTCTATAACTGCTGATACAACCATTCTCTTAATCTGGTCTGGTGATAATACTGAGAAGCCATTTACTCTAATAGCTGCTCTGTAAACTGCTACACCCACTTTAAGTACATGTTACAAACAGCTACAGGGAGAAAGAAGGCAAACTACACTAAAAAAAAAAAACTTTAAAAACTTGTGAATGCACAAAAACTCTCTCTTAATTTTTCAGGGTAAATTACAGTGTTGGACCAGAGTGTGTGAGGCTTTTGCAGAGGGCTGGTTCAGTGGCAGAATATGTTGCTCAGTGAGAAAGTGGCAATAAAAATAAAAACAGGGCAGGAGGAATTCCTTGGTGGCAAATTAGCCGTTCCTAATGGAAGGGGGGACTAGCTGCTGTTTGACTAAAGGGAGGCAATAGTTAATTTGGGTAATTGGTGTGTTTCATTAGCAGTGGGTGGTTCAAGGGTAGGCCTGCTGAACCTTTCTGTGAAGCCCAGGATCAGTAAAGTCGGGCATCATCTGCACTTTACTAGATAAATTAAAGAACGCAGCAGCAAGATGGAGAGCTGCTATAAAAGATCTTTGTATTTTTCCAATTTTGCAGCCTTGGTGAATAAATAACTCTGTGCTTGGCTTATTTTGTGTTTTTTTCTCATTTGCTAGTTAAATTTGGTTATGTCCATTTAGTGCTGATCTCCTCAAATGACCCTGACCTTTTCACCTTCCAATTCTCCATTTCTATCCTCCTCTATCATTCAATCATTCTTTCCGCCTCCACATTGTGCTTTAGCAGTGTAATTACACCCCACTCAACATGCTTAAAATATATCCAGTTAGCACATATATGTTTATGTCACATCTACGAGTAAAATAAATAAATCCATCTCCAATAGAGAGTAGAGAAGTGTAATTACAAAGACTGAGTGTGACCTCTCAGACAAACAGGGTAACAGCAGTAATTATCAGACAGTGAGCTACACTGTAACCAATCCTCCACAGATGGGAGGTAATTGGCAGCATGAGCTCTGAGGACTGCTGCATACCATGGTGGGATCGGTAGTCTGAACTGGAAATGGAGGATAATGGAAGATGGAGTCCTTGATGTGTTTTAGTGTAGCAGCCACAATGACTTGACTGACCCCGGACTAAGTAATAACAGACAGAGGAATGGTTGAGGTGATGACTGTGATGAAGTAGGTTTGGAGGTTTTACTGAAATAGAAACCCCAAAGAATCACGAGGAAGTACACCTTAAGAGCGTGTGAACCCTTTTCTCATAACTAAATCTTTGGCCTTAAAGGAGCAGTTAAACATTTTGGGAAAAGTGTTATTTCATTTCTTGCAGAAATAGATAAAAGTTAGCTCTGTCCAAAGACAATTATCAGCTCCCCTAAGGCTGACTAATTAGCATATAAAATCTTAAAAACATAAGTGTAAAGTAAATGTTGCACTATTTCTTGGCTGAGTGAGTTTTGTTGGGAGAAGAAGATTGCCATGTGAGCAACTGAGAAATTTAGAAGTCAGCACAAACTACAAAAGGCTAAGAGGTCTTTTATAGCTTGTGTTAAGTTAAGTGGTTTCTGGCAATAGCTTCATATTTACCACGCAACATGAGATTGGCATCTAACTCTCAGCACAAAGGCAAAGTAAGCATATTTCCCAAAATGTTAGACTGTTCCTTTAAACACAAGAAAAATCCCTTTGATTTGTACCCAAACTGCAAAAGGGGAGATGTGAGAAATATAAAA
Source organism: Sciaenops ocellatus (assembly GCA_033000465.1). Classification (NCBI taxonomy): domain Eukaryota; kingdom Metazoa; phylum Chordata; class Actinopteri; family Sciaenidae; genus Sciaenops; species Sciaenops ocellatus. The sequence continues at coordinate 14,345,700 of CP136872.1, read as the reverse complement.
TGACTTCTGACCTGGAAGATGTAGTCTCCGGGTCGTACATCTGTCACGTCAACCCACTGACAGTCAATATCATGGCGATACGTATCCCAGCAGCCCACAGAGATACCCTGATCACCCATGTTATAGCAGGAGAACCGCTTCTGGAGTCCTAACACACATACACGCACACCAACAACATTATTAATCACAACATCAAAGCTCATTTAATGCTTGGCACTCCCTGTTATATTTAAGAGCCTTTAGCTCTCTGAATTGTGTTAGACTACATATGAACGCTGCCTTTTCATGAGTTATTTCATCCATGATATAACAAGTAAATGGAGAGTGAACAAACAACAACAGCAGTGATCTAATACATTAACCACAAAGTAAAAATCTAAATAGCTGTAGCTGAAATATTGATATTAATTTCCTGTCACTAATGGGAAAGAGTATGTTACTGGGACTCATGAATAGTAGTGAACATTACCATCAGGGCAGTACGTGTCCTCCAGACAGAAACTGGCCTTGTGTCCCTCTGCAATCCTTGTGCCATTCAGAGTCAGCAGGTCGTAATGTGTGAACACCTCGATACTGTGATAGTGCCTGGAACGACAGAAGGGAAAGTCCAGGTGAGATTGTGTATGTGTGTGTCAGTGTGTGCATTTACACTAACTGAACACTGGCTCCCTATGGCTTGTAGCCTAATGACCTCACTGCTTGAACATGAGCGTGGGTGTCACCGTAACACCTCTCACAGAAGCTTGTTTTAACGCCAGCTTGGTTGAGCTGTTTACTCATTCTGAGTGAATGGAGGGCTTTGAAACACACACCCATAGCTCTGATGTGTTGTTGTAACAAACTGAGGTGGACCTTGAATGTGCGTGGGCTGCCCTGTCCTTTGTATTACACCTGACCTGTGGTAACTGGATTGGTTCAACCGTCATTTCCATGCGACACGTGCTGCAGGGTGGCTAATGAATCTGGAGAGATGACAACACTGGTTCAGGCCACCCGTAGCTCACTGGGGCAAATCTCACACAGCCAATACTGTGGTCTGGAAGTGCTCTCGTCATCTGACAAGAAACTAACTTACTGAGTGGAGCAAACTGAGAGGTAGAGTGGAATGTGTTTAGAGTAGACGTGAGGACAATATTTCATCTATTTACAACTAATGAAGAAAATACTGCTGAGGCCCGTTGACAGACAAAGACTCTTATGTTTAATGCCTGTGTTGCATGCGACCTGCAGAGCCTTCATCATGTGCACACTTCAGCATATTTTCTTTGCTGGTAGCAATTGAATGCAATTAAATTAAATATAACTCAAATTACTCAACGTGGAAAGAGCTATGTCATTAATGCACGTACGAGCAATTTTGCATGAGGAACAGGTGTTTGTCCGAATATTTTTGACGGCCTCTAAAAACCACAGCTCACCCGTGTCCAGGACACTCTAAACCACAGTTTTCCCAAAAAACACTTAGAATGACCACAAGGGCAACCACAACGTCCCACAAATAGTAAGTATTTAAACAGTTCTTTCCATTGCAACAACCTACACACCTATGCAATGTAACACCCCCATAAACTCACTCTACCTGTGACACTGGTGCCATGTCCAGCTCTCTCTTGTCGCTTTGGGTCTGAAATCGGACCGACCCAGGTTCATGATGCGGGAGGAGAAGCGCAGCAGGCGTCGGTGGCCATAAGGCCAGTTCATCCTGGCAGCAGACGAGGACAGACAGTTCTCTTCATTGGCACAGGTCAGCAGGTGGAGGGGTCGGTCTTCCAGGTAGGCTGTCTCCTGGACCAGCTGCGCATCCAGAACGAGGTCAGGTGCCGCTTGAGGTCAGATGTGAGAAGTTATGTTAGGATTCAAACCGATTTAGAAGCAGAGGAGAAGATGGGGAGCTACAGGAAAATGGCCCGACTTACTGTCTGAACAGCTGACCCCCGCTGCCTTATTTCCACCTCCTCGTGGACAATGGACATGGTTGTTGCGTCGACACTGTTGGACTGAAAGCTCTGTGCCCACACAGTGAGTTCCACTGAGAATCACCTCAGCTGCATTTGGGTCACCAGACCAGTACCAGGTCTCCTGCAAAAGGACATCAAGCTTTCTATGAATGAGCAGTATTAAAGCTTGTTGACCACCATAGCAAATACAGGGTCTGTGGTGATGGATTGACCTCATTGTGTCCATTTGTTTAAGCATCTATTGCTTGTTTTTCATCAATAACTGAGACACTGCTGATGGGATTTTGACAAATCTTGGAGGAATGATGCCTCTGACCACTGACACTGGGTGTATGTTGTGTCATATTAGTCGAGTTAAGGGGTGGCACTACAATCAGAGATCAAAATGAATGATTGCTGCCACCTTGTCAGTTACTGATGTTGTGTTGGTCAGGGGGATTTATACCTCATGAGCACTGGCAGCAAAGCCCAGGCCAAGCTGTCTGCATACCACCATGGCCTCGTTGATGCCCCAGTTCTCACTACAGACAGTGCCCCAACGCTTACGACCCCCAACCTCCATCAACACCTCCACACGGCCTTCTGATGGGACTCTACCACCAGCAAGCCGCACCTGGAAATCAAGTAGATTAAAAAGATTAAGTGGATGAATTGCTATCAGTGAAAGCTGGTACGTTCATGTCTTGTGTAGTTTTCATACCGTGTTCTCTATGCCAGTCTTAGGGACGTTACAGCGTACTGAGGCATCCTGGCTGTGTTTGAATGTCCATGGCTGGACTTCCTGGAAGTAGCAGTCTAGGATGGAGTGCTCTGATCCCATACACTGGACGGTGTTCATATGGATAGGTCCTGTACCTGAAGAGGGAGGAGGAGATGTGGTACATTTAAAGGCTAAGCTGGCGAAAATAAAGTAGGAAAAATATAGAAACAAGGGATGGACATAATTGAAGGGCAACATTTCGTGAGCACTGTTTGGGGCCACCCAACATCGACACAATGAGATCAGCTGATTTTATCATGCCAAGGAGCTCACACACACACACATGGCTCTGCATTTTCTTTCAAATTCAACTTTCTCTACTTTATCGACCAAAATCTATTTTAAGGAACACCTCATTACCACCATTGTGTTGCTTTAGGCATAACAACAACATTGTGCGTAGTCCACCACCCTGGGTGAGCAAACAAGACCAAATCTCTGTCAGCAAGATGAAAGACTTCCTCAAGTATTTGTTTGTCATTTAAAACCAGATAATCTCTAAACAACATAGAAGATAGAGGAAAAAAACCCATAAGATTTTGTTTAAGCAAACAGCTGTTGCCATAATGATGAAAACATATGAAAACACAGAACAAACAATGACTTCTGTGTTTTCTTAAAACAAAAGGCACAAACTGCAAACTTGGAAATGAGGTTGCATTGAAATAAACACAACCAAAACCACATAAACTGGGGGAAAGAGAGAAAAACCAAGAAAGAAGGGCGAAAAGGAAGATGACCGAAATGGTAGGGACCAGATTGGAGCCAAACCCAATCTGTCTCTGTGTTGGTTTTGGTAGATTGTAGGCCTGCCTCCGTACTAGTCACCAAGCGTGGGTTCACACGTATGAAAAAGACACATCTAAACCACTTCCACCTCGATCTGCATGGTAAAGGCCACAAACTAGATCCAAACCCCCAATGTTTAAGTTATCAAGACAAACACAGGGCTAACTCAAGGGATCCTCAAAATGAGCAGTGACATGCGGCCACAGAAACCAGAAATAAATTCTAAGAAACTGGCCACACACACTTACACACATGGGGTGGGTACTCCCTCCCTATAGTACAGTGCAGTATATGTGTATGTAGTTTACAGGCAAAACTACACAGTAAAATAACACTGTTGGTCAAGAAAGGAAATAGAAACATTGTACTTGTAATTTAAATCATTGATGGTGATGATGAACGAAATGTAATGACGATGAGAGTGAGAGGGTTGGCAGATGGAGTCTGAACAGATCTTAGGGTATTTTCTTCACTTTCATTTTCCCTGGCATCAGTTTCCATGAAGTTAAACATTAAATGTCTTAGACGGACAGCAGATTCACTATGAGAGCAATACTTAGACATACTATAAATGTGGTAGCTTAAATTCAGTATTTACAAGAAAAAGGCTGAGCTTGATTACCATATAATTAGAATTGGCAAATGCCACAGATCATTTGGACAGATTAGAAAATTGACTTTAGGATGGAAATAGGGTAACATTGGTCACATTCTTGTTGAGAATAGCACAAATAGTTGGTTAGTGGTTACAAGGGAAACCCTGTTCTTCTCCTCTCTGAAATTACACTCTGTTTTAGGCACATTAATGTAGTGTGTGTAGTGTTTTTCTTTCCAAGGAATGTCTCTAACAAAAACTTTCTGTCATCAGACAGATCTGTTTCTTAGCCAAGTGCTAAAATCATTTAAGTTTCTAAATAGATCTGTCTCCCTGTGGACTTTTAGATGGTAGATGCCACCACTGAAGTCATGTTTCTTTTGTCAACGGGTTTTCAAATCTGGCTAACAAGCTGAGGTGACACTTCAGTTATCCCAACTCTGTGCTTGTGTGTGTGTGTGTGTGTCTACCTGTACCACGACTGAAGGTATGCGCATATGTGAAAGAGTCTCCACAAATCTGATGAGTGAGATCACATTTGAAGCCAGAATCTCTGACTGGCAGACTGTCTACCACTCTATCTTGCCGACCGTGCAGTCAACCGCAACCTTTATCACATTATGACATTTAATCCACATAAATAATCAACGCTCTCCTGTGGGGTCCTGATGTTAAAGACAGAAATATTCGATAGAAATCAAAGATTAAAGATCGTTTTTCTCTCATGCTGACAGAAAACAAGTGAATGTAATGCCTTGTGATGTGAGGACTGTATTACCAACTATCTTAAAATGTTGACACCTTTTAAAATATAATAATTTTAAAGATAAATTAACTGTATGTATGCTCAACTAAACATTTGTACAAACCTACATTTTAAATCATTCACCCTTTTTGGACGTCTTTCTCAGTGAGGTTTTTGTTCTATCAAAGAGTCTAATTTAGGCTTTTTCCAACGACATATAGGCCTGTGTTTATGTGGCCTTTCGAGCACATGGAAAATTATATGTCACAGTAAAATTTCTAACAGGCTGCATGTTATAGAAAGGAAGCTGTGAGAGGCCTTTGAAGTCCAATCATCCAGCAATGGCAGTGTATATGTAAGTTTAAGACAGCCGAGAAGGGAGTACTGTGCTGTGTGTGTATGTGTGTGTGTGTGTGTGTGTGTGTGCATGCACATGGGAGTGTGTGGGTGTCTGAGAAAAGTATGTACAAAAATGTATGTTAAGTGTGTTTATGGGCTCTATTTTAACCACGCAAGTGTAATAACAAACACAAAGCGTTGTCCTGGTCACACAAAATGTGTTTTTCACAGCAGATTTAGAGGGTGAGGTGATTAATAAATACACTCTCAGCCAGTCGCATCACTGGTCATCGCTCTGAAACAGCTGTGCCAATCACAGTGAAGCATGACAACAGTAGCTCAACAAATGGAAGCTTCCTTAGGGAATCATAATTTCCTGCACAATGTGAACACACACAATTACAAATCTGCAGCCAGAGACAGATGGTGTTAAATAGTACAATAATGATAGGTGGTGAAACAGTTTATATGATTGTATCAGTTCAATGGTATTTCAGTCATAATTCTACTGTATTTCATGTTGTAAATGGTCATATCATAACTTACCGCGCATAGGACATCATGCAGTAAATCAAACCGATTTATCTGTGTGTGAAGCAACTGGTTGAAAAGTATTAAATTAAAATTTCTTATTTACATTTGAAGCATTATGGCCTTATTTCTGTGAATTTGCTGTGAATATTAGTCTGATGTTGTTAACAAAATTACAGCCCAGTGGCAGCAGAAACAGACGTAGTTCTGAGGTTCAGCTCAACTTCTAAGACACATTTCCACAGAAATACCAACAGCTCACTTTGCGCTGCCTCATTTGAATGAACCTCCCACCTGTGCACCATATATATACACAACTGCAAATACCACACAGACGGGCAAAGCCAATTTCAAGGTCAGAAAAGTAACGGTTGGAATGCTGCCTGCACCGGTTGTTGCCAAGAAAATAAGGCTCAAAGTGTGCGAGTGAGCGAATCACTGACTCAGGAAGCATGGTATAGGAAACCAGCATTTCCAGGAGTGAGACAGGAGTAATAGTAGAGGTAAAAGTAGAGGGTAAACCTGCCATTTGTTAAACCAAACATAGCCACATCTTAATGTTATAGTTCTGAGCCTGATTTTATTACATACACACAACCATGCAATGTATATGTGCTAGCACTTGCACACTTGCAGATGCACAAATGTAGCGTTGTGGTAAGATCAGAGAAAACCTATTTTAGGTAGAAAATTGAAAGCTTTTTCCAGCCCCTCCTGACAATTAAACACCTCTGCCTCAGACTGCTGGAACCATGATGAACCTGAACACTGACCCAATGACTAAAGGTGCTGATTGAAACCAGACGACAAGAGGGCGAGAAGGCTGGTGCAATAGCTCACTTAGAGGAGTCAGCCAAACCAGATTTTATTTTTGTTAGACTCATCAAAAAGAAAGGTAGTATAAATGACATCATCTATAGAAAAAAAAACTAAATTTGAGGTTAAAAAGTAAAAGGGACCAATCCAACACATACAAAAATATCTTTCGTTTGATCAACTAAACCAGTAGACTGTCATCCCACATTTCATCTTGATCAGCATGATTAGAGACTACACCCTGGCCTGAGGTATGGGGAAGCCGTTCTCACATTTCGTAAGGGTGGGGACACCACTGGGCGCAGCTGGATACTGACTGAATCTGTGCATCACCAAAGCTGAAAATTTAAAATCCAAAGAAAACGACCACAGCACTCTGTGAATGAAACGCTTGCTTGGAGCTAGCCAGATTATGTCTGTGGGTTTAGTTACCAAATGCCAATGTTAACCACCATGGCCTATAGTATTACATTTTGTGTGTGTGTGTGTGTGTTTGTGTGTGCACATCTTCATGGTGTTTGGGCAGCTGGTAGCCCTGGCACGGGATGTAATCACAGCTGGAGATACTGCAATCAACACATTTGCAGTTTCACAAGGTAAGCCACAAGCCCATACATTATCTGATCAGTTGGGGCAGACGGGTGCGGCGTCTAAAATAAGCAAAACACTGAAAAAGTCGACCTGCCTTTTCTGGAGTACTATCACAGATGATAAAAATTGCCAACTCCAAACATCTAGATTGAATGTGGAGTTTTCCAAAATTTCCAGTCTGTGTAAGCTTTTTGTTCTGAGCAGTACTTCTCTATCTCACCTTGGCCCATAAAGGCTGCATGTAAGGCATCCTTGGCTGTACCGAAGCCCAGTTCTCTGCACACCACACTGGCTGCAGTTCTGTCCCACATGTGGTCCACAATCGTCCCCCATTTTCCGTCTCGGAGCACCTCTACGCGACCCTCACCCAGCCTGGGACCAGCCTTCAGACGCACAGGCTGTACAGAACAGCAAAGGGGATATATGACAGCTTAGGTGCAGTTCCTAAACACACTGCGTGATTGTGTTACTGTGGGTAACTTTGTTCGTCTTACCACAACTGGATAAGGGGCCTGGGGTCTTCCTGAGGAGATGCGAGCAAACTGAGGTCCTGGTACACACTTGACCACTGCATGTCTCCCGTTCTTACAAGGGGTGGGACTACGGGGGATTGACAGCTGAGCAAGGCACTCTGACAGGGTGTTTTCAGTGCCCATACAGTGAACCTTTTCGACCCAGAATCCTTTCTTCCTTGCCATAAGGCTCAGTCTAGAAGAGAAGAAGAGAAAGATTTTGGTAATATATTCCTAAAGCCCCTGACAACTTGGATTTAAATATTTAGTATTTATCAATAATATTAAATATTTCTAACTTAATTAGCAACAATCAAAGGTCAAGAAAAAACATCTTAGTTACTGTTTATTAGCAATTAACATTGCTGTTTTCTAACAGAGCTTCATCTGCTGTAAATCAGCAAGAATAGAGGACAACAATTTAAATATAGAAGTCTCTTATGTGAAAATTTTGATAGAAAATTGTGTGTTTATGTGACTCCATCACTCATAGTATGAAGCTGAGAAAATGTTTTCAGGTCCTTTAAATGAAGTTCAACTTGTTTAACAGCATCTCACAGAGTTATAAAACGAGAAAATATGGAAACATGAGAAACTTTTTAATACCTTGTTGATGGATCTGCAACCTTAGTATCCCATATTTTCCTGTAAAAGAACCAAAGAGCAGAGGTGGATGTTAGTTCTATCAGATCTGTATATTTGTTGAGGTCACCAACACACACATACACACACATATCACCCAGGTTGTGAGGTGACCTGGGTGACCAGTTTCTCATGTAGAGAGGTAGAGACTATAGGAAATAATGTAGTATCTGCTGTTTGTTTTATATGTAACCTGGCCACACAGGAAGGATTTCTGCCATGGCGAGTAGCAGCACAAACACATAAAGAAGAGTTGTCTTACTGGGGTACTTGGTGATGACTTAAAATAGTTACAGCTCAGACACTGACTTTATCGAGAAAAATGAATCATACAGCTCCAAATAAAACTTTTGTATATAAAACCAGAATGACTTGTGGCTTTGTGGTGAGTTTAAAGTTAGGTAGATTGATGATGATGACTGGTAGAGTTTAAGGAAGAATGCACTGTTCTTGTCCTCTTTCTGCAGCCTCACTTTCCGTCTCTCTTTTTTGCTTTATAGGTTGAGTAGCATATATTTCCATCTGGAATGTGGGCTGCTTGCTATTTACTGTGTTTATGTTTAGAGTGGCCAGTGTATCATATGTTATTAAGTTATAAGGCAACAGTGCTTCCTGTCACTAACATAAGGATAAGTGTTCAACATGTGTCGCTAATCCAAATTTGCCACCTTTACATTAAATAGTTGCCTTTTAAAATAACACAGACCCTTTGAATACAAGACTACCATTCCTCGTTGCAATGTTTGAACATAACTACAGGATGTAAGCACTATAAAGGGATAAAAAAAAACACAATATATTTTGAACTATGTCTTTAACCTCCAAAGCCACATGCCATCCAAAAAAGTCATGACATTCAACATCAATGATGTACAACATTTCTGGGAAAACAGGGTTTGACCAAGCACGATATACAAACAAAAACTCTGGCACCACACAGCTCCACACGTCCGAGAAATGCCAGAACCAAATAAAGATTTATGCAGCAAGTAGGCTGGCTTCCTCGGGAGAGCAGTGGAGTGGAAAGCCTTCTGTTCTCTTGGCAAACACGCAAAGCATGCCACACAGACCATGCCGGGACATCCTCAAACCACTGCAAAGTGCATGCACCATCACCAACATTCACATCAATTACACCAAAACACTCAGATACACACGCTACAGCCTGACTGACGTTTCAAAGATGTTTCTGATAATAAAGTTATTGTGTAAACTGTTAACTGAAGTTTAGACTTTTTCTTGTCTACATGCAGTAGGTGAAGTTAGTAGAGATATTCTGGTGCTGCTATATGCAAAAAAAATGTTCATAACGCAATGTGTATTATATATATATTTAACATATTATATAACTTTGTTATATAAATTGTTAATGGCGGCATGTATATTATACATTAATCCATAGCTATTCCTCGCATTGACTTATCACCTTGATGGCAGCCCCCCAATGGAAGGTGACCTGACCATAAGAAGCATGTTGGGGTTTAGCGTCTTGCACTTCAACATGTGGATCATCCACCCAGTGTCCAGAATATCTAGTCTTACTGTTTATTCTGCTAAATGTGAACACAACACACACAAACTGGTATTCATCAAAATAAGATGGTGAGGTGTAATTTCCATGCACAGCATGGCATCACATGTGTGGGAAGCTTAAATATTTTCATTTTTTGTGGCTACTGACACATTTAAAAAAAGAAACTTGATTAGGAAATACTCCAATGCTGATCTCAGTGGCATTCCCCTTTAAAGAAACAAACATGTCTATGGGTATTTACATGAAAGCACAGGCAGGTCAATATTTGAATTTCTGAAATGAACTCCAGACATTCCCGTAAAGGTAAAGCAAAAAGCCTTTGCAAAACAAACTGAGGATGTTGGAATCAAGAGCAGCATTGTCATTGACATGATGTTATGTAGATGGCTGTGTGAAGTCATGGACTGCTGACTGAACGCTTTCCAAAATCACATAACAACTTGTTTCCTGATGTTGTAAGTAGTCAATGAGCCAGAAGAGACCTCTCATCAAAAATATTAGTATTTGGTAAGGAAAACAAGTGTACACTCATTTCAGCAATCATTTAGCAAATAGAGGTGTTTTGCAGATTGCAGATACTATTTTTAAATAACACTCTTCAAATTGACTTTAGGTCATTTCTCAGGCCCACTGAAGCATAAATGTAACTCTGAGGAACTCAAAGTGTTTAAATTATGAACATCTGTAAATGAAATCTCTAGCTTAAACAGCCTTTCAAAGCTATATCAAACACTTCACTTGATGGCAGAAAAATCCCATAATTTTAAATCATGTGCACGGCTCTAACTAAAGCTGTGTGTGATGTCACTAGACCGAGACCTTCTGTAAATTGTGACACATTGTATAGAATTTAACACTTGTTCTTTACAGTGTCTTGAATTACACTTGTAAAACATCTTAAATGTGTCTACCATGTGGCTCTCAATATGTCATTGGGAACAGACAGACACACACACACACACACACACACACACACACACATTTTCTCATGAGGAAAACATGTCTGTGACTTGTTTGTGACCTCACCACCACAGACCAATCAGCCATAACTATTTTACCTCTTCAGAGACCAACAGGACTACTGCACAGGCTATAAATGACCACTTCAGGTCTTTCACTTGACTGAATTACAGCACTGTTTGCTCTTAACTTCATTCGAAGGAAATGAAATACATAAATGTCTCTTTTCTAATATATCAGATCAAATAAGTAACAATAAGGTATTTCTCTTTATTTATTCAGGGTATAATGAATTCTTCATAAATGCCTGTCATTGTAATAGTTAGTATGACCAGTATGAGAGTATTTCTCTACAAGCTGTGTGCTGATGCAATGAACAGACAGCCTCAGTATTAGTTTGTTTTCCACCTCCATAGCATTCATTGCCCTTACTTAGCCAAACAGTGTATCCAGCACTTGTTGTGGTGCCAAAAGAACAGTCAGAGGCTAATGATAGGGAGTCCCACCCGCCTGTTAAAAGACGAGCATTACACCATTGTTTGGGTTTCATCACGCTCACACTGCTCATTGGCTTTATTGAAGACAAAATCATGATGATTTAAAAATGCTCAGAGATGAGTCTTAAAAATCTTGTTCCTGCTACAAGGATGCCTGGTTTAAATAGTAAATAGAGCAGCAGAAAACACGACGACTCCTGGGTGGTTGGGAAAATGTTATCAGGGTGTAAACCTTAGTTTTAATCTTTCACTTTAATGTAAACATTGACTATATTAGAGATTAAGTATGCCAACATATATTACCATTAAACCTTTATTTAGAACATTTAGTAAGTATATGTCAGTGAGTCCTCTTGGTGGACAGTGAACCTAAAGCTCAACTAAAGAAAAATGAAAAAGGACTAGATTAAACATATCATTTCTCACACAGAGCATATTGAAGCCAACAAAATAAATAAATAAAATAAAATAATTTACTAATTTAATACTTTGAGAATCTATAAAAAAGATCTGATATGTCAAAAAGTTGCTAAATATTTCCATAGCCTACTGACTGGAGTGAGCTGATTAAAATCACTCTGCTTCAACTCAGATTTCAAAGTTGGTTTTCCCAGTCTCTTCCGGGCCACAAAAATAGCCACAAGCATGCATACAGAAATTAAAAGATGGTGAAATAAATTAGAGAGAAGTTCATTGAGGAAGATCACATAGCCATCAGACAGGAAAACCAGACTTGGTCACACAAATGTCACCCAAAAGCCTGAAAATGATACCCTCATCGTAAGAAAATCTCGTCTGAAACATAATTAAACATAAAATGCTGGTTAAGTCCCCAAATCACTACGGTGACAGAGGAAGACAGACAGCTGCTGACACAGCGAGCCGCACTGCAAACTGCAGCTGTAATTGGACATATTTTACACAAGCAAGCGGAAATCTGGCTCGTCTGACTGCTGCTCTTGTTCGTACTCTCCATCTCCTCTTGTTACTCTCTTCCTCCTCCTTCGCCAACTCTGTCTTACTCTCTCTCACACACACAGCTATAATTGGGGGTGTTTTTTCACTCTCAGCAGAAACCCCGGAGAGCCTTGGTCCTGACCAACCTGTAATTACAGCATCTTCAGAGTCTCATCCAAGAGACACAGGGAGCAGAGAGACATGGCATGGTCCGGGATTTCTAAGAATGGACTGAGAGACTTGGAGCAAGGTGGAGAAACAGGGGGGAGTGTCACTGGCTAAATTTGGTCAAACCATGCAATACAATCCTAAGCTTTTCTGGCAACTCTTAAAGTGGAAGATGTTACATGAACACTGAACATCATATTGTCCCAAACCTGCTCTGCTAACATTTTGTGATTATAATTACAGTGGCAATTCCAGTCAGAGTGCAATCCTTACAATTACCCCTAAGTCAAGGCTGAAATAGCATTACCTGTATTTCAAGTATTTTTCTGTTTATAACTGCCTGTTATATATAAACATCCCAATACAAAACAAAGATAGGGTTTCATCCTGATTTTAGACACCAAATACTGTAAAATAACTTGAGTATATCACTAGCAGCTAAGATGTTGGGGCATGTGTACACCTAGAACCACTTTGAAGTCAAAAACACATCTTGAGAGGAAACAAATATCCATCTGTAGAGATACAAAACAGGTACAGATTTGGAAACAAACAAATCATTGTGGTTCAGACCAGTATAGCTCCAGAAGCTACAGAAAAACACCAGGTCATATCCAGGACAGGCAGACGAAGATATATCAAGCCTCGACTGCTTCGATGCCAGAGCCTTATAATTTACACACACAATAAAGAAGTCAACACAATGGCACACGTTTGCCAAAACCTTTCACTGTGAATTTCTAAGCAGATATGTTGCATGAGGAAGATTTGAAAACAACATCCTGAAACAGCCAGCGAGCAGATTCGCTGCAGGCTTCACTCCAAGCCCTTCAAGCTACAGCACCTCTGTCCTCCTCTGTCATATTCCTCTTCTTGGTGAGCAGCCAAATCTCTTATGTTACAGTCATACAAATATACCAATCGAATTTCTCACTCAACTATTACTTGTACTTCTCACCTCCCATTATTTGCATTAAGTGGCGAAACTGAGCAATAGAAATCCAATAGAAAATCAAAGAGAGGCATGAGAAGCATCACACCTGCAATGCGGGGAAGTTGTGCTCTAATAAATGATCCTGTACAGATGGTGTACAGAGTCATGCCTGGCTGTTCAACGACAGCTCATTCTGGGGACTTTTTATTACCGAAGATATGATGCCTGATGATGCCCTCCTCCAACAATAGAATCTAGTTATAGCGTCACTGTGTTCCCAATAACACAAAGTTCAGTGGAGATAGCTTAATTCAAGGGCAATGCAGAAATACTTTCAGTGAGTGAGTGTGCTCCAATAGGTGTAGTTTGTAAAGTCAATAAAAAGTTAGAAAAGTCTATAAAATGAATAAGTTACCCCCTCCACAGTTATAGCCTTTCAGTAGCAAGAGGAATCTAGCACCTACAGTATAGAGCAGATGTTGCAGTCAGTTGCCAGTTGAGTCAGAATAACCCCGGCCAAGAGAGGGAAAGAATAGCTAAACTGTGAATCACTTAGAGCCGGCAACTCTCCAGGAGCAAGATCCAACTAGGTCCCCCTTCCACTGAGGACAGCGAATGGTCAGACACCGTTCCTTCTTATAATAGCAATGGAGTAATTCTCTGCTAATGTGTGGTCCTCTCGTGGTTTAAGAGCAGAGCCTTCCCAAAAACCACTGTCAATGTTTTTGTTTTTTTTTTCAGAGGGAGGAGAAGCAGTGTAAATCTGTGTCAAAGGGGCAAAAGGAGGCACCACATGTCTCATGGGAACAGCGTTTGCACGAGGCTTGGTATCGAACCACTTTAAAAAAAGAAACAGTGTAACATTTTGGGAAATATATTTATTTGCATGTTGTGTTGAGAGTTAAATAAGAGGTTTGATACTGTTCTTATATTTGTCAGTTGAAAATGTAGCTAGAACCAGCAGCCGGTTAACTTAGCTTAGCATAATGACCGGGAACAGCTAGTCTGGCTTCGTCCAAAAAAAGTAAAATCCGGCTACCAAACCCCATAAAATAGTAATTATACATGCAGTTTTTTTATGGATTAAACAAACAAAATGTAACATGTTATTTTGTGTGCATTACAGGTTATATTTGGTGGATTTTGTTACATTTGGACAGAGCCAGACTAGCTGTTTCCGCCTGTTTCCAGTCTTTTGCTAAGCTAAGCTAAATGGTGATGGCTCCATATCTTCCAAAATGTTCAGAACTGTTCCTTTAGTAATGTTTCGAAAGACGTGTTGTTTTGGTATTGGTACCAAGACTGACTAGTAGTGTACTGGCAACAGTATAAAAAGTACTCCCACACACACACTCTGGCAGCATGTCGCACATGCTGTTGGAGTGGGACGTGAAAGTGTAGAAGAGATGCATGACTGACTCAAGCCTGCAGAGGCTGCCCTGCCAATAAGATGAGTCGCTTCACAAAGACCCTCATCCCACTCTCCAATAGCTACCCCTGTCTCACACATGGTATCGATGGGAGCGTTAAAGCACAATCAGCAGTGATATTACACCACAGCATGGGAATCTAAAAGTTAAAGTGGGGCTGTTTGTCTGAGCGCTGCAAGCTGAAGATAGCATCAGAGAGAGAGTGAAAGAGAGGTAATGAGGTGAGCAGAGGTGATTTGCTTAGAGAGGGTTGTAGAGAAAGGGCAGTAGAGAGGGGACAGGAATCTCTTTATCATCATCCTGAGGCTGAGGAAGGGAGGGGGGAATAAAGAGCGACACGGGGGAGAAGAGGCTGGGGGAGGAAGATAAGCCCCCAAAAAGGCCTTTACTCAAAGTGTCTCTAAACGCAATGCCACTGTTGTTTTTTTTATTCTTCAGGATGGGTTTTTATTCACTTAACAATGGGATGAATGGCACAGCATGTTGCCCTTTTGAACTATAGTCAACAGCCCAGTGTTTTGTAATCTAATAACTTGAGTTTATAAAGGTGAATTGTGTTGCTCTCAGTGCAGCTAGCTGGAAGAATTCATACTCACTTGTATGTTTTGACATTGTGCTTAGTTGCCTCTGGAAAGCCGAGCATCCCACACACAACCCGGCTGCTGTTGAGACTCCAACCCAGGTCACAAACCTGCCTCCATCTCCCAGCATGCTTCACTTCCACCACACCCTCTGTGACCAGGCTCTTCCTCTTGGTAGCCATGAGGATAGGACGAAGACGGACCTCTTCAATTTGCACCTTACTCTGACCCTTGGGGAGGATGCACATCACATCAACTGATAAGTGTCTTTATAATCAAAACATCAAATGTATCAGAGGCAAACTGCTGTACCTGGTAGTGGTGGTGTCTTTGGAACCTGGGGATCTCATGTGGATGTCCGTTACCATAATAGCCATATCCTGGATGCCCACGGGTGGTCACAGGGCCCTGCCACTGAGGTGCGGGGCTGCCATTGGGCCTGGCGGCGGTGGTGTAGCCTCTGCTGGCTGTCTGATCCAGCCTGCGCTCAGCGGTGCACACCACCCCCAAGTCTTCAGAGTGTTTACAGTCATTGACCCCCCAGCCGTTGTGTTTGCAGTCCTTCAAGGACTTCTCTGAGCCATCACAGCGTACATTATCCATCCATATTGGGCCTTGTGAAAGAATATACAATTCATTATTTCATTCATTGTGATTTTCATTGATTGTTCAATAGACAGACTGGGCAATGCATCTACGCACAGGCCCGAATGAGTTCCTTAACACCTAACACTCGACTTTTACTGGCACGCTGATTTAGGGTTGCACCTTAGTGGCATGTTTAACAGTAGATACACAGTGTTTTACAAGGCAGGATCCTGCTCCTTGAATCCACTCAACCTTCTCTTTAATTTGGATTTAAAAGCAGCAGTAAAGAATGTACATAAACCACAGCAAGTGTTGCACAACTCTGGCAAACGAATGCTGTCATTATTCCGAAACAAATGCCCTTTTTTGGCCCATATATTTGCTCTAACAGCTTGCCAGGAGACCTTAACGAGATGTAGACTCCAATGCCACAACAAGTTATCTTTGTCATTTTATGATGTTAGTTATTTTGGATGTCTTAATTGGTGGACTTTTCGTAAAAAGCAATACACTTAGTTTGTACTTGGGCAAACACACTATAGCATGGAAGTTTCTGTAGGAGGCAGATTGGGACGAACTGTTCCAATATGGCTGCTTGCCAATGAGTCTAAGAATTTCTGAATTAAATAAATGACCATGTCAGTGTAATGGGCCATTTGCAGAGCTCAGCAGAAAATCCACAGGTGTAATTAATACAATTAATGATGGCTCTGTTCCAATTAAGTCTGTCAGTAAGGCTTGACAGTGCCAGCAGACATGCACAGTGGCTTTGAAACTAGTAAAGCCAAATGGACTGCAGCCCCTACTAATATTATTAATTACACCTGTGGTGTTGCAGCTGTAATACATTAAAGAGCCCCCTTCCCCTTATTCTACTCTTCTTCTATCACTCATATCCAGTCAGTTTGGCCCACAAGAAAATGGTGACATTCGACCTTTCTTCAGACTACCAAAAATGGCTTAATTATAACTTGGTACAGGAAGTGTTCTCACCCTGTCCTTCTCCATACTTTGCGCTGTGTGCCCAGGTTATACCACCCCGGAAACCCAGCTCTCTGCACACCACGTTGGCCAGTTTGATGTCCACTTCATCATCGCAGATGGTCCCCCAGGTGTTGTTGTGCAGCACCTCCACTCGCCCTTCGTGCGGTTCTCGCGCGTAGTTGCCCGCCAAACGCACCTTGGCGGCTGGCGCGCGAGCCGTCCGGCGCTGAGGGGACGTCGTGCCCCGTCGAGGTTCGGCACGAGCGGGACAGGAGAGGGACAGCAGCGCGAGGAGGAGCAGGAGGAGGGAGCTCAAGCAGAGGGAGCGGGTCATCGTGACTGAGAGGAGGGGGTCTGCAGGTAAAGGGTGAAACGCTGCATGATTTAATTTGTTAAATTAGACAATGCTGCGCGGTATTTTATTCATTTATGTCAAATTGAACAGCGGGGTCACTTAACTGGCTTGTCAATTAAGCAGAGAGGAGCTACTGGCTAATTTATTCTTAATGAGAAACATCTATCATCACTTTTAGACACATCCGACACATCCCGAGACTTAAAACTACTGTGAATACGTTAAGACTGAGTAATTCCCTTTAACACAAATCAAATAGCCAGCCAGTAAGGGAACCGAGGAGGCCTGGATATTAAACGGACCAACGCTGACATCCTCTGGACAAAATAGTTCAGGTAGGCATGGCTAAGTACAGCCACCCGTATGCACTTTACCTTTATCAAGAAATTAACTGTGTGCTCAGACAGTCAACACTGCAGTGGCAGCCCTTCTGCTCACAATCAGAGATACAACTTCACTTGTTTTTATAGTCCCACATTTAAATTTTAATCACTGCAGCAGCATCAATCTTGCAGTGATGCAATGGAAGCCTAAACGTATAAAATGAATGCTTTTCACTCATGTCAAACATAGGCATGTAATTAGAGATACATCAGCGCCTTTTTGTATTGCAATTGACGTGAATTATCATTCCCCAAGGCTAACTAACCAGACAGAAACATGAGGCAGGTTTTAACTGGAGGTTAACAAGTGACACAGGCAAACAAGAACTCAGGAGACACACACTGAAACACTAAATCACTACAGGCCACAGGGCAACACTGAGCACAAAATACACAAAATTTGTTTGTCTATGGTGATGGTAAAATTACAAAGGAACAAACCAGCAACAAGCAAATAGAGACTAGCCTTAGTAAATCATAGTGAGGAAAATGCAGCCTGTTTGCATACAGCCTTAATCTGTAAGTTTAAATCAGTGTAAGAACAAAATTTAAAACAACAAATACTTCCTCTAAATGTTTGAACTTTGTTAGTGTTATAGCTAACTCTCTTTTTGTGTCTGTTTTCTGTTTTTAACTCTTTTAATGTATCTAGTTGAAATAAAGAATCCAGAGAGGAGAAAAGCATCTCAACCCTTAAAACACCTGTTACATATTCACTCAGATGCAAATACAAAATAAATGAAAAATAGAGACGCACTGTAGAGACTGAGAAGTCAAGTGAGAATAAAATATTATTCTTTACCAAGAAATAAAATATTATTCTTTACCAAGAAATGGGTAAAAGGAGAAGGTGAAAGTTCACTCACCTGGCAGGCAGCAAATGTTTGCAGTGGTGGACGTCACCGGCTAGGGGAGAGTGACTGAGTGAAGGAGTGTGTCTACTAAATGCTCTCCTTAGTCAATCCTCCCTTCTTCCCTCCTTCTCCCTATATCCCTGCCTCCCTCCCTCCCTCCTTCCTCCTGTGCTCTCTTTCCCTTTCGGTATCTTTCTCTAATATAGAAGTGTAATTCAAATGCTAAAATGTAAATCTAATTGTCTTAATAATGTCCCAACTCTGTTCCTATAAAATCTAAAAAATATCAAAGCAGTGAGGCTCTTCTATTGAAGGATATGTCATTTTAACTTATTCCGTGTTTCTTTCTTTGCTGACATTTATAAAATTGTGGATGAATACTTTTAAGCATTGCTGAATGAGATCTGAGATGAAATATGGGGCAGTCAGCCCTCACAGATAAATGAATCTGATGGTGAACGGAATGAAATTAATCTCTAGCAACAAGACTCATCAGTTTCAGGCTGGGATGTTTTGTACCTTAGTAGAAATGGACGTCATACATTATGAAATCCATTTTCATGATTGAATCAAGTGTTTTTCTCTGATTGGGCGTCTTTGCACCTCTCTACTCGCTCAGAGTGTTACACAACCTTTCGGTGGGTAAACGTGTGTAAGTGTAACCAACAGGAAGGACTCTGGTTCCAGAATAGTTTCAAACATCAAGTTCCAAGTGTCTTAAAGAAGCTCCCTATACCACAGGGTAGATATTTCCTTGTTGAGATGGCCGCAAACCACCAGCTCTAAAATAGGCTTAGCCTCACCGTAGCCATGGTGAACGTGACTGATGAGAATATGCCATACCACCCCTGCTCAGGAATATGTTACTATAGCCTAATCTGTCTTTGTGATATAGAAAGCACAAAGATTGAACTGATCAGTGTAGATCCTGATTTAAAAAGGAGGTCCTCCTTTATGGCTTCCTAGGGTCACTTCAGTGCTCAGTCCTGATCCGACTTAGGTTTTCTCCAGATGTCTGCTTAGGCCTTTCTACAAGTTTAAAACTTGTTTATTTATTTTTTGAGTCATTTTGGGTGGATTTGGGACAAATATAGTCTCAGGGTGTTGTGTTGATAAACTGTATTTCAGTTTTCAAGTCAACCTCAGTGGGCACCTTTTTTGAGGCAGCAAGGTTTATTCAGAGGCATGAAAAATTACAATCATGACAGGGGAGGTAGGAACTGAAACATCAACCACAACCGTAAAAACACTTACTCGTATGCAGAGTGAAAAAAAGGGGGAAAAAAATCATATGTTACATATATGTGTATTTGTGTGCACACATGTAAACTTTGAAGTTGTAATTGAGATGTTTGCCAGCGATGGTGTGACTGGGTGGCAGGATGGTGGTCCCTCCCTGACTGGTAAACCCGAACAGGAAGAGCAGACCCCCTATTAGCGGGGCCAAATCAGAGGGATCTCCAAGGCCGACAGGGAGAGGAATGAAGGATGTAAAGAGGAGAAAGGTGTTTAAAAATATGACTATCATTGCTTTGTGTGACATCCTTCCATTATAACTTGAGACGCACTGTTGCATATCAGACTAATTAAACTAGACTAGACAGGTGTCCCTGCCTGTGTGCCAATACTTAATAGCTCAGTGGGTGCGTGTGCTAGTGAGAGTGCATTACAAGGTCTTGGAGGGCTCACAGGGCTAAGAGTATCTGAACGAAGCAACTCTCAGTGGCAGAGCTCTCGCTCTCTCCACCTCTCTAATTACGCCGACCGAGCCGGCTCTGCCCTTACCCACAATCTGTGGAGGCATGAAATAAATACATGCTCTTCAACAATAAACAAGTGCCTTTTCAAACGACAGCACCTCCTCATACTCACCCCCACTTGCCTTCTCTTCGGGCTTTCATAATGCTTTTACTTTCAAAGAGGCTATAGGAGCACGTACTGTATCAAGGATATGCTGTACAGGTTATAGGGCTGAGAGTGCGAAGAGGATGACATCATTCCTTTAAACACACACAAGGTGGGCTAAAATTTGACAATGAGGTCAAAAATATTTAAACTGGGATTCGAATTTCACGTTAGCAATGAATACCTTTACACACCCATTCATAGTTGAAATATAACAGTTGGAAACCCTTATCTAACATTCATACAGCCTAACATCAACCATTTTAAATACATGCATGCAATTTTATACTGATACTCCAGCTTTTCAGATAGTCAGGGGAATTTTCAAAGCAGCAGAGGCAAAGATATTCTGATTTTAGTCCTTGTGAATCAAGCCCCTAAAACATCTTTTATTAGACTATCCCAGTCTTCTTTGTGGGCATGCTTTCTGTTACTGGATTCGTTTGGGGTTTTTTTTACTTTTGGAAAGCATTATACAAATGTTTCCACACACTGTGTAGTACTCATTTTGATGAGTGATTTAAACTTCATATGTAAACTATATAGCATGCTCCTTTAATTTTACACCGTCTTTCTCTCTCATACTTTCACAGAGTGCAGGTTGCATCAGGTTTCAGTTCCTCTCCATTCAAAATGTCATCTGTGGCATAATAGTTGCTTTTCCCACACGTTCTCAGTTCTCTTAGTCATGTCTCCATCTCCCACTGGTCTCGGTGGTTACAGATTCCCTAATGCATCTTTCATGCTGGCCACACAAGTGTCTCCTACGGGTGATGACAGGGTTACCATATTCCCCCCCACACCAGTATGGTCTGCTTTGATTTACTTCTTGAGGGTTTTGAGCATCAGGATTGACTTAAAGGAACGTCTTGGTTTCTGCAGATCAAAAAAAGATGAATGTATATACACATTGCATAGGCTGGTTAAGTTAGTGGTGTTTCAGTGAAAACCTTTCAGTATGTACAACACTACCACCGTGTGGCAGGCAGGAAAACTACACACCAATGCCAGAAAATTCACATTTTGCAAAGCATTATCAGAATAACTGCATACATCAGACATTTCTCTTTGTGTCATGTAGAGACTCACAAATACATGTTCTAGGTGTTTCAAATACATTTTATTAAATATAAAATCTTCTTTAGCAGTGCAATAACAATAATACAAGAATTGCAGTGCTCAGGTTATCAACGTGTACATCAGAATTAAAACTCCATTTCCTGAAACAGTTTGAAACAAGGTAAAAAAAAAAATTATTTTAAAATTTAAAAAAAAAAAAAAAAAAAAAAAAAAAAAAAACATTCCGAATAGATATAATTAAATTCAGGGAAATCTTTTGTCGAATTCTGAAATACCAATAAGATGAAATCAAAATGTGCTGTGGTAACAGCAGACACTTTTTATTAGGCAAAACTACATCCTCTGTGCAACCGTAGTAAACAGCACCAGCCAAATAAGAAACAAGCAGGTTTGTTAAAGCAACAAGTGTAGTCTTTAGGTTTGGTGTCCAGTTCCTTTTTTATAAGTTTGAGCCACAAGACAGAAAGTAATACAAGAAAAGTAGTAGTGCAGCATGTGACAGATTTTTGCACCAAATGGATATTATTAAATGTAGTTTGTTAAAGCCAGAAAAGGAGGAGGAGATTTCTTTACCCTACCATAAAGTGAAAAGACAAAAGAATTAAAGCTGTATTCAGCTCCCAGGATGTTGTAAAAAAGGAATAGGAAAAAAAACAAAACAGGTATAAATAGGAAAATAAATACTCTCACTATGCTGTGCATAGTTTAATAGTGAACGTAGTGTGGACTGTGTGGCTGTAATTGTTATCTAGTGGATGATACAGACACATGCCAATGGGTTTTAATGAACTGTATAGTGTTGAAACTCGTGAAAGAACAAGGCCGTTTTCAGAGCCATCAGATGAAGCATTCTTTGGTTCACTAAAATACTGAAATGGAGACCACCCTAAGGTCAAAAACACTGCTTTTCAAGGTTCAAAAGTTCTTTAAGTGGACCATGTTACACATGTGGCCATAGATGTGTGTTCAAATTATTTTAAGGCACTGTTCTATAGTATGACATCACCTCTGTATGACATTATGGTATGACATCGCCTTGTTTGTCATTGATATTAACAACCTACAAAAATGGACTACTTGTGCCAGAGGTGGGAGGTGTGTACGGCTGACACAGAACTGACAATCAAGGCAGCACCTTTCTTTTGCATAGGCATAAAGCACTGTGATGTTTACTATGCAAATATACCTGAAAAGTATATTTCATATTCTAATGCTGAGATAAATTGTATGGAGGCCATTCATTTGCATTGGGTATGCAGATCAGTGCCACAACCAGTTCTCCTATTGTCCACAAAAATGGGGAGAAGTCTGCAGAACTGAAGAATGTCACACCTGACATTTCATGCAGTCCAATACAACAAAACCAAAAACTCAAAACTGCTGTACAGTTCAGAACAAAACTTCTACTGAAAGTCTTAGCAAAAATTGACCACAACAGCCTTTGTTCACACCCTTATTCTACTGAACTGCATGAGACTGTCTAGTGTTTTCTATTACAGCCATGCAGTGTGTATTCACTCTTTCAACATAAGGACAGCCAATAGGTAAATAAAGTGAAATATACACACAATCCATGCATTAATACATACAATTTTGCAATCTCTCAAGTCTATTTACCCATGTATGACCATCTTAAGTAAAGCTACAAAGAACAGTATAAAGGCACCTCTGTGGGCCTCTGTAGCTTTTTGGCTACAAGAAAACCCTCATCTGCATAGGGGAGGTACTGAAATGTCCAGTACATTTGTTGGTAAGTCTTTGGTCTGGTGGACAAAGTGTATTGGCATAGGAACAACTAATGGTAAATGGAGCCCCAATATGAACCGCAGAATAATGGGAGCAGTTAAAATAAGTTAAAGTATTGGTCAAAAACTTTACTAACTACTGAACTTGGGGAGGAACACTGCTTTGTGGTGGCATTTCTAAAGAAGGAACGTCCCACACATCGTCACTGACGCACCTTGGCCTGAGTCCTTTCATTACTGCTGTACATAAGAGTCATTACCTCTTTTTTTTCCATTAGGGGACCATGGCAGTTTCACTTCCTCATCATGTTGTGTTGCCTGTGATGTTGTATCCCTTGAAGTGGGAGGAGGTCACCATGTGCCATGAAGTGCTGTGATTATGAAGGTTTTTGTTCAAATCAAAGACTACCCAAGGTGAATTCCTTGCACACCTCTGGTTAATGTACTGCTGAGCAATCTTGTTCAGTTTAGTCTTCAACCCTTCATACTCCCAGTCTTTGGCACATGTGTGACTATCCCTGCCTTAGAGCCTGAGTACTGGCTCTGACTATTCTGGTCCATTCTGCTACAGTGAATATTTTTAGCCCAGAGAAGCTGGTCCAGTAAGTGCCGGCTCCTTTGGTTCAGTCTGTGCATCCCAGTTTCCTGCACGATACTGGGGCAGAGAGTAGGCTGAGTTCAAGGCTGCCAAGGTTTCCTGTCCTTGCCTTTCTGATCAGGAATGTGTTTGTAGCGACATTTGTCACCAAAATGGCAGCCGGTGGTTCTCCAGAAGTAACACTCATCTCCGTTCACTGGGCCACGCCGTCGCGGTCTGGGCAGAGAGGAAGATGACATAAATAGAAACACAACAAGACACAGAAAAACATATTAAGTTGTCTGGCTGTCAGGTGATTAATTCATCTCATCAATGACATGTTTTGTGATTAATTAATCTAAATGAATCCATATTTACTGTGAGAAGCAGCTGAAAATACTTGCAATCCAAACTGATTCACTGAATCAATGCCTGTTCAAGTGTGGGCTGATAAGACTTGGCTTGATAAATCTACTGTGAACATCTGTATGTGACATATGGGGTCAAGCGGTATGACAGAGTGTGATTATTCTGTGTTAATTTTTTCTGACGTGTTATTTTTTTCTATAACAAATGAGGCAAAACGAACCCATTATTTTGACAACCCTACAAGGTATAGAAGCAATTTGAACTGTCTAAAAACTCTAATGAAAGTCTAAGGAAACATTCAGAAGAGTCAAAATTGAGCACAATTATAGACTCTGTAAACACACAAACCACACACAGCCAGCCAAGTTACATTCTCCAGTATATCCTGTTACACGCATTTGACAGGCTGGCAGGTATTTTATCGTGATTGGTAATTTCTCACTCCTTAATGTCATTGTAACTTTGCATACTCTGACACCAACACTAGTTCCACCCTCCCTTTTCCCTTGGATAGTGCCATCTCAAACAGACTAGTTGTCTGAGGTTAGAGAGTAAAACTGGCTGGTAGAATTCAAAAGAAGACTGCAGTATCAATATGTTGTGACAATAACTTTACATCTAAAAGTGGAACAAATATTACATCTCACAAAAATCAGCTGAGGCATTAGTGCGGGTAGGGGGGGGGACTGCAACCCCGTCTTGTGGTGGGTGTATATTAATAAAAGGCTATAATTAGTTTACCCAACTAGTCATTTTTGGTGTTGACTGGCGATGGTGGCGAGTTTTAATTGATTATTTGACTAATGGCGCACATCTCTACTCTTATTGTATGATTTCAGTGACCTAGAGAGCTTTTAAAGTGAGACTGAAGTGCTTCTTACCCAGCAGTTGCCCCTGCCTGCTGTGTGACAGGGAGACAGGTCTTAAGTGGAATGGGAAGGACCCTCTGAGTGCGACGGTCAGGATAGCGCACCACTAAACGTGTGTTCTCAATACAATAACCCTGTGAGAAGACGAATACATGCAACTCTCCACAATAATGTTCTGTAAAAACAGGCACAAGATTGAGTAAGGGGAACAAAAGAAGTACTCACATTAAGTTTCTCCATGGCACGAGCAGCCATGTTTGCATTCTTGAAGTTGACGAAGGCACAGAATCTCTCATGCAGCACACGGATACTCTCTATCTCACCATACCTACAACACAAAGCAAACAACTTAACCAACAAGTCAACAAATACCTTAGTTAAAAGTTAGATTTCCATGTTTCTGTTCAAAGAGGCTGAAATGCCTTTCTAGTTATTGAATTACGAAGTGGAATGTTGAGATTATAAAGTCATTAATTCAGTTAGTATGAAACATTTTATTGGACTAGGTTCATACATTTTAAAAAGGTCCCTTAGGTGTTTCTCAGTTAGCTCAGTCGTCACATTTCCCACCCACAGCGATGGACAAGGGCTTCTAAAGGAAAGAGAAAGAATGTGATTGAAAGCAAAAAAAAAAAAAAAAAAAAAAAAAAAAAAAAAAAAAAAAATCACAGTTCAGGTAAATATTTTTTTAAACTTCTCCAAACACTAAAGATGTGACAATGTATAAAGACAAATGTCTAATCCACAAGAGAGGCTTCAAACCCTTCTGACCCCTCGCTTTGATTGGACAAACAAATGGTCACCTACCCTGGTTGCACAACTGACTGATCTTGACTCCCAGCTGCAAAACATAAAGAGCTCCATCAATAGAATATATAGAAAAAAGGCTGTATGATTTTAGCATATGCATATTGTATACATTACTGTAGACAAAGACAAAATGCATATTTACAGCACATGTGAGCTTACCCCTGGCAACATCAGAACAAGATGTCAGAACAGCCTGCACAGTTGAAAATTTCTCCAGCAGCAGGACACTTTGTCCTTCTTCAAAACCGAGCTCCTGAGGAATAGAAGAAGAATTAAGAAAAAAAAATGAATAACCAGTCATGAAAATACAATCGAAGGAATAAGGTTTTAAGTCAGGATGACAAGTTCAATAACAAAATGTTATTTTCAAAAATGGAAAGTTGAGAGGAAGTTCTGGTTATTTCCATTCACAGCTGCCAAGCTTACAGGAAACACCTTTGCAACTTTGTTTGCAAGTGTACGTACCATCAACTGCAGCACTCGGCAGTTAAACAGTTCAATAACAGCCTCCTCACAGTCTTTGTCCAGTTTTAGCACCTGCTCCATAGCCTTCTCCGCCTCACTGTACCGCTACAACACACACAAAGATGCACATAATTAGTTAAGTAAAGGCTAATATTATCATGTGAAGTTATTCGGTAGATATTTCTTGCGTGCGTCTATGGCAAGACCACAGAAGCCTGCGCTCACCTTCATGCCCATGAGAGCACTGCCCTGGCGGAAGTGTCCTTTGGGCCAGTCTGGAGCTAGCAGAATGGAGCGTTCAGCATCTGCCAGGGCCTGAGGGTACTGCTCCAGGCAGTAATAGCAATAGGAACGATTCCCGAAGAACCTACAAGCCGCAAGTTTAAAAAATATCAAATATGTTACGTGTTATGTGTCTAAAATATGTGTGCTCCCTTTTCTAATAAACTAGCCATGGCCATGAATGTACCTGTTATCCTTTGGATCACATTTGATGGCTTCTGTAAACATACTGACTGCTTGGGTGTACTGCCCTTCTTGCACCAGCTTTATCCCCTTTTCTGTTAGAAGGAAAAAAATGCTTGTAAACAATTCTCAGGTGAGCCGGTAGCCTGAGTCATCATATTCCTCTCTGTTTAAGACTGATTATGTACTCTGCTATGCAGAAATAATCCACACCTGTCAGTGATGCACTTTTCTTGGTCATGGTGTCAGTTCCGTTGGACTGTAAGGAAAAAAAATCATCAGTTTGTTATTCACAGCTGTGAAAATGTACTTAAAGTAATAAATCATTAGCTTAATTCAACACACAACTGACCAGACCAGAAGCTTCATCCCACAGCTGAGAGATAGTAGATTAAACACACACACACATACACACACACACTTCAACAACTGTTGTAAAGGCTTTCGTGGTCCAGAGTCCACTTTTCCCTCACATCGGACTTTGGAACCGCTGCCACAAGGATAAAAGTGGACAGTTATGCTAGGAACTCTCGCTATACCTACTCATGTTACATCATCATTTAGCTTTCATTCACCTCTCTCCTGGCCTCATTCTCCTTGTTCTCTTTGGACTTCCGACTTGATCCTTTGGGTTTGATATGGCTAGCAGCATTAGCAAAGAAGGCACTGCTCACGTCCCACTCAGGCTCCTGTGGGACACAGACACTGGTGTTCAATCATGTGTCATCCAGACACTTGCACAATACTCGTAGTTATAGTGTCCCTACTTCTTCAGCGGATCTGGCTTGGGTCTTCTGATGTCCCTTGATTCCCGAAGGAGCCATGTCTGGAGTGGTGACGTATTTCTGTGAGGCAGCTGCCTCATTTTCCTCCTCTTTTTGCACCCTCTGTTTCTCCTGTTCAGCGCCGGCTTCTGCTTCTGACTCGCTCTCATCCAGTTCAGAATCTCCCCCTCCATCCTCGTCTTCATCATCCTAATGTTCAGAACCACATATATAATATAGTTCTACAGTCATTAACAGTAAAGGCAAATGTAGGTCGCATTAATAGAAAGAATAATGAGATTGTTACCCGTTCGGTGCTCTCATTTTGCTTAACCTGCTCCTGCTTCTTACGTTTCCGACGGCGCTGAAACGGATGCAGCACTTGACACATCAGCAAATGCACTTTACTCGTCATTCATAGCATAATAGACATTAATTAAATGCATGTTTAAGGGATGTGAGGATCTGCACGCTCACCTTCCTCTTCGCTTTGCGTCGCTCTGCCCTCCGTCTGACCTTCTCCTCCTCACTCAAATCCTCCTCTCCATTTAATGCATCCTAAACAAACAGCAGAGTTGAATATTGCACCAGGCATGTACCTCCACCCTTGTAGGTCTGACAATGCCCTGTCAGTCTGACACCATTTGTTTACCTGTGACAAAGTGGCATCATCACTTGGGTCAGCGGTTGCAGCACCACAGTCCATCTGCTCCTCCTGCTGCTGGACAGGGGGGCCTGTTCAGAGAAACACAGCACATCAAGCTCTCAAGAACCAGATCACACAGACTTCTGCGGTTTTCATTTTTATCAGTGCTTGGGGACCAGATATGTGGTTTGTCGGAACTGCTCTAATCTAGAAAATGTCTTAGTGTGGCTCGTTATTAAACTGATAAAGCGTGCAGGAAAAGTTAGCACAGCAAGTCATTATCTAAACACATTATGTTCCATCATCCCTGTGATTGTTGGAAGTGTCCTAACCTGACAACCAGAAAAAAAATGTTGTCTGGATTGCAAATAAACATGTTACTTCTTCCTCATTCACAATCAAGTCTAACCACTACACCCTCTGATAACAAGAAACAAAAATCACATAGGGTGGAGACTGGCAAAGATGATGTAATGCTTTCTCATTAAAAAAAAAGCCAGGAAAGCTGAGACAGAAAGTGCACACAGAACAGAAAACTGCTCAGTGAGATTGATTCAAGTTTGTTTGTTAAGACAGTTTACTCAAATGCGTCGTTCCGTGCTGTTTGAGAACATGATATCTTTTTCTCAGAAACTAGGTTGAAAAATGACATTGAAAACAACCACTGCCCTGAATGTGGGATGTGTGTGGATGCGCGTGCGCGTGTGTGCATGTGTATAAATGAGATCAAACCGTTGATTTAGGCCCAGTGGCAGCAGGCAAATGGCAAGACAAAGGAAGCAAAACACCGGACCATGCAGGAATCTATGTGGTGTCGGATTTCCATTTGCTCAGCAAAGATCTCCAAAGTAGTGACAAATTCATACTTGGTCTGTGACTCATGATGTGACTGACTGAGTTTTGCTCCATTGGTACAAGCTCTCTGTACTGCTTACTACATTTCTTGTGGGGAACACACGCACAATCAGTCAGTGAACTTCCTCTTTTTATAGTGTATTTGACAGGATCACCATTTTAGACAGTGCTGAGGCAACAATAAATATATGATTAGTGTAAGCAACGAAAGAAACTATCTAACTCTGCTGCCTAAACCATCCATCCATGCACATTTTTTTGCATCCTACTAAACTACGTCTCATTGGCTTTGGTACAGTAAGGAGTGTACCATCGCAAGTATTTAGTGTCTCCAAACATACATCGAAAGAGGAAGGAATTTCAGCTGTCTGCATCTGCCCCACTACTCAAATGTCAAGACACAGCTACTGCTAAAGCACATCTCCATCCCATTAGCCCAATCAGGCTTTCTGTTAAATCTTACCTATAACGGTATGCCCTCCCGACAAATAAATGATACCGTGGAGAGGCGTGGAGAAAAGCAACAAAAGAGTCACTGTTTTCTACCCTTCATGGAGACAGCTTAAATTAGTGTTGAGCTGAAAGGTGAGCTCTTTCCACAGGAATGCAAAATAACAGTGTATCATCGTGGACTGGAGCTTTAACCAGGAAATCAGCTTCACGGAGTTTTGTTCCTCACCTCAGCATTACAAAGAGAGAGGGACACATTAAAATAATCACTATTAAAATGAAGCGTCAGTGGCTTTAAGTGAATTTTACATCAACATTAAAACTAACATACTCAGTGATTCTTCAGTCTTTCTACTCACAAAGTGCAAAGCTGCAAGGTCAAAGTGCTGTGGATGGACTTGGACAATTTAATTTATGATACATGACATCCCTTCATTATAAAAGAACCATAAAATAGAAGAAAAAAAACGAATATCCAGTCTGCTCTCTGATGCCCCCGTTATTATGTCTGAAAGTGAGACATTTAAAAAAAAAAAAAAAAAAAGCAGTAGATTATCATAATTAACACTTAATTTTCTGATTCAATGCTGGGAACAGCCTCTGATGGTGTTTTAACAAGTCAGTAAACTAACCTGCTCTACAAGGAAACTAAATACACATGGACAAGCAAGAAAAGGAACAAAGTGTGGACACATGACTTATTTAAAGACACATTACTTGATGCTCGTATAACTCACCGAGCTCGGCTACACGGCTTTTGCCACCTATTTGAGGCATTGTGATCATACCAACAAGCACCGGGGACTGTGTGGTAGTTTTCAGCTACATCTTCTGCTATTTAAGTCGACATGTAGGTTGTGTTATTGCCGGTTACACGGATGTAAACGTCTGTTGACGTCCGTCTTAGATATTTAGTTGTTGGCAACGAGTGCGCAAACTTGGAAATGGTGCAAGCAAGGGTGGAACTGGCAAGAGGGGAACTTTCATTGTTTAACCAACAACTCAGTTTGAATTTCACGACAAAGACAACTGAGATATACGACCATAAACATATCGTTTAACAGACCATGTGTTAGATAGTGTACTCGGTTTCGTTGTCTCTCGCGTTTCGGTATCAGTTGAACTTGTGGTTGAGTTTAAAAAGTTTTGAAAAATTGGGTGAGTTTTTTTTTTTTTTTTTTTTTTTTTTCTTACCGCTCCCGAGTCCCAACAGCCTGCATATATCTCTGGTGAATTTCATGAGCGCAACCATCCAGCATTATCGTCTCAAATATCCCACAAAGAGTATTAAAACAAAAGGTTTAGGTCAGTGTGGACACGTTTGTAACATCGGGACAATCGATAGCGAATCTGCGGGAATCTTTGGTGGTTTAGTCCACTTCCTGAGCGTCAAACGCAGACGTTGGGTCCACCCGAGCAACGTCTTAAAGGGACAGTACACCATATCGATTATTGAATGGTTCAGATCTGATCAGAGTACCACACAAGAATGACGTGTATATGTGTATGGTAATAAAATTAACAATATTTAATGCGATTAGTAATTCTGTTGATCCACATTTTATTTTCATAATATGATATGAAAAACACAAGAATGTAGAAATCATAGAGTGGAAGTGGAGCACAGAATTCAGTACAGAAGGTTTGAAAAGAAAAGGTCAAGGGTTAGGGGCACCTAGATTTATTGTAGGGCTTTCAGTCAGATCTTATGTCAACAGAATTCAAGCACATTTTTGGGAGCAAGATAGATAGATAATACAATTAACAATAAGTTGATGCCATTAGTAATTCCATTGATCAGAAATAGATGTTATGTTGTTATCACTGTTTTGCATAGTTATAGTAGTAGTAGTTTATTTTTATTTGGTTTATTTTATTTGGTTAGAGACTCTTTGTTTTTGTCTCTATTATAGGTTTTTGTTACCTATTGTTTCATGTGAGAGTCATTTCACTTATTTATATTTGGCTTATATTACAGTTTCTTTATTGATACTGTGTGATTATAAATTATTGTTGTTTTTGTGTGGACCCCTGGAAGATTAGCGACCTCTTTTGCGGAAGCTAGTGGAGATCCAAATAAAGAATAAAGATAGACTTATTATGGTTATTAAAGTCATGTAACGTTATTTTAATTGTTGTTTTGTGTTTATATGAAAACACTGAATAGTCACTAATGTCCTGTGGATAAATAGGCCACAGAGGGACATTTTAACATAGCACAGTAAGAAAAGCAAGGGTGAACATAATATAATTAATGACGACTGGATTCCTTTTAGCTGTTTCCGTTTCAGGGTCCTGATACTTACTGAGATACAATAGAGTCATTGTTAATGGTATTAGTAACACCTATGTGTTTTCTGAAAATGTCTGCTGTGAAAAAACCCTATTAGGTTTCTACCCTGATATCCTCAAATGTCACACCAATCCCACACAACATAAAACACAATCATTATGCAGAAATTAAAGAAAATGAAACATTTGCTTGAATTCATTTGAATTTATTCATTATAGTTTGAGTTCATTTCATTAATATGTGTATCAATCATTCTAAAAATGCATTTGTCTTCGACATTAATGACTTCATAAGTGGTGTCACAACATGATTTATTGTGTGTACTAGTGTTAATATCAGGACTGTAATCCAGTTTTACTACTGGTGGAATTTGATATAGATGGCCTATTAAGAGCCTGAAAGCCTCCTTTATTGAGTCTCTCCTTGTCGCTTATATTCACAGCATAATATGGTGGCTCAAATTGGTCAAATTCCAAAAAAATCAGACAAAAGAGAGGTAGAGCATTGATGAGCGTACACTGATGCGGTCAAACTTTTCAGCGATGTTTCAGGTCAGTCATGACAATGCGTGCTGCATTGCAGCCAGGAGAACCCATCACACCACCACCTAAAAAACATTACACACATAAAATAGACGGGGTTGGTCTCGTTCTGTGCGGGGAACAGTTTACTCAGCCACCTGATTTCACCAAGTGACTTAATTTCTTTGTCATCAGCAGTAAGGTCCAAAGCAAGGTCCAAAGGTTCATTAAGTGTACTCTTCTTACAATAGACAACATAAAATAAATGGTTGTACTACACTAGCCATAACAAAACAGCCACATTAAAAGCAAACCTGGATGACAGCCACTGCCGCACAGATACAGCCCTTTAATTGGTGAGCGGTGTTGTGAGAGAAAGGGCAAAGGTCGTACTAGGTAGAGCTGGTCCAGTGACATTGATCCATGGAAGATATTCTGTAAAATCAAGAGCAGAATGTTTACTTTTCCTTTTGTTTCTTAATATAATCACATTATTATTAGAAAGCCTGACATTTGTTTAAGGACTGCCTCATAAAGTCCAGATGTAGATATCATTCAGACGGTTGGTGTCAATTTACACAGTTGATGTGAACTTTGATTCTGCCTCACGTGCTGTGGTAGAACTGTCTGTAACCATTAACTGCTTATACAACAGGTCTGTCCCTGAGTGAACAGTGAACAGAACTCTGCCGATGATGCAAATGACTTCCTCATCCAGTGAACAGTTGGTGTGAATCAAATTGTGAATCAAATGTGAATCAACATTCAAATTACTGCTCAGTTCTACAATGTCCACAGTGTACAGTACCCCTCCAGTAAGCCCAAAGATCCTCTCCAGGTCAGGCGGAGTCAGGATGTCTCTGCCAACCACCGACTTTTTGAATCCAGGGGCGTATTGTTCCACCCAGTCAAATACTAAAGAGACAAACACATGCTTTATCAGTTACTCAGTATACATCGAACACTGTTTATCCATTTTGGAAAAAATACAAATAAACAAAACAACACAAATTTAATTTCATAATTTCATAAAAGCACAGATTATGGCCTCAAAATATGATTGTTTCCATGTAAATTCCTGTTATCAAAAGGTGGATATCTCATCTCATTCAGATAAAGCCATGCTACAACTTGTGTTGAATTTTAAATATACAGTAGTTGAATATATATTTGCACACTAGGAACTATATGAAGTCGTGGATCATTGTGTGTTACCATTGTCTGCAAAGGCCTCTCTGTCCTGGTCAGTCCACTCCCTGCCTTCTATGTGGTAGGGGGTGAATTGGGTGAACAGTGACACCACATGGCAGCCAGGGGGAGCCAGTGTAGGATCCAACACAGAAGGGATGGTCATTTCCAACATGGGTCTACAGGAATACAATAGTATGCACACATGTTGTTGAGTGTTGACTTCACACTACTTTGTGACCTAGTTGGTGATATGCAACGATGGAAAATAAAGAAAATAAATAATGCCCCTATATTATAGGGACATTATTTATCCCTATAACTCAACCGTCACAGGAGAGGAATCTCAGAAGCCTGAGTTAATGTTTGTGACCTTTATACACTGACATTAAAATATTGCTGAAGATTACTTTTTTTTAGTACAGTTAGAGGTAGGCTCCTTGTACTTTACTTGAATATTTCCATGGCATTTCTAGTGTTTCTATTTAGTGTTTGTACCACAAGTGTTTTGGACAACTGGGACTGACTTTCTGTTCAGAACTTTGTGAAATAAAGACAGACGTCGAGCTGGGCTTTCTGCTGTTGGACTAGTTAGTAATATTAGCTGGCTGCTATGTCTTGTATTGTTGCACTTGCTTGATGTTTGGCTTTGTTAGCAAAGTTGTCATCTTGCTAGTCTTGGCGAAATTTGTTCTGTCAGCTGATGGTTGGATGGAAAACTTGATCTACTACAATTTGTCTACCAGGCATGGAGAGGCTACACAAACACTTGGAAAAGCTGCAAGGCCACGTAAGGCTTTTGTTTGCTGACTTTCAGCATTCAACCATCAGCAAAGGTTGTTATGTGATTTTCATTTGCTTCACCAACTTGCATAATGGATCTTGGACTTCTTCACTGCCAGAGAGCAGAGGGTTTCTGTAAATGGTCATTTCTCAGACTCTGTAGATACATGGACTGGCTCCTTTCACCCTTAATCTTTATTATTACATATCCTTTAAATCCATTTCAACTGGAGTTACCTCTCAGGTCTGAAAATTCGCATGCAGTACCACTACATAAGGGTGATAAAAATCATCTTAAGAACTATTGGCCTGAAGAACTGTCCTGTCTTGCTAAGGTCCAAGAGTCATCAGCTCAAAACATTCCACCTCAAACTTCAGAGATAAACATAATGCCATCATTGCTGTTACTCTGGTTATAAATTATATTTTATCTGTTGTTGTCCGAAATAATTGACAAATTATACCCCGCACTTTTTAATCTGAAACTGTCAGTTCTAGATTATGGTGATGTTGTCTATGGACATACCTCCACTCTTAAACCCCTAGATTCAGTTTATCACTGTCCACTAAGATTTATTACCGGTGACAGTTATTCTACTTATCTTGAGGTTTTTGTTTAAAAATAAACTGAGCAGAGGACACATTGTTTTGGCTTTCCCATTTTTATATTCCGTACTTAATGCACAAAAGTCATCTCATTGATGTTTCTTCTTCTTCTCATGTCTTTATTAATATTTAGTATTGAGGTAAACCAAAAGTAACGGTTATGGTAATGGTTAAGTGTTATGCATGTCTTTCTTATGTAGGAATGTGAAGATATTCTGTATGTACCTTGTTGAGGGACGTCCATTCAGAGCCTCACTGTATGCAGTCTCCAGTATCGCCATGTTTTCACAGTTGAGATGAATGGAGCACTGATGATGGGGTCCAGTTTTATCATCTGGTGTAGGAGATGCTAGGAAGTTTGGTAGCTTGTCCACTGCCACTGTGAAAACAAAGAAAATGACATGGAAACAGTGTTTGTGCTACAATTATGTATCATTTTATTATTTTGTGTTTCAGTTAACTAAATATTTGATTTACAATTAGGGCAACACCCAGTGCATTCAACATCTTGTGTAACACTGCTCAAGTCCTTCACTAGAAAGCAAAGACTGTGAAAATAAATTTTACAAAACAGGATTAGATCATTAAGTCTGAGAAGCAGTGTGTTGTAAAGAATCAGTTAGGAGTAATGACTTCTTGCATAATAAAGCCCTACAGCTCAGGCTCTACTGTAATTAACAAGCAGGAGCTAAAAGTGGCACCGCACAGGAAACTGAGTGACTCTAAAACATCTTCTTAGTTGCGTGTGTTCTATGCAGTTTGATAATATCTCAAACTTATACCATGTTGAACCACCATGTTTTTACTGTAGCCCAGAATGGACAAACTAATCACTGGCCAATACTGACTCACATTTGGCTCACATTTTTTACGTGGTTTGCAGCCACCTTCATGCTAGGCAAGACAGGGTGAGGCGACAGGGTTGCAATTAGCAACTACACCAATAGATCCCATTAAATCCTACACGCTGGTCATTTAAAGAGAAAAATGGCTCCACACTGAATGAGTACCACCTAATGAAACCTTTGCACAAAATCATGGTTTGCGAATAGCATGACAGAAACAGAACCAATTTACCATTGATCTTGGTTACAGGTGAAGTGTAGTCAATCTGATCTATGGCTTTGATGAACTCTGGAGAAAGGGCAGCCTACAATAAAGACAGGAAGCCAAAATAAATCATATTCTCTGTTGCCATGTGTACATGTGGTGATTATTTTTTTTCTTTTTTCTTTCTTACCTTTGGTGTGAGGTTCTTGAAGGTGACGTATGGGGTGGCATTTGATAGAACAACTTTACTGTGGATCTCTGTGCCATCCATCAGTACCACTCCCTTGGCAGCACCATCTGAACCAACCAAGACCTGTCCCACTTCCTGCCAAGGATACACGTTGTATATGCATAAAGAGCGAAATACAGACACTAGATTATAATTTCCATTATCCCCCCAAAATAAACTGCAACTGTAACTTATCAAAACCGCATTACCTTCTCAGTGAAAATGTCTACACCATAGGATCGAGCAGAGCTTGCAATAGCCTGAGACACCCCTCCCATGCCTCCTTCCACATAACCCCATGCTCCTTTCTCCTTCTCCAACTCTCCCATCACATGGTGCAAGAGCACATACCTTCAAGGCAAGACCATAAAATCAGTGTTTATGAGAGTTCAGTGTTAAATTCAGTGCAGTTGTAAACTTGTAGTTATCAGAGTGGTTGTGAGGTGAAGCCAATGTGGTACCAAAAACTGCAGTTCCTTAAGCATCCACTTGAGACTGGCTACAAAACGAGCCAATCTTGATAAACTACCATATTAAGACGCCCACTTCACAGCAGAAATAAGCATGTTTACAGCCTGGTACAAAAACCATTTTGGTCTCTATAGCTAATTTCTCTGTTTTGTGGTGATTTTTCATAGAACTCACCTGTTCAAATTATATGAAAACTTAAAATTAGGCATAATGAATAGAGTGGCCACTTTGACTGACAGGTGGTTCCATCACAGGTGGCTTGTTTGAGCATCCAGGCTCCATTCAGCCTGCCACAGCTTCACCCACACCCATTTTTGGATTAGTGAGGACAGGACTGCCAAGATGGCGGTGGCCAGAGCCAAAACACTTTACAATATCTCTTCAGAAACCTATGAGTGATATCATAGATACTAAGTCCATGTTTTACAAAGCCGAGTGTCTCACCCATTCCCAGGACTACTTGGACCACACATGGCTCCTATCAAAGCATCAGTAGCCAGTGTTGCTTTCAGTGGCTCCGACTCAAACCACCGATTAAGGATCTACGATACAAAACGTAACTAAGTTTTTCATGATACAGTCAATAGAAAACTGCAAATAATGCCAAACTTTGTGTAACCTATAACAAACCTTTGTTGCTGGTGCAGTTATAAGTTCATAAAAGGCTGGAATGTTTGCGCCCAGTTTCAGACCTTAAAATTCAAAATCATAACTCATCATGACTCAGTTACAGAAGAAAACACAGTGGCTACATGGTGAATTATTTGTTATTCTGACCTCAAACATTTAAAAGTTTATTTCCTAAGCAGACATTCACAAACGCACCGCATTTAACGATTGGCATCAGGGTTTTAGCTGCAGCCAGCCTCTTCCTCAGTGATCCAGTCGTAACACCTGGAACATCTGCAGGAGGACCATCCAGAAGAGGGTGAATAGCTCCTGCTAACTTCTGAAGATATGCTTCAAAATCTGCATAAGCCTGGGTACATGTCAAAGAATGGGTGAAAGTGAGGTTGTGGGATTACATGAGAAATAATCCTGAATGAGAAATAAAAGTTTAAAGAGACAGTGTACTTTGTCAGTTTATACCTCTGTGAAGAGCTTAAACACGTCTGCACTGGGGTGTAAATGTACAGTACAGCCAATTGCTATTATAAAGCTTAAATCACCTTAGCATCCTTTTGTGAGAACTTGCCAATCTCCATCTGGTTCATGGCCAGATCTGAGCCCAGGGTAAGAGACCTTGGTGGAGCACCTTTCATCCCCTCCTCCAACATGGGGGTGAAAGCATGGGGGTCCCTCATATACACCTTCAGCCCATGTTTCTGACAAAATATGTGCCAAAAAAATGAAGAGCAGCAAACAATACTAATCACTTTAAGGCTTCTCAAAATTGGTCAAATATATATTTTACAACTTTCTATGTTTACCTTGAGCTCCAAGTCTGCATATATATGCGGTCTTAATAGACTGAGTAAATAGGAACACCTGGAGAACCGGAAACCTGCACATGAGGCAAAATGATGTACGTATGTAAGTATGACTTGATAGAACACATATCAATGCACT
The DNA here is from genome assembly GCA_033000465.1 of Sciaenops ocellatus. Taxonomy (NCBI): domain Eukaryota; kingdom Metazoa; phylum Chordata; class Actinopteri; family Sciaenidae; genus Sciaenops; species Sciaenops ocellatus. Next base: position 14,307,487 of record CP136872.1, on the reverse strand, counting down.
GTAGATGACTTGACTAAATGAAAATTACAAAAACAATGTATAATCCTGCTGATAGTGTTCAGCCAAAATTCATTCAGATAGACAGATAGATATTTTATTGATCCCGAGAGAAATTCAGGCAGCATGAGACATAGTCAACATACATTTTTATGTTGTGTTTTGCTCTTTTCGGTACAGTTTTCAGGTGGTATATATATTTATAAAGTAGTACACATATTCCAGTATCTGTAGATCCTTTGTAACCTGAGTTGACACACTTACCTGGAAATATTTCCTCTGAAACAGCTGCTCCTCCAAGCACATGTCTGCGTTCGAGCACTGCTGTCTTCAGTCCTCCCTTCTGAAGATAGGTAGCCTGTATATACACAAACACAAACACACACACACACACACCAAACACATACCACTTTTACCCTGTTATGTAACAATATAATGTATAAAAATGCACTGTAGGTGCTGGGAAACAAATGCACGAACTTACTGCCACCAGTCCATTGTGTCCTGTGTGGAAATATAAAATATGTCAGACAGGTGTCTTAATAATGTAAATCTAGTGTTAATACTTTCTATTCTTAAATTCAGCTTTATTGGGACAGTTCAAGCTGCCCTCTCTCTCTGCATCTTCCAGTCGAGTTCAGTGAGTCCAGAGTTGAACAATTCTGATTCAACTACTCGCACAAAACTAATTACTTACATTTTAATCACTAATTACTTATCATTGCATTACTATATGCAGTTATTTTTTTGCAAATATATGTCAAACGTATCCATATAACACGATATGGCACAAGTTGTTACTGCAGCACAGCTCCTGTGTGCCCTGCACTTTTTTTCCCCACAGTTCACGGATCTCACCTCCTCCGATGACCAGAGCGTCATACTGGGATTTCAAAGCGGTGTGACTTGACGCAGATCGAGTCACTGTCCCCAGAAAAGTCACAACCCTCCTCCCACGGTTAGTCCACGCTGCTGCCATTGTCGCTGCGGCCATAGCTGAAGCTGATTGGTCAAAAGTTCACAGTCCCGCCCCTCCTCCTTACAAGTCATGCATTCCCTGTGCGAGTGTTTTTTGACTCACAGGTAGTGAATACAGGCTTGCAAACTTTTAACTTAATGAAAAAAAAAAAAGCACAACTTTGCAGGCAGACACCGAAATGTTCAACCTGTAATAATTATATAAAAGTTTGCAGCACAGAATTTAGAAACAAAAATATACAAGTTTACAAAACTAAGATACAGATACAAACCCCAGTGTTCATATGCACCTCTTTGAATTATATAATATTCCGTTTTTCTCTGAAACCACAAACTGCACAACTATCTGCACTACGTAGGCAGGACTCAGCAGCAACCGGCAACCTCTGTGGCTGTGACATGAATATAATGCGGAAGTGCCAAAAAAAAAACTGCAGTTCTTCAAGCGGCCACTTGAGACTGTCTAGAGAACAAGTCAATGTCCAAAAGCCTTAAACTTCACAGCAGAAAAAAAAAACATATTTACAGCCTGGTATAAAACTGTTTTGGTGTCTGTAGATAATTTCCCCGTTCGTGGCAACGGTACTGAGTCTGAATTTTTATATAACTATCTATCTGTCTATCTATCTATCTATCTATCTATCTATCTATCTATCTATCTATCTATCTGTCATTATCCAGTTGTCCACTTGGTGGCACAGTCGTTCCATTTAATCTAGCTCTAAAGCAGTTTAACAGATGGCCAACCACTTTATGAATATGACTACATCAATTCCCAGACTTTCCTATCCAGGCTGTTTCCATATGTTGAGCTGTCAGACAATACAATGTGACCAAAATGTTTGCATGTGAATAACAACATTTGCTCCACAGAGCAAAGGTGTGACATATATGAATAATGGTATGTATAATTATCAAAAAAAGTGTAGTTCAAGACATCTTCTCTTAGCTGGTTTGATGTTGTGCTCAAGTCATCTCACAGTAAGGGTCCACCTGAAGAGTTTTAAGATGAGCTCTTAACACAGAATGGTTTCTTAGTGCTGTTGTTGAAGATGTCATATTGGCCTAGTGGTTCACTTACCATGCATTAATAAGATAAGAGGCCATAGATCATCTGTTGGCGTAAGCAGCAGTACAGAGCCAGAGAAGGAGAATGTCTATTGTGATCTAAGGAAGGAAGCGTGTTTATTGGTGCAAAAACAACCAAACACAGCAGAACATAACCAAGTTATCTTCTCGTCTTGTCTATATAATGTGGATTTTTGACTATGTTGTGCTTAGACAGTGTAAAATAATTCCTGAGGCTTATATAGATTGTGCACTCTCTTGGCGGAGGGAATGAAATGAGATGTTATGGTGATCTAGAGTTTCCCGCTAGACCTAACATGCCTCTCCCTTGGTGTATTAGAGTAGCATTAGTTTCAGGGAAGAGAAATGATCCTGATATAGTGTCTGCTTGGTTTTCCTTTAAGGAACGTCTGCGGACAACAGCCAATCAACCATAACTAGATCAGAAGCAGGAGATTTTGTTCTTGTAAGCAGAAATTAACACTTCATTCCCCTTTGTCGGCAGAAATTCAACACTACAGCCCTTGAAGGCTCTCCCAGGCAATAAAGGAGAAAATTCAATTATGTTGTAACGGTGCCGCACCAAAACACAATTACCTCATTTTCTGAAAAAAACTGCCCCTTTTGCCTCCAGGCAGAAAGGTTCAGTAGTGAAGATGTTAGACCTGGAGATGTTTGTCTGACAGCTCAAAGCATTCATAATTATGAAATATAAGCCACTATTTCACAGCAGATCATAGAGGTGTAACAGTGCAGAAAAAAAAAAACGGTTCTTTACTTACTGTAACTTGTGACTGAAGGAAATCTACTGTCCTTGTTTTTACCCATGATGTGTAACATTGTTAGGTGAAGTGTCATTTGGCTCGAGGGGAAAACAAAATGAACTTCAATATAGAAAAACACTGAAGAACTGACTGTGTCACATTACCTAAATAAAAGGTGCAATAACAAAAAGGAAAATTGATTTTCTATGTGTAATACTTTGGTAGCATCTATGGAGAATGAATGACTAAATGACAAATGAATGACTGAATGGTTGAACACCTGCAGGACTTGATTAGATCAGTGTGATGTGGAGAAATGTCAGTCAGTCCAAAGCATTGTCTAGCACTTAAACAAGTAAGTATTAAACAAGTAGTCTATTAATCAATTGCTTTATTGACAGAAAATTAACTGGTAACAGTTTTGAAAATTTATAATTGATCTAGAAAAAGTTCCAAACATTTGCTCATTCCAGCTTCTTGAAACTGTGCCCTGTTTTATATTATTATAAATGAATTATCTTTAGGGTTTTATTTAGGACAAAACATGAATGTATATTTATAATATTTCTATAGATTTTATAGGCTAAACTCTTTGGAGAGTAATTGACAATTGGCATTGTGACACTAATAATCTAAAGTGCAAATATGATGTGCTCTTTGTTTATTAGTATCTTTACATATAGACTTATTTTCATTTGATGTGGCACAAGTTACCTAATTATTCAGTTAGTTGCAATTAAATCAATTTTGTTGACTTTTTCTTCATAATTTTGCTTGATGGGATCTATAAGACATCAGAAAATGTTTAATAATAAAATACTTTGCAGTAGAAGCTTAATAACTGGCATTGTTGTTTGTTTTTTTTCCTTATTCTAAACAAATTATTACTATATATCTGTAAATACTGCACATTTGAAGTTTTGTGGTGCCAAGATGAGCAAATAAGCTAACCAGCTAAAATACTTTATATATCACTTTGAGAGGAAACAACAGTTGAAAATCAGTGGGCTGAATCACAGTTGGAAATTTACATAAACTAGCACTACAGCTGTTATTCAGCTGTTTTTATAGTTAAATTTTGCCCATAGCTGACTATCTAAAGATGAATTGGACCAATTTATGTCTTAGGCTCCATTATGTGAAACTAAAATGTATGTTTTGGAGATGTGCAACAGTAAGTAAAAGCTTTAGTTCTGCAAACAATGCAAATGAGACTAGAAAAGCAGCAGTGAGAGTGAGAGAGTGAGACTCAAGTGTCATTGTATGTGTACAGAAATGAGTGACCTACAGTGACCTAGCTAGGTGTGTCTTCTGATAGCTTTTACAGATGAACCTAATGTGTAATACTCCATGTCGAGCTCCACATGACAGCGTTTGGAAGTCTTTACTAAAAATGCACTGTGACTGGCATGTCTACCAGCCAATAGCACGAGTAGGACTTGGCTCCAGCAACCAACCAGAGATTACTTCCTCATCGCGGCCTGTGGTGCGGATCGGTGTGTTTTTTCACCACGGCCTCCCTTGCTTGGCTCCGGCTGGGAACTACAGAGGTGGGGAGGAAATGGTTGTAGAAGGCGAGAAGCTGTGAAACCACCCCCAAAGGAATGTAAAACTTAAGGACTGAAATCACCGACAAGACGCCGTCTCTGCGTGCCTAAAGACTTAACACATTGCCTGGTTTCTCATGGAAGCAGATGGATATGTGATGAGGCGTCGGATGACAGCGGAGACTACAGGCAATGAGCCCGGGGTTGCTGGTGCATCAGCCGGGGCAGAAGTTCGATGGCTGGGGGGCAGATTTTGGGGAGTTTCGGAAAGTATCGTGGGGAGCCTGACACCCCGGATCGGAGGGGAAACGGAGCTACTGACTGATTTTACCCGCAGCGCACAAGATGCACAGGCAGAGGACTGTGAACCAGACTATGAGGGGTTGCCACAGGGAGCCTCCACTAGCACCCACATGTTGGCTGGAGCCGTGGCCGGGATCATGGAGCACTGCCTCATGTTCCCTGTCGACTGTGTCAAGGTAGCATAGCTCAGTGGCTAACCAGCTGACCTACCACCGCTTTCTATGAATGCTGTGCTCCTCCACAGCCCGCTCTCTGCTGTGTGTGTTGTGTTGTATTATTCTTGTTTGTTTGTTAGCATAGCTTATTAGCTGACACGCTAACATAAACACAGCTCACGGGTATGAGGACAAGGTCAGCTAGCGACTCATCCCTACTAGCTAACTTGTTAGCATGCTATTACAAATTAAGCGTGACTAACGTTAGCTACTGGCTAGTTGTTATGACAACCTTTAGCAGGGTCATGCACAGGAACACTTATGTAAAACTACTAAACATTATCATAACAGTCTGCTGTCAAAGCCTCAGCTGACATAATGTTCGGAAACTAACGTAAATGTGTACATTTAATGTGTAAACAAGTTAAATAATTCAAGCAGCGTTAGCTAATAAGAAGAACCAGTAAACCAGGGGCTGGTTGAGTGCATGTCTTCCTCTAAAGACAAGGAAATTAACTACACTGCAGAAACCATTTGGCCAGTCCAAAGTGGAGCATCTGTTGCTATTTCCCCAGCACAGTTTGGTAGTTTTATACAGGCTGACAGCTGCAGACCTAACTCATTTGCAAAGGTCTTTTGATCACATGTCATTCAGCTGGCCAGTTCTTACCATGTGGTCTTTCTTTGCTACGTATGAGTGAGTTTTATTTGTTTTTTTCTTAAACCTTTAGTACCTAGGGTGGCATGACCTGTTGCCCAAAGAGGTCAGCAAACATGGCCATGCAGTTGTGATCATTGTATAACACAGGGGTTAAGGGTCAGAGAGATGCGGCAAGTGACAATGAGCTTCGTATAGTCAGCTGTCCGTGTCAGACTGAAAAGCTGTTCATACGCCCATGCTTCATCCATGTCTCTGCCACCTGTAGTCTAACTCTGTTGCAGCCTGTCCAGCTGTGTGAACCTGTACGAGACCAATGTTTACAGAGCCTTCCCGTGTGCAGGGTGTCTGCGACGCCACCATTTGATCCCAGTGCCTTTCTAAGCAAGCAAGCAAGCCACGGGAGATTTGGGGCATTGTGACTCAGCAGAATTAAGTCTCTTACACATAAACAGTCACACATTTTGCAGAGAAAATAGATATTTGCAGGAAACTGAAACATACTGAATCGAATACCTCATCATCATCTGACCTGTTCTATTTAGAGGATTCTGCTCTACCAAAGAAAGACTTCTCCTCCTGTACGATAAGCTCCTCACTTAAGAGATTGTTGCGTAATTATAGTGTAAAGTAGACTGTCATACGCCCTTACTGTATCCTAAATCCCAGTAATTTGTTGTGGATTTAAAAAAGCGTGTCTGTCAATGTGTGCACTGCACAGCACATGAATGATATTTCAGTTGAAATCATTTAGTTAATGAAAGAACCCAAAAAGTCGTCAGTGTTTTCTCTCAATGAGTGGCCAGTGTCGTGTTTGCAAACAAGCACAAAGGTCGATTGCTTTCTGGAAGTGCAAACATACTATAGATAAACACATGGCTGTCACATGCGTGCATTTGTATGAGGCATCAATGAATGAACGAGGGCACCAGTTTCTTTTCTCTATCATGCCAGGAGCAGTGCCATAGTTTTGCGTGCCAGAAGGCAAGTAATCTGATGCATATACGCTCATTGGGCCTGCATTCCACAGCTGCAGAATAGACTGATATGAGGCCGTGTTTATGCTTTCCTAGAGCACTACGTGCACGTACACAGTGGGTTGGGAGTTTGTCCATTCCGCTGGAAGTTTGGTATTTGGGGATTATGTTGCTGCTAGTTCCTCAGAGACAAACTCACTCACCCAGTCCCACCCCAGGAGATCTCCCTAGATAGCAAATAGCAGGTGATTGAAACACTGATCCTTTGCACTTGTTTGTTAAATAATGATTACATAATGTATAATTTATCTTGTGTGTGTGTGCGTGTGTGTGTGTGTGTGTGTGCTTGTTAAGAGAGAAAGGTGTGCTTCAGGGTCAGTGGGAAAAGAGGCTTACAGGAAGTCAGTTTATGTCCCCCCGTGACCTTGGAGCTTGTAACTACATACTTCCTTCTATTCAATTACGCATGTACACCAACACACCCCACACACAATGTCGAACACCTCATTTCCCTCATTTGACCCCTTATTCACACTGCAGTCTGTCCGGGACTATTTGCTATAACAGGCAGACATATTGTAAGATGTAAAGCACAGATTCCATTCTATTTTTAAATCCAAACTCTCTCGGCATATCACTAAACTTAGTAACTAGCCTTTGTGCGCAGGAAGGTCAACTTACATTCCACTTTTTACTCTTTTCCAGACACGAATGCAGAGCCTCCAGCCCGACCCCGCAGCCCGCTACAGGAATGTGATGGATGCTCTTCGCCGAATCGTAACCACAGAGGGAGTCTGGCGTCCAATGAGAGGGCTGAATGCAACAGCGGTTGGGGCAGGACCTGCCCATGCCCTCTATTTTGCCTGCTATGAGAAACTCAAAAAGACTCTAAGTGATGTCATTCACCCAGGGGCTAACAGTCATTTGGCTAATGGTACCATAAAACACACATATACACATATTAACAAAGACATATACCACAGATGTAAAGATCATGTATGGCTATCTTAACTTTGAGATCACAGTAACATAGGTATATAATAATGCCAAGCAACGCTGGTGTGATCTCTATGAAACTGCTGACCCAGCCTAATCCGGTTATAGAGTAGACATGCCATGACCAATCCTAAAAACCCCTGGCAGGCCTTCATATTAGTTTTTCATAGCCACATTAGTACACTGTAAGGAAGTGCCAGGGTCAGTCTGTTTTTCAGCAAAGTCACCTCGCCTACAAAATGGAAAGATTTAATTTGAAAAGCTTGCTCTGAATGTCAACCATTTCCTTATTCCTTGTTCTCCTTACTCTCTCTCCTCCTTGTTTTCCAGTTAGTGGGAGGCTGGGTAAGTCCTCTTTGTCCCATCTTACCTGCTCTCTCCTCTGTTCTCCTGTCTTTTCAAGCGTATTGGGTTTGGTTTAAATCTCTCCTTGAAAAGAGCAGTGAACTGCCTTGTCCACTAGGTGTCTGCCTTTGCTCAGGTTTGGCCTCCTGCATTCGGTGAGGCGGGATCTCAAGTTTACACCTGTGCAATTTAATAAATATGCACCGATTCTGTTATGATATGTTGTTTTGAACATGGCATTTGCAGCTTTTTCGGGATAAGGCAGTGGAGGCTTTGGAATGGTCAAAAAGGCTCTTACTGTTGCAAATGAAAATGCTTTTTCCTTTGCTGCAGTCTCTTGTTTATTCTTTATGATTATCTCAATGTGTAGTCATTTCTGAGGTTTGTTTGTTTCAGGAACTGCTGGATGTGTGGCCACACTGCTTCATGATGCAGTCATGAACCCAGCTGAAGGTAAGAGTGACACTTTACAGTACGAAGCTAGCTGACTTTGACCAAAGAATTAAGACATTTTCTTTCTTAAAGCAAAAGTTTGCCACACGGAATCTCCAGTGAAGAAACTTGCAGGTGCCACGCCTGGGCCAACCATCTTCACATGTTGGCCTTAACCCTGCAGTCTCACATATTGGCTTTCACAGCTGCCTCTTGTCCACCTGCTCAGACATGTCAGTAGAAGGACAGTGGTCAGAGTCCTCATGTGCTGCAGCTGTTAGATGGGGTGCAGCTGTTTCAGCAAACATTATCAACATGACACACTACATGTTTCTGTGTGTTTATTGAAAGGAAATGTGCCTTAACCTGCCTTACTACAGGTAACAACTCACAAATTTCTTCTTTTCTTTTTCTATTTTTTTGTACTGCTAACCCTGGACACGTTTGGCCGTCACCTGTCCCTAGTTGTGAAGCAGCGCATGCAGATGTATAATTCGCCCTACCGCGGCGTGTTGGACTGTGTACGCGCCATATGGCAGAAAGAAGGTCCTGCTGCATTTTACCGCAGCTACACCACCCAGCTCACCATGAACGTGCCCTTCCAGGCGCTGCACTTCATGACCTACGAGTACCTCCAGGAGCTGCTCAACCCCCACAGACAGTACAATCCCTCATCCCACATGTTGTCCGGAGCTTTGGCAGGAGCTATCGCGGCTGCAGCTACCACGCCTCTAGACGTCTGCAAGACCCTGCTCAACACCCAGGAGTCTCTAACCCTTGGCTCCCTATCTTCTGGCCAAGGCCCCGGCAAAGGCCAAAGCCAAGGAGCCCACAGACAAATCTCAGGCCTGGCCCATGCCTTCCGGACAGTTTATAGGCTGGGCGGCCTGCAGGGCTTCTTCAAGGGAGTCCAGGCGAGGGTCATCTATCAGATGCCCTCCACAGCCATCAGCTGGTCGGTCTATGAGTTCTTCAAGTATGGACTCACCAAGCACCAGCACAACAAGAGGAGAGCGCAGCACATAGAGGCGTAGATGTTGATGGTTTAATATCCTAATATTGCTGTGCCCTCCCTGTAAGGAGAATATGAAGTCAATGCGCACATAGAATCTGACTAAAATCCTCCTCAGTTGTCCTGTCCATTTCAGACATAGCAGATAAGAAAGACATCTTCAAAGATAGTTTGAGTAGTAATATTTCTGCTACACTATTTCAAGAATAGGTATGGTTTGAGTTATGTTGTTTCTCTCTTCTAGGAGAAAACATTTACACAGTATTATAGAACTAGTTATTCTGGAGATTTTTTTTAAAGCCATTCTAGTGACCACTACGTTTGTCCAAGCTAAGGATAAATATGAAGAACGCACAAGTTTTGAATTGCAAAGGTAGTCAGCAGAGGGCAGTAGTGTAACTTTAAATCTCGTAGTTTCATGAGCTTTGCTGTCCTAGGACCAGATTTTTATTTTCACCCATCAGACCTTGAGTTTGCAAATAAAACTTATAACTGACTCCTGATTCACAGCCCTCCCTGGATTTATGAATCATTTCTCCTTTTTTTTTGTTCCTTCTGGTGACTAGTTTGGACATTCAGTCTTTAATTCATTCAAATATTTTGGCCATTTAGAATGGAAAGCAAATTGACCCTAGCTGAAAACATTTTGTTGTTAGTCTGACACGTTTCCTGGCGTGGATCAGTACCCAGATACCTTTAATGGAACCCTGCCAACATGGTAACAAAAGCTAAGACCATTTTTTATATCTTGATAAATTGAGTCTTGTAATTTGACCTGCAGTCCAATAGTATTTGATTTCATCAGATTTCCTTTTTTGCTTTACTATTGGCAGTTAATGGTAAAAATATGATGTATCTAATATTTATTTTTGCCTTCTTAAAATGTCGATGTTTAAGATTGTTCCCCACCATCTAAATGGACAGAAAAAATACCAGTTTACAGTGGCTCTAAGGTGTCTACAGCGTGTGTTTAATTTATTTTTAATAATTGTTTTAAAATAATTATTTTCAGCGAATATATTACTTTAAATTTTTTTTTCCCCCTTATGTGTTTAACCAAGTCTTGTTGGATCATGCGAATACTCAACATTAATGCCTTGTGTGTGTGTTTGGCTTAGCAGACCAGGGCGGCATTAAGATAGCCATTTCTGTGCATTTACTGTAGCTATCAGCCTCTGTTCAGCTTTTGTGAACTACAGAGTTTCAATATCTGTGCTTCATAGCAAAGGTTGTCTACAATGTACTGTGCCCAAAAGAAGACTTAACTCCCTCCCTAACTCAGAATATCAAGGAGTTCAGTATCACACAAGATATGTATCTGTACCCTTGTTGAGGACACATAAATGGAAGCTGTCATTCTTATTGATTGATGTCTGATTGTTTCCAGCACTGAATTGCACTCATTGAATAAAGACTGAGCAGCTGGGCTCTAAGCACTGCTCATAAATGAAATGTGCAGTCATGATTTCTTTAAATGCTTCTGAGCGTAGTTGACTTAATAGAAGGTTATTGCCTAATCATGATAATTGTAAAAACAACAAATCCATGTTGCCATTTTAATCTGGTTGTGTATACAGTCTGTATGATTTTGATCATTGTTTCCTGGATGAATTGAAACCAAAGAATGAATTAAAAGGAGGCAATGCCTTAAGCCACGTCGGTACTACCAGAGACACATTAAGAGTTTGTGTGTGATTTCAGGTATTTATTTTTAGTTTGACGCAGGTACAGTTGTTTAGTCTTGAACACAGGTGCAGATTTCAGCTTTGACCCTCAAGACTGAAAACATAATTTGAACTTGTGTACCTACGCACAAGCAGCCAGGCAAGTGAAGCTTTTGGAATTCAACAGATGATGCATGATAACATAAACTTTGATAAAGCAAAACTGGTAGTCGGTATGAAACTGATGTAGGTAGATTGCATGTTGAAGAACTACTACTGCCTAAAAAGATGGAACTAGAGCAGATAAGCTCAGCATGAAATTCTTAAAATTATATCCGTATGAATGTAGAACAATGTTAAAGTAAAACAAGAAGACCCATCCTTGCTTGTCACCATTCTGCCATGACATACGGGGCTAGTCAACCTGTTGCAGGTCTCTATACCTTCAGAACTAGTGATCGTGTTGGTCAAAATTGCAGGATAATCTTTCTCCAGTGAAAAGCGGAGCTTTGAGATGCTCAAATTTATATGTTGTAACATGTGAATGAGTGAAGCTCATTGCCAGTTCTACAGAAAGTCCTGGAAACATGCATTTCCCTTAATCGTGAGAGATCTGTAAGATTAAATGAGAGGCAATAATCATGTTGGAATAAAGGCAGTTTGAGTGAAATATATTACGCATGTGGACAGGTACATGATGATGACACCTGCAGAATTACCATTCCCTCCATTACAGTGAATAATACTACATTTTTAATTTAGAAGGTTGGATTATCAAAACAACAACGTCAAATTATTATTTTTTTGGCCTTTTTCAAGCTTTATTTTGACAGAGACAGCTGAAGAGTGACAGGAATGTGGGGAGAGAGAGATGGGGAACGACATGCAGCAAAGGGCCACAGGTCAGATTCGAACCCTGGGCCGCTGCTGAGCCTTCGTACATGGGGCGGATGCTCTGCCAACTGAGCTAATCAACACCCCAATGTTAAATTATTTTATTATTATTGACATTAAATGTAAATATAAATGACATGACATCAAAAAGACCCCTGATGATATTAATATGAATCAACAGCATGTGACATTGTTGGACATCATTTATGAACAGCCATTTGAAGTCAAGTCATGTCACATGAGTCCACTATGGGAGAACTATGAAACAGACTACACAAACACTGAAATGCTTTAGTTATAATCTGTGGACACATCGGCTTTAGAGAAGCAAGTTTAACCCTTTTACAGATTATGGTGAAGAGTGACAGCCTCCACATATACACAAGCACAATCAGACTCACACTCACACCCATGCTTGTCAGACAGACACCTGTTCAAACAGGGAGTGTTAATGAACCGTCTCTGTTGCTCTCTCTGCGTACATGCATACAGAATGTGTGGCCTGTCATAGTTTATGCTGTTAGAATGGCGTATTTGTGCGCTCCTCTCTTTCCTCTGCTCAGCCAGCTAGAGCTTGCCCAGCGTGTCTCTGCTGATGAATCTCATGACAGACTGACAGACAAGAGTAGGAAAGTTTTGGGTTGAAATGGCACGTGTGTAGAAATACTGTGGTAAAAATACAGACGGACACCTACCAGTAGAAACTGGATATCTTGTGTGTGTGTGTGTGTGTGTGTGTGTGTGCGTGTGTGTGTGTAGGAGAGTGTGACTGAGTGTGTCTGCTCCAAATCTCAGCAGTCTGAGAGGAGTAAACTATTTAGTCTGCTCATTTGCCCCTTTCATTCTCACTCTGTTTGTGTAGGAGTGTGTGTAGTCTGAGTAATAAGTAAGCAATGTCAGGACAGAAATACTCAGAGACACATTGACAATTTGAAGGAATCACTTTGTCTCGTTCTCTTCTCTTCTATAAATGAAAATAATGGCTTCTCATCACCGGACATTCAGAAATCTATTTCAAACAAGATTCAGAGTTTGAGGATGAAAGTTCAATCGTTGCCTTGGGAACATTACATGTCATCTCAGGTTTCACCATTCGACCTACATGTGAAACTTACTTGCCATTTGATAACAGGTGGGTATAGTGTTTAAATGGGGTGATCATTTAGGGAGATCATTCCCTGTGTCCGTTCAAGAGTGGTATTTGGTGTCAGATGTGGTTGCCTTGTTGCTTCTCGCTCACCGACTCCTGGTCAATGACTTTGACCTGTACCCAATCAATGATGTGACCTGTTTTAATCTGATGTTCACAGACAGCCGATGTTTTCTGCTTCACCCGTTCATTCAGTCTCTTGTCCAGGGTCTTTGCCGTTTGTAGTGTTTCCCACAGCTGTTGCATGTAGTGTTGTAATTTTTGTTAATATACTCACTTAACGACACCTGTCCTGTTGTGCAAGCACATTATCACTTTTACGAATGTAGGAGAGTCCTCAGTACTGAACTTTTCAAATGTAAATGGTGGCTGGAGTTAAAATTGAGATGTTCCAGTGCACAACAAGTACATCGTGGTTCAGTGTGGTTGATATTGTTCTTGTGTTGAGGCAAAGCTGTTGATCCTGGAATAGTAATGTTCGGTGAAATTGTCATCTATATAGATGTCAGGTAAGGTAGGAGCCATTATCAGGACAATCTGTTCAAACATGCCTGCTCCCTCAGTTTGCTTGCCCCTTTGTAGATAAAATAAGTGGTGTCAAGGCACAACTGTAATAGTTTGTTGTGTATGGCTGTCTGTCATTTCTGTCACCTGGACACATGCTTCCTCTTGGCAGATGATACAGGTGTTGCCTTAATTTCTGCTGACATTAGTCCTATGGATATTTTAACATGTCATCGCAGGAAACAAACAGGCATATTAATAACACTAAGAATGGCTGCTTTCCACTAAAGTGTGCCAATTCCTGAGCCTTGATGTAAGTTGGCTGAGACGCTTCATTGGAACTGAGCCATCATTAATGTTATTAGTAACACCAGCGCTTGTCCTGCTACAGGTGAAAATGTCTCATGTATTTTGTTTTAATACTGTTTTTATTCCCAAGCCTTGTAGTGTATAGAAACATCATTACAAGGACGAACATTTACTATAAAAAAAAAACTGTCTCTCTCTGATGTATCTGAGAACCGTTGTACTTTCAGTCCAGAAAATAGACTGCTGAAGTGGAACTTCTTTCTTCTTCTTGTCCACTCTCACTGTGACAACTGCCGCAGTTAACTCCGGTCATGGAATAGTGACCTGTTTAAGTGAGGCCACTCTAGCCTTTCCCATCACAAGGGAACAATGAGTTCTGCTTTGCTAATTTACCAACACAAGATAAGACGCTGAGCCGTAGGCGTTCTCGACAGCATCAGAAAAAATATGCATTCTGTGCTTAAACTGTGTATCCAGGCCTAACACATCTGCCTTGTTGAAGTCTGAGAGGTAAGTGAGATATTCCAGCCACCACCACCATCAATCTCCATCTAGCACTCCCTCTACTAATTTCCACCAAGCAGTTTTGTTTTTTTTTTTTTTGTTAAATCTAATGACATTCATAAAAATAAGCAATAATCCAACTGTAGGAAAAGTAACTTCAGTCTAACATGAATGACAGGAGATACAGTGAAAAAACTTTGAATGACATCGTGTCACATGGTAGAAAAACTGTTCTCCTGTACCTAGCGCAGCTCATGCCCGACTCTACTGCACAATGTCACTCCATATATTAAAGCGAGTATCACTAATCAACACAACTCAATATACATGCACATTGTGCCTCTTACACAAATATATGCAGATGCAATATTAAATATTATATTATATTAATAAAAAAAAATCATATATATATATACACACACACACAATATTTTTGCCCAACTGTCCAAAATGTTTCTTGTTAAACAAGCTAGTCAGTCCATCCTGTCTGATATACTGTTACAGTATATGTTACAGTGTTATAGTGTTATAGTGGCCAGATCAGTTATATAAGATGCACTGTTATTTTGTGAGTAGCTGTAGGTTGGTTACATTTACGTCACTTATTTCTTGTTGATACCTACTTGTTTACTACTGTTGTCCTCACCTCTCTGTAAAGAGGTTTGCATGTGTACTGTATGTACAGTAAATAAATAAGCCTGACTTTAAAAGACCTTGACTTGTTTGATGACTCATTTAAACATCAAACATTAACCACTTCAACCCTCATGTGTCTTAATATAGGTCTGCTATTATGATAATATTGTCTACTATTACAATAGTGAATAATGATCCTGTCAGCGATCACACTGTCAAAGCCACATTTACTCCACAAATGATCATTTTAAACAGATACACAAACATGAAAGAGAGGACAGTTATTCATCTCAGAGTGGCACACCTTACACTGTCAGTCATAATTACTCCGAGGTGTTTACCCAGTGGGTGTGGGTAGATGTACATGAGTGTGTAGATGAGTGGCTGCTGCCCTCTAAATAAACCTGAAACACTTTCTTTCCTTGACTGAAAATTATTGCAATTTCAAGGCCATCTTATCTGGATTTATTTGGACAATAACACCCCCCCACACACATACACACACACACTGCATACATCTTTTCCTGTTGGAAAAGACCCTTATGAGTTGATGAAGGGCTGGCAGACGCACACATGCATACAATCCCTTGTGTATTGGTGTAAGCCCATGTTTTGGAAACTCAAGCCTCCGGTCAAAGCCCCTTACAGCAAACACCTGTGGAAGGGTGTATTTCACACAAACACACACACACGCTCACAAACACACACTCAAAGGGTACTTAGGAATGTGAACGCCTGAAGGACTCAGGTCCTCTACAACAACTCTCCCTTAGTCGCTCGCCTTCTCTTACACTCTACATATTTATGGCTCTTTTGTTGCTCCTCTTGTCAGATCTCTCTCCATATATTAAGCCAAATCATGACTGGACCACTCAGCATGAATTACAGAGTGATACAGGATTACGCCATAATGTCCACTTTATTCCATCCTTGCCAGCAGCTAATGGATGAGGTGTGATTACAGGCTCTTCGTCTAACTCACTGGGATACACACAGACACATACAGGTTGTGATCTCACGCTCCTTGGGGGTGCTGCTGGATAAAGGAGCTGTTGTTGTAATCCCTTTGGCTGCAGTCTCTCTCCCACTCTGGGCAGATACAGCAGGTTTTAGGGGAGGAGAGGAGAGAAGCCAAGAGAAGAAGAGAGACTGTGGTCTTAAACAGAGAAGCTCTAGTACAGAGCAGTGACACAAAGAACAAGCTTTTCGCTGCATACATTAGCAGTGAAAAGAACATTGAACAACAATGAACAACATTTCTGCTTGGTATAATTTGTTTATTTTTTGTTCTTTACTGGCATTCTGTAAAACTTGATCCCGTACAACAGTCTGCAGACAAGATAACCATAATTGAGATGTTATCTCTGATTTCTATCATGTTTCATGTTTCCATTATTGACCAAGCAAAGTGCTAATTGGATTTATGCAATCTGATATAAATTGTATTTCTGAGAAAAATGGACTTTTCTTTAGCTGAAGTGATGCTGAAATATTATCTTGGAACCACACCCTCACTCAGGGACGGATTAACCTGCTAGGGGTCCCTCTCGGTAGAAATGAGCTGTGGGCCCCTTACATCCCGGGTTCCCCCAATTTGGTTATAATTTGTTTACACACAAATGTATTGTTTAGAATGTGCACTATGTTCACACACAAGACATGGCCCCAAGAAAAAGGTTAAAATGCAGGAGCTGTCCTCGGGTAGTACAATTTCAGATTATATTGTTATTTAGTCGTGCGTATTACTGAAGAAATTGGTACATATTACCACAAACTAATTGCCTCACTGTGGACATAGGACCTTTTAGGTATTAACTAAAGAAGTCGTTTTCTATTAAGTCTTAGGACATTAGACCTTAGTTATGAGTAAATTGGTTGCTAAGAAACTGTAGTGCCATTCAACAAATCCAATACACTACGTGAGCATGATGTTTCTGTTGCTCTCAAGCTGCCCAAAGTAAGTGAGTAGTTTTACAGAGACAGGCCATATGTCTGCCAATCCTGTAAATGCAGATGTTACTTTTTGTTTTGTTTATTATTAGTATGAATACATGGAAAGCTATGTGTTTCAGAGTTGTTAGATTCATGCAGTTAAGAATAAGTTGAAAATAAGGATACAGTCTGACCTTACTAGCATAATGTTTTGCAATTTGAGGCGCTCCCAATCAAATTTAATTGTAATTTAATTAATTTAATTGTTATACAAGCGGCAACCTCTGTTGCTGTGAAGTGAAGCCTACGTGTAAGTGCCAAAAACTGCAGTTCCTTGAATGCCCACTTGAGGCTGGCTCCAACTGTCAAATAGATGGTTTTGGTCTCTTTAGTTGATTTCTCCATTCATAACAACTGTGCTGAGTGTGATTTTTTTTCACTTCACTCACCTGTTCAAATTATATTAAGGCTTAAAGTTATGTATAATTTACAGTTTGGCTGCTTTGACTGCAGGCGGGTGCCGTTACAGGCAGTTTGTTTGAGCACCCAGGCATCAATCTGTCCAACTCAGGTCCACCGATGGTCCACTTCTTTGCCGATGTTTAGATTAGTCGGGAGGTGGAAGAGGCAGTACTGCCAAGATGGTGGCGGACAGAGCTTCAAAATGGCTCTTCAGAAACCTGTGGGTGACGTCACAAACGTGCCATCCATTATTTCTTCTGTCAATGGTCAGATATGTCGACTGCATATTTCATCATCTCTTTTACTCTTCACCTTGTACCCAAGCTAACGTTAACAAGCCAACGTTAGCTTAGTCACTTGGTTCAATTAGGCCTGGACATGCAGCAGTTACACCTGGCAGTCACTATGCATGTGTAAGAATTAGATTGTATTGTAAAACTGTTTTTACTTTAAAGATGCATAAATCTTTACTTTACCCAGTGGAGATTTGTGCACTGAGTTTATGAAGATCTGAGGCAACAGGGTCCTAGGGCAGTTTGCCCAGTCAGTAATCCAGCCTTGCCCTCGCTGTCTATTCATACCCACTCTATATATTTTCTGTTCACACTGTCTTCAAATTTAGAGACAGGTGAAAAATGGTTCCTGGCTAGTTTTCATGATCTGTTTATTCATCATTAACTCTGATGACTCCAGAGATGACAGCGTCAGACTGACTTATGAAGCGTAGCAAAATGTGAATTCCAGATGAGGGTCTACCAAAATAACAGAAAGATTATCAACCCACTGTGCCAGTTGTGGCTTGAATGTCTCCAATAGCCCTGCGCTGTGGAGAATTAGGATGCGGGGGAGATATGGCTCCTGTCATCACTTAAGAGAACAAGTTGGGGAGGAGAAATTCTTCCCACCAACACAACCACCATCAAGGATACAACACGATCGCTAACACACATGCACACACAAATACATACTCATACTCACACACTCAGCAACTCCTCTGTGGGAGAAAAGGGCAACAGAAAGCAGCTGTTTTGATTCTGAGCATTTATATGTGATCTGACGCCTGACAACATGGAGCTGTTGCGTGTGGCTACGGTGTGAGCTTGACTTGAAACAGGATCCTTCTCACTTCCCGTGCAATAAAAGAATAACATGCAAGACTTGCACTGAATGGAAAGCTTCTCGATAAATCCAAGTGTTTATAGGTAAATGCCATTGCTAATGGGCCAGAATATGAAGAAGAGAGGAGAGGGGGAATAATGCTCCTACAGCAGGGAAACTGATATTTTCATATGTCTGTGAGAATGAGTTATGAAGGCTTTGTGCATTATTTAGACTATGTGCGAATCTGTTGCCTAAGGAAGGATCCCCGATTGAAAACTTCATGATCAAAGCAAGGCGTATACACATATACACACACACATTTATCCCCGGGGCCTTTTAGAGTGAAACCTTGGCAGGGTCTGATGAACCGCAGCATTGTTATGGGTGATTGCAGGTGTCCAGCACTTTCTCTCCTCGGCCCTTCCCTCTGTCTCAAATATTGTGACAAAATCCTTCAAAAGGTAAGCGAGGTCATAAAATCTTCTTACAAACACTTAAGACACACACACACACACACACACACCCTCAGTGCACGTCTCTCGCGTGTGTGTGCAAATACAAAGATACACTCACAGTTCACACATATACACACAGCCTGAGACCAAAGATGTCTGTCAGTGGTGCGGACAAGGTTCCTTGCACGTGCCTGTGTGTGTGTGTGTGTGTGTGTGTGTGTGTGTGTGTGGTGAAGTAACACAGGTGCAGTCAGGGACACCGAGGAAGAAACAGGCCTCCTGCCCTTTGAACTTGATCTTGAAAAGAAAGCTGTCTTCCCTTCCTGTCAAATAAGCTTAGCTGTTATGCCTCGGAGCTCTAGTCAGCACAAACTGGTCTGGTGAAAACCGTGAGCCATTCATTTATTCACCAAAAGCATTCATAGCAGCTCTGAAGTTTTCATTACACACTTATAAGTGACGGGTATTATCAGCAGTGATTTATATCATCCCAAACCATTCTTTTTGATATGGTTGATATTTTATTTTTTGAGTTTGCTTAATATGAATCTATTCCAGTTTTCCTCTGTGAAGTCGCTGACAGTGCAGGTAAAAATTGCTAATTTGTTACCAACACATGTCCAAAAATCCTCTGGCAGACAACTTCAAGGATGGTCTGTCCAAAGACATTGTATCCCTCAGCGTGTATCAAGTGGACTTGAAACTTTGTGTGACTCCAGCATCGGTTCAAGGTTAGGACATTTTTGCTCTGTAGCCTTGTGAAATGTTCCTCTTGCTGTTCAATTAGTGATGTGCTTTAAAGAGCAGAATATGGGGCCTGAAAGACTAAAAACATATGAGGCACAGATGATTATAACGTTGGGGGTGGAAACTGCTGTATGAATGCAAGAGAGGAAGCAAAACACATCCAAGCAAGGTTTGATTTAAAGTTCAAGCAGGTGAGAGGCATGCAGGTTTAAAGGACAACTAGCTGGCCTCACAAAGGTTTTAAGATACTCTCTGTTTCACACAACGAGGATGAGGGTCTCTCTCATTGGAGGTGTGGAGAGAGACTGGGAAGAGGAGAGGGAGGAGAGAAGTTTGAGAGGCCGTAAGTGGGCTTGAGTAGTTCCTTTATCAGCTCACTGATAGGAGATGTCTGTGTGTCAGAGCTGCTCAATGCTCTCCTTGTCTCTGCTTATCACGGCTAATTAAAACATTTGGATTCCTCTGGCCGGCTCTGGAGGAGGAGTTGTGTGTCCGTCTGAGCATGTGTGTGGGAGACATGAGAGCGGAGAGGAAGGAAATGTAGCCGCTTGGAAGACTTCCTCTCCATCTATGGACAGAGGAGCTCAACACATACTCATCATAACAACTGATAGACATGCTGTTTCTACAGATGCATGTAGACATCTTTATATTTCCTGTATTGTTTCCTGTATATTTAATTTGAAATTTATTGTATATGTTTAAGGAATCGTTTTTAAAAATATGATAAACTGTGCATACGGTGTCTTTTATGTCTTACCTTCCACTCCCTTGTGTGCTTTGTGCTTCGTCTTAATCTGCCAAAAAGACTCTGACTGTCAGTCCTGAACATCCTGTATCTGCTCCTAACGGACACACACACACACACACACACACACAAACACACCATGTGGACTGAACCTGTGCTACTTCCTCCAAATGAGCCTGTTCTTTATAAGTTCTGGGTGGGCTCATCTCTCTATTCTTTTCTAATCCTCTTCATGACATCTGTTCTCGTTCTGACAAACACCGAGCAGAGATCACTCCATTTCTTTACATGCACAATAATATGACCATTGGGCCACAATAACTACTGGGTGTTGTAATCCGCTCTGCCTAAAATGTCAAAACAGCACGCTAAGATTCATCAAAAGATGTTTGAATTGTAAACCAGTTTTCATAAAATGATTTCACTGTGGTGACGAACATTCACAGTGACTAAAACAACAGTGGAACTTACAACCGCGTGCCAAATAGAACAATGTGGGCTGATTATATGGAGTCGCTTCAAATTGTGCACAAAGGTGTGATGTCTAATTCCTTTTGAAACCAGGGGGACTGCAGAACGCTGATGTGGTTGATGTGATGGATGTGTCTTTCCCGGGGGGAGTTGATGTCTTATAGCTTTACTGTAAATGTTTACATTCCTACATGCACTGATGCTATCTGCTAATAGTTTCTGGAACAAGCCTGAAGAGTCCTCTGGGTGGGATTATTTGTAGTGTGTGTGTGTGTGAGAGAGAGAGAGAGAGAGAGAGGGAGAGACCAGGTCAAAGGGAAGCAGATCTGTCTTTAAACAGAGGTATTAACTGTGACCTCTCTCCTTCCTGAGTCCTGCCCTGTGTCTGCTGAGGGCCAACGCATTAACAGGAGAAAAAAACAAAAAAAAAAAACGCCACCTCTCCATCTTTTTCCCAAAGCAAAACATTTAGCAGTTGTTATTATTGCTTCTGATATTACAATCAACATTTGGCTGGGTATGAATCATTTTGAGAGGGAAGCCTCTCCCAGAGCTGCTTTCGTGTGAGCTCTAAATCTGCTCATATTACCCAGCAGTCTCAGTGCCAGCAGCAGTTATGTGAAGATAATATTGTTTAAATCAACAAGGCCCTTGAGAAAATGATTCCTGTTACAATAGGCACATCGGAAATACATGTGTAATTGCCGCTCAGGAGCCCTGTGAGAATTCTCTGTCAATAGATCTGTATCTTAAAAGTGCAGCCAAGCATGGATTAGGTGAGGACTGTCATTCCTGTGTCTCAACCCCACCCTCAGTGCATTCCTCTCAGCTGAAGATCCACAGCGACATAAAAGACAACAGGAAATTACCTGTTTCCACTGGCATTAATAAGTCCTATTTAAATCTGCCCTTTAATGCTTTGTTGAGTCGTTGAAGCTGCTGCTGCTGCTGCGGATTGTTTGAGCAGACAGACGAACACGTTCTTCTGCACCCCTGTCTGGCTCCTTTCATTCTCTCTCCCTGCTTTATGAGCCTATTCATGGGGAGGCACAATAATAAAGCACAACTCACAGTGTTTACATACTTGAGCTATACATATGTATACATGCAGTGATGCTTGATGGCTCCAGTGGACTACTGCCTTCAACAACTCACAATTGCTGAAATCTAGGAATCTAGAGCAGATGTCTGACAGGGCAAGAAACTCATCAGGCGATCATGAAGGCTTTAAAGGTCCAGGGTGTAAGATTTGGGGCCTCTATTTTCAGAATAAGGCAAACATGGAATATAATATTCATAACTATGTTTTGATGCATGTATAATCACCTGAAAATAAGAATCTTTTTATGTTTCTTACTTAAAAAATATCCTTTTATATCTACAGTGGGAGAGGGTCCCCTTTCATGGAGGCCGCCATGTTGAAACACCTTATTTATACAGTAGTCCAGAACAGACAAACTAAATACTGACTCTAAACAGGGTCCTTAAAGTGTTGTTTCTCCTTTACACTAGGAAGGTGAGGGTGATGTGAGGAGATTACAATGCAGTGATTTGACCACTAAATGCAACTAAATTCTACACACTGTACCTTTAAGCAAATCCCAGCATTAGCTAGACATATTAAAATTATCCGTTGCAAACCTTCATATTCAACTTCAAATTACCACAGGTAAACATTTTTTCTATGTAATAAGGAATTGAAATTCAGATTGATATTCAAGTAAAGTGTTTTTGATGATATGGGTGATATGTTTGCTTAATTTCTAACCTCTGTAATTGTCTGACTGCTTGTGAGATTGGACTTTGTTGCAGCAATGTTGTCACGCTCTCAGATTTCAGCAGTTAACTTGACGTGAGTATAATTTAATCACAATCCATCAAAATACCAGCCAGAACATGTGAAATTAAGATCTAATGTGTATCAAGCAAGAATTATCCTTTAAGGTAAAATAAGGGGAACTCCTTCTATCTGGTAATGTTCAACCTCACTTATGAATGAATGGCTATAGTCATCTAAATCATCCTGGGTCGTGTCACTCACTCTTCTCTGTGCCCTATTTATCTCAGTGGAAATTTACATCTGTGTGACATCACAGACTGGGTGCAGATAAAGACAAAATCTTATCTAGTCATGGTAGACAGCAGTGACTAAAGCAAATATTCACCCGCACAATGAGAATAATCAGAGCACATACAAGGTGGCATACCTCAGAACCACAATGCAATACCATGATCTTTTCTGTTGCATACTCTTAGTTGTCCAAGTCTTGAATAGAAAATACACCCAGTTCAGATGAAAATAACTAGACTTAATGGTGCCCGGGTAACTTAGAGTCGGACAGTGAAGAGGAGATGTTAGGAGTGTTATTCCCTCCCAGAAACCTGTTGTGTCAACCACTTAAAATGGTTTGAAGTGGTGTTTTGATACAAGAGATAAATGAGGTCTGGGCTGGTGCCAGAGTATGGCACAAGGTGAACCTCTGTGCCAAAGCAGCTTGTTATGGGAAAAGGGAAACTGAAGTACCTATTTTAGATCACAGTTCTTTGATGTCACGGCTGCTTTAATGCTGTAATATTGAAGTATATGCCAGGCTTTGACAGGACGCCACCTTGGTTTAGGTAAATGCATGCAAACATTTTGCACCTGAGCATATCATTCACCTTGAACATGTGGCAGAAATATTTCTATTGTTAGATTTTTGGCCACATAGAAATCTTCTTTTATCTGTTTATCTTTAGTGCATCAGTCATGGCAGAGTGTGTGTCTGCATGCTCTCCCCTGCAGCCTGCAGGCTCCATTCATGCCACACAACTCTGTCAGTTAACTGGTAAGTACGATCAGTTAAGGACTAAGCCAAAGCACCAGTTGAGAATTTATGTTTTTGTTTTTCTATCAAGTGTGGCCGTGTGTATTTCTTTGGGATGAGGGTGCAGTCTTTTGGGTACGGCATGATGAATGTGTGCTGTCTTCTGCAGCCCGGTTGAATGGTGCAACATCTCCATGGTCCATTGACCCTCTCTGACTCATGCAAGGCACAGAAGAACAGAGGCCTACGCACGACTCTTTACACACATATAAAAAATATTCACTGGTTGAGTCAGTATTTGTCAGTTTTAGTGTGCAAATACTCATTAAAAAACGTGTTGTTCTGTTGTCTGCATCTCTTTGCATGTAGCTAGATAGGTACTACATACATAACTACAACATAATAAAAGGTTATGTTTTCATGCTTTTTGTGCCCAGCCTGACTGCTTCTTAATCTGTTAGATACACACACACCAAAAGGTTACAAAAGGTCCATAAAGCTCATATACTGTAAAGAATGCAGGAGTTTCATGATCAATAAAGATGTCCCATAAATAAAATAAATGCCTACTAAAAATGTCAGAGTCTTGGTCATGCTGCTCATATGTCGAGATAAGCGACTTTCTCTCCTTGGGTTTGTATAAATTCGGGATTCTTTCTGCTCTGTCTGGTTGCTTAAAATGGACTGTTCCTGGCAGTCATGAAGGAGGGGGGGAAAAAAGCAGCATATAGATCATCCTATGCTGAAGTAACAAGTTGGGATCCTTCGCTGTGAACTAAAAGCCACTACCTGATTTTCCATATTTACTTTCAAATATTTTAGACCACTTATTTAAAGTGTTTGTCTAAATTAACACATTTAATTTAAGTGTGCAAATGAATACAAAGCACACATTGTTTAAGTGTGCTTAATTATTGGACATATTATCAATTATATGCCACTTCGAAACTTTCTTCCCCCTGTATTGTGATATTTATGAAAATTGCTAGGGTGATTAAATCTTAAATTTCTAATTCGAACACCCTCCACCATTTTATTTGAAACCTACCCTTGTCTATTTAAAAATGTGGTACTTGTAGAACTTCTTACACTATTAAATTAAAAAAAAAATAAAGAGCAAAGCATTTAAGAATTGAATCTGGTGTGTTCAAACCTTAATATATTTATGTAATAAGATTATTAGAGGCAGAATATGTGATCTCAAATGTACCATCAGTTATCATCATCAGTTGTTGTAATGCAGAAAAAAGTGAATGACTTTTAGTAGAAAGTCACTGAGTGTGATAAATCCCTGAAAAAGACACGGCATCATTCTGTATATATCAAAACGCACCTTCATGACAGATTGTGCACACTAAAACCATCATTAGTCATGATCTGATTCATCCCTGAAATATATGATCAATTATAAGACCTTGTTGGCCTCAGCAAATAGAACAAATGCATATAAATACCACCTTCTCTCCAATAACATGTGTACAGTCCCTTAGCACTTGTGTGCAGGCCTTCAAATATAGGGCTGTATAAAATATAAAAGAACAATTCAACAATAGTTATATTTTAAATTATTATTATTATTATTATTTTAAGTCATTACAAAATAATAACCACACTCAAATCTCGCTCATAACACCTCATACCAAATGCCCACACTGATCACTGCAGGCTAACATTTAAATATTTTATTTATGCTTTCATTTTATTTCCTTTCTGCATTTTATGAACCCTAAATAGCAGGTCAACTTCAAAATAAAAGTATGCTAAACTGGCTTCTAGTTAAGACCAAGAAATAACAGAAATAACCACAATAGAAAATAAAACTGTACAATCTCAGTCAGTTTGACAGCACGTGGAACTGTGTCAGGATACTGTGACTGTACAGGCAGCTGCTAACATCTGAAGTTGGGAGAGACAGGTTCAAGTCATGTATTCTCTCAAGGTAAGAGAGGGCCTCAGACCATCCCTCCACACGACATGCTGTTCCTGCTCCAGGGCTGGCAGCAGTAGTGCGGGTAGGGGTACTGGTAGGTCTGGTACAGTGGCACAGTCACTGGGATGTGTACTCCATTCGCCTGATGGTACGGCGTGTGATTGTCCATCACCAGCACTTTTACTGCTACTTTCTTCGGTGAGCCGTAAGCAGCCAGCTCGGCTGCCATCTGACGCCGTTTGGTTTTATATCTCCGGTTCTGGAACCAGATCTTCACCTGGGTCTCTGTGAGTTTTAGAGTTTCTGCCAGTTCAGCCCGTTCAGGACCGGAAAGGTATCGCTGCGCGCTGAAGCGGCGCTCCAGCTCGTAGACCTGTGCGTGAGAGAAGGCCGCCCTGGAGCGCTTCTTGGTACCGGGCCTGGGCTGCCGCTCATCGGATGAACCGCTGACTGTCTCCTCGCTGTTGTGAAATCTCTCCTCCTCCTCGGCCTTGTTCTTCTGCAGTTTATCTCGCTCCTCACGGTGTGGCTGCTGGTCTGTAGTGTCTAGAAAAGACAATAAAATGTGTGAGGAAAATAAGTTTATTTTCTCTGGTAAGGCGGTCAAAAGCTGCTGATTGGGAGGTCACTTCAACAAGGTGCTGATGTTGGCCAATAGGAGGGTTCGTCTTGTATCGCTTTCACTCTGTTAGAAAGTCCCCGGATCTAATATATAAAAACAATAAAACAAACCCTAATCTTCTACAACACACGCTTTTGGTTTTGTGGTTTTGTTTTCCACTTTTCTCAAACATCAAAGTATGACAGGACAAAACATAATCATAGCAACAGTTATGATTATTGAGCTTTCTTATTGACCCAAATTGTCTTTAAGACGCTTTCAAAGAATGTTTTCAAAGATTTTTTTTTCTTTTCTTTCTTTTATTTATTTTTTAAATGGGGAAAATAAACTCTTTCAGGAGGATTTATTGCTCATAATATAATTTTTGTGTTGTAAATCAGAACCATATTTTATGTGTAAATGATGACCCTTGATTAGTTCTGTAATTCCAAAGTCATTTCACTTTATTTGTCTTATTCTAAAATGCAAATTTGAGCAAACAATCCAACTGTAGGAAATAAACGAAATTATCAACTTCTTGTCATATAAAACCACACAGTTTTTACAACTCCGTCCTGTCGACTATAATAAGACTGCTCACCTGCTCTGTGCTCTGTCTCCTCTCCTGTGGACTCCTCGCTGCCGGTATCAGATCGAAGGTTTCCAACAGACAGACTGAGATCAGCAGGAAGTCTCTCCGAGTGGATGCAGTTCTCATCCGCGTCTTGATGAGACAGATCAGGGACTCTCGTACCATCACGCTCGGTGTAGATGTTTAGCTTTGTTGCGGAGAGCTCCTCCGTATTCCTGGCACCGGGCTTCCCCCGGGCATCTCGTCCGTTGAGGATGTCTTTAATGGAGAAGGACGAAAAACTTAATGTCATGATTAAAATAAGCGCACGGATATTTCCTGCACTCTCGCCTGCGATTTATTTGGAGGCATTAAAAGATCAGCCACTCCAAAGCAAATGTCCTTACTGATTCGACCTTTTCGCCGCCACTTTAATTGCTCTAATTAAATTGTGGTGAACTAAGTCCGGTCTGCTAATGAACAACCTACATCAGGAACTGTCAAGTCTATTGAAATATACTCAGCAGCAGCTCCAGTTAACCTTTGATAGGCTGTTTTCTCTGCCTGGTCCCTCCTTCGCACCGCCCAGCTCCATGCTGGTCTCTGTGCTCTGCGCTCTAATTAAGGACGACGGACACTGATTTTTCAGACGAGGTATATCATCTTGTTGGTTATTAGCTTACGTTACTACACACAAGAATTATTTAAGAAAATATGGAGTTAATTATATCTAAATTTGTCAGACCCCGTTTGTGAAAACAAGGGGAGTAATTAGAGCATTTCAAATATTACAGTGATTATTGTGTATGTTGTCAACTATTCTTGTAAAATGTAGCCGTGTCAGTCAATGTATGTTTACCAAGTATTAATTATATGTACATTTTAGTAAGAAAATCTGGTGCGTAAAGGTCGCCAGGTGTGCGTAAAAACGCAGCTCAACTCATGGTGTTTTAAATGCTTCCATAATCTAGCACCCCACTTTTATATATTGGGTAACTACAACTTTAGCTTCAACTTTAGTCTACAGTACTTTGATAACCTTAAAGAGCTTTTAAATAGTTAATTCAATTCATTGATCCTCGATCTGAACAGAATTTAACGTGTAATTCTTCATAATGGTTTTTAATCTTGCTGTTTGAGGTAGCCTGATATTTTGGAGGTCATGATGTCTTTAACTATAATGTTTGTTAACAAATCCCAGGACCGAAATGTCACTGAATGACTCCATAGAGAGAATATTTTAGTGACATTGGTGCTATGCTTCTCAAACAGGTGAGTAGCGCCGCCGTGTGGTCGTGATGCACGTTTTCCAGCTAAGTTAAGAGATGCGTAAAAAGAAAAGACGGCAACTATGCCTACACTCCCCCTCCCACCCATCGCTTTCTCTCACACACGCACATGCATTACACAATCAGCAAGCCTACTCTTCATTGAGGAGACGTGATGACAGATGCAATGATCTGCCTCCTCTGTGTTGTTTTGTTTTCTTCCTCTGACTAAACAGAGAAATCTCTCAGACTGCCACAGAGAGCAAATCAGCTCTAAGATGTCAAAACATGTCCGGATGAAAACATGGAGGTTCTGGCACACTTTGCTTGTGTGTCAAACCACGAGATGTCATCACCACAATTAAAAAATGTAACGTTTTGATTCAGCAAAAACATGTATGGAATATTAGCTCATTGTATGCATGCTAATAAATGCTGTTACTGCTGATTGTAATTTCAGAATGAGGCTTTCCTTTACTCATTCGTGTGCGCTTATTTTCAACCTCGCTGTCCTTTGCCTGCGGAGTAGTTTGCTCCTGGACACGCACTCACCGCTTCAGGATCAGTCGCCTTATTTAATTGAAACTCTGTGTTTGCATCTACTAATACAGTAATTACAGAAAATATATTATGTACCTTGATGATAGATGTGAGAAGAGAATTACCTTTCTGTTACACACAAAAGGAAAATCGTGTCTTAGTCTGGTTTTTGCTGCATCAGCTGGCTTCCACAGTCAAGTCAAGTCAAGCCAATTTTATTTATATAGCGCCAAACCACAAGTTTGTATCAGAGGTTTACACACCCTCTACCCTCAGACCATTTAGATTTTTTTCCAGAAGCCTCATTAAAATACCATTTCTAAACTTTACACTGAATGATAATGTCACAATACAGAAGATATATTTTGTTATAATTTGCCTATAGTCCTGACAAACTTTCTCATCTCTGTTACGTTGACCTTAATATAGAGCCACCTAATGGGAGAGCCTTTATTCGAGCTTCTCCACGCACTTTTGTCTTCTCTATATTTGGGCTCTGCTTCTTTTGTGAGCTCCTTGAGTGGTTGCCATTGGAGACTTTGTTTTGGGAAACTCCACGCCTAACGCAGCGATGAGCCGAGCTGCTATCTTTGGAAGCGCAAGATAGCGATCGCAGGGCCTGTCAGAGAAGCCGTGGACCAGGCCGCGTCCTCAGGCATCGCCGTCCTGTCGCCAGCTCTATTTACACAAGTGACTCTGCAGCACTTAGAGCTGACACCAGGTATGTCCTACCGGCAGTGCAGTAGCCAGGGGAAGTGGCCTGTGAGGCTATCAGAGGAGACAAACACTTTGTTTACGTTGCCATTCATCTCCATTAATAGCGTCTGCAGTATTCGACTTGCCTCGGAGGTGAAGGTGTTTAAGTGCGCCTCCAATCAACGGCGTGTGTGTTTATGTGTGTGTGAGTAAAAATATAATCAAGAATAAAATATAATTAAGCTGTTATTATTATTATTATTATTATTATTATTATTATTATTATTATTATTATTTAGCACATAGACATTTTTTTACATGTGGGAATTATACAATTATATATCTCAGTGTCACGCATCCACCAACATTTATCATCCAAAGCTCTGTGAGTTTATTCGCTCTGTGGGTCCCGAGGATGCTGCTGGCTGTCTGGTTAATGTCCATCTCTGAATCCTGACCGGACATTAGCTCGCCTCTAAATTCTCTCTGTTTCTGGTTCTTGTCTCAGGCCAAAGTCTACTCCAAGCTTTCTCACAGGAAAGAGAAATGCTTGGTTGGCTTGAGAAACAATTTGAGACGATGATAAACGACACGTGTATGTTTGAGGAATAAACTCTACATTAATTTATTTGAGTTTCCTGTCCAGATTCATATGACTGGTAAACTACAATAACACGTCTTTCCAAACAAGGTCAGACAGAAATGTCCCATTGCGCACAGAAACGTACATTTTTAGATAAATGTATAGGTCACTGTATTTGTGTAGGTTGTGTTTTAATAAGCCTACAGACAAGATCGCACGCACACATGCACACACACTCTCACACACAAAGCACAGTACAATATAGTCATTTGTGTCATTCTGTTTGATATCATTTAATTATATCATTTTCATCGATATTGTAACTTGAGCGTAAAAACAGCCCTGTTACCCAAAAGCATGTATTTTATTCAGGTCATACAGGCCACTGTTCACTGTCACTCACTTAGTTCTAGAGTAAAAACAAAAGCTACTGGCCAAACACAAGTCACACAGTTAAAAAAGGGAAAAAGAAAGCATAATACTTTATAAGACTGCATTATCGAGCAACGAAATCTATTGATTTACTTAAATGGGCCTAGTTAGGCCAATTATAAATGTACTATGAGCTATGCCTGAAACGTGTTTTTGTATAAAAATGTCCATACAATTTCCCTTTATTTTTGTCTCATATTACATCCACTTTGAACCACAATAGGTCACTTTACGCACAGGCTTTAATCAACAACAATCCAATAACCAACAGCAGTTTAAATACGTTTTCTAAACATTGTGGCTCAGGGGAAAATGCCCATAAGATATGGAGTTTGTATCTCAGCCAACGGGTTAGGGTTTCCTCACAGGCCTTCACAGTGGCCTACACCTTCTGTAACGTGTTGCAAAGTTTTAACTTGTGCTTTCATTGCTTTAGCTGATCAGGTTGGCATGCTTGAGTTCGTTCAGACATCCCAGAGAAAACTCTCCCAGCTGTGCGTAAAAACTGCGCTACCACGCTCGGATGCCCTGCAGAGTTCCTTGGCAGGGTGTGACGACTGGTCCTTGGGGCGCCTGGCTTTGCGTCTGTGCACCAAGGTTTCCCAAATTCATATTCATAAATGCATTAGCAGTGGTGTTGCTGGGCGGCAGAGCAGGTAAACTAGAATAAGTACAAGAGTAACTGTTAGTATACACCGAGTTGTTGTAGCTGTAGGCTGGATAGCCATTGTAGCTGTACGGGTTTGGAGCTCCGACTGTGTAAGAAGTGTTATAGTTCTGGGATCCAGTCAGACAAGGCCTTCCGTCCCGGACCAGCACCGGCACAGCAACCCTCCTGGGCGGCGGTGGTGGGTGGTGGTGATGATGGTGATGACCTGCCATCTCCAGAGTCTTGTCCTGCCGCTGCCTCTTACATTTGTACCTCCTATTTTGGAACCAGATCTTGACTTGAGTGGAGGTGAGTTTCAGGGAGCTTGCCAGGTGCTCTCTCTCCGGAGCGGACAGGTAACGCTGCTGCTTGAAGCGCCGCTCCAGCTCAAATACCTGAGCCTGGGAGAAGAGGACGCGGGGTTTCCTCCTGGTCCTCTGCTGCTTGGTGGTGGACTTCTCCAAGTCTGGATCCTCACAGTCGCCGCGCAACGCCCCACAGCTCTCTGCACGGAGAAGAAAGATTTAACTGTAAATCAAAGCTGAAACATGGCGTGTTGATTATGTAGTATTTTTAATATTTATTAACACCCCACGATTCTCTAATCTCATCACATTTGCACAATAATTAATTATTTAAATTAAATTAAATCCATATTTTCTCCAAACGTTGTATTAAAACAAATTTTGATAGCAAATATTTTTTCGTAGATTTAAAAAAAATAGCTTTTCCCAATAATTTACATTATTTTCCCACAATACTGACCTTTAAATATTCAAATGAAAGTGCACTGGAGTGGAAACTGCTTTACCAGCATTTTTTGGGAGGAGTATTTAAAAAATAAATCAGACTTGTTGAAAGAGTAAATGATGAGAGAAATATTGGTAATTATTTATTTATTCACCCGTTAACTTAAACTAACCAGTGTTCAGATCTTGGAAATTAAAGCTGAAGGTAAATATATTCCATATTTAGATTTCTGTGCACATGAATGTCGTAAAATCTGTCATTAAAAGATTGGAGCTCTTGTACATTTCTGTTCAGCAATTTATATGTTTAAAATACATAAACGAGTCCAGATGTAAACAACGTTTCATGCACAGCAATTAGCTTGCAGCTAATGAATAGCCTGCTGTTTTTGTGCAAGGTGTGGCACTTGTATCTGTATTTAGTGTTTTCCTTTTAAATTATAATATCACTTTAATACGAACAAATAGATACAGTATATATTTTTGATTTGAAATGTATTCTATGTTATTACCATAGTCACTCCAGTGGAGCATTCCTGTTCCCTTTGTGCGCTTTTGGTGAACGTTTTATTGTAATTTATATATCAAGAAATTATATATTGTCAGCAATTATTTCTCCAGAAATACATATATTATAATCCGTTTAGTTTTTTTTAAATTTTATTTTAAGTTTAAATAAGTGGTGATTCTGATTTACTCCTCTGTTTGTGCTATTATTTATACAATTGCCAATAAAACGACAGCGATCATCATCGTCCTCACTTGCACATATTTATCATTAATTAATATGTACTCACTGCTATCCTGGTCTCCCTGCTCGGTCTCCAGCCGGTGGTCTGCAGAGTGGTTCTGCGCCGGGTTGCCAAACATCTCCACCGATAGACCGGACTCTGCCAGCCGATCCTGTGCCGTCAACGTGTTGAGGTACGACATCCTCTCGTCGCTCTCCGAGACGCCGGAGCTGATGGGACTTGGACTGTCCCTCCCGGCCAGCATGCAAGAAGGCGGTGAATGAGAGCGGAACGGTTTATTTGGGAAAGCTCTCGGCTGTGTCAGAGCGCCAGAGAGACCGAAGCAAGAGATAAATTGGAGCTGGTGCTGTTGAGATTGTTGCTGCAACTCCAACTTCAGAATGTCCTTCACAGAAAAAGGCGTGGTGGATGAAGTTATGAGCGGGCTGGGAAGCATTATTACCACCAACAGAGAGATGACGGGTAACAAATAGTCAACAGGCCCAAAACTGGACCGATTTGTCTCCGGACGGCGCGTAAAAGAAGTAAATACCCCGTGCGTAACCGTGAAGAATGGTTGCGTGCTGCTTGTTTTTCATGCAGACCGAGGAGGACTGGCTTTCTTTCAGCTGTGACATCCCTCCCCTGTGGCTGTGTGTTGTATGGCTCGAGAGCTGAGAGAGAAAGAGAGAGGTCGATCCTGTTTGGTTGGCTGAATTCAGTTATCTAGAGAAAGAGCTGGGTCAGCCAAGATGCTGTCCTCTCCCTTTTAGTGACGTCCTGAAGCGGGGGAGGGACTGACAGAGTCAGCCTCTCTGTAGGTGTGTGTGTGTGTGTGTGTGTGTGTGTGTGTGTGTCAGGAAGACATATAGACCTAATTTATGAAATAATATTAACACCATCGACTCCCCTCAGACTGTTAAGGGTGTTAAAGGTAAGGAAGTTTTTTATTATGCCTTTTGTTTTCCCAACAGAAAACACTAACATGGAAAAAGCAGAACAAAAGTTAATTTTGTATAATCAGGTTCATACAGCAAAATTTGGCGCACCTAAGTAATTGGATGAGTTTGAATAGCATAATTATCTCCTTGCCTCAGCTGAACGGTCCCACGACTTCACACGTTTTTCCCATCATCACTCCGGTGGTTTTTAAGATTAGGCATATCTTTGTTTCCTGTCTCGACAATCCATGGATAGTATAATATGTCGCAACTGTGGGAAATGAGATAAAGACACGAAGAAGAACATAAATTTAGAGCTTTGTTGTTTATTCGATTTAAGAAAGTGTATTTTTTTCCACTAAAATTTGGCCATGATGATGCTTTCTCTTGGCATTCAGTCAGTACTTTAAAAAAAAAAAAAAGCCCCTGGGTAAAGTATAAAAAGACAGTTTGCTTAATCAAAATTCTCCGTTTCTTGTGCGGCAATTTATAAGTAAAGAAATCCAATAATTAAAGAAATCCAATAATTTAAAAAATCCAATAATAATAATAATAATAATAATAATAATAATAATAATAATAATAATAATGTCACCTGCTTTCAAATCTTACGTTAACAGAAAATGCCCTTTACGTCTGGCGTCTAACTCCATTAACATGAGCCACAGATTCATGTCAGCAGATTCCCAGTTTTCCCGACATGTGTTGCCTCATTTAATAAATAATAAACATAAAATACATGTGAAACCTCACTTTAATTTTATCGTTGTGCCAAAGTGCTGTAACTGGACACCTCGCTCTCTCTCTCTCTGTCTGTCTTTTGGTCGCCTATCTGTGGCCAAGTGCAGGCGCCACAGTCTGAAGGCCCATTGCTCCTAAACCGTGTGGAAAGAAGAGGGTATGCCGACATAATCTCATCCGCTCACCATCAACAAGGCTCTGTTTAGATTAGGACAGCGTCTTCCCCCCTCCTCTGGAGATCTATGTCTTCAAAATGGACCATTCAAGTGGGGTGAAAAAGCAGGGTGAAGGAATTAGATCTGTGGGGGAAAATAGGCGTGAGCATTTAGCAATTCCAAATGTGCTCCCGCAAAAAAATAAATGCAGATTTTGGATGGTCAGTTGGGTTTGCGTTCTGGGACACTTGAAATCTTTCACAAGATTTACATACAAGTTTGACCACTGGTCATTTCCACCATGTCTCGTTTGATTTAGCAGAGTTAGGTGGAATTTATGAGGACTTAAGTGGAATATATTGGCTCGTAAAATACGCACCAAAAGGCAGTAAATCTGGTCAATTTGTATCCCAAATATTTATCCAGTCCTGTTTATTTTGTGCAATGGTTCAGAGACAGCAGTCCAAACACATAGCCCTCAATGACGATAAAGAGATGACTAATTTTTAAGTGTTTTGGTACTGGCATCTAAATGCAAAGCCGTCTCTCACACTATGATGGTTTTAAGACATTTCAGCCCTCACAGGCCACCGTATGCGTGCGTATTCAAAGCGTCACGGGTCACAGAAGCAGGTTAGCACCACGCTAATGGCTCAATTAACTTTTTTTTTTTTTCCCCAACCTTAAACACGCACGCGCGCACCGCCTCGCGAGTCCTTTAAACTGACCATCACCTGTGGTCTTCGCGTGCCACCGGCAGCCCCAAAGGTGGCCAAGCAGAGAAGCGTGTTTACGGAGCGGAAGAGTCTGTTTCCTGCCTGTAACAAAACCCAGACTCCCACAGAGTGTCAAAGAGCTGCTCGGTGCTCAATGCGACTCCTCAATACATCATCTTCATTTCAGAACCATCGTGATAAGCTGGGTAAGGTCAGGCCCACAACAGAGGTCAGCACGGATAGGCTGCAGAGCTCCCAACACACAGAGATGATTTAAAAACTAACTAACTAAACAAATAAAAGTCTAGTGTTCCCCTCAGCAGCAGTTAAATTTGAACCATTTACTCTCAATTGACTTTCTGGTGAGTTCTTTAAAGTTGGTGTCTTGCCAGGCAGTGCTGAACATGTTTCTTCTTGTTTGCTCCCCCCCCATTCCCTTCATATCACAGGCAGGCTGCTAAAGCTGTCGAAGCCATGTCTTCTTTGCAGAGTGGCAGGTGTACAGTCATATCAGCTGTTGCAGTCCCACAAAACCAATCCACTGGAGATGTAGGCCCAGGCTTGAATGGTCTGTAAAGACATCAGCAGATCTCTGAACACAGAATGGAAGTTTGATGACTTGGTAATGACTGCAATTATCTTTCCCCCTGTGGTCTTCTGCTTCTGTAAAGCCAAGAGGCGATTGGTATCTGATGGTTTTACCGCAGTAGTAAATTCTGTGTAAAGAAAGCATCAACACCTCCAGTGTGCGTCTGTGTGTGTGCATGGGCACTGCACAGTGTGTGTGTATTGAAAGAAAGGATGTATGTTATTATGACTTGACAGAGCTTTGTAGAGGAGCACTTAACGTCTTTCTACAAAGGAGCTGGTTGTTTACAGGTGTTACTATAACAGCCTAGATGTGTGATGAGGAAACATGACTATCCATTTGTCTCAAAGTGCTAATGATAAGCCAGTAAAAACAATAGATTGTAACATTGGAAAAATAGATTAGCTCAAGTGTTTCTGCACATTTTGTTTTCCATGTTTGTGTGTGTGAGTTCGGTGACTCCCTATTAGAGATTTAAAAGTGTGTCACAGCTTTTCCTCAGAATCTTGCATTAGGAGAGCGTGTTGCAATATGGAAGTGATTGAAAATAAGCACATGCAGAGTGTGCTTGCCTCATGTAGCTTATGCACTTTTCCATTTTGCTTTTATTTCATGGTCATATGTAAGAATGGCACAGGACCAAACTGTTGTGTGTCAGTAACGGCTCAGCTCTTCTGGGTCCCGGAAGGTGAGTCTTATCAGCAGCCCATGTGATGGTGTCAGTAGCCAGGACCCAGACTGTGCTATTGTGCCCCTGCCTAGGCCCGAGTGACGGATGACAGCGCCTTCTCACTGGAGGAAGTGAGGAGGCCAGAGGCGAGCCCAGGGGCCAGATTTTTAGCAAAACCCTGTTCTCACCCACTTACCTTCGGCTCCAAAAGTGCCAAATATTCCACAATGGCAGGCCTAAGGTGATGGCTAACTTGAATGTTGCAACAGTCCCTCAGGGCTCATTGTGTTAACCAGGTTAGGTAAAAGATACCCTAATTAGGTAGTTTGTTTGAAAGACTGTGAGAGGGTGAACCAAAGCCCTATTCTGTGTATCAAGGGCCTACCTTGGAGACCATGGAAGGAGGAAGTGAGGTCAGTCCAGTCTGGGTCCCCTGCCCTTTGCCCTCCCTTGGGTCTCATAAATTACCCTGCTGTAATTCTCTCCCAGACGGCCTTGCCCCAGCAGGTGTGTGTTTGTATATATGAGCGCTAACAGGGGGATGTAAGGGTTGTAATGTCTGTGATCTACGGTGTTGGGAATCTAGTTTGGGAGGAAACATGCAACCTAAATATGCTTATCCTCTCTGCTGCCACACGGGCCTTGTAGATAAAGACACTGCAGGGAGGCGGGCTTTCACTGAATAGGATGTGAGTGTGGACCTTGAATGTTCCCTCGTATGTTCTGTCCCACTTGGCCAGAGCTGGTGAAAAAATCTTAAAAATATCAAAAGGTTGAATCAAGTTCAGCTTGCTACTGCAGGGACTTTCTCTAACTAGCTCAGGCAGTAATGTCTCTCTTGGGAAAGACAATGTTGCTATGAAATAAAACCATGCATGCATCCTGGCTTCCAGAGGTAAACATCCTTGAGAGAGAAAATGCTACTGTCTCTCCAGCAACCATGGTGGTATCCTTATCAAAGTGACGGTTTGTTTTGGCAAAAGTCCTTGAGTGAAGTTCAATTTTTGTAAATAATTGTTGTATAAAATACAGAGCAATGCCGTTTCAGCATCCTGCCTTGCTGTTGATGATGGTGCTCTTTGGTAATGTCGTAGCTCAGTCTGAATGTCAGTGTAAAGAACAGGGAGTTTGTCCTTCAACTGGACGACTTTGATCCAAACCCGTGTTAACAGGCCTCCGCCCTCATAGACATATTGAGTCCCTGTTCTGTAGCTGAACCTGACCTCTGATCTCTCTGTGAATGAGAGAATGAAATCAGATGATCTCCCCGCGTGGATTGATAAAATATCACATCATTAGCGACCATGATAGACACAGTCAGGTCTCTTCTCACCGATCATTTTTGTGGCAGTTTGTTTTATGCGCAAAAAAATAAGCAGTCAGGGTAAAAATTCAGACATGAGTCTTCCACTTCCTGTCTTTGTTTCTTTGCATGCATATTTGTATAAAGCTGTGGTCTGGAGTGCCTGAGTTGGCCAAAAGACAACATCAATCAATTAGAAAAGCACACTGTAGACCTTGTGTTTGAGGTTCCACCCAGACTTATGGGGTAAAGGCCATATCAGTGAAAAGCAGCGTGTAATAAGCATATCAGCAGACCTTTATGGATGTTATCACTTGTCAAAAAATGATCAAAGCCAAATCTTAGACAACAGATCCCATTTATTAATGCATACATTATACAGTTCCTTAAAAATTCATAGTAGGCACGACAAAGCAGACTTTTGTACAGTTTATTTCGGTTTTGCTCTGTAGATTTGCTTTAAAGCACTTTATAACTATAATAATTATAAATGAAGTTTATTATTACCATTTAAAGTTGTTCTGTGTTTTGGGAAATATGATGATTCATTGAATTCTTGCCAAGAATTAGATGAGACAACTCTTGCGTATGTACGATAAATATGTATATGGCTACATGTACAGCCAATAGCTAGCTATCATATCTTAGCACAAAGACAGGACAGGGGGAACAGGTAGCTTGGGTCTGTCACAAGGTAACCATAATAAAGTCCCTTAATTTCCAGTTTTTGTGCTAAGCTAAGCTAACAGCTGGCTCCCCAGCTCTATATTTATTGTACAAATATATGAGTGGTATCAATCTTTTCAACATATGGCAAGAAAGTGAGAGTAATTTACACAATGTTGAATTATTCTTTTATATTGTGTGGCACATGTATGACATACGGCCTTTGTCTCAGACAGTTGAAACAAAGAAGAAGTTTCGCTTTTTCCTCTCTTGTTTTTTTAGCTGTGTAAACAGTGGGATTAGAAGTAATTATAGTATTAGCTGCAAATATATTTCATTTGAATACACTAAACCAAACCAGTTCTATCACTCAGATAGTCTTTGCTCCTACAGGTTCTAAAACTTTATGTTCGCGTGTACATCAGAGTCAATGTTTGCATGCATGAGGGAAAAAAACAGATTTCATGTCATGCTATCAAATGGAGCACACAAAGGTATGTACACACAACACTGCACAGAGATACACACAAATACATAATAGGAATGTAGTCAGACGCACAGAGCACTGATGTCTGTTATTGCATGCATGTTTCATCAGTCATTGGACTACACATGGAGCAACAGGGAGGTCCTGTGCGCCTTGTTGTTGCTGTGTCTAGTCCCTTGTTAGAGAATTGATGACACTGTCTTTGGAAAACAAACAAGGCGGGAAGCTAAAAAGGTGGTCACTCACCACAACTCTCTGACCCAGAGACACAGAGGCCATAGCAACATGTGAGCAACGCTGCAGCGTCCCCCTTGGAATGTGCTGCAGTGTGTGTGTGTGCACACGCTCCTGTTTGTGTTTGAGTGATACCACAGCTGGAATGTGACTGTCTTGTGCCTGAATGTGTGCCTTTGTGTGTTTTAGTGTCAGCGTTCTGCAGCAACAATCTTAACCTGCATGCAAAATGAAAACACTGTGATAAGAGACCTTGTTGACACTACTTTTTTTTTTTATTATTATATTTGCATTACACTGCTAGATGCCAAAATAAATGTTCCACATATCAATGTCAAGGAAAAGCAGTGAAGGTTTGGCTGACTAACTCATTGATCTGGATGTGACATACTTACCTTGTGGGCATTGTCTTGCCAGAGGCTACTCCTGTCACTCCATGCTCTGACTCACACTTCACATCACAGCGCAGACCGTTGTCCTGAGGCCTCCCCCAGTACGTACACACCAAGCCCTGCTCTGGGCCCCCGAGCCTTGTTCTGGGAGCTCAAATCCCATAATTGCAGAGCTGACAGTGATAGCTAACATAGGAGACACCCTCACCTGGTCGGAAAGAATGAAAACATCTACTGTCAAAGAAGTGAAGTGAGGAGATGAGTGGGGGTGGCACCAGGTATGGGGAAAGTGAGTAACATCTGGGATAGAACAGGAGGGAGAAATAGTAACCCAGTGTTCTGTGATAACCGTTATTAGAATTAAGTAAGTGTATAAGTGTACATTAGGGGTTTATAAAGTGTAACCGATACCTTATTCATAGTTTAGAAATCAGAAATACGCTATTATTAAGGGAAACTTTGTGGTTATTACATTGTGAAGATACAATTGGCTAGTGTATATCCACCAAAAGCATGACTTGTATTTTTAGTTTGCTCTTTAATTCATCGGGAAAACAACACCATCGGACGGTTGAACCACTAGTTTACTGTAATAAAGTTTCAGTCAAGATCAGTGAATTAACCCCTTAAAACTAACAATGGCAGACTTTTTCACAAACATGAAAAGTTGTCCTTATTAATAGGGTAGTACTAAGCTATAAAGCATTATTTAATGGTTTGTTAAGTATAAATATATTCGACAATCAGAGTTTAAAGTAGTATTATGGAACAACATGTAAACACAACTTTGCTGATAACAGTGTAAACAGTTGCATATATATACATGCAGCAACAGTATTATTCATTTGAAGTTGTATTATCTCCGCATTCAGTATTTCCAATCTTTTTTGCTCTGCTGGTCATCAACTATATAAATATCTCTCTTTCACTACTTAAAGCTCTGCAATGTTTACTGGCTAATTGCTAAGTTTGTCTGTCTTCTGATCTGTACTTGGTGGGTAGTGTACAGTGGCTTTATTAAAGCTTTTTCACTAAGAATAGCTGCCCCGATGATAGTGTTGAGACTAAACCAAGACAGTAAAGTTGTGGCCCGTATAAATGAAAAAACAAATAGCTGAAAGACGCTAAAGCAGCATGTACAGCGGAGGGAAAATACAGAGTTCAGTGACTCGTTTCACATTACATGTAGTCATAGTCATAAA
Organism: Sciaenops ocellatus; assembly: GCA_033000465.1. Classification (NCBI taxonomy): domain Eukaryota; kingdom Metazoa; phylum Chordata; class Actinopteri; family Sciaenidae; genus Sciaenops; species Sciaenops ocellatus. The sequence goes on along the minus strand of CP136872.1, from coordinate 14,267,025 downwards.
AATATTGATTAGTGCAGCTAAACTTGGTCAGTCCAGACAACAGTCTCTGTAATATTAGATATTTAGAGCAAGAATACATTTTTAAATAAAAACATTAAAGATATATTGATATAAAACTTTAAGGATTTCCTCCAGACACATTTAAGTAAATTCTTAAAATTATATTCACTCATTCTCCCTTATTCAAAAATCTATGAGTATGCAAATATTGCTTATTTCAAACTCAACTAACTGTCTTCTACTTACCTGAAAAGTCCATTCTTAATTAATGTGAGCTAGAGGCTTTGAGTTTCCACATTACACTTGTGCACAAGGGTTATTATCTACTGGACCCCAACTGGCTTCTTAACTATTTGTGAAGTCACAAAAGCATGCTCATATGTACACATGTTAAACTGAGAACAAGCACAGACTCGTTAGTATTATTAACAAAATGTACCTAAAGTGTTTTACTTACTTATGTAACATAGTGTGTGTGTGTGTGTGTGTGTGTGTGTGTATATATATATATATATATATATATATATATATATATATATATATATATATATATATATATATATATATATATATATATATATAATGTTACTATGTATATAACACTTGTGGATTATTATTACTGAATCATGTAAGCAGCATTTTAGTGATTTGATTTTAACTACTTTATATTCTGTTCAGTATCTCAGTCTGTAGTGATACATCAATGCAAATTTTATAATCTGATCATTTGTTTTGTAAATCTGTAAAGTAACAAGTAACTACTGTAACTACAGATGTCAGATAAATATACAATGTATGTACAGTCAGGTACATTTACCTCAAATTTGTTCTAAGTATAGTACTGAAGGTTATAAGCTCTTCATAAAATATCTCCTATTAGAAGGTGTAACTGTATTAATGTATTTCACCATCACCGAGTCAAACCATGCAACATCCCCTTCTTTTCCAGACAGAAACATTAAGAGAGGCCTGAAACGTGCTGAGTCCTGCCTCCAGTGTGGCTGAGAAGCTTTCCAACAAAGTCGGGCTCCTGGTAGAGGAGAGCAGGCTGGAGTGGCCGACATTTATCAACCACTTCAGTTCTTGCAGACAGCTGTGGGGAGAGCACAGAGGAGTCGGTGTGTTTACGCCACAGCTCAGCCGAGGCCTTCAGGACAGAACAGATGGAAAACCTTGTACATACTCATTTACACAATCTAAAATGCTCTCACTCAAACAGTGTCGAGCCTAGGCATAATAAATACCTGTCTGGTCATTCAAATTGACATTTAAGATAGGATTTCTCCCCTTCTAAAAACAGAGCTTGCACTGTTAAGGATAAAGTCTTGTCTGTGAGTCATTTAACCTCTAAATGTTTGATAAAATACTGCAGAAATCACTCATGCCATCATAGATCTGGTCAGTACCTCATATAAACTCCTAATGCAAACCTTATGATCTTTATTAAGGTTCTGGCACCACCTTGTGGTCAAATATTGCATTGCAATCAAATCCTGACCCACCCACTTTGAGCACAGACATTTGTTGTGACATTTGTCAGTCTTACTACAGAGATACTCATTGGTCAACAGCCTTTCTGCCGGTGTTTTTTTGAACTTTGACCTGACAGGGATCAGTGCTGGGATTGGCTTGGCAGACACATCTTGATTTCTATTGGTAATTGCGCTCACTCCCATTTTAAATTCCCCAAATCCAAGTTGAAGGTGAAAGTCTTTCATCCCTTGAGTTGCTCCCCTGTCACCGCTTGTCGCTGAATTGCTACCACGGTCTCCAGTAAAATACAAAGCAGCTATGTCGGTGTTTTCTGAGGTCCCCCAAGCAGCTCCTGTAGCTGTCTTCAAGCTAACCCAGGACTTCTCTAACGACCAATTTCCCCAAAAGGTGAACCTCGGAGTGGGAGGTAAGATGTCCACAGTAAGTCCTGTAACGTTGGCCGGCGACAGTGTTAGCCATGGTAACGGTATCCTGGAGCAACCAGCTAGAGTTCCAGCTAATGGAAGCTAGCTACCTAGATGCTCATTTTCAAAATATTGTGCCTTTATTGTATTCAAATTGTAAATAATATAGTATATAGATAGGGCAATGTATTTAAATATATGTTGCCATATAAATTGAACGTATGGTATTTAAATATTTAAAGTATATGGCCAGTCTGGTGGTAAAATACAGTTTATAGAGTCACAGAATCTGACTGGTCACATATTTTGGTGTAACACCTGTAAGGTAGGGTTACGTAGTTATTACATGTCCTTAAAATGTCTTGTTTGGTGTAATATTATAGTCATGGTTTATGTTATAATGACATAATTTAGAGTTTCTTTCTGACTGTGGTAGATGAGACTATTTCATCAGACCTTTTGAGAGTAAATACAACTGATCGATTAGTCCTGTTCAGTCATTATACACCAACTACGGATTGCAGCTCTGTTGATAATATAGCCTTGTTATGTAATATCATTGCATCATTGCACAAAGGATTGTCTCTGTCCTTGTCCTCTCTGGTTTCTCTCTCTTTCTCCCTCTTGCTGTAACCCTGTACAGCAACCTCTGTAGACTGGGTAGTCGATTGGATTACTGTTCCCTCATGGTACAAGAACAAGCTTCTCGCAGCGGTTTAAATATGTATGGCTTAGTCCTGCTTCTTTACCAATGCAAGCAAATGGCACATTTCTGTTCAGTTTTAATCTTCTTTAAAAAGTAGTAATCCGTACTGCTTACATTGCAAAGAAACAGTGAGAGAGAGACATTGCTGAGCTCTGTTGTGGCAGTGTGCAAATGACACTACATGGCAGGACAAAGCTACCTGAGTCCCCTGATTAGCAGAGGAGGCCGAGGTCTCATAATCCCCTTCTCTGTGCAAGACACAGCGCTGCAGATCAGCCACATGGCAGCTGGGAAATGTAGGCCACACAAAGTGTAGTATATTTAAAAGTCATATCTAACTAAGTAGTGGCAGCTTGTTAGTTGAAAAGGTTTGCTTTATCTTAGTCGATAATAAACTCAATATCTTAGTTGTTTTGAAGACATCACAGGCATTTTTTCATTATCTGACATTTTCTTGACTAAATGATTAATCAATTAACCTAAAAAACAATCAGCAGAATAATCAACAATAAAGCTAATTGTTAGTTGAAGCTCTAATCATATCAGCTCAAGACTGATCAATTATTTTTCACATATATTTGTACCTTTTATGCCATTGTTGAAAACGAAACCTCACTGTAGGCGATATTTACCCTGAGACTTATTAACTAGTTGCAAAGCAGAAGTGAATAGCCTCTGTTCTGAAGGTTAAAATGCTATTCTTAGTCGTTATCAGGTGGCAACATGCCATTCAACTAATTGAAACATTCACAGATGAAAGTGCATTCGTGTTACAAAATCACTGAACTGATCTTTCCAGGGTTATTTGACACAGCTCCAAATGCATTAAGCTTCATAAATGGAAAAACTCGAGTTCTGTTCTGCCTCCTTTTCAAATCACAAATATCAAGATTGCCAGATATTTGGCTCACAAGAGAAACAACTGGTTTCCATTTCAGATAAGTATTATTTAAGAAAACTCCACCACAGGAAAGGCTGCTCTTCTTAGCAACCTTGTTTTAATTGCATCAAGGCTTCACTCTTTCCTCCACCTTTTGTTTAATACTGGTTTCCTTGAATTTTTCCTTGCAGCCTACCGGACAGATGAAGGCCAGCCGTGGGTTTTGCCAGTGGTGAAGAAGGTTGAAAAGATCATTGTTCATGACGACAAGCTAAACCATGAGTATCTGCCCATCCTCGGCCTGCCTGAGTTCAGATCCTCGGCCTCCAAGATCGCACTGGGAGATGACAGCCCTGCCATCCAGGAGAATAGGGTTTGTGTAGTAAAGGCCATGCTATGTTTGAGTTTTAAACCCATTTACATATAAACTAACTGTATCTGTCACTGCCAGGTGGGTGCTGTCCAGTGTCTGGGTGGTACTGGTGCTTTGAAGATGGGTGCAGAGTTTCTCAGGCGTTTCTACAATGGCAACAACAACACCAAAACACCTGTCTATGTGTCTGCACCTACCTGGGGTATGTATACACACAAACAAACAGTACAGTAGACAGAGAGGAAATGAAGATGCAATCTTAAAAAGGACTTTGAATCTATAGACTCACTATAGACTCTCAGACTCATATCAGAGACTTTATCAGTTTGTATGCAGCAGTATTCACCTTTTTATCTGGAGGACATAAACAATAAAATGAGAACACTGATATCAGTTATTGTTTTTCAGAAAATCACAATGCTGTATTCACCAATGCTGGCTTTGAAGATGTCCGTCCATACAAGTACTGGGACGCAGAGAAGAGAGGACTTGATTTGGCTGGTTTCCTTGGTGACTTGGAGGTCAGCTGTGTATGATTATATGACTCTGGTACTGCGTAAGTCATCTTCATTAGGAGTTCACGGTACTTCCTCTTTTATCTGTTTCCCACAGAGTTGTCCAGAGCACTCCATCTTTGTCCTGCATGCCTGTGCCCATAATCCAACCGGCACAGACCCCACACAGGATCAATGGAAGCAGATCGCTGACGTTATGATGGTATTATACTCACTATTGTCTGTACTGATGACTCAACTATCACCACTAACATTAGGTGTCAGTTTGAACAGGATGGTTTTGCATGTTTAACGTTTATCACAATGCGTGGATCGTTTCATTTTTTTTTTTATATCCTGTTCTTTTCCAGAGGAGGAAGCTCTTTGTGTTCTTTGACTCGGCTTATCAGGGATTTGCCTCAGGCAGTCTGGAGAAAGATGCCTGGGCAGTACGCTACTTTGTCTCCATGGGCTTTGAAATGTTCTGCGCCCAGTCGTTCTCCAAGAACTTTGGCCTCTACAGTGAGTGACCCATGGGTGCACTGAATTTTACATCACTTGCAAGAGAGTAATAAAGACTGACTATCTTTATGTTGTCTTAAATCACAATGGCAGTCACAGCATACTTTTATTTATTTAAAAAAAAGTGTACTTACTGAAAAGAAGAAACTATGTAAAAAAAAAATTAATAACCTTAATCCACTGTCTTATTTTTAAACATGACAAAATACTGCATATGATCAACATAGCATATGGCTAATACTCAGTTTGCTAAAAGGTAAGGTATCGGCAGCACTGTAGACTGGTACCAGTAGATGGAGATGTATCAGTGCCGCCACCTATAGGTAAATAAAGTAATGGCTACTATATTGTTTTATATTTTACACGTTCTTTCCCATCAGATGAGCGTGTGGGCAACCTGACCGTCGTGGCCCGTGATGCAGATAACCTGAAGCGAATTATGTCCCAGATGGAGAAGATTGTCAGGACCACTTGGTCCAACCCACCATCTCAGGGAGCACGCATTGTCGCCATCACTCTGAACACACCGGAGCTCTTTACTGAATGGTCAGCACAAAATAACAAACAGAAAGAACACTTGAAACACCGCATGAGATAGAACGGTCATAAAAGTGTGTTTTTGACTCCAGGAAGGACAATGTGAAGACCATGGCTGACAGAGTCTTGTTGATGAGGGCTCAGCTCAAAGCTAAGCTCCAAGCTCTGGGGACACCAGGGACCTGGGACCACATCACAGAGCAGATCGGCATGTTCAGCTTCACAGGACTGAACCGTGAGTACAAAGACAGATACACAGCTCAGCACAACCACCACACACACACACACATCCCCATAGAAACCAGTATATTTAGCACTGCAACTTGGTGCAATTATACAGAGCATTGTTGAACTCAGCTGTATCTCTAAAATTCTGGTTCAACAGAAAATAACTAAATTTATGATCACCACGGTTCTAAAAACCAAACCATAAAGTTACCAAACATATTCAGGATGTGTATATTTTCTTCACATCTCAGAAGAGATACAGAAATAATGCTATTTTATTACTATATTTATTAAAATTAGCATTTGTTCATACTACACAATATATTTCCCTTTTTATACACATAAATATCTAAAAGGATCTGTAAAGTGTCACAGTTTTCTGCTGTATTTCCTGCAGCCAAACAAGTGGAATATATGGTGAAGGAGAAACACATCTACCTAATGGCCAGTGGTCGTATCAATATGTGCGGTCTCACCACCAAGAACATAGACTACGTGGCGGAGTCCATCCATGAGACCGTCACCAGCGTGCAGTAGATGACTGCACTGCCAACACTTCTCAGCACTTCCATCTGCCCGGCCGTGAGCCGCCTGATTCCAGGGAAAGTGTTTGTGTCCGACAGATTTCCTGGAGCAAACACAAACTCTCATTTGCACAAACATACAGACAGCTCTGTTTCCCCTTCCTCTCAGTGTTTACGCTAAGCTAGATTAGCACCCTGGACCTATTACTATGTGGATGCACAGAGATGATCAAGATATTAATCTTTTCATCTGAGACAGCAGGTATGAGAATTATTACTTTCAGTAATTGTGTTTAGAACTTGTCCCTCTGTTTACTTCGTGTAGTTTATGATTATTGTTTGTGTCATTATCAGGACCTTTAAAGGGCTTTGTACATCGGTGACAGTGTAATAATTATCTCAGCAGTGCTGCCTCTAATGTCTAAAAATGTTTAATATCACACTGTTATGATTCTTCCATTCCAAGTTTTAATTAACACATTTCCAATTTTATTAGCTGGCAATAATTAGCTTGTATGATCAGCAGTTGTTAAGAACACTTGAATAATATTAGCATAACCAAACTCACTTGATGTAGCTTTAATCTTGAAGCAATTGTAGTACATGTAAGTATTTATACTCCTCCATCATGAATGAATTAGCAGTTTTGCTGGATGCACTGTGAACAAGAGAGGAGTGTTCTCAGGAAGATATTTTTAACTATGTAATTTATTAATGATACTGTCTTTTACCCAGTGGGGTTATACTAATTACCTCATGTTTAATCTGTATTAATGCAGCACAAATGGCACTGAACTGTCCAAACCGGTGACTCCAGAGTTTCTGGTTCTGTCAGGTACCTGCCAGGTATATGTTGAGTTTGCACAGTTTGTCTGCACTAGTGCACTCTTATGTAAGACCCTCATATCAGTGGCACAAACACACTAATGATCAACCAGTTTGCTATCGTTATCACTGTGCACAGTGTATCAATAAAGCAGTTGTACTGTTTAGCAAATGAATTCAAGTTGAAAATGTCCTCACCGACGGTCCAATGAGGTGAACTAACTACTCTAATAAAGAGCTATAAACAGTATGTTTGTATTGTTGTCACATATGTTGGAATTTATGATTTATGCAACAGCCTTTACAAATATACGAAAGTGAGTGACAAGAAAAAAGAACAATATACTTTATAGTATATATAAATGGTGGAAACAAAACAAAGAACACAAGAATTAATAGTTCAGTCAATTTATTAATAATTTAATTATTCCCTGTTTAAATTATATGTTCTGTCTCTTGATATCTTTGGGTGACTTATATAATCATCTGAATCTTACATTACAAAATGTAACATTGCTTTTTGTACCACAAATAAACAGGATACCAATCCTTACAAATATAAATCAGTGTAACCAACTGAAAAATCTCTCCAAGCCTTCAGCTGAAAGCGTTGCTGATTCACACAAATCCTCTTGCTCTGTCAGTTGTCAGATCAAAAGACTTCCCGTTGCGTGTTATGTGTACGTAAAGGGTTCAATGTGAATAGCTTAGCAGTGCACTATCCTTTGTACTTCCATGGCCTTACCAGGCAGAATGAATTATTTCACTGAGTGTCCCCAAACACCACTGTGTGTGTGTGCGTGTGTGTTTGAAGGGAGGTGGTGGCTTGACGTCAGTGTGCGTCACATAGCTTTCCTCTTTCATATCTCGTTCTCTCTGTTCTGTGGAGCAGTGCACCTGCCAAGATTTTGCAATTCAGATCAGCTTAGTCCAACCTGAGCTGCAGCTGCCACTAAAAAAGGATCAAATCATTATTTCATTATTGCAGTAATAGATAATTTCTAGAACAATGGTTAAAAAATCTCCCTCAGTGAGCAGCATTATATGGCCTCCAGCGCCCTCTTCAGTAGATACAGTGACTTCTGACCCTTTAGGAAGTCCCTTTGAGCAACAGTGTTTCGTTTCTTTGTTCCATTCATCGTACTTATCGCTTTTTTCTCAACATTAACAGTTAAAACTTCAAGATGCTGGCTCATAAAATCTACAGTCACTTACACACTGCACCTCTGTGGGTATTCCTCTATTTGTATCATCCTATTCATGCATCCCTTTCCTTAAAGCATGCACATGGAAACACGGGGCTTTCTACAGAGGATAATTCTAAAAGCAGCAAAAGCAGCATAAACAAACATGCAAGTAGCAACTATTTTTTTCTTCAAGAATACTAGACCCCAAAGATCCAAAACCCTGTAAACCCCTAGCTTATATTTAATTGGTGAATGCAGCTTTAGTGACTAATCCTGTGACAGATGAACTGTACATAGAAAAGGAGCTAATATGATGAAGTTGAAATTGATGAAATTAAGCGCTCCTATCCGTTCTACTGAAAGCAATCAAACAACAAGCTAATGATTTTTTTAAAATGTCAAGAGAAAAGGTGAATGAGTGACAGTGCTTTTGATAGAAACATTAAAATTGTGTCCATACAGCTACATATGCAGAGAGCAGTGTGGTGATAAATTCAAGCCGCTTACAGTATGTTAGATGACTTATATTGCTGTATTCAAATTACTTTTGGTAAGTCAGGACACTTCCGTATAAAAATTAGGTAAGAAATTGCGTTAATTCTAGCACGGGCATCTTCAAAATTGTGCATACCCCTCTAGAGTTGCTGAAAGGTCAGTGTATACAATAAGTAGTCATGGCTTTTTCATAATTGTGTAAAAATTGTGCTCTTGTCTGGTGACTTTTTCTTGTTAGCTGATGGCTAGCGTTTCAGGTTGTGTTGGCAGTAGGTGGCACCCTTATGGCAACATTAGGACAGTTCCCTGTGCAAACAACATTTTCAGTATGTGGGAACTGCTTTGTAATAACAAATAAATCATAAATATGTTTGTATAAATTGTTGGATAAAGTAAAAGGTTTGATCTGGTTCAGATATTATGTAAGAACCTTGTTGAGAGATTGTGTAGAGCCCACGTGAAGTATAGGCAGAGTCTGGTATTAACTCAATAACACATTATGGCTTATAGCATGATCAAATGTCAACATTATGTATAGAGCTACTATAAAAAGTAAAACATATACAAGTTTTGCCTTGTTTACTACAAAACATGATGAAAACCTGCTGAGATCCATACAGTCCAGTTTAAGGCTACGAATACTATGTTGTTTAGATTCCCATTCCCTTTAGGGTGGAGAGTTAGGCAGAGGTGGGACAGAGTGTGCCAGTGGGGACCTGAGTATTAGTGGTGGCTACAACAGATAAGATAGCTCAGTCTCCCGTGAGAGTTGTGTTGGAGCATGGAGGCAGGCTATGAATGGGTGGTTGTTCTGTAAGGGAAACCAGTGAGTGAGAAAGAGGAAGAAGGTGTCACTGTGCTAGCTCAGCACTGGCAATTGGTCTGAACCTTCCTCCAAACTCTTTTCTCCGTCCCGGGACTTTTTCCTCCTCTTGTTACCTAGAAACAGAGAACATGAGTCGTGAGTCATTGATGTCTGAAACTGGAGCTACTGTCTTCTAACAAAAGCAACTTCCATATATTGTTTTTAAACTACCTCACATTTGCCATTAACTGAAATAACATCATGAATAAATAAGTAAATGTGTCATATTGTATCTGAGCCAACAGGGACAGCTGCATCTGGGGAACGTGCTCTGCGGGAAGGAGTAGGTTGCAGCAAGGGACATGACACATCACCTGTTGCTAAGATACACCCGGCACTGTTCCTGTGTGTGACAGAAAAGTTTGCGCACATCTGACGGTATGTGTGGGTGTGCTGTCAAACCGGTGTCGGTGACAAATACGCTCACTCACTCAGTTTACGCAATAGCTTCTTTCCAATGTTGTCCTCAGAGCCGGACAGAGACAGAGAGCTGATGAAGGGAGAGGTGGACAGATGAGATTCTGTTGGCACATCTGAAGGAGGAAGATCAAGAGATGAGAGTAAGATTAAGGGAATACTGCAGAAATGACAGGTGGAGTAGATAGAGCATAATAACCCATAGGCCTTCAGTGATATGTAAATATACATCCTATCTGATAGTAGGAGTAGAATGGGATCACAAGACTTTCTAGATTTTCTGTGTACTTTGGCCAGAGAACAAACTTAAAAGTCAGCTTTGAGTCAGTTTAGAGTTTTTGGCATAGGAATCTAGGATTCATGAGCTTGTTTCCAGGAGCAGCACTCACCATCTTCTCCATAATTTTCCGTCCTGTCCTCGTGAATGTAGGGAATCTCATCCATGCGTAGGAACACAGTATCGTTGGGACTCCTCTGCCCATCAGATTTACTGCCTGTGAGGACAGAATTAGACCAATCAGCCCTAAGTCAACTGCAAGTAGCTACATAACAGCAGCTGGTTTATAGCTCTGCCTGTAGAGGGAGGTAGAGAACTTGTCTTTTTTTATATCACGACGATGGCAGCCAAACTAAAGACGAGCTACAACCAGTAGGAGGGATGTAATTGGTGAAATCTGCTGTATTGTCACTGAACATAAAAACTGGTGGTATATAAGTGGACCATCTGTCCAGTAAGTTTTCTCAATGACACTAACATACACAAACTGTGTGTCGTGTTACACACAGCGTGAGACAGATGGTACGTAGGAAATCCTTTAAGCTTTGAAACCAGTACAGATTGCTTTATGCCACGTTTGCACCAGTTATGTCAGTGAGTCACTATGTGTGTTTCACTTTACTGATAATATAGTGAAAAATGATGGTATGTGGAGTATATGGAGTGGCTTTTTACAGAATTTGTTATCACTGGACCTGCATCATCAATTTTCAAGTTGCTCCTGACCAGTCAGAGCATCAAATAGTTAAATTAATCCTGCATGGCTGCTGTCAGACAGGTTTTTGGCCCTTACCCCACAAAGCACTCTAATCAGCATGTTTGATCCTTTGAACATCCTGTTTTTCCCTCTTCAAAAGAAGTCTCTACCAGTCTGATGGATCGTGAAGTTCATATTGAGCGTTATGGAGCCAGATCATCATTTATATTTTAAGGATTTTGTGTTGCTCTAAGAGTGAGTGCAAACGCAGAATCATCAGAGAGATGCATGTAACTAGAAGGGAGCAGGAGGATATCATACTTAGGGAGGAAACCAAGTATTGAGCTAAGGAGGAAGGAAGGAATTAAAAATAGATGGTGATGTTGGGTGCTAAAAGATTTTCATCCCACATGTCGACATTTGACCACTGTGAGACGGACATGGGGTGTCCAAAATAAGACAGAAATTTATCTTTGATGAAAGATGCTCATAATTAAGGCTGTGGATTGCTGATATTTTGTGTTTTCACAATTTTACTCTTCTGTCAAACAACACTGTAATTATACAGTTAGCAGCTACACTACATTAATTGGATTAATAAATCCAATTTAAAATATATTTTTCCAGTTGAGAGAAATTGTCACATTTTAGAGGATTGAAATGATGTTTGGCATATTCGCTTGAAAGAAATCACTTAAACAATTAATTGATTATCAATATTGTAGTACATTAATTATCTGTGACCTAATTAATTGTGACTAATTATTTTAGCACTTAAACCAACTCACTATAGCAACATAAAAACAATCTGTATAGCTGACATGTTGTCACAAAGCGTAGACACTACTTACGGACGATACGGTTTCTTTCATTGAGCTGGGAGGTGTTGCGAAGGCCACCATGGGGATGGAGATGTGCAAGGCGTGCCAGCCCCAGTCGAGTGTGTGCGTGTGTGAGAGGGAGCGCGATGCTGTGTGAGCGGGCCTCTGGGACCGGAGGCCTTCCTTTAGCATCAGGATCCACTGGGTCTGGTGTCTGGGGGGAGCTGTCCATTCTGGTGGCCATTAGGGCATTCTGGTAGTGGTTCTTGGTGATCTGTTTGCACATAGAAAGCAAGTATTAACATCAGCATATACCTTTATGCCTCTATCTATCTGACCCCAGTGAAGGTGGACATGAGGGAACATGAACTGTATGGGAGAAAGTTGAGGAGAGGTTAGGGTTAAAGAGGGCACATCCATCATTTAAGGCTAAAATATTCATGGTTGAAATGGAGCTCAATTATCCGCAGTGATTAAAGGAAAGAGGGAGTATGGAGGGGAGAGCGAGAGACAGGATGTCTGTGTTCAGTCAGAATCAGGGATTAAGACATATCAAAGGCAAACGCTGCAGCAGAGGAAGAGTTTGCATTTTCTGGTATTTTGAAGATTAAATGGAGGGAGCATAAAAGTTCAGTTGCTTGTGCTCCCAGTTTATTCACCAGGAAATTATACACTTAATTGAGTTTATAATAACAGTGGTTGTTGTTTTTTTTTTACATGTTTCTGTGTTGTGTGTGCAGGCATTTTTGTTTGTAACCTTGATGATCTGCAGGTCTGTGAGCTGTCGGACTGAGTAGTCTGGTAAGTAGACCCCTCCTCCTGTAGCGAGCTGACCCACACTGCCTCCACTCAGTAATAAATCTGATTGGTTGAGACCACTGGCCCGGGAATTATACCTCTGACCTGAACAGAACAGAGGAAGAAAACACATTTAATTGTGTATTTCATACATACATCATCGCTACTGGGTCAAAGACTGTTATAAGAAAGTACAAAAAGAGGTCACACACCCAAATCTATCAAAATACTCCTTAATTATATATTTTTTTCAGTTGCAAGCTCATTTGTACTTTGACTATAGTCGCATGCAATTACATACAGTTTTCAGTAATTCAGGAAAATTATTGTTTTTCTGAGTTCAGTAAGTCTCACATCCCCTCTATGATATCATGCTTAATTCATTTTAATGGACTTGTATTGTAGCTAACTGTTGCCTTCATTTCAGTGTGTGTGTGTTCTTAGAATCAGTATTTTTAGTTCATAGGATGATCAGGAACATTTTTCAAACCACTGATAAATGTGTTGTTACATAATCAAGGCCAACTCCTAACAATATAATTTCAATCTGTATGGTGGCATACATTTAAAGATGCTTTCATCTTTCTACTTTTGATTAAGCTATAAAAGAGCAGGGGAAACGATAATTTCAGTAACAGCAGCTATCTATATATAACATGCTTTTGAAAGATGATTGATGGTGTTAGATATAAAAGTACTTTGTGTGCGTGTTGCTATGCAGGTCCCTTTCCTTCTCCTATATTCTGCGTAGTTTTGAGTGGAGCGTTGCCTTGCAGAGTGGCAACAAATGCTGTTCTTGTAATGACTCAGAGAGCAAGTAAAAAACATCTCTTTGCAGCTGCTGAAGAGAAAATTCTGGATTTTGTGTTGTCGTAAGACTAAGAGGGGATTTCTAAACATTAACCGGGTTCTTCCAAATTGTTTTAAGCTCACCCTGAACATCACACATGCAAAACATGCACACAACCACCACAAGAAACAGAGAGAGAGTGAGTGAGAGACAGGCTTTTATGCTGGCTCTGCAGTCTTAGCTGGATTTCATATAATCCTGTGCAGGTCATGTCCTTCCACTGGGAAATTCTCTGAAATCACTTCTTTTAATTACTTACTTCCCACGGCTGCTGCTGCTGCTGCTGCTGCTGCCGCCGCTGCTGCTGCTCTTGCAGGCTGACACTGTACAGACCACCACCGGCACTGCACCAATTTTTTTATTATTATTGCTGAATTCTCCCTGTCGTTGTCATCATTATCACCACCGTCACCCTCATTGTGATTTCCCCCTAAATATTGATCTACATTGCTTCATGTGTGCGCGCACTTACTTACCAGTAGGCAGTGGTGGGATGAGTGCTGGCATGCCATAATAGGAAAATGCTCCATTTTCAAACCGGAGAGCTTCCTTTCCTATCTCTACCTCCACCCGTCCCTGCAATGTCAACACAGCCATTTACATGCATTAGATGTGAGCTCTATGCTAATGGTGTGACAATGAATTGATTATCTATATAATGGAGCCTCGCATACAGGAAAAAACAGTCAATTCAACAATATTACGCACAGAATTCATCTGCAATGGCCTTAGTATTATTCACAATAAATGAAGGCTTAAGACTCAGCAGCAGAGTTTGGGATTTACCTGCAGAATGAGGACAAAGTAGTCGACAGGTTTGTTTCTCTGGAAGAGATAGTGTTGAGGGGCGTACTTGTTCTTGGGGTTGAACTTGAGTTCCTGCACAATGCTGGGATGTTTAATGAGACGCAGCAAGATCTTCTCTGACAGGTGACACGGCCTGAAAGGTTCCACCTCTACAAGAATAAACGCATATAGACACACATACACAGCAAAGCAAGAGTCAAGGAAAGAACGCAATGTTCCCTGTCACATGTCCTTATCCTTGTTTTATCCTCCAACCACTGTGCACACTCACAAATACTCTGCATATAGTTCGTGCACACATGCAGAAACACACATACAGTGCTACCTGTAGCCAAGAAGCGATGTGTTGCCAGCAACAATTGGGGCGAGATCTTCACTTTCAGCTCATTTTCTGCCAGTTTGAAGATAGAGAAATCCTGCTGTTTCCTCTCATGGTTGGATACTCGCCTTTTGTTTCGATTATCAGCTATAAACACACAGATTGCAAATCATATAAAATGCACAGTATACAGTTAAGATTTCAAATTTTATTTATGCTCTGATACCAGCTGAGGGACGTAAATGTATTGTTAAATATTCCACATAAGTACAGTATTCTTGTTGGCACCACAAGGAAACTACTTTGAGGTGCCACTGGCCTCATCAGTTGATGCTAACAAACACTACAAATTTATAGACACGATTTCTCTTAGTAAGTTTATATACAGCTGCAGACAGCGCAAGCTAAACACACCTCTGATTTATTAATTAGCTCATCCTCTGCAGATGTATTAAATATATTATATTCCATTAAGTACATCGTAGCTGCAGCAGGAACAGCTGGCGCTATAAATGCCTGAAGTGCTAAGTCTGGAGAGATTAGCTCCCCTGTGCTATATATACACACACATAATTATGCACAAGCAGACACACAAAAAACCCAGAGTTCATGAGCACCCACACACGTGCACCCATGGCGGAGGCTGCTTTGCACACTCTGCATGTAATTACAATTGTAGCACACTTCAAAATGTTATGTTCATTTCTTCTGGGAGCAGGAGCTTTTGCAGGAAACGTGTAATAACGTGTCATTTTTCTGTAATTGTATGATGCAAACAGAAAAATTCAGCGAGCAAAGAGATAGATTAGATTAGATTAGATTAGATTAGATTAGATTAGATATGAAATGAAGAGAGTTTGGCATTTGAGTGTCTCTCTGTGGAGAGTCTTTCCAGTCAATTAAAGATGAGCGGATTATGGTGATTATCTGTGATTCTGGACCATTTATTCACATTATTTAATTATGTATCAGCAAGGAGCAGCAAACAACAGGGGAGAGAAGGTGCAATCAATAGTTTAATTAGAAAATAATGAGAGGAGATAGTGGACGAAAGGAAATTGCAATATACTATCAATGCAGAAATGATACTTCCAATATTGCAGTTCCATCCGCAATATTGTATATGTAGACAAACGGAGCATTTTCCAGTGATGTTGTGGACCACAGAGTTGAACAAACTCTGTCAGCAGCTGTGACAAACTGAGAGAAAATCTATTGAGTGTGGAAGCTGAAATATAATAAAATTGATTCACAACTAATGCAACAGTGACAGTGAAAATGCAGCTTCACAATCAGTGTGTTTATGCATCATACGTACTATACAGGTCCGTCTCATCCACAATCTCAGACTTGATGATCTCCTCTATGACATCCTCCAGGGTGACGATGCCCATCACTTCATAGAAGGGGTCTCCCTCCCCTTCGCTGTTCACCCTCTGCACCACAGCCAAGTGGGATTTACCTGTATTCATCAGAGAGGAAAAAAGGGTGAGTAAAAATGTTTTCCAAATGTGAGTTTAGGCTTAAAAAAAAGCTCATGCAATGGGATGGGAGGCAACGTCACAGGATAAAAATAACACAAGCCTCCAACTGGATCTGTGCAGTCAAGATGAAAATCGGCATTAAAACACCAACTGTGGCTGAGAGACCATGAACACAGGAAAGACCTCTCTTTTGAATATGATTGAATATGATTTCAATGTCAGGACAGCCCTCATGTTTGTGTGCGTGTGTGTGTGTGTGACTCTACAAGAAGACAAGTGGGCTTTGAGGGATTAGTCTGGAGACACTTTGACAGTTTGGAAGACTTGGCCCTTACATAAACACTGAAATTACGCAATCAGTCTGGGGATGCCTGCGTCTACTGATGAAGCTGCCCATGCTGCTGCCAACCCTGTAAACACACACTTAAATACACACCACGCACACACGCACATACACATTTTACACATCACATGAGCTGACCCAGCCTTCCCACTCAGTAAATGTTAGGCTGAACACGACATGCCTGCCAGATACAATGACACAGCTCGCCAACAGCATCTCCGGGATGAGACAATAAAGCAAATGTGACAAGAAGTTAAAGTGCCACCAAACCTGTACATCACAATGAGACAAAAACAGGGGGGATGTTTCTTCATTTTCAACCCACCAAAAGCACAAAGATTTTACGAAAATATTAAACTTAATGTCGTCATCGCTGCCATGGTTCAGCTTACGTCAACAAATAAGTCTGTTTGCTGGCCAAATAAGTTATCTAACCAAATTTGTGATGTCACTTAGGACTCAAAGCTTTCACCAGAAGCACATAAACAGTCTCCAACCTCCCTTCGAACAAAATCAGTGGCTTATATGAGATGGGCTGATTTAGGGGATCACTGCCAAGGGATAAAATGGATCAAATGCTTTAATCCATTGCAACAAGAAAAAAAAAATCCTGATTGACTGACAGGCAGCCGCCTCCAAACATGAGACTCTGGCTGTGCGAGATTGGCTGAGATGGTGAGGTTGTACTCGGCACTCAGGTCAGCTTGTCTGAAAAGCTCAGGTGAGTCAGAGGTGGATTTTGCCATCAGCTGCTGACATGCCCGGGCACCGCATTACATCATTGATATGTTACGTAATAATCTTGCAGAACGACACACACACACACACACACACACACACACATTTACCAGACTCACAGACACAGACACACATGCTCGAGGCGAAACTGGGTCTACCATGGATGTCCCTTTTGCAAATGTTTCTGCTCGGCCAGTTTCCCGTGCTCCTCCAGTCTATGTTTATAACTCCATGTGTTATTTTAGATCGTGTTAGCGTTTGATTGTGCATTATGTGCACATTTGTTATCTGTGTTTTCTGCAAACATTACGGCCATACAGAACTATGGAAGGAAATAATGCATTGTTTATATCTCTGCACATATACAATAGATACAATTATTTAAAACATAATGGCTATTTTGTGTATTAAAATGTTTGTTTTTTGGCAGAATTGTATGCAGTGGTGGAAAGTAACTAAATATATTTACTCAAATACTGTATATCTTGATATACTTGTACAGTATTTTGCTCCCATGGTTACTAGTTTCTGTTCAGATGAATATTTTACATATAAAACATATGATCAGTTTATTATAATGTGATAATGTAACACTGAAGGGGTCATAATACTTCTGTACTTTTACTAAATGGTGTGTTATTGCTACTTTTACTTAAAAAGATCTGAATACATTTTCTATCACTGTTTGTGTCACTCATTAAACTTTCATGCCATGAAAGCATCTATGCATAAAGAGCATAGCTTGCTATATCAAAGCTAAAACATGATTTTTGTGTGCATGTTTTTTCCACTGTGCAGTATGTTTGCAGTCTCCCATTACATTTTTTACATTACTGATGACATTTCCATCCTCTCCTCTCACACAGGCCTCACCCCAGCCCATCATCACCCTTCTCAGTGAGACATCCTCACAGCTTCCAGCCAGGCTTCCTGAAACAGCAGGAGCCTTTAATCTATGAGAGCAGAGTAGGAAGGAGGCGAGTGAGGAAGGGAAAGGTTGGAGCTGAATTTTTCATGGTTGCTCTGCAGGATTGGGTGACAACGACCCACAGGGTGCAAGAAGCTTCAAAGTCACCGCAGGCAGACAATTAGCTGCACATAAACAATCCAAAGGTGAACTTCACATTTTCACCTGACTTTATTTTAAACACACAATCTGGTAACTGACTCAGGGTCAAACTTGAGCCCATGGTTCATTTGTGTCGGACCAAAGCTATCCTCCATAATCTCGAACAAAATAAAGCTGTGGACCTCCTGACCTGTAAGTGGCAATCTAATTTATGATCCTGCCAAAGTCACCACCTTGTATCCTTCCACATTCTGCTTGGAGAACTGCTGCCTCTGACCAACATCTGTTGAGCTCTCTTTCTCAATGAAACAGATTTACATCTAAACCCACAACATAAGCCAGTGTCAATGAAATCTTTACATAACAGTCGCTCCAGTAGCCTCGCATACATCTCCATTTTACCTTGTGACACTGTCAGGGGAGCAGTTGGAGCAGTTGGCTACATCAATTCACAATCATAGTCAATGTTATCATCGAGACTCCCCAGAGAGAGGCGACACACTTTTGCTTGACAGTGAAGAGATGCTATCAGTGCATGTGTATGAGAGACTGAGTGCTGTAATACAGTTATCAGCAAAGATGGTTATCAGACAAAAGAGGTGTGAGTCAGAGAGAGAGAGACGGAGATGATATGCATTGCCTCTGTTGCCATTCCAGTGAAGGCAAATGCTTCCGCTCTTGCTAAATTCCTCTTTAAACAGTTCAACATTACATTAAAGTGTGCATCTGATAACTGATACACATGGCATAATATAGTCGAGGGGAAACAAGCAGGGGTGGTGGGGGCAGATAAAGTTCACAGTGTTGTTGTCATGGGAAAATAAGTTTTACTACATACTTTTTTAAGATAACTCCATTCTGGTTCTTGGTAGCCTCTAACCTCTGGCTGAACCACACTCACTGTGTGACACTGGATCAGATTTCACATATGGCTCTCACTGCTCTGGGGATCAAAGGGCTTTACTGGCAGGCCCACTGTGAGCCAATGGACTGATGTATACACTTACTTCTGCACTGAAAATTTAGTTTTTAAGTGCACAGTCACTTCAAAGAACATTTTGCTGCTAGGTGGCAGGAGGCAGCCTTGAGACTTTTCTAACAAATGCATATGGCGCCTCACACACTCAACAACTCATAAGTCACTTATAAGTTCTGGACTTTACCTCTTTTAAATTCTTCCAGCATCACATCCAGCTTGGTGTCATTGAACACGCAGTGCATGGGATGCTTGTAAAACTGAGTTATTGTTTTCAGAGGAGTGCAGTCGTCAGGATCCACGAAGGCCAAGTCTTTGACAAAGAGGATGTCCACAATGTTGGACCTATCATTCTCGTAGACCGGGATCCGGGTGAAACCGCTCTGCATCACGTCAGACATGGTGCAGAAGTCCAGCACAGCGTCCGAGGACAACATGTAGCAGTCTGACAGCGGGGTCAGCACGTCCTCTACGGTCTTGGTCCTCAGCTCCAGAGCTCCTTGGATAATGTTGAGCTCCTCTTTGACGAGGTCGTGGTACGGGTCTGTGACACGCAGCATGGCCACCAACTTCTCCCTCGTGTAAAAGTTGCTGATCTCCTGGTGCAGCATGATGTCCAGAATCTTGGAGACTGGGTAAGCGATGGGGAAAAACACCAGCATCAGCAGGCGGGTCGCGCAGAGTGTCTTGGAGGCGATGGCGAGACTGTGCCTGGACGCCACGGAGTGAGGTAAAATCTCGCCAATAAAAAATATCCCCAAAGTACACGAGGCAGTAGAGAGGACAGTCATTCCTAAAATCTGGCACATCCACACCACAAAGCACGTATTTGTGAGCACGTTGCCCAGCACCACAGTGCACAGGATGTAGTTTCCGTGTTTACGCACTGATTCTATTTTCCGTGCGTATTTCTGCTCCTTCTCTGTCCCACTGTTTTGCAGGACACGCAGCTCTACGGGGTCCAGAGCCAGCATGCTGATGTTTAGACCGCTGCAGAGCGCAGACAACCCCAACAAGAGCACAGAGACACCCGCCTGGAGCCAAACATCTGTCTCTGGAGGTCTCTCCACCACCGCCAGCCAAAAGTCTTTGGTACTGAAATGTTCCCATTTGACTCCATCGAACGCGCACATGGAGTAGTATTTGATCACCTCACCTCTGCGCAGGTCTTTAGCAAGCAGCTCCACCAAAACTGAGTTTTGACTTGAGGTGGATCTAAAAGAGCCCAGAAGCTCAATGTCAGAGCTTCGGGCATTCTCCTCTTCGCATGGATTCCCTCTGGACCGGAGCCGCCTCTCTGCGTCCCCGCTGTCCCCACCTGGTTCCTCTATAAACGCGATCCACGGAGCGGCATCAGGTCTGCCGCTGATGTTCAGGTTGTTGGGATGCTCTGTAGCGGGGGATGCGGAGTAGTAAACCCTCAGCATGAAGCGGGTCCCTTCGGTCGCCTTTAGTATCCCATCCTGCACGGACAGCTCCCCGCTCTGGGTGTCTTCTGGCCGGACGCCGAGCAGCGCTGCTGTCGGGGCCGGCAGAGAGGAGAGGGTGACGGTGAGAAAGAGGAGAGAGAACCGGTGCGGATGCAGGATGCTGCATAGAGCATCAGCAGCATCCGCAGCCATCATGCTGAATGAACTACTGAAGGACACAGGAGAAGTGGGTCACGTGGTGTGCGGATGGGATAGATGGAGCAGCTGGGTGGCCATATCCATGAAGAGGAGGATGGGTATGTTACAGAGAGAGAGCAGGGGGGGCACCAGAGTCCTTAAATATACATGACAGACCGTGACGTAGGCCTGTCTTATTTGCTTTCTGCCGCTTTCTAAAAATAGATGGCAGGAAATGCCCAATCATGAATGATTAATGTGATACACACGCGTTCAAACAGCACAGAAAACCCATAACAGGCTAGATATTAGACTAATATCAAAGCAAAACATTTGACTAAAGAGAAATTCACTATTTAAAGGCTCACCACAAACCTAATTCAGGTCATCTATGGCAGAGTTTTAAGGAGCAAAGACAACATTAGATTGCGAGACTCAAATATTACACATCTGACAAGACGCATTATTTTTGCTGTTTTAGTGTCTCCACTAGATGGCAGCATTATACCCTGCTTTAGTGCAGCCTGTTCTGAATCATATATGCCAGCTCAGCAGACTTCAAACTAATGTAATACACGGGATAATGTGTCTGTGCGAATTTATTTCTTTGTCATAAAATATGTTTTATTCTCAAAATTTCCTGAACTAAAAGAACGTGTTGTAATCTCTCAACACATTTTAGAAAAAGTCATGTTGATCATGCAACTTTAAAAAAAGTGCTGTCACATAAAACTCATGGGATATATTACATATACAGACCGACCTGTTTATACGACTGTCATAAATGAAGAGGAAATGTTAATATTAAGAAGTTTAAATATTAATTCACTATAACAAAGTCAGTAAAAGTATTTTTTATCACAACCACAATGAAGTCCCAACAGGAAAATAGGTTATTACTGTAACTGTTATTATTGTGATTATTATAATAATTATTATTGTTATGATTATCATTATAATTTACCGCACATTGATCAGCTGCTCTTGAATACAGAGTGAAGCACAGCCCGACAGTCCGTCGGATTTACGAGGTATGAAACTGAAGGTGAGAACAGAGTCGTGCCAAGTCTTAAACACTTAAATACTCTCTCTGCTCTCCATCAAACACACATCCACAGCAACATTTAGAGGGAAAAAAGACTTTACGCACAAGAACTGAACAATCCGGGTGCAGAGGACCACCAGTGAAATCAAGATTAGGCTGCTTTAATTTTTGTCCGATCCATCCCATTTGAGCATATCAGATAACTCTGCATCGGACAATTTGTTTGCCGATTAAAAAAATGTCTGAAAATCTGACTTTAAAAAAATGACAGAGGATTTATTCTTTCAAAATAAAATCTGCACCCTCCCTCGTATTTCACAATATTTCTGTCGATATATAAACTTTGTCGCTGCTAATAATAATAAGTGAAACACAAAGGAGGAGGACAATTAAAACTTAAAGAATGTCGATATATTTAATTTCCCAACGAAGATCACTCATGATGCTTTACAGAACATTTCTGCGTGTCAGTCTAAACTTATTTCCCTTTAGGACGTTTTTAAAACCCCTGTAGGACTTTCTACTATAATTAAAGCGTCTATTAAATTAATCATATATTATAATCGTCTCTTACTTGTCAGATATCGGATGTCCCCACGATTCTACAATGATGTTATTATTTAAGTGCCCAGAATTTATAATACATTTACACAAAAAGCATGTGTGGGTATCCCTAACGTGTAAGCAATGAATTTCACAATAAAATAATACATTTAATCAACACTGATTACAGTAATCTTTTCCTAAACAAAACGAAGTTTGTAGTGTGTTGTATGAAACAAAGTTCACATACAACAGAAGCAGTCGAGCCCGAGAGTGCCCCTACAGACTGAGTATTTTTCTTTGTATACTAGTGCACCACAACTTATAAATTTAAGGGACATAATTATGCTTGTTCAGAGAACTGGTTTATTTCAACCATCAGTGTTGGTAACTGATTATGTTTCCACACAGAACATGTTTGACGTGTGTAAAAAGATTTTCGTTCAATCAAAGGATTTTATTCAAAACAAGCTGCTGGAAAACTCATTGCTTCAACACAAAGTTAAACGTACAAATCTTACCTTTCACAGAAATATTCTGCTGGGCAGCGAAGTATTTGTCATTGTGCCGTTTTGATTTCGTTTTAAACCGAGATATGTCCAAAAACAATTCAAAACTTCCATTTCAAGAGTCCTATCCGGTCGGCCACAGAAACAGTCACTCCTTATAAAACTGGTGCGACATCCACAGCGTGACAATATAAAGGATTTTGGAAATGGTCTGCACTAACACACCATATTCGCACAGACACACATGTGATTTCTTTTTGAAATATTATACAATTATATTGATGTTTCGTTAGGGTAAAGTTTCGTTTGACTTTTCCTAGAAAAACATCCCCCAAACTGTAAGTGACACGCCAGATGTTCCATGACACAGTTTAATATATAAAACCTAATTCAAGAACTCGTAGCCTACATAAATATATAAAAGTTAAATACCTTTCAATTGAAAACAAAAACTTGGATTACATTGAAACCACATGTTAACTATGATTTCTAGCTGAGCCAAAATGACGACATGAAGCAACATGAAGCTGTAGACTCTTGGTTTCTCCTCACAGGACTGATAAAGAAAGAAAGATACTTTTGGGTGACACAAGTCTCAGTGCTCATGCCGGTTTCCTCTTTGTGTCACAACAGTGTCTCTAAAGGGCATCTGGCACTCAGGAGTGGCCCTAAGCTGCCGTTTCACGTTTAGTTGAAGAGTTAACAGCATTATTTTTACAGATGCGTCATCACAGAATACAGCCTGTTGGATTCTTTTAATGCCTTTAATGGGAACTTTCGTGCGTAAAACCTGAAACGTTAACACCTTGGATAATTTCGCGGTTTAATATATTCGTGAGTAGGTCATGTAGGCCGGGATAAAAAAAGATTAAGCCCGTCTTAACTCTGTATATTTCCTAACATGCAGTTTGCTGCTCATCTGTGAGACAGCAGTGACCTTAAACGACCACTTCTCGCTACAGTGACCGCCTGATGAGACTTTGGCGCGCTGCGCCCTGGAGAGATCACAATAGACTGAACTTTTGTTTCTTGCTCACCAGTGCCCCAAAAACATCTGGAGAGAAAAGTCACATTAAGCATTT
Organism: Sciaenops ocellatus; assembly: GCA_033000465.1. Taxonomy (NCBI): domain Eukaryota; kingdom Metazoa; phylum Chordata; class Actinopteri; family Sciaenidae; genus Sciaenops; species Sciaenops ocellatus. Next base: position 14,243,109 of record CP136872.1, on the reverse strand, counting down.
ATAGGTGAGCTCCATGTGCGGGAAGTTAAATCCCAAATTAGTTTTGAATGTTTTTGAAAAAGGGCCAAACTGTTCATGTTGCCTTCTCCAAATGTCATTGGTCTAAAATAAATGTGCAATCAATCAGTTGTTTGTCAAAACAAAGTGAAGCCTCTATAGTGCAGGAACATGAAATATCCTGTTGACAAGATTGTATCGTTTCTTGTTTAGAATCAGGCCTTCTTTTGTTCTCTTGCAGCGTGTAGCCTGGAGATTGTTGCACTGGGGGTCTAACATAAATTTTCTGTTGGAACGTTTCATTTACAAAGTGCAGCCGACGATGTAGGTTTGAAAAAGGGAATCGACAGTCAGTGATAATTTCTGAGTATGATGCACGTTTGAGTTTGTGCCATTAAAATGTATGGTGGGTAAATCCGAGCGTAGGCGAGTTTAACCACAACTACATCCCTGGATAGGCCTTTGCGCGGCCTGTAACTGCACTACAAACACGTGTGGTGTTCGTTTTTTTTCATATGAGAGTATTGTATATATTTTAGTCTCAATCGGAGATTTATTCAACAGAATAGTAACCTTTATATAAATTATAGAGTCGTATCTTCACAAGATGATTTGGTGCGTCAGCCAAAATGGATTACTCATTTTTGCCAAACCTGAAAGTCTTTTCATCATAATCACCTAATAACATGTAAATTCGTGCACCTACTTGGTGATACTGAGCACTTTATTGCTGGATTGAACTTTGGTTTTCTACAGAATTATGTTTGGATTGTTGTTCAGTTTTATGATTTAAGAAAAATATTGATGTTTATTTCATAAGGAAATATATCTTCAATATTTAGAAGACTCTAAACCTTACCTCTTAAAAACACCGTTAGCTATATAAGCTGAGAAAACTACTTGTGAGCAGTTTGCACTCATACCTCAGAGAATCTAAGAGGGGCGGTGCTGCCTCCTCTCCTCCTCCCAGCTTCTGGCTCTCACAACCGGGAAGGCTGGCTCGGGGCGTGCGCTCTTGTGAGCAGCTCCCAAAAATACTCGGAGGGGCGGGGGGCAAAGGGGGTGAGACAACTAGACAGGAAGACAGATCCAGATCGATGAGACCGAGGTAAAGAACCACCATCGAACTTCGTGGGAGCAGTTTGTTTCGTTGTTTTTTTCTTTTTCTTCTCACCTTTAAGCCTCATTACGCGCGCTGATCCTCCTGCTCTCCAAACCAAGAAGATGCCCAAATCCTCACCTTGCGTATTCCCATGGTCCTCCCTGTGGCTGGCATCTTTGGCTACTTTGGTGGTGCAGTCGGTACTCTCTTCCTCCTACTCTTCTTCTTCTACATATCAGAGACCTGCAACCGGTGGGAAGCGACCGGGCTTCATGGAGAGGACGCTGATTCTCCTGGATGTCAACACTCGCAGTCCGATAAGAGTCCTCAACGACAACTTCCTTTCTTTGCAGCTTGACCCCTCGATAATCAAAGACGGCTGGCTGGACTTTCTGAGGTACCAAAATAGCTTTCCTGCTTACCAACAACATCGATCTGTATCGGTGTCCACCTCCAAAATGTTTGGTGGTTCTTTTATTCATTACGCACGCAGCCACGTTGTCTGAATTGTCATGGAGTGAGCCAGCACGTTTCCTCCTCACTCAGGGTACTAAGCGCTCCAGTGCTCCACAGTACTGAGTGATTTTCATGGAGACTGGCAAAGTCCAAACCTGTCAGATAATTCAATAAGGCAACGTTGAGAGTGAACGATTGGTTCAAAGGCGATCCATTTCAGACATTGCTGCTACAGTACACACTGCATGTTTCTCCTGGTCTACAATGCAAAAGTCTATCTTACTACTTATGAAATCTAATTTTAAGGTTTTATTTTTTATTTATTTTTCTTAAAACAACTAAAATCTAATTTCACTTTCACCCAGTGCCACTCATGTTGTTTTAAAATATTTTTAAAAAATGCGTGTTGGATTGAAATGACTGTCTTTCATTCAGTTTTGTGACTTTTCACCTCAAAATGTCACCACAGCGACGCACACTAACACACTATAACCTTTGCCATTGGCATGGTCGAGATGACCATGGATTATGAATCATGACATTGTAATTCAGAACTTGGCAAAAAAATAGCTTATCAAGAATCCAATGTTTATACTGAACTTTTTAGCTCACAACACAGACAAGACCAAGGATTCATCAGGTCCTGGATTGGATTTAGTAGTATCAGAAAATGTTACTCAATCACAATGTTTAAATCTGCTTCTAAATCACATCTTATCATTTAGAAATGTAGTAGATGATCTCTAAGGATCTATATCCATTTTGCACAGTAAATTTCATAAACTGGACGCCTACAGACAAAATGGTTTACTTTATGTGTGCACCAGTCTTCAACTCATAGTAAAATAAGGCCAATGCAAAATTAAAGATTTTCATTTCCACCACAAACGCTACTACTCCTCTTCACCATTGCTCCCTTTCACACTACTTCCTTTATAACATTGTACTGTTTACTGCTCAATCTTTTTCACAATTAATATACTGTACAGGCCACATTTATCAGCATGAACTATAATCTGAGTAACGTTTGATTAAAATGAAATAAACGCTGTAGTGTACTGTCTGCAGGCCTGTCGGCCGTCTTTTTGTGCATCTTCCGTGTATTTATTTTATAGTGTGGAGCTTAAGCCGACCGCCACGTAGGCTGCAATGACAAATTCATAGATTTACAACAAATATAAAAGTCCCGAATTAACTTTTATTCGTCGTTAAAACTTTATATGCGCTAGATGTGAATTTTCTTTAATGCCACCTAGAGCTAAATTGTTATGTTGTCATGCTGCTTTCGGTTTCTCTCTATATAATAGTTGTACCGTATTATTTTTTTAATATTATATTTGTCATCAATGGTAATTAATTATATGATTTCATTTGCACCCAAAACATAAGCACAGAGCACTTTGTTTTTTAGCAGTCTGTGACAGCTGGAAATAAAAGCAGCAGCTACAGGTTATTGGCCAAACTTCATTTAATCTTCATACACAGTAAACTTTGTAGACTTTAAAACAGTGAAAAAAAGCGTTCATCCTCCTCAAACATTAGCCCCCATGTGTGTGTTATTTCAACCCTTCGTTGCTCAGATTATACTGTCCCTCATGTGGCTGCTTCTTAATGCTTTTTCCACCGGATGACAGATGATGTTGGAGTCGCTGCTGGAGTGTTTTTTTTTTTTTTTTTTTTTTTTTTTGGGCCCGCTGATGTCAATGAGGAAAAACACAACAGTTGTGCTGTCATAAGCCTGCGGTGCTTTAAGTTAGATGACGTCTTTTGTATCTATGTATTTATATTCTGTCTTTTTTTATATTTAGTCAACAGGTCTGGAAAAAAAGGAAAGAACAATCCCGAAAGAAGGATTCGCTTTGTCGCTTTTCCAACTTGTTTCTGCTACTTCTAAATATAATTTATAAATTAAAGCTACAAACATAGATACGATTTTAATAACGCACAGCTGTGACTCTAAATATTTATAATGTGTGTGTGTGTGTGTGTATTTTTGCCCTGTGTGTCCGCAGCTCCAAGCGGCTCGTGACCCTGGCGCGCGGCCTGTCGCCTGCCTTCCTGCGTTTCGGCGGAAAGCGGACCGACTTCCTGCAGTTCAACAACCAGAAGAACCTCGCCAAGTTCAGAGGACCAGGACCAGACTACTATCTGAAGAACTACGAAGACGGTGATTAAACACTTTTTATAACTGCGTAGGCGTCTGCTCCTCGCATGTCCGCGCTTTTCCCCTTTGTGTGAACAGTCAGACGCACTAAATACAATTTCACCACACAATTATTCTTTCCTCAAATTGTTAAGTTGTTTATTTATTTTATACAGCGTCAGTTTATTGTAAAATACAGCAAGTTAGCGGGTTATTATGTGAACCTAGCTAAAACTAAAACTAACTAATTTTTTACCAGTATGAATACATGTATGTATTCAATACAGTATGTATGGAATCCAATGTAATCACACAATAACATATATCTGTGTTAATTTTTTACCAGTGTGAATATATGTATGTATTCAGTACAGTATGTATGGAATCCAATGTAATCAGTAATTTCTGATAGTTTTCAAGTAACTAGTGTGTGTCAAAAAGTACACAACCTTCAAGGTTTCAACAGGTGCTCCAGGTTTTATTTGCTAATCACATTTTAAAACAGTGTTTTTAATTTTTTGATTATTTTTAAAAATCAAAATAGCAACATGAATTCAGTATCATTAAAATCAAAATTATTTAAGCAGCATTCGTTTTTTTTCCATCTGTGCTGTCTTGCAGATATAGTGCGCAGTGACATTGCACTGGACAAACAGAAGGGCTGCAAACTGGCCAACCATCCTGACATAATGTTGGAGCTGCAGCGGGAGAAAGCTGCCACCACACAGCTCGTCCTGCTGAAGGAGCAACTGTCCAACATCTACAGCAACATTACAATAACAGGTAGGAGATCACACACACAAAAATAGGTCTTTTTTTCTGGTGGATGCTCATATCTTCAGAAATGTGTTGTAAGTGTTCTCATTGCATAGTCTGGACTTGTAGGCCTTGTAGGTCATACACATTCGTGCGTCTGTGCATACACACACACACGTGCACTCACACAAGGTTCAAAGCATGCCAGTGGAAACCATCAGCTTTCAGAATGACAAATGTAATTTGTAAAGCAGGAATGTGGAGATGGATAGAGGGGTGCAGCAGCAGAGACTAGTAAACACAGCACTGACATTTTCACTGGTTAACTAAACCTGACCGCAGAAGGAACTCTGGAGTCTTGATTTTGGGTGGGCTGCATTTCTTATCTGTTACTGTGATTGACTGGGATGGAAATGAGGAGCTGCAGGAGAAGAAAGTAAATGAGGGATTTGTCTGTTAAAATTACAGCAGTTTTTGGAATCGTCCATAAACCTGAGCTTGGCAGCGGTTTGCCTAAAAAGACGGGATCCGTGTCAGAAAGGATCAGTTAACACTCTTTGTGTGGTTTCACACAGCTGAAAAATCCAAATGAAAAGTTATTTGGTTGGCTGAGGTAATAGAGCGTTTTGAAGCTATAAGACTAAACTAAACGTGTAAGAAAATAAAATAAAAGACAAAACAAAAGAGAACAACATCATTAGAACAAAAATGTCTTTACTGCTGTGTTGCCAGCTCATACAGAAACACACATATTTCCTATCCTCTTCAGCATCTTCAAAAGACAGTGGGTGGGGATTGTTTTTTTGGGTGGGCAGGGTGTTTATTCCAAAACAGAGAACCACCCAGAAAGTGAGTCTTGAAAGCCAAAGAGCTCCTGGAAAAATCATAGCTGACTTGGGAATTGACCAACAACCCAAAGCGAATACATTAATTTTGTGCTATGTGGGAGTCATACTTACTGTACAAAGCCTCTAAATGGTTAAAAGTTTGAATGTACATAGCCCCATGTTCAGTGTAGATCCAAAAAAATATGAAATATTTGGCCAGGCGTTTTGATAAATTAGGTAAAACAAAGAATCCAAATCTACCTCAAGTGAACCCAGTTAAACGTGTCTCTAATATGTTTGGTCATTATATATGTTTGGTCATGGCCTCACATGAGCAGGTCTGCAATGTGTTTTCCATGTTTTCAGAAGGTCTCGCTTGCCTGGAACAAAGTGACCCTGTATGTGTTGCCGTATGAGTGATAGAGGAGGTTATGAACAACATGTATCAGCTGCGTATTTTCAAATAGTCTCAAGCGCAACAGTCAAAACACGGTCTTGTTGAATTTATCAAAGTAGGCAAATACGTGGAAGAAGAATTGGACCTGCTCGTGTGAGGGGTCAGTTCACAGGTTTAGTCCAGGACTCGTGTTGATAGCACCCTATCATTAATTTTATAGTGTTGCAACTGTGCTAAAAGACATGGTAGCTCTTGCAGTCTTTAATTTTGTCGCCGCAGGAACTAAGGATGTTCAATGTAGGCTCAGCGTTTTCACTATTGTGAACTATTATTGTAGTTTTCATGAATCAAATATATTTTCTTTAATCAAACATGCTGATAGTGATTATGTGATGATACTTTTGGGTTGTTTTCGTATGCTGTTTACATAATTGGCATTTTTAAGATCAGTGCAGAAATGTGGATGTGAAGGCCAGGCAGGTAGACGCATGCATTGTATATTTAATTCAGTAGTGAGGAACAAAAGGTGATATCACGCGGCTATCATACCAGCTTTAGGACCACCAAAAGAAAGAACTGAGACTACCTTACAGTAACCAGACAATATCTAGTCTCATCGTAATGAAATGACGTTCTCTTGATAGATTTCCCAGCTATACACCATCATACAATCATTATCTGAATTGTTGTATCTTGGTGAAAAATAAACTAAAACCACGGTCGAGACAACTAGCAGCTGTCTCACACATGTGGTATAGTGCTAATGTTTCTTTTTTTTTTTAAGATATTTTTTTGGCCTTTTCAAGCTTTATTTTTGATAGAGACAACTGAAGAGTGACAGGAACGTGGGGAGAGAGAGATGGGGAACGACATGCAGCAAGGGGCCGCAGGTCGGATTCGAACCCTGGGCCGCTGCTGAGCCTTCGTACATGGGGCGGATGCTCTACCAACTGAGCTAATCGACACCCCCTGATGTTTCTTAAAAGTGTGACCACATTTCCCATAAACCCTGCTGCTTCCTGTCACTAAAGGGACGTTACCACTACCTCTGCACACTTTGCTCAGCTGCAGCAGTTTAGCCTGTAGAGGCTGCCAGTCTTCTCTGTGATAGTCAAGTAAAATAAACATGGTAATGATTTACTGATGATAAAATATGCATAGCTCCTTTAAGCTTTTTCTACTGTTGTGCAGACAGTAATTACTTTGGTTAAATTCCTAAAATGTAACTGTGTGGTATATCAAAACGTGAAAAATAAGTTGAAAATATTGTTGCAGTCAAACTTATGGCGATAATGAATCACCACTGAATGTTATTTTCCCCATGTACTAGACATATTTTTACTGATTGATTAGGGCTCTATGGAGGATTTTGTCTTTTTAAACGTGAACTCCAAGTGTGATGGTTCCTATTAAGGGTTAGAATTGGAGCTGAAATACAGCGAGCAGTGCCGTGCTGTTTTTGAGCAGGTGCCATAGTTGTTATCAGACCGGTTGGCGGGGAAGGGGGGGTGGGGGGAAGCCAAGCAGAAGGACTTTATTTACCCAAAGCCGATTTACTGTGAAGTATTCTCACAGACACTCTCATGCTTCTAAGCACAGACACAAGCTGCAGGTCTGCCCCTGGGAAATGTTCAGATGTCTGAAGGATATCTGCTGCTGTTTTCTTTTTATGGTACAGAAAATCGTCTTAACGTGTACCAACTGTTTCCATGAGGAAATAACTCACCAGAAGACACCAGAAGACGCTGGAAAAAGTCCCGACAGTGTGAACGTGTTTACGTTATGGTCTCATTATTACACTCAGCTGAACTCCAAGCATGTTGTGTAAACTAGAATCTGTGCAAAGACCTCTCATCCCTGTGGTGGAGAGTAACAGGGGTACAGAGGCAAGAGGGATGTGTTTAAATACGGTCTGGTAACAATTAGCCAAGGTTCACTCTGTGTGTGTGTGTGTGTGTGTGTGTGTGTGTGTGTGTGTGTGTGTGTGTGTGTGTGTGAAGGCAGGTGGTGTTTAAAGGACCTTTAACAGTCTTTCTCCATCGTTTTCCACTCACCACTGTCTGACCTTTGACCTCGGCTTGTTAGAGCTATCAATAATGGGGCCAGTCTGAGCTAACACACACACAGACACACACATCCAGCAGGGGAATTAAGTTGAGAAAATACCCCAAGCTCAGGCAAGGTCATAGTCAGCCTCATCTCGTGTCTCTCTGCAGGAGTACATCCCTCCATTAGGGATCACGTCTTCAGTTCTCTCTCCTCTTCCTCTGTCAGTCCCTTCATCTTCACAACTTTAACACCTCTCCCTCATTTTCTCTCTCATGTTTACTGTTAGTTTAGCTGTGTATATTGTGACTTCATGTGAAAGTCTTATGTTTATTTGACACCTTAGAGAATGAGGCAGTCAATCCGCTCAACTTGTGACCTCATAGGCCTCGATCGTGTGTTTAAGGCTCAACGGATAAACACACTTGATTTAGGAATTCCTATACTGTGTTATTTTTGTCATCTAAGGCCAGCCGATCAGTATTTGTGAACACGGACAAGAAGAAAATCTTCCCAAAACAGAGAAACTGGAGAAGCAAGAGTCAAACATAGGATGTTTTCAGTTATAAGGTCTGCAGCTGCTCATGAGACAGCGAATAAGAAACTCGTCTTGCTATTTTTTTTTGTTGGAAGTACCGAGGATTTCTCTTTCAATGTTTTCTTTGATATTGAAGAGATAGGAAACATTATTCATAACAGAAAAGGATACATGATTTCATCAATTTGAGCAAAAGACTGTTTCTGTTTCGGAGTTTGTTTATGTGTTTAGCTGCACTACAGAAAAAGCTGCTTATGATGTCTACGCAGTGTTATAAAAGCTGAAATGTCTGCATGTGTACATCACATCTAACATTTGGAGTTCTTTCACAGATGTACAGTAAGGAAAGAATATATCATACATACAGTATGCATTAGTATAAATAAGGAAGAAATAAATTATTCTTCAGATTGTGATTATAAATACAAAAAAGAGAACAAGATTAGAAGTGATAAGTTCCCTCCTGCCACAAGGCTTTGTTTGGGATTTTTAATTGCAGGTTGAATCACAACTTGGACACAGAGGTAATGTTGCTGTTGGGCCAGTTATTTTAGCCATCTGGATGAGATGGAGAGGCTAAATAGGACATCTCCTCAGGAAGGCAGTAACCTAGATAGGAAACAAGCAGGATTTTAGGACAGATTCATGGAGAGAAAAACACACCTTCTGTAAAATGATAAGTAAAAATATCTCTTCAGTTGTATGGATCGTCCTGATATTTCTGGGTTTCTGTATGAGGGTCATGGTGATTGTAAACCTTGTTAAGGTTTATAGCTGCTTAGTGGATTCATTTTTGAGACTTCCATTTATGACTTCTCATTTCACAAATCAGCAGTAACAGTACCTTAAGTCAATGAAACCCCTGCAGGGATTGGCTGTATGTTGCAAGGAGACTGTTATGTTTCCATAGATTCTGTTGAACCAAGGCTTACATATAGGAGTATAGGAGGCTGGTTTGACATCACCTGATCCACAAGGTCATATTTTTATTAATATCCTCAGTTTTGGTTCAAGTAATCAAATTAAAGAGCATTATTTTAATGTTAGATGAGTCAAACGTTGACTTCATGATCAGGCAGATGGCATGCAGCCTGACATCATGATTTTCTCTTTCTCTCTTTCTTAGTCTGATCTCATGTGTGTAGTATCAAGTGACACAAATGTTTACAGTGTCTAATCAGTTGTTAGGTTTAAGTAAACATCGCTGCGAGTACATCAGACACTAATACCTGAGCCCCTCTCTTTGAACTGACACAGAGGTCCAGTCACAGCCAGAAGCCTCTCATGGAGAGCTGCAGGGCTCCACTGAAAGGAAACCTGAGAAGAACGACAATATAGAAAAGTGTGAAGCAATACTAATGTAACCCTGCTTTCACAACAAACGCGCAAGTGCAACAGAGCAAAGCCATTATTTTCAACTGAGGTAGTGGCTGCGAGCCCCTGAGCAGCTGCACAAGCCAGAGTGCAGAGCGGTGCAAACTCTCCTGATTTTTCCACCGGCTTTTGCAGCCAAAGTTAAACTGAATTGAACTTTGACCCCAAATGTTCTCCTCCATGTTGGACAGTCCTACAGCTCACAGCGGACGGTGGATGGGTGTGTTGCACATCTGACCTTCATGCAGGAGACTGGAGCTGGCATTTTGTCACAGACCTGCAATTAGCTTCTACTTTTTTTTCATTAACCATAAACATAATATTTGTCTAATATTAACTATTTTTTGCCATGCCATAATCTTTTCCTAACTTAACCACACCTTTGTTGCTATGTGCAGAAAGACAACATATTAAAAATGTTGCCATTTGGCATTGTTAATGAACATAAGCTTTGCACAATTGTTTGGTCTTGATCTTGAATTGCAGCATAGAGGAAAATGGAAGAAAAATTAATTTTGCGCATCACTGAATGATTCTCTTATTATACCAGGACGTGGCATAAAATATGGCAGAAACTATCAAATAGGATCGGGATTCAAAGGTTGAAAATAAATACTGCTAATGTTTATATTTCTGTGTGGTTTGTAGCATCTTGGTTAGCTGCTTTGCAGGATGGATAATGCTTTTTGGGCTCTGTTTTATTCTACACTACCAGACCTTGAAAACCACTGTATGTGCGCTTACACATTTGTGATGTGCTATGATGTAAGTAAAGGGAGCTTTGGCTCAGTTATCTAATCAGAATTTCAATATATACTGGAAACTCTTGGTGGAATACAATATTAGGGAAAACTGAAGTGAAATTTATGTCCTTGACAAAAAGCATAATGAGTCATTGAACAGGACATATGGGAAGGCAGAAGGTTAAAAATCTGGAAAGACAAACATTAGGAGCAGGCACAGAAAGGGGGAATTTACTGAACATCTGTGACTGGCTCGAAAATGTTTTCATCAAAACAAACTGGCACAGCTGTCTATAGTCAGAAGGCCTCTAGTTATAACTTTCTGTTTTTACTCATTTGAAAATCAAAACATATTTTCTTGCAACAGTGGGAAACATGCTTCATCCTTCCTATTAGTTCTGCTATACGACTCCTCCCAGCCTTTCATCCACTCCTTAATCTTTAAACCTCTTTTGTATAGACGACGTCAAATTGTTTCTCCAGTGTCTGCCTTATCTCTTTGTTTAAAATTCCCTCAGTGAATATGCACACACACACACTCACGCAGCAGGCGTGAATTGTGATGGATTCAGCTGCCTCAGTACCAGGTCCATCTCCAGCTCATTGCTGAATGCAGATTTGGGAGTTTCTCTTGCCAATTTTCACACTGTAATACCACAGTACAGCCAGTTGCTGTGACAGTTGGAGAATGAATATAATCTGCTTTGATTTGTTGATATCCATAATGATATTTCTGGCTATGAGCAGTCATTGTAGATCTTGGAAAGAGCAGGGGTAAAACAAAGAACATTAAAGGTTGTGTGTATGTTTTTACACATTACGATTTGCCTGTCTGTTTGCTTTATTGTACTATTACAAGAAAAGGACCTGGAACTGCTGTGCTGCCAACAACTGAGAGGAGTCAAAACTCATAAATCTGCTGTAAGCAGAGTACCCACGGTTTCTATACAAATACATTAAGCTTTGGAGCGTATTCAAATATATGTAGTGATCTCGAACAGTGCTTCCACACTGTGAGCTACTCACAGTGTGATTTTTCTGTCTCTGACTCTGAGTTAGGTGAAGTAAAGTGAATATTCTTCTCTTTTAAGAAGGGATGTTTACCATATATTAATGACATTTAAATGTTTCTTTTGAGGAGAGAGGTTTTAAAATAATCTCTCATCTTACATATTAGTAATTAAATGTTTTATCAATTTAATGTTTTTGAAAAATTTCTCTTTGCAATAAACAAGTCTATTTTATCTGAACAATTTTGACTGGATTAAGTCAACACTTTTTAATTTGTTAAATAAAAGAAAGCTACTGCTTACTACTACTTTTTCTTATTATTAATAGACAAAAAGAGAAAGGGAGCATGGGGCATGGAATAAGAGGAGGGGATATGCTAATGGTCTGTGGTCAGATATGAATAGAGTTTGTTGTGGCATCGTAGCAAAGTGAACCAAGACAAGCCTATAAAGGAATCCATGAAGTTGGAATCTGAATGACCTTTTAAATGAGCTTCCAGTTGCAAATTGGATTTAGATCCTGCTCAGTTTGGTTTTTGGGTTTCATGGCAAATTGTTTGTGGCATTAGATTAAATAATGCCAACAATCGACACACTGATGATGATGATGTATTAAAACCAGACATGGGAGTGCCGTGAAAATCGGCAACAATGCTGCTGGCATGAACTAGGCCCAGCAAATTGAAATGTTGGCATGGTTGCATAAAACACCAAAGACTGTCTGAGTCTGGCCATTAGAGCCAAAACCGCCTGACAGCTACTGAACAAAACCAACACTTGAGTAAAATAGACTGAGATTCTTGTATCACCAGCATCATTAATAAATCTGAGCATTAAATCATGAAGAACTTCATCATTTGAACAGCTGAGCGAATTTTCTGCACTGTTGACCTAAATTGTAGATCTCAACTACTGATATCTGTCCGTGTGGAACAAGACAAAGCTCATTGGTTTTGTTTTTTCTCCAAACAGTCTCTCCAACTAAACTTCCCTGCTGTAAAGTTTTAGTGTCCTATATTTGTGGTTTTCAGGGATTTAGTTTGTCCTCTTGGCCAGCATGTGTATCTTTTTAGCACAGTTGTGTTTAAAGTCATGTTCCTTTTTAAGTGTATCTCTAATAGGAATCGTTCTTTAAATAACTCGAGTTGATTAGATTACTTGTGTTCATGTACACAGAGGAAGGTTTTGGACCCAGAATTAAGCCCTGCAGCACACCATTGTAACCGCTACACTTTCACACGTGGAGGCTTTTTACAATGTTACACAGAGTAGTATCTTCAGACAAAGAAAGGAGCTCTATCAGAGCTTGAGTACATAGACAATTACATGACCCTATCTTTGATGTGTGTTGGCTGAATTTATTACAAGCTATTTTTTCAGTCTTACCTGTCAGTTTACAAGTATCAGCAGTGATGTAAGCTCAGCGTGAAACTCTTGATTGCCATATTGCCTGCATTTTTTTTCTTTACTCTTTCCACATGGCTTGGACTGATCCAGAAGTGTCTGTTTTTTCTTGATCGAAAGAATACCTAAAGTGTTTAAATCATGGATGGACATAACATGTAATTCCATGTGTTTGCAATATGCCCTGAGACAAGTGCCAGCAACCTGCAAACGAATGTCATTTTAATAGCCTGATGCATGGGAAATGTTTGAAAGCAGTCCTTCCTCCGCTATGATTGTTTGGCATGACATCCAACCTCCACATTTTTCCCCAGAACTGTAGAAAACATACGTTTTGTGTCAAATTTCAAATCATGGCACTGTGTTCTTGACTGAGCCCAGTTCGTACCAATGGGATGGACCTGTTGGAGGAATGCTGGTACCTCTTGAGTTTGTGTGTGTGTGCGCGCGTGCGTGCTGTGGGTGTGTGTGTGTGTGTGAGTGTGTGTGTCAGCTCTGTATGAGTCCAGATGAAGTTGTTATCCTGAGGGGAAACATGCCTCCTTCATTACCAGCGAGACACATTTTATTTCCTTAATTTGACTCTCAGGCTGTCATCCGTTATTTATGAGATTGCCCTATGTGTGTGTTTGTGTGTGTGTGTGTGTGTGTGTTTGTGTGTGCCTTTCCATATGTATTCATTGTGTGTAAAGTTTGTACTGGAACTAGGGGCTAGTGAGAGGCTTGGAAACTGTAAACACTGTTCAGAGAGGTGATTTGACCTTGTGTTTAAAAAAGTTACGCTAATGTTTCTTCTTTCAACTACATGCACTGAAATTTAACACACTTCGCGTTAGCGTCACACAAATGTTTGTGGCATGTCTGCATGCGTGTGTGGGTGTTTTCCTGTAATGAGAGGATACAGTATAGTCGAGTCATTGTCAGTAAATATCTCAGGAGTTCAGTAGATTTTGAACATGAATTAAATAACGAAAATCTTTGGTATTTCACATATCTTCATATAAAAGTCCATGCGAAATATTGTCACCTCTTTCTCTTCTGTGAGACATATCCTCTGCCTAAATAATACTAAATGGCAACAGCAAATTTGTTTAGCAAGATGTGTGTTCATGTGTTGCGCAAAGCTTTATCAAATGTGCATTTGATAAAAATGATGCATGTATCTGCAAAGTCACAAACTTCCTAACCAGCTTTCAAGTCAAACATATCGAGATGTATACTTTGCGTCCTTCCTCTTTTGTTCACCATAATCTGTTCCTCATTTAGTTTGTATCCAACATGGTAGCTTCGCTGAACTTTTCTTTCGTAGTTTGAATTATTTGTTTCTTTCTTCTCCTTTGAATCATTTCCTTGAATGTGTGAGTTTGCCTACTTAACTGAGGAAATGCCAGCCAGTGTTCATACTCCAGCACCGGGGACATTAATCTCACTGTGTCAAAGCCCCCCATATATTAAACTCCAGAAAATGTTGCTTGCATAAGAGTTTGGCATGTTTCTCTTCTGGCCACTTGTGAATCCTCTTTAATTCTTCTTTTTTTCACTCGGAGCATATGGCTGGTTGGATTGTGTTGGACCTTGTCAGGGGCCATCTATCACTCCATGGTGTCCTGCTGAGTTGGAGATTCACAGCGCAGCTCTCAGCCCTCAAAATGAGAAAACAAGAGCGAGAGGGAACAAAGTTCGATTAAGACAGAGGGAGGGAAAGGGGGATGGAAGAAAGGAGAAATTAAATTACAGCAACAGACAGATGGAAAAAAAGAGAGGGGTAAAAAGAGCAAAGAAAGAACAAAATATAGAGATGAATAAAACATTTTTCCTTGTGTGAGACCAAAAAAGGGCGTTTTCAGTTTTTCTCTGAAACAATCTTTTTACCATCCCATCCAGCTCTGGCAGTTTCGACCCAGCCGACACCTGTGGTGTAAAACTGTGCCTTCAAGGTTGAGCAAAGCTGTAAGGCCTCAGGGTTCAGTAGCTTCACACTTATTAGACTCCCCAAGAGCCTCAGAGCACAAATAACACCTCAGAGCTCTCTTAAGAAAACATCTTTTAATAAAAAAGGGTGTTTCCAAAGACCTTTCACAAGCCACTATAACTTCCACTTTGCGTCAATTTCTGGTTACCTCTGACATTTACAGATGGGAAACAGAACAATGCATGTTTCATATTATTTCTGTTGCATTAAAAAGTCCATATTTCTAAATGTATGTGACTATACTTTTATTACTTCTGGTGGATTTACATTTCAATAGCTAAAAATAGTTCTCTGTTGCATCTGATTTTGTCCATAAAACACCTTTCACATTGCTCTATATATTAAATTGACAAAGAAAAAAAACCCCACAAGACAGTAATTGAGAAAATGTGTCCTTCCTTGTTGAAGAGTTGAGACAGAGACTAAAGCTCTACCTGCTCCAGAGGCATCGCTCCTGGCTGTGACTGACCTCTGACCCTCACATGAAATAAGAACATGCATGTGCCCTACAGGGATATGTGAAGAAGCTACATCCTAATTATTCTGTGTGTAGGATGGTGTCTGTAGACCACTGTAAACATCCGTCTGTTACTTATTAAAAACAAGTAAAAAGAAAATGGTAAATTGATATTCGTGATCATGAAACGCATATCCCAAAATAATCGCTAATACAGGCAGTAAATTCAGACATAATATTAGTGAGGTGAAGATGGATGGAAACGAGTGGACTCAATAGTAACTTGTAACTTCTTGACTATTTCTTCTAGGCTATTTTTCCTCCACTATAACTAAAATTGGTGCCTCAATCTGTTTCAAAGCAACGTCTTCTGACACATCTGCAGGGCTTCTACTGTATGTTGGCAAAGTTGATCCATTAAAGAGGTCCTAAATATCGTAAATGTTGCTGATCACAATGAAATTCTTCTGCGTTCAGACAGATCATGCATTATTCAGTCCTACAAAATTACCTTTTGGCAGTCTGCAAATTGTACAAATGTATTCATGTCATTTATTCTCTCAAATTCCTGCCATGCAACATGAATATGCAACATCATGCACGACTGTAGAGGAAGCACATTGCTAACTGGAGAGAAAATCTGCAAACGTGTCTCAAATCATGCATATAGTGGGAAGATACTCTAAGTTTAATTATGTGTAGGCTTCATCAGCAGGTATTCAGCTCATGATTTGTCTTTGTTTCTCAACCGCAATGCAAATCCTCAAACGTGTCTGTGTGAAAATCCTGTTTCCTTTTAGAAACTTCAATCCTACAGGTGCCCACGTGCTACCTTCCAAAACGATGATTCATTGCAGACTTTTATTTTTAAAGAAAACAGCCAAATAACAAACAACCCTGGTATCTTAACAACATAACCCAGAGTTCCAGGAAACAGCTGAAATGCATATGTCTTAAATGGAAACTGACTTCATAGCAAAGCTGACTGCTTGAAAGTTTTTGCACTTCTGTTTGTTGTGAAAGAAACTGATTACAGAACAGTTTTAAGTAGTAATGGATTACAGTGTGGCTTTTTGTTTGCACTTGTTTTTCGCTGAAAAAAATGTTGTAAACTGAAGTGAAAGAAACTATGTCTTGAAGACAGAACCCACATCTCTGTCGGAGCCTGGATATTTATTTGTTTGTAAATCTTAAAAACTATGTTAGAACCTTGGACGGACACATATGGAAGCCAGTTTAGGCTTGGCTGTTACGATGGTAACCTACTTTTACTGAGACCAACAACAGATAGCGGTTTGGCTACATCATAAGATCAGTCACCTCTGAAAAGTTTATTGGCTCATTAGAGGAGTAATGGAAGCTTAATGTTAGATGTGTGACCAAATTGTTTTCTTTCTCATTTGCCAAGGTCTCTCTTTGTTTCTGTTTTTGTTAATTGGCTTAAGTATCCAGTAATTGGTGCCTTGGGTTTTTATTTGGACATTTTATTAGATGCCGGCTGATGTATGGTTACAAGATGACAGAGAAAATATGTAAAGTATTTTATGGGCTTTCATCACTTATGCAGTCCAACACATTTAAAACATATTTAATTTATGTCTTAACTGTAATATACAGCTGTTTATGTGTCATCAAGAAATTAAGAAAGAAGGAAAAAAAAGAAACAAAAGGGATGGAAGAAAGAAAGGCAGAACTGGACTGGACTCATGCCTGGGTCTCATGGGTTGAGGCACTTCACGTCTTGTAGCTGGTTGCCCTCCGAGCCCTTTTACTCCAAAGCTGTTTGATTTTGAAGGAATTTTGTTCTGCAAGACCCAGCACTATGTTATTGAAGGAATTTTATGAGTCCATAAGTGTGTAATGAAATTTGCCTCGGTCAGGGTAGTGAAGCACGGAAAGGAAAAGTGGAATTGAATTTTCGGTGGTATTTTCTTCAGACCTGCATTCCCTTAGGGAGTGTACAAGACTGCTTGCAGTGGCCCAGGCAAGAAGAGGCCAAGTGAAACCTTTCCCTGAGGTTTTGAACCTCTGCCCTGAATGGCAGGAGCCGACACCTCTAACCAGGAGCAGATGTTTGGCTGGCTCAACTTGGCCTGGTCCGTCCCCTGGCAAAGTAGGAAACCCGGGGTTTGAAGCAGCCAGCATGCCCTACTCGCAATACTAACAGCCGCCTGACTCTACATCACTTGTTCTCTCCACTGCCTTCATAATCATCCAGAAAGGACATGGGAACAGAGCCCAGCCAAGGAAAACTTCTGTACATTCACACCGACAGTAGCATCTCAACACTGCATTGATGCTGCAGGTGATTCTGTTAATGTTGGTCAAAGGATATCCTCTTATTTTTTAGATTCAGTATAATTTACACCATAACTCATGTCATGGAGTTTTCAGGTTTGATTGAACCGGGCGTTTTAATAAAAAAGAGCGATGTTTTGCACCAGGCACACACTGGTTTAAGTTAAGAAATTGCTGTTCATCATCATTTTCATAAACATATATTACATTTTATGAGTTACACATTGGAAAGTAAGGGCTGGAAATTTTGTAGCAAGTTAGTGCTGTCTAATTCAAATTCAAAAAATATATAACAAAGACCACTATCACTATAAAAAAAAACAATCTACTGGATTCAGATGATTCAGATGTTTTTCTGCTTTAATTTATCATTAATGTGAATGTCGATGGCAGAGTGTAATGGCTATAAAATAATGACACCATCCACATTTGCATTGGTTCCCTATAAGCCTCGTTTTCAGTATGTAATTCTGTCTGAGACAGACGTGCCACTGGGCCTCATATTTCCCGGGAAAATGAAGGCTTGGTTTACGAGACTTATATATAGACTAAATAAATAAAGTCACACTTTTTTCTAATGTTTTCCTCTAATGTTAAGGTTACTCCCCCCTCTTGCTGTAGTTACTTGTTTGTACAAAGCAAACACGTTCAAACGTTACTCTTTTGCAGTGCACATCATAACAATAGCTTCTGTTTGTTTCCAAATTCAATAATAAATTTTCAATTTCCATCTTCAGTAAACATGATTCTTTCTTCTCTCTTGTTTCCAAAGTGGCGTTGATAATTTCTTAACAGAGCTAGACGAGAAAAAACGGAAAGTGATGCCGGCCCTGCGAGAGCGGCACAAACAATAATACCATTTGGAAACGCTAGGAGGGGAAAGTTGAACTTATCTGTTTCCACTTTAACAGTATTCGAGAGTAGACATTGAAGATATTACAGGACACTTTGCCTTTTCATCTTCTAAAACCTCTCCTGAGGTTCTTATCCTCCCAACATGAAACATTTTTGAAATCCTCCAGATGTATCCTAACATCTTACTCTCACCAGATGTGAACTAGTTTCTCTGCAGTCTTAAAACCCTTTAAAATACACCTTATTCTGGCACGGACATAAATTGTCCTGCTGTCACCTGAAATATTTCTCTTTACTTTCCTTAAATTTCTATTATTATCTTCCAGTCTTTAGATTTAGTCAAATAGCCAATTATTAAGCTCCATTTTCAGCACCAACTCCTTTGACAAATTAAAACTGTTTTACAGACTAAAATATGAAAATGTATCTTACCACCCTCAGTGCAGATTAGTCCAATCTACCGTAGAATTGTGGATTTCTTTTCTATATAACATTTTTGAGTGATTCTTTAGGTTTGTAAGTGTTCCTTGTAATGACTCACTTCTGCCTTTTACAGCTCGCATTCACTGTTACATTCAGTGTTGTTGGTAATGCTCAGAGTTGATTATTGTGTAATGTTTAACTAATCTATGACTCAGACTTTAAAAAATGTAAAAGCACTTCATTAGTATTATCGCTTAGAAATTGTAAGAAACACAACTTTTTTTCCTCACTTGGTTTACTCAGATTAGTTTCGCATGGATACAGTGCTGTCAAATAAATTAAATAAATATTAAAAGTGTTTATTCAGATGTATGAGCTCGCTGTAACAATTTGACAGATCAGTGTATTTTTTTAGGTTTCCCACAGTTGGTGTAAATGAATTGGTATTTATTTGTAAAACTAAACAAAATATGTGTGTTGATTTCAAACCTTTTAGCATACAATATGGTTTTTGCATCAGTTGAAAGCACCACCGCAAGCATTAAAGCACTGAAGCTGAATATCATTTTTCCAAACCTCAAACATCTAAACAGACTAATTGACCAAAACATAATAATAAAAAAAAAAACAAATCAAAATCTCATATGCGCCCAAACCTCTGCCAACATGTCTTAGTGGAAATGGAAAGCATGAATGGGAAAAAAAATGTTTTGTGGAAATAGACTCATATTCTTATAATGCAGGTTTAGATGCTCCACGGACATTACAAGACTGATGAGGAGACAGTTTTGAGGCTTTGGGAGATATTTGTTAAGGTGAATGGTTGGAAAAGGTCCCATTCTCTTTCTCCATAAACATCTGGCAGGAAAATCCATCAGAGTGCTGGGACAAGTCCCAGCTTTGTCATAACAGGCTGCTGCAGAAACTCAAATGGGACTTAAAAGTTGAGAGTTATGGGAAGAGAGACGGTCGGCCTGGCTGAGGAAGGTGCCCCCTGTAGTGTCAGTCCTTACTCGGCCAGCAGGAACTGTGATGACTTTTTTTTTCTTTCTTTTTTTTTACATGAGCTGAATTATAGGGAGGCAACACTAAGGAAAATCCCAGTTTCATGACTATGATGCATTGATTTATTTCACAACAATAAGGATGTATAAAATCACATGAGCATTTTCTTATTTTTTTGCAGTTTTAACAAAAATGAAATAAGGAAATTAAGAACTCTCTCATCAACGTACTGCTGTAAGGCTCCTTTTCCTGCTTTGTTCAACTCCTGACTCACTACTGCTACGAGACTACTCACTGCTTTGTTGATTGTAAGTGACAGAAACACTCGTGTGTAGCTTATGGTTACAGTAACAAAAACATGACGTTTTAATATGGTTAATAGTGAAATCGGTTAATTGCTGCATCCTTACTGCATTACCTTGAAATTAGTTCTTTGATCATCCTAAACTGCCTCAGAAAAATGTGATTTACAAGTGAGTTATAGATCAAGAAACTTAAATCTGGCTATTTTACATGTTATGGTACTGTGTAAAAAAAAATAATTTCCTTGGGTTTAAGTCACTAAAAAAAGGTTTGGTCACATTTCTACAGGTATTATCCAAGAATAATTCAGAAATTATGACATAAATTTCTAAAATGTTATTCCATCACTCATTCAATTATATTTAATTAGGTTAATTATCAGTCATTATATTTAAATTACAAAATAACACAAGTTAGCTTACGTAGTGTGGTGTGGTCAATATTACATAGTAACATTTTCTGACTTTTCCCAGCATCTGATATTATAAATGTATAATTACATATAAAACTGTTGTAATGTAAGCTGCTGATTCTGTAACTGTTTAATCTGGCTCTGCTCATTCAGCTGAAGACTGAACCTCCAGTTTAACTGAAGCATAAGTAATGTGTGTGGATATTATTTGAGAGTGGAAGATGATTGCTGTGATTATGGTGATTATTCTAGCAGTGAAAGGGAGTCTGGGATACCGTGTGTTTGCTTTGCTGCCCTGCTTGGGATCTGGTCTTCATAACCCTCATCAGTCACACGGCCTGGGATCAAAGATACCCTTCTTGAGCTGGGAATGTAGCAGATGTCCTAAATACCCCAAAACAAATGTTTTGTTTGCCCTTGGTTTGCCAGTCCTACAATTTTTTGAACATGAGACAAGGTGTTAAAAGAGACATTTGTTAAGAACCTAAAAATGTTCCTCCCTCAGATGAGTAATCAGTGATCTGCACTGTGTTTGCAGGCTAAGCAGGTGTTTGGTAGGAAGGGCTGCAGACATTGTTTTAAATCCAAACTCTTTGATGGTTCAGGGGCAGCAATGCCCTGGGCTAGTCTCCCTCTTGTTTCACTCTGTCTGCCTGTAGGAGTCTTGTTTCCCTGCAATTACAGAGCAATCAGTCCTCAATTACAGCATCAGCAGAGGTGTGTGACGAGATGGCTAAATGGATAAGAGATGGGAGCTTTACAACCACCTTCTTTGGAGGTGACAGTGTCACTAATCACTGGCAGTAAAGAAGTCAGGCGTGGCTCTTGTGCCCCTGTCTTCAAACAACATTAATGGCATTGTTGGCGTGTTTAGATGTGCAAATCAGGAGAGGAGCGAGAGGGAAGTTGGGAATCAGAGAGGCAGTAGGGGGAAATTCTCAATTGATGATTGTTAGAACAGTGGAAAGACAAACCAATGCTTTGTTGAGTTTAGTTTAGTTTCTGTTGAGTTTGAGTGAAGTCTTACGTTGTTATGAGGTAAAATGACTGCTTTGGTCAATGGAGTCTGGTGTTTTGAACACTGCTGTTTCTGTTGAAACAAAATAGAACTTACTCTAGAGATCCTTTCCATAATGTTGTCAGACACATCATAACAATCTGAGCCTATCGGTGGCAAAAACAAACACTTAAGAGTGCAGAGAAACTGGTTCACAACACTTAGTGGATGTACATTGACCTAATTGCCCGTAAGGATTATGTTGCAGCCAGTTTCACGGCTGCCGGCTGCAGCCCTCTGACTCAGTATTGGACCAATTTCAACAATTGTTGTCCCCATTAGTCACTTAAACACAAAATAGCGTCCAGGTTGAAAAATACTAGCTACCCTTTGAAGTTGTCATCTAAATAAATGAAAATCTAACATTCACTCCCTGAGAAAAAAACCTTCAGATTCAAAATGATCTACTATGTTCACCGGCTAGTCACTAATTTTGTCTAGCAACTGAAAGATAAAGCTCTGTAGAGAGAGCAGAGAGGAACTGCAGAGTTGGATTAGATTATTCTCTGTGTGTTTGTGCTTATGATTGATTCCTTTCACATTACACATTGTCATTTGATCCATTGTTGATATAAAGTATTAGTTGTTCATGCAGCTTTAAGACTGTTGGGTTTAAAGTCTATTCTTCAACACTACTGCTAACAAAATACTGTCTGTCCTTGGCTTGTAAGCTGCAGTTACACAAGTGTGTTTACATTTTGTCTCTGTGCCCCTTCCAGCTCAGCTGTCAATCAAACATGTACACCGGACCGCCCACTCAGAGGCCTGAGTGCTAACGGAGCATTTCTAATGTGTCTCTTTTTTATTCCTATCAACAATAAGATGATATTAACACTAACTTTCAGAATCACTTTGATAGACATTTGTTTTCCTTTGACAGAGATAAACCTTCAGTTAGATTCACGAGTTACTAAACAGCCTGTCAGTCTACAATAACATGATGATTCATAAGCAGTTTTAGCTCATGGTATTGGCTGTTGAATTCCTTCTCCGTTGGTTGTGTTTGGTCATGGTTTGCAGGTAGCTCCACAATGCAAACAAGGAGAAGAGACATGGTGGTGATTCTCTCCTGGGAAACAAATACTTCCACACACCTTGTTTCTTTACAAGCCAAACACAGTGAGGTCATTAGTATCTAAAAAGCGTACTTTTCCCATTAGGGAGTGATAGACAGCGGCCATTGCCAAACAGATGTGAAAACCACTCACACCCCATACGCATTTCCCTCACACCCTGTTCTCCTAACAAGTGGTTTGAGTTACATGGCCTGAAGCCAATGAAAGGCAGTTGATGTTATTTTGTCCACTTCTCTGTCTTTGATTTGTTGTCTACTGCAGCCTGTTGCCTAGGCTGGAGCACACACACACACACACACACACACACTGAGCAGCAGAGTGGATGTACTTTACATCAAGAACAGCGTATGTTAACATACCACTCATCTTACTCACCAGCTCTGTCGACTTGCTCTGCATCTCCTTACACTGGGTACACAGAAGAGGGCCACACGCAAGTCTAGTCACAGCAAATTCACAGATTGAGGTAATCTCTCTCTCACACTCTTGTTTCCACAAACACGCACGTGCGCACACACATTGGTCGCCCTCTACTAAGAGAATTGAAAACAGGTGCCCACCGCATATCTTGCATTCTTCCAAAATACAAAAGTGGTTTGACCTGAATGGTTTTGCTGGAGTGGAGCCACCCTGTATGAAAGAAGAGTCCATGTGGAGATGTGTGTGTGTAAACATGGAGGCGTTGGGTTCTGTGCAACACGCTGGTGGAGCAGCACAGACTCACACTATATTGGAACCACATTTCTCCCTCTGCGCAACCCTAACATGCAGTGTCAAGTTAACGTCAGGATAAGTCGCAGATACACCAATGCGAACATAGCAAACCACCGCATTTAATAGCTTTCGATACAGCGACCGTAACAGTATACTGGTCTGTCTTTGACCGATATGGATGAATGATCAAACTGCATCGATAGCTGTTCTTAAACTTTTGACTATCTTTTTAAAAAATTGCCAATTGGAAACGTCAGTCTTCAGATGACCTTGCCTCAGTCGCAGTCACAGTCACAGAGGATCTGGTTAGTGGAGGAACTGGTCCAATGAGAAACAGAAGGCAGAGAGTTGCTAGACGAATAAGTGGAGCTGGTGGAGAAAAGGCACTGAAGCCATGATGGAGGAGCTGATGATAAATGTGCCCCCTTTGGGTTTTCTTGGATATTCTAGCAGTTTACTTCCAAATCTTTCATGATTGGTCATGCTGTTTGTCTGCGACTGCATGTGTGCACGTGGTGTGTGTTAAGTATAAATTACTTTTCAATCCAACTGGTAAAACCTTAAGTACTGTCATCAACAATTGTCCCCATGTTAAGAACAATTTGATGGATGCACAGTCTAAGAGTAGCCGTCTCCACTATGCTTTCCCCACTGAGTTCACAATGCCAATTTAGTGTGTGTGTCTGTGTGTGTGTGTGTGTATGCGTGGGTGGGTGTGTGTGTTTCACTGCACACTTCAAGCCGATGTAATGTGTGTTGTTACAGCTGACAGAGAAAATTACAAGCATCTCTGCTCTTACATATGGGAACAGTGATGTTCATTACACTGCACATGTCAACATTTCATGCACATGTCTTTTTGCCTCAGAATCAATTCTTTTAATCCACAAAGAATGAAATTGTCTCACTGTCTCATGAGTACGTTTTTTGAGGTATGTTTTGAGATCATGTTCACGAGCAGTGTGGACACTTACGATGCATTTTTTTTAAGAGCTCTGGAAGCTTGAGTGCAACATGTGCATCTTTAGATATGGAAAAACACATTGTATCCATAAACAGGAAAAAAGGCTCAGAATTAATTTCTCTAAACAGTCTTCTCCCCTGTCTGCACATGTCTCTTGAGGATTCGGTTTTGATTTGGCTTTTAAAGCAAGCCAGAGCTCAGCTCAAGTCTCTTTGTGTGTGTGTGTGTGTGTGTGTTTGTATTTGTGTACATGTGTATGTGTGTGTATGTGCTTGTATGTTCCAGACTGACTTTGATGGGACTAAACATCCAAATTGACATTTGCTGTGACAGTAAGCTGTGTCTGGCAGTAAGTCATTATATTTCTGTACTGAATGAAACCAGAGACAGAAAACAGCAAAGTTTTTGCTTTGACCCTAATTTTCTCTCCCAAAGCTAAAATGATGGGGAATGTAGGAATATATCAGCATTTCAAAACTGAGATTTTTCACTTTCACCTCAGTACAAGATGAATATTTCACAAAGAAATCATGAATGGATGTCAGTTAAATTATTAATGTAACTTGTGCTTTTATCTAAACTTGGTGAAGAGCAGGATTAAGGTGACTAAGCTTGTAGTATTCTCTTTCATGAAAGTGCACTATTATATCAACTGACAAGATCAAAAATACTGAAGCATTTAAAATGTGTTTTATAAATGTAGATTTGGATATTTCTCTTCTTCTTCTCTTGTATCTTGAATGCAAGAGACTTACATTTTTGTTAGGGTTAGGGAGCATTTACAGCTATTGACTGTTGCATTTATGTAATTCATGCCATGCTAGATTAAGGAGAAGCCGCCCACTTTATGGTGAGATAAAAACTAATCCCTGATCTGCCTCCGTTTTCTGGCTACATATTGTAATGAAATGTGAACATGTGAACTGTTAGACTGATGCATGTCACATTCCCGGCATTGTTTATTAAACTAGCTGCCCTTTTATTTTGAATTATATGACTGAAATATTCATAGCACAGCATAACACATGAATGGCACAAGGTCTACTTTTGTAGTTTTCTGTCTGTAACAATTTAAAATTGTGTCTTCTCTTCTCAACCTGCTTTTCATAACTTAGTTAAGTGAAGCCGTTCTTCAATCTGAAAACTTTCCAAAGCTGGTCTGTCTCATAATAAATACCAGGACTCTTCATTTCCTTATTTAGTGAGAATATATGATATAATTAAAGCTTAAAAGTCAAACAAATTAGAATTTAAAGCTGCACAAGTAGTGACTGTAAAAATACACCTGTCTTGTTAGCCGACAATAACTCATTAAAGGTGCAGCAACAGAGAAGTGTTATTTCATTTCAAACTTCAGATGGGTGTCTGGTTCACGTGGGTGGTATATAAACCAGCAATCACTGTTTGTGTGAGTGCGTACAGGCCCAGTGTACATAGACCTGTGTGTACCTCAGTGTTGTGAGGGAATCTGCAGAGCTGCAGAAATGAGGCATAACACTGACTGATGCTGCCGGCCTCTCTGCTTCACAGAACTGGCTTTTCTATCAGATAGACAGCTTGACAATATCCAGACCCCACTCTTTCCGCTACACACAAACACACAAAGGCACGCCAACACACGCACACACACAGGCACATAGACACACACACATGTACACAAAGCTTTCTGGGTTTGTTCTGCTTATTTCTGGCTGGACTGTTTGTAAGATAAAAGAGAAGTTTGTAGCAGAGTGAGTACAGTAAAGGCTGACCTCTTACACAAGCCCTCATTGTGTTGTGTGTAATTGAGATTTTTAGTCCCATTTTAAACCTTATTACAACGCAAGAAACTGACACAGCAAACTGGACGATAATGAAGAGATTATACGATGTCATAGGGATGAGCACCATTTGTTACTGGCTTGATACTTCCAACAGAAGTAAAGGCAATTTCATGTTGGCTTGATTGATTGTCTATGTCTGTTTGTGAAACTGTAGATCATTTGTATTGGTCCCATTTGGGAGAGTTATAGTCCAATAACAATAAGCGCTGCTATTTCACCCTAAATTTGCTATTTATCTCCATATTTCATTGAGTCCTGCTGCATTTCTCCTTTTCAACATTATACAGATGTGATCGTGGGCTGCAACAGCTCACATACACAAGCACACATACGCTACATGTGCACACACACACACACACACACACACACACAGATTCACAGTGTCTTGGTAATGTCATTACTTTTGTCTGACTGAGATCACAGATTTGTAGCTTTAGGGCTTTCTAGTGTCTGTATCGGAGCTCTTTCATGTTTGGCCTTAGTGATCTACAGATTTCCTGACACCAGGAGGTTGGATCTACCCAGCATCCTTTTCTCTGTGGAAGAAAGCATATGATGACCTGTTCTTGTCAGGCGATAAACGAGAGCTCGGCTATGCTGGCCAGTAATGCTATACTTCCTCCTCGGGCTAGTAGCTGTTGTCAGTGTGTGCAACGGAACTCACCAGTTGGCTAACTTAGGATTAACCACCATTCAAAGGATAGACTGTTCCCAGACAAACTCATGGCTCAGTAGCTTAGCTAAAATACTAGCTTCTCTTAATAACATGTAAATACACCATTAAATTGCTCTACTACTATTGTGGAACTCGTGATCATTTTAATTTCATTGATTTATCTGCTAATTATTAATTGTTCTGTCATTTAGTAAGTTAAAATAAAGGCCTATCACAAGTTTTCAGAGCCCAAAGTGACGTTTTCAAATGTCTCCTTTTGTCTGAACAAAAGTCCAAACGTCAAAGATATTAAATTTACCATTATACAGGAGTGGACAGTAGCAGAGTGCATTTACTTGAGTACTGTACTTGAGAACATTTATTGAGTATCTGTACTTAAGTATTATTTTTTTTGAGAAGATTATGACTTTCTTTGAAGCATAGCTTTGAAGTCAGCTGATATATTTTCTTTTCTTTTGATGTGACTGTGTTCGTCACAGAAGATAAAGCAATCACAGTAAACTACTCGTTTAAACTACTAGTTCAAAGTGCTTGCTCCGTTTTTTTGAACAGTTAAATTTTGAATGCTGGTAATGAAGCTGGAGTCCATGTTTGAGATTTTTTAAATGGAGAAAGATTTATATTGTTTTAAATATTTGCACTCTCTACAGCAGACAAACTTCATCACTGCCTACAAATATTGACCATCCAACCTGAAAAAGCACGTCGGGCTGTGTAAACATTTGTTTGATTCCAACATTTTAATCAAAGTCTGTCTTTGCTTGCAGTAGTTGACTTTTTATGGATTTTCATAAATTTGCTCGCCAAATTGTTGTATTAGGACCAGGTCCTGTGTGACTCATTAGGTTTTGTAAATGAACTGTGACAACAACAACAACGTGTTGACATTAAAAGGAAATACTTAAAAAGTATTAGGCCTACTACAGTACTTTGACTCAAGTAAAAACTGGACTGAACAACTTTCTCTTGTATTGGAGTAATATTTGACCGGGAGTGTCGTTGGAGTTGTATACTTTGTCCATCCTAGCTATTGAAACATGACAAAGAGCAACAACTCCTGCCATTTGACCTGAGTGTATCATGTGTATCATCTTTTCACTATTTTTGCTTTAAAAATGTCAAAAACAATTAATCAAATCGTTTGAGCTCCATCCACTAAATATAATAACTGAGGTGTTGGTAGCCATTGAATTAACCGATATTAACAAATAAATCCATTTCCTGCTCACTCACAGCTGTGCTGGAAGAATATGAATATTTCGAAACAAAAAAAAAGAAAAGATTCCAAACCATGATGTTATTGTGAGGATTTTGTCCAAACTTTTGAAAATATTTTCTTAAGCAAAAAAAGAACACAGTAACAAGTGCAAAGTATTAAACTCTCAGCATTGCAGAGTGTGTTTTTTGACCTCACCATTTAACATACATCTAAATTGCAAAGACACAAGAACTAAACGTTTGTCTGCCGCTGGTTATGTAGAATCAATAGTAAAATTCCCCAGGAACCAAAGTAACACATAAACACGTAGACATTTATTTGATCGTACATGCTGCTCTTAGACCTACCGGCAGAGAAACTATATTTTTAGCAGCTTGATGCATCTCATGATGTTTTTTATGATGTGTGTGCAGAGCTGCTAGCTGTGTCTTAAAGCAAGGCTGGTCGCCTGCTGCTCAGATCTCAGGTGAGGAAAGGCCTGGAATCACTCATCCTGACAGCCACATCTGGCGCTACTTTCTCTGTCCTGTTGCCCTCAACTCTGCTCCTGAAAACAGATACCACTCTGATTTAACCACAGAGGGAAGGAGTTATGATAATAGCAGTTATGATAATAACGTTATTGGTGGTTATTAATGAGATGGAGAACAGACAGTTTACTCAGGAGAAATACACTCCCAAAGAGTGCTGTGTGTAATAAAACCATTGTTACTGCTAGCATTTTTTTTGTTTCCAGGCTTTGTCCTGCCGTTGCTGGAAAGCGAATTAATGCCAGGTGCAACAAGCAATCTTTCTGTTCTCTCTATTTGCTCTGTGGATTATACATAACCGCTGCTCTATTGGAAATAAAGGCTTACAGTAAATGCTGAAGAAAAAACCACATTTGAGCTGAAGCGTGACTTCATAAGCATTGTTTAGTGTTCAAATGTATTCTGACTCTGTCTTTAGGCCAGACGTTTGTATCTCTCACATTCATTTATTAAATGTTAGAATATTAAAGAACCTCAAACCCTTTCACCTGCCCGTAACAGCTCGACATGTATCCAGAAGAATAACCTCACATGCACTCTGCTCTGCTTTTCTCTTCATTTCATGTTGGACGAAACAATCAGTTGGCAAGCTCAGCTGGTGCCAAACCCACAGTTGAGGGCAAATTCTAGACAGAGCCAGACCGGCACACAGTCTTCATCTGTTTCCTGTTGAACCTAGGAAGTAAGGGTCGGAGTTCAGAGTAATATTTACGTTAATGGAATGACTCCAAACAGATTCAATTTCAAAACAAGAGCCTGAGGTATTCAGGAGCAGCCTGCACTCACACATTAGAATATAAACAAACACTTTTGGCACTCTCTCCATATGCCAACATCTGTTGTAGGTCCTCATCTTTATTGCGCAGTGATAATAATGTGTTTTGATGGACACAGCAGACATAAACGTGAGTGAGCAGTCAGCTGCAGAAGAACAGAACAGTTTTCTGCTCTTTGCTTTGAGGAGCACATCACCACAGGAGTCCATGATGGGAAAATCAGTTTGTCTGGATTCTCACTGAATGCTGTTCAGGGCGAGACTCAGGGCTGTCATGTGCACAAATGGACACAAACACAAGGTTTAGTACCTGGCACATAACAACTGATTTCAGAATAAATCCCAGCGGTAGCTTGCAGTTTATCCAAAACACGGTACACACAGAATTTCCATACAAATTACTGCTGAGAAATGTAATCTTCTTTTGCGATGTGTATTATGTTACAATTTACTGAGGTTAACGAATTTAGGAGAAGCCACCCGTTTTTTAAGAGTCACATGAGAAGGAGTTTGTTTGTTTAAATGGAAAAACCCAATGTTTTTCCGATGACATTTTTTTATTTGGTGACTTTTTACTCTTTCTCAGCATTGGGAACTCGTAGAGTGCTTTATAATACAATATACCCAATATTGTACATTTGTATTTTGTCAGACATGTTGCGGACAAACTTGTTGACTGTTTTTGGCTGCAAATACACAGTAATGCTTCATATTCTCTACGTGACAATAAGAATACTTTTGGTTTTTAGTTCAGAAGTGAAAATAGCAGTTTACCTGTTTATCTGTTTACATTCTCAATTACCCAAGAAAACAGAGACAGCTGAAATGGTTCCAGAAATGATTGTAGAACAGTAGAAGAAGATTTCTACAGTCCATGGCCATGAAAACCAGTAGATCAATAGTACCACATGGTCTCTATCATGTTCATGTGGTCGTCTGATTCCAGGTGCGTAAAAAGAATCAAAGTTACAACTGCTTTGTGGGTTTCTCCCAGCCAGGTCTTTAGACAAACTGTACAACTTTGCCGACTGTGCCGGTCTGCACCTGATCCTGGGACTCAACGCGTTGCACAGAAATCCAGACAACTCCTGGAACACCTCCTCCACCCTGAGCCTCCTGAAGTACGGCGCCGGCAAGAAGTACAACATCTCTTGGGAGCTGGGCAACGGTCAGTACAGCTACACAACACATAACATGATAGTCTGTTGGGAAAAGAAAGTCTAGGTGTGTGCTTTTAATTATCTACTCTGCTACAAGCAGAGAAACTACAATCTTAGACTTAATTTTACCCCTATTAAATTGTTATTCTAACCTTAACCAAACTAACCAAACTCTAACCTGATCCCTAAACCATTTACAACATTACACACAAACAGTTTGTAGCTTAACCTAAAGTCCTAAAAATGTCTTTAGCTGTTTTTTCTCTATAACTGAGGAGCTGGCAGGTCTCTTTGAGTCAATGCTTAATAACATTTTAAACTTGTACGTGCTGCCTCAAACAGAATTTAATGGAAGCACCATCAAGGAGTAATCCACAAATCTGTTTTTTTAACTTAACTAAAACTGTGCAGTGAGAAAGCAGTTACACATTTTATCCATTCACCGCTTACTGGCTATAAGAGCTTTGATAGAGGCATTATTTAGACAGAGAGCTGTAAGTGAGAGTCAAGCAGTTTAAGGGTTAAGGCGAGGGTTCATTCAGGGATGAAAGGAACTGCTAGTCCTCATGTCATCCTAACCATCTGTGTTCCTGGGGAGCTGCAGTGCACACAGAGCCCTGTGTTTCCCTGCTGCACATCACTTCATATTTTCATTTCATTTCATCTGTAATAAAGCTTACAATAGAAACTTTTATTTAAGTCTAAGCCTAAAAGTACCATGCAAAATCCATTAATTGGGCCATGTGAAAAATTTAGTGAGGACTTGAACCATAGCAAAAGTAATCATTTCAAGTAAATCACCCGGACAGTGCAGACACAGAGAGCGAATTTGTAGAGGTTGAATGAAAAGGTGATCCTTTGAAATTTGCGAATAATATTCTCATTATAGGCTTTCTAAAAAGACAGTACAGACACAGCTGCACACACACACACACACACACACACACACACACACACACACAAAACAGACATATTGAAAGTTTTATTTTACAGCTCAAACACAAAATGGTGCAGATATAATTACAATGCTCTTCAGTAGAGTGCTTAAACAGCAGTAGGCCTGCAAAAGTTTAGATTTCGTCCTATTGGGGAAGCTAGTTCCCTCGCTCTCTTTGTTTTACAGATTCTGCAAGGCCACCCTGTGTGCTTAGACCATTCCCCTGACGCTGAGTCCATCTGTCTGTATTACTGCGAATTGCCCAATTATCCCTTTTTCTACTGGCTGTTGGATACTCTCTAGGAGAGCAAGATCAGACTACAACAACAACAATATTCTCTGCCACCACCCCACTGTTGCCTGTATAAACTCTACCTTTCTGGCTCAGTGTATTGCATCTCCTCTTCCCAGAGCCTAATGCCTACCGCAGCATGGTGGGTCGCGCGGTCAACAGCACCCAGTTAGCTCAGGACTACAACAAGCTGCGGACGCTGCTGCAGTCTGTGCGTTACTACCATCGAGCTCACCTCTACGGACCCAACGCAGGACGACCCCGGAAGAACGCCATTCTGCTGCTGGATGGGTGAGTCAGCAAGTAAAACATTGATTGGACAGGATTTGTGTCCTTGTTAGGCTATCCTGCTGCGAAAAAACGGGGGAAGGTAGTGGAAAGTATGCTGCAGCGGTTTGATACTTTTACTGTGGTGAATGCACACACACACATACACACACATTGTAGTAGTGTTCAGTGTTTATGGATTTCCACTCTGTAGGTTTCAGGGTCTCAGCTCCAGTTATACCGTGTCAGCCTAAATAAAGTGTCATCTGATTGATAATGTGATGGTACAACGTCCCACCTGCTGGTTTTACCCAGAAGCTCCAGCAGCTTCGGTTTGACTCCAATGGCTTATCTAACAGCCCTCTCTCAACTGCAGCTTGCCATCATCCCCTGAAGTTAGTAATATCATACTTTGTAGTTATACCTTTATTGACAAAAAAGGCCGGCAGTTTTGTATTTTGGTCATTAATACTTTATTGGAAACCCAAATTCACAACAGCCTTCTGACTATGTAATTAAGGGTCTTGTGTGCATAATAGTAAGCATCTAGAAACTATTAGGAATAGGTTTCACTCCAGATTCTTTTTGTAAACTCTCCTGATAGTGGGTTTGAATTGGGCACAGTTCTGCACATTTATTACTCAATAAATTCTAATAACCAATTAAAAAATCCATGTCAGTTTTCCTACAAAACTAAATCTCTCTGCTCTCACTCAGTCTGCCTCAAAGCCAGCTGGAGCCAAAAGAAACCAATGATTTTGCTACATTTAGTAAAGTAAATAAACTCAAACTATCAAGAAAGTAAAAATTCTTACACAGGTTTTCCTTGTTAAACAGAACAAGTTCAACCAACTCTTTTACCAAACTAAGATTAGCTGAATTGCTTTGTTAACTCACTGTAAAACACACTTCATTCAAGCAACAGAAACAAAATAAAACTCACCGAAACCATCTTGGTTAGTCTTTCCGCTGTTCCAACAATCACCAACTCTGCTTTGATCCTCAATTCACCAAGGGAGATGTGAAAGTATTCTGGTAAAATCACTGGTTCATCAATAGTTATGGATGTTTATTTTCAGATTTCACTCAGATTTTTGTGGATTCCTATTCCTATACTATTCCAAGCCACATTTCCAGATGATTTAAGTTAAACCCTAATCCTGTAATTTAACCATGTTGAAGAAACGTTACTGTACTGTCACAATGAACAGGACAAAGCACTAGTGCCACATGGTAATGTACTTTTTTGTTCATGCTTTCAAGCCATTTGAGATCTCCTGCCAACAAAAAATGCATTCATAAGCAACGTTTTATGGAAAATGAAACACACAAGACAACAATATACAAACATGGGAAAAATCCTAATTTGGTAAGCTTTTTTGTTTGGAGTTTTGTATGTCACACTTACTCTCAAGCACGTGAACACACCAGCAAGGAAGAAAGTTTGAAACGGTTTAACCACCATAGTGTAACTTTGACAAAAAGCTGTAATGACTGTAACAATCTCAAGAAAGTATAAAGTCTAAATATTGAATCAAATCCTTTGGAAGATGGTCAGCAGCAATGAACAGATACATGATTTGTTGTAAATTAGCTCAAACAATTCAAGTTGAATTGAAAAGAACACATCATTGATATGTTCTTTAAAATTCTCAAGACTTAAAGGCATAAGATGGACACACTTCTCTCTTCTTCCTCTGTCACAAATGTGAATTTAGTTTGAAGTTTCCAATTGGTATGGTGCCTGAGCAACAAAATGTACTCTGAATACAAACAACCAAAATGTGGATTACTGGTGAATTGAAAATCAAATGTGAAATGTGAAAAACAGACTTACAAACACAGGTGGAAAAACTTTAAAACCTCACAAATGTTTAATTACAGTAACACTTACATTCTACAAAATGTCATTTGGCTGAATTTCTGTAACACAATTACTATTACTACTTGATCATGTTAACTGTCACCACAACCCTCAGATTAACTTTGTATCAGACATTGGATGTAGGTGTTGAGGCTCCTTTTGGGTGTTACTCCCCGCCTTAGTTTGCCTTAACTCCTTCTGGATAAAAACATGCTTTCTCAGCTCTATTAGCCAAATAGATGACAACATCTCTCAAACATATTCATCACTTCCAAAAAAGTTAAGCCTCTCTGAGCTTTTCTGTCTGTTGAAATGGAAACAAACTTGACTAAAATGGATGCATCAGTGGCCCTGTACAACAAACACAGATTGAAATCAAACATCGATGGATATACACAACTCTGTCAGTGTTGGACAATCCGAATAAAGAGTGACCTTATGGAGAGACGAATAAGAAAATACCTCAATACTCCCGAGAACATAAAACTTGAATTTAGAACGTTATTTGGTAACTCTTCAAATTACTTTAACTCTCCTGTTGAGCATTTATAAACAGTATAAACATTTAATAAAAAGTTTATAACACAGTAGTTGTACGCAGATATAAGTGTTTATTAATGTATTTTGTCAACAACTATAACTCCTCCTGAGGACACCCATAAGTGGAGGTGGGTGTATAAACAGATAATGAATAATAATACAGTACAACACAGCTGTAAAGATATAAAGTATGTCTTCAAAAGGTTGACAAGTTAATTTGAACATTAAGAACCCCATTACGATATTCAGTTTCACATACATGACAGTATTGAAAATATTGTATCCAAAGGCAGGGTCAAATACATTTTTCTCTTTGACACTGATGAATGAGTACAGATGAAATGCTGCTATACGTTTGAGTAGTCAGGTTAGAGTTGGTCCTGAGCACTAACCATCAACATTAAACATCTACTCTCTGTTGTGGGTGGCTGAAAGGAAGCTGTAATGAATGCTCCACAGAATGAGGAGATTTGTTTTTACACAGGTAACAGGACAGTTGACAGAGGGGGACTGTGTAGCTCTGAAGTAAACGGGGAACAACATTCAAGTTAATCCAAATAGAGTCCATAAAGTTGAAATAATGTGTGCTAAAATTATGAGTGTGTGTGCAGATACATGCACAGGAACAGTTTAATGTCTGAACGTCCCACACACGTTTTGACAGGAAGTTGGAAGACCGGAGAATGAGTAATTTGATATAGGTCTTCCTTCACTTTGTACTTTGCACTACTAACATCAGTGAAACCATTAGGAACTGCTGTTTATTTCACCGAGTCCTGACAGTTAAAATTTACTCACAAGTAAAAGTTTGTGTGCACCAGTGTGTGCATATGTACTTCACAGTTCAGAGTGATGGGCAGTGGACTCAAAGGAAAGGGAGGATGTAGAGGATGGGTTGTGAGGAGGAGGAGGAGGTGGAGTGAGAGGATGAAGAGGAGAGAGCAAGGAGTACCCACAGGTCACGGGTGACACATTTAACAACGGAGTGATTCTTGTGTGTTTGACACTGTTACGAGGGGGTGGCTCTTGTGTTTGACAGCCCAACTACTCTGCTGCTCTCAGGAAATAAGATGAATTAGACACTGAGCTACTCAACAGTCCAAATATCAGAGCTGGACAGACTAAACAAGCCAGAGCGGTGAAAGTTTAGAGACACACATTTGGGCATGTCTGACAAGCTGCTACCCCCAAATATGGAGCGATTTGGGTCAGGTAGAATAGGAAAGACACACACACAGAGATGCAAAAGCTCAGGAGGAGGAAGGCAGACATCAGGAGGGAGTGTGTACATGTTGAGTTTATGTTTGTGTACAGGATGAGTCCATTAAAAGTTTCACTGGGTTCACAACATTTTTTGTGTCCTCAAGGGATGTTTGGAGTTTTTGTATTTAACTAACTGAAAGTAAACTCAACAGGCTGCAGAAACAGTGCTGTTTACTGTTTTACAAAACTGGAAGGGATTTAAACTTAGTGTTTCTCTCATTTTTGCAGTTTGCAGATTTACCATATTACCTAAAACATTTGGTGTGAAGTAAAAATAATGATTGTTAAAATTATAACAGATAAAACTGTTTCGAAATCACGTATTTATTATTGCGTAATACATACAACTATGACTCTACAAGTTGATATAAGCCAGATCCAGTGTGCTGTGAAAACTCCTCCTAATGTGTGCAGTACAAAAAAAATGGAACTCACTTTCCACATCTTTTATGTTTTTTCTATTTACTTTCCTATATAAAGTAAACCAGTTCTCAGCTGTGGAGCTGTAAATCTTTCCAGAGATGCAAAATGTAACAAATGATTTTAAATTTTTTGTTTCATATGTACTTAATTTTGCCTTTTATGAAAGATATTTTCAAACTATTTGCCTTAAGAAGTAAATAAAAGCTTGCATTTAATATACAGCAGGAATTAACACTATTTAACACAAATTATGTTCCTGTAGATTTACATATCAAGACTTATTTTCTATAAACTGGAAAGATTTTGGCTTCGACATGAACCTAACATCCTTATCATAGCTGTGCTCACATGCAGTTTTTTTTGTCCAGTGGGGGGGTGTAAACGATTGTCTTAATGTTGAAAGAAATAGAGATTAATCTTTTTTTTTTCTGATTTTCAGGTTCATGAAGAATGCTGGCTCTGTTGTAGATGCAGTTACGTGGCAACAGTAGGTATTTTACCCTTTTTTTCTATTTTATTATTTTATCCGTAGAAAACCCCAGAAACCATATCTCTAACAGCACACGCCATGTTGTGTTTTATACCATTATCTCCCCCTTATGTATATGCAGCAGCCAATAATAACCATTATTAAGACTGTTACTGAGACAGACTGATGCATAATGTGGAGAAATGTGTTTATCCTGCAAATGGAACAACAGGAAAAAGGATCCTGAGAGAGCGTGCGCGTTAAATTAGTAACACCTGACATTTGTCGAGCGCATATCCTGAAGGAATAACACAGACATATCAATTGTTTGATAATATCCCCCATGTTTTATCTGTATCTCTTTACACACATATGTCAAATGTGTACTGAAAGGCACACCCACTGTAAGCTCAGAAAAACCCCATGTGACTGAGTGAGTGGTCATTAAGGTGAAGGTCAGGTCTAATTAGGAGAAATTAGAAGAAACGGAAGGAGGCAGGGCTGTCAGTAAGGCTTAGAAAAACACCACCCACACTGTTAAAATCAAACCATATGCTCTGGCTCATTCCCTTTGTCAATTAGCCCGTTTTACACTAGAGATCCAGATTCCAGTCTAACCAGGCTGCGTGACAGAAACTCTGACCTCTACAAAACAAGCCAAACTAATAAAAGTGGAGACCACTCATTCACACGTCTACGACATAGGTTTTACTCCCCTGCAGATGGCTCGAGTTATTTTCAACCGAACGGTGCATGTCGGAAACGCTGTATTTATTATAAACTGGTTTAGAGAATCATATGGATTTGTTTGTCTGTCTGTGGCTTATGGTCAGAGGTGATCTGCTAGAACTTGGGGTGATCAAACATGTTGGTTATGTAGTGAAATGCTTGTGTACCTCCAGATCACGAAACATTGATATGTTGTTTGCATGATGTTATGACATTTTTTTCCACAACATTGTAGTTTCACATTTGCTACATCTCGTCTAACTTCCTGCCTATCTGTTTTTTAGATTGGACAACAAAAGATTATATTTAGTCATTCTAGCTGTCTCTCTTTTCATATCTATGCAATATAATATAATATAATAATAATATTTTCTTTCACTTTATGTAAAGAGTGTGCACTTTATAGAATCAACAAAGATGCTTACCTTAATGTCAGGATGCACATTTTCTTTTCAGTGCACTTTAATCCTAACTGAGATATTTTTTAGATAAGTTAAAGGGCCTATTCTACCAAATGATGAATAATATTCTCTTTACTTACCTCTCGTAGTATGTATCCATGCGGACTGTTTTGGTTTTATTTGCTCAGGTTTTGAGATATCTGAGATTTCTGCCTCCCCGCCAATACAACTGATAGATCTGGATTTGTGATGCTATAATGTTAAAATCGACAAGAATTATTCAGAATAACCAGGACATTGTTTCTGGAAAGACATTTTCCTGTTGAATTTCCGGCAGCATCGGTCTGTTGGTTGGTCAACTTCTTCGACCCCAGACTGACGTATCTTTACAACTATTAAATAGATTAGCATGAAACTTTTTGCAGACATTTATAGGCCTCAGGGGATGAATTTTCACCACTCTGCTGATCCCATGACTTTTCCTCTATAGAACCACCATGAAGTTGACATTTGTGGGTTTAAATGAAATGTCTCGACAGCTATTGGATGGATTGCCATAAAATTTGGTACAGACACTCATGTCCTGCTCAGGATAAATTGTAATAAGGACTGTGGTGATCTGCCATCACCAGGACAAAATGTCATTTTATCCAATGCTTTGGTTTATGAATAAATACCTGCAAAACTAATGTTTTGTTCTTAACCTCAGCTCTGTTTTGTGTTTAGTTAGCATTGCAAATCACTGAACTAAAATGGTGGACATGGTAAACATCAGCATGCTAGCATTGTCAGTGTGAACATGTTAACAAGCTACTGTAGAGCCTCACAGAGCCACAAGCACGGCTGTCCACTCTTAGTCTTGTTACAGGGTTGTGAGCAATACGAAACACAAAATTGCATTCATCTGTTGTTTTGGTGCATTGGCAAAAATCTCAGATATGGATATCTGAAATCTGGCCAAATAAACCAGAACCATCTGCATGATTGGATACCATTAGAAGTAAGTGAGAGCGTTTTTTTTTTTGTTTTGTTTTTGTTTTTTGTAATTTGGGTGAATAGAGTCTTTGATCTTACACATACCAATAACACCTGCACCCTGTAACCTTAGATATAAGTGAACATGCCACATCTAACTGGGGCTGCTTCATGGTGAGAGAATTAAGCTGGTCAAAGTGTGTGACCGGACAGCTGCCAATTCTAGCTGTGAAAATATCAACAACATAAGTGAACAAGACAACTTTACGATTTGGTGTTTGTAGAAGCCCCATAGCAACACACTTAATGTGAGCCCTAATTGTTCCAGC
The DNA here is from genome assembly GCA_033000465.1 of Sciaenops ocellatus. NCBI lineage: Eukaryota > Metazoa > Chordata > Actinopteri > Sciaenidae > Sciaenops > Sciaenops ocellatus. The sequence goes on along the minus strand of CP136872.1, from coordinate 14,204,108 downwards.
AGTGGGGTATTAGTAGTGTGAACACCTGATTTGAAGTAAGTAAGCAAAAACCCCCCAGCTAAACTTGTTTTAATAATGAAGTGATGAAAGGTACACTTTAATGACCCCTTGAAAATGAGCACTTCTTGTACTAAGCACTGTGGTCTTAAAGTGAATTAGAAACATGCATGTTCATCAGTTTTACTCTTTGCAGCTACACGACCACATTTTAAATGGGCCAGGATGACACATATACCCACATATTCCTTGTCTGACTGACAGTGGTACTGCATGCCAGAGAGCATGGTGTGCTGGTTATTTATATCGGAGTGGAGAAAAAAGAAATGTTAAAGATTCACGATCTCCTCCTTTATAGTCTGAATCACAGAGGGACTGTAAATTCACTGATGGCATTCCTCAGGGAAGCTACATATCCTTCGACTGTTGTAATGATTGATCTGAAAGGTAACCTGCTGGTCCACATCAAGGAACACATCCTCTTCTTACTTTGCTACCCCTCTGCTCACCCCAAATCTCTTGCTACACCAGATGGCCATTCCTTGACACTTCATGTGCAGTTATTACAAGTAAACTGTTATAGAGTGTACTCATGCTTTACTAGAATATTTTCATTTTATTCCACTGCAGCTTTACAGGTCTAGTTTTACTAGTCAAATCAATTCGATTTATGCAAAAGGAACCATTATTCTTCAGTATTTTAGTAACTGTAATGACTGTAAATGAAATTTTAAATGTAGGATAGTAGTTGTGGTATTTTTGATACTCTTATTTTTGATACCTTTGACTCATCTTGTCTGATTAGATCATATTTATTTCTTTTATCTGTGTTATAAATTTGTGCTAATAGACTGATAGGTTTGTTAGTGAGCTGGGTTTTGTGGTTTTCACAACTAAGTGGATCTTTGTCTGAAAATATTCAGACACAGTAAATTTGATTGAATTCTGGTCAGTGTGGTAGCTATGTATCATGCCAAACTTTAAATGAACAAAGGAAAACATCTTGGTTTTATTTTTTCTTGGTTCTAAACTTGAGCATTTCTTTGAATACCAAGCTCTATTCCCATCAGTCTTTGTCAAAATAACGGTTTTCTTTATATTTATTTCTTTAATAGGGTTTCTGCTCTAATGAACCACCAAATTTGAGTGTTTAGTAAAGTTGCCTTGTTACCTGATGCCAAAATTCCCAGTAGCACTGATTTGCAGTGTAAGATATTGCAAGAATAGCTTGTACTGTCCTTTATTCTGTTTCCATATATGAACTGGAATTTCTTTCCCTGAGATCTGGACCGAAGACTCTCTGGAAAGATGACAGGATAACCAAATAATTTGTGTAAAGCTATGACTTAATCCGTGCGTTGTTTATAGTTTGGGGCCAGGAGCTTGGGACTTCTCCAACACTGTGACGAAAATTTCAGCGAGGTTAAGTTCGGATTGCAACACTGCTTCAACAACAAAATTCAGCTCTGTTCTCAGCAGTTTTGTTGACACATCTGTCATTTCCACAGACTTTTCCATAACAGGTTCAACAGAGGTTTGACCTTTGTTTGGAATATTTTGATGCTGCAGTTGTTATGATTATGGTCTTCTTGTCATCTGGCTTTATTATTCACAGTACAGTGCAATTCGTCCTTGGCATTGTCCCGTATTTAATTTGTTGAACCTTTACTGGAGAAATGTACTGCTCTCTAGCATTCTCTAAGTAACTTGATTGTCTCAGTTGTAAATCGCCTATCATAGTTTTCCTGGAGTGTTCTCTGGTTTTGGAAGAGGAAAAAAAAGCTAAATTGGCACAAACGTTTGGAGCTTTGAGCAGGACTGAACTGAGCTGATCTGGTATTTTATTGATAACATTTGTTGCCTCAGAAGATTGAGAGGAGAAATCTGCTGTGCAATGAGGCACATATTTTTAAGCCCTCTAATTAACAGGTGTTACATCTGTTTCTGTTATTTCTTTTTGTTTTGTCATGGTACTGTAAATATATGCCACAGATTGAGTATGTACTTTGTAATTTTATTTCACGAAATATTTGGTGGGTTTTTGCAAAATTATGGCTCTCAATGAGTAATTTTACTCTTGTGCATGCAACTGTGAATGATTTGGAAATGCTACAGTCCTTTCTAGGCCAGCGTGTAATATAAGGGCTGTTGCCCTGTCACTGGGTTATAAAATTTGCAAACCTAATTTTCCACCATTATGATAATGATGTTCTGCAAAACCAAGTGATGTGAAGCAAAAGATTGTCCTATAGGGCTGGATATTCACAGGTGGATTCCCAAGATTTTCTTCTGATTCAGATCAGTTCATCAAAATGATAATAAAAAAAAAAAAAAAAAAAAAAAAGACAATACGTTTTAGTTTCAACTTTTCAACTCAAGACATATTACAGTTAAATTTTAAGATTCATGTTACAAATGTTTTTTATTTGTTTGTTTTCTTCTGCTGTGCAAATAAGATGTGCTTTATGCTACCTGAAACATTAACTGTGTGTGGTTGTTTGCATGCTTCTTTTCCCTCTCTTGGACTCTTGCAGAGGATCTTGGAGAGGCTTTCTGTCTGCCCACAGGCTGATGTTCCTCAGGACTTTGGCTCTAACTTCCAATAGATTTTTCTCTCATCATGCACTCCCAACATCATCTCTAATTATCATCTCTCTTTGTGTCTTCATCGCTCGTACACACACACACACACACACACACACAGAATCACCACAGATGGATGTCTGCATTGTTCAGTCTCAGTCTTCAATGTCAATACTTCCATTTCCTCTCTTACACAATCCCACATTTTGACATAGAATTGGATTGCCACTACGCTGAAGTGTAATTGAATATGTCAGTCCCTGTTCACTATAACTGTTGTAGTGAAATAATGTGTTGTGTACTACATCTAAAAAAAAAAAAAATTATTCTCAGTGGTTTGGGTTTTAAACCTGCAGCACACAATGAGCTGTAACACTGATGTGCTTTTTCCTTTTTAAGTTATTTCACTTTCTTCTTGGTTTAAAATTTTAGTATATCACAGGATATTATTTCTCAAAGGGAAAAAGGTAGATGGCATTGGGATTGTCAACCTTAATGACTGTTGAACAAGGAGAATGATATAATATTATATGATACATAGTTTTAATTAACTTTAAAGTCGCACGAGGTCAAACTCTGAACAGGTTAAGCAGGTGGATGGATGCTTGGATGGATAGAGAATCACAATGAAGCTAGTACTTGTTCACTTTATTTTTTTTTTACCATCTGCGCTGTAATAAAAATCACATGTCTGTTGCTCACATTGGGAAGTGTGTGCAGAGTGTTTCTCTCACAGCATTTTCTTTATGCTTTTACATTACAGTTACTACATGGATGGCAGAGTGAACAAAGTGGAGGACTTCCTAAAAACTCGTCTATTGGACACACTGACAGAACAGATCACTAAAGTCACCAAGGTACTTCCTTCAAAGTCCTGAAATTTAAATTTACTGTGTGGACAGTATGCTGCATATATCCATAAATATACTGCATATGCATATATTCCATATTTCTGAAGCGGCTGCTCGATTCATCCCCAACAGTGAGTTAATTCTACATCTGTACTGTAGACACAGAATTAGGTTAATATCAGGGGTACTTTTCAGAGGTCATATCTCGGGTCTTTCCCCTTTTAAACAACTTTCATTTTTATCAACTTAGACTTTCAAACCACCTCAAGGGGAGAATATGAAGAAACGTCTCATTTGAATCGAGAAATATATTTGCATATCTTTTGAGTTTGCCAAGTTATGGATCAGCCCTCAGCTAGATTTTGCGATGATAAAGCCACATGTGCAAACCACTAGAGCGAGCCCTCAGGCTGAAAAGGTTGTGTTCACCATGAGGTAATGTTATCAACACTAGTCTGCCGTGGCAGACTTGCTGATTTGTAAGAGATGGCTGCGCCAAAGTGCCTCAGAGAAAAAGAAGCAATCCTTCCCAAGAACAAAACTTAAAACATTGAATGAAATATAATGGGAGTGAGAGTCTCTTGTGCATTACCACTCAGCTAAAGTCAGTGGGATCAGTTTTTTGTATTTTTATTTATTTGCATATATGTAGAAGTGTTTTGTTGCCAGCTCTGCCGATTTTGAATTTGAATGAAGATCCATTGATTCAAAAGAGCTTTCAATGTGAAATGCGTGTATTTCCATCAATCATGGCAGGTTGTGAACACACATACTCCTGGTAAGAAGGTGTGGCTGGGTGGACTGGGGCCAGCTTGGGCAGGAGGCATCAGTAACCTCTCTGACACATATGCTGCTGGATTTCTGTAAGTACTGCTATACTGTGTTCTGTAGATAATGATACCTTTGATAATAAAGACTGAAACAAGCTGCACAAGTTAATTTCATAGTTGTTTGGAAAAAAGGATTTATTGCCAATGCAGTACGTATTATATTGGCAGCATGTATCTCAATCAAAGTTGTTATCTCCTTTTCCATTCCTGATATTTTTCTCTCTGTGTGTGTTTGTATGTATTCCAGGTGGGTGAACACGCTGGGCATGGCTGCTATGCAGGGGATTGATGTTGTCTTGCGTCACTCATTCTTTGACTATGGATACACACACCTTGTGGACCAGCACTTTAACCCGTTACCTGTAAGACTCTCAATTTAAGTCCATCATTGATTAAAATGTTTATTGGATCACAAAAAAAAAACAAAACAAAACACAAGGATCTGACCCGAGCAGTCCTGTTGTGATCTGGACCTTTTCTGCAGCAGACCTAGTGCTTCGATGGCACCTCTCGCTCTTTCCCGTGGGAGCTATTAGGTGAGATGAAAGGCGTTTAGTGGTGATGAGTGGTTGGACGCGGGGGCGAAATGCCATGTAACCTTAGCCTTTTGTCAGTAGCTCAGGACAGTGTCACTGCTCCCCTCAACCCCCATCACACTGTGTGCTTCTCTGTGCGGGACAGTCGGCCGGTGAGAGATCTGCAACCTGAGATGCTGATACACAGACATGTTAGTAAAATAGCCTCCAACACTGTGTGAAATGAAACTGCCCAATCCCTAGTTCCTCCACGGTTTGGTCTGAACCATGCAGGGACCAGAAATACAACAAGCTTGGTCCACAACACCGTATTAATCATCTGAACCGCGGAGGTCCTGATGTTTATTGTTCTGAAAGTTGAACGTGAGATGTTCCTTGGTAATTTATTTCTTTTTAAAAAGGGGGACATTTAAGTCTTATCTTAAACTGATCTCATTTTGCTGTGGAAAAAAAATAAATTAGAAGTGTGAAAGAGTGATAAAATTCTACCACGAGCCAAGTTCATAAAAGAGATTTATTAAGTTCATAAAAAAGGGTTATATTAAGTTGAGGCAGAGCAGGGGTTAGAGGCTTACATTAAGGACGTGTACCATAAATCATTGTTTCTACAATGAAGGAAAAAGATGAAGGCATTAATCAAACATTTGTTATTATTCAAGATTCTTTTATTCTTGCATTGGTCAGAAATTGCTGCTAGAATGAGTATTTGAAATCCCAAAATACCATTTTAACCACTAATGTTATTGGGCTCATGAAGTAATCACTTCTCCAAAATCTGACAATAATTTTTCCCTAAATCCCTCATTACTTCTCTCTCGCAGACATGCGCTTTACTCTGTCTCACTTTAACTCTGAGATATTAAACAATCGAGATGGCTTCATTTTTTCCCCTCCATTTTTTATCTGGGAACGATGACCTCCCGCTAGGATCACAATGCTTTTAACATGGCTGGATGTCTAAAGGCTGCACCAGCCTACCTGCTGAGAGAATTCACTGCAGGGCCAACCTGTCCTCTGCATGGGAAATTTATGACCTGGCCCCTTCCCCTATAGGATGACTCCCCTATTGGTAGAATCCACTGAAAGCCCCCTTCCCACTGAATGACTAAACAAATTCCACACGCATCCCTTCCCTTTTTTTTTTTTTTTTTTGCTCTTCTATCAATTATACTCTCTTTTTCTATTTTGTTTTGTTTACACTCCACACGTGTCTGTTGTCTCCCTCCAGAGGGAATATTGGGAAAGATGAGGCAGTAGGCTGCACTCTCTAACAGCCCCTTTTCCCCATGTTGAAGCCCTCCCACATGCAAACCTTCATGACTCTGCAGATTGTGGATACACTTCTTCTTTTCTGTTCATTCTTAACGGCTTTTGTCTTTTTATTATTTTATGGGAAACCCAATTAGAGGCTGCTGAAGATTGTTCATTTCTTCATGGAACTAGTTAAATTAAAAACACTGAAATGTTGAACTTCCTGCTAGATGCAGTGTAATTGTATAACCTCGTACTTTGATCTTTGGATTCTCAGGGATTAACAAGGTCTCAGCTAGGCAGTCTGACTCTCATTTGCTCCATTTAGCTAGACACTAAAGGTTAATTGTTATTCTCCTTGTTATTGTCCTCTTATTCTCTCAACTGTGCAGCTGAGGTTTGACTGGTCTCTGGTGGTATGGTTTTACTTTTCTGGAGTCCTTGACATGTTACTGGTTTACTTGCGCACGCCTGTCTTTTTGTCTATTTCTTGGTCTATGTGGTATGTCATTAGCATCTTAAAATGATGCTCCTCCAGTCGATGCCTGTATTTCTGTTCATCTCTCTGTCTATCCAGAGAAAGAGAGTTGGGGAGACAGGGAGACAGACCGGTAATTAGACAGGAAAACAGGCAGACAGTCAGTCCTCTGAGGAGTTAGAACCACAGCTGATATTTCCCGAAAAATGTCAGTATTATGTCCCGCCAATTCCTGTTCTGGTCTCGGATTTTAACACGCCCGTAGTTTCAAATATATCGATTTATTGACGGTTTCTTTCGCTCGAGTTTTGAAATTTAAACACAAAGCGATCACATCGCCCCCGCCATCTTGCGCAAATAAAACTCCAGACTCGTAACTGTTCTTTGTTTTATACACTATGTATTAATCATAGATCACAGTTCTGGCCATACATTCATCCACCCATCTCTCTGCCTGTGGCCAACACTATACAGTTCCATACTGTGCTCTGCTTCTTCGATGCCTTGGCAGCAAATTAAGTTAAAGCCTGCATGGAAAAAAGAAGCCCTTAAATGTTGCCATATGCAGGATTGCATGGGAACTTCCTGAGGAACACATGTTGTTCTGGGTCTCTAGGAGAGGTGTTGAGTCTGTGTAGTCTATAGAGTGAGACACAGTATGGTGGACCACTCAACACTGATAACAAAATACAGCAATTCATGATAGAGCATAATATTTTGTAAAAATGTCACATCTAAGACCTGTCAATTCTAAGCGGGTCAGCGGTTGTTAGATACAGTGTGACACGTTACATGGGACAATCGGCTCCAACTAAACGTTGAATATAAAAGTGCTGACATATTTGGATTTGACATTTTTGTGGATTATATATGTTTTTTTCACTATGTCACAACTAAGCTGCTTTGCTGGCACATTCTTAATTCTTACAGTTTGTGAAATTCAATCTGTTTCTACAATCACCAGGACATTGAAAAAACAAAATGGAGATTTTAGTAATATTTCCATTCAGCAGAATTCAGTATCCAACATTTCTGTAATAAAGTCTCTTTCAATAAAATTCCTTATATTTGATTTAACCTTACACTTAAACACAGTGGAGTTGGTGATGTTTTTAAATTGTTTCTCTGCGGTCAGTCATGTCAGATCTTTAAATTTCCTTTCCACACCTGCCTGTTCTGAACATTGTGATGATAACATCAACCCATGCTATCATGAAAGTGATGCCAAATGTGTGTCTGTGTGTTGTGGTGTTGTTCTCTCACAGGATTACTGGTTCTCTCTGGTCTTCAAGCGTCTGGTTGGTCCAAGGGTATTAGCTGTGCGGGTGGCTGGACTACAGAGGAAGCCACAACCAGGACGAGTCATACGAGATAAACTACGTATCTACGCCCACTGTACCAGCTACTACAAGTATGTGAGACAGCTGAAGCACCTTGGATTAGTTTGTAACCTGCATTTAAAGGGTTAGTCTGGGTTCTTTGAAGTGGGGTTGTATAAATACTTACACATAGTCAGTAGACAGCGGTCGGCATGCCCGCAGTTTGGAGAAGCAGACAGGAGTACCAGCACGTACGCTGAGCAATGCACTGCTGTTGATGGGGGCAGCAACCAAATGTATCTTAGCCACCTAAAAAAATCAGTATCAGTTTTAAGTGTACAGTATATTTAGAACATTTTCATAACTTTACCTTGGTGTCAGGAAACCCTTTCCAACAGGAAACTGAAGCATTTATCACTCTCTCCAAAGCCACCAGATTCCTTTGATGAAATCAGCAAGGAGTTGCTGGTCTACCACTGCCTCTGATTTGAACTATGTGTTAAAACAATGTCACATAATAAGACAACTATGGTCCTGCTGGTCCTCCTCTCTGCTTCTTCAAACTGGAGGCGTGCCGACTACCATCTGCGGTAACACACTTACTATGGATAAGCACTTCATTCAATCCCACTTCAAAAACTCCGAACTTACCCTTTAAACACAGCAAGAGTGTGTATTATCATTATATAGTGTGATTTTCTTTCATTTGAGGCCGACAGATGACAGAGCACACATCCTCTTGTGTAGCAATACTTTGGGAATGTCCTTGAAGATTTAGATAGAAAACAGACCACTGCGGTTTTAACTTTTTCTACTCCCTGTCCTCCTGCAAACACCTGAGGCTCAGTGTCTGGTGGGGAAGAACAAAATCCCTTGCCGGCCCATTCAGCTTCCCATAAATAAGCAGACGGCAGACACCCGCTCATTCACAGCTCAGAGCCTATAAAACTTAACGGGTATCACTTATCAGGTGTGTGGGTTCTGTCTCCCCGTCGTCAAAGAGCCGCTGAAAGGTGTGCGAGGCCTTTATCCCATCTCGGATTGGCTAGAGGGGGTTATTTGAGGGGGAGGAGGAGGGACAATAAGGCGGTCTGTGCTGGGAGGAGATAAAGAGTGCCACCATGGCCTGTTCAAGGTTATCATTTAACCCAGGCCAGTGGCTGTCAGCACCTGGCTAGACTTACGGCCTTACTCTAGACAGGGCTCGTTTACAGGTGGAACATCTCTTAGAAAAATAGTGGAGTGCTACACAGATAGACGGTCAGTGGTTTGACAGTGGAGTTGCATAACGGCTTGGTGACATGCACGCAAATATCTGAAATAGTTTTCACCAAGGGTACTCTTTCAGCTACCTGGAATGTATGGTGAATTTGGGAGTGAAGAGATGCCCATGGCATGTGATGCCGCTCAGCTCCACTGAACATACCAATCAGCCTTGAACTCATATGATCAGACATTGAAGCACTAAAGCAGTCCCTCTTGAATCCAATCCATCTTGCCATTATTTCTGCCACTTTGTGGTTTTACACAGTCCGCTCTTAAGTGGACGAACCATTGTAGTCTTAGTGGTTTGACTGTACTATGTAAGACAGCAAAGACCGTGAATGTGCTGAGGCAGTCCGTGGTTTGAAAAGTCTTTGCAGATTAGATATTTGACTTTCACTGCCCTTTTACCCCTTTTAGTGGTTTGTATGGCATTTTTTTCACTTTCCAGCAATGTTCCGACATCAAACAGCATCAACACATGTTTATGTTCCTGGTTTGGATCTTTTAAGAACCTCATCATTTGAAAAAGGCCTGAGAGGTCATTATCTCTCCCTCCATCTAACCATCTGATCTATCACTCAGATCCATGGTCCACGTTTCTCATAAACAAGCCTCCAAGAGTTTAACGCAGAGCCAGAGACACAGCGTTCCCATCAGCAGTACACTCTTCCCTTGGTAGATCTATCAAATATGACTCACCCTACGCCCAAAAGAACAAAGAAACATCAAACCAAAAACCTTTGGAGGTGCTAACTTGGAGCGATGCCTACCAGACCGGTTAGCACAGCCCTGACCCTGAACACCAAGGCTGACATGTGGTATTCACTACAGCTGTGTTGTCTTTGTCCTCATATCTGGGCTCTTATTAGATTTTATCGTGTTTGTCTTATCTGTCTCGCTTAGTTATTTACCTCTGGCCATAGTCCCTATCAAGTTGTGTCCCCAGTGCTTTGCTCTCAGGAGAGGAACTCAAACACTGTTGTCTGAGTAACTCGAGAAGTGTTGCCTTCATCAGACCCTGGACTGTACAGCGACAACTTTTAATATTGGATACTGTACAAGAGAAGCATCAGAAAGAGTTTTTAGGGATGATAAGGTCTTTAGAAATGAAATGTGGTTTATTATGGTTCATACTAAATATAGATGATAGGTCTTAGGCTATGGTAAAGGACAACTTGCTGTGTAATGGAATTCCATTCTTGAGCAGGCTTTATCTTACTTTATTATTTTTCTGCAAGTCGTTTGATCCAGATTAGATCAAGGAGTTGTGGTTTGATCTTATTACTATATGTGATGAAAATACAGTATCAAAGACTTTCTTCTCTTTGTAGTCATCTTTAATTACAGAGAATTTTATTCAACATGGCAATGTAATATATAATGAATCCCTATTAACAGATGTGAAGAGGAGTCTTTTTTTCTTGTTGTCTCCAGATTGCCATTTTTTTAAGGTAAAGAAAAATTAATATTATGTTGTTCATTTTCTTTATGTTACCAGTCATAACTATGTGAGAGGGTCCATAACAATCTACATCATCAACCTGCATCGGTCGCGAAAGAAAATCAAGCTGGCGGGGACGTTACGGAACAATACTGTCCATCAGTACCTGCTGCAACCCTACGGCACTGACGGACTCAGAGCCAAGTTAGTACCTCTCTGCCTTACTGTTTCATGCACATGCACCTAGGGCAGCATTGAATAATTGTTTTCTATCCAAACAACAATGTGGTCCTCGTTTAGAGTATCCTGTTCCATTCTGTCATGCTAATCAAACAAGACAAAATGCACTGTTGAGAGACCAAGGTTATCAAAACAGGTGTAAAAGTCTTTAATACCTAACCTTCCTTGTATTAAAAAAAAGAAAATAAATAAATATCAATGATTTTTTTTCCTTGTAATGTTAAAAAACTTTGTTGAAGCAGTTTTTTAGAGGTTATTTTATTTTTGTAAAGGCCTGAAAGGCGTGGAGGTGATGAATAGGGATAATGAGAATTTAATGAACAACTTTATGAGTCTTCGGTTATTTGATTTTTTTCTAGCCTTAATAGGGTGTTAAACATCGGCCCTTCAAAAGATAAAATGGGTGTTGGACTTGAGCTGTATAATTCACGCTGAGTCGACATGTTGCATGGATACACTCCACAAAATCTACTCTTACGTGCACTAACTTTGTCTAGGTTTGAGATAGCTTGAGACAACATAACTCTTAAAGAATAAGACAACAAATGAAAACGAATAAAGAATAAACCACTTTCCTTTGTCAGTGAAGAACTTTTATGATTAATATATTGCATTGGCTTACTAAAAGTGAAACTTGCCAACTTAGTTTTAAAAGGAAATACTGCCTTCAGAGAGTTTTGATGTGTTTACGCCCTTTTGTTTTAATTTGTTTTTATAGCCTACAACAGATGTTTTATCAATGGATTTTAACATCCTAAGCATGATATATTACGCATTATGTAACAAGGTAATCTAATTCATATTGCCTTAAAACGTCACTTAAAATTAATGGTTTGCGCTCTCAGTCTCTTCCTCTCTCCTTTAAGCCCCTGGCCTGTTATTCTGACTCAGACTTAAGCCTGAAATCCTGGAATAACAGCCTAATGACCCAGGACTGTATGAGTGTGTGTGTCTTTGTGTTATACGATACCTACATGCGGCCTTAATTGAGGCTGAGGCATGATCCTTCAATAACAGTATAATGATGGAGGATGTTTTAGGTGTTAGAACAGGATTGCAAGGCATTTAATAGGAGAGCAAGCTAACGATGGGCCTTTTTCAGGCCTTAAGTGCTTTTCTTTACCACCGGCAGTGCAGGGAGACTTTCATGAAGAATTTAGCAACACCAGATGTCTATAAATTTGTCTGAGTAGTGCGAGTATTGAAGTATATGCATGTTGTAGGAGAACTTTGAACTTTGAACAGTTCAGTTTGATTCATAACTTCTACTTATTGAGTATAATTTCATTAGATGTTTTATTGAATTTGAGGTAAAAATACACAGACCACTGTCCTTAATCCCTATATTATTGTGAACTTTACAATATAACAAAAATAAGTTTACTATTAACAGCAGCACTTTAAAGCTGAAATGGACAAATACAGAATGAGGACACATTTTGTCTTCGGAACTTGATTATTATGTCACACACTTATTGATAGTTATTATGATTATGAAGAAAGAGAAACAGTGCATTTAAAAAAAACAGTGAAAGTCATACTCAAGCAGACTGTTATGGAGGGAGTTTCATGATATATTCCTGCTGCTGGAAAAGTTATGTTAAAAAAATTATTGTGCTGATATGAGGCCCATAATCCATTTGAAAAAGTGTGTACCATAACTTACAACATGTTATAACTGCTCTTCAATAACATTTCATATTCTTTTAGATGTTTTCTTATAGTAAAGCTATTAACAAACTGAAATAAAGAAACTAAAGTATTATTGATGTCATGTCAGGAATAAAATTAAAGAAAAAATAAAGAAAAAACAGTCAATTAATGAAGTTATGAATAGCATCTATAAAGAAATGAAATGAGGCGACTCATTCTGTTCTCTGTGCAGAGATAGTGGAGAAAAGTAGAATGTTTTGTAACAGAGTAAATCCACATGTGAGCATTTATTTAACAGGTTTAGATTAACAGCATTTCTTAATTACACTTACTGTATATAGTTCAGATTGCAGTTATTCGCTCGCTCGCCCAGTGCACAAACAAAAGAAAACACTTTTTACAGTTTGCAGTAACCCAACTTATTCTACTTTAACTCTGGGAAATGTTGTTATATGGATATGTTGTAATAAGACAAAGTATTATTATTAGCAATCTGTGTCTATTTTTTTGGGACTGTGACAAATAAATTAGCACAAGATTTAAACAAAGTCTTGGAAAACTTTATTTAAAATATTCTAATTGGTTCGTATAGGTTTTTGTAGCTCCATAACTTGTACTGCTAAGAGTCATAGTTGTGATTGTTGCTGAAGAAGAATATTTAAAATGTACTATTTCAGTGCAGTTGACTCAAAACTTTTGTTTCAGTTGGAGTTGTGAAATTTCAACTTTGTAACAACAGCACCCCCAAGTGTACAACTGACAGAGTCAACAGTTAAAGACTGAAAGTGCATGAAATGATCCAGATTTGCTGCCTTCTATTGATTCTGGTTAAAAAAAAATTAATTGACTTCCTCATCTTTATTTCACATATTTTTCCAAAACCACCAGTTTTATGCAACAGTCTGAATTTCCTGTTTTCCTCTCTCTTTTCAGATATGTCCAGCTGAACGGGGAGAAGCTGCTCATGGTGGACAATGAGACATTCCCAGAGTTGAAGCCCAAGACGCTGAGGGCTGGACGGACAATAGCCATGCCTCCAATGACTATAGGCTTTTATGTCATCAAAAATATTAACGCATACGCCTGCCGAAGATAACACTGACCCTTCATCCCTGAGATATATAGGAGGCTCAGAAGTCTACCAAACCACCAACCCTCTGCAAGCTTGACCCAAAGCTTAAAAACAGTGTCTCTTCATTGTTTTTCACCTTTCTGAGAAAACACAGGGAGGTCAAAACACCTCTGTTTTGTGTCTTGCTCATGGACACTTCAGTAGAGTGAAAACTTGTCTTGAATCCAGTAGAATCCTCTGGTTTATCAACAGCATCTTCAGCCGTCATTTCATTTAAACCACTCCAAATTACAAATAAACCTGGCCCTTTCCTCGTTCTCTACTCTGATCCAACAAAAAAAGACTTGCCCAAGTTGCATAAAAAGGGCTGCACTGAACACTTTTCGATTTTTTTCACCAGGAATTCCTCATATGCTACAAGACTTGTATAGACAGTGATTGTACCTTTGTATGAAGTTTGTAGTTACAAAGTGTAATATCAAAAAAGTTCACATTCTTTGACTTGATTAAGCTATATTTTCCTTCTCTTGGACTGTCAAATCAAGAGTGTGTCTGCCAAGAGACTTCCTTTTTTTCAGTCTTTTTTTTTTATTTTCTTTCACTGACTGACAGACAAAAAAGTATGAAAGAAAACTCTGAACAGGCTGAAACTTACACAAGTCAACTTCAGTTTGACTTGATCCTTTCCACAAAGAGAAAATGCAGTGGTTTGTGCAAGGTCATGCCTGGACTAACCAAGTGCTGTGCGTGTATATGTGTGTGTGTGTGTGTGTGTGTGTGTGTGTGTGCATGTGTTTTATTGATCAAGCTACTGATGTGTCTGTCTAGTCTGTTTGACATGCCGCTGAAAGGTTCTCCCATTGCCATATCAAGTGGCTTAAATGGAAAATCTGTTTCTTTTAAAGGCTGTTTTTGTATGTTTTGTGTATCATTGCTTCTTTGCTGCAGGTTTGAATCAGTTTAACTGCCGAGTACGATAGCCAGGATGTGTAGCTGCTGGTGTTGTTTTCAGCTATGGAGAACAACGTCAACCCATCCATAACATCTGTCCTCACATAGCCTGCATCAACACAAAATCTGGTTTTGCTTTAAATTCTAAAATAGCAGTTTTTCAGGTGTATTTGAAACTTACTCACTTCCTTCAGTGTGATCTCACGTTTTATAATCCTCTTATGCTGCTAGGGTTTTTTGTACTAAATATACATTATATATTTTACATAATTTTGTACAGATTTACTGTCATATATTGTTAGATAATGTATTGTACATAACAAAAGAGTGATGAAAAGAAGTGATTTAAGCTTGATATGTTTACTTACATAAAGTGTACACCTAATTTATATAATTAAATACTTCTGTTTTTATATTTCTATTATAAAAGACTCAGTTATGTTACTGGTACTAATGTCCCAACTTTAAAGCAAAATCAAAAATAATTTTAAGAATGTATGCATTGAATAACGGGGTGACAGAGTGACCGTGTTAAGATGCAACTGTAAGCGCAAGACAATGTTTTTGCAAGAAAAGGATCTTAAGATGGTTTATGGTTCATAACCCGTCTTTCACATCATTTATTTTAGTTTTATTTCATAATATTTTATGTTTTGTTCTCTAGACTAAAACCACAGAGCGAGTAAAAAACATTGCCTGGAGAGATTTGGACATGTTGCTTATTATGTGCTCTGAAATGACATGAATAAGAACAATGATTAACATTTCTAGACTCTTTACATGGTGGCAGATCAGCAGGAACAGGTTCAGTGCCTGAACATATTAAATATAAAGAATATTTGTCCTCTGAATGTGTTTATAGTTAATGTAGAGATGTTCATATTTCTTTTGGAGAGCATTATTTTAATATGTAAAGTGTGCCTATATATTATTTTTTGTTAAAAAAAAGTTTACATTGATAATAAACACCTACAAATATCTGAGAAGTTGTATTTTTTCTGTATATTCTTGAAAAATAACAAATTCATGCTACAATTTGCACTAAAGTTGGGAATGCATTCAGCTTAGATTGTCAACAGGTCAGTCTACTTTAAACATTGCTTGTAAACTCACTGTGCTGAGCATGAGAATTTGGAGGATTTGGAAGTAAGTTCTGCTTCTGTCTAAACAGTCCCATCATGTGAATTAACACTGGGCAGCGCGATGAGACTCTACAGCAGTTTTCAGGATATGACGGAGATCTGCAGAAGCATGTGGTCACAAGGAGAAGAAAAGGAGACAAAGATGAGAAAATATGATTTATACCTGCACAGGAGCACAAAGATGAAATGAAATACCCTCCTACAGACAGAACCTATCAATAAAATCTACCATAGCCGCAACCTTAAACAAAGGTACAGGAGTATTAAAGTCACCGTTGTTGGTGCACTTACTCACTCACTCTTACCCACATACTGTTACACTCTGTGGCCCCAGATGTGGAAGCAGCTGGGGCGAGTCTTTGTAGTGGGAAGAGTGCTGTCTTGTCACTGCACGAGGCAGCTGCTGATGGGAAACATGAAGCCAGGATGGGATAAACCTCCAGACCTCAGCTTTGGCCCAGACAGGCTAAACCTGGGCCAGACCTGGCTCAGTGTCTGCTGATGCATAGACAACTGGGATCTGCTTAGTAGGATCATGTAAAAGGGGAGAAATAAAATGCTTGTCTAACCCTAACCCTAACCCGCTGCACTCTTTTCTATAGAAAGCAAGACTGACTTGAACAGAACTGAAGTTTCATGACAGTGAGTGATTAACACTGGAGCCCTTCGTGAACTGTGATCCAAAGCATGTACCTTTAATTATATTTTTGTTTTAAGTTCCATTCATGGGAAATGAACTTTTGCTTTTATGTAAATAGCAGAAATGTTTGGTCTCAGAATTGAACTTCAGGAACAGTCTCACATCACATGTGGTTCATTTCAAACAGGCCAACATTGTTGACATGTAAGAATCAAACCAGACTCGTTAACACCTGGCCAGTTTAATCCAGGGCCCTGTGAGGAGAATAATATTATTCATTGTACTTTGAAGGCCATGGACATTTACAAGAATATGCAGACATGCTTTGTTTTTAAAGCACATGCAAACCTGGCAAAACAGAATGAGAGCTAAGGAACAGAAAAGATCAGTACCTCTCTCCAGAAAATAGCTTGAAATCAGTTGTCAGATCAGCTTGATACATCCATCAAAAAAATGTAACTGCATGCCGCAGCAAATCATAATCTTGATAATATCTAGTTTGAAACTGTACCTTTCTAAAATCAAAAGTATGTTTGTTGAGTAAGTAACTCTGACCTGTAAGTGATGGGTTAGCAATAACTGACCAAAGCGATATCGAACAATGAGGCCTTAGAGAACTTCCTGACATTCAGACCAGGATCTTATCGAGCCAATCCATGGAAATGATTTTGTTTTGCAAATGTTGCTTCACATAAACCTGTACCTTGTGATAACAACTGCTCAGCGTCACTTCCTCTGACAAAATCTAATTGTGTTGTGATTTAGGAGGACTGCGCCGTGTCTGGCCACTTCTGCGTGACAGTGCCTCCTTAGTGGAGGTAACTGTTACCCAGGCCTGCCTAACACTGTTTATACTCAGTGATCCATTTTGAGACATGCAAGGCCCCCTTTTGCCCTGTTAGCATACACTGAGGATTTCATGATGTTTACTCTGTATATACAGGAGTCAGCTTAAATAAGACTTCCATGAATGCTGGATCCCCAGAAAACTGATGGACTAGATTAGACTTTGGCCCACAACGTAGAACTCTTGGCATTTTGGACCATTTTGACCCAAGCAAGGTTAATAAAACATAAATATTTATGTTACTATGAGGTTCTTTGCTCTGCTCAGAAGCCAAGCATACAATCTGTGCTGAATATTATGATGAGAAACAGCCTGGTGTTTGGTGTATTTGTGTATATGCAGCATATATGTAATGTACGTCTCTTACAAGTTGTTCCACTGATGAAAAATCTGTTATATTTACATGCGAACAGATATGGGATCACTCAATATTGATCATGTTTTTTTTTTTTTTAAATGCATAGTAGAGTTGCAATTTTTTTGCTTTGATTACATGTCTAATAGATTTTACAGTTGGATGACTTTAAAAACACCAGATATCTATAACTCTATGACTATTACACATTAGTCACGTGTGTATGTTGTAGGAAAGCTTCAATCAATTAAATTTCATAACTTTTCCTTCTTGATCAGACTTGTTAATATTTAATTAAATTTAAGTAAAAATCCAATCCACAGGCATTTCTTTATAATCCCTCTTGTTACTCTGTATTTATATTATAATACATTTATTACTACATTATTAAAATGTACTTTTAGCAGTAGTTTTTATGGGAACTACTAAAAGATGACTTTATCAGGCCTGATTTCTACATGACAAACTCATAAGCCGCATTCCACAAATACCAAACCACCGTGCAGCACAGCCTCTCAGTCATGTGCCCCACATTAGGCACCAACACATGACTTTTTCCTGCCTCACTGATCACCAGGCTGCTCAGCGGGAGGGGTGGGGTGCAACCCCCGTTGACAAGAACAGCCTCTCACTACAAACCCTTATCCAGGAGCAGTCATACCGAGGGATCCTCGACAGCACGGAGGCTCTATCTGATCCCAGATCAGCGCAGACTTCCTGCTCGTAAAGCCCTGCTGATGTCACATGACTCAGCGGCGTGGTGCGGAAGGAAACACTGTGCGGGTTGAAGCAGCAGCAGCAGCAGCAGCAGCAGCAATGAAGACGTCCAGAAGCTGCATGAAACATTGAAGAGAGCTGAAGAACAAGAGATGCTGGGATCATCATCCGGCTCAGAAAAAAAAACAAACACAGAGTGAGTTGTGACATGATCTGTGCGCGTGTTTGTTTTGTGTGTACGTGAACAGAGAGTGTGCATCAAGGAAGTTAAAAGTTTGTGGAGGGGAAATAACTTGAGGTTTGGGGTAAAACACGGGGTGTAATTTGCGGATCGGAGCAGCTTCACATGAGGAAAATACTCAGACACACACCCACACACACACACACACACACACACACACAAAGGATCACATAATTACATATCTGATTGTCTATTTGAACATTATACCTGTGTACAGGTAGGGCTGCACATTTATAGAGGAAGTGATCAGTGCTGGGTTAATCACAAGAGATTCTCACCACATCATGGGTCACAACACACTGATGCGATCAAATGCTTTTGTAATGTGCTCTGTGCCCAACTTAACTGATGGTGAAACATGTGAAGGAAGCGTTGCAATCCTATTTTTCCGCCTGTCTGTGATATTAAAAATACACCAGAAATATTTCACTTGTATTTTATTTCTGGTGATTGTTGTTGAATCAACTTTAAAAATAGCAATATGTTCCAAAGAGTTGTAAAAAAAAAAAGAAAGTTTTTAATCTGAAATCCTCTCTGTGGACATGTTAAGATTGAGCAGAATCGAGCGTTCGCGGTTCTATTTTAAAGGTACAGTGTGTAGAATTTAGTTGCATTTAGTGGTCCAGTCACTGCATTGTAATCTCCTCACATCACCCTCACCTTCCTAGTGTAAAGGAGAAACAACACTTTAAGGACCCTGTTTAGAGTCAGTATTTAATTTGTCTGTTCTGGACTACTGTATAAATAAGGTGTTTCAACATGGCGGCCTCCATGAAAGGGGACCCTCTCCCACTGTAGATATAAAAGGATCATTTTTAAGTAACAAACATAAAAAGATTCTTATTTTCAGGTGATTATACATGCATCAAAACATAGTTATGAATATTATATTCCATGTTTGCCTTATTCTGAAAATAGAGGCCCCAAATCTTACACACTGTACCTTTAAGCAAGCCGATTTCAGAGGGCAGCAGGTTTACAGGGCACAGTCGCACATTTATCAGCAGATTAAGGCTGACCTTTCTAAATCTCCAAAGATGATCACATAACGGCTGCTCATTTCTTTTTAAATCTTTACAATTATGTCTTGAGGTGCAAATGCAAATCAGTCTCTGCGAACAGAAGTACAGAGGACTGGTTGTATCTGCTTTGACTGATAGTGTCCTGTTGGCATTTTTACTCTCACCAGAGGTTGTCACTGATAAAAAATCATCTCTCACAGACTGTTTATCTTATCTGTCAAAAGGCAGCGGAGTGTGGGAAAAAAGTTTCCCGTCGCTTTCAGACTCTCCAGTGTCTAATCTATCAGTAACCAATGTGAAAATAATGTTCCAGTGAGGGTTTCAGTGTTTACATTAAACTGATGATGCCATAGAGGGAGTGTTTTAACAGCTATCAGCCATCTGTCTTCTAAGAAAGATCTGTGGTGTAGATACAATAGTAAGAATATCAGATTGATGTTCATACCCTTTGAACTGCATGCTGTGGTAAATGATAAAACAAGTTCTTAAATGTGTAATTACTGTGTTTTTGGACACACCCCAGCTGTGAATAGTAACACGGCAGATTTCTATGGTTTATAAAATCCCTCCTCAGACTTATATCTTTTTTTTTCTTTATAGCAGAATGAGTGTGGAGTGGTTGGTGTAACAAGGACACCTCAGTGAAGCAGGACAGGAGAGCGTCTGTGGTCCAGATGAAGTGTTTGCTGATAGCCAGTGAAAGCGCAGAGGTCCTCTTCCACTGGACTGACCCCGAATTTCAGCAGAATGTCCAGGAGCAGTATGGGGCGTCTCAAGAGGAGGGTCAGGGGGTAAGGAAGATAAACTGCGCATGTGTTTTTAATGAACTGGCTTCCTGTTAGCTGTCAGAATTTACTCTTAATTTCTTATTTTTATTCTGTTTATTTCTTTTTGTTCAGCTTCCAGCCTTTGAGGACAGCATCAGCACCCTGTTTGCCCCCATCATCATCTCCTGTAGCACCATGGTGGACAGGCTGGGTGACAACTACACCTCCTTCACCACGGAAAACAATCATATCTACGTCCTACACCAGGTAGCGCCTGTCTTCCAAAATAAAAGCTGTCATCACACTAATCCCCAGATTAGCTGCCCTTGAGATGTAAAAATACATTTTCGTGACACAAAGTATAAACAGGATGTGATTTTTTTCTCACACCTTTTGGCCTTGTTGTTAAACTTAAAGTATAAAACAGATTCCTGCATTCTTGAGCTTCATCTTACCGGCAGCGATAGCGCTGTGACGTAGATGGTGGCCTCTCTTACAGTGAAGCATCATGTTTGTCATGTGAGTCTTGTTTGGGAATCAAACCAGGCTTTGTCCTGTTGCTGCCCATGATACAATTATCAAATCTAAACACTGGTTTCACGTCCGTTCAGTGATGACAGCCTTTCAGATCTTTCTCTGACAAATATTTATTCCCCAGACAACAGTTTAATACAACCATCTTCACCTTATTTTCCATTTTATAACCATGCTTGAGGCAAAACAGGCTAATTAGTTCATTTTGTGCTGCCCTCAGTTCGACGAGTGCCTCTACATCGCTGTGAATGGAGATGGCGAGGAGGGAGAGGATGATCTGAGGAGGAAGATCTATGTGATGAAGAAGATGATTGAGGTTCTGTTTGGCATGGTCACACTCAGCAGTAACCTCCTCAGGAAAGAGTAAGACACTTTGTGTGTTCCTTATTGAGACTTGACGGTTTTAGTGTCGTGTCCGGTTCATGAATTGACTGTGCTGTTTGTCACCA
Organism: Sciaenops ocellatus; assembly: GCA_033000465.1. Taxonomy (NCBI): domain Eukaryota; kingdom Metazoa; phylum Chordata; class Actinopteri; family Sciaenidae; genus Sciaenops; species Sciaenops ocellatus. The sequence goes on along the minus strand of CP136872.1, from coordinate 14,182,926 downwards.
GGCTGCGTCCTCAGGACACGGAGCAAAGAGCGAGACTGTGGAAGCATCTCCAGAGCCTGTTGGAGACCTACAGCCACCTCCGAGAGAACGACCAGAGCTTCTTAGTGGAGGTGCATTGCCTTGTTGCTTCATACAGAAACAATTCCTGTCTTAGTTTTTGTAGGTTTGGCCAATTTGTGGATAAACTCTGCACATTTTTCACTGACATTTGGCACTTTGATACAGATTCAAGCTGATATCCTGCTATGATAATGCACAAAATATCATAGTTCAGAAGTTACTATGACTGTGACTCTAAGTTATTATTTATATTTAAAGTTATAAGTGTTTTTTGAGTCACATTATTTGTTAGTGAAGTCCTGACTGTCTTTTGAGCGTTGCTACATCAGATTTAGGGACATTTTAACCACTAGATGGCAGAAACAGCTAGAAGGTGATCCTGTCAGCTCCCTATACTATTTTTTTATTTTGTAAAATTACAGTCTTGTCAAGCTGTTATTCTACAAATGTAGACATGGTCCTATTTTTTAAGCATTTTCCTGGATTACTGGAAGTCCAAGCAGAAAACCTTATCTGCTCTAAGGCTATATTTTCATAATTACTATGTCCAGCCATCCTTTAATTGTATCATATCCCTCTAGCTATCCTTCAGTCTTCTTTCCCATGAGAGTCACTGGTCAGTACACAGGCTAAAACATATGAAAAGCCAGTTTGTACGTATTTAAGGGCAAATACTCAAGCAAGGATGGAAACAGTGGTTTAAATCATCACCCACGCTCTCAAGTGGTCTCCTTCCTCTCTCAGGCAGTGGAGAGGCTGATCCACCCCACACTGTGTGAGCAGTCCATCGAGTTCCTGGAGCGCCGTTTAGTTCAGCAGCTCAACAGCAGCGTGGAGAGAGCAAGAGAGGAGGTGCTGCACGCTTTCATCCTGGTTCACACCAAACTCCTCGCCTTCTACTCCAGGTACTGACATGCCCGTCACATTTATCCCCTATCCTCTATTATTTCTCATTTCTAATTTCTGAGCCAGTGAAGAGGCTTTATCTAAATTCGAAACTCTCATTGCTTCTCCGCTCATTTTAGCCGCAATGCGAGCACGCTCACCACCTCAGACCTCCTGGCCCTCATCATCATGGCACAGAATATGTATCCTAGCAACGTAGACCAGGATGACCCAGGTCCTGAGGTAGAAAATGCTGATAGGCGCTCACACAGCACCAACATAAAATGTCGCTTACCTTGTTTCTCATCAGACATTGTTTGTGTTTGTTTCTGTATGTTGAAGGATGTTGAGAGCACATCAGGTTCTGGTCCTGAAAGTTTTTACACCCCGGAGCCTTCCCCTACAGACAGAGACTCAAGCAGTTCAGGTGGGTTGTGTAGCAAACTATGACCAGATGGCAGGAATATGAGTTCGTGATAGTCTTACAGTTTTTAAACAGTATGTTGTTTTCATTTTTGTGTCACTAGACAAGCCAGTGAGAGGAAATACTCCCGTGTTTGAGTTTGTGGACCCAGACATCCAGGTGAGAGTGTGTTTCAGTGTCTAATTCTATGCAAAAAAAAAAAAAAAAAGCAGTTTGGAATGAGACCTCACACCTGGGTGAAATAATGTCCTTAGATGGCAGAGGACAGCTTGCGGACTCTGGAGGTTCCTCCACCTGACCCTTCAACCCCTCGCAGAGTCTTCTTAGAGGTCTCGCTCAAAGAGGGGTTGTATCCAATGATGCCTCACTCCATGTACTGTCTACCACTGTGGCCTGGCATCACATTAGTGCTACTAACTAAGGTTTGTGGATACACGTGGAACACATGTATGTACTTGCTTGGTTTTGGGGGCACACACGTTTATCTGGACGTATTTAACCAACAACAACTTTATGCAGCATTCACTGTAGCTAAATACATCTTTGCTCCCTTGTTGAACCACTTAAGCATCTGTATTTATCTCTTAGATTCCCACCAGTGCAGTGGCCATGTCTGTGTATAAGTTTTTGGAGGCCTTTGCCAAGCTGGAGAAACGTTTAAGTGAAGGCCAAGAAGGTTCTGCTGCTACTAGAGGCCAGCCGAGTATACACGATGTCCGCAGCAAACTGGATAAATTCATTAAAGCCCTGGGGCCCAGTGAGATACAGGTATGTGTTTTTATGTGCGTTGTATACACAACATGGACACCCTAAAATAATCGCAACTGGATATTTTTTGAAAAACAACTAAGAATAATTCTAAATAAATAAACTTACTCTAAAACATTAGATTTCTTTTCCTTCTATGTATCCTGTAATGAAACTGTCAACCTTCAAACCTTTACAAACCATGAGGTGCCTGTTTGTGCTGTGAAAAACTAAATTATAATACTAAGGGATGTTTTGTTGGAAGATTTGTTTTGTTGCCAGATCCAGTGCAAGAGAAACACAGAACAGAGAAAGCTACCTTTGCCAAAATGCTCTGTTCCTTGCATAGTGTAGATGTGATTAATCATATGAAAATATTTTCAGTTTTTGGACCTGGACTAATAAAGTCTGCTTTTGTTTCTATCCAGTCTGCACAGTTACAAAATGCCTGGACAGAGTTCAAGAACCAAGCCTTTGCCAGAGGGGGGCCTGGGTTCAACAAAGAGTAAGTCTGCTACCGCCCTCTGCTGGCCAACATGCGCCATAGCAAAGCTTTTGGACGACCTTTTGAAGGATTACATTTATGTTTTTGTTTCAGTCTTATCATAAAGTGTAAGAATATGAAGACCCAGCTGTGTGGAATATACCGGCAGTGTTTTCTTATTGACTCTGGACCAGCCGACATTCCTCAACGTCTCTCCCCGGGTCTCCAGGAACGAGCCCAGGCCATGGTGCAGTGTGTATCAGTCAAATGAACATCTTTTTTTGTTGACGTTAAGTTATCTGTTACATTTTAATGGCAGAATGAGATTATTTTTTTAATGTTTTTTCCTTTGCCACTGTCATTCTGTTTCTACCCTTTCCTGTCATCCTTTATGTCTTTCCCAGAGAGAAACTGATGGACTGGAAAGACTTCCTGTTGGTGAAAAGCAAGAGGAATATCACCATGGTGTCATATCCTGTCAACAAAATAATCCTGCTCGCTGTGATACCATGTTGTGTCTGATCTAAATTTGTAATATTTCTGGAGTAGCATGCATATTTTAGGGGTCATAACAGCATGCGTATGCCAAGAAACACATTTGAACACACCATTGTCCTGAGTGTACTGACCTTGACCCAGTTAATCTCACTTACCTGGAGGATTTCCCAGGACTCATCCATTTTATCTGCGTGGACCGATCCACTGGCCAAATGATTGCACCGTCGCTCAACATCTCAGAACACACCACGTCTGAGCTGGGAAAGGGTCCGGTGGCTCAGTTCATCAAGAGCAAGGTCAAGCATACTATAAGTGCACGTCTTAAAAATAGTTAGTGTGGCAAGAAATTGATGATTGATGGGTCAGATGAGAGCACCAGAAACTGTTCATCTTATCAAGACATCCAAATTCAATTTGAATCTATTCCTTTCAGCATAAGAACCCAGTAAAATTTAATAATACTCCTGATGTGATTGGTTAGGTTACAACATATTGCCACTTATTTTAATTAATAAAATCTATTAGAGAAAGGTTATAGGGTATGATATGAAGACATTTTTTGTTCATCTATTTTTTGAAAAATGTGCCTATTTGTTTTCTTGCCAAGAGTTTAATGGAAAGATTGTTCACTTTTTGTACAGACAACATGTTAAATACTGAGCTTCACAGATGCTAGTAAATGGATTTTGCCATTTTGACCAAAGGACTAGCTGCCGCCCCTCGTCCTTTTCCAGTCTTTGTGCTAAGCTACTGTCTGTACAGATAACAGAGAACTCTCTGCAACAAAGTGAATTATATTTACATCTGTAGTCTTGCTCATCCTTTTCTTTAATGAATTTCTCTTTATGCATCAATACTGAAGGTGTGGAACCTGGTCAGTGCAACACGGCGCTACCTCCAGAAAGGTTACTCCACTGTGACATTGCGTGATGGAGACTTTTACTTCTGCTACTTCCTCTGGTTTGAAAATGAAACGGTAAGTTACTGGCAACAAGAAATTCATATAGTACCCTGGGATGCTGTGAAAGACTAATAAAAGAGTTTGATTTAATGTGTATATGTGATCAATCAGGGCTTTAAATTAGAGGCAGGAGACATACCCATCCTACCTGATGACTCTGCCCCCATTGGGATGCTTGCCTGGGACTACTACAGGTAAACAACTGCGCATGACAGAAATAGATGTGATTAATCCAAAAGAGAGTGCTGCTGACTATAGAGAGTATTTTGTCCAGCAGGAAGCTGCTGCGGTACTACAGTAAGAATCACCAGGGTGAGGTGGTGAAGTGCTACGAGCTGCTGACGGTTCACCTTGGGGTCATCCCCACTGAGATCATCCTCCAGCACTGCAGACAGCTGGCAAGCAAACTGTGGGAGCCTTCACGCAATCCACTGCTGTAGACACACCCACACACTTGAGGCACAGGAGTCAACGTACACATTTGTTACACTGCCAAGAACTGGAAATAGATATACACTGTAAACGGTGGCTGTAAATTCATGTTTCCATCATTTTTAGGTGATGTACCCTGTAATAAGTTCCCCTACAATTATTTATTAGAAGCACATATGTTTATGATTGGCACAATTGAACACCATTGTGCACTTCTGCACTATTACACACAGTCCTTAATTTTTGTAGATATGATATATTTTTGAATGCTCATTTATGACCTGTTTCTTATTTATTAGTAATACTATGTGTTTTGTTTTTTTCACTTTTAAAAATTTGCAGTTGATTTTTATAAATGCAGATAATTGTCCATTTTTGCCTTTATTCCGGATAGTGTCATGATTTGAATGAATAAAACATGCAACAGTAATTACTGTATGTCTTTCTTAATAAAGATTGTTTTTGGAGAATAAATTAAAAAATGAATCAGTAGTCTCGCATTCAATCATTTATTGAGTCATTGTAAACGTTGAAATAGCTTGACCATTGACCATTGCATTTATATTACAAAACCGAGCCAATCACAGAGCATGTTTCTGTCTGATGGCACAATTGTTCATCCATATGACAACTACAGTTACAGCTAGTGATGTGATAAGGTCATAGAATTGAAACGACATAAACTTTGGTTAGTTTCTACAATCATGAGCTTGTCTACCCTGCGGAGAGAAAGCTGTGTAGGATTCTTCCAGTAGGGCACAGTTATGGCAGACTGCATACAGGCTCACAGTGAGAGAGAGGAGTGTATGAAAAGTTCTAGAGAGTTTTATAATCAGTCCCAGCACTGCTGACTCACAGAGCTCCTGTGAGGTCAGTCACAGCTCCCGCAGATACCAGGTCCCTCAAGAAGAGTTTCTCAGCACTGACGTCATGCACCACCTGGATGACAATATAATTAGCCTTAAGTGCATGGCTTGAGATAAACATGAGGCTTATGAGACATAAAAATGTGCACCACTGCTTGATAATAGACCTAAACTTACTTGAGCCTTCATTGCACCCATGCGTAAGGTCTCATAGTAGTGAAGCCTGGCCTGTGGGTGCTGCATATCGTACCCAAACCCTGCCAGACTCACCTGGTCACACAGCTGCAAAGCCATCACCACTGCACTGGCACCTAATGTTGGCACCATCTACTTGAGAGAAAATGCGCTTTGATCCGTTTCTTCAACTAGAATGAGCACCAAGTACTGAGCAAAATTTTGTTCTATAGGAAATATGCAACATGCAAGAGCAGCAAGAATCCCTTACAACGGGCATTGGGTAATAAAATGAGCATGTTAGCATCTTGAACTGAAGGTTGTGTTCGCTCATCTTTCACTCCCTTATAGCCTTATAGCAAAGTCAATACATGTCTTTTATAACTGAGAGTTACCCAGGCTACCCAGACGTGCCATTGTTCTAGGATTTCCCTTTTTCTGTTTGCATGCAGCATTGTGTTAAACATACAACAAAGAGCAGAACAGAATGTCAGTCAGTGTACAATATCACAACTTGTCTAAAGGGAAGTAAATAAATAAAGCATGATATGTCAGAACTCACGTTTCCCTGTTTCTGTGTATATTTCTGTAGAACTTGTCCTGTCTTGTGAATAATCTCTGGGTGGAGGATCCTGAAGTTCTCTGGTCCCAGGGGTATATCATCTACCACCTCCCTCCAGAACCATAGTTTGGACCAGAAGCTCTATTAGAAGTAAACCATGTGAGGCAGAGAGTGTGATGATGAGATAACGCCGTTGCTGCATGTGTTGCTGTCACACTCATGGCTTATGTAATACACCATTTCTGTGTGCAATGGTTCTTCTGATGTGGGCTTACCAGAGGTTGTTTGGTGATGACAGAAATAAGCCAGTCCAGGTCCAGGCTCTTAAAGACAACCAGAGCAACCATGGTGGTTTTTTTGTACTCGTTCGCAGAGTGAGGTGCTCCCTCTGGGTACATCAGGCGGATGGTGGTGTGGGAACCAGCATCTCTCTCAAAGCCAGGCACTGGAGCATTATTCAGCCTGATAACAGAGATGGAATATATGTCGTGAAATGTATCAATGTTTTGTTGATGCAGTATATTTTCTTCATGTGTGTTCTTCGTGTAACACTGGCACACATACCTGATAATGATGTCATACTGATCTATATGGGATCCAAGGTGGCTCCCATGAAGGACCCCTCCGTTGCCCACAACCACACATCGCCTGCAGCTGCCTTCTCGCTTCAGTGATGCAGGCAGGCCAGGCTGAGGCAAAGAGGCAAGAGCCAGGGCCAGGTGCTCTTCACTGCCCTGGAGCCCCAGAGGAGGGGACAGTTCCCAGGGCACAGGCTTGTCCTGCTGCACAAACACAGGGATGTCTAGGAGGCCTGCAGAACAGGCCAGGGGCTTAAGGTGGTTCAGACACCAGCGGGGCTGACAGGGGCTTGAAAGCAGGGAGGCTGAACGATTTAGTAAGACCTGACGAGAGGGGCAAACATAGACAGAAGTTTAGTAAGAATGAAGAAATGATGGAAAATGATTGCTAGGTTGTGTGCCCATACCAGATCTTTGGGTTGTTGGTAAGCATCGTTAAGGGATGCCACCCTATCCAAAGGTAAATATGCAGGAATCAGAATAGCTGAGTAGCATCCAATCAGCAGTACTAGACTGAAGACAAGGTTCTCCCTCCTGTACAGCAGATGAAAAAAAGACAACAAAGCTTGTGTCATAGATTGAATAACAGCTCCGCAAAATAAATATAGCACCTGAAGAGATGTACCTGCTGAGGAAAAACTCCCTTGAGTCAGTCTTTGCAACTGCTCGCTGTCTGTGAAAGACAGGCGTTGGTGTTTGAACCTCCGCAGCCTCAGGCAGCAGTGGAGAGCCATCGTCTGGGTCCTCGACACTCAAGTGATTCATTGTCACCATGGCTCCCGTTCTCCCGCCTGAAACACACACACACACACACACACACACACACACACACACACACACATACACACATAATATAGCTCCCGGTAGTGAGAACTAATATTGCTTCTGTCTATTGTAAAGACAAACTTAATAACAACATGAAAGTATTTAGAGCTTAGAGTGCCATGTTACCTATTTCTTTACCAAATGTCAACAAACACTGTCTTTTGAAATTGTTTCTATACACTTAAACAGCCAAAGGACCACAAATATGATGAATATGAAAAATATAACTTACAGTCAGCCTGGTAGAGACGTTATCTGATAGTTAACAGTGCTCCATAGTTGAGGGCAAAGCAGCAATCTGTGTGTCCTGCGTAGCTAAAATGGCTGCTGATGCTTCCTGTTTCACTGAACTGAACTCTGCTCAACCCTCAATAACCTGGTTAATCATTACCACGTCACAGTTACACTCTGACAGGAGTTCCTGCAGAGTTTAGAAGTGTGTAGTGTGTGTGTTTGTGTGTATGTGTACATGACCAACTGTGCAATCAGTAAAAATCTGCATGAAAATATTAGCAGGGAAGGGGATGAAAACTGGATGACACATTAAAAGTCTGACGCACAACTGGTATACATAGAACATATCTGTATATCAGCTGTATGTTTAGTCTGATATATCTATATATGGTTTAATGGAAGAGGAAGAGGAAGAGTAGAAGCTGGACAGTGATTGATGGTTGGTGTGTTATCAAACAGATATTTACAAGGTATCACTCGACAGTAATGAAACCTTTATAAATAATATAATCCCCCAAAGCAGTGTGTTTATGAGGGCTGTCCTCCTGTGAAAGAGAAGTACACACCGTTGCAGCAACGGCAGTGAGTAAAGCCAGGAGCTTGTGGGATGAATGTGCCCTCAGTGCTTGTGCATGTACTGTATGTGTGTATTGGTTTGTGTGTGTGCATGACAGAGGGGAAGAGAGGTAGAGGGATGGTGAGAGGGAGAGTATACAGTTGGCAAGTACACCATACTGCACACACACCTGTTCGCTGGGGGTAACACAATGTCCCACCATGAACCCTGCATTCCAGCCATGAAACCATTGGGCTAACAGCACTTCTGTATAAAGTGACTTGCAGTCGAGCTGAGTTATCTGCCACTTTTATTCTATTAGATAGTTTACTAATGAATGTTAAAAAGCTTTAATATACTGTTGTTCTTTTTGTATCTTTGTGCACTTTATGCAAACAGAGATGGAAGAGGCTGTGCAGTGGGTAGCCAATGTGATGGACCATAAAACAGGAGTAGAAAAGAAAGTTCAGGTAGGTGAGAAAAATGTAACATTTATGATGCTTTCCCATTTATATCACAGTGCCTTACATTAACTTTGCTTACATGATAATCATTAGACACTCACCACTAGGGGATGTTTTTCCCAGCACAACAGACACCATCACGATTTGAAAAGCGATCACCCATGAAAACATGTGAATAGGTATTTTATGTGAAGACGTGCATTAATGAGCTGAAAACTTGTCAGCATCTAAGTTAAGCCTCAAACATGATAAGTAAATGTTTGTCTTATTTGTCCTGTCTTGACTTGTGTATTTAGTCCCTGTATTCCTTGGTGTCAGTTGTCAGGTCATTTGTGTAAGTCCCCCAGTTCTGTTCTGTATCTGTTCCCCAGTCCTGTGTTATTTTGTTCAGGTACTTCCCCCCATGTCCTTTCTCAGTTCTGGATTTATGTTTGTTGGACTTTTTCTCGGATTAATGGTTTTTTTCTTGCCTGGACTTCTCAGCCACCTTTTGTTATTTTGGCATTGCCTTAACCTGTTCTGTAAGTTGCCAAAGTTACTTTTTGTTCACGTCTGCATTTGCAAAACATGACGTGAAGTTATTAACCGAATGTTTTACATAACATTCAAATTGACTCTTACTCCTTATTTCATCACATGTCTTGCAACAAAATATATTTATTTTTATATATGTTATGTTATTACATTATGTGCACCAAATAAAATCTAATTGTTGACACTAACTTCATGTTCATATCTTCTGGGGTTCTTCAAGTTAAAGAATGTTTAAAAAATAATGTTTAAGGATTTTTATACCCAAAAGACAAAAGAATGCACCAACCAAGAACTTGTCATCAATATAATAATATCTTAACTTTTATAAAAATGAACTAAATAAAATAAGATATAGGGTCACATGCACATACAAACATGTTTGTTTGAGTCAAACGTCAGATAAAAATATATGAACAGCATATCAGCAGCAGTTTATAGTTTTATAGTTTGCACTATGCTGTGAATTTATTTTGACATTAACACTACCATTCCCAGCTCTCAACACCCCATAGCCTACTTGGCACACCTGCTTTAAAATGCAATAATATCTCTCTCATCTAGGTTTTCTACATTATTACTGTTTCTGTCATCTTCCAGGAAGAGGAGAGAGTGAGACGGATCTCCTCAGACCTACAATGTGAGATTTTGGACCTGAGTGGAAGAGAGAATATTACAGAGCCGTGCAAAAGGAAAAAGAAGATTAAGAAGTACTCACCTGGGGTATCTGTGGGACTTCCTGCGGTGAGCTACAATTTTTCAGGAAATGTATTTCCATGTGCGCAACATAGATATTAAAATTCCATCTCTGTCTCTCTCCTGTGTGGACAGATACAGCCTGAGGATACTGCAGAACTCATGAATGCAGCCAGTCAAGGCAAACTGAATGTAATAGACAAGTATTTGGCTGATGGTGGGAACCCTAATGTACATGATGAGGTATTCTCTCCCTGTGTGCCAGTAAAACAGATACAATTACAACAATTTCTACTTATAATATATTTAAACTTTCCAGCTGAAGAGGACGGCACTACATCGCGCCTCTCTGGAGGGACACACTGCAGCTGTCCAACTTCTTTTAGAAAAAGGAGCCGACATAAATTTTAAAGATCAAGTAAGATGTGTGGACACATTGCTTGTTTAGAGATGATGATGAGATTGAGGGAGATTATCTTCACTCACTAAAGCTTCAGCCTCTGCTGCCCTGAAGTCAGTGCTATTAATAGGATAGGGCCCTTCCACTGTGTTTCAGCTGGGCTCCAGAGCCATACACTGGGCCTGCAGAGGAGGAAGACTGGGAGTCGTCAAAGCCCTGAAAAGCCATGGGGCTGACCTGAATGTTAGAGATAAGGTGAACATGCATTTTATTTTCGCTAGAATTCTGACTTATACTTGTATATCTGTGAACATACTGTAAGTCTTATACTGATATCCTTTGTGTGTTTGTATATGGATTTGCATATAAACAACCCAGTCAGTGTAATGTCAATGCCCTCATTGCAGTTGAACAGCACTCCTCTGCATGTGGCAACAAGAACCGGCCACACCGCAATTGTAGAGTACCTGCTGTCCTGTGGTGCCAAAATTAACTACAGGGACAGGGTAGGCAGCAGCCCACTCAACACCCAGCGTTTCATCTCTATTATTCGTTTATGCCATTAATAAATAATTTTTTTTTCTACTTTCAGGAAGGGGACACAGCCCTGCATGATGCTGTTCGCCTGAACAGATACAAGATAGTTAAGCTGCTCATAATTGCAGGAGCTGACACGAAAATAAAGAATCACGTGAGTTTTACCACCTTTTGTGCACATGTGGTTTAACTTGAAGATGATTTTAAAGGAATATGATAATAATACGAGAATTAGCTTTGATGTTTTTTTATTTTCTACCTTTCGACAAAGCCTAGCTGATGTGTTTCCAGTTTTTATGCCAAGATAAGCTAACCAATGGTGTGCTGGTAGCCTGATGGTTGAGGTGAATACCACATAATCGGAGGTCCACAGATCAATAGTGGTGGGGGGGCTTTGTTGCATGTCATAACCCTCTCTTCCTCTTGTTTCCTGCCTTTCTCTACATTATTACAGAAAAAAGAAATAAGCTGCTGCCTGCTGGTCATAGCCTCACATGTAATGTACTCACATGAGGTGTTTATTGATCTTCTCATCCAACTCTCAACAAGACAGCTAATAAGCCAATTTCCCAGAATACCAAATCAAACTATTCCTTTCAAGGATATTTATTGATTGCATATAAGAAGCTGACATGCTGTGGCCCATATCTTACATACACTGCACGTACAATATGACCCCATGCTAACAAACTGACATTATGAACTGTGTTACAGGAGGGAGTGACAGCAGTGCAGCAGGTAAAACAATGGCAGTTTGACATCATGGAGACCCTGCAGAGACTGGAGAAGCTGAAGGAGGTGGGACTTGTGCCGCCTGAAAACACCTCAAGAGAGAGGAGTGAATAATGCAGCTTGTTGCTGCTCATCTGCTCATACAGTATATTCTTTACAATGTCAATTTCTATGACTACCTGTCTCAGGTTAAAAAAAAAAAAAATTCTGTAATGCCACTGTAGGTCTGTGTAAGCGATATTTAAGTATGCATTATATGTACTCACCAACAAAATCTGTCTTTCCAGGCCATGGCTACTAAACCTTTGAGATTAGACTGAACTCTGACACTAAAAAGATACCATTCTGGCTGTGATGCTTTCAAAATGATCAGCTTATCTCCAGAAGGAGACAAACACATGTGGATGAAGAAACAAAGCTAAATTTCTCAGACAGATTTGCTTCCAAGGAGCTTGATAATCTCATAAGCACTCTCATGGATGATGCATATCTGATTGTGATGCGTTTGTAAGTAGAATAATATTACTACATAGGGCTGTATAGAAGATGCGTTTGAATATACATCAAGAGGTCCTTGTTTTATTGAGGCGACAGACAAGGCCACAGCACACAGTAGCACTGTGTGTGAGACATCAGCTGACGATAGCAGAGATGGCTGGAATGCCCCTGCTAAAGTCAGGGATTCAAGGGGAGCTCAGTGGACATACTTTCCTTCTACCATCAGTGGCTCAAATGTTCCTGAGGGCGGTTGGCTATTCGCACTGGAGCCACCAACAGCTTGCTCCGCTGCTTACAATGTAGTTGTTTATATAGTATTATATATATAGCCATTCATTTTATGAGCACATTGTGTTCAACAAATATTGTGAATGTAAAATTTGGTTTTAAAAAAGCATGCATGTGCTCATTGTAGACGATCATCAGATACACTATCAGCCACACACAATATTTCCTGTTCCAAGCAAAGCAGTGTAACGGTCAGAGACTTTAGTGGAGAGACACAACATGTACACTACAAGGTTATACAAGCGTTGTCATTTATTTTGTCAACTTCACCCTAACAAAGATATTACAGTATATTGTCAATGTAATATAGGACTCATGCATGTTTTACAGCTTTAGTTCTGTCGTTTTCAATTCCAGATGAACTACACACACGATGCTGTTGCTGAGGGCTAGTGTAGAATGAGAAGGGGGATGGGGAAACTGGAGGCTTCTGCTTTGTGCTGTGTAGCAGCCAAAAAGCAGAGGAACCTATTTACACATTGAACAGTTTAACTTCTTTCCATAGATGCAAATGTCACACATTTTATCCTCTCTGAAAGTCAAAAATGGCTGCATAATTATCTAAAAATGAACCACTTCAACATGTTACTGTGTCCAAGTGCAATTTTGTTTGAAAATGAAAAGTGTGTTCTTTTTCCAACGCAAGGCTTTAACGAACACATCAGGCGTTGATGCTATGGCAGGAGAATGAGAGGATACCGTGCAAACGGTTTCTTTAAGAGCACTCAAAGCAACATTATATTGTTACTGAAAAAAAGGTAACCATGGCAATGATATTTTCCAGGCAGGTGAAAGTCTGGACAGGCACGCTTTTAAAGCACCATTTGTTTCCAGTTGGAAATGGATGTGGTTGTAGTGAATTCATTTCCACTCAGGCAGGGGCGTGTAGGCAAAGACGGCATGAGCAGACGAGACGTCTAAAGGGAAAAATACCATGACATGATCTGAAATACGGGATATTACACACGTTGCACATACAGCAAACATTAAAATATCATTGTGTGCTTGTAGATAGTGGTACTGACACATGCACTGCTCTGCTTTTCTGTGTCTAGTGTAATCTTCACTCTTTGTGATTGCACTTTGCAGCACACTGCTGTACCGAAGGGGGTATTCAAAGAAAGCAACAGCATGGGCTCACAATATTAAGTATTGATTTTCTTTTTCCTCATAGAACGTAGCAACAATGAAAATCAGTAAGTGCAATAATCCAGGCTAGAGACTTCGGGAATATTTACAACAGAATCTAACACCAATTCCCTGTTTAATCTTTGGGCCTTTTGTTTTTCTTGCGCACAAACGCCCCAGGTGAGTTTGTCCTTATTGATTTGTCTTTAATGTCCAGCTGTAAGAAATGACATATGTAACTTCGGTTGACTGTTCCAGGCTTCCTTACCTATAATATAATTTGATTGTCTTTGGTTGAAGTTCTATGTAGGCAACCCTAGACAAGCCATGTCTACAAATACTTTGTAAGGCCTATTAACTGTTCAAGTACACTGAATTAATCTGTAATCACAGAATGGATGTGATGGTTATTAAATTTGTAACACCTCAAAATACTCAACCACACTATCTTAAATAATAACACAATTTTCTACCTGACCAATCAAACAATTATCTCTTAATTAATCTGAAAGGCCAAAACAATCACAATCAATGACAATGAATATCTATACACCTCACAGGAAAACACATACATTAGAATAACACTGTTGAATATATGATTTATAAACTCTTTCATTCAGCTGCCTCAATTAAGATCTACATCCCTAATTAAATGGTTTAATTATGATTTTTTTAATCAACTTTAAGGATGTTCATCCAAGTCTTTAAGGTTATACAGGGGGAAAGCATGAAAGAATTATCCAGCTGCGTTAAAGCTCTCCAATGATTTCCACTGGGAGCAGGAGGTGTATTGAAGAGAGGAAAGCTGCTGAACTTGTGAGTGATGAGAGCTGGTATTCAGCACCAGCTTAGCAATGTGTCTCTCAAGGCAATCTTCAAACAGACCTCAAATTCATTAGGATGACAGACACCTTAGGACAAATGATGCAGAGGAGAAGGGAAGGAAAGGGCACTGTGCACCATCTGATTTTCAGATGGACTTGATCTACACTCTTGTACCAAAATGTCTTTAAGGCAAATGTGAATATTGATTCTCTAAAAGGAGAAACACCAGTGACAAAAAAGATGAAGTTTGCAGCAGAACTGTTAATTGAGATGAAATTTTAAAGGTGCCCTGTGGAGTGTTTTTGTGAACAAACAAAACATTCACTGTGCGCAGTGGCTAACAAATGTGTTTCCATGTGATTGTTTGTTTTCTTGTAGCAGGTTTCTACATGAATGGCTTTGTGGGTGCATTTCAGTGTTTCTTTGTGCGTTATCACCACCAACTCTCCATGTGTATCTGTGAATGTGTATCACGTAGCCCACAGGCTTGAGCTCATGCATCCTCATGGCTGTGCATGATAAGAACTAAACATGGACCCACTTTCAAAAACATTGCTCCATTGCTCTACCACATGGTCCCTTGCCATGAATGAATGAATTGCAGCATTTTTAAAAGGTGAATTTATCTCATTAGTGGCTAAAGTCTCACAGCATACAGACTTACTTTACACCTCCTCCTAATGCAGGAGAAATAAAAACCTCTTTAAAGTACCAGATGTGCAATAACATGGTAAGAAGAGGTCTCCCATATTCACATGTTTGATGTATGAAAGCTAGCTATTCTAGAAAAAAACACAAAAACACTATTTGGTAAGTACAAGAATCTGAACACTGGAAAACAGCAGCAATTGGTGTTTACATGACTTGTGAAGTTAAAGGTGTGCTTCATGGTGTTGTGCATTTCAAGTCAGTCATACAGAAAGCCATAGTTTGGTCAAATTGCATGTGCATGCCAAGCCACTGTGAAGGCTAAGCATGGAAGATGCAGAAAGAGAAAAAACAGAAAGTGATGGTGAAAAAAGAGCAAAAAACACAGAGAAAAGAGCTGAAGGGGAGTATACAAGTACACATCCCTGAGGTCCTCCTGGAAGGCGCTGGAACCCTGACCGTGTCTCCTTCAGGATCCGTGACAGTCAAAGTGCCAGACTACGAGCGTTGGAGGCTGAAGCCTGCGCACGCTGCACCACTCCTGGACACTTCTCTCTCTTCTGCAGCTTGTGGTTTTGAAACAAGCCCTCATTTCGTGGGACACCGTGAGCTCCATCTGGGAAAGTCAATAGCCCTGGAGGCACAGACACAGGACACTATGATCAACAGCTGAGAGACGATATTGACATCCTGATGGACAAAATGTTCCACTGGTGTAACAGACTTACCATATCCCTCAACACGTCCATCTTTGAATTCTCCTTCAAACTTCATGCCATCGTATCGGTTGAAGACTCCTGTGCCTTGAAACTTTCCATGTGCAAATTCTCCTTCGTACCTGATGCAGTGAAAAGACAGCATGGGGGCCATTTGTAACTTGTGATTTGGAACAAAATTTCTCTTTGTCACTGTTTTCCTAAGGAGGATGGTGATCGGGTTAACCATCCAGTGTGTTATTTCTCACATAAATTCAACAAGCACCAAGTCAGCTATTCCACCATTAAGAAGGAAACCCTTGCTTTGTTGTTGGCACTCAAACATTTTGAGGTATATGTTGGTTCCAGCCCTTTGCCGTTGTAATCTTTACCAGTCATAACCCGCTCGTCTTTTTGTCCTGCATGTACAACTATAACCAACTCATGTGGTGGGCTTTGATGACAACCTGGAAATCTGGCACAGGAAGGGTCTAGAAAATGTAATGGATAGATATCCTGTCTAGATTGTAATGTGTCACAGAATGTAATTTAATAGGTATCCCAAAAACCCTAACAGTTTGTGTCTTTAGGGGATGGGTGTGGGAGGGGATGCTCCCGCATAGAGTTGCTTGTTGTTGGTTTGAACAGCATCTGCTCGCCCTTTGTTTCCCTTGCAGTTTACCTCACCTCTTTTTGTTGTATAATTAATCCAAATTCTAGAAATAAATACCCTTGTCTTAGCAAGTACAACTGCCTTTATGTTATGTCCCTTTTCCCTACACAAGCTGGGTCGTAACAGTCACCCTCTTGCTCACACACCTGGATCCATCTGTGAAGAACAGCACACCAGAGCCATGGAAGAGTCCATTCTCAAACTGGCCAGTGTAGCAGGTTCCATCCTGAAACTTGAGCTGGCCAACACCATGCCTCCGACCTGGAAAGTCACACACCATGAGAATGAGTAACGGCTCAAACTTCAAACAGATAATGATAACACAAGAAATGCCGTCAAGCCAAATGACCTTGACAGATCTCGATACCATTTGCTGATGCACATTTTATCTACATGGGTGTCATCCTGCCTCATCTAACCACTTAGCGTCTTATGGATTACTCTTTCGTAATAGTGCTGCTGAACTTGCAAGAGATGACAAACTGAGCATGACATTTGAACTTGCAATGCGGCTCAGGGTTTTATATTCACTTGGTGTTGTAGAAGCACTACATATGTCACATGAGTTAGTACGTGCTCGGATTTAGTTATCCTCCCCCTCTCTGTCAGCTAAAGGTTTACTACTGAATTAGGAGTCCCATCTGCCTCCTGTGGGTTGGGAATTACAGCACTCTAATCCAGCAGGTTTTTTAGCAGGGATTTCTACTTTAGGATCCAGACTTTAAAAACAGTCAAGGAATGTACTTGCATTCCCCTCCTAGTAGCCTATGATCCACTACCGAAGCTTATAATCATGTCAGAGGGCACACACCTACAAGTTTCTGGACAACTGCTCCAGCTGGCTTAGATAAGCAATTGCCACATTGGAAAAGCGGCTGAAGTTGCCTTTGAAGGGTGAAGGATGGATGGATTTGTTCCTGGTATTTTCGATTGATTTGGTTTCTCAATAGCAGCTGACAGAGGACTTTCTAAGATTTCCCAAACAGGTCCAAAGTCTAATCCAGAAGATTTGACAAAGCCAGAGCTGGTAAATCTGGCTCTCTTCGTCATGGGCTGCCAATGCTAGCTAATTGGGATTTGATTAAATAGCTTGAGCCTGCATGTCACCAGCATCATTGCATGTGTGTGTTGGAGAGAGTTAAAGCAGTGCAGCATCCTCATAATCTTTGCCACAGGTGAACATTTTGACAAGATATTTCCCCTTCAAGGAAAGATTTAAGTTTTTAGTATGCACCCATCCATGCAGGTTCATGTACCAAAAACATATTTGCTGCCACTGGTTCCTACAAGCTTCTCCATAATATATTTTTTATATAATATATATTTATATAATTATCTATGTAAACACAAATGACATACTTTGTTATGTCAGCCTAGAGTTTCCAAAAACACCTTCTCTAATCCAGGACTGATGCGTTAAAAAGCATCAAGCCCATGCTGAGGCAGAGAGTGCTGTTACCTTAGCTGATGTCAAGCATACTCAGAGGCTAATCAACGACACCCTTTGGTGCAATTTGCATGTCATTCTCCTTACTAATAGCTTCATTAAATATGGTCACAATCTACCTGCTTGTGTGCATGAAACCATGTTATTAGAAATATACTGTATGAGTTGAGCTGAATCTATAAGTAAAAGTCAAAACATGCACTAGGGATGCTTGATAGTGTTCACCAGCAACTATTAATATCCATATGCAGAAGGTACAAGTGAAAGCTTGTCACATCTCTGTAGTTAAGTTGGTGATGCCTGCAAATAAACTGAGAAGCAGGATTGTCTTGCCTTCCTTCCACTCGCCGTGGTACTCTTCCCCACTGGCATAGGTGAAAGATCCTCTGGTCAGAGTCATGTCACCCCTGTTTCCAACACATACAAACACACATTGGCAACAGAGCTCAGGAACACAGCAATATGTGTTTAAAAGAAAAGCACATTAAAGGTTTTCAGAGTGAGAGGGACATCTGTGAGTCTCTTCCAGCTCTGAGATGCTGTTCTTCGGCTGACCATGTGACCTCAATGTGGAGGGAAGCAAGTGATGATGGATGTTTCCCTACTGGGCTTATTAGTTTCTCTGTGCACGGAACTGAGGGAGTAACTGTCTCTTAAGGACATTTAAGAGGCAAAATACAATTGTTTGTGATTTTGTTCATGTCACAGTGGTAACAAAAGCATCAATCCTATGCTTCTTATGTTGTTTACAACACATAAATGTAATTTAATTTGGCATTTCTTTTATTAACTTAAAGGAGGGAAGACAGAGAAAACCATGCATTATTTAGTTCAATATTAGTATTCAATGTATTTAGTTACAGTACTAAACACCATGAATATATAATTCTACGCATGCAGTTTTTGCAGCTAAATAGCTGAAGCTGAATTAGTGGAAATTATTGTCATAATTGTTGCCTTGGTGTCAGTACCTGTTCCTGTAGCTGAACTTTAAGTCTGGGTCGGATCAAAGGATTAAGACAAGTTACACCAGATCCTATAGTCAACCCAAGAAGTCTGTGTTTAATTCCCAGGGTATGTACGTGGTAGTGATGCTGGTTTAAAAGCACACGTGTGAAACGCATTATGTATTATAGGAATAGACTGGAAAATGTGACTGTAGCATGACAACAAAAGCTTACTACATGGTGACCATTTGAAAGTATTGTTCAGTAGCTTTCTAGCTTCCAAACAAATAACAGTAATGGCAGTGGGGTGTAGTTTTACCCATGCCATAGTGCATTGCTGCCACTGAATAAATTATTCATCAGCTCACATTAAGACAGACACATCCGTTATTGTAAATATCCAATTTAGGCTGTCAGTATGTGTCGATCAGTGCAGCCTTTACACAGATGTTGCTGTATATGGCTATATCTTCTTCATGACAAGCCTATGTAAAACGACTGTAACCTATGGCAACACAGCTATAAGCCAAAAGCGAAAACACCTATTAACGCTATCGTTTACCTGTACGCTACGTTTGTCGTCTCTGAAGCATGGAAACCACCGTACAAGAGCGGAGGGGCGTAAAAAAAAAAAATGAAAACACCGGCTCAGAAACGTATGTCGCGTTCACGTACTCCTCGTAAGCTCCTACATCCAAGTTTAGGAGCGTTAACAGACTATTCACATAAGCTTTAGGTTGGCTGGGTTGGTCACAAAGTATCAGAGGATTTGCGGCAAAGGCGTTTTAGTTACTGTTGTTTTATTTAAGCGGGTTCATGAACATGAAATCTCTTCCGATGCAATAAAATTAAAACGTCACATTTTTTGCTTTGCTTCATATCTTGTTCAGCCCATGAAAACACAACTTTAGTAACCTTTAAAGAAACCTATTCCCTCTCTGCAAACCGTGTTTACGTTTTCTGCCATGTCGTGGTGACGATCAAGCGCGCCTCATCTCGGGATTGTCAGATTTACGACAGCATTTTAAAGCATCATCACCACAGCGTCATTGTAGCCTGACCGTCGCGCTGTTTCATTGCATGACTATTGTTGGCTCTCATTGAAAACTTTCTTTGATTGGCCTAGTGTGCTTCAGCTTAGAGACTGTGGCAGACATATTTATAAAAGGCTGTTAGGCATTTTATTTTCTCAACACTAGTACTCAAAGGAAAGCCCACAACTTAATTGGCTGTGGTCTGGGCTACATTATGTGTAACATGTAATGAATTGCAATTCAGTCAATTATGTCATTTTGTACTGTAAAGTTGACATTATTTTGAACAGTCTTTGTAATGACAACGTAACCCTAACCCTAAGACTACAAAACCTGTCAGTATGTTTGTAATTACAACTTGACAACCAAGACAACATAAACTCTTATGAAGATGCCATAGCAGGCCAAATGGTCAAACATAAAACGAGGATAGGTAATGGCAACTAGCAAGTATGCATCCAAATTTGTTTTTTGCTGTTATTAAATGGTTGGTTTTAACATTGGGTGTTATAAGACCAATATAATTGTGTCATGAATATTTTTGTTGACCTCAACTACAGTGCTACATTTTGGGCTTGGACATGTTATAGGGTCACTTTGACAACAAAATGCAGTACCAAGGTTCCATGATGGACATATAGCTACAACATATATAGCTTTACTTATTGCTAAAGTAGGCTAACTGCTAACTGCTGCATTTTTAACATAATGTTATGTATATTAATTATTTTAACTCAAACCAAAAAATTTCTTAAACCTATCTAGGTAGTCATTTTGAGACTTGGTTTGTAAAGTTTTTCCAACACGTAAGAACACGTCTGACATGAACAATTTTCTGTTCTGCACCAACACACCTGGTCTGGACATTGTCTGGAGAATATATGTTTAAAACGGATTCATTCAGCAGCTCTTCTGGCAGCAGTGATGGTTACTATGGTTACAGCTCAGGTGTGACAGTGAGTTACTATGGTTATGGGGATGCTCTGTGTCTTTAAAACCTTCTCATGATTCTCAGAGAGGTTTTAGGTTATTATGACTATACAAAATCATGACTGTAGCCTATTTGTACCTCAGTTCTGCTAATATAACAGAATTTTACATGTTTGGCTAACATTATTCATCATAACCTTATATAGAGTTGCCAACACGCTCTCATGCCGCTCCAAAAAATCTCATATCAAATAAAAGGGAAGCCTCAAAGCCACTCCCTCATGAATACATACAACTATGTATGTTAAATTGTCCTGTGTGCATATTATCATCATGGATTTGTTAATAGTTTAATTTACTAACCAAGGTGTGAGATGAACCGCCTTTGTAGTCTTGTGTGTTTTGGAACTGCAAACAAAATCTTGTTTAGAGCCACCAAAAGCCTAGTGCTGGTTATTGCATATTTATTATTGCTAACTTGATCATGGAGCCTTGCACGTGCATCAGTGGCACTAAGAGGGTATCTACAGTGCCCTAGTTTGAAGCGTAGGGCCACTGACCAAGCTGCCGTATTTGACAAGTTGGGAGTGAGAATGTGTTGGCAAGCGGTAGCCTGGCTGTTCTTATCAGAAATGCATTTCTCTGAGCTGCGAAACAAGTGATTCTGCTCCTCTGCTCTTTTTTAATCAAACATAGAACTGTCCTTCATATTAACCTCATGAATTACCTGTTCATGGATAAGTTTGGCGTTGCTTCATCTGCAACAGTGAAGTTAAAAGGACCATTGCCTTGTGTGATGTAGAGAAGGGATTCTCTCCTGCCTCTGTTTAGACCCAACTGACAATTAAGTGGAACAAATATGTATGTGTAAATGTAATTTAAAAAACACAATCAGCAACAGCAGCAGAGTATACAAATATAATTAGAAATAATCTAACCCCCCCAACTGCTCGCATGGCGCTCCTCAGGGGGACTGCCCATCACTCTACTATCTCTCTCTCCACATTGCATGTCTATGAGCCCTTGTATGTGTGCATGAGCCCTTGCAGGTGTGTTCGGGGTTAAAAATGCATGTAAAATAAACTGAGTGAAAAAAGAATTTCCCCATTGAGGGATTAATAAAGTATCTCTTCTTCTTCTTGATATTTCATTATGTGTGTGTTTATAATAAATTGTCTGATTTGCTTGCAGGAAGTGGAATAAATAGAACATACACCGAATAACGTGGTGGAAGTAACAAATTACAACTATTCATGTTACTGTAGGTCATTTTTTGGTACTTACATTTGGTATGCATCGCACTATGCAATTAAACTTAACTAGTTTTAAAATAAAAATTTACTAGGTAGGCCTACCACAGTGCGGTGTGGAGCCCAGTGTTGCATAGAGATGTCGGAATGATTAGGGGGTTAGGTTCCTTGTTTAAAGGCATCTCGGCAGAGCCCCATAGGTGAGCTGGCATTCAAGACTCCTTTGTGTTCTTATGCACACCAATTGAAATAAAGTGCTACCTACTAATAATAATTATTATAATCCAAAGACAACACCATGGACAAATGTGGTCTGTAGGGTAGGAATTCAGATAATGTTTTTCACAGCACAAGAATTATTTTTCCCCTTCAGATATAATTGCAATTTTATGATCAGTGTGATTGAGTGACATCTAGCAGTGTAATTGTAGACTGCAACCCTCTTCACTTGCCCCCCCATTTGTAGCGTGAACTAGAGAAACTACAGTGCTGCGAAATGTATGAAAATCACAAAACGCTCTGTCTAGAGTGTCTGGTTTGTTACTTCTGGGCTACTGTAGAAACATGGTGGTTTAACATGGCAGACTGTATTAAAGAGGACCCATAAGTGTCTGTAAATATAAAAAGCTCAGTCTAAGTTAACAAAAACACAACAATTTTTCTGAAGATTACACTAATGGATTAATCTGTTAGAGCCCCCTAAATCTTACACACTGGACCCATAAAGATACTAAAATCTAAAATGTTCAATCCATTTTATAATGTTTACCACACTCAAAAAAATGTTTAGGCCCAAAATGACTACATTAATTTTAGCTGATTTGTTTGGGCAAACAAATTGGCTTTATTAATATTGAATGCATAAACCTGGCTACTACAACACTACTGTGTAGTGGAAGCACATTGAGTTTATTAGTACTATTACATAAATCTTACTACTTGCTTCACATTAAGTTTATTCTTTAATTTATATTAAACCTGTGTAATTCAAATGGGTGGACATTTTCTGTCCTGCATTTTGGCCTAAAATGTTTTTTTTTTTGTTTTTTTCGAGTGCATGTTCACCATAGGAAATCAGCGTAAATTTGGATGAATAATGGCCCTTTTGGCCCTCCATATAACGCCGTGGAAATTGCGTCGATTTATGACCCTGTCGGCTTTCCATACAGAGCGCTTCCTCTTCCCCTGCTGGTGCCCGCCAGACAACGATAGAAAATGGCGAGTCAGTGTAAAAGGCAGCAATGCACAATCGACAGGCACGGCTTTCGGCAGGAACTTGACTCGTGGCGACACAAACTCATTCACTGTGTAGGTAAGGATAATGCCACTTAAGTATTGTACAATTTTACCGGTTGAATTTCGCCTCTGTGAGGCCATTATCGACGTAAATAACCATCTATTACCGGACCCACTCGGGGCATCTCCGAGCGACTTTTTTGTCCTCAACTGTTTCCTTCTCACGGCAGCCAGCCTGCGCAGTTAGTTCAGTGTTGCAGTTTGTGACGATGTTGCATTACTTCTTGTGTTTCTGCACTGTTTTTATTGTTTGTAAAGCCAAACTGCAGACTTTAACGCTACGCCAGTAGACAACTAGTTTGTTTAAAGGGCACCGTGCTTGTTTTAAAGGGAGTGTCTCTCGGCGTTGCGTCGGCTCAAAGGACTCCCGTTTGCTAAAATGCGCGTTCCCGTGTGATGATACTGTATTTTGGATGGGGGAGGGCGACAGATACCCCTGCTTTCAGTTAACATTTAGCTTACTTGCCTTCCCTCAAACCCTGCTGGTGTTAAATTACTGCATTGAGGAAGTGGCTGAGACCCCACGGCCGGTGTATTTTCCATTTTGGACGACGTTTACGCTGTTAAACTCATCCAGTGTTAGTTGCAAATAAATAAAAAGGCATGCAGGCAAGCTTGTTGTATTGTGTATATTTGTGTGGGGGTGGGAGTGGAAGCTCTACTATATATTTTCCCTCTAGCACGAGCATAAGGTGGATATTTTTGTTTTTTTAATTGAAATATCCACAATTATTGGATGGATTGCGATGAAATTTGACACATATTCATGTTCCTGACCTTTTATCTAGTGTCATCATCAAGTTAATTTCCTTAATACTTTGGTTAATGACTAAATACCTGCAAAACTAATGAACTAGCCTAAGCTTTACTTTGTGTGTGTCTAGTTGGCACGTTAACGTGCTAAACCAGCAAAACATTTTTTTTGTGCCATGGTCCAGTTTCATGTAACACAATATTTTCACTGACTTACATTCAAGGTGTCGGGGATAAATATGATGAAATGACACGACCGGCATAAAAACTAATATAAAGAGCATAAAAAATACAACTCGCCATTACGTTGAATTAGTTGGAGCCCTGAGCTTGTTTATCTGCAACGACCGGGTCCCATCAAGGAGTAATGAGTTCCATGTCTCGTCTACTCCTAAACTTGGTTTTGGCTTTTCCAAAGATGTTTGTTTTTTTTTTACTTATTTTTGTGAGATTGTGGGCTTAATTTTTGTGGTTGTTGACACATGTCAAGAGGCAGGTTGGTAATTTTTCAAAATAAAACATCTTTCAGACTCTGATAATCAATAAAATATTGTTATACTGCTGCTGAACATACTATTTATTGGAAACTTTTCAGGCTCTATCCAGCGCAGAACTTTGTCAGTCGACTGCTTCGAATGTTCCCTTTTCTTTCCGTGCAGCGCCACATTCAAACACCTGTTTTAGCCTACCTGACTTTTTAATGTCGTCCTTGGGTCATCAGTGATTTGAAAGCATCAGATTCACACAGAGAGAAAGTTAGCGTGCGTATAAAATCTCAGCGCACGACATTGCTATCCTGGCAGCCCTGCCTCTGCCAGCTCCCGGCTAATCCAAAAAATGGGCAAAGACGTGGAGCGTGGGTTGAACTGAGGCGCGCTGAATGAAGCCTAGCTGCTGAAACCAGTTGCTGTCATTCTTTTAATTATGTCTAATTTTAAGCCTTGTAATTTGAATGGGTGAATTCAGTTGTCATGTGTGTCGGTTGTTAAGTCGTCAAGAAAAGGGAAATTGGTTTTAGAGACCAAAACTGTTTTGTGTACCAGATTGTGAACGTGTTTATTTCTGCTGTGTAAAGTTGGGTATTTTGACCTGGAGGATTATGGGTATTGGCTTGTTTTGTAGTCATTAGAGGAACTGCAGCTTTGGCACTTCAGCGTTGGCTTCATGTCACAGCCACATAGGTTACCGCTTGGATAAAGGGCACATCATCATCATCAGAGAGTGAAATGTATGTGTATTTCAAAGTGAGGTATTGAAAAGAAGATCTACAATCAAAACAATGCCATCCACAGTTGATTAACTGATGGACAACCTCCACCTTGCTCCCCTCCTCCGATGTTGTCGACTGACAGTCTCACTTGTTCTGCTGTAGAAACACACAGCGAGAAAGAAAGATGTTATCTGGCATTGTGTTGAAGACGTGCACAGACCTGGTTGCCTCCTCCACACGTGGCTCAACTGCTGCTGTGAAAACAGAATCGTGGGTGACAAAAATCTAAAACACGAGCTTTGTTTTTTGGGCATATTCATAAAAATCCTGCTGAATGACACAGTGAGAGAGAAGCAGAAAGCGGCAGGGCGGGGCAAGCCTGTGTGCACGTGTGCGTGCAGTTACAGAGACAGAGGTGTAGGTGTGCATGGAGAGAAGAAAAGGAAAAGCCAGGTGAGCAGATTCAATTGGTGTGTAAGTAAACTCAGAAATAAATAGACTTAAAGCAGTGACATAACAATGATCTAGTTAAACAGTAATAAAAAGTAGCATGAATAATAGCACAGTATCAACAGCAGCACGTAGTGAATAGTGCTGTGCAAATGCACCTGAAACAAAAAGGTAAAAAACTCTTGTCACTCTCTTGGACCTCTGTTGTTTACGGATCATTGTTCTGTGTATATTCATGTGTTTGGGTTATGCATCATGTTGCTCCACTTTAAGTGAAGTAAAAGAATAAGCATAAAACAATGTAACATTGCTGCTTTTGTTTATGCCTTTTTTTTTGTGTAAGACTTGATTAATATATAATATTCCTCTGCAACATAAAGTCCTTTGTGATGTGTTTTCTAAGTCACCTTCTAATTCTGTTTCACACATTGATAGATGGCTTATGTGCACATGAGCAGTTGTGTACCGTTTAGCAGAAGGGCTTGAGGAAGAGGGAGAGGCCATTTTTAAATCCTTGCCTTGGCAACCTCCTTCTGGTGACTCTGTAACATAGCAACAGCCAATGTGGACACTCGGTACCATTGCACACAGATTGATCAGACAAGTAAGGGACAGAGAGTTGTTTGGTGACAATATTTGCAATTTGAATTAACTCTTTTTTTTTTTTACTGGTTAAATTAATTCATAGTTCATTAAGAAATGCATGCTTCATTAAGAGGACTGCCTGCTTTTGGCTGGATAGAAAAGAACATGCAAACTTTAATCAGAAGGACAAAAATCTAATGTCCACAGATAAATGTATCAGTGCAGGTTTTTAGTAAGGGTCTGTGATATTTTATTCAGTGTATTTTACAATTTTTAATGCTCCAACATGCATATATGCATATGCATATCTGTTTTTCTCACGATTTTCGGCTGTATGTGAAACAGAATATTAAACCGCAGGACACAAAAAGTCGTTTAAAACCTAGAACGCTACTACTGACGCTGCTGATCTCAAAATGTCACATTAAATCAGCCTCACTGAAAGTGCTGCTATGTATAGGTCTTATTGAAATGTGCAATGTATGCACAAGGCATGTACTCTGTTTGTGCACAAAAATCCTGACGTGCGTTAAAGGAGTAGATTTGGGCAGCAGTAACACAAAGTGTGACAAGTTTTTCTGTCATTTAAGAGTTTTGTGGTGTTGTATATTTAAAAATTATCACACAGTTCCTGTGTTATTTAGGGCAACTTAAGCACTGGCTTCATGAATAGAAAGGGCATGTGCAACTAAACAATTGACACAGACCAGCTAGAATTGTCAGCATACTGCTGTCAGTCATAGATGAGTTTAAACAAAGTTTAGATTCAGAATTGTTTATGATGTTTTAGGCATTACATTGGAATGAACATCACATTATTAACAATAGTAGGGCTATTACTGCACAGATGATTATTGGTACTTTACACCACCTGTTTTACATAGTGACAGATGTTAGGGATATGTGTGGACTGATCCAGAACAAAGTTACCCCAGCTAAGAGGCTACAATACTAGGTGGACTGTGTGCTCATCATTGAAAAGAAAATAGAGAGAGAGAATAATAGCTTTCTGACTAGTTGCTAGCTCCAGACCCTGGACTGCTCAGTTAGTGAGTTCCCCCTTTATGATTGACAAATGTCCCTTGTGTTTGGGATAGAATTGTAAAGCTGCAGAGTACATGACAACAGCATCAGTCTGCTGGCTGCAGAATGGCATATTCTGTCCATGACAACAAGGACACACTTTTGTTTGGCTTTTTGGTGGAGACGGCTGCACGCCACCACCACCACCCTGCTGCCGCTGAAATGGACATTTTGTCTTTGTGTATTTAATGCGAGCAATAAAACTGCAGGGCAGAGACAAGGGCAATTGTCCCATAGAACAGCAGCGACAATTGTCTGTATGTATGCCTATACATGTGTTCATGGTCCATCTGCCCACAGATGCAAACTGTGTGTTCGAAAATTTCTGCTTGGATTTGGGAGAATTTGGACTGAAACAGCACGAGCTAACATTTGAAAATGCCAGGAATGTCAGTTATTCATGTTTGCATTTGGCATGTGGGTGAGTGGGATTAAGGATTTCCTCAAACAACAAGCAAATATTGACATCAGGCAGATTGTCTTGTTTATAATTTAAACTTTAGCATGGCCCATTTTCTGCTCAGCATGCCTCTGATGTGCTTCTGGCCTACATTTTTCTAATTTGCAAAAAGAGCTGGCTGAGGTTTGTTAATATTTTGCAAAACAGCTTTTCATAGTTTCATATGAAACGTGCTGTTTTTGACTGTGTGTGTGTGCGCGCTTGGGCGTACATGTGTACACATGCACCCTTTTTTCCATGTTTGCTTAAAACCATGTTGGTCTCATATTTGTTATTCAAAGTCATGCTTTGTGCAGCATTACACCATTTGACTGTCAGTTTGCATCACGCCGTGTTAAGTATTCATGGAGTGTATATTTTTTTTTTTTCCTGCTGTAGATTTTGCTCAAAGCTGCCACCTCATTGCTCACTGCTTGATCTAACTGCTGCATATTGCTTGTAATGAACACGATGTGTAGTTACCAAATGACATTTCAAGCACTGCTTTGCTTATGCCCATGTAATGGCTGAGCTTGGCTGTTGACCTACCATGAGCTCCTTTTTTTTTTTTGTGTGGATAGCATAGCAGGCAACAGTAAATGCTTTTTAGAGGGCCGGGCATTGCTGTTGTTTTGTATGTAATGGGAATGACTTGGGATGAAAATAGTCACGGACGGTAGCTCGCCTAATTTATGCAACTTTGTCATCTCTGCACTCATCCTCAGCCCCATCTTACATCTACACAGAGCATCGCTCAGGGATGTCAGTGACTGTCATCATATAAAATTATGCTCTGATGAGCACACAATTTGAACATCGGTATGATTTTAAAACGTGATGCAGTTTGAATAGATTAAAGAATTTATTGGGTAACAATTTCCCCCAAGGTTTCCAAACGCTGCAGCCAAGGATGACAGATCTAACAATGTTTATTTTGCCTGCTCACCGATTTGAGCTCAGGCAAGCTCCTGTTCTGTGAGCTTGTGGTCACTCCTTTTGAGATAACGTGCGTACAGTAGTTAGAGTGGGGGATGGGCTGAGTGGGGGTTGATGCAGCACTGTACACCCTCAGCACTAGAGCGGCAGAGGGAAGGGTGGGTCATCCAATAGAAAGAGCACTGCAGTTTCATGATGAGTCTAAATTGTTGTGTTTGCATTTCGTCAACATTTTTTTTAATATGTTAAATGACAGAGCAAGTAAATTCTGTAGCAATAAAAGATGAAGAAGGAACACACGTCATAATCCTTTTATACATATGCTTCCTGCAGCCCACATACTTTCTATTGTCAGAAAAGGTCAAACACATATACATGTAGGAAGCTGGAAAAACATTTGTGGTTCGTCTGGTGAAAATGTTAAATCTGATTTATCAGTGTTACTTGTAAGTGGGCAGGTGCAACATGGGTAGCAGCAGAAATGCATGTCAGCAGAAAAGTGCATGTGGTGACCTCTTGTTTTGGATCAATTGGGATAAACACTGCAACTGTGACATCGTGTTTTGCTCCTAACAAAGCACTCTGAATGGGATCAAATTCTGTGACTTTGGCTGCAGTCAATAAGGGTTATGCTTTCAGCAGTATACTGCTGAAACTAAACTAAACTGACTAAAAATACAAGATTTCTGAACAGCTGATATCTTGATATATCTAAGACCACACAATAACCCAACAATAATGCAAAATTATCTGGAGGAATCCTCCGTGTTAAATTTATGAAAAGAACACTTTATTTTTATCATTAAAAATATATTCACTGCAAATATATCATGGGAACAAAATACTTCTTGAGCCATGTAGAGATGTGAACAGAGATTGTGATCTTTAAAGTAGTTCTTGAACCAGTGGCTCTGCCCACTTCATCTCCATCTTAGTGAGATGGATAGTGGAAGTGATAGTAGGAGGATAAAAAAATAAATAAAAATAAAGAATTGACCTTTTGGCTTCATCACCAACCCACATAGCAGTAGCAGTAAGAAGTAAAGAGGGTTTTATCTTGCATTATGTTGACATACAGCACAGGTTGTTAGGATTTAGGGAGGTTAAGCTTATCCTAGATCTGTGGGATTTCTCTTTCTAAGTGCTTGTGGGAAGGACGCACCCTCCAATTCTTTCCTCTCTTCCTGTCTGTGATTGGCTAGAGATGTAGGTCAGAAGTGGGCTTAAAGCCAATTCATGGTTTGTGCATGCGGTGTGGCAGTGTGACATGAATTTCGTAATGGGCACAAATACACAAGGGTCCATATGCAGCCCAAAATTTGTGACCATGCAGATTGTCCCCGAAACAACTGCAGCGACTGCAAATTGTAGAGAGGTAAACTGAACGTTTGTTTTGTGCACCGTATGCATGTAGGTATGTATATACTATAAATCATCCTTGGTTCTAGTCTTATTTAGTGGTTGTATACACTGTCACACCAAATACAACATGCCAAGTCTGCACGTGTGGAACTTGTCTGTATATGCTACCCCCAGTTGTATGTATAGAAACACGTGCACATCTGCTGTCCACAGCTGTTTGCATCTGTACTGGAGTATAATCGAGGCTTAGAGCAGATTGGGCAGAGTTGTTGCTCACCAGGAGTGTACATATACTCTATAAAAAGGGTGTGGGTTTCATGTCAAGGTTTGTGCGGCTGATGCTGAAGTTAGAGTCCCAAACGTTGCTGCCGTTCCTTTTTTTTTTTTTTTTTTTTTTTTTTTTTTTAAAAGGAGTCTTGAAATGTATTCAGTTTGACAAATGCCACCATTCATTCCTGAATATGAAAAGTCTTCAGTTCTTTTGATCAGATTTTCTGTTGTCATTTATTCTTTTTGTTGCAGTGAAGCAGCATCTGAAGTTTTAAAGGTCTCCAAAATCATACCCCAACCTGAATCTAAATTTAGGCAGTCTAAAAATCTCACTTGGCCAAGAGGAATTTCTCTCCTCTCGACAGGTTCCTCTCGAACGGATGAAAAGTATTCTGCTCCAATGTACAGCAGGTTTCTCAGTTATGCACGATCACATCTATCCGTTAGTTTACCTGTAGCCATCATTGCCTCAGACAAATACGTGTAGGTATGTAAAAAAAAAAAAAAAAAAAAATCACTTCTTAGTGAATAAGTAAACCAATAACTGCATTAATAAAAATAATTATACACTTTTAATTTCTTATTTAAAATGGACCAACAGTAAAATTACAGTGGGTGTGACATCAGGTTCAACAATGACAACAATACTCCTATTTTTTTAAATTATTTTTCCTATTTCATGTTTAAAAGGATAAACTTTATTTTGAATAATTTGTAGTTTGCAGCTCTCCTCCAGAACAGTTCTTTGATCATATTTTTATTTCAGCAAAACTCACGTCTCTCGTCATTCCATTTTTTCATTTTAGCATACCTCTCTGAGAATTAAGCAGTGCCGTCACTCCTGTTTAAATTGCCTGGAGGAAAGCCACAGTATGTGCTTTGAGTAAATGGAAAAAAAAAATCTAAGCCAACGAGGGCTAGAAATAGCAAAATGGTCTTGAATCATCGTTCTTATATACAGCTAAGATGATTGACATTAATGGCACTAACTCCAATAATCTGGGACAAAAATGCATAACAATTCTGGATAAAAGACTAAATCTTGTAATGACACTCAATGACATGTCAATGCAAATTGTCCTGTGTGTTGGTGTGTGAGTGTGTGTGTGTGGCTCCCCCCCCCATTTTTAGCAAGGGATGAAGATTGTCAGCCTCATTAACCTGATATCTTTGTCCTGACTGTCTTTTCATTAGCCCATGTGAAAATTTGATATAATTAGGTGTTAAGCCCAGTGGCACATAATACCGGGCTCCTTTTTTTCCCCTCTCTTTTCTTCATTATCAGTTTATACCTCTATACCCAGTGCTTGTTATTGTATCTGGAGGCTGATTGCTATACATCAAACCAGATAAGTGTAGTAGCAGCTCAGTGGTGGCCTGATTCCCTCTTCAGCGTAATTAATTGGTGAATGTTCCTTTAAACAGGAGACACAACTTAAAAGTGAAACGTTTAAGGTTTTATTTCTGCAGCCAAAAGTGTATAAACATGGCGTATGTAGTTAAGTGTATGACGCTGAATACAGTGACATGTTGGTGTTCTTAATCTGTTCGTTGTGCATTTTAATTGTGGCTGTTATTCACTGCTTTTATACACTCATTTATTTTGTACGACCTGCATGACTGCTATACAGGCTATCAATATTTCATTCAGTGTACATGCAGGAAGCTTGCTCCTTTTTTTTAAATCTAAGTTGCTACTGCCAAAATGGATGTTGTTTTAAAGACGTTTTTTTTCACCACCGCTACTGTACTGTATGCGCTGTCAGTAGGAACGTGTGAATATTGGCTCAAAGTCATGGTTTACAGTATGACACATTTTTAAATGCCCTAAACTGAATTCCTGAAGAGTAGTTTGATGTCATGGCGCTGCTCTGTCAAACGAAATTGGATGACCTACTTTTCTCCCCCTGCCTCTGAAATATTTCAGAAATAGGATTGGATAGCTCCAGATGAAGTCCTGTGCACTAACCCAGAAACAGACTCACGCTGCAGCTATAGGCAAGGCAGTGTTTCACCACTTACCCCCACCCCTCTCCCCCCACTTCATGTTTGGCTGTTGAAAAGTGGGTGGGAATTCGTAGGGAAGCAGAGCGAGGGCATTTTAACAGATGACAGCTTTTATTGAATTCACTGTGAATTTGGGAAGAGAGTGGATGCTAAGGGCTGGTAATTTTTCTTTTCTATGAAGACATACTGTAAGTAAGCCTTTACTATGATGTGTAGTTTGATGACCAGTTTAACACTTTTGGCTAATTTAACTTGTGATGTTTATTTGCACGTTGGCCTAAATATGTTACATTTTCTATGCTGCTGTTTTTTAAATAGCTGTTTCAGGGCTTTTTGTACCGGCATGTTGTAATGAATTGAGTTTTCTGCCTTTTGGTGTTTAGCACATTCAAAATAGTACACACTCTCATTTAAGATTCAGTTCAGTAGACAGATGTTACCTCTGACCTCTTTAGCGCTTGATTTAATGCATGTAGTGGTTTTGGATTGACCCTGCGGCTCTAGGCACACATTGCTTATTGTGTTAATGCACAGTTAAGCAAAGTCTTGTGGAGCATAACGCACTATATCTTTCAAATACTTGTGACTGTAGCATACCATTAATATTTTATCCCCAGCATGTATATCTAATAAAGGATGTCTTGCTGTTGCTTAGCATTTTAGTTTAGGACTGTAAAGATTTGGTTTTGGTTCCTGATATGCAACAGTATGTAGGGTACTTTGACACCATCACCTAACAGTCTTGTTTCTAGTGATTTCTTTTTTTATGTTATAGCATGCAGTCACTCCCAACTCTGTAGGTGCTTTAGTTGCTTGGCAACAGGAGGCATGTATTTACCATTGAAGTAAAAACCTAGGGTGAAAGCTGATAATATGCTTGCGTATGGTTGCTTACAGGGGTTGTCAAGATGAAATAGACAAGCAGTCCTGGGTGAATGGAAAGAACATTATCATATGAAATGTCAGTGATGTACAATAGACAAGACTCTAACTACTATGAGTACAAATGAATTCGGTCCCTTGGGCAAATGCGGTTGTCTTAAGCAGTGATTCATTTTGAGTCTCTGTTTTGTTGCTGTTGGTTCAAGCCTTAATTAGGAGTAACCTAATGTTGGGTCAAAACGTATACGTTCAGTTTGCTATTGTATGATACCACAGACAACTGCATGTTAATTGAATTTCATGTCTTTCCTCAGGTGTTGAGAGCATTCTCGAAGGTCTGTTTGGTCCAGAGCTGGTAGACGACCTAAAATTATTTAAGGGTAAGAATCTGTATTTTCATTATCATAATAGTGGCCATGATCATACAAGTGTATGAATGACAGTTTTGTGGTTTGAGCATAATCTGTTATCTGCTCATTATGACAATACTGCTGCATTGTACCATCTGGTACCCCTCTACATTCACTCTACAAGACAGCCCCTCTGCCAGCAGAAGAGAAGATGCCTTGTGTTCCTACAAAGTTGGTGTTTTGGATGGCGTGGGGCCAGTGTAAAAGTCTACAGTGTCCTAAAGACATTTTTATAATGCATGATGTTAGTGAGACAATAGTGGGCATTATTTGGGTTTTCATTTCGTGTCCAGAGAGAAGAATGTCAAAGTCACATAGCAGCTGTGGACGAATGCGAAGGACGAATCTGTCTCATTAAAACAAATCAAAGCACTTTTATTATGGCCCACTCATTCATTTCATTAATACATTATGTTCATCGTTGAGTTGTTCTCTGAAGAATTTGGTTTCAAACTGGAAGCTACAGGTTTCAAACTGAACCACTTTTATGTTCTCATGTTTATGATAATGCAGAAAGAGACACAACAGAAAGAGACATAAAAGATAAATATACCACATGCAGGTTTGTCAGGCAGTGGAAAAACTTTGCTTTTGTTACTGCTTTTGTTTGTTTTTATGATATATTGTCAATTTTCTTTAATAGTCTGATTAGTTTAGAAATCAATCTAGCTGTTAATTGATTTGTAAAATCATGTATAATGTAAAATACACATTCTAGAAAGATGAGATCTGGAGTACACGTTTATAGTTTCCAACATATAGCATGTCTTAATCAGAGTTAGAAAGGGCAGAGTAAAACTAAGATAAATGAATATGATTCATGTAGGGAAAGTAAACAAGTTTGCTGATGCTATCGTGCTGACCTTTTACTGCACTAAACTTCAACTTGTATCTTTAGTTAGTTTGTTGTTGTTCGTTGTTAATGATAAAACTTTTATCATCCTCTGAAGGGGATCATAACAGATAAGGTTTGAGAACGACTGGTCTAGCCAATGCCATATTGTCACAGCATAATCGCAAATCATGGATTAGCCTCTACCCTCAAAGTCTGGGGTACTGAAGAGATTCCCTCATCCTTGGGGGAGGGGACATTGTAAACTGTTACACAAAGACAGCTACTTGATTCATACAATGCAGGTGACTGAACCATATGGATTAAATTGAAATTAAATTAATTTATATTGATTTCTGTGAGTACAATGGCATGTTTGCCACAGTGTTCTCCTAAAAAGTTTGATGTTTTTATGATGTATATTTATGTCTTGTGCATATCTGTTCTGTGTCCATAGACCTTGAGCCTACAGCAGTGTCTGACTGGTCATTCGATGAAAACTGTCTATTCTGCTGTTTGAGACGAGACAAAGTAAAGGTAAGATTTCTTTTTGTCTTTCTTTTTTACACTTTGGTGATTTTTATTTTGTTACCTTGATGCTTTAACTGTAACTGTGAGGAAAGAGCATGTGGTGTGTGAGAGAGCACGAAAGACTTGAAGCTATAATTTTAAGGAGTGCCTCAGGACTTTCAGTGGTGCATGTGATAGGCGGATGAATGTTAGGATTGCCTACGCTCTCTAATCCGTTAGGGTTTCCTATGGGGGTGTACCATATCGTATCGTTCACAATAATATCTGTGTCATTTTTTGTATGATTTTAAAAAAAGAAAATGATAATGTAATAGTGGCAATATTCCGACTCATTGACATAACGACCTCATCTTGTTACGCACAACAGTGACAAGCTTGGCTGAAAGCGAAAGTAACCTTGCTGCTACCTCCTCGGTGGAGAAGTTATTTAAGAAAAGAGGAACGACTTCGTGTGGAAGTAGTTTCGTTACAAACAAATAGATGCACAACAAACATAGGAATATGTAAAAAGTGCGAGAAGACTGTAAAACAAACTGGCAGTACTGCAAACCTATTTTCATATTGTCAAGAAAAGCGTTATCACAGGTTAGATTATTTTAGGACCATATCGCCCACCCTGAGTTTCCCAGAAGAATTATTTGTCTGAATATTAAGTGGGGAGAAATGAGTCATCCGAATTAATAAAATCTTCCCATGTATTGTTCAGTATGACTTTGTGTGTGTATGTATCCTGTTTAACAGGACTTAACAGTTTTGTCATTTGACAGGAACACTTAATTGGCTTAAGCAGTGAGGGGCTTGAAGATACACCCAAACCTCTCCTGGTTAAAGATCAGACCACAATCAGCAGACTAGAGAAACAAGCCGAGGAATTTCTCAATGCAGTCCTCTGCAGAAAAGGTGAGTGTTGACGTCAGCGATGGAGTGGGCCTAGTGCATCAGTATTTTGTATATTTTTTAGTATATTTATTGTCCTTCTAATTGCTACAACTTGCAGTTCGTAATGCTGATGGAAAATTACATTAGCGTGTATGTTTTTTCAGGTTTTGCAGGGTGTATACTAAACTGGCTTTTTTCTTAAAATATCTGTGCAATGTGGTTGTGAATGTTTACTAATGATCGCATATAGCTCCGTGAAGGAATGCAGACTTTAACAGTTTTTAACTCAGTTTTTTTCCCTCTCAGATGTGCCAAATTTCTCAGACCCACACATTCCAGTAGTGGCTCGAGAGATCCTTCAGAGAATGATCCGACAGTTTGCTGCCGAATATACCTCAAAAACCAGCTCCCCTCAGGACAGTTGCTCAGATTCCCAGCCTCACTCTGACCAAAGCCTGCCGACCACACCCTTGCTCTCAGGGGCTCCTCCTTCTACTAGCCCTGCCACCACCGTGGCTGGGCCTGCACACAACCAGAACCCCGTCCTCAGCAAGCTCCTCATGGCTGACCAGGATGCTCCTCTTGACCTCACCATCAAGAAGCCCCTGGCTGTGCCTAGTGATCAAGGTATGGTGAACTTAAAACAAACTGTAACAGAGCAGCTTTCAGGACTGGACGCGTGCGCTGGTGATAGACCAGTCTGGACTGAACGTTGATTCTAAAAGACTTTTTTTCCTGCCTTTTGTTAACAGATGGAGTTCTTGACTTATCTATCAAAAAGAATCGCTACAGCAGCAGCAGCCTGCCTGTCCGTAGTCCCTGCCTTTCTCCAGCCACACCCACGCTCAAAGGGTAAGCTACTTTTTACTATTGTCTTTTTAGTCTCAGTCCTTAAGCAGTCATTTTTTGAGGATGTTATATTGTAGTTTACAATGACCAAATGTGGTGTCAGTGCACATGCATTAACTGAGGCCTGAAATTTGAGTCCTGAAATTGGAGATCAGTCAGCCAGTCGGTGGCTTAATGGAAAAGAACAGAAACAAACAAGGCTGTGCTAACAGAAACGTTTTCTGCCACAAAGGAACAGGGCTGTACTAACTGCAACAGAGGGCAAATCTTCCATGTGCTTCTGCTGCTCGACTCTGATTTTAAACCTCACTCCAGTGCGTCTTTGTGGATTCATTTTGTATTGTGCTGCCATTCAAAATTAATTACCTTGCAGAGTTAATGCAGCTGCCTGCAGGTCACTGGTTTTGCCAGCAAGAGACTAAATGGGCAGCATCTATTAATAACATTATCATTGTGGCTTAAAAATATTCTGTTAGTGGGGCCTTGTTTTTGTCCAATATTGTCTCAAGGCATTGGCTGACAGGCATTGGTTGATGTTGATTTACTACAGTGTTGCATCTTGCAACATCTTTTGTCAAGAAAATCACCATAGACCCCTGGAACAGCTTCCAGGATAATTAAAACCGAGAGAAACGGCTCCTTAAGGACTGAAACCTTTCACAACTGCAACAGAGAGTAGAGAGACTTTTATTTTAACGCAATCCTTGGAGACTCTCAATAATGAAGTAAGAAGGTAGCAGTTTAAATTATGTCACATTTGAACACCATGTTCCTCTCCCCAGGAAAGATTTGGTTCATTCAGTTGTTTAAATATCAACATGTAAGCATTGCATCAAATTGCTGGTAACAAGTAGTTTTCATAAACACAATTCAACTTTTTCTGTCATCACTGATACAAAGGATTAGACATTATTCATTTCTTTTTATTCATCCAAATCAGAGGGCTGTGTTTCCAATTTTATTATATTCTCCGTAGACACATTTTTGTTTTATTGTTAAGTGAATCAAACATTTGAAACTATCTTTATCTAAACAGGATTTATTATTTCATTTGTTGTTTGGTTCTGTTTTGTTTTCCTTGAGAGCAAAGACTCTTGATGCTCACTGTGCACTTGAATGTGCCTATAATTAAAATAGTGTTTCGTTTTAATTAAGCACCAGTGGCTTTACATTCTGCTCTTCTGCTGCTTTGAGAGCTGATGGGATCTAAAAGTGATGAACATTCCAAGCACGATAAAGCTGCCTCTGAATTTCATCTCATTTTGATATAAATGTGTCCTCGGTTCGATTAAAAGGGCTAGTATGAAAACTACATTTAAGTTTTGTGGAGTAATAATGTTGGAAAACCTGATTTAAGCTAGAAAAGGGAATAGTTGGGGCATTTTTTCTTGTCATGGAATCAGACCATTTGACCCCCTGCAATGTCTATACAATGACAGCTCTGGAGGTAATATAATATATGAATCCATTATCCTCTTTTGATTTCTTTTGTTTTCTTTTGTTCCATTACGTGATCACACTTTAGTTATTCAGTTAGGTTTGACACACAACAACCCTCTGCTGGCTTACTCTTTTATTGCTGTGCTTGTTCAGTGGTAACGTCACACACAAAATGTCAAGAGCTTTATTTGCATTAGTCATTTTGTACGGCATAGTTATTGTGCCCTGCTTAACAGCTACACACCAACCCACCTTTATGTACTCCAATAACTGCCTTTTTTCTTTGCTTTTATTTTCATTGTTTCGTTTCCCTTTCTTTTCTTTTTGTTATTTATGTTGATGCAAATCTTGTAAACAATCACCACGGCAAGCAAATAAAAACAATTGTCAAACTTGAGCCTTTTTTGTTCTTAAAAGTCACACACACTACCACACAGTCATATATGCTAAAAGATAGTGATGTTACCAAAGCAAGGTCATATAATAAAGGAGTGGCCAACATCCTTCCCTCCCCAACCCATCCTCCTTTAGAAAAGAAAAAGGCACTGTGCAAGCTCTGCTTACACCCAATTTCCTTCCATCCAATCAGGCGATCCTTGAGAGCGGACGGACAAGTCGGGCTGTTTATGAAGAGCCTACAGGATGGGAGGAGGAGGGAGAATATCGGCCACTCCGCCCGTTATAAGCCTTCCTCATCTCTTGCATACTCGCTGCACATCAAAGAGGAGGCCGATCTGGAGAGCGACCCAGAGTCACCTCTCAGCCATAACCACAGCTCCAGGCCCACTGATCTTTTCAGAAATGGATCTGCTTCCTGGAATTCCAAAACTCATTTTGGGGCCCTCCTCAAACTCAAAACCAACAGTGAGGCTAGTGAGCGCCTTAAAGACATACCCAGGTTGTTGGAAGCCGCTGGTCTTTTGACAAAGTCACTTGCTTATGAGAGAGGAAACGTCCAGGAGGCCTGCAGGGACAACAGCCTCTCTCTTTCTCAGTCAGCATCTTTTGACCTCAAGATTCCCCAGGTGCGGGTTTTAGCTACAGGAACAGACCTGTCTGGGGATTCCCTGTCCACCGAGTATTCAGGTTCACTTTGTGAGAACGGTCTGGGAAAAACGCTTCGTTCCATGTTGCCCAGACAGATCCAGAAAAAGAGCAGCGGTGGTTTTAGTAGCTCAGGTTCGGAGAAGGAATACTGGCCTTACGACACTGACCGCCAAGCCTTGGGAGGAAACTATCCTCTGGATTCAGAGTCAGACCTAGGTAACAAGCAACCAAGGAAGAAACGCGGGCGATATCGGCAATACAACACCGAGCTGCTTGAGGAGGCTATTGTGGTGGTGATGGGCGGGAAAATGAGTGTGTCTAAAGCCCAAACGATCTACGGCATTCCACACAGCACTCTGGAATACAAAGTTAAAGAGCGACTGGGGACCTTGAAACATCCCCCCAAAAAGAAACTGAAGCTGATAAGCCAGGTTGAGGAACAGGATGTTTCACGGTCCCCTGAGAGGAAAGAATTTAAAAACTCTCAGCACATTGTTTGTGAGAAAAGGGAGAGAGCATCTGAAGAGAATAGGAATGATTTCCATGATGGGAGCCTCTCATCAAATGAGTGATATAGTGATAAAGTACTAATGATGTACTTTTTGACCAGACAGATGTTGCATTTGCCAGACAGTGGCTGTAGCTGACTTGTTTTTCCATAAACGTTAACGTAACATTTAAATTGAAATACCCATATTTATTATTAACTTATGGCCATCTATCTTAAACACTCCCAAGTGTCTCCCTGCCCTACATATTGTGCCTGGAAGGCATACTTATTATTTGTCAAGAATTTTAATATACTCCCAGTATATTGTTAATTAATTTAGTCTGTTTATTTAGGTTATGTTTTAAAAAAAAAATGTAATTCTTTGCTCTATAAATATATTCTTTACACACAGAGCCAAACTGAATCCTGTCTAAGTAAGTGGCGCCCCTCAGTGTCCTCTCTCAGTACTGTTCAGAGTACTTGGTCATATAGTTAATTCTCCCGTGTGCATGTATACAAACCCTCCAAGTATAGGTGAAAGCATATTACTTATTGTAAAGTGTTTATGGATGACAGTGAAAGTCTCTGTCACTGTTTTACAAATGCACTTCTATAACTAAAAGTATGTCCAGCCACTACTATATTTAATATATGTATTAATTCCAAACACTATTATCCAAAATGTTTATTTATTATTCTAGTCTGTTGGAATAGCATGGTTTGTTGTTCCTTTTCTGAATCCAAATTAAGCTTATCTTCACAAGCATGACAGGTTTTTGCCACTTATATTTTTTCTGTATGTTTTTCTGTGCTATATGAATGGTATTAGTTGTTTAGTTGTTTTTTCATTGCCTTCACTGCACTCGGGATAAATTCAGACTGGGATGCAGTACTTGTCAGTC
This sequence comes from Sciaenops ocellatus, assembly GCA_033000465.1. NCBI lineage: Eukaryota > Metazoa > Chordata > Actinopteri > Sciaenidae > Sciaenops > Sciaenops ocellatus. The sequence goes on along the minus strand of CP136872.1, from coordinate 14,142,264 downwards.
AGAAGATAATTGCTTACTGTACACACACAAGTATACCTCAGCTACAGTTTTGCTTAACTAAATGTTAATTGCCTCATATGTCACCTCTAACGGGAATGAATAGCATACCCAAGTACTCAGTTTTGAGGTAATATTTCAGGATGTCTTACTGACAAGTATGTGTTTCCTACTCTCAGATATCTTCACAACCTTCCTTAACTAGTCAACAGTAGCATTACAGTGCCAGTGTAAGCCTTCAGAGCATTTCAGTTCTGTGTGATTTTAGGGCTCGTCTTTTTCAGATTTCAGGTATTATCTCTGGGATGCTTTTCTCTAAGACCATGAGAATGGCAGAATTTTTCTTTGATCTATAAAACGATGCAAAACTATTATTAGTATTTCCGTACAGAAGTATGACATATGCATACACATCTTGCCTGCCCATGGCACATGTTAAAGAATTGTCTCTTCAGTTCAATTCACAATACTTGCCTGGTTTGTGAGGATGATACTCAGTTGTAGTGACGTCATTATTCACAGTCACAAACAATACACTAGCTAATCCTAACTCTAAAATACACTCATAATTTTTTAAATGTTTACTTAAGGTGGACAAGAAAGTCCGTCCTGTTCATGTGCATCTAAATAAAATCTAGATGCAGTATTGTCATTTTTAGAAGCTCTATTAAAGTCATTATTTTATAGAAAGAAACAGACTTTATTAAGCAATATTGACAGATAGAGCAACATAACGGTTGACTGTCCTAGGTTTGTAGTATTTGCTAGCCAGCCAAGTTAGCTAACTTGTTAGCTACTGTTACAATCATGCCTCAATCCACACCCATCTATTTCTCAAGTTACAAAGGCAAAAATTCAGTGAAAATTAATTTCTCATCCCCGTGGAGGAAAAGTGATAAATATTGAACATATTGTCTCAGGCTGCTGGCTGCATTTAATTGGAAAGTCCACTGAGATTTAACAAACTTGTATTGGTTTTATTGTGATCACCCTTTTTTTGTACAGTTACAGACATGCTGCAATTATTTTAAGTAACTGTGTGAATCAGTTTGCAGTTCACATGGATTTGTAGCTAAGCCACATGAGCTTGTGGGTTGACACTTTCCCTTTCTTCCACCAGATATGTCTGTGTTAAGTGGCTATACCAAAGCTCATTTAGATGCCATTTACTACCTACTAACAGAAGCCATTTTCATTGAATTTTTGCCTGGTGGACTTGGCAGAGGAGCTCCATGATTTTGATTCTGCCTTGTCCATTATTTTGCTCTATCAGGACACCTCATTGTGCATTATCACTTATACCTCAGGACATTCCAGAATATGGGCTCATGGCCCATTATTCTTTTATCAGGTTGATTAAACAGCTCTAGCAAATCTTGGTCATTTTATTTTGCAAATCTTGCAGCCTTTTTGTATGTATACAGTGTTGCTTAGATTATCTAGTTAAATGCTTGCAGTTAAGGAATTAGTCATATTACATAAAATTCTAAACATTTAAATAAGGGTTATTCAGAAATAAAATGTAGTTCAGGGACTTGCACACTTGTATTTTAATAGCACTGTAACAATAGTATAACTTTGTTAGATGGTAAATTTACTAACTTGTTGAGCTTCTCTTATTCTCTCGCCACTTCATGATCTAAATACAGGTATTCTTTAGTTGATTATTTATTATTTTTTAAATAGGTTTGCATTTCCTCTCACTTTAAGGTAAAAGCCTTCATTATTTGTAACTGATTTAACCACTTTGAATTCTCGTCACTGAATTGCTGTCATTAATTTAAGTATTCGTGCATTGACAATCATCCAGCATTACTCAGAAGTCACATTTCATTCATTTTCTCATTCAAAGTGTTTTAATGCATTTTAAGTTATATATTAAATACACACAGCGTAAGCGCTTTGAGTTTATTGATAGGTAAAACATGTTTTTACAGTCCTCATTGTCTGTAGCAAATCTAATGGTCAACTACCTCATCTTGAAAACCCATATCACTACTGTTCTCATAGCTGTTCTGTGTAGCAGTTTTCCATGTACACAATACAGTTTATTGTAAAGTTCTTTGAGTAAAAGCAATTAAGACAGTAGAAAACCTTTCAAAGTCCACATGTAAACATTTTAGTGTATCTTTGTAGTTGATTGCACCGTGATCTACGTAATATTTTCTTTTTCTTTTTGTGTTGGGGATGGAGCGCGGTGTAGGGGGCTTGTTGTTTGGACAGTTGTGACAAAAGCATTTTTGATTATTTCCTACTTCAGAGAAACCTTTTTATTCCCAAACTGATGATTATTTTGTTATGCTGTATTTATTAATCAATATTTATTAATTAATGGTTTTATCATCACTTAAGTAACCCATGAATGTAAATGGATTTAATAAAACAAAAAAAAATTACTCACGTAAGTGTTCTAGAAATAAGTAAATAATGCTTAAAAGATATATTTAACTGTCTTACATGATAGATGTGAAGAGAAAACATTTAATATTTTCCCACTTTGTTCTGACATAAGTTGGATATTATTTGCTTGGTAAATATAATGTATGAGGATAAAGGTCTTTCTACAACTGCAAATGGTGTTGCTCTCCAAATGACTTGAGAGTATCCATTTCCATAAATAATTATATGAAGATTTTGTATATTTAAAATGTACAAAGGAATGACACTGGGTATATTTCGCATGGTTGGACTAAAACATATGTGTCAGTGGGAAGTTAGTTGTATATGGTGATGTTTATCTTTGAGGATGTTCTATTGAAAATACTGGAGTGTTGTTGTGTTTACTGTCAACAATATATCATGTAGAGATGCGAACCAGTTCAAAATCTGCTTAATGGTTTGTTGAAGATGTATGATAAAATCCCCCATACAGTAGTTTGTAATTGCCAGATTATTTATATCCCTAATGTCCAATATATGAACATTGCCGATGGATTAACGCATTCTTGTTTGTGTGCTTATGAAATATTGTGGAATTGAGTTGTGATTTGGTTTGCTTCTGCTTGTGAGATTGGTTATTTTATTAATCTGGAAGAAAAAGGCATGTGCTTTTTGTCAGTTCCTTACTGCAATGCTAAGTGAAACAGAGAGTGAAACCCTCAGGGATGAAACACTTACCACTCATTATTCAGGTACTCCAACTCCACTATACTCCCTAAATCTTGCAAGCAGGGAAGTGAGTTAAAGAGCTTAGCAAAAAATGAAAAAAGAAAAAAAAATTGGTCAGGTTCCAGTTGCAGCAAATGTTATTTTTCTCTAAAATGTATTTTTTAATCTCTAAAAGTTACATTTGAGATATTTTGGCATGCTGTACAAATCCTTTTGCGTTTGGAGCCAAAAAAACCTTATTACATGTTTTCATCATTTTATTGTTTTTATACTTTGTTACACTATGAATGTCAATGTAACCTTAGTGCAGGTAAGATGTTGACCAATGGGTATTTAATTAACACATTTCTTTCTAAATTGAGTGCCTCAAACAGCACATATTTAATTTAACGAAAATAAAACTGCTTAATGTAAACGGCATGTCTGAAGATTTCAACAAAAGTCCTAAGACTCACTCACTTACTGTACATGCATTATGGCATTCATACCTCCCACTTCAAAGGTTATATTGTAACTGTTGTGATTCAAACCTGAAAACCAATTATTATTTTTTTTAAATAACTATTCTGTTCTTTCGTCCATACATAAGTACACTAACACTGTTTTACAACAATGTAAATATCTGTTTTTAAAATCTGCATTTGAGTTACCTGCTTGATAGATGTTCCACCATGTTTGCTATAGCTCAGAGGTGGCAACATATGAAAACTTGCAGATTTCAGCTTTACTATGTCACAACGAAACTGTTAGTAGCATGGCATTTGGCAATTGAATATTTTTCATTACACAATATAGACTTGTGATATGTCACCTCAGGAATCCAGATGTTTCATTTGTCTGTTAATTTTCACAGTTTAGGTTTTTTTGTTTGTTCAAACTTTTCAAAATTAGTAGATAAATCTATTTTTGGCATAATGTGATGGTATAAATGCTCCAAAGGTGTTGGAAGATTTTCTAATAGATCTACCTCACTGACAAAACTTTAGTCAAAAATACAGAAACGTGCCCCCCACTTGACTGATTAATTTAGATTTGCATTGGCAAAAACAACCTCACAGATATTGGACTAAATAATTTTGCATATATTCTGTCACGCTTGATTTTTCTTTCACTAGTTAATTTGTTTTTTTGAGCACTTGTATCTAAATCTCACCCTTTGCACTAGTAATGAAATACATGAAAACTTGACAAAAATGATGTACTCTATATTTCCCCCTAATATATTTGCTCTTTAAAGTGATAAACATGTTTGACTTGTTTTAATCAAAGTGGGCCACCATTGCTAAATGTATTGTGCATGTGTGAAATTTTGTTGATGTATACTGTAACAAAAAGCACCACTGTGCAAAGAAGAAAAATGTAATAGCTGTAACAATATAATTGGTCGAGTTCACTGGATGAAGATTCACTTTTAAAATCACATATTCTTCTAATAAATATGCAATGATAAACATTGTATTATGTTTGTGAATTATTTCATACAAACATTCAGCGGCGCTGACAATTTTATTTGGAACTTGTAGAGATGCAGGGACATTTTTCTGCATGAATGAATAAATAATCTACCAATTAATTGCATGAACCAGTGTTGCTCTTCATGTGCATTTACATCTATTTTGTTCTTTTCCCCTCAGTGTCTCAGAGTCTCCAGACTTGGGTGTAACCAAGGCAAAAGACCTGCAGTCCACCGCTACACTGGAACAGTTCATGGCCAAACTCTGCCCCCACCATCAGAGACAGATTGTAGATGCCATAGGTTTTCTACAGACGGAGGTCAAAGCACTCGCATCTTCCAATACACAGCAAGAATCTAACTCAACCTCCGGGATCCAGGGAACTGCTTGTTCCACTGCAAAATCCAGTGCAGTCACCCCTGAGAAGTCATGCTCTGGGCTAAGGTTTCCCTGTGAATCCACTCCCAAGTTCGAAGTCCAGGATATATCCCATTTTATCCCAAGCAGCTGTGCAATGAAAAAAGTTGACCCTGCTTTGGATCTTTGCAGCCCTGAGTCAGGGAGTAATCAGGCTTTGGTCACCACCACTGCTAATCCAGTAGACACAGAGAACATCCGTCCTGGTGAGCATGTTCCTCTAAGGATGAAAATCATGACCAGCAATGTTGCTGCTGGAAAGAAGTTGTCATGTGTGCTTTCATCTCACTCTGACACTTTGGAGGACAGAGAGGGAAACTCAAATTCATCTAACAGAACAGAGAATCATAGTGCTAGACTCAGCTCCTCTGTCAAAAGACACAATCCAACTAGTCACACACATCAAGCTAGACAGAGAGAGACTTTCGGGCATGCCAAAGAGACACCAGCAAAACTGATTTCTGTCCACATTTCAGACTCTCCACGGACTGCCAGGAAGACCATCAGGGCATCTTCTGATCATCGGATCAGGGATACTGCATGTAGGGGACTGGTTGACCCTGATCTCGGCCATTGTGACATTGTTTTTATTGACAAACCAATTACAGAGTGTTTTAAGGAACAGCAGCGCAGCATGGTCCCACGCCGCAATGCCAGAAAAAGCACCAGAGGACACATGTATTCAGATGAAATCTGGGAGTTAAAAACAGTCCGTACGTTGGCCAGGAGGGGCAATTGTCCTAATCCAATGCCAGAGCTGATCACATTAGTCACCCCAAAACAAGTACTTTCAAAACTCGAAGGTGTACCACCTGTGGATATGCCTTTTGCTGGAGCATGCAGGGAGTCAATAAGTCAGCAAATGTCCACAGAAGAGTCAGATGAGAGTGTGATACCAGGAACAGGAGATATGGTGGAGGTAGCAGCCAGTGAAGTCAACGTTATAGTTGAAACTAGTCAGACCGATCAGTGTCAGAGCAAGGGGCAGTCTTTTCCTCCATCTCCAATAAGCTCACCATCAGAAAACAAGGAAACAGATATAAAAACAGATATAGAACAGAATACAACTGCAGATTCAGGGATGACAACAGGAAGTGAAGAAAGTGTTGCTCAGACTCCATTGGAAGAAGAAAAAGATAATGAGCTTGAGTCTCAAGAGGACATGTGTGAAAGTACTGAACAAATAGTGGCAGAAACAATAGTGGAACCATTAGAGAATACTACCGAAGAAGAAACTGAGCCCCAGTTTTCATCAGATGAACTGCTCAACAGTGAGCCCATTCTTGAGCAGAATATCGCTCCATCACCAGTGAATCAAGTTGAGGAAGAGAAAGAGGAAAATAAAAGGGAGGAAATACAAGATAATCAACCTCAGGAACTTCAGCCAGAGACTCAGATACACTTTGACAGCTTTGAAGTGACAGAGTCCAACACCACAGGTTCAGAAGAGGAGCCAATGTTGAAAGAACCAGAAATTAAAACATCTGAAGCAGTTGAGGGTGTAATGCCTTTAGGTACTGAAGATGAAAATGATAACTATGATGTGTCCTCCAAGACACTTGATGCACTCTTGAAGGAATTACCCCCTTGGCGTAGGAAAAGAGGTACTGTAATTCCGCCGCCGAAGCGGATAAGACCAACGGAAACCGTGGTAGTGGGTTATGTTAATGGTAGACCCATATCAGCCTCTGACAGAAGTCTGCGTCGTAGATCAAGTAATCCCGCCACATCACCTAACAAAACCCCAGTGAAATCAAGTCAGAATGTACCCAATGAAACATCTCCTGATTCAGCAATTGATTCAAATGTTAAACATGAAAATTTGGACAAACATGTACCTGTAACACACATGCCTGTAGAATCATTGGAGACTTCTCCTGTGGTTCAGCAGGTAAAAGAACCATCTTCTGACACACCTTCAAGCCCAATGTCAAAATTTTCCCCAAGTGCCAAACAAATGCAGAAACAAAAGAGAGTTCAGAGAGATCAGGATAGTTTGCCTGTCCTGTCTGATCAGCTTGAGTCCAAACGGCAACTTAGATCGGCCGGTCAGAGGCCAGCTGGAGCTCCAGTATCGCCACCGACTTCAAATTCTGTCGCTTCCACTTCATCTCCAAAACTTTCTGCTACCCATGCTCTTCCATCTTCAGAACACCTCCACACCCTTTCCCTTCCTTCTCTGCTTCCTGTTACTTCTCCTTCAGTCACATCATCTCGCCCTGCAGTCTCTGAACAGTCCCAACAGGACACGGCGCCAGAGACAACTGTGGAATTAAACAATGAAAAAGCTCAGCCAGTAGAGACAACCTCTGAACAAATCCAAAAAAATGAAGGTGAAGATAAATTTCAGATTAAACCGAAACTAAGGTCTGCAAAGGCTGTAGTAGACGACAGTAAGAATGAGAAACCACAACTTAGCAGTGAGGTATCAAGTCCATTAAAAAATCAAAGTCCTGTAAAGACTGAAATACAAACACAGATTACGCCATTAAAAAGTAAACCGATTCTTCGAAAGGAGGCAGAAGCAACTGATGTTGCTTTGCCACAGACGCCAAATGTAGCATGTTTAGGAGATAAGACTGGAGGTGGAGATGATAGCAGTTCTTCCATATCAGAAAAACCTACAAGAATGCCATTAAGGAGTGAGAGTAGTAAGCCTGAAATGTCCCACCAGTCTGTTACTCAGTCGCCACCACTGGACAACAAGAAATTAGCCTTGAGATCACAAAGATTCACTTCACCTTCTACCAGTGCGCTTACTGTAGCTGGAAGACCAAGTGATTTAGCTGCCCCCATCAGAATAATGCCGGAAAGAATAACTAAAACTCAGGTGAAGTCCCCTCCGGTGTCTGTTGCATCTGTGTTGCCCCACAGCTCTGCCCTCCCTGCCGTTTCGCCGAGACCTGAGCCCCCAAAACAAACTAACAAATTTTTTGAGATTTTGACAGGAGAAGAAAACCAACATCTAATAACAAATCTGAATCATAGGTATGATAAAATGCAAAAAGGTTGGGTGCAAATGGACAAAGAGGGTCAGCCAGCGACAAAATACAAAAACAAAGCAGACAGACAGGCAGCCATATGGAAAAGTAAACGCAGGGCACGAAAAACCAAGTCTTTAGAGCACCAGAAATACTCACCAGTCCAAATGCTCTTCATGAAAAGTTTTAATCTCACCAGTATTTGTCACTGGTTCCTTGAATCAACAGAAACAAAGTCCCTTGTCATTGTGAAGAAGGTGAATACACGTCTTCCGTCAGAAACACAGCTGTGCTTCCACAGCCAGTCTAGTGCTTCAGGGTCCTCTCAGGGGGTATTTCCAAGCCTACAGGCAGAGCGCTTGAAGAAACATTTGAAGAAGTTTGCCATCGCCTCTCCTGTAAAGAGCAACCCTAAGAGTCAGAAATTGATTGCTAAAGCACTGGAGCAAGAAGCAAATTCAGTCAAAGGGAAAGAGAGAAAAGAACTTCCAAATACGACTCAGACCATGGCCAAGTCACACTCCTCCAAAGCCCGTGTACAGATAGGTGAATCCCAGAAATCCTCTGGTAAATCAAAGAATCCAGCTAGTGCAAGGATCTTGAGGAAATACTCTAATATTCGAGAGAAGATGCAGGTTCAGCAAACCAATGTTAGACTGAAAAAGGCCTCAAAAACCTTAAGAACCAACAATATGAAAAGATTGGCCACCACAAAATCTGCTGCAAAGTCAAATCTGAAACCATCTCTGAAGGCACAGAAATCACCCCTACATGTCAGTAAACAAATGAAAGAGTCTGCAGCAAAAATGGAAAGAAGGAAAACATTGGCTGGCAAAAGAACTACAAAGCATCCTGTTCAAGAGAGGGCAGTCAGGGCTCAAAGCAGCAGTAGTAGAGCTCATAGAGATGCAACTAAAAAAGAAGAATTGCCAAAGAGATGTTCCCAACGACTAGGCTTTCCTAAAAAATCTGAACACAAACCATTCGATGTATCTAAAAGCAAGGCTGACAATAAAAAACAAATTGAAGCAGAGAAAGTAGAGGTGGAGAAACCTGCTGTCAGTAAAGCGAATGCTGCAAAAATCCAAACAAAGGAATCATCACAAACTGCAGTCACTGAAATCAAAGGTGCCGAGAATGCTGTTGAAACCCCACAGCAGAGCATCGATGTCAAGGTTCCGACCTCACCTGACCAGGTACTAACAAGATCTCAGAGAAAAATGGAGGCAGCCGTCCCTTTGAGTGGGAGCCCTAGTCATGTTTCAAAGAGGGCTACAAAGTCTGTGAAAACTCAAAATGCATCTCCTAAATCGGTCAGGAAAGCTGAGGAACCCGCACTGACAAGAAGTGGGGCTTTAAAGTCCCCTGCAAAGAGAAGTCAGGCAGCCTTCTTGCCAAGCAGGGCAACAAAATCGGCAACCAAGAGAGCTCGGGAGCTGTTAGAAACTCCAGCTAAGCGCACCAGGACATCACTGTCAAAATAAAATGGACATGCAGAGAGTAAGGTCATGTTTATTTAGAGTATTTTGTGATTTTCTTTTATCTGGAATATATTCAGAAGGACCAGAAGTATCTATTTTCTACTCTCACCAAACTCTTCAGAGGATACCTGTTTCAGGAGGCAAATATGTGAAGAAGGAACAGATTTTGAAAGTCATTTTATGCTTTTGTAAAGCTTCCGTGTGAAAATGCAGATGTGATGCATTATTAGCTGAGCATTTGCTCTATGTTCAGGGACTACAGACAAGTCCTACACAATGTCTAGCAAATGTAGTTGCTGTTTGGCTTTATGTGTCAGCCCTCTACGACATGGCTGGAGATAACAATAGCCTCATCAAACCTTATTTTAATAGTTAGGATAACAAAGATCAAAGAACTTTGATCTAGTTATCAAGGTGACTTTAAATTCATTCATCATCCTGTTTTTTGTTTTGTTTTGTTTTTTACCATTTTGTATATAATTGTTTTAGATGATAGCATGCACTGCATTTACTGTTCAGAGAGCTTGCCATGAGAAGGGAGATCAGCTTTGGAATAAACTTTACAGTGAGTAGGCAGCTTGTATCTCCAGCCTGTCTTCCAATCGCAACATTGTGAATATGTGACTGTTGTGACCAGGTGCCTTATTTATGAAGTGTAAAGTAATAGAATGTGTAAAATGTGAAAACTCCTGTCCTTTAGTTATAACAGCAGCTTTTAATTCCTGGAGAGGTAGTCAACATTCATTTGTTTCACCACATGTGTGCAAATAGTTTCCGTTCCACGCAGTATGTTCCTCATGCTTCATCTGTAAATTCTTACGTTGACTGAGACGTTCAGATGTTCTGATTTACTCTTACCTGACAGGCTTATTTTCATACGCCCATTTTCCCAGAGCATTAATAAAAAAATGTTATCAGAGGTGTATTAGATGTTAAAGAAAATATGAGTATGAATTGTTAAAACAGACAGGCGTGCTCTGTATGTCATGACAACATTTTGTAGGTTTTGCGTCAGTTTTCATCACTCTGCAGTCACCTCTGACCATTGCACCCGCTGTCCTCTACTCATAATAGTAACTTCACTTTGAGTGTTTTACCTGCTTCTGCATGTGTTTAGTCTTGTTAATGTGGAGATCATTCTGGCAACTCTTGCATTAGAGCTGTTGCCTTCCTAGAACTGAAACCCAGAACTATATTTATACGCTTGATCTCTAAATACGCTTACCCCATTCAGTGCTCGTCAAAAAGCTGTACTGAAAAGCCGTCTGAGATGACTTTGGAAATAATGTTGACAAAGAGATGCACAAGTCAGTACCCCAAACGACAAAGGCCTGAAAATTGTGTATATTTGGTTTGACCTCTTAAGCATTAATGGCACATTACGGGGTTATAAATGCCTTTGCTGATCGCTCACCAGTTGGATATGGGGTAGTCTAGTCACACTTCTGATTTGTGTATCCAAGTACGTTGCAGTTTTATTGTTATGTTTTTTATTGTCATTGACTGTCGGGCAGATGTTCTCATAATGTGAAGTTTTGTTACTTCCACAGTAGTAACTTGCATTAGTGTGTTGTCAAAGAAGAAAAAAAATACCATTTTTAGTGTTATTTTTTTTTATCATGGTCATTTCTCTATAGAGGGTAAATTATCTGTAAATGCAAAACATGTCTGTCATGTTTTTATTGTTATTTAAGAACTCCATGTAGGCTAATGAATTTAGCAAATCTAAAACAGCCCACCAAATATCAGACTTGAACATGTTTATTCTTTACAGTTGCTATTTAAAGATTTTGATTTTGTATATTAGAAAGAAATAACTGCTTTATTTGTGGTAATCCCAAGAATGATACATCTTTATGTTAAAAACTTTGTATTTTTGCTGGAGTTGATATAAAGATGTTTGAATTTTAATGTTTGGTGTCTTGGCTCTTTTTATACTTAAATGTGTTTTAATGTTTTAATGTTGTTGTAATAATAATAATAATAATAATAATAATAATAATAATAACTAGATTTTATTAACTAGATTTTGGAGACGCATAAACACGATTTTGTTGGACAAACCAAGGAAGTGGAGTTGCACAGGTTTGGTATGCTTGAAACAAACTGTGCACATTTTAACGCAAGTGTTTATTCCCATGTTGGTGAACTGTGCCCTCATGCCTCAAGCCATTGGCCATGGCCATTTTTGTGAAATGCCTTGGTGTAGCTAATGAAGGCATTTCACCTGACAGGGCCCTGCTATGACTTAACATACGGCTCACGGGTAAGAGTCCTGAGCACCACAGGAAGCTCCCACTGTGGGACAGATTGGTAAACAGTTGGCCTCCGTCACCTCAGTCCCCCGTAGAAAACAGAGTGAATGAACAACAACTTCTCACCAAAGCCAACATGGCATGAGGAAACTGGTGTTTCATTCACCTTTATGGTGAAATCAAATGCTATTCAACTGAAGCTGGAGAGAACACTGTAACCACTGTCAAAACCCCTTTTACTTATTTTTTCTAAGTAAAAGGGGTTTTTCTTATTTGATTTTCTCTAATCTTAGCTAAGACTTTTAGCTAATGGTTGTATAAACTTATCTAAATTTCTACCATAAAAGTATGCCAAATTAGTTATTAGCAGTTCCTGTTTGCATTTGATACTGAAGAAAATGTGATAATTCTTAAGCAATTTCCCAATACCTACTAAGCACCAAGCGGCAGATATGTTGCTCAGGATTGGTGGACACCAAAGCAGATCTCAGGAGAGTGACTATTGGACTGATATATGCCAGGTAGCCACACGACTGCAAATTAAATAAATTTTTCTGCGTCTGCAGTGCTGGGTGTGTTGATTAGCAACTGTTTGCTAACCACAACAGCTTCATAAAAAGATAATTTGTCAATGTTGTCAATGCATCTTCAGCACCAGTACTGAAGTCAAGTCATTTTCCTTTCCTGATAAAATGGAAAACAGTATTTCGTTTAAGGTAGTTCTATTTTCTGACACTTTGGTCGTAGAAGGGATGGGGTCAGGTTCCTGGAGGAATGATGCATAGATAGCATGTGGGTTCGGGTGGAGACATAACATCATCCTGGAAACGTACAAGCAAACTTGTTGCACTTACTAGCAAATACGTGTGGGCGGATAACTACATAAAAGCAGGGGCTTCTTGGTCTGTCCTGTTGATGCGTGCCATATGAAACATGTAAAAATGACACCAGAGTGACACCAGACGTGATTACTCAACACCGCAAAGTTGTGAGCTAGACTTGGACTGTTTTGGCAGAGTGAAGTACATATTGACTGCTTTGTGGCAGAAAAGCTGTGGTTCTCTCTGAATTGGCATGACAGTCTAACCCTTTAGGCTTGATGTGCTTTCACATTGTCAAAGCCAAGAAAATTGTTTTATTAATTTCCTCTGCTGCACTGAATTCCCTCTCTTTATGAAAAGCAGTCAAGACTGGCTTCATTCTCGACCTCGGAAACAGTTGATCAAAGGAAAAACAAAATCTCACACAGTATCCATTTAGCAGCTGTTCTAGAGCTCTCGATCATATCACATGATGTAGTTCGCCCAGTTATAATGGTGTCAATATTTAATATTTAAAGATTTCTTTATCTGTTTGGCTTGAAGGTCTTTTAACTTTTTTCAAATAATGAATAAGACATTAAGCAAATGAAAAAAAGACAACACATTCTTAAAAGCACACACATTTAAGTTTAATTAATGAAAAAGAGTGGAGGTTTGGTAAACATTTTGTCGGTGGCACTACATACATTCAGCATTATTGGGAGTTTTTTCAGTTTAATCCCACCATCAATCCTGTAACAAAAAACAAACAGACAGAACCCAACCAGGGATATTTCTTAAGTTTTTGCACCAGTTCAATACAACAGAGACATTGTGTCGTTTACAATAACATACTTATGTATATAGTTCATAGGATGGAAAATCTGTGTTTCTGGTCATGTGACCAGATAACTGAATTACATCTCAATATAGCACAAGCACCACTAAGATGTCTACCAGGAAGTTGAATGCACCTGTCCAGTACAGATCAGTGCAGAGGAAGGAAAGGAGACATGAAAAGGAAAGCCACATTCGACTAAAGATGCACCTTTATGAGGCACACAGCCTAAGAATTACAGTGACTGTTCATCAGTATCCTTTATGCGATCTTCTTTTAATGTTATTGTACACCACTGGGATCACAACAACAGCATGGAAAACAAAGTCAACATGGGTAGCAATATGAATAGGAGCTCTGTGTGCATTGTACCAAGCTGAGATTTGTGTCTGCAGCCTTTCACACATTTTAACATTTAGATCAGCAAAATGGATAAACACAATCCCAATCTGCAGGGAGAACAATGCCTTAAGCCATCCTGATGGACTGTCACTTATTGAACAGTATGTGATTTCTATATCTTACATTGGAAACTAAATAACAGCTAAAAGTTACCACTTCATGAATAAGCATAGGTCATATTTATCTATACACATTTATACATTCAGGTATGACTGTTGTGTTCACTGTAATTGGCACCATTTCTTCTTTTTTTGTGTAGATAGCCAGTAAGAACTGACAGACATTGAAATGTCCAGACCGTTCTCATTTATTATCTGTCAGTAGTAGGCATGTAACGCTTCATACAGTTGCCTACTCGAACAGATCTAGGATGAGATATCTTGAAATGATCATTGTCCACAGAAACAACTTCATCCTATTTCTTCTGGCTTGACAGCAGCTTATGATCAGTTGAGCTTGACTACTTTAACTTTGTTGAACTAAAAACACCTTTCTATGGCAAACATTTCTCAAATTAAAATGATAGAAATACAACCCAGCACTTCAACAAAATGAACATGAAAACAATCAGAAGCCTTTTAAAGTGTGGTATGGTAATTACAAGGTAAATTTGAGGGGGACATCTCTTAATCCCAGCTCTGATCTCTCCAGCCCCTGCAGCAAATGAGGAATGTCTGAGCCAGAGAGGAGGAAAACACTGTCGTAACTCGCTATTAAGTGATGTTACAAATACCTTACAGATTTTTATGCTATTTTTATTCATTATTTTACCTTTTTTCATCTTTTTGAAATTTTTGAAAATATTTGAAAGTCAGCAACATTTATGCCGTTCACTTTCTACAGGAAAACGCCTTTAGATAAAATAAATAAAAACAAGCACAGACTCTCATGAATTAGATGTAATATTCACATGGAAGACAACATATACAATATTAAACATATTTCTAGACCAATACTGCCTCCTATACAACAAGGCCAACCAGCTGCTGTATTTTTGGCCAATTAACGTAATTAATTACCTTGTTGGCGCAAGTGAGATCAACAAATAAAAACACCTAGGGAACCAACTGAATGCCTTTCCACCAGTCCCAAAGCTTCCAGAAACAGACTTACTCTTTAACATAGAAAAATACTATACCAAAATGAAATACAAATATATATATATTAGAATCTGTTAGGCATTTCTATATAAAGGGTTGTTGGGGAGGGTTGGGGGGTCGGCTAAAGGAGTTAGGTTACATCTTGAGACAAAATATAACAAAATATAACAAAAATAAAAACAAATCAATATGAGAAATTAGACAGAACAAAACAAAAATCAGAAGATGATTCTGCAACCTTTTGTTTTGTAATAACATTTATAATGATATTAAGAAGCTCTACATATTTGTTGGCAAACTCTTCTCCACACATGCAACAGTTTGCACAAGTTTAATACTGCAGGCATCAAGAGGAGCAGGCCTTAACAGACTCCTGCTCAAAGGGGGTGGGATTATGCAAATCATCCTAACCCTGAGGCAATGTATGCTGGGGGACTGATAACCACTGGGCACAGCCAGCACCAGATTGGTTTGCTGTATGAACAGAATATATCGTTAAACCACACAGGCCCTCGCACTTAGCGTTAAGACTGTGTAAATGTATGTATGCCATGCATGCGTGATCATGTACTTCAGAGGGGTGTCGTTTTTCAGTGCTGCTAGTCAGTGCAGTCTCTATTTTTATGGAGTTTCTAAGTTACGGTACCTCACAGCAAACAACTGTGACACCAGACCACCTGGCCTTGAAGCCACGACATCCGCACTGGATTATGTGCCACTCTAACCCTACCTTTCCTTTGTTCACTTCTACATGTGCATGTGTGGATGGATGACTGTATCCTGGCAGAGAAATTGCTACACCAAACCAACACCAACTTAAACTCAACCCAAACCATATCCAGCCTAGTCCAGGTAACCCAGCCAAGCTCAACTCAAGATAGCTTTGCCAAGTCGAACGGTCCAGCTCTCTTCATATCCTTCTGTTTCTCTCTTTTTGTCTTTTTCTGCCTGGCTTCTGCCATTCTTAGCTGGGCTGGACCCCACAGTCCTCACTGCCTCCACGGAGTAAAGATGGTAGATGGTGGCTAGGCTGTCAGAGGCCTTGCGGATGGATGGGGAATTCACACTAGTTAATTTGGGTTGGAGGGATGCCTCACTCTGAATGCAACACCTTTGAAATCTCTGGACCCCTTGGAACAATGTTTCGGATACAATGGTTTTGTTGCCGTTGTTGTCACTTCTACATTGTTGCTCATGATGTTGGTTTCTCTGTGTTACTGTAGGTCACACACCCTTGGAAGGGGAGGAAATGTCCTATTTTACAAACATTGTTGTCCATAATATATAGATAGAGGTTTTATATATACTCTTTATACTCTCTCTCTTTCTTTCTTTCCCTCCCTCACCGTCCTCCAGTCCTCTCTCTTCCTTACTTCCTTCCTTTCTATCTTCTGCTCTGCGGCAGTGGCAGGAAATGTGAGTGAATGGTGCTACATGCAGCCCATGCAGCCGCACTTGATGGTCTTTTCCACTTCCTCGCTGAAGGAGGTTCCATCGCTGCATTCAAAGGTGTATTTCCGGCGCTTCATTCTCTGGCTTGCGCAGCAGGCCCCCGTGTCACAAACTCCGGTGCACTCCACCCAAGAGACCATGCGTGTTGTCTGACAGATGGCGTAGCCTCGCTGTACCTGGTAGAAGTCTCGCACAGGCTCCCCTCGACACTCAGACTCTGGAAAACATTATACATTAGTATAATTAATATAATGATCGCTTTATTAAAAAAAAAAATGTTAGGATTACAAACTGACATAGTGCAAACCAACCTGCGTCACAAAGTTCCCCAGTGTAGCCATTTTCACAGTGACAGTAGGCATCTCCTGTGTCTGAGATCTGGCAGCGCCCATGTTTGCAAGACAGGCGTCGGCAGGGGTTGAACAGCTCCCCCTGTTGATTACACAGTGCACCGCGGTAACCCTCTGCACACTCGCAGCGGTACGACTGGGTGTCCAGTGGGATGCACTTTCCATGGACGCACCTAGTAAAAGACAATCACCTAGATCAGATTTCCTGCTCAGTAAATAAATAAATTAAATTGATGTTTCAAGAGCTGCAGCATTGAAAAAGGTTCCGTATTGTCAGCGTTGAGAAAGAACATACCGTACCGTACGTCAGTATGATTTTGAGGGACTTGACACTACATCTCAGAGGGTAATAAATCTATACTCCACTACATTTGTCTGACATTTAGAGTCACAAATTGTCAAAATTTACACCAGAGACTCCCACACTTTTTGGCCTGTGACCATTACAAAAAGCAGAGTCCAGTCGGGGGCCCCATGACATGTTTCAGATGTCTATGAGTTGTTAGCTGACAGCAAAGAGACATATCTCAAAATTAAAAGATAATAGCACAGTCCAAAAACAGAACTTGGTTTTCACTTTTTTCCTTATCTCATTAATCATCTCATGATCCCTCAGATTAATCTTGTTCCCCCGCAGAATAGAGACTAAACCCTAAATTGGACTACAGGACCTACGTACCCAACAGTTAGATGTCACCTACACATTCTTGCCTCAGTATTAACAATCTAATAATGTAATGTTTTGTAATATCAGTCATAGGGGCATTTTTCCTGCAGGATTTTAGGAAGGATTTTAGTACTTCTTCCCTCACTGCTTGTTGTATGAGAAGACAATGGATAATAGGATCTACAATATACATTTTATCCCATTTGCTAACATACTTGCTGCCCTGGCAGGGGTTGGTAGCAGGCTGGTCACAGTGCGGCCCGCTCCAGCCTGGCTGGCAGTGGCACACTGGTCCCTGGACCCCATCAGGCTGGCAGATGCCATGTACACAGTAGATCTTCTTGCAGGGCTCGCAGCCCGGTACCACGCCAGGCTTCATCTGGGTTTTGGTGAAGTCCTGTAGCTCGTTGTTGATGTACAGGTTCTGAATACAGCCATGGAAACTGGAACCGTTCTGGATCTGCCAGAGACGGAAAGAGTGGACATCCACTGGCATGCCTGGAGGAGAAGAGAGAGCAAAGAGATGATGTTTATAGGTGTGAAGACGTGTATGCTGGATCACAAACAGACAACTAACAAAGGGCTGGTATGAGTGTAATGGAGGAAGGCATTTTCAAACATGTGTGTCCCAACAGTGCAATAACAATTTGTCAAATTAATATAAGAAACTATCTGTTAAACTGACTTTGATATTTTGCATTAGCACCACAAGACACATCATCCTTGAAACAGAGGACAGCAAAAGACAAGGAGGTATGGGAAACTGTTTCCTGTGGTGTTGTATGAATGAAGGACAACACAGCGCATCACTGAAACAAACTGTCGGAGCCACTCCTGAGCAAACTGTCATGTCAACCCAGAAACTGGGGCTGCAGTGCAATAAATATCAGAAGGCTTTCTTTTGAAATTCATCAGCTAAATTTAAAGAAATTTGAATGTCAAATTTTGTGAATGTCAAGAGTGGTTAAATCAAAAATTACAAATAAATGCAGCTGCATTTTCTGCAAGCAGGTCCATTCAAATAAAATATAAATAAAATCTGAAGACTGTGTCTGGTAGTTCTTATCGGAATCACTAGAGGGCGTACTATACACACTATAAAATGTGCTGTGATGGCTACATAATATATGAAGTGGTGTATTGTATGTTCACGGTTTTAAGCTGTCATTTCTGAGAGTTGTGTTTTATCTGTGAAGATAAAATGGTTGTTCATTACAAATGTGTGTGTATGGTATTTAAGAGGTCTAGTTAATGTGTGGCCCCTAGCAAACACAGTCATGACTGAAGGAGGGGATGGTGCGGGTGGAGGATAGGGTTTGGGTTTTGGGTGGAGGTAGGACGGGGTTTGAAGGGTTGCATGGTTGAGGGGAGGGGTTGGTTGCGGTGGTGACAAAGCGAGGGGGAGGGGTGGTGATTGACAGTAGTGTAGTAGTTAAGAGTGCCTGCAGAGGAGGGAGGTGTGTTCTGGAGAGGGCCCCTACCCCCCACGTAAAGCGGAGCCTCCCCGTTGAGGGGCCGCACCGCCCCAAAGCTGTCCATTGTGGTAGGGAGACCCCCATCAATTGACAGGTTCACCATCTGGTCAAAGGTCACTAGCTCCACTGTGTGGAACTGGCCATCGTTGATAGTCTCAGTACTGGCAAAGAGAAACAGAGATTGGACATGAGACATAAAAATACAAATGAGACCTTTTCACCAGGAACAGTGACAGCAAACGTCAGCCTTTCAAGGGTACATGGCACCTTACCTGTAGATGGCATGTCCTGGCTGGCTGCCGGGGTCATAGCTGACCTTGACATGTCCTTGGTAGAGCTCAACTGCAATATGATCATTGTCCCCATTGTACAGCAGGATACCATTATCCTCAGCTGTTGACACCTATAGAGAGAAAACATGCAACATCAATATTGCATGGAGCATTTAAATCAGGTTTCACAAAGGCAGTGTAGACACAAATGATTGAAATGTTCACACATTAACACACTTTAAAATACCTGTAAGGTAATGTTAGCTTGAGGCCAGTTTTTGAGGTCAGAGAGCAGCAGGTAGGAGTCTCTGTCAACAAAGTTGACGCTGACCAGCTTCTCACAACGAGGCCCTCCAAACTCTGGAGGACACTGGCAGAGGGCACGCCCTCCTCGTTCCACACATGGAGCATTGTTCTGGCAGTCGGCTAGCTCGCACAGGGACAGTGGAGATGGGGGGACCTCGCACAACTGACCACTACAAAGAGAGAGAGAGTGAGGGATTGTGGTGGGAAGGATGATGTTGAGTAAAGCAGAGGAAACAAAATAAAACCTGTCTGTTTTGAAGTTGTTCTCTTCTCACCTGTATCCATCAGGACAGACACAAGAGTATCCATTTAACTCATCCATACACTGAGCTCCATTCTGACAGCGATGCTCCACACAGTCATTATAGTCTAAACTGCAGTCATCGCCAACATAACCAGGAGAGCAAACACACCTACAGTACAAAAACACAATACTGTAATCAAGCTGAACAAGGACAAAACAACCTCCTAGTCTGTGTCTATGTTTCAGTATTCAGCATCATCATTGTTTGCTGGCAGCAAACACTTACTTGGGTCCAGTGGAGGTGATGAGGCAGGTAGACTGATGTTTGCAGGGGCTCCGTCCTGGGGCACACACATCCTCCATTTCTTCGCACATCTCCCCTACACATAAACAAGTATTTACATTAATGAACCAGAGACAATTTGAATCAGTTTGTCGCCTGGACAAGAAACAAGTCTGCAAAGTAGATTATTCAGTAACTTTCTCGAGATTACAAAATAGTGTGCCTGTTTGTACAAGATGATTCTCTGCAGTCTATGCAGTTGTTTCTTGAGTCAAACTGTGTTGTATAGACTAACCTGTGTAGTAGGGGGGACAAAAACAAGTGTAGTTGTTGACTCCATCGATGCAGGTTGCTCCGTTCTCACAGTCGTTGTCGTCACAGTCGTCAATGTTGGTTTGGCAAGTGGGGCCCTCAAAGCCCAGTGGACATGTACAACTGCGACAACATACATACTCATTATGCCAAGTTCCTTGTGAGATAAATGCGGTTTCATTCCTTATTTGCACTGATTTCAAAGCTTGTCTTCCTCACCTGTATTCTCCCTCCACCTCCTCATTCACTCTGCAGATTCCTCCGTTGACACATGGGTTACTCACACAGGCATTCAGAGCTGACTCACAGTTCTTGCCCTGAGAACAGAGACGAGATGTTAAATTTTTGCTGGTTAATTATGCATACCTGCAACACACGGGGGTACACTTATTCACCTATTTTCAAATAGGTGGTAACATCATGTAGCTCTGACCTTGAATCCTGGTGGACAGCTGCACCTGTAGATCTCCGTCACGTCGCTGTGACAGATGCCTTGGTTCAAACAGGGACTGGACAGACAGGGGTTACACTTGGCCAGAACTGCAGTGTCCACATCTCCTAGGGGAAATGCCAGGCCGGTAAGAATGATTTGCATGTAGACACTAGTGCTACTTACATTATATTTCCATATCCAACACAATAACTCACCTGTACATTCAAACTTCTTTGCAGGTGTGGTGAGCAGAAGTTTGCCCTCCATGCCCTGTGGGCCAGCACAGCGGGCGATGCCAGGCTCTTTGTAGCCGGTCTTCACCCAGTCTGATAGCCAGCGCAGGCGACAGTCACAGTACAAGGGGTTGGCACCAATTGCCCTGATAGGACAGAGAGAATAAACATATAAATGATTTGATATTGTAGGAGGGCAGTGTTATGTTTTTCAACTTCATTTAGTTGAGTCCAAATTCTGGTTGTGTTACTGTAGTACACTCCATCACCAGTAGGTGTCTCTACACCCTCACATAAAACAAAGCATGCCAAACTTAACTTGGTGTACTATACAAACTGCTTTTCTGAGAGTAAAACAAATTTGAAGTTTAGAGCTCAATGCCACTTTGTGCCATACATCATCCTGAGGAGGGCTTCTCAATTATAGGCAAAGGTGTGAACAGAAGGCACTCTTAACCACCTCTGTCATGGTGGCCGTGAATCAATGCCGCTCTATCCTCCCGCTGGATGCACAAACACTCCTG
This sequence comes from Sciaenops ocellatus, assembly GCA_033000465.1. NCBI lineage: Eukaryota > Metazoa > Chordata > Actinopteri > Sciaenidae > Sciaenops > Sciaenops ocellatus. The sequence continues at coordinate 14,120,880 of CP136872.1, read as the reverse complement.
AATCGATGCTGTTCCATTACGATGGAACAACGGCTCATCTTTCAGGCCGGGCCAATAGCTGACACCTGACATCTGCTAACATGAAAGCCACTTGACTGTGACTGTGGATCAATGGCACCCCTCGGCCCCCTCCCTTCACCCTGTTTTTATGCAGCCTTGACTCTTGTCTACGAAAACATGTCTTTGTTTAGCTCTCTCTATCCTTCCTTCCTTCCTTCCTTCTTTCCAACTCTGACAATGATAGGTCTATTGATCAGTGACTGTCAAGGGATGATGTGAATATCGTGGCTGGATGGTAGAGGGCACATTGCAAACATACTTCTGTGTAGTTTTACATATGTCCACAACCACACAACAGCTATCTAACACACACAGACGGACACACATTACATTTCAGACATAAATAAACAAAGCAAAAACAAACACTAAAGTCCACAGACCATGGATAATCTCTGTGTGTGTTGGTGCACGTCTCTGTGTGTGTTTTCAGAGATGTGACAGGGAGATGAGACAGTAGAGGGGTCTGTGTGTTGCTTTAACCACAGGACTGCGGCTGATTAAGGGAGGGCTTGGCTCATGCGGAGCCCACCAAAGAGGACTACAGACAGGCCACTGTGAGCCACACTCTCCGGCTGTCTGACCAGACCCCCTCAGTGCCTGAAAGTGTGTGTGTGTATGTGTGTGTGTGTGTTGACTTCGTAGACCTCTCAAACTCAGTAGTAAGTGCAGAGGGTATCACATAGGTTCCAACTGGGGCATACAGTTGTGTTTGTGTCACTACTTACAAGTGGGAAAGTGAGGCCACGTCGTTGAAGATGCCATCAGGAAGCTCTGAGATTTCGTTGCCATGGAGAGACCTTCGAAGTGAGGAAGGGGAGACGGAAAAATACTTATGATCATGAACATATTTCAGCATAGGATACAAATACTCTTTTATGCAACTCTGTAACACTATTAGAGCTGAAATGATTCATTGAACAGTCGGTTAGAAAATTAATGCAACTATTTTGATAATCACTTGAGTCGCATTTAAAGCCAAAAAGCTGTGAGGCATTTTGAAAATGTCATCTTGGTAGACTGTGATCTGTAGATCTCTAGACCACACGAGTCATCAAGAATATAATTAGCACATTCAGCACAGCACATTAATCGATGAAATAAACATGAGTTGCAGGTCCTACATACTTTTCTTTGTTTTCCTCCAACTAAAACCAGAAATAACAGGAAAGATGTTGAGGGATATTTCAGTATTGTGTGGGGTGGTAGGTGGTTTGTATTTCTGGTTGAGCCTTGTGCAGCTGGCAACGATGTGAGGCTCTGTTAGTCTGGAAAAGACTGGTGTCAAGTTTCTATGTGCGTCTGGCTGGCAAGGCCAACAAGTGTACAGAGGGAGGGGGGTAACAGAGTTGCACCACATGCAGGACAGTGAAAAACATTAGTGTGTGTAGTTGTATGTGTGTGTGTATATTTATGTGCTTGGATGTTTGGTCACATGTATATTAAAGTTTGTGTGCGCATACAGTGTTTTTTTTTATATATTGTTATTTCCTGGCTGTTGTCTGACTACTATCCAGGGTGACAAGCCAGCATGGCTTAATGGCTGGATGACTGATGGCTGCTGTAATCCGCTGGGTCATTACCACCTCCAACCCTCAGCTGACCGCACGCTAATGTTACCACAGCTCAGTCCACAGTATCAGCACATGACTCTCTATGCCCGGACGAAGAGAACTGATGTATAAACAGACTTTGAAGCCTTACTTCCTCCTTTGTTTCATCTGTGAATTATGGCTAAGCTGCGGAAGAGTCAGGTGAAAGGATACAGACGGTGAAGCTGGTCAATGTAAGGATACAGAGCTGTGCCGGAGTACGAAAAGGGAAAATATCCAGTATAACCATCTGAGACAAAACGTTAATTGGCCTGTGTGCAGGGGAGAATGCTTATTAGTGTGGAGTGAGTAGCTGGGTTGTGGTAGTCAGAGACCAGTTAGGATACTGTGGGCATTAAGCCAGCAGCAGTGTGCCAGCCAGGCAGAGATCTCATGGGAGAAAGGAGCCAGGGAGTCTCCAGGAAGAAACCTGATCCTCTCTCATACTAACATTCTCTCTGTCTCTCTGTCTTTTACTTTTCTTTTCTACAGCTGTATGTCATTACATCACTCCACCTCACCTATGTCAACTTATCTCTTATTGCATTTGATGTTTCTGGAGCGGTAACATGATGGTTTATGACCAAAAAGAAGTTATGTCCACCTGAACTTGTTGAGAGTCCTCTGAGGTACATGTTTTTGCTTTAGCTCTTGCGTTAAAGATAATTTGATACTGACATTAACTTGCAGCAGTTTATCCAACAGTTTTACTTTCTTTTCCTCTATCACACTCTTTCATATCACTTTCTTTGCTCACAGCTTCCCACCCAAACCCTGGCGGACCACGCCCTAGCGCTCGCTCAGCTCACTCACCTCACACCTAATACTCAGCAGGCCAATTAGCAGCTTATTAATCTGCAGCTCAAACCACAACCATCATACACACAAACGCACACACATGTGCACACTTGCACCAAACTGCACCACATCCATGCCAGGCTCAGACCCCTGGTCTGTTTGAAGCCGTGAGCGTTAATGATTCTTCTCCTCTTTACTGCTCTGTAAAGCCAAAGGTGCAGCTTTATAAAGGCTTTGGCACCTCAGTATGTGTGAGCACGCAGGAGTGTGTCAACGCTCGTAGCCGACTTTGCGATCTCACTGTGGTTTCTATGAAGCTTCCAATGTTGAACTGTGAACCCGGTGTGGGGTCTTAAAGTTGAAGCTATTAAACAGAGCTCATTGTCGCTTCAGTTTTGTTGCACCCCCACAGCATTGCTTAGTTAAAAAAGAAAGAGAAAAAAAAAGCCGTGGCACCAATTGACATTTAATGGGAGACTTATGATTGATCACACCAGCAGTAAAGACATCAAAGTTTTCTGCTTCATTTGGACTCCCGTCTGACTGAGACAATAAGGTAGTCCAGACAGTCTGTGCGTATAAGTGTGTGTGTGTGTGTGTGTGTCTCAGCTTGTATAGAGTTCTGAGCCTGAATGGTGTGTGTGTTGGGAGAGGGCCTCACATGGCGTCTAGCACACTTGCACAGGGAATATTTTAAAAGTGAAGGTGGCGTGAGTGAGTAAGAGCAGAAATAACGGACGCAGCTTCATTAGAGATCAAAGCAACGCGCCTGGGCTAGCAAGGCGGCATCAGCTAATGATGACCGAGCTTCACTCTCATTCCACGCTAAAAGGGGTCTTTCGCTTTGTGCCTCGTAATGATCAGGACTTTAGTCGAATCCCGCCGTAAAAAAGAGGCTTTGTTGAAGCTTTGTTGTCAGTAGTAAAAAGTGTGCCTGCTATGAGCACACATGGAAGACCGATATGTCTACTCCCACACACAGGCTAACAGGCACCAAGCCAGTAGATGACAAACATGTACACTATGCATATAGGCACCAACACACACACACACACACACAGATGCATACATAATGCTGCTGCTGGGCCTGGTCTCTGTTTCTGCCTTGCAGAGCTAAACTGTACATTTGAGTTAAAATATTGGGTATCCAGCTGCTGTATCTTTGGATGCAGGTCCAAAGATTGGTTTGGTTTCGTCATCTATCTGTCGGGTGCATTTACATTCTACATCTCAGTTATTTAGCAGACCAATTCATCCACGGGGAGCCCATGGTCACTGAGAGTGCACAATCAAAGACTTCATAACTTCATAAAAAGCCCGGAGGCAGAGTCAAAACCATTACGGTTAGCGGGGCAAACATTCTCTGGTAATCAGTGTCAGAGTGATTTTGTACAGTGGGTTCTGGGGGCGCGTGTTTGGCCCTGATGGTGAAGCGGTGATGAGCTTGGGGCGTTTAGAGGTGAACAGGCATTTCTGGGCAGATGTCTGAAGACAAGGTGTGGGCAGCAGCAGGAGCTGGAACAACACTGCTGTTGCTGTTGCTGCTGCCCCCATGGCTGCCATTTAAACAGAGAAAATAGGTCGTAGGTTGTGTGCGTGTATGTGTGAATTCATAAGCTGTCATAACTGTTTAGGCTGTGTTTCAGTCCTCTGGAATCAATCAAAGATTCTCAGCGTCTGCTGCACTGTCTCTGTAGTCAGTGCAAGCTGTAAAAATATCGTCCTTAATAACTTATTTAGTCTAAAAGTGAGCTTCTTCTTTCTTCTTTCTTTTAAAATAACTTCAATTGTTTCAAATAAAGTTGCTGTTCTGAGCGTTGTATTGAAATTATGTGACAACAAAGAAACTTTTAAAACATTTAATTTGCATGAGAAAAAATAGAAAGTCTCACTGTATTAAAAATAGGATTTTAAGACGCAACCCTAGACTGACACAGTAAGATGAACATATATATGTACTGTATATATGGATGCATTTAGAATATAAAAATAAACTCACAGCAATCGAAGAGAGTGAAGTCCACTGAAGGCCATTTTGGGGATACAACGCAGAGAGTTGTAGCTCAGGATTCTGCAATGTAAAAATAATTACATACATATGTATATAAAATTCATCTGTTTCCATCCTTCTGTCAGTACTAGAATGAAACACTAGCTCTTGGCTGACGCTGGTCAGGACTTACAGAGTGGTGAGTTGGCTCATGTTAGAGAAGGACGAGTTGGTCAGAGAGTTGATCTTGTTGTTGCTCAGGTCTCTGAAATGAAGATTAAAAAGGCATAAGCTCACTATATTCATGTGCACAGTGAGACAGAGGAGGCAGACAGATGAAAACTTACACCAGCTGTAGGTATTTGAAGGTAGATAGTTCCTTTGGCACAACACTGAACTGGTTTCCATCCAAATACCTGCAGAAGTGACACAAGCAGGTCCATAACGAGTCAGTGGACATAAAATGATCTATTCAGACCAAAATATGATATGCATCCTGAAACAATCTTTGAAATACAACATTATCACATTACTATGTAACTCTACATTTATGAAAATCAATTCTTTTTGTTGTTGCAGTGCTGTAGTTTACCTTTTAACCACTGTCATATTTATTTGAGATAATTAAATCTTATAATGCAGAGGTGTTGAATTATTTGATCACATATGTTGTGCATGTTGTATTGGTTTCATAAAAAGATGACAATTAACCAGGTGTTGCTCAACAATTAGACAGCCAAGTCCCACCCTGACACCCTAGCCCACATATATGTTCATTCACTCACTCATTCACATTCTGTCTCATTTGCGTTGTCTTCTAATTTTAAGCTACAAGGTTCTTAATGAGGGGTTGTCAGATTATATTGGGACATACCAAATTATAGTAATTAATTATCTAATATCTTAATTAGGTGTTGGCTGGTGTTAAAAGTTACATTTGGAAATTATATTCTGTTTTTTTGTCAACAGATTAGTTTTACCGTGTGAACTCATTAGGTGAAGAGCTTGAGGCGGAACGAGGAACGCACGGCAACCAATTTAATCTCATGTTACAGCAAGCAGCAGAATGTTTTGTCTTTCAACTTTTCAACTTTTTTCTTACTGTTTTTTTTGTTAGATGTTTTGATACAGTGTAGTGTCTAATGCCTAGGAGTCAGGCTTAGTAAGCTTCCTATCCCAGACACATAGTGTGTTAAATATCACTTCTACTGCGGCTGAATAACTGGGCAGGTCAGTGTCGTTTTTGTGAATTCGTTGTTTAGCAGCAATTCCTGAATGTGACTGAGCATCCCCACTCTCTTAAGTGATTTAGGTACAAACACTTGTCTGTGCATTCATGCATGTTTGTGTGGTAATCTACTGATGTATGTACAAGGAGCCACCGCTGTTGACATCACGCCTGCAGGGATGCAACCACCCTGCTGACTGGTAACACAAAGTGCTACCAGAGGGCTGTCACCTAGATAAATGACTGATTTTGGGCCTGGTCCCTCTGAGCGCAGCTGCAGGGGGCTTTCTCCTGCTATTGTGTTTCACTGTACTTATAGTGGGAACGGCAAGAGGGGGGGTTGCTGGTTAGTTAGGGGTGCCTTTGGGTTCAGAGGTAATGATAGGTAATGACGGTGCAGAGGACACTTGGGATAATGATGGAGTAGCAAACTCTCCAGATGACTAGATGAAAGCCCAGAACAGAGGGGCACACCTGGTCACACCTGCTGGGACAATGACAGGCCTTAAGGCTTGCACAGCGTGTGTGTGCGTCTGCATATGTGTGTGTGTGTGTGTGTTAATCTGAACCACTTGAAGCAGTATTGGAAAGTTCCAGACCTATTCCATTCCCTCCCCTTTCCATTGAAAACTGCTCATTAAAATGTCCTCTTGCTCCCCTATGCTCCCGTGGACAGGCTTTTGGCCCTCACACAAATATGCACACTCACACAAACACACACAAACGCTCTGATCCTTGGCTCTGAGTGTGAGAGTGACATCAGTGCTAGCCCTGAGGGCTGCAGGGAACACAGAAGAAGAATGTCTGAGAGAATAACTGCAGGGTTTATTGACTCCTTTCCCCTTCTCTAAATGATGGGATCTGTTTTCTTTGCCGTCGCTGTTTTCACTAACTCTTATCTCCTTCATACCTCCTAAGCTCTTTTCTACCTTTTTATAGTGTCTCCTTTCGTTTCCTTTCAAAAACTACCTCCATCAAAGCCAGACAACGGAACAACAACAACTGGAAGTCAAACTGATAAGATATAAATGCAATTGGCACAATTAATGCAGAGGAACTCACAGTTCAGTCACGTTTCTGGGGATGCCTTTGGGCAGTGAGTGGAGGTGCTTGTTACTGCAGCGTACCACAGTCTCCAGGCAAGTACATTCACTAGGACACTGGGGTCTGGGCACACAGCTTGACTCCTCTTGGCCTGGGAAAATAAGACAGAGGAGATAGAGGGGAGTCAGAAACCAGAGAGGAGGAATGACCAGGAGGGTAGGAAATACATGGAGAACAGCCAAAAGATGAAGCTGTCGTCCCTGGCAAAAAAAAAAATGTAGAGAGAGTAGAAGACAAAGCACACCTAAAGGCAAGACAGTGCCAAAACAGCACAATCTTTCAAGCTGATGGTGAGACAATGAAAAAAGAGGAAGTGAAAAATGTGAAGAGTAAAATAGGACAGAGAGAGAGAGAGGAGCCTCACTAATGTAATATCGACCAGCAAGAGCAAAGAATGGAAGCTGCCTGCGGCCTGAAGACAAGTCTAACATTCATTCAGGTGCAAATAGGCTGACTGGTCAATAAGGCAAACAGCTCAATAGCTCCACTCAGCCCAGCATCGACCAGCAGCTTAGGAACTGCTGAGTAGCAATCTATTCAGTAAACAAAAGAGTGGTACAATAGCGGTCATTATTTAAGATGATCTCAGACACTTTAAGCAGCTCTTGCTCATAACGTATTGCGGAATAGAGTGCAGTTAAAGTCTTCATCAGTCAGACCCAGACAGGTTAGTTTCACACATAGTGGAGGTCATCTACTACACTGGAGATATATATCTCCTTTCAAAGAGACAGATGACTTCATTTAAAAGTGGAGAGGCTGCGACAAAACTGAAGATGCGGTCTAGATAAGGACATACAGGAAGCAAAGCTGGACTCAGATCACAATAGCTGTGTGTCTTGGTGCTACCTACCCTCCTCACAGCGGAAGTCAGGCAGAGCCACATCCTGCAGAGGGATCTCCTTCAGGAAGCCAGGACGTTGGCAGCGAGGGTTACCTGTCACAATCTTTCTACTCCGCAGCCAGTCACCGAGCCAGGCCAGCCGGCAGTCACAGTTGAAGGAGTTTGCCAAGAGGTTACTGGCAGAAAGCGAGCATGAGAGAGGTTGTAAGACCACTAAAACATAAATTCAAAGAGAAATGATTGAAGGTAGTGTGTATGCCAGGGTCTCACAGAGTGGAGAGGGTCTGCAGAGTGTCGAAGGCTCCGGGAGTTATCGTGGTCAGCTGGTTGTCGTACAGAGACAGCAGACGGACGTTATGCAGCCCTGTGAAGCTGTCATTGTGAACACAGCTGATCTTGTTGTTCCTCAGCATCCTAAAGAGGAAAGAAATTAAACACGTCAGTCATCTGAAATATTATCTTGCATTTTAGAAATATCGACCTAAGTGTGTGATTGTGTGTGTTTGTGCACCACTCACAGCATACGCAATCCCTCAAGGCCACGGAACATCCCGCTTCTGACCGAGTCGATCTGATTGGCTGTGAGGTGAAGCTCGTTGACGGACGATGCACCTTCAAATGCCCCATCTTCAATCTCAGTGATCTTGTTGTTGCTGAGATTACTGTGGTGGAGGGGAAGCATGTCAGAAAAATAAATGTAATACTATTTAGAGAAATGTACAATGAAAGTTTCACTTACATTTTCTTCAGCTGGGAAAGGCTCTTAAAAACTCCCGTCGCCTCCAGAGTGGTGATCTCATTGTTGTTAAGGCGGCTAGAAGGAAAAAAAGTTGAACAGTTTAACCATACAAACAAACACATGAATTTAAGTTCTCTTTAAATATTTAATGTGAGTTTGCAAATTTGCTTTCCTTCAAATTAAATCAGCATTAATCATTACTTTTTCTCAGTTCTTTTCAAGCTATCTCTGCTCACTCTGTCTCTTCCTGTTAAAAGTACAATAGACTTTTGTTTTTCCTGATTCCTTACAGTTCACTGGTTGATGTAGGGATGTGCTCGGGGACCTTGGTGAGCTTCAGGTTGGAGCAGTCCACTACGTTAGACTCACAGCGGCACTTTGGCGGACACACTGGATCACTGTTACAGGCATTATTCAGGCGGGTGTCCTCTGTACCTGAACAAGAAGAAAAAATGCAAACGCATATACTCTTAGAGCACAAAATGACATCAACCTCACTTTCCCATGATGCTCTTATCACGCATCTGCTCCCTCCACAGCTGTGTGTCAGCAGTTTGTCCTGTTGTGACCTCAAAGGCAGCTTCTAATCTTTAACCTTAGGCGCCCTTAAGAACATCCTGCAGCTCTTCTACTATTCATAGCGATGGATGAATGGGTGAAGGCAAGGGGATGGAAGGGTAGGAGGCGAGGGAGAGTTATTTTAGAGAGGTGATAGAGCGGGGGCAGTGGGGTGAAAAGAACAGAAGCAGGGGAGATTGAGATAGGGATGCCAAAGAGGATTTGGACAGCCGGCTTCAGTGAGGCAGAGCATCCAGGAGTGAGAGAGGATGATGGGAGATAGGCTTGTGGAGTAATGCACAGGAAGTGTGCGTAGACAGGTGGACTTGAAGGGGAGGAGAGGGAGGAAATGGGAAAAGGAGGGCATGAGGGATGTGCATGCATGCAATAAAGAAGAGAGTGAAAGGAGTGAGATGACAGGTGAGCGAAGGAGGTAAAGAGAGATGTCTGTCCTGATAGAGGACAAGCAAGAAGGAGGCAGCGAGGGGAGTGTGGGACGTTTTCCTGCACCTCCTCTGTCTATGAATAGACATTACGTGCCAAAAACCGTGCTGCCAGTTACATCATGGCTGCTCAATAATGAAACAGCACTGGGAACCACTTAGAAGTGTATGTGTGTGTGTGTGTGTATTGTGTCTCAGTGTGTATATATGTGCGTGTAGAGCTTATGTGTGTGCATATGTTCCATTTAGAGGGAACAACTCAGCATTTGCTGTTCGGATATCGTTTTGTGTCCCATTCCTTTTTGCATGCTCACGTCGGTGCACCTCACTGCCTGAGGTTTGGAGATTACGTCAGCGGGACACGGTGGGGCACCCGGACCACAATCATGAGCAGGAAAACCTCAAACAACCAGGACGAAATCCAATAGTTGAGTATCAAAAATCTGTCTAAATAAATGGTGCAGCATTTGAAACCATAACCTAAACCTCAAACCCTCATCACTGACTTTATTAGAAAATGGTTGGACATTGAATGAGTGAATTGCATTCGCAGGAACAACTTCCTCTGGCTGCCCGTGCAAAGATTTTTTCTGAAGCTGTGTCACTTTTCAGAGTGGTTTAGCGGAGGGTGTAGATAGACACAGTAATGCAGGTCATTAAGAAACTTTCCCTCGCCAGACCAGACAACAGGAAAAGGCATTTCCTGCAACAGAGGAAGCAATGAAAGTACAGCGCAAGGCTTTGATCTTGAGGATGTAGAGGAGCCAGGGGAGATTCTTGAGCCTGAGTCATCGTCATCGTCACAAGTGCGTGGTGGTGACACTTTTACTGTCAGCATATTTAAACAAAACTGGAGAAAACACACAGGAGAGGGATGAGGTTTTTCCCTCTCTGAGGCGCAAAATGACTCATCGCTGGAGTTGTAGAAGTTCTCATAATTCCCTGCAGCTTGGTTCCTCATTATCAATGTATTATGGGGTTCCCGTACTGTCAACGATTGCGTGTGTTGACTGCATGTGTGTGTGTGTGTATTTTGGAAAGGCTTTTATTGTTATCATTCAGGGAAGGTGAAATTCTCATTAATCACATTTGGCTTTGATCTTCCTTCTGCTTACATAGTACTCCCATTTGTTCTCTAAGCCAATGTAGAGGTTTATCTCAGCTTGGCACACAAAGACACATTAATTTACACACACACACACGCACAGAGAGAGAGAGAGAGAGAGAGAGAGAGAGAGAGAGAGAGAGAGAGAGAGAGTTCGACACACATCACTGCTCCTCCTAGTTATTTTCTTGGAAGTGCTCTTGTTAAGAGGTCCGGAAACATCCGCTGATAGGAATCTGGGTCCTCTGGTGGGCTTTATTTTCTTTAGCTTTTACTGATAGAAAGGACACACTTTCCTTCCCCTCTGTCCTTCTCTCCCTCCCTCCTTTTCTGCCCCACTCGGTGAGTGACTGTCTGTGCTCGTGCCAAAGCAAAGAGCCACTTCCTTTTGACTCTATCTGCTGAGACTGTTAGGAAAACAGAGCTGAGGAGAAACAGACGCTCTCACACGTATATCACATTAAAATGCATATATAGGTACAGTCACTCATGGGCCCAATTAGCTGGTCTCACTTGTATAAATACTTACCTACTACCACCAGCACACATATTTCAACAACTTTTACTCTTGAATGCCCAGACCATTTCCTCAGGAGATCATCCACATTAAAGGATTATTCCAGTTAATTACAACTTGGGTCTTTTCTAGTTTTGGCCTTTATTTTCAAGAAATGATGAAGGAAAAAAAAAAAAACTACAACTACGATATGCCAAAGCTGAACTAGGAAGTAAACAGCAGACCGTTTCTCTTGTGTTTTCTCTTCCGCATAAGTTTCCCTAACCTATGAGTTTGTTTAAAATCTGTCTGACTTATTTTTAGCATTGTCGTCATGTTTCCAGCTCTCAGCAATTAACTGGGTAAATAAAATGTTGTTATTACCGAGAAAATGATGGCAAAACTATGAAAACGAGCGCCAAGTTGTAATAAACTGAAATTATCCTGTGGGAGATTTCTATTTAAATGAACAGTAAGCAATGGAAAAGATGACGCCACTAAATGGCTGCGGGTGGATAATTAAAGAAAAGAGGAAGACTATGATAGGTGTGAACATTTACAAGTCACTCACCTGGGATGAAGTACTGCTCTTTGGCTGTGATGGAGAAAAGAAAGAGGGACGGATGTCAGTGAGACAAGTCTGGCCTGCATAGCTGTGTCGACGCTATGCTTCAGAGCAGTCATATATAGAGCTTATATATGACAAAACATGACTCAGGGTATATGACAGTTAAACAGAGAAGCCTGGGACTATCTCTGTGAATGGCAATGTGGAGAAACTAGCAACGTAATGTTATAAGGTGGTAAATATTTGTCTGTTGCTAAGGAAGAGTGACATGAGGCAAAGAGGGAGACAGTGAGAAAGAAAGAAAAAAGAAAGAAAGAAGGAAAAAAGACCAAAAAAAGAGTGGAGGGAAAAAAGAAAAGAAAGAGAAAAACACATGGACTCCCTTCTTTGCTAGGTCTAGCCAAACAAATGAGACTATAAAGAAGTGTGAAACCTCAGCAGTGCAGAGTGCCAGACAGCGTAGCACAGTGCATAAACACGATAGTGGGCACAGAGTGGAGGGAGCGGAGATGGTAAGGCCTGGTTAGTGCAATGGAGAAGAGTGAGGGGATCAGTGTGTGTGTGTGAAGGAAACCTGAGCCTGGCAGGCAAGGAGCGATGAGTGGGCAAGGGGAGATGGAGATGGAAGGAGATGGGAGCCTAAGATTGGCAGAGGGTAGAGGAATGGTGGGCACGTACAGAAACTCTAGCCCTTATACCAGCCCCCACTGGTGATCTCAGCCCACTGCGGTTTGAATGTGAAACCAGACTCACAGTGTGGTAATATGGAGAGGAAATGGAGAAACAGTGAACGATCCCTCTCTCCTTGGCCCCAAGTTCATCTGGGGAGATATTGATTGAGGAGCACCGGCGCAGCAAATGATAGACCAAATAAAACCTTTTGCCAGGAATGATCACTCATTAAATGTGGTATGAGTTAGAGGGAACAATGCAGAGATAATAGCCACTCCCAGCGGAGAGAAAGAGAGAAGGTAAGAGTAGAGCAAAGAGAGAGACAAGTGGAATATAAACAACAAAGCCTTTCTTAGAGTTAGAGAGCCCGAGAGGGAAATAAGAGGGAGGCATCTGAAGACAGTGACACTGAGCCACCGGCCTACCGGAGCAGCGGAATTTCTTGCTCTTGATCTGTCCAATGCGTTTGTTTGCGAGGCGGCGAGGGCTGGCGCAGCGGGCACCGCTGGTCTCGATGGGGTTGGAGCGCAGGTAGTCTGCAAGCCACTTCAGATTACAGTCACAAATAAATGGGTTCTGGGCCAGGTGACTGGAAGACAGAGAGATAGAGGAGAGGATTGGAAAGGAGGGTGAAATGTTAGAGAGGTAGATGAAGAAAGTGAGGAAAGAGTGAGACACACACACATAACAATTGATAAGAAAGAATGACAAGTTACAAGTAGGGTATTTTTGTATTGAGGCGTCAGATATAGATCCCATTAGCTTATCTTAGGTTAGCTTAGTTTAGCGTAAAGACTGGAAACAGAGGGAACAAGTTAGCATCACTCTGTACTAAGCTAAGCTAAGCCAGGCTAAGCTAAGATAACGGCTAATTGGCTCCCGGCTGTAGCTCCATAGTCACTATGAGAGTAATATGGATCTACTCATTGAACTTGTGACAAGAAAATGAATAAGTATAAGAAGTATTCAAAACTAACTTGTTTTACATTAAGATTTACGCACACAAGAGTAGAGTTTGTAGAACAGTAGAAGACAGTAATTGTTTTGATCATCAATTTGATCATGATGTAATTTTCCATACAGTAGATATCGGTATTTTGAAGGCTGTAGTTTGTGCCGCTGGTGAATTATATTGCGTTATACAGACAGATGTTTCTACCATTTGGTCTATAAATGGGGGTTGACAAAAGATTAAAAGCACCACTCAGTATAAAGCCCACAAATTGAGTCATCTCTAAAACATCTAACATCTCTAGAGTATGTGCTGCCATCTAATATATGCTGTTTGGATGACCAGAGACTGGGGGAAGGATCTACATGTATTTTTACCCCTTCTTCAGAATGTAGGCAAAACAGGAAGCTTGTTTTAGACTGAGACCCTTAAACCCAGTGCCCTCCATGTGTTTGTGGGTATGTGTGGTGAGCCAATGGGCAACACTATCCATCATCTTCAACAGGTGTCTTGTGTGTCGTGTTATTTGCATGTGTCAGGCAGTGTGTTTCAGACAACACAGTGTGGGGTCCGTATTAATAACAGCATGTGGTCTGCCTTGTTTATTGGAAAAGAAAAAAAAAAAGGATTCATTTAGAAAGAATTGGTGACGTCTGGGTAACAGTGGTGGGAGGAGTGGGTGTGGTGTGTGTGCCATTTTTGATCTCAAACTGGCCGCACAAGCTGTGTGTGTCCATGTGTTTGTGAAGATGATAGATTTACTCTCCTCTCTCCCTCATGATCCCATTCCTGTGTTATTACACAGACCTGCGAGTAAACAACTCCTGTGTTGGCTCATGTTTTATGGTGACGGCTCAGTATGTGTCAGAGCATGTACAGCGCCACGTTTATGTGTGCGCACGCGTTGGACTCACAGGGTCTGTATAGCTCGCAGTGAAGTGAAGGTGCCCTTGGCGAGGGTTTGGATCTTGTTGTCGTAGAGCGATAGCAGCGAGAGATTCTGCAGGTCCTGGAAAGCGTTGGCACGAACGCAGTGAATCTTATTGGCATTCAGCAACCTGAGTGAAGGGGTAATACAAGGGAGAAAGAGGGAAGGATGAAAACAGTGGGAAGGAAGGAGGAAAGGAGGGAGGGAAGCAGCTTGTCAAAGTTTCTTTATGCATTCATTCATTATGCATTCCATCTAGAAAACTATGCACAGGTACAAAGTTTATTTGAAGGTTATGACTCCTCTACTGAGTGGGAGTAAAGGATGCCTGGTATATGTCTGCAGTGTTTCAGCAGAGTGTCTGTGTGTTCTGCTTACAGCAGTTGCAGGGCGTAGAGGCCGTCAAACACCCCCTTGGGCAGGTCGGTGATCTTATTTCCATAAAGCACGCTGGGAAATCACAATACAGACTTGGTTTAGACACAGGAAATGACAACCGTGCGGATATTTATGCAGATAAACATGCACGAACTTGGCTCTGGGGCCACTTACAGTGAGTTAAGGGAACGCAGCCCCTGGAAGGCATCAGGAGCTATCTCCGAGATCTGGTTGTTGCTCAGGTCTCTGCAATGAAGAAGGCCAGAGAATTAGTCAAGGAAATGGAAATTGGAAAAAAAAGTCGCTTTCCTGTGGGAGGTCTGACCCCACTGTCATCAGGGTGTCACCTTCATAGGAAGATGGGGTGGAGGTAATGCCCCTGCTTGTCGTTGGCAAACGAAGAGGAAGCAAATGTAGTGTGAACTGGATGAGGATGAGTTCCAGCTCTTTCCCATATTTAATGGTGCACCCCTTCAAGGGATTTGATGAAATAGAACAGGCTGCAGTCTCGTAGCCAATCAAAACATTTACTTGTATTATCTGTGGCCTATCAACCGACCCTGTGTTGTGTCATGGTGAGTGTGTGTGAGTAAAAATGGGGTGCAGGGCTGAAATCCAAAGCGAAATACAGTAGACTCTGAACATGGCCGTTGTTAATAGGATCCACAGGCCTCTCCCCACAGGATAACCACTAAGCCTGTGTGTATATGTGTTTATGTGTCTGTGTGTCTGTGTGAGTAAATGCAACCGTAAATGAGGAACAGTGGGACAGAAAGAGAGAAAGACAGATGGAGAGAGAGAGAGTTAATGGAGTATGTGGACTGAACTCCAGTCGACTGGATACCTTTGAAGGAAAATCATCATGTGGTGAAGAAGAGGGATATTTTCTCATTTGGGGGTAACAGTTAAATAAGTACCCATTTGTCTTCTTGCAAAGGACTGAGGTTTCCTGGAAATGAAAACGTGGCGAAGGAGCCAACATGTGCACTGGTGTGTGTCTGTAAACTCAGACACTGGTGTGTTTGTGTATGTGTTGGTGTGTGAGGGCTGTTACTGCATCCCATGTCTTAAGGAGCAGTTCATGTGTAGGTCATCCAAACTGGGACAAGGTGAAAGAGAATGTGTGTGGTTGGCATTTACTGGGAGAAGAGGACATGCGGGGTCAGGAGAGGCATTGCACACATAGCTGCACACACCACAAATAAACAAATAAATACACACACACAAAAGCCTATTTATAACTTTAACTGACCTACCATTACATTATAATTAGATATCAACTACTTTCCATGTATAATATCCCAGAAAAACCTACCACTAAATAAAAAATGTACATGTGAACATCTGCAGAGTCTGACCCAGGAGAGGGACCACATTCATCATGATGTATCGGTGCTGTCTACACACAGTGTGCACTGAGGGTGTTGGACACAGGACAGGTCGGGCCAGTGAAGGAACATAGCCAGCTGAATCAACAGAAGCACTGAGGGTCAAGACAGACACGCGGCCATGCATTGTTGTTGCTAAATGCAGAATCGGCAGCAGCAGCAACGGTAGCAGGTCATGTCTGTTTGGAAGACCAGACGGAGGAGAGCAACACCTTCTCACTGCCATGAAATCTGGTTTGTGTCTGTTCATTGAAAAAAAAATCTAGTTCTAGTTTCTTACAGAATAGCTTCTGGCTCAATTTTTGGGGGTTAAGCTTAAGTATCACTTAACCAAATGTAAAATCGTGTCATGCTTGATTGACTCCACAAGGTTCAAAATTCATTAATGAATAATTATGAGTCTCCTGTGAGATTAGGGTCAAGGGCGGTACAGTGAGTACAGTTTTCATATTCATTTTTTTATTTCTTAAATGCGTGACACTGCAATTGAATCTGGTTCATAAATATTGCATATAAAAACCACATATTTAATACCGGACTTTCTGTAAGTCCACTATCCAGGAAGCTACAATAAGATAACAGATGTTCATTTTAGCTGCATTTCCCTCTTAGTTTGTTAATGATGTGTTAATGAATCTGGTTTCTACATATTCTATGAAAACCACTAAAGTTTGTATCATAGTCAATGAAGAAGTCATGATGTTTTTATGTAAAAATGGTTCAAACTTACTGTAACTCTTATTTAGTTTTGAAGAAACATCTTTGGGCTTATTTTTGTAATATGAATTTCCCTTGAGATTTCCCTTGAGTTACAATGAGATAGCAGCTGCTACAGTCTGCTGTGCATTCACCTCATATGAACTTCAAACTCTCCCTGGAGCTGGATGATAAAACACTGAGGAATCCTTTAAGAAGGGCAGAGAAACTCCCCGACCTTCCGGTTCCTCCGTCTCCCTGCTGCTATGTCGGTCAGGCCTGGTGGTGTTGGAGTTATGGGTTTGGCCGACTGGTGTGTGCCGGCTGGCTGGCTGACCGGACAGCTGGTTCAATGGGTGAAAAACCACTCAGTCTCAACTACCAGCCTGTCAGTGTTCACTCCCAGAGAGAGCGAAGCCTCAGGCCTCATTCCAGCACACTCTCTGTCCCCTCATCATCATCCCAGCCGCAGTTTACAGTTTGCAGACGCAGGCACAACACAGACTGGACGCAGCACTAGCCAGGGGAATACCAGTGCACAGAAATGAAAGATGAGAGCTGTTATTATGCTTGTGTAGCATCAGAGTGCTTGCTTTCCATGCCACCCCAAGCCTGAGAACAGGAATATGTTCTTTAGGCACAGACAAAATAAATACTTCATGCTCCTCAGCAGTGGAATGAGAAAACTGCCAATTGTCGCTTCTTTTTCCAGCTCTAGACTTCTTGTTCACATCTGTATTATTTAGCCCTGAGGTGAATGTACTGCTGTACTTACATCCTACGCAGTTTCTTGTAGGGAGAGAAGGCTCCGGGAGGAACAGACTTAATCCCATTCTGCTCCAGACGTCTGAAGGAAAGAGGAGAAAAGAGGAGAAAATAGAAGAGGAGAGAGGAGGAGATACAATCAGTTAACCAAACAATAGACTGCTCCATGACAACAGAGCTAAGTAATCCCCCCATTACCTTTGACCCTTGGTGATTGGCCTGATTATATTAGCAGCGATCTATTCACCAGCTGTAATAGGTCCCGGCATGTTGGAGTCATAACATCCTCAGAACCAATAAACAGTCCGAATACTAAAGTGCTGTGGAAAAGGACCGGAGGGGAAAAGGCTTCATCTCTGTTTGTGGGAGGGTGTTAAGGCCTTCGACTAAAAGTAATATTTCTTCTCGGTATAACATTTACAGTGTCCAGCACTTCTGTTCTCATATGAGATCCTGAAATCAATAATGATCTCACTTGTTCTTGTGAAATTTGTCTCTATCCTCTGGGTGTCTGCAAAGTGTCCACTGAAACCTTTGCAGCCTGGTGAAATATTACTCACTTTAGTTTACTTTTTCCTCTGAGCCTAAGAGCCGTTGAAGCAGAGTTGACAAGAAAAAGGTCTTACAAAATCTCACCATAAAACACTGTCAAAGAATGAAATGAATACACAGACAAACATCCACTCGGTCATTTCGCTCAGAACAGTCACAAAGTCTAATCAGTCTCAGATGGTCGCTGGAAAACAGACATCACTAAACCCCATTAGTGTGGGCATGCGTGTCTGTGTGTTTCAGGCCGGCTGCTACTTAGGACCCAGCTCAGTCCCAGACCAATTCCCTGGTGTAGCTGGCAGAGGGCTGTTTATCTGCAGGTCACTTCACAGCTTTTAAAACTGTCCTTAACAAGGCTTAGCAGGGCCCGGAGGGAGCCAGCTGTGGGCCTGTCTGGTTGTCCTACCATGCTGCCTCCCAGCAGAGGAACTGGCTGCAGAACAGGAGGAAGGCCTGTGTGATGTGTGGTAGTCCAGTGGCTTACGACGGAATCTAAAGATCATTAAAATGCTATTTGTCACCACAGGAAAATGAGAAGTATTTAAAAAATCGGCAAAACTCCTCTGCAAACAGAAGTTGTTGATAGATTTAACCATCACACTTTCAAGTATGTGATTTGTTGGCAGAGGATCATTTCCACATAATTTAATTATTCCAGTAGAGACATTTCAGATTTACTACACGCCTCTTAGGCCTCCTGCATTGCTCTGTTTATGTCTATTCATGGGGGGTCAATGTTTTGTTAGACATTAACCACAGCCACTTAACAGTTTTGAGTTCGCAAATTTTTCAATCAAGCATCTTTCCCCTTCAAAGGAGTGGCCTTCATTTATGGAGCGATATAGGAGCGCAATTGACATTCTTAGGATAGCAGTGATTCCAGACCACAGATTCCTGTGGTGTGCATGCTCTCTCTGTCTGTTTTCGTCTGCCTGTCCCAATGTGTCCGTGAATTTACAGCAGAGTGACAGCGCTGTGGTTCCTCTGCCCTCACCATGCGGCAGAGTGGTGGGCCAAGTGGCTTTAGCGCCTTCTCTCATCAACCAGTCTGTCTAACTGGTCCAAACCAGTCTGGCACTCTACATGCCAGTATGTGTGTGTGTGTCTCTTAGTCAGACAAGAACACACACTGACAACTTTTTTAGCCTTCCCATTGTCGCTCAGCGCAGATCGATATGTGCAAGCGACTTAATCCCTTCAATCAACAAAGGAGCTGCTCTGTCCACTCGTCAGAGAAAAAAAGAAACAATCTTGGACGGACAATCAATGGTTCCCATCCAATCCATCAGACTGAACATTTGTATGTGTGTCTGTCTGTGTGTGTCTGTGAGCTGGTGTTTGTGTCAGCTCAATCAATGATCTTCATCCTTTTCATTAGGGTCTGAGCATGGTTTTCATTAAGGGGAAACACATTACGCCTTTGGGTATTCACCCAGTGCGTGTGTGAGTCAGAATTGGATGGCAGGACCGCAGCAGCGGATGAAAGGCGAAGGGGGGGATTTATGGCAGAGTTCAGTCATTGCAGACAGAGACTATGGTGCATAATAATCTGTTGTGGTAGTGTTTAGGCTAACTGGGCCTGGTCTCACAAGAGAGGAGTATAGAAACCAGCTCACATCCCCACAGCCATAAACACAACACTGGCATTCATTAGGGGAGAGCAGGGCAGGGAGGTTGCAGGTCTCCGATTTGTACATAATGAGAGCAGCATGTGTGTGTTTGTGTGTGTATGTGAGTTTCCGAGTGCCTCATTAACAAGGCATTAGGCTGGCCTTGATACCCAGCAGCCCGCCTTGCTGTAATTGAAACTGATTTTATAATGAACTTCAAGCGCAGATCAAACCTGCTGCACCAAATTACTGAGCGGAATCCCCCCCTTGCCTTTTTTTTTTATTCCTTCACCGTTGATCTGCCTCCTCAAACTCGCCTGTGGTGATTTGGCGAGTCGGGAAACAGAGAGAGAAAATGTGGAGGAGGAAAAAATCATGAGAGGAGGAGAACGAGTGAAGAAAGAACATTGTGGGAATATAACCCATAAGGTAAGGCTCTGATGGGCAGGACAGGAGGAATGCACATGATGTAAGCCAGTGTTTCACCCTGCTCTTGTAAAAGATGAATCAGAACATAGTAGAGTTTATTAGCAGAACACGGTTAAGCACCAATTAGATGTGAAGGGCAGGGAGACTTTTAAAATGTCTTTACTCATCTGCTATGTGAGAGAATCTACTGTCTATAAAACCAGTGACTGGTAGAGCTATCTTTCAGCTGTCTCTTCGTTCACCCATTAGTGCTGCTTGCTGATTATTGGGCTCATAGATCACACGGGTCTGTAAGAGATTCTCCACTTGTAGAACATTACAACTGGAAGGTATGCTGAGAGGTCTACAAACCATAAAACATGGCAAAATGCATGGGTCAGGATGAATTATTGACATGTCAAAAGTCAATAGACAGGATATGTGAAGACTTTTAAATGATTTAAAATATGTGTGGTCATTCAATCAGACAAGAAGAAGAAGAAGAAGAAGAAGTGTGAAGTGCATGTCCAAATTAGGAAATTGAGCACACCACTGCACCAGAAATGGGTCAGGGTTGTTGGGGAACATGGGATCTGTGACTTCCATGCTAGCTGGGTATTTATAAACAGACCCCATGGGGAAGAGGAGACCTAGAAACTTGCTGTGTCCTCCTAACTACACACATGCTCCTTGGAAGAACATGCAATGCGACCGCTGGCTTTCTCCCTTCATCCTCCAGTTTTCTCACCGTGCATAAATCACTGTCTTGCCATACCATGTCATGCAGACCTCTGCCAGGGGCATTAAACCCCTGATAAAGAGAGTAAAAGCACTACCTTGAAAAGTCTAGCCGAGCATTCCCAGGAATTACAGTAGGCTGATAGCATGTGGGCCGTAAACAGTTAATGCCCAGACAGATGTTGGAGGACTGATAAACTGAGGGAGGGATGTTAGCAAAGCGCTCACATGCGGTTCACAGCCATCTGAGCCGATAAGAGCATGCCGTCTCAGTCTAAAGTCTGCTCTAAGTCTGCGTGTGTGTCAGTGTGGAGCACATGGATGGATGTCTCCCTGCATGGTGAGAAAAGCAAGCTAGAACAGCATATGTACATAAAACATGCATGCCGAAATCCTCTCGGCCTTGTTAAACCCCTGCATGAGCGTACACACAGACAGATACATATGGAAACACATACGCATCTTAAATGCGCATACTCAAACAAATGCCCTGCAGTGGCATTCTTCAAAGAACAATGCAGCTGTGGATGTCCCTGCATTCCTTTCGAGATCTCTTTCCTGTAGGTCTGCTGCTCAAGTTGCACTGTGCTGAAGAATCTAAGCTTCCTAACAGATCTAAGCAGTATTCCAGTAACAAAACCTACTGGCAGATCTATACAGTACTAAGCTGTGAATATGATTAATAGCTTTACATGAATATTGATAGGTGAAATGGAATTAGATGTTTTTGGATGATATGACATGATGAAAGACTAATAGTGGGGATAAGTTACTATAGCAGAACCAAATATATAGTGTAGGGTTAAGTTTAGGGCCAGATGACGTATTTTCACTGTTAATAAAATATGAATTAAAACAATAAATACAATTTAAACAATAAATACAAGTCGGTACCTCCCGCTTCCCCTTCAACCTTCTTTGTTGGAGTTATGAGTGCACTCTGCAGAAGTTTCAGATTGATCGACCGACAAACATATGTATAAAGATTTTTTAAATAATTTTATCAAGTACTAACTGTAAGTTGATTCATGCTTGTCTACAACTACTTCAGAGATAAAACTTTATTGAAAAAGTTGGAAATTATTTAAGCAGCTTCTCACAGATAACATGTAATGTAGCATTAACTACAGTATTCATAACTACATTACAGCAGTATATGTCACGTATTCATAGCTATGAGCGCTTGTTTTCTAATGGTAATTGTTAATATGTTTATAGGGGTTCAGTATCATAGTGCTCCTGCAGAAGAAAAGATACGGGGAACTGATTAAACAATGTGCTTACATCTCGGCCATGCTGTCAGGCAGATTGGCTGGGATGGCGGTGAGACCCTTCCCTCTACAGTCCACAATGTTGTTGCTGCAGGTGCACATGGCGGGACAAGACCCTCCACCGACGCTGCATGGCTGCAGACTGGAAGAGTCCTGGTGACCTGAAGAGAAAAGTAGAAGAGAGAGAGAAAAAAACTGCATGAGTGGCAAAACCAGAGGGAAATATAATGAGAAGAGAGGAATATGCAGCTGCTACAGGTGTGTGAGCACAGGTGGATTTGGTTGGTTTTCAATGAGAGCAGCACGACTCTAAGCAGGATTACAGGGTGAGATTGTTTGTCGGAGGATTTGTGCAATGACATGGAGCAGCTCCAGCACTCAGACTCTTCCGCTGCTGTTGAAGACATCAACCCCTTCATAAACTGAATTGCAAATGAACACCCATTTCCCAGGGATGTTTTGACATTGAGAGAAAAAAAAGAAAGAAATGAAACATCCTACTCTTGACTTCATTGTAAAGGCGTACATCCTTGAAAATCAATGGGAAAGAAACTAGGTTATCTATCAGAGGAATGCAACGGTTATTGAGAGGAGAAGAAAGACATGAATAATAGAGTTGGAGAGGCGATTGAGGCCTCCCAATAACATCCATTGATCTTGCCGCAAATTTTCCTCCTGAGTCTGCGTTCTCTGGGTGGAATTGATGCCATTCTGCACATTCAGATGTGCACCCCCCACCTCTTCACTTCCATTTGTTCTAAAACACTTCAACTTTTCAATTTGCATACACAGCACACAACCCATCACACTGTCTCTAGATACCTGTTCAAATAACTATGGCACTGTCAACGTTATGGTGGAGCACGGGTGCTTGCACTGCTGGTACACCATGTTTGGTATGTGTGGTGTGTGTGTGTGTGTGTGTGTGTGTGTCTAACCCAGATAAAATGAATAAAACAGACTTTTAAATGGCCTCATTTACACAGCATTACTAATCCAAGTTTCAAACCATGAATATTTGATTACCTTCCTATCTATCGCTCAGCTTGTGTGGAAAATGTTGGTGAGAGAGAGCGATGGGGGGAGTAGAGATTCAGGGAGAGGAAGACAGAGTGAGTGATGGTGAAAGTCAATGACAGAGAAAGCACAGTTCTCAAAACTACACTCCCTAAAACAGAAAGACAGGTCGCTGCCAAACATTATGCTTTACCATGAAATTACTGGCTCTAGCTCTTGGGCCATTTAACCAGTAAGCAATGTTTAAGGTCAGACTTCATGTATCTGGCCAATCACAATCAATTACCTGAAGGGCCGAGATTTTATGACAGATCTGGGAATCATGTAAACACAACAAATAGCATCAAGAGCACTCAAGAACACTAGCTCAGTCGCTCAACCCACGTGATCTGAGGCCCTGTGATCTGCAATGGCAGAGCTTTGACAGATCTGGGATCAGGTGTAGGGCAGAGAAGAACTCCCTTCTGATCTAACATGGCATATTTGACAGGCCTGGGATCAGGGAGAGTGCAAAGCACAGCTGGAGCGGCCTTAACAATGACAGCTCTCTGACAGGTATACTGGAGGTGAAGCTGTTTGATGTACGCTCGTCCCCTGTTCTTACTAGTGCTGTTTTCCCCATTATCTCTCTCCCATCCACCGTCTTTTCCACTCCATTCCCGTCCCATTTCCCTTGTTTTATTTGCTTTCACCTTTCTATAACTCTCCCCTCCTCCAGCTGCTCTTTCTGCTCGCTTTCCCTCCTCTTAGCGTCCTCATTTTCAGCCTCTCTACTCCCATATCTATGCCAATGACTGTCACTGCAAACCATTACCTCCTGTCCATTTGCTCACAAGCCTTTACATTTAACCTCACTCCACCTCATTTCTCTCATCATTTTAAAATGTTATCACTGGCTTCTTCCCATTTGTCTCTTTCCTCAAATTCCTTTTCAGCACAACAGCTGGGTTCACCAGTCCTCTCCCCCTTTTCACTCTTTATAAAGTCATTTCTTCTCTGTTTCCCACTAAAGCAGTTATATTTTATTCCACCCTTCAAGCAATTTATTACCCATTGCTCATTTCAAACATAATATTTTTACTTCATTTATTATTCCATGGGAGCAGTAATTCAGTACAATAGTCATTCATTTTCTGTCATATAACCCTAAATTGGCAGAAGCAGCGTCTAACTTTTAGTTGCCTCTAAATGATCAAGGGGAGCAGAGAGGGTTCACGTGTAAATGTTTTGCTCGATAAAATCACATCGGAAGCCATTCAGACAAAGTAAAGACACTGTAATCTAAATGAGAGTCAGGAGGATGAAAATGGGTTGACAGTGGTATTTATGTAAGACTCATCATTTGTTTACTGATTTTCTCTAAGAGGGCTAAGAGACACAGCCCCCCCACTTTTTTTTAAATAAACAAGATCATTTTGTGATGAGAATAACTCAGAAAAATGAAGAGAAGACACAAATGAGCTGCTGGTAATGCACCCAAACAAGTGATTAAAAGTAAAAAGTAAAGTGTTTGCTTTGCAAATGTGATTTATAAAATCCAATTTTCACTTTTTGTTTTGTTTTGAGTAAAAATTCATTGTTTTTTTTAAATGGAAAATAATGAGCCCTAGATTTTCGTTCACTCGAATGTAATTTTAGATTAATGACAAACGACTGCCTGGAAAACTGTGATATTATTCCTCGAAGTGATGCAGTAAATGTGTTACTCTGCTCATTACTGACAAAAATTTACAATATCGAGACGCTTTCCAGACGAATACTGGGAGCGATAGTCAGTGAGTCATAATGCCTAGAGCGCAGCAGAACTTCATCATAGTCTGCAACGACTAATAACGCACTGTACCCCATTTTCCTTCTCCTGCCTTTCAGAACAACAACATGCCTCTCTTTTCCCTCTTCCTCTCTTCCAATACAGCGCCACCCCGCCCCAAATCCCCCGCAGGTGGCCTGGCCTGGTCACAGCACAAACGAACGAAGCACACACACACACGCACACACACACACAAACACGCAGTGCTGAACATCGAAAATACAGAAAAAAAAAAAGGATATGTGTGTATGTGTGTGCCAGTGAACCAGTCCCTAATGAGTCCTTCACTGGGAGTTCAGCTTCTGGTCACTCATCCACTCAGGAGAAAACTGGGAGTGTGTGTGTTTTGTGTGTGTGTGCACATGTTTGCGTGAAAGCATGACTGTGTATTTGTGCACAGAGAGGCAGAAATAGATAGCAAGAGATTTTGTTTTCATCATGGTGTTTGTTTTGCCCAAAAAGTGTGAATGACTATTCGCTACTCAGACGCAGAGAACCAATCAGTGTCAATCTACTACAGCGTTCATTAAAAAAACACTCATAATGGAAGCATGAACTCCAACTCCCAATAATGCAAAACCCCAACTTTCTGTATCTGCATCCTAGCAGACCCCATAGACCCCTTTCGTAACTGGAATTGTTACACTCCCACGCTTTGAGTCTCTTTCCCTGGACGATGAATAGTTAATGATCTGTGCTGTCACGCCGTATGGCTGCGTAAAAATCACAACCCATGGAGAGAGAGAGAGAGAGAGAGAGAGAGAGAGAGAGAGACATCCACACCCACAAACACACACACAAACGTAGACACAAACACCCCTCACAGCTGGTGTTGAGAGTGAGATGGCCTTGTGGGGAGTGGAGGTTCTCATGCTGTTTTTCCATTGTCCTGATATGATAACTCCAGTGCATGCCATGCCACGCCCACATGCACATGCTCTCTTTTTCACACAAACACACACTCTCTCTCTCTCACACACACACACACACACACACACACACACACACATATACACACACACGCACACACAGCAAAAGAGAAACAGCAAGTTCAAAGCCATAATAATCCTTGTGCAATGAGGTGAGAAACCATGAATAATGACGACTGCTGTCAGTGGGGGAAGCCTTTGCACCGGCTGTGTTTTTTATATACAGTATATGTCATGGCATTTTTCTGGCACTGGTGCCAGCTCCTGAAAACTGGAGGCACATGAAAGGGCCAGAGGAGAGCTGTAGGGTTGCCCGGGGGGCAGAAGAGCTGTCAGGTGGCTGCCAGGTGAGTACACTGACACAAAAACACAAAGGAAGTGGAGAGAGGAGAATATCTACTAGCAAGGACAAGGAGTTTTTGGCATGAATGATTTGATCAAAGTACCAATGTGCAACAAAAGGATTGCCATTTCACCCTGCTTTTCAGATGCTTTAAAAATAGTTTTTCCTGTCCACAGAACATGACTAGATAAACAATACATGAAATACATGAAATAATGTAATATTCTTGGGTTATCTTTCTTCTAAAGTGTAATGTAAATAACTCCACAAGTCTTACCTGAGCAGCTGAATTCATGTTTCTGTACTTCTGCCACATTGAGTCCTCTGAGCTCAGCAGGTGAAGTACACTGGGTGAATAGACCAATTGTAGGCCTCTGTCTGAGCCACTGGGCCAACCAGGCAAGGTGACAGTCACAATTCAGATTGTTCGAGTGGAGACGGCTGTCAAAAGAGAGAAACAATTCAACATGGCTGCAATAAAAGATCCCCTCTGCCTTCTTTGCTATCTAAAATACCACCAGCTGGAGACACAAATAGCATTAAAAAGTGTCTATTCTTTCCTAGAACTCATCACATTCAATCCCTGTGGCAAAACACACTAAATGATACGCTACATGGATGATTGTAGGAGGAACACTAAAGAGGACTTTTCTAAACCAAATTCTCCAAACACGGCATTCCTGGAATGCTGTGCCTGTCCAGAATAACTCTTGCTGTGGTGCGGTGGACCTCTGGAGCACGTATGCTAACTTGCAAACCCATGTGCACAGACACGTAGTGTACACACAAACAGAAAGGCTATATAATATAACCCCACTGGGACTGAGGAAGCCCAAAAAGCCACCGCAAGAAGTGTGGCCACAAGGAGTCACGGCTCTGAGGGTTTCAGCAGGCATAATTGTTTTAATTTGTACATAATTTCAGATTTAGTAATCACATACAATGCACAATACACAATAGACTTCTGGGGCTATTTGCATCTATCTGGGCCAGTTGTTGTGGTGTGCGCTTTAGATGGAGGGGATAATGGCCCCTGGCATTGCTACAGACCCCTCTGTGGTGCTCTGTGGCTATGGCTTCCTCCCAACACTGCCTGGAATGACATCTACTCCCATTGAGATCATATGGGACTTCAGCCCTTTCTCTGCTGTGCCTGCATGCACGTGGAACATAGTTTTGTTTTAAAGAATACCTCCAGAGTGGGTGAGAGCAATGTGGTTGGATAGGTGTGACTTACAAGGTTCGTAGTTTGGGCATGTGGTTGAAGCTGGAAACGGGGATGCTGCTGATGTTGTTGTTGTTCAGAGTTCTGTGAAAAGAAAAGAACAAAGTCAGTATAGGATAGAGCCATTTTTAAAATATATAGTTCAAAAAGAGCTCCATCCGTTCCATCTTTTTAAATCTACCCCTTCCCCTCCCCTGTTCTCCCTCCATCTCTCTTTGTGACATCCCGTTGGGAATATAACACCTCATTCCACACAGATGGGAAGCCCTCGCACCTCCCACACACACATACAGTCTTGCATGCAAATATACACACATGTGTGCACATACATGCATGATCACAAGCATACCCAACTTGTAGTTCAAGAGAAATACAACAACACACGCAGCCACACTTCCCTCGAACCCTGAGCATCAGCTGCAGCGAGAGAATCAGGTCATTTCAATCAACCTAATAGCCCTTTACCATATTTCAACCTGCCCCCCGCCCCCTTTAGCACAACCTGTCCTCCTCCCCCATAAAAACCTATACATACAGACCCCATCAAAACGACCCCCCCATCTCCTCGTACACCATTATGACAACCCTATCACTACATCTGCAATCCATCCACGCCATGAAAGCAGCCTTTAATGGCTTTTTCTTGTCTCCCCACCCCCTAAAAAACACCCCACAAACATACATGCACAACACAGTCTTTCACCATAAAAATAACAAGGCTGTCAAAGTGCCTTTGTCCCCCTGCCCGCACTGTTAGACTACATTGTTTCAGGTGTGGAGCTCAAACGGAGGCCTGTGATTATGATTTTTGACAAGGGATGATTAATTGGATGTTTGAAAAAAATACTGCATAACATGGTCACCAATGCGTCCAGAGTGGAATGCTCACTTGAATGGAATTTTTGGATCAAGATTGGTTGGCGGTCCCTTGTCAGATGGCCCGCCCAGGGCTGGATGGGGTGTAGATTGAAGTGGAGGAGTGGGTGGGGGGTGTTAATGTGATGGAGGGGAACGCTGCTGTCAACTGTGTGGAACAATGAGTTAATGGAGCTTGGTCTCTACGATGCAGGCCCCCTCATGAGGCCCACTGGGGGTATTTTGGCATAATAACCAAGGCCATACTAATTAAAGGTCTGTGCTATGTGTATATTAGTTATGGTTATTAGTTGGGAAAAAACAATATCTTAATTTAACTAAGTGCTTTAATGGAATCACACAGGGTGCGGCTGGATGAATAGCAACACTTGAGATACTTACAGCACTTCCAAGCCTCTCAGGGCTCTGAACGCTCCATCCTCGATGCAGCTGATGTGGTTTTTATCCAGCTGACTACAGAGCACGCAGGAAAGAGAGAGAGAGAAGCTTTGTTATACAAGACACATACACAAGCTTTCTGTCTCCCTGTGGGGTAGTTGTAATCATCGATACAGTAAGCAGTACACTGATGGACTATGGTAAATCGATACTGGTTTAGTCATCTCAGCTCATGTAACCCCAAGAGTAACAAAAGGGGACTTTACTGATTGTTTATCGGCATTGATACACCTCATAAATCTGAATATGAACGTGCATATAATCTCGTGAAGATGTAAATCACAGTCGCTACGACCCCTCTTTGGGGAGCTGCTTGTGTGTGAGTTAATTAGAGTGATGTACAAGCCACTAAACACGCATACACACACCAATACGTGCATAATGTTTACTCTTTCGGAGGGCCATTACCTCAGCCAGATGAAGAGAAAAGAAAAATTATGAGTTGTGATTGGAAGTGCACTCTTCTTACACTCTTCTTCTGTTTACTGACGGTAGCTACCAGTGTGATTTGACTCACTCTTCACTCATCAAGTACACCTACAGCTAAAACGATGAATTAACTGATTAGTCCTTTCACAGAAAATTAATAAAAAAGTATTTTGATTTGTGATTAATCATTTAAGTGATTTAAAGTAAAGACTTCTACTACAGCAAACTGAATATTTTTGGGTTTAGAAGTGTCAGACAAAGCAAGACATTTTAAAACATAATTATGGGCTCAGGGTTTGTTTTTTTAATCACTAATCAATACTGAAAATAATCATTAGTTGCAGCACAACCATCCCTGCTGGATATAGGGTACTCACAGGTTTTTGATGTCTGTAGCTCCTCTGAATGCTTTTCTCGGGATGGACTGGATGAAGTTCTCACTCAGATCTCTGTGGAAACAACAAAGTAGGTATTAGTCACACATAAATTATCCTCAAGGATGACTTGGTTTGGTTTGTTTGGCTCGTTAGGGTGTGTATATTTTAAAAAAGTAGCCTTTTTTGGAAGCAGTATTAACACATTCAACAATTTCCTATGTGAATGTTTGATGTCCGGCGTTTAAAGCATGCTTTTCAACCAGCAGAACTCACACTATTCAGCGTCACTCCCTCTTTTACCACACTCATCAGTGCAGAACAGAAAGCTGAGGGCAACTGTTTTCTCTCTCCTATGTGTGCCAAAACCCTGAGGTGTGGTACTGCATGGAGAGCTCTACTCACAATGGAGTGGTTATTTTATAGTGGCTGTATTATTCAGTCTTCACTCATGCCATAATTTGTTCTCCTTGCCTTGACCATGCTGTGGTTTGAGGTGCCTAACTCGCTGGCTGCACACAGACTGAACAAACAGGCAACCAATGAGGGGACCTCGCTGATCCTG